>CM062816.1:1993080879-1995480879 GCA_031772625.1 Pinus tabuliformis
TCAGTCCTCTTAGGAGTCGGGCCTGTCATAAAAGTCACCCTTGTGAGAGACCTACCTTTGTGTCTTCTCTTTGCGAATCTCGAAAAGTTTTTTGTTAAAACCTTGAATTTCATTCTTGAGAAAAAAGAACAAAAAAGATTTCTATTTTGTTTTTTGATTAGTTTTGATTCTGCATGAACTAATCCTTAGTTGCATTTTGACTGAGTAAAAACATCCGGGAATTTCCTGTAGCTTTTTTCCTTCATTATTTTTTGCTTTTAGGTAATTCCTTTTATTTTGCTTTTGAGTGAATTTCATTTGATTGTCTTAGATTTGTTAGATTTCATTTGATAAATAGTTTTACATGCTTTATTAATATAGAAAAAACAACAAAAAATTCTTTTGGAAAAAGTTCTTTGGTAGCATTTGTAGACTTTTGGGAGAAAAAGGAAATTTCGTAGAGGTAATTAGTGGTCATGGAGTTGTATATTTTTGAAAAGATAAAGAAATTGTTTCTTTGATTATCTTGCCAAGAAAGTTGTTTTCTTCTAAAAATTTGCATTTTCCAACTCCTCTAGCTAGAGGAATTCATTGAAAAAGAAAAGTATGTGTAAATCATCTTAGGTGCATCTTTTGTAGTGTTTGCGAGTCGAGTCTACACACCACCAATTTTCATCTCCACTACCTTTTTTGTCTTTAAGAAAACCATAAAATTAACGCTTAAATCAAAATCCAACTTAGTAACTTTTATTTACTAAGGCTCTGAAACACCAATTTAGATCAGGCTAGTGGTCTTGGAGTAGGAGAGTAATTAACTCTCCAAGACAACAAAAACCAAACAAGTAGCTTACTTATGATAGAATAAATCCAATTGTTTCCATTTTGTACTCTGGAAAGCTCCTCTTAAAGGATAAGCACGAGCTCGTGTCCGAACCAGTGAGGGGATCAATCCTCCCTCGTTGGGACGACCGCCAGACACGCACGTATTACAAACGGTAAACCTCGGATTAACCATTGTCGAGGAGCCAGGGTCACTTGTCGGTAAACCCTTGGATTATTGTCAAGGAGCCGGCAAGGGATTGAGCTTGATACTACTGCCCTTGCGTGCTTTCGGAGTGTAGACCTGTTCCCCCAGGTGCATTTTGTTGCTGTTGGTAACCTTAGTGACCATTATCTTTAGGATTCTACCGAGGTGACGGAGGAGGGAAGATCCCACTGTACCTGACAGACGTCCGCTAGACTCACTTGGATTTTCCGGGGGGTTCACTTCACTCGAGACGGTTAAAGCGCAGGAACTTGTGCCGGTCTATTCATTAAGCAAGTTGCCGGGGGTAACTGTTCCACCCGCCACTTCTGTACTGAATCCGGCGATGTTGGGTTTTTCATCCCAACTAGCGTTTTTGGTCCGGAAGGCTACTGTTTGTGCTTGGTTTGACGCCCTAGATTCTTTTAGGGCGTGTGATTCAAATTTGTTTGGTTCTTTAGAGACTTAGGTGGTTTGTTTTGATATTTTACTTTGTTTGCGTGTGCAGTGTTAGAAAGTTTTTAACTGTGGCGGAATTACCGAGACAATCCCCGTCGACTTCGAGGCAAGTCCTCCTGAGGTTGTTTCTGTGGCCGAATTGTTGATGAAATCCCGTAGACTTCGGGTGAGCCTCCTCAAGACGTCCCAAGTCATTACGAAGGTTTAAAGGTCCTTGTAACTCCTAGTGGCAGTAAAGTAGGTTCACCTGAAGAAGAAGAATCGTCATTGGTAGTCCATCCAGATTACCCAAGGTCTAGAAACAGGTTATAATCCAGGCAGTTGCAGTTTCTGAGCTTGCTGGTAGTTTTCAATCTACAGTGATATAGGCGAAGAACCTGAAGTATCTGAACCTTTACTCTCAACTTCTAGTGCACCAGATTCACCTAGGGTAGAAAGAGTCATCACCGAAAAATCTTCCTACTGGTTTTTGATAGCTATTGAAGAACTTGCTCCAGAGGAAGAAATTAGGTGTTACTATCCTTGAAGATCAACCTACTATTGATCTAAGGGAGCGTGAATCTATCTTTTACAGTCCTCCTAGAAGTACTACTTGGTACCTTTCGTTAACCAATTATTTAGACAACTCAGGGATAGGTTTTTTCTCCACCTTGTACTCCTTTTACACCTGGAGGTATTTATACTCCTGTAATTATGTCTGGTCAGTCGTCCGTGTTCACTCAATCTCCTGAATCTTTCTTGCACGGCGGTCCTTCTGTCCCGCCGGGTATCAGTCACTTTCTGGTACCTTTGCGGGGCATCTCCTCAACCCACTGATCATGGGTTATTAGCTGGAAACAAGGTAATAAACCGTTGGGTGTAGGGGACATTACATGATGTCAGGTTCAGTTCCCGTTTCTCAACCTCAAGGTGGCCAATTACCGCCTGGGGGGCAGCCTCAATTAACGCCTGGGGAACAACCTCAAGGTACACAAATCGTGTCTGGGGGCAACCTCAAGGACAGTATGTACCCATAGTACAATACATGCCTCAAGGTCAAGCCCCAGCCTCAATATGTACCCTAGGGTCAACCTCAGTATCAATATTACCTCAAGGGTATCAACCTCAAGGTCAAGGTCAACCTCAGTATCAGTATTTACCCCCAAGTTTATCAACCTCAAGGGCAATACCAGTCAAGGTTATCAACCACCTCAAGGTCAGTCATATGTTCAGGTATGGGAACTGTGCCTTTCAGTTATCAATCCTATCCTCAATCCGGTTATGGGATCTCAGTATCCTCAACCTGTTACGGGTCAATACCCGGAATGATAGTGTGGGATCCATCACAAGGTCAACAGATGTTGCAACCATGTATACAGTTGGTTACCTCTCAAACTGGACAACCCGTAGTTTCTGGTTCACCCCAGCAACCGCAACCTTTCCAGTCAAATATTCAAACTTCTGGCAACTTCGGTAGTTACTCAGCGCCAATTGCACCTAGTACTCCATCTCAAACGATTGCTGCAACTACCGCAACATCTACCGCACTTACTTCTGGAGTATCAACAGCTCCGGTTTCTACTGTCTCTGCAACCAATCCTCAGACATCTTTATCGTTGTCCGGATCTACGAATTCAAACCACTGTCCAGATGCCTGTAGGCAGCCTAGTTTAAGTACTGTGTGTAACAAGTCAACCTCAATTTACCTACCAACAGTACCAGGGACAGTACCAATTCGGTCTTGCTGTCCAACAACCAGTTTACCAGTATCAACCGTATCTTGGGTACACTTATCAACAACCTCAACAACCCCAGTACGGTCCCGTTAATCCTGGTTTTCTAGGAGGATATAATATCCCGAATGCGATTCCTGTTCCAAGTTATCCTGGATATCCTCCTCCTGGGACTGGTCTTGTGACCCAAAGTTTTACGGATCCTAATCGGCAATTACCATTTATCGCAACTTTGGATTTACCCGACTTGACGCGCCTAACGAACGATCCAATACAATATCTTCGTTGGCCGCCAATGCCAAATAAGTTGCCCAGTGATATACCCAAGTTCGAAGGTAAGTCTGGAGAGGATCCGTCCAATCACGTGATGACTTACCACCTCTGGTGTGCTTCAAATTCCATCTCGGATGATTCGATCCGCTTACGTCTTTTTCCAGCGTACGCTCATTGGTCTCGCGGCCAAGTGGTACATTGAGTTACCACGGGCCTCTTTTATACAATTTCAGCTAGTTAGCTACCTCGTTCCTAACTCATTTTAAGTTGCCGGTCAGATACGATAATGGCACGGAGCTATTAACTTCATTAAAACAGTCGACCTCCACTTATATTTCCGATCATATTCATGAATGGAGACGTCGACGGCGATTAGTGAAAGTTTTTATCCCGGACCAAATCTTAGTTGAATGGTTTGTAAAATCATTATTACCGAAGATTACTGAAGATGTAGCTAAGGCCGGAGTAGTTACTGAGGAGCAAGTCATTGCTCAAGCCCAGTACCTTGACTTAGTTTACACTCAGTCGGGTACGTTGCACGAGAAGATCCCAGATCTTCCTAAGTCGAATCAAATCGTTGCTGCTCCTTCGGGATCTCATGTTGCAGATGGCATGATTGGTACGGTAAATACTAAAAGTAAGAAGAAATCATCAAAGAATTTTTCTCCAATAATAACCTTACCAGACTCCCCGACAGGAGAGTCCTCTCCTGAAATTACCGCCGACATTCACGATGTAAGTCATCTACGGCTAAATCAAAAAACGGTGGTAAGAAGAAAGGCAAGAAGAAGGATAAAGCAGACAAGGCTCCAAAGGAGAAAAAAGAGAAGTCGGAATCTAACGACGAAAAGCGCAAAACCTCGCTATCCTTTTTTAATTTTGTGAAGAAGATCATTTCACAAGAGATTGCCCTCATCGGGCGGAGGTTGTGAAAATCGTTAAAGGTTCCCCAACTCCTGTTGTTTTGAAAGATCCATTTCCAAAGCAGGAGAGTAAAATGATAGGTTCTTCCTCGAGTGCCAGTGAAGAACCCATATTGATGATGTCTCATGTATGGATTGCGACTCGATCACAAGATTATGGTAGTAAAAGTCCTGTTGATGGATCGAAAGAAGCAGAATCTTCTCGTTCTAATCCATCAACCTCAGCTCCCGGTTCCGATCCACTACAGATCGAAAACCTAACCCTGACTTAGTAATAAAACTAAAACCGCCCGCCAAGGGTGTACTTCGAAGGTCTGCTTTCAATCCACATGCGAGAGCGGCCCAGAATTACAACATTGTTGAGGATTTAGCTGTTTCACCCTCAGCAATGTCGGCTTTAGAAGTGCTGCAATCATGCCCAGCACAGAGAAAATTACTTTTGTCGGCTATAGGAGCTGTTGATGTTCAGGACCCGAACCTAATAATCTTTGATCTAGAAAATAGTACACCGCGTCTCCCTCATCAGATGGCTTTCCAGATTCCAGTGATAGTCAAAAACAGGCCAATTCATCGGACTGTAATTGATGAAGGAGCTTCTACATGTATTATGTCGATTCAGTGTTGGAGATCGCTTGGCTCTCCTTCACTGAACCAATCCCCAACGATTCTTAAGGCCTTTGATGGCCGTGGGTTCCATCCGTTTGGCATTCTACAGGATTTTCCTATAGGGGTTGAAGGAAAAACCGTTAGTCTGGATGTGGAGGTGGTTGATGCCCCTCTAGACTACAACCTTCTTTTGGGTCGCAGTTGGTCTTATGCTATGACAGCGGTCGTGTCATCGGTCTTCAGAGTTATAAAGTTTCCACACAATGGTAAGATCGTGACGATAGACCAGCTGGCTTACTTTTCATCCGACCCAGCCTCTTCAGAAAGTATCCAGCATGTCGGTAAAACGACTATCCCTTACAAGGATGTTGGTGTAGGATTAGTTAAAGATTCTGGTTTACAGGGAACTTTTCCTTTCCCTCCAATCAACGCAGACCCTTCATTCGCAACCATTCATATGATTACTTCAGACACTATTATCTATGATGATCCTTGGATTGTCCCATCTGAATCTGAGATAGACTCATTCGGTAATGCAATGCCTTTGAGTCCATATGAAATTGCTTATGAGGTCGTGCAGTTTTTTTCCGACTCAAGTTCAACCCAAATCGACCAAATGAATGTGGTCCGTGAGGAATCACTTTTCACATCAACCTCAGAACGGATAACGTTTCCTGTAGTTGTGTCATCTGACGAACAACTTCGCGAAATCCTAAGTGTAGACGATCTACCATGGGAAGATCTTCATCATAGATCTTCGTTTTTACCTGAGAGTGATGACTTTGAAAATGATTTTTCATCAATTTTTACAGCTGAATATGTCAAGGACGCTCAGAATCCCATGAAACATCCTGATTCAGAGTTGAATTTGGGAAACATTTCCCAAACTATTGCCATTGACATTTCAGTCAAAACCGGAATTATTGAGAACATTCATATAGGTGCCTCGTGTACAGATGACGAAATTCAAACATACAAGGTCCTATTTCAAGAATTCTGCGACGTGTTTGCCTGGTCCTATGAGGAAATGCCAGGAATTGATCCCTCCATTGTTGTTCATGAAATCAATACTTACCCGGACGCTAAACCCGTTCGGCAACGTCTGCGTCAGATACACCCTAGGAAAGCGGCTGCGATTAAAGCAGAAGTCGAAAAGCTGTTGAAAGCAGGTTTCATTTATCCGATCCCGTTAACGGATTGGGCATCGAATATTGTTCCGGTTAACAAGAAACAAGGAACAATAAGAATATGCATCGAATATAGGGATATAAATCGTGCTTGTCCAAAAGACAACTATCCCACGCCCTATATCGATCAAATAATTGATGATTGTGCCGGCAGTGAAATATTTTCCTTTATGGACGATTTTTCCGATTACAACCAAATCAATATTCTACCTGCCGATCAACCAAAAATGGCTTTCATTTTTCCCTGGGGGACATTTGCTTACTGCAAATTACCTTTTGGACTTAAGAACGCCGGATCCACTTTCCAACGGGCAATGTCTTACGCGTTTCACGACATCAAGCACATTGTGCAACCGTATCTCGATGATTTGCCTGCTCATTCTTTACATCGAGCTGATCACCTTGTCCACTTACGCGCTATTTTTATGAGGTGTCGGCATTATCGAATTCGGTTGAACCCACACAAATGTGTCTTCTGCATAGAAGTGGGACGATTGCTAGGATTTGTCGTTTCAAAAGCCGGTATCTGCGTCGATCCCTCGAAGGTCGAAGCTATCATCAAATTGCCTCCTCCTTCGAGTTTGCGCCAACTCCAAAGTTTGCAGGGGAAAGAAAACTTTTTACGTCGATTCATTCCTAACTACGCCGAGATTACAAAGGGTTTCACCCGGTTGTTGAAACAAAATGCACAATTCTCTTGGGATGAGATAGCTCAGAAATCTTTTGATGCACTTAAGCACGCGTTGACCCATGCACCGTTGCTGCATCCTCCCAACTACAACCAGGACTACTTTTTGTATCTCGCCGCCTCCCACTCCACCATTGGAATGGTCTTAGTTCAGGAAGACGAATTCGGAACGGAACATGTGATATATTATCTTAGTAGGACGTTAAATCCCACTAATCTAAAATATTCGCATGTGGAGAAATTGGCCCTGGCAGCTGTTCAGGCTATCTAGCGTTTTCGTCATTACATTCTTCTCCGTAAAACTACAGTGATTTCGGATTGCAACCCTATGATCTATATTCTGACTAAACAATTGCTAGGGGGCAAGTACTCCAAATGGATCGTTATCCTGCAGGAGTTCGATTTGGAGTTCGAGAAGTCCAAGTCTAAGAAATCCTTAGCTTTTGCGGAATTGATGTGTGACTTCCCGCGTGCTGACACGGAAACTGTGGTAGAGGAACTCATTGCGGACGAATCTTTGTTTCTCATCAGCACTTTAGATCTGTGGTATGGGGATATAATCGTCTATCTCCAAACCCAATCCTTTCGGCCCAAAGCTTCAAATTCGGAACATCGGAAAATTCGATTCCAGTCCCAACAGTACAAAATTATTGGAGATACTCTTTATCGTCGTGGGGTGGATTTAGTTTTTCGTCGTTGTTTAACTCATGAAGAGGCAGAAAGGGTTATGAATGACTGCCATTCTGGAGCATGTGGCGGTCATATGTCTGGGTATGCCACAGCTCAGAAGGTGTTGCGTGCTGGCTATTTCTAGCCGTCCATGTTTAAAGATTATATCATTGCGGTCCGAAAATGCCACAACTGTCAAGTGTTTGATCGCAAGATGCGCGCACCACCTGCTCCTCTCCACCCTATAATTGTCGTTGGTCCTTTTTCTAAATGGGGTATCGATTTTATTACATGTAACCCTCACTCGGCCGGGGGGCATGCGTATATCATCCTTGCGGTTGATTATTTTACTAAGTGGGCCGAGGCGATGCCTACATTCGAGGCAGATGGGAAGACAGCTGCGATTTTCGTATTCAATCATATTATTGCTAGGTTTGATTATTTTACTAAGTGGGCCGAGGCGATGCCTACATTCGAGGCAGATGGCAAGACAGCTGCGATTTTCGTATTCAATCATATTATTGCTAGGTTTGCGATTTTCGTATTCAATCATATTATTGCTAGGTTTGGTGTCCCACAAGCGATAATCACTGACCATGGGCGCCATTTTCGAAACATTATGATGACAGAACTTACAAGCCAGCTTGGTTTATGCCATGATAGTTCTACTCCTTATTATCCTCAAGCAAATGGTTTGGTTGAATCCACCAACAAAGTTCTAGTTATCATGATCCGAGGAATCATTGGTATTCATCGGTCGAATTGGAATAACATGTTATTTTCAGCGCTTTGGGCATACCGAACCTCAGTGAAAACATCAACATGGTTCACTCCGTTCCAACTAGTTTATGGTTTGGAAGCAGTGGTGCCCATTGAATGTGAAATCCCATCACTTCAAATGGCTATCGAATTACTCCCAGCCACTTCCGAAGAAGAGAAGCGTCTGTTATACTTAGCTAAATTAGATGAGACTCGACGTGACGCTGCTTTGGCAATCGAGACTCACGCAAAAAGGATGAAAGCTCAGTATGATCGCAACGTGACCCCTCGTAATTTTTCGGAAGGAGACCTAGTGCTATTATATGATCAAGCTAACGATAAATTAGGTGCTGGAAAATTCGTTCCTATGTGGCATGGGCCCTACATTGTCAAGCGAAAGCTAGCAAAAGGGGCCTATGAGCTGGTAGATTTTGATGGGGACTCTTTGGGTAAGACCAGAAATGGACTTTACCTAAAGAGGTATTATGCTTAAATGGTGGGTATTGAGATTCAGTTAGTTTAGTTAGGTTAATTTTTCTTTCTAGCTGGTATGTTTGCTTAGTTTAGACAGTGTGCTTAGCTTAGACAGTGTGTTTTTCGTCATTATTCTGGCTTATCTTGGTTTTACTCTTGATATTGCAGATGTCGACGCCTCTCCAAACGTACATTGGATTTGCTGATGGTGCTTGTCGTAGTACACGGAATATCTCTTCCACAGCTTGGGTTATCTATTCGCCCTCTGACGAGTTAGTTTCTATGCATGGGGTGAGCCTCGGTCAAACAACAAACAACATTGCAGAATACAGTGTAGTGATTGAATTATTATCCGAATCTATTTCATTTGGGATTCCGAGTTTGATAGTGAGGTTAGATTCTGAACTCGTTGTATTACAGCTTAATAGAGTCTATGCCATTATAAATCCAGTGTTATTAAGATTGTTTTTGAGGGTGCGTCTCTTGGAACGTGAATTTGATTACATTGAATATCAGCATATTCCAAGGTCTTTAAATACATTAGCAGATGCAATGGCGTCTCGAATGTTAAATAGACATTTGTAACAATCATAAATGTAAATTTATAAACATTTCATCACACATGTTTAACAAAATAAGCCAGTAATAATGATATATATAGATAGGAGTGTGTCAAAAAATATACATCGTCTTCGATCATAGGTTGAAAAGCACCTTATGATCGGCAAAAATGATAAGTACAAAAAACCAAAAATGTCACATGTGTCTACAAAAGTGACTAGCCAATCACTGGTGGTGCTCTCTATATGAGACCACTTGTTATAGACATTTTTGTGCCTTACAGCATGAAGCATGAAATGTCCATAATCTAAGGGATCCAAAGTCCCTAAACATGTTGTTCCTACCCCTAGAGGAACAAGGTCAGCAAACCACAGCACTGAATAGCAGTTCTCCACCTGAAAACACTCAAAAACAAGCTAATTCTGGATCATGTCAACTACTCCACTGAGCATCTGCGCTGAATGTCAACTGCTCCACTGTCTACCTGCGTTGAATGTCAACTGCAAAGAAGGCTACCTGCGCTGGGCGAGTTGGGACATGTGGAACAGTCATTCCTCAAGGTGTCAATGCCCAGGAAGCTTCCAAAATGACACTTGGATCAAGGAATTCGACTGGTGATGAGTAAGAGGGTCTAGATCTCCAATTGGAAGCAAGAACCTCCAAGTGGACTCAAGAACTGAAGAATAACTGAAGTGGGAGAGGACACTAGTCAGCTTCATGCCAGCTTCAAGCTGACTCATCCTTTCTCCAAAACTCCTATATATAGAGCTCTCTCATGAGGTCTAAGGGGGCTGGAATCTGGTGAATGTAAGGAAGTGTTGTTGGTTTGAGTTTAGAACTATTGGGTGATTTGCTTTGAAGGAGGTGAAGAGGAGATTTCTTTCTGCTGGGAGGTGATGCTAGATTGGGCCTTTTATGGTTGTATCACTTCCTGAACTTTACTTCTTCCATTAATAAAGCATTTGAGGTTCTTCTATATGCATGTGTCTCAATGGTGTATTGTTATGCTTGTGTATTTGATTTATTATAATCCTTGAATCAATTATGAATGTATGCTTCTTGTAGTTTCCCTCTCTTGTCATTTTGCAGGATCTTGGTGTAGCTGGGCCAGTGAAAGAGCAAGGAGCTGGGAGCAAGCAGCAAGGAGAGAAGATTGGATCAACCATTAGCGAAAGACATCGGTTAGTGGATCTCTTTCTCCCCTATTTTACTTTCATAAAGAAGAAATCTTAGATAGCTTTGCTTCGATTGTTGCTGAGGTACTATCACCCTTAGAGTGGGATAGGGTCATTCCGTATTGGATACTTTTCCCAACAACACCACTGCCCGTGCTACCCTACACAGGAACCTCCTGAAAGGTCCTGGGACTGCGACCACATAGCGTTGAAGTCGGATAGGAATATCGTCTATAGTCGTCTCTGGTATGCCCGTCGTGAGACGCTCTAAGTCTTGTTCCAGCTCGGCTAAGGTCTCTGCGGCTGCATCCTGTGGGGTTGGTGCTGGTGCAACTGGTACTCTTCTCTCAAAAGCCCGGAGATTGGCCGGACGCCATGGGCCTACATCTGCATTTTGAAAAAAATTTGCTATCAGTTTTGAGACGATATATAAAAAACAAAAAAAAATAGATAATTTAAAAACTTGTGAAAAATGAAGTACCTCTGTCGTCCCATTGTTCTCCCTGTGGAAGAACCATGTTCGGATCATTGCGAAAATCTACTCCGGCATAAGGAAAATCCTGAATCGCAAAGACCTGGCTCTCCAGCCAGTGAAAGTAACCCGCAGGAAATCGGACAACTCCCGCTCCCTCATCGGGATGCCGGGCCATTACCGAAACCCACCGCGTCAACTTAGGCTCCCGAGGAGGCCCAACTAGAACAGTAAGATGCTGGGGGATCAGCATTGGAACTCTCTCTAGGTAAAAGCTCACAACTAAAGGCCCATATCCAAAGGTCTTTAATTTTCCGTTCTTTGCCCTAGTCAGTTGGCCCTTCATATTGGCCAACACAGCATCGCACCAGTTGAAAATGGTGCCTCAGAAGCAATCTATAGCCATCCGCATTTGGGAACCAGTGGCTATGTGCAAAGCAGCAGCACCGCAAATTCTGGTAACTGTAAAGGCAGTTACCATAAGTTCAGGTCGGGATATGTATTTGATTTCTATCCCCTTCTCCTGGTTTTGATTGTTGCACCACTCTAGCCGGAGACTAGCAAGGGATTGGCCACCCGGCCTAGTCCCGAATAGAGAAAGTTGCTCGCCCCTGTTAGGCAAGCCAGTGAGAAAATATATGTCGGAGGACTCTATCTCGAGCTGGTGTTCTCCGATGTGAAAACATTGATCCTGAATGTTCCACCTTTCAACCAGCCACTCTAAGAATGGCACCTGGGCCCTCATGCCAGGTATGGCCCAGTACTTGTAGAGACCGCATGCCTTTAAAGCATCAATGGAAGGTTGATGACCTATTGCAGCCAAATCAACATCTTCGTGTTCTCTTTCACGCCAATCTAGCATGGTGGGCAATCTACACACCAAAAAACATTGATTAGAATTCATTAAATCAAATTTTGATGGTTAGGTTTTGAGTTTGGGTTTTGAAAATCCGCTTTGTGTGGAGTACGCACCCCGCGTTCAGAAAACAGAGCGTGGGTACGCAGCTGTTCTGAAGGTGGGCTGCGTACTCCGACCATTTTCCCATATACGAAAATGTCGGGGTACGCAGGTCACCCATGGGGCACCTGCGTCCCCCGAAAAGCGGACCCTAAAACCCCAAACCCTCTAAAAAATCAAACTAAAACTTAAAATGGAATTCTAAACGGATGAAATTGAAGTGGAGGATGTTGTGAAATACCTGAAAGAGACGGCGCTCGATTCCGACGGTCGGATTCTCCACAAAGTCCACGGGAAGTTTCTTGTCAAAAGCCCTTTTCTCACCCTCAACAGTAAAATGGTAAAAATGACATGGTAAAAAGTCTTTTTATAGGTTTTTTGGATAAATGAATGCTAAGTTTGTTTATTTTTCACCATGAAGGGATATTTTTCAATGTATTTTTGCCCATCTTAAACAGGTATGAGTAATGTGTTGTTTTTGTGCAGGACAAAAGGACTTTAGGGTAAAATCGTCATTTTTCACGAACCAAGACATCAGAGTCATCTTTTAAGCCCTTTTCTGACTCCTAAAACATGAAAAGATTGCCGAGCGTTTCTTTTACACTCGTTAAAATGGAATTAAAAGGCGGTCCTCTTACAGCCCTTTTCTGACCGTAAAAACAAGAAAAGATTATCGGATTTTTGTCGTTTCAAATTCGATATTGGAAATAAAACGACATGCCTCTGATCGCTTTTTACTTTTCAGGTCAAAGGCATTAATCATGAAAGTACTCCTTGGTCGCAAGATCAAGCGGTTCTCTCAGGTATTATTTTATACTTTTTCAGGCTTGGGAGACACAAATTTGCGAAAAAGTTCACCTTGGAGTCTTCTTTAGTTTTTTCAGACTCTCTAAAATTGAAAAACGCCGAGTTTCTCCTATACTGGACTCGTTAAAATCTCACAGTAAAGGACCTGTTCGATTACAAACAGGAACGGACCACTCCTTCTTAGGGTCCGAATCTAAACTAAGTTGGACTCATCCGAAGGATGAGCTTATAATCAAGCATATGTTATCCTCCTCAAGCTTGTAAAAAATAAAGAGGTACTTGCCAGAAATGGTGGGGGAAAAGAAAGAAGAATGAACCTATTTGTTATCCTTTGTTACAGAAGAACCTTATCACCGCTCTTGAACACGACACGTTTCATTCACCTGGGTTGGGAAATCCTTTGCCTTAAAGCTGATAAAACCACTCTGAAAGTCTTCAACCGTTTCTGGGTATTAACTTTGGGTCAATTGTCACCAAGCCATCTGTCGTGTCGTTATGTGTTCAAGAGGTCTCTGCAAATAAACCATTCATATGCAAAATACTTGTCATCCATTTGGCCATCCCTGAGTCAGTCCTTACAGCAACATTTCTTCAACTTTAACAATGATTTCATGTTGTGGGCTTGCCTGCGACGGGTCACTTTCTATCGACATCAGCACATTATCTAGAAAGATGACTTAGAAATCGTCAGTACCTTGAAGTCTGCATGCATCAATGGCAGGTTTCTCGCCTTTGACGACAGTTTACATCATTGACTCTCGATCAAAGGATTCCGTGACGTGTTCGACATCAACCCATTCATTCACATTTCATGGATTGTACTGGGTACTTTGAGAACCATTGACATCACTGGTGGTCTCTCTCACACTTGTTAACAGTTTACATCATTGACTGTTAATCAAGTGGTTTCTACCATGTTCGACATCAACTCATTTATTCGCATGGATAGAATCGTACCAATTCAGAAAGTAGAGATGAAGACCCTGGATCTAGTTTCCACCATCCAGGTTGCGAGGAGTTTGTATTCATTATATAGTAGACTAACCATAAACAAATGGCTGCGTCCATACTGTGTCTACAAAAGTCTACGATTGTGATGTACTGCAAAATCATTCTTGTATCAGAGCAGTAGTTAGATTGTTAGTTAAAGTTTTCAATCTGAGTATGGGAATGCCTACCTTAGCGATGATAGCATCGTATATATGTATTTTGTGTTGAATATTTGTAGGTTCTGACCGGGCTCTCCGCAAGATACTCCTTGAAATGATAAAGTACTTCACCCTTCCTAGATCATAAAAAACCCTAATCTACTACAGGCTTCGCACTTTAGGGGGCAATCTGTTACACTAAAAAATGTCACCATGACTATTTGCAGTTAGTATGGCTCCATCCACTGTCATACTATCCTCCTTGGCAAGTCTCATGCCTCTACTCTCCATGTCAAACTTCAAGAAAGAGAGAAAAGTCATTTAAAGTCAATTATCTCTGGTACGCAGTTTCTCTTAGCCTTACCTGCGTGTACGCAACCCAAGTTCACAATACCTGCGTACTTCTACGCTCTGTATGTAAAGGGGTCGGTGCGTACTCCTGTAAAGGTCAAAAGGTGCAAGTTTCACTCTAAAAAAGTTACTTGTGGTCATTTCTAGAGTCTTCTAGAAGCTTGTTTGACGTGTATGAAGCGCCTCCAGATGGTTCATGTATCCCTACCAAAGAGGAACTTATCCCATCAAGAGGGGAGCTATCCCATCCAAAGAGGGGCTTATCCCATTGATGGTGGACCTGAATAACTTCCTCTAGAGCACTATAAATACAGGCATTGGGCCAAAGGGAGGGGAGGTTGAAAGCTGAACATTCCTAAGGGTAGATGCTGCTGGAATTAGGACTTCCTTGTAGAAGCTTGTGAGGAGAGATTACCATCTTTGCTTGTTCTATTTGGAAGTGGGTGAGCTGATCAGAGTAAAGGAGAACTCTTGTGGACCCTGGGAGGGACTTGCACAACACCAAGGCACAGGTTGTAATGGTTCCTTTTGTTACCTTTTAATACAAATTAGTCCATTCTTCTCAACAATTTGTTATTTATGAGTTGTTTCATATACTCCTTGGTCTATATGTTAAATATGTTTTATTTATGTGATATTCAGGTGCTATTTAATCGTTTGATTGTTAGTGAATGCAGGTTTCGAAGGGAAGGAGGAGATCATCCGGATCAACGAAGCTGGACTACTACAACAGCGTTGGGTTACAGGTAGGATCTAAACACTTGATTTCTCATATTGTAAAAGCATATTTAGAGAAGGATTGCTCTTATTTGTCTTGTTTGTCACTAGAAAGTCTTAGGCTTCTAGGGAGGTCGGTTGTGTCCGCACTAACGACTCTTTCCGCCTGACAGTCCGAAACCCAGCTATTTATCGCATGTTCCTAAGGGTTAAGATTTTGGAAAGACAATTTGATTTTATTCAATACCAACATATTTCCAGAAACTTAAACACATTAACCGACTCATTAGCAAACTATGTGTTAGATAGACATTTGCAACATTTGTAAAAAGAAACACATCATCAATGTTTTACATGTGGATCATATAGCTCAACCAGAATAAAACCCCGAAAATCAAAATATATATAGCTGTTTATGGTTTACATATAATGTTCTGTAACCAAGACAAAATCGGACACATGACCCAAAAACTCAAAATGCCAGGGGGCACCCTAGTCTAATGATGCTCGTGATAGCAAGTCACAACCTGTGCAATCATGCGTAAGAGACGAGTCCATCGTCTAGGCACACCAGTAGTATGCCGCTGTAACTGCAAAGGTAGCTCGTCGATCCTCACATCGGGAATACCGAGAGTAAGGCTCTCAACCTGCTCCTGCACAGCTGTGAGAGTCTCGGCCACATCAAGGTCACGGAGAATAACCCTCCCAGCAGCCTCTTCTGCTGGGGTAGCGGCTGACACTCTCTGGCGAACTACTGGACGAACAGGACCAACATCTGCATGTACACAAGAGTTTGATTAAAGTCTTGATAGAATAAAGCACAAGGACATTATAAATAAAAATAGTAAACAGTGATATGGTCAAAGATTTTACCAATAGCGCCCCACTGCTCGCCATCCGGCAGTACTAAATCCGGATCACCCCGGAAGTCCATGCCAGCATATGGATACTCGGCATAAGCCATCTCCTGTCGATCAAACCACCTGAAGAAGGTATCAGAAAACGAAATCTGAGACTGACCAGCATGCCTAGACATATGGTCAACCCATCTCTGCATACGTGGTTCAGTAGGAGGAGGTATGTCGAGTGCAATGTACTGCGGCTGCATCAGTGGTATCTTCTCCAAGGCAAAGGCGGTCAAAATAGAACCGAACCCAAAGTTCTTCAACCTCCTGTCCTTTATCTTGGTCAACTGACTCTTCATCACAAGAAGTACTGCATCACACCAGTTGAATATTTTCGGTTGAAGGCATTCCAAGGCATGCTGCATATAGGATCTGTTGGCTACATGAAGAGACGCACTCCCGGCCATCCTACCAAAAGTAAACAGGATAGACCTAAGGGACCTGTCAGCGACATCCCGGATGATGATCTTGCCGTCTTTACTCGGCTGAGATCCTTCCCTGCAGTACTGGCGGACATAATCTCTCACAGAGTCACTCCCTCGGGCCGAACCTGACAAAGAAATGGGGGCACCCCGCCTCGACAAGCCAGTCAAGAAGTAAATGTCTACTGCGGTCAAGGGGATAGATTTGCCCCTGATCTAGAAAACTTGATTGATATGATCCCAAGCATCGAGCAAATACTGCAGTACGTTGATCTGTTGTCTCATGCTAGAGATGCGAAAGAACTTCAGCAAACCACAGTTCCGCAGCGCATTCACTGTAACAGGATCATGTAGGGCAATCATGTCCTCTTCTTCATGTTCTTGTTCTCGCCATGTAAGGGTCATTTTGCTCCAATATCTCTGCAAAAACAAACAAGAGAGAAGATTAGATCCTGATTTTGATGAGAAACAGGGGAAAATTCCATTAAAAACTGTGCAACAACTTTCCTTTCTGCGCCCAACGCACCTGCACATGTGTTATGGGTGCATTGAATGTCAAGTTACCTTCATGATGACCCACATTCAGCGCAGGTTTCGATATACCCAGGGTGCGTTGATGGCAGAACGCACCCATCAAACTCCAGGGGCTCAGAATAGCAGAGAATGGAGCACAGAATGCAAAAAGGAAACCATGAAATGAAAGAGCTCAGGTTTAGCTCCTACCTGGTCCAGACGGAGGCGAGAATCGTCCACAGAATCTCCCGAAATCAGCTGATGAAAATCAGGGGGGAAGAGGCACCTCCAAAGCTCCACCAAGCCAAGCTCAAATGAAATGATAAAATGAGAGGTAAAAACACTTTTTAATTGCTTTTTACGTAGTTCAAAGTAAAATATTAGCGTTTTAATCTCATTTTCAAGCAAATGTTATTAATTTCTAACTAGTTTGATGAAGCGATTGAAAGTGCAGTACTATCTTTGAAAAGCAAAGCTATTTATTGTAAAAAATCAAAACAAGACCATCTAATCGAGCAGTTTTAGCACATAGTTCATGCTCGTTAAAAAATAAACATAAGATCGAGCAAGTGTAACCCGCGTTTAAGCTCATTAAAAAATGAACTATCCTCCGGTAAATAACCACCGCGAATGTAACATTATCAGCCATTAAAGCCTTGGTCGTGTTTGCACCGTCACCTCCACTTTTCCATTGGCCGATCATTCACCTCCATTTGATTGTTTACCCATTTTGAGGAACAGCTGCGAAGAGTGATTTCACTAGCCATCCTTGTGACACTGCCGTGCTTGGAAAATTCCAACCCTTACCTGGAATCAGCTGCTACCCATTTTATCACTCATTCCTCAAAAGACGAGTCTTCTTTAAGCTCTTTTCATCTGACTCGTAAAATATGAAAAGATTGCCGAGTTTTGGCCTTCCAGCTCGTTAAAGCGACCGGAAGAGCTATCCCTCCTCTAGATTTTAATCTTTTTGGACCTCAGGGATTATTGCACAAAAGATCGAGCGCTTGTTTTGTTCGGCTCGTTAAAACTATCGAAATTTCATCCCTTCTGTATTGTTTTATACTTTTTCGGACTTAAGGGATTAGATGACGAAAAAGGAATTCCGGAGTTAACTTTACGTACCTTTTCAGACTCTCTAAAAATGAAAAGGACCGAGTTATCTTTGTCGTTAGACTCGTTAAAAAGATTAATAGCGACAAACTTGTCTTTAGACGAGAACGAGTTTCACTATCGCTAGGCTCGTCAAAACATAGCGATGGGTTTGCCCAAAGGGCAAATTATAGAACAAGCATATGTTATCCTCCTCAAGCTTGACAAAAATAAAGAGGTACTGGTCAACAATGACTGGGGAAAAATTGGGAAGAAACTCAAAGAACCTTTATTGGTAGCAAGTCGCTCTTGAAAATGACACTTCCACTCCGTGCCAGAGTCGGGTTGGGTTGTTTCATTCACCGGTCACATCACCATGGTCTCACCATACCATCCACCTTTGGGGTAAATGCTACCGATCCATCACATAAGTGTCGCCGACATGTTCAAGAGAAGTCATCCAGACAAGTCACCCGTGTCCCATCCACTACCATACATTATACTTCATTCTTTCATGACCGCCACCCTGAACCATATATCATCAGATCGTTTTCACCTCCATCAAAATCATTTACTCCGTTCCGTGTCATTGATGTGGGATACATCAAGGCCCTCCTTTGACAGATCGCTTCTTGTCGACATCAGCTCATTATCCAAGAAGTTGATCTAGGAACACCCCCTTCAGTACTTTGAAGCTTGCATGCCTCAATGGCAAGTTTCTCACTTTCGGCAACAGGTATACATCAATGACCTTCGACCGAAAGATTTTGCGTGGTGTTCGACGCCAAGTCCTTTATTCACACCACGTGAATTGTGCTGCAGTACCTTGAGGGTCATCATCCTTATCGGTGATTCCTCTCGCGCTTGTTAACAGTTTACATCATTGACTGGTAATCAAGCGATGTCTTTCCATGTTCGACTTCAAAACATTTTTCACATGGATCGACTTGTACTTCGAGTGAAGATCGGACGAGATTGAAGACCCCGGATCTAGTTTCATCCATCTGGGCTGCGATATATATTCAGGAAAGATAAAGATATTGACATGTATGGCATTGCAGAACAGATAATCATCCTACCAAAAGGATGATGATTTCATCAGAATCATCAGTCTACCATCAGACGATTGTCTATCCTATGTACATAAAAATGAATTTATAAAGTTGAGCATGGGAATGCCCGCCTCAGCTAGATCATGAAAACAGTATGAAAATAATGTATTGTATTGTATCTTATTACAGGTCTCCTCCCAGCATTGAAAGAACTTCGGATCCTCCTAATAAATCATTTCACCCGATAAACGGCCTCATACTTTAGGGGGCAACTGTTATAGACATTTTTGTGCCTTACAGCTATAAGCATGAAATTTCCATAATCCAAGGGATCCAAAGTCCCTAAAAGTGTTGTTCCTGCCCCTAAAGGAACAAGGTCAACCAATGATAGCTTCTCCCAGAAGTTCTCCACCAGAAACTGCTCAAAACTAGTCAAATCAGGATCAATTCAGAAGCTCCACTAGCTGCCTGCGTTGCAAAGCACCCAAATGCACTGGCTAGGTGCGTTGCAACGCACTTGAATGCACTACCCAGGTGCGTTGAGCGGGAAATGACAAGTGGCAGAGTCATTCAACGAGGTGGAGAGACAATGGAAGCTTCCAGAATCTTCTCCAATGACACTTGCCTCACTGAATTCGACCTGTGATGAGTAAGAGGCTCTCAGTCTCCAAGTGGAAGCAAGAACTGACAGAGAGAGGCCACAAGTCAAAACATAATCTGACTCATCCTCTCTGCTTACATCTATATATGGATCCCTCATCCCAGAGATCCAGAGGCTGGAATTTTGTACTTTGCAGAGAATTGTTGTTGGTTTGAGATTGAGATTAGTACATTGGGTGATTTATGCTTTGTTGGAGGTGAGGAAGGGATTCCTTTGCTGGGAGGTAGATGCTGGATCGGGACTCACTTGGTTTTATCTCCTCTTGGACTTTCTTATCATATCAATAAAATTATTTGAGTTTCTCCTACATGCTGTGTATCAATGATGTTTTGTTATATTTGCAAGTTTAGCTTAATCTGAGCCTAAGCTTTTTGTGAATGTAAATCTATATCTTCGTGTAGTTTCTCTCTTTTGTGATCTCGCAGGAATTTGGTGAAGCTGGGTCGGTAAGGGAGCAGGGAACTGGGAGCTATTGAAGAGAGGAGCGATTGCATCAACAAACTAGCGCAAGACACAGGTTAGTTTATCCTTCCTCTTCGTTTACATTTCATAAAGAAGAATACTCAAGTAGTTTTTCCTTGTTTGTTGCTAAGGCACTGTCACACCTTAGAGTGGGATAGGGGAGTTCTGAATAGATGCTTTTCCCAACAACAAATTCGCGACTCCACTAGGGACCGTATCTAGTTAGTTTATTTGTGTTTCTATTGTTGTTCTCCTCATAAACTTAGGAGTGGCGAATCGAACTGCATTTTCCATTTACAAATGCAAAGTAGAGATCTGCTACTCTAGTGCATTCACTGGGCCTGTTTATGATCTGAACAGCTGATCCACAAATGCTCTAACTACCCTTTGTGATAGCTCTTAGTCCTCCTTTAAATCATCCTTCTAATTGTACCTTACTGATAGCTTTTATCCGGCCAAAAACCATAGATTAAACTGCAAACCGTGACCCAGAACCCAGAGAAAATTCTCGTTTCTGCTTCAGCGCAGGCTCTATGAAGAGGTTCTGCATTTCAACGCAGGTCCCGAGAGGGTTACCTGCGCTGCAATTCAGTTTCTCTGTGCAACAGGTGCGTTGATCAGCCCTTGCCCTGTGCAGCTGAGGTTCTTTGCTTCTTTTTGTTCAGTTTTATCTCTGATTTTTGCAGCATGTTACCAGTGTGTGTACCTATTTGAAAACCCCTTTTCTTTGCCTTAATTCCGCCTCAGTTGTATAAAAGAAACTGTACTTGTTTTTGTGTATTTGTTAAATCATTTGCAGTTTCCCATTACAAAAGTAAACTAGTCATACTGTCGCCCTTAGATCTAGACCTGTCGTAACTGTCGTTTTGATCTTAGGAGTAAGTGTGTTTGCTGTTGACAGTTGATTGCGCTTTTACTTTTGTCTTTTGGATTGAATTTATGAATTTCTAGTGTCGAAACAAGTGTTTACTTCAAAATCATAAAGTGTCGTAATCGTCTTTTTGAGTCCGAAAAATTCAAATTTGTACAACAACTTTCTTTTTAGGCATCAATATTAAGAAAGTGAAAAAAAATACATGCATATGTGCATTTGCATTTTGACAGTTTGTATGGTTTGATTTAGGAAAAGTGCATTTACAGTGTGCTCTATGCTCTTTGAGACAAGATTGTGTCTTTCTTTCCCCCTTGTAGCTAGGATTTTCATTGTTGAAAAGAGATAAAAGCTTGCTTATCATCTTTAGACTGCATTTAGGAATTGTATCTACATCTCGTGGTGATCCAAAAAGGCAAACTTCTAAGAAAGATCAACCTAAAATAAATTGAATGAACTTAACAACACATTGGAACTTAACGCACAACATAGAGGTCTAGGCTAGAGACGTGTTCCGGCGTCGTAAAACCTGGTGACTGTCGGTCTCACTGATGGTTGGGTGATTCCTCCTGAGAGACGATAAGTGCCAGTACGGATTGTGCTCCCACGTACCGTCGAGTATATATTGGGAGACCCCTATAGGCATAAAACCTTTATCCATAGGAAGCCGTGTCGGCTGCCCTACTGATCGCAATGCACTGAACACAGCATTCGGGAAGATTGACAGCCCGTACCCTAAAAAGTATTCTGCGGTTTTGCGATTGGTTTGGCACACCCTCTACCTAGAACTCCAGAGCAGTCCCTTTTGTTCCTTTTCAGACTCCTTAACGGAAAAGGTCCATCTGAGCACTTGTCACTTCAGGCTCATTAAAAATCGAAGGAGACTAGAGTCATCTTTTGTTTTTTCTCGACTCTTAAAAACTGAAAAAACAAGTTGTGTCTAAAGCATCTAAAATTCATTTAATTCGGAAACATATTTCCCCTTTTGTATTTTAGTTAATCGAGTAATCCGCAATCGTGGAAGAAATTCAATTGAAACCCCGTCGTTCGCGGAGGCTTACGAGTCAACTGTCTTTGTCTCCAGAATCGAAAACAGTACGGACAAAGCGAACTCGTTTAACCGGCTCGAAATCTCCTATTAAAGTTAGAACAAGTGTTCCAACAATATCCGAGATTCTGGTTACTCCAAACATTTCTGGAAACCCTACCTCTACAGAAGAAGTTCAACAGCCACAGAGGGACAGTGATACTGATCCTAGTCTGAGAGCAAACACTTGTGTTACTGAACCAGTTCCATCTGCAACCGGTTCGGAGAGTCTTGATCCTCAAACATCTGTCGCTGTCGATACAACCCCTTCTTCGGCACCAGAAATATTTTACGGACCTGACGGTCTTCCCCTTCCACCTGGTTTGATTGCGATAGAGGAAATTGTAGAAGATCCGCAAGCAAGTACTCCAACACATTTTGGAGTCGGGGTCACTCTATTTCCTTCGACATCAGAAGTTAGTCTACCACCAGTGGAAGTTCCTGTAGAATCGCTAGGTAATCTTTTGGATAGACTCAAAATGTCTGAACAACCGTCAACATCTAGGATTGTGTCGACTGACACAGCGACAGCAGAACTCCCTGCCGTCACTCCGACAATGTTTGTCGGCGTACCATCTGTCCCGACTAGCTCACAACCGCTAGAAGGAGTCCATCCAGGGGCTATTTCGACAGTATGGTCCGTTCGTGTTTGTTTCTCCGGAATAATATCCGGCAACTCTTATGTTGAGACTCGCCAAATTGATCCATTTGGAGGTCAATTTGGGCAATCCAGTCCCCAAGGGTAGACAATCCCCTTGAGTTCCGGATTACCACCGTATGGGGGGCAGTATGCCCTTTCATTACCCCCTCCGGGAGGATATCCATACGGGAGTTCACAACAATATTTAGGTTATACTGGAATAACCTCAAGCAGTTGGGTACCTATGCTACGTCAACAACCAAGAGTTGTATATTCAATGCAACAATGTGTACCTATGTCGAACATCCCGACTACACCAGCTATTGTGACGGTGTCACAAGTCCAAACGCTCCCTGTTGTATGCCAACCTCAGATTTCTCAGGTTGTAATGTAACAGCCCCTTGACCCTGTGACTCAACCACAATCGCCAACTAGTGGGGCGACATAGGTCCAGACGGGGACAATTACCCCACACCTTGGTCCAACGGTTAGTATAGCGCAACAGAACATGGCTTCACAATCGTGGCTGGTGCAATACCAACAACCACAATTCCAACAAGTATACCAAGGTTCTGAGCAGCAGACCGTCACGAACAATGGACAGTCGTACATTCAAAACGGTCAAAATCAACCACTTTACAATGGTCATGTCCACCAACCATATCAGTCGTACCAGCATCAACTACATTATGCTGGTATGCAAAGGCCAACTGCTCAGGCAATTCCATCATATCCTGGGTATGCTTCACCTAACCTGAATCAACAGTTACCATTCATGGCAACTTTAGAGTTACCTGATTTACACCGGTTAACAAACGATCCAATTGCTTACGCCCCTTGGTGGCCAGCGATCCCTCATAAACTTCCATCAGATATTCCTAAATTTAATGGAAATCCAGGTGAAGATCCATCGAATCACGTGATGACATTTCATCTATGGTGTTCATCAAATACATTGAATGATGATTCGATAACGCTTCGCCTTTTTCAGAGGACGTTAACGGGTCCAGCGGCAAAATGTTATATTGAATTGCCTAGAGCCTCGTTCGACAACTTCAGTACCTTAGCCACGACTTTCTTAACCCATTTTCAATTACTGATAAGGTATGAAATGGGAACGGAACTCCTAACCAACTTCAAACAGACAACGACCACTCACATATCTGATCATATACATGAGTGGCGACATCATTGTAGGATGGTAAAAACGTACGTTCCCGATCAGCTATTAGCTGAATGGTTTATCAAATCCTTACTTCCTACAATCATGGAAGATGTGGCAAAGGGGGGAGTCGTAACGGAAGAGCAAGTCATCGCTCGTGCGCAATATCTAGACTTGGTCTATACTGAGTCTGGCACGCTCTACGACAAAATACCTGACGCCCCTAGACCGGAATTCTCAATTCCTCCTCCTCCTAAATCAAACAATGACTCTCACGCCGGCGATGGCGTGATTGGCACAACAAACGCGAAATCGAAAAAGGCTACGTCCAAGAAAGCCCGTAAGATTTCAGATCAAAATGCAAAAGACGAAATTCTTGCTTCGGAAGTAAATGTTGTATCGACAGATAAGGGCAAAGAAACCAAACAACCAGGAATCAAGAAGAAACAAGGCAAAGGGAAGAAGAAGAAACAGGATGAGTCATCTCCTGAAAAACCTTCTTCAAACCCTCTTGGAAATAGGAAACCCCCTTCAGGGTGTCAAATATGTGATGAGGATCATTGGACAAAAGAATGTCCATACAAAGCTCAGATTAAGAAATTCTTTAAAAGTTCGAAAACCTCAACTGTGTTAACTGATCCGTTTCCAAATCCACGAACAAATCTGGTTGATAGTGGAAATGCTTCCCCGTCTCAAGTACTAATGTTGTCGGTTTCAAAACAGCAAAATTATGCTTTGATTTCGACAAGGAACAAAGATTACGGGAATCCGCAGCTGTCAAATGGCGAGGATAAAGATCAACCATGTAGTTCGACAACAACTTCGACAGAAGTTGTACCACCCATCATTCCTGAAATAACAATAAAACCGCCAAAGGGAGTAGTACACAAGTCGACGTTTAATCCCCGCGCTAGAGCGGCACAGCATTATAACATAGAGGAAGATTTGGCCCAATCGCCATCCGCTATGTCGACTCTTGAAGTACTACAAAATTGCCCATCCCAAAGGCAGGCTTTGTTATCGGCCATTGGTGGGGTTGATCCTAAGGATTCCAATCTTGTATCCTTTGACCACAAAGGATACGATCCTCAGTTACCAGCCCAACTAGCTTTCCTTATTCAAGTGAAGGCCCTCAACAAAACTGTTCATCGAACAATTATTGATGAGGGGGCATCTACATGTACTATGTCGATGAGTTGCTGGAAAACTTTAGGATCTCCAACCTTGTCGCGATCTTCGACGACATTAAAAGCATTCGACGGAAGGACATATACCCCATACGATATCCTAAATAACTTGAAGGTTGAACTAGGGGGAAAAACAGTAGAAATAGACATTGAAGTCATCGATAGAAATCTTGATTATAACATCCTACTAGGAAGACCGTGGATATATGCCATGGCAGCTGTTGTGTCGACCTATTTTAGAAAGATTGCATTTCCCTTTCAGGGGGAATTACAATCGTCAACCAACAAAACTTCCTCCCCAATGGTTCTCAAGTTGCAGGAAGCATTCCCATGATCCATGGAAGCCCCCATTCGCTTCAGGATATCGGCGTAGGCCTACTAAAAGATCCTATACTAATGGGAACTTTCGCTCTTCCACCTCCAATCAACCTGGCGGAAGTAGCGTCAATAGGAACCTGCAATATGATATCTTCCACAAAGATCTCAGAAAATGATATCAACATGGATCATGCAATAGTTTTACCCCCAAGCCCAATAGAAATATTATAGAAATCAATGTTTCTAGCATGGGAGGCAAACCCGAATCAACGCTCATCAAGCGTTTGGGTAGATAGGTCTAGAGAATATGGTACCCCTTCAGATCCTTGGACGTGAGTGCATGGAACCGACGAAGGAATTGTACAGTCAATGTTGATTGAAGGGGCACCATGGAGTGATTGCCACCATCATTCCCTTCTTCTGTATTATGAAGAAGATACTCAAGATGACCTTTATCATCCTTCAGTTTTTGAATTCCTATTAAATACTGTAAATACGGTGGATTCCGAGCGAAACTTATCCAACATTGAAGAGACTATAGCCATAAATATCTCGACTAAAACAGATGTTGTAGAGAATATTTATGTTGGCAAATGTTGTTCTCCTTCAGAACTGGAAATATATAACGCTCTTTTTCGCAAATTCAGAGATGTCTTTGCTTGGTCATATAGTGAAATGCCAGGCATCGACTCGAGTATCGTTGAACACGAAATTAAGATGTATCCAGATGTCAAACCGGTACGACAACGGCTCAGGCAGGTGCACCCCAAGAAAGCTGATGCCATTAAGGCAGAAGTTGAAAAACTTCTCCATGCTGGTTTCATCTACCCGGTTCCTCTAACCAATTGGGTATCGAATATTGTCCCTGTTATGAAGAAACAAGGGACAATTAGAGTGTGTGTCGATTATAGGTATGTAAATCAAGCTTGTCCAAAAGACAACTACCCTACACCCTTCATCAACCAGATAATTGATGAATGCGCCGGATGCGAAATCTTTTCATTCATGGATGGATTTTCCGGGTATAATCAAATAAATATCCGCCCACAGGACCAGTCAAAGACTGCATTCATTTTTCCGTGGGGCACATTCGCATATCGAAAATTACCCTTTGGTTTAAAGAACGCAGGGGCGATGTTTCAGAGGGCAATGAATTATGCCTTCCACGACATCAAAAACATAGTTCAACCATACCTCGACGACCTTCCGGCTCATTCGCGAAAGCGGACTGATCATCTGCAGCATTTAAGAGCGATATTTCTATGTTGCCGACACTACAAGATACGACTCAATCCACACAAATGTGTATTTTGCGTCAGTTCTGGTCGTTTACTTGGCTTTGTAGTCTCCAAGGATGGGATTCGTCTCGACCCTTGCAAGGTACAGGCAATAATAAATTTGCCTCCACCTTCAAATTTGCTTCAGATTCAGAAACTCCAAGGGAAAGCAAACTTTCTGAGGAGGTTCATTCCAAATTACGTCGAACTAGCTAAAGGTTATACACGTCTTTTGAAAAAGGAGGTACCCTTCGTCTGGGATCAGGTTGTGCAAGCTTCCTTTGATGCTTTAAAAGATTCCTTAGTAAAAGCATCATTAATGTACGCCCCCGATAATCAAAGAGATTTTAACCTGTATCTGGCTGCAGCAGATACAACCATCGCAATGGTTTTAGTTCAAGAAGTCGATGGAATTGAACACCCTATATATTATTTAAGTAAAAACTTAAATGATACAGAAAGCAAATATTCTTATGTTGAAAAACTAGCGCTTGCAGCTGTTCAAGCGATACAAAGATTTCGACACTATGTCCTCTTTCGGAAAACTACCATTCTGTCAGATTGCAACCCCATGACATATATTGTCGCGACAGTTGCTGGGGGGCAAATATTCAAAATGGATAGCAATCCTTCAAGAGTTTGATCTGGAATTTGTAAAATCCAAATCAAAGAAAGCTCTAGTTTTTGCAGAATTGTTATGCGATCTCCCATCGTCATCCAACGATGAAACATCCGAAGAATCAATCGTGGACGAGAATTTGTTTCTGATATATACAAGCAATGAGTGGTATGGAGATATAATAATTTATCTCCAAACCCAAAAGTTTAGGCCTAACACCTCTCACTCTGAACAAAAACATATTCGATACTAAGAAAAAGACTACATGATCGTCGATGATACACTTTACCGTCGTGGCATCGATACAGTTCTGAGAAGGTGCCCCACCCATGAGGAGGCCGAGAAAGCCCTGAATGAGTGTCATTCAGGAGCTTGTGGGGGGCATCAATCTGGATATGCTACAGCACAAAAAATCTTACGAGCAGGATACTTCTGGCCAACAATGTTCAAAGATTGCATAACTGCAGTCAGAAGTTGCCATGCTTGTCAAATTTTTGATAGCAAAACCAGAAGACCACCTGCACCTCTACAGCCAATAGTTGTTGTTGGGCCATTCGCCAAATGGGGCATCGATTTCATGACATGTAACCCCACCTCGACCGGGGGGCATGGGTATATTATAGTTGCCGTTGACTATTTTACCAAATGGGCCGAGGCGATGCCTACATTAGACAACACTGGTGAAACAGCTGCCCTTTTCTTTTTCAATCATGTAGTCGCCAGATTCAGCGTACCACAGGCTATAGTCACGGATCATGGATCGCATTTTCGCAATCACATGATGATCGAATTAGCTGCCAAACTAGGATTGTCTCACGACAGCTCTACTCCGTATTATCCGCAAGCCAACGGACAAGTTGAAGCGATCAACAAGGTCCTGAAGCGCATGTTGCAAAGGATGATCGGAGTTCACAAAAGAAGGTGGCACCTAATCCTGTACTCAGCTTTGTGGGCTTACCGAACATCGGTAAGGAATGCGACCGGGTTCACACCCTTCCAACTGGTATATGGCCTGGAAGCAGTCCTACCAGTCCAGTGCGAAATCTCGTCTCTTAAACTCGCAATCGATCTCCTCCCCGGAACTTCAGAAGAAGAGGCCCGTTTCTTGGAATTAATCCAATTGGATGAAACCCGTCATGATGCCGTTTTGGCTAACGAAGCCCATAAGAAACGAGTCAAGGCGCAGTTCGACAAAAATGTCAAACCCCGGGTCTTCTCAGAAGGTGACTTGGTCTTGCTTTACGACCAAGAATCCGATAAATTGGGAGCAGGTAAATTTAATTCTTTATGGATGGGCCCCTATATTGTTAAACTAGTGTTAGCAAAAGGAGCCTACGAGTTAATGGATTATGACGGAATTCCACTGGTGCAACCTCGTAATGGGTTGTACCTCAAGCGTTACTATGCTTAAATAGTGACCAATATGCTTTTGTTGTATTTTGTTTTCGCTAAAGTGTTCGTTTTGGTTGAGTAATCCACCTTTTTACATTTATTGCATATGTCAAACCTTTTGGAGACATGTGTTGGATATGCCGATGGAGCGAGTCGTAGTTTGCGGAACCTGTCCTCCGCAGCCTAGGCCATTTTTTATCCAAGCGGCGAGTTAGCAAGTTTCAGAGGTGCATGTATTGGTCAATCAACGAATAACATCGCTGAGTATAGCGCATTGATATAACTTCTCTTTGATGCCATCACCCATGGTATACGCCGACTAATCGTCAGGCTAGACTCACAACTCGTAATACTACAACTCAATGGTATATATTCCGTCCGAAACCCAGCTATTTATCGCATGTTCCTAAGGGTTAAGATTTTGGAAAGAAAATTTGATTTTATTCAATACCAACATATTTCCATAAACTTAAACACATTAACCGACTCATTAGCAAACTATGTGTTAGATAGACATTTGCAACATTTGTAAAAAGAAACACATCATCAATGTTTTACATGTGGATCATATAGCTCAACCAGAATAAAACCCCGAAAATCAAAATATATATATAGCTGTTTATGGTTTACATATAATGTTCTGTAACCAAGACAAAATCGGTCACATGACCCAAAAACTCAAAATGCTAGGGGGCACCCTAGTCTAATGATGCTCGTGATAGCAAGTCACAGCCTGTGCAATCATGCGTAAGAGACGAGTCCATCGTCTAGGCACACCAGTAGTATGCCGTTGTAACTGCAAAGGTAGCTCGTCGATCCTCACATCGGGAATACCGAGAGTAAGGCTCTCAACCTGCTCTTGCACAGCTGTGAGAGTCTCGGCCACATCAAGGTCACGGAGAATAACCCTCCCAGCAGCCTCTCCTGCTGGGGCAGCGGCTGGCACTCTCTGGCGAACTACTGGACGAACAGGACCAACATCTGCATGTACACAAGAGTTTGATTAAAGTCTTGATAGAATAAAGCACAAGGACATTATAAATAAAAACAGTAAACAGTGATATGGTCAAAGATTTTACCAATAGCGCCCCACTGCTCGCCATCCGGCAGTACTAAATCCGGATCACCCCGAAAGTCCATGCCATCATATGGATACTCGGCATAAGCCATCTCCTGCCGATCAAACCACCTGAAGAAGGTATCAGAAAACGAAATCTGAGACTGACCAGCATGCCTAGACGTATGGTCAACCCATCTCTGCATACGTGGTTCAGTAGGAGGAGGTATGTCGAGTGCAATGTACTGCGGCTGCATCAGTGGTATCTTCTCCAAGGCAAAGGCGGTCAAAATAGAACCGAACCCAAAGTTCTTCAACCTCCCGTCCTTTTTCTTGGTCAACTGACTCTTCATCACAAGAAGTACCGCATCACACCAATTGAATATTTTTGGTTGAAGGCGTTCCAAGGCATGCTGCATATAGGATCTGTTGGCTACATGAAGAGATGCACTCCCGGCCATCCTACCAAAAGTAAACAGGATAGACCTAAGGGACCTGTCAGCGACATCCCGGATGATGATCTTGCCGTCTTTACTCGGCTGAGATCCTTCCCTGCAATACTTGCGGACATAATCTCTCACAGAGTCACTCCCTCGGGCCGAACCTGACAAAGAAATGGGGGCACCCCGCCTCGACAAGCCAGTCAAGAAGTAAATGTCTACTGCGGTCAAGGGGATAGATTTGCCCCTAATCTGGAAAACTTGATTCATAGGATCCCAAGCATCGAGCAAATACTGCAGTACGTTGATCTGTTGTCTCATGCTAGAGATGCGGAAGAACTTCAGCAAACCACAGTTCCGCAGTGCGTTCACTGTAACAGGATCATGTAGGGCAATCATGTCCTCTTCTTCATGTTCTCGTTCTCGCCATGTAAGGGTCATTTTGCTCCAATATCTCTGCAAAAACAAACAAGAGAGGAGATTAGATCCTGATTTTGATAAGAAATAGGGAACATCCTTATGGCCTCAAGTCTGGAAACTGGTGCAAAAGTTTCTTCAAAATCTATGCCTTCCTGTTGAGCATATCCTTTACAAACAATTCTAGCCTTGTTCCTAATCACATCTCCATTTTCATTTAGCTTATTTTTTAATATCCATTTTGTTCCTATGGCATTCTTATCTTTTGGTCTAGTAACGAACTCCCAAGTGTTATTCTTTTCAATCTACTCAAGTTCTTCCTCCATGGCCTTTACCCAGCATTCATCTTTGCATGCCTCTCTTACATTTTGTGGTTCAGTGGAGGAGAGTAATGCTAGATAACTTGAAGCTTCTGAAATGGTTCTTCTTGTTTGTATGCCTGCCTCCTTTTGCCCCAAAATTTGAGTTTTTGGATGATTCTTCTGAATGTACCTGTATGGAGTCTTTCCTTCTATCCTTATATGTTCTTCTGGTGCCTCATGGGTTTCTTCTTCATCATGAGTCTGATTTGTTGTAGAAGGATAGTCCTCATCATCTTTGAATTCTTCAGATTTTACTTGCCTTGGAATGTTTCCTTCTTCATCAATCACTACATCAATACTTTCAACAATTTTTCCAAGTCTTTTATTGTAACACTTATATGCTTTGCTGTGGGGAGAGTAACCAAGGAGAATGCCTTCATCTACTCTAAGTTCGAACTTGCCAAGGTTTTCATCAATCTTTTTGATGTAGCATTTGCTCCCAAAAATTTTGAATTATTTTACCGTGGGAGTCTTACCATACCAAAGTTCGTGAGGAGTCTAAGTGTTGTTTACCCAGACGTTTGTCTTGTTGAGAATAGTAACTGCAGCAAATGCGGCTTCACGCCAAAAGGTTGCGGGAGTTCCAGACTCATCAAGCATAGCACGAGCCATTTTTTGAACCATTCTGTTCATCCTTTCTACTACTCCATTTTGCTGAGGAGTCCTTGCAGTAGAGAATTCCCTTCTTATTCCATGTTCTTCACAAAAATCGAAAAACTCATTCGAGGTAAATTCCCCACCTCTATCAGACCTGAGGCATTTGATTCTGTGATCTGATTCATTTTCAACTAAGGCTTTGAATGCTTTGAACTTTTCGAAAGCTTCGTCTTTATGCTTCATAAGTCCTAACCAACACATCCTGGAAAAGTCGTCAATGAACAATATAAAGTATTCTTCTCCTCGAGGTGACCTTTTCCTAGATGGTCCACATACATCAGTATGGACAAGTTCAAGTGGCCTGCTAGCTGATCCTTCCTTCTCTGGGAAATTAGTTCTGGTTTTCTTACCAAACTGACATGATTTACATATTGTATTGTCTGGAATTCTGATGTCAGGGAGATCATGAACTACCTGATATTTACATGCTTTCCTTATCTGAGAGAAGCTTAGATGCCCCAATCTTCTGTGCCATAGCCAGTGTTCATCATTCTTGCTTAGATAGCATTGTTGTTGTCCTCCCTTGAGAATGTGTAGATTATTTGGAGTTCTTATGCCTTTGATCACTATTTCTCTTGTATCAAGCTCACGAACAATACATCCATTTGATTGAAATATCACCTCATTTCCTTGATCACACATTTGACTGACACTCAATAGATTACGCTTTAAGCCATCAACATACATAACATTTCTCGCTTTGACCTTTTCTTTTAAAAGAACAGAACCTTTATCTTTTATGAGTGCAGGGGTGTCATTTCCAAATGAGACCTTCTTTTCCTTTTCTAAGGCACTATATGCCTGAAGTTTTTCTTTATCACTTGTCATATGTTTCGAGCATCCACTGTTGATGTACCATTGATTTTCCTGCCCTTCCGCATATAAGGCTATACCACATCTTTCTGGTTATGGTTCTTTCTTTCTCCATGTTTTGGCACTTAATGAAACTTGCTCCTTATGAGTCGTTTGCTGAAACCTACTCCTGCATTCAAAATCTTCATGACCGAAGTTGTTACAAATAGAACATTCTATTTCATTTTCAAGAGCAGAAAATTTATTGTAGGTCCTTTTCATGATCCCAGTCATACTTCTTTATTTTTGAGCTTCTCTAGTCATGATGGTCTTGTAGGCAACACATTGAGCAGCTTTGTGTCCAAAGTTATGACAAGAGAAACATTGGCCATTGAAGAAATTCCTGCGATTATCAAACTTGAGGACCAAATGATTGTAGTTTTCATTGACATCCATTCATGAGGCAAATTGAGAATGATTTACCTGTGGTTGGTTGTAGCTTCTGTTCATCCTTGAAGTAGATTGTCCCTGATTTACTTGGTGATCTCTGTTCATTCTTGAAGTAAATTGTCCATGATTTACCTGGTGATCTGCATCATGCCTTTGTTGTCGATTGTCAACCTGTTCACTTCTCCTTGCTGCATCAAGTTAACTTTTGGAGGTGGATGGCTTCTGTGCTTACGACGCTTCTTCATTATATCCAAGACCTGTCTTGATTAGTGGAGAACGCTGCACTTTGATAATCTCATCTAAAGTTTCAGATCCTTTAGCAAATCTAAGATTAAGGGCTTTTGTTTTCTCAATCTCTTTTCTAAGTTCCACAATTTCACACTCTAACTTTTCATTGTGTTTTTCCCTTTCATCAAGTTGGAATGTCAGAGTATCTATAATCATATTCTTTTCTTCTAAACAAATTTTGAGTTTAGAAATTTCTTCATTAAGGCCTTCTTCATCTATAACATCAAGAAATCATCATCTTCAAAAGCCATCAAGAGTCTAGAATTATTACCTTGTTCATCTTCATCACTATTTGAAACTCCATCACTGTCTTCATGTGTGTAATAGCTCTTCTTACTTACATTATGTTTTCTGTTCCATCTAATTGGCTCCTTACCTTTGTCAAGCTTATCTTTATGAGGACACTTGGCAGCATAGTGACCGACTCTTCCACAAGCAAAACATTTGAAAGGTAGCTTACCTTTGAATCTCCCAGAACCTCGTTGAAGGTTCTTGACAAAATTTGATTCTTCCTCTTCTTTTGACATATGTCCTGAGTCATTGTAATCTCCTTTTGCTTTGAATGCGACTTCTCTCTTGTCTGATGGTCCCCCTTTTCTCATTTCGTAAGCAGTTAGGATTCCATGCAGCTGTGACATGGTAATGCTCTGCAGATTCTGTTTTTCTTCTATGGCAGAAACTTTTGATTCAAACTTAGAAGACAAAGATCGTAGAAACTTCTCAACCAAAACAACTTCTTTTATTTCTTCACCCAATTTTTTCAGACAATTAACAATCTCATCTATACGTAGAAAATAGTTAGCCACACTTTCATCATTGTGCATTTTGAGATTTTCATATTGAATTCTGAGAGTTTGAAGTTTTTCTCGTTTTACCTGTTCATCTCCTTCATAGCTCAGAACGATCTTGTCCCATATTACTTTTGCAGTTTTGAGCTGCATGACCTTGACGAATTTTGATTGAGATAGACTCCCCAATAGAGTATTGACAACCTTTGCATTTGTTTCATACTGCTTCTTACCAGCCAGATCTATAGGTGTTGTTGATGGAAATGTGTATCTTGTTTCCATGATATCCCAGACTTCTGTACCAAGAGACTGAAGATAGGCTGTGATTCTTACCTTCCAATAGATGAAGTTGCTCCCATCAAAAACTCGTGGCTTGATCGATGCTTCTTTCTCGTAGTTGCTCATGATGATAGATCTTCCTTCAAGTGATCAAGCTTCTTCTAAAGGACTGGCTCCGATACCAATTTTTGGAAATAATACTGAGAGGGGGGGGTGAATCAGTATTATCAAGTCAATTATTTTTCATTTCACAACCAGATCATATACGCTACTTCAGTTAGTGAAAACTGCATATATACGCGACTACAGATAAGGAAACCAGCGTATACACTGCAGACTTATAATTTAATTTATTCTTCAGATGTTGATCATTAATCTGTGCATTAGAACCATCTAAACAATAACCAGGAATAGTCACACATAAGAACACAAGATATAAGGTGGAAACCCAATGTGGGTGAAAATCACCTGTTGCAATTCGTCTCTATCTTCTTTTAATTAGAAACTTCTTTTTACAATGTTTCTGTACTGGTGAAGACTTATACCAATACGCAGGCTTCTACCTGCAGAAGGCTACAACCTTCTCTCGTTCTCCAGCTTCTCTTGGAAGGGAGCTACAACCCCCTTAGCTCCTGTACTAGCTGAGGTACTAGTATGTAGGTGCTGACCTACAAAAGGCTGCAACCTTCTCTTTCTTCCAGGGACCACGTTTCATAAATTTTTAGACTGGATCCATGAATAACATCAATCAAACATCAAGAATCTCTGCAACAACCAGACTTCTTTGTACAAACAAATACTAAGTCAACCAATAACTTCTTAGAATGTTGTAACCAGAAAACAATACCAGTAACCAAACACCAATTCTGAACCCAGAACACTGCAGCAATAAACAGAAGCAGCTAAAACCTTTTCATGAGATGTACTCTACTCCAATATGCAGAAACTTGCGTGCATATGCTTCTGTATTAAGGTCAACCAGCGTGTATAGGCGCCTCTGATGTGTCGAACCTATGTACAGATCTATAAAAGATAATTCACTCTTTCAATTATTCAGACGTCAGTTATACCCATATTATCATATTTATAGATCACCTTATGTGCCAAATATAACAAATCAAAAATTACACAAAGATACTTCTCTTCAAGCTGCCTTAAGATATTGACCCATCAATAGCACTTCTCCTTCTCCTTGCGCTTAGATTCCTCCTAGATTCAGATCTAGTTATGCAACATAACCCAATGACAATATTCTAGTTCTTTCTCTTCATAATATATTCAAAGCTTATGTTCATTCACTTGCCAAATGATCTCCTTCCCTTTTTATAGACTTATGCCTTACTCACACCATGGTCCAAAACCATAGAGATCCAATACTAGGGACTCAATACCTGGGTTCAACACTTTGTATGCAATACCTAGGACCAAAACCATAGGTTCAAATATGACAGACTAAATACCATGGACCAAACATAAGTTTTCCCAAATGTACACGCTTTTCTTTGCATGAAAGTGCGTGCATACATATACACGCATTTTGATCGGTACACCCGCGTGTATATGCAATTTTGTTAAGATGAACCTGCGTATACCTCATTTTCTTTCATTCTGAGAACCTGAACTGTGATTTGCCCTTTGAGTGAGTTGCCATCAAGGACAACACCTGTGCCATAGTGCCAAACCTGTGCCATAATGCCAACAAAAATGTGACACACTTTCAAGCATACGAGGCCAGTAAAAATCCCTCTAATAATTTGACATTGTTTTACTTGCATCGAAATGTCCAAAAATAAGAGAAGTGTGTGCTTCCCTTGTGACATTTACTCTCTCTCCCTGTGGAACACAAAGTTTTCCCAAATGATACAACAAATTATCATGTACATGGTAGTCTAATTCCTCAACTTGGTGGCCTTGACTCAATTTTGAATATACCTCCTGAAAGTCAGCATCATGTGCGTATTGTTCAACATAAATTTCAGGCAAAATAGAATTATTCTTGAGTAAAATGGATACATTAACAACCGATTTAGAAATCATATCAGCAACTCTATTATAAATACCTTTATTGTACCTGGTTACCAAGTGGAATTGCTGCAAGAATCCCATCCAATGAAAGTGCCTTGATTGCTGCAACTTTGTTTGAGATTGCAAATATTGCAAAGGTTGATGATCGATGTGAATAATGGCTTCTTTTCCCATTAAATAATGCTTCCATTTCTTCACACTTTGCACCAATGCGTAAATCTCTTTATCATATGTAGGATAGTTAATAACAACACCATTAAAAATATCAAAATGAGATGAAATGGGCTTACCATGATGTTTAAGAACCGCACCCATGGCGTAGTCACTTGCATTTGTTTGTATTTCAAATGGTTGTTTCAAATCCGACAATGCTAAAACTAGGGTTGAACTTATCTTTTACTTTAAAACATCGAATGATTTTTGTTGTTTTCCTCCCCACTGGAAGACAACCTTCACACTGTTCAAACCATGTAGTGGAGCTACTATGGAAGAGAAATTGGCAATGAACTTCCTCCAGTACTGTGCTGCTCCCAGAAAACTCCTTATTTCTCTGACTAATTTGGATATTGGCCAATTCACAATGACCGAAACTTTAGAGGGGTCAATCTTCAGCTCACCTCCTCCAACTATGTGGCCCAAATACACTAAGGAAATTTTTTTGAATTCACATTTAGACATCTTCAAAAATAATTGTTCTTTTTTCAAGACATCCAACACTTTCCTCACATGTTGGACATTCTCTTCTCGTGATTTGCTGAATATCAAAATATCGTCTAAATAGACAATTACAAACTCATCAAGAAAGGATCTTAAAACATCATTCATAACTCTCATGAATGTAGTTGGAGCATTGCAAAGACCGAAAGGCATAATCAGCCACTCAAACAATCCCTATTTGGTTTTAAAAGCAGTCTTCCAAATATCCTCCTCAGTTATTCTAACTTGATGATATCCACTTCTCAAGTCTAATTTAATGAAATATTTTGCATTCTTCAACTGATCTGGAAAATCATCTATTATGGTCAGTGGGTATTGATTCTTTATGGTAATTTTATTCAAAGCTCGATAATCTACACACATGTGCTAGATTCCATCTTTCTTGGGTACCAAAACAATTGGTGAACCACATGGCAAAGTAGAGGGATCAATTACACCTTTATCTAACAATTCCTAGACTTGTTTCTTAATTTCTAAACTTTCTAGAATTGACATTCAATACATATCGATATTTGGGAGTGGACAGTCTTGTTGTAGCTTAATTTCGTATTGGATTCCCCTTTTTGGTGGAAATCCCTTTGGTTATTGAAACACATATCCATATTGATTGACCACATCAACCAATTCGTCTTTCAACTTCACGTCATAGCCTACAAAGGATTCACACTCTATGTCATTCTTCTGCTTGGTCATAAGGAGCATGAGATTCTTGTTGGAATTGACCAGTCACTTTATTTTCCCAATGCTTGCTAAAGACATATTAAGCTTTCTACGATAGGCTCTCACAATATACTCCACTCCATATTTGAACAAATGATATTTGTTTTGAAATCTATGGAAAACATCTTTCTAGTCATACAAATACCGACTTCCCAACACAATTCCATAAATATCTAGTGGAACTACATCTAATTCGACTTCATCAACAAAATTGGCAGTAATAGCAAACCTGATACACATTTCCTTGCGACCTAAAGATTTTCATCCTTGGTTATCCAACCTAATGGATACAGTTTATGATGAGGCATAGTTTCTAGATTCAACTTCTTAACCAAGTCTGTAGAAATTAAATTTGCCTGGGATCCACTGTCAAACAACATATCATTCTTGGTGTGTTTGGAAATAACTCTAATATGGAATAGCTCAATTATTTTTTATTCATTTGAAGCATTGTTGGAGTTATTTGTTGTGTTGGTGCTTGTCACGGTTTCCTCTTTGCTTATTGTTTCCACGAATTTTCCTTTAGTGACTGTGGCTGCAATCTTTGTTTCATCACATGAGTCGGAACCCAAGTCTTGTTGTACAACAACAATTGTCTTTTGTTTCCCTTTATTGTTATATTTCTTCAGCCTTAATTTAGGATGAAACTTCCAGCAATGCGCTTCATCATGGCCCTCTTTGGAACAATTTTTACACACGGGTTTCTCCCCTTCTTTCTTAACAAAAGCATTTTTATGGATTGTAGATTTCTGTGGTTAGGTTTTTTAGAATCTGAACTCGGATATTCCACAGTTTTCATCTTTGCTTTGTCGACGTTTCGAGTCTAGACCAAGACTCATCATCAGGACTTGCTTTACAAAGGATAGAGACAGTAGAGATAAATAAGGTTAGGTTGAGATGTCAAGTCTGAGAGCCGACCAGCCTAATGATTTGAATTAACTAGATTTTTAATATTTTAATAACAGTCCTAATATATTAAAGCTCTTTTTAATTTTGTTAAAGCTCTTTTTAATTTTGTTATAACTGTCCTAATATATTAAAGCTCTTTTTATAACTGTCCTAATATATTAAAGCTCTTTTTAATTTTGTTAAAGCTCTTTTTAATTTTATTTATTATACATGGATATGATTATTAAAGTTTAAGTGAATTATTTGTGTAAAAAGTTTTTTGTTATATTTTATTTAATAATATATCCTAATGGTTATGTTTTAATTAATTGTAACTTATAGTAATTTTGTTTAATTTTTACAAGATTTTAGTTACTTAGGAGGTTAATGTATTATTAATGTTGTGTTCTTAAGTTTATATGTTTGTTAATGAATGCCTAAAAGTTTTTATGGTTAGGATGATTTTTAATATTTTAATATTCATTTAATTTATTAATTAATTAATTTATTATTATTATTATTATTATTATTATTATTATTATTATTATTATTTGGATAAATTAAAGTTCTTTTAATTTTATTTATTATACATGTATATAATTATTATATAGTAATTGATTGCTTGTTTATGTATTAAGTTTTTTATCTAATTGTAATTTTATGATAATTTTGATTATTTTGGTATTTTATTTAATTTATTTAATTCTAGCAAGTTTCTTAGTTACTTAGGAAGATGATGAATTATTAATGCTGAGTTACTAAATTAATATAAGCATGATAGTCAAGTTTTTTGGTTAGGAGAGGAGCTGAATTGATCTAAAGAAGGGAGGGCAAGGAGTAACAGGGAGGGTTAATTTAATCCCTGGGGGTGAGGAGTGAGGTCCAATTCCTACTAATTTCCAAGCCCCCATCCCTGTTGAGGTTATGAGGGTGTTTTATGATCTCAAGAGCTTCTCGAACTTTTCGCTTGAAATAGTGTTTTTCATTTGCAATGACTTTTGTGTTTTCAAGGCATATATGGTGGTTAGTTTTACCTGCATGTTCTGCCAAGGCTGAGGAACGGGTTCTTTCCCTACGGATATCTGCACTATGCTCTTTTAGCCTGATACTGATTGATCTACCTGTTTCCCCGATATATTGTTCTCCACAGGAACAGTCGATAATATAAACACCTTTTTGCTGGAGATGTTCTGGGATGTCTTTTACTGATTTCATTCTTTGTCTAATGGTTTTCAAGGGTTTGAATGAGGTTTTGATATTCTTTTTTGAGAGGATTTTGGCTAGTTTGTCGGTTACACCATGAATATACGGAAGGTAGGCACTAGCGGCTGGGGAATTGTTAGCTTTGTTTTTATTGTTTCCAGTTTTGGCTTTTTGAATGGCTTTGAAGATATCTTTTTTATTATATCCTAGTTTAGAAAAAGCTCTTTTTAAGTACTCTGATTTGTTTTCAACTAAGGCTTTGTTTCTCTACACCAAGAAAACTTCTTAGAGCTCACAGATTTTGTCAATGCATCTACAGTATTCTTCAAAGTGTCCACCTTTACCAGCAACACCTTTTTGGCTTCTATCATATCCCTCACAAAGTGATACTAAACATCAATGTGTTTTGTCTTTGAATGATATGCAAGGTTCTTTGCTAAGAAAATTGCACTTTGACTATCACAGTCTATCCTTATGGCCCCTATACTAACCCCATACTTGAACACAATCTCTGCAACCAAACTGCTTCCTTGCTTGCATGAGTGGCTGTCATGTATTCGTCCTCTGTAGTTGATAGTGCCACTACAGATTGTTTCTTACTCATCCAACTTACTGCACCTCCAAATAGGTTAAACACATACCCACTTGTAGATCTTCTTTGATCCAGATCCCAGCCTAGTCTGCATCAACAAAGCCACAAATATCCAACACTCTGTCCAATACTGGTCTTCCTTGGTAGCACAAACCATAATCACTAGTGCCACACAAATACCTGAAAACCCACTTCATTGTTGTCCAGTGCTCCTTCCCTTATTTTGACATAAACCTGCTCAATACTCCTACTGCATGTGCAATGTCTGGTCTAGTACATACCATCACATACATCAGGCTACCAATTGCACTTGCATATGGAACACGAGACATGTCCTCTTCCTCTTCTTGTGTCTTGGGACACTATTTAGCAGATAATTTTACACCTACAGGAATAGGAACCTTCACCGGTTTACTATCCTGCATATTAAACCTATGCAATATTGTCTCAACATACTTCCTCTGGTTTAACCAGAGCTTCCTCTTTGTCCAATCTCTTTTAATTTCCATACCCAAAATATAATTTACAACACCAAGATCTTTCATGTCGAATTTGGAGGACAAATGGGTCTTCAAATCCTAGATAATTTATTTGTCATTTCCAACCAGCAACATATCATCCACATACAAGACTAGATAAATAACATGGTCACCAATTAATTTAGAATACACACAATGATTTGCTTTGCTTCTGGTGAAGCCAAGTCCCCGTATAAATGTATCAAATTTCTGATACCACATTCTTGGTGACTGTTTTAACTCATACAGAGACTTCTTTAACTTGCAAACCAGTTCTTTCTTACCCTTCACCGCAAAACCTTCAGGTTGCTTCACGTAGATCTCCTCTTCCAAATCCTCGTGAAGAAATGTTGTCTTCACATCCATATGTTCTACCTCAAAATCAAAAGCAGCAACAACAGATAGAAGTAATCTAATAGAAGCTACCTTGGCAACAGGAGAAAAAATATCACCAAAATCAATTGCCGGAACTTGAGAATAACCTTTTGCTACCAACCGAGCTTTGTATTTCTCCACCTTTCCTTCTACATTTGTCTTATTCTTGAACACCCATTTGCTGCCAATGGTTTTCCTTCCAGCCGGAAACTCCACCAAATCCCATGCCTCATTTTTGTGCAAAGATGCCATTTCATCAACCATGGCCTTTTTCCAGAGTTTTCCATCCTCTAAATCTACTACATCCTTCATATTTCTGGGATCATCATCAGTAATAGATAAAGCAAACTTTGAATAGAAATCAGATGGACTATACCTTTCTGGCTGCATTCTTTCTCGAACTGATCTTCTCACACCCGGAGTTTTTGGCTCTTCATCTTCTCATTCCTCCACTATTTTAGAGTCTGATTCTTCCTCCTTTAGCTCAAACTCTATCTTCTCAGGTTCCTTTGGTTGGAATTCATGTTTAATAACATCTTTCACCTCTCTGAACACCACATCTCGATTGTACACAACCTTCCTTGTTACTAGGTTCCAAAGCTTATAACCCTTTAAACCATCCTTATACCCAATAAATATGCACTTTTCAAATTTACTATCCAACTTGGTTCATTTCTCCTTTGGAACATGTACATATGCATCACATCCAAATACTCTCAAATGTGAAAGAGAGGGTTTCTTACCAGTCCATACCTCTTGTGGAGTCTTATCCTCCAACGCTGATGAAGGTGATCTGTTGACCAGGTAACATGTTATCTCCACTGCCTCTGCCCAGAATTCCTGTCCTAACCCGACACCACTGAGCATGCTTCTTTCCCTTTTCATCAACGTCTTGTTCATTCTTTCTGCAACTCCATTTTGCTCAGGTGTGTATGGAGTAGTCTTCTATCATTCTATACCACACTTCTTACAGAATTCTTCAAATTCCTTACTGCAAAAATCTCCACCGTTATCTGTCCTCAACACCTTTATCTTCTTCTCTGTCTGGTTTTCCACCAGAGACTTAAATTCTTTAAATCAGATCCACTGCCATTGTGTCCTAGTACTCTATGACCCGGCCTTGCCACCAAATTCTGAGTATTGAATCTTGTGGGTTGATCCATCCAGGATGACATCACCCCTGCCATTTGTCAACCTCTGAGTAGTGACACTTATCACCTAGAAAGGGGCCACTTGGGTGCCCAAAAATTCCATATCTGCATGCCACATGTCCTACTCTTATTGGATAATGCTAGCATCATTCTCTGCTATCTGTCGATCTAATCATGAGCCACCACTTGTCTTCCTAGAGGAGAGAGAAAAGTTCCTCTGAGACCTGTTTTGCGAGCATTTTCCTTTGCTAATTTTCTTTTGTCCTTACCATCCTTTTTCTCCAAGTTCAAGCCTTTAATCTTTGGCACCACTCCTGAGCGGATTGTGGTTTTGGGAGGGGTTCCCCCGAAGTATCTATCTTTCATTGATTTGTGTGATCAATTATGCGTGAAACCACTTCCGGGACCACAAATCCCATCTAACGAACTGTCTCTAGTGCCCCCTGAAAGCCAACACGTAGACCGACGCTTGCCACTATTGCCTGTTTTGTTTTCCTCTGGGCTCACCCTGTGCAGGTTGAGCTGGCAGAGTGGGCCTCCACCTTAGCTTTTCATTGGTCTGCATTATGCTATCGTGGCTCGGTGCTCACCACCCAATTCAACCCCTTTGTGCACTAAAAGGATATCATCGGGGTATTGTCATCGGGCTATCCCTGCCCTGTGGGCTCCACCAACTTGGTGCTTCCTAATGCTTTCCAACTTGCGCTGCTACTGTTGAAAATGTAGCAATAAAATCTCAGTTTGACCTTGCCTTGGTAAAACTAGAGAAAATTCGAATTTCTATTTGAGTAGAAATATTGAGGTAGTTAACTAAGGTGACATTACACTTTTCACTCAGCTAACTCAGTTAATTCGATTTGGGGAAGGTTGATTTCAATTTAGGATGATTTATTGCTAATTCGTAGCAATCTATTTCATTTAATTTGAGTTATTGTTAGTTTAACTAATTCTAACTGTCAAAAGAACTAATGGAGGTCAAGTTGTGGAAACGAAACTTCAACCACACTTAGTGATCAACCAATTAACTTATCAATCAGCCCAAAATAATTGTTGCATGCAGAGAATTTGAGTTACCCAGTTAATATGGATACCCCAAGGCATTGTACTATTACTTGTAGCATATTCCCATGTGTATGGGTGTTGCATGCAGTCACAGGAAGGACCTAGAGGAATTGCACAATTTAATAGAGGGAATTTCCTAAATAATAGGGGTTAATTTCCTCAAGGAACAACACAAGGAAATGGGAGCTTGGAGGGCTTGAAAATTGGCTAAGTGTTGGCCAGAGTCAATCAATCAGGCAGAGGGATAGACTATACACTTGCAAGTTGTGCTCAGGATTGAGCAAGCAAATGTATTTCATCTCTATTCTTTTATTAATGCAATATAGATAGGAAGGGGTTTTGAGCAGTTGCTTTCCCCTAGATAAATTTTTGTGCGTGTGCAATGTTTCCTTTTGCATGCCTATGATGTGTGTTCTAGATGGTGAATTAACTTTCATAGATTAGTAGAGTAGCTTAGAGTCTTATGATTTAGTAAATTTCATGAGCAGTTTCAAATATACACATTAATTCCCACATGGTATCAGAATAGGATTCACAGTAGAGTATAGATTTCAATGTTGTTACTGCAGGAGGATCGGATTTGCAGGATCAATTCTCCAAAGCTAAATGGATGGATTTGTATGGAATAAGGCTCAAGTATGCCCTTGGGAAGCTCGAATTATGTTGCTTGGAAGGATCACATGGAGGCAGTGCTGGAAGATAATGGATTGAGGGAATTCATTGATAATGATATCCCAAAACCAGAAACGTCTTATGCTTAGGATCTAGCAGAATGGAAGAAGTGTGTAGCCAAGGTGAGGGGAATCACATTGGAGGGAGTGCAAGACCATATTTTCTCTAATCTCCATGAGAAAGAGAGTTTGTATGCAATGTGGCAAGCATTGACATATCTCTTCCATAATAGTAGTGACCATAGGAAGATGGCGCTTAGGGAAAAACTTCAAAATATCAAGATGCAGAAGAATGAGACCATTCCATAGTACATAAGTAGGTTCACACAATGTCATGATGAATTTGGTCAAGTTGGTGTGATGCAGGAGCATCTAGACTTAGCCAGCAATGTGATTATATGTTCACATGTTGTGGCTAACATGAGATGAATTTCATTGACTTGAGTGGTCAAAATCAGTTTTAATAGAGAGATTTGGATTCTCGAATTTATCTTTACTTCAAATATTGTAATAATTAAATCATTGCATTATTTTTAGAATAGGAGATAAGTGTTAGAATAGGTGTGTATCAGAGCTCGAGAATAGGGATTTAATAGTTGAGCTGATAAAAATAGAGATTGAGTTGTTAATGTTGTTAGGATAAGATTCAATCCATAAAAGAAACGAAAAAAGGTAATGATAAGGGGGGAATGGAATAAGAGAGAGAAAAATGTAGAGAGAGAGAGAGATAGGGTTTCAGAGTGAAACAGAGGTCAGACAAATTGTTCTAATAGAGCCGAGAGGGCCAAGACTCTGTAATTTCTATGTTATTGAATAATTGATTATATGCGGTGTGGCATGTTATTCCTGGTGCAAAATTTCTCTTGAATTTGTGTATCGGCGTGTTGTACCCTAATCGGGTATTATTTCTCATTTATGTATTTCATTTATAAATACAACCAAATAGCATTAAGGCTCAATTTTGAGATTAAGTTAAACCTTTTATTAAACCGTGGTTCTTAAAGTTATGTATTGAGCACGTAAGCAGGATTAAAAAGTAGTAAGTGGTATGTCACGTGGAAAATAAATGGGAAATGGTATTTCTCCAAATTGCAAGATTAACCTAAGCTGGTGACATGTAGCACAGGAAAACCACTTTTCTCGCGCGCTCTCAAATTGATATTGGTCGTGCGAGAATTCACGCGAGATTGTGCGATAACCGTTGGATCGAACGGGACAGATCGAAAGTGGAGATTGAAGCACTCGGGGAGTAAGAATTCAAAGTAAGATAGATGGTGATTGGTCAGACAAGCAGGACCCTCAGGAGGAAATACACATAGATAATCTTATTAACATGCAGCTGATTGGTTTTTAAGTGAATCGATAGTCTAATTCGAGACTACTACTTCAATTTTGGTAACCATCCACATCATTTGGTATCAGAGCCCAAGGATTAAGTCTGCTACAGTAAACATGCCACCTAGGAGAGGAGCTGGCATAGGTTAGGGGAGACCTGTAATGAATGCAGTTCTGCTGGAAGAGATACGAAATTTGCGCACAAGGATAGAGACAATGGAAACTGCTCAAAGGAGAGCACTTGATGAAGGAGATGCCAGTGCTGCAGAGGAATCTTTTGAGGAAGAAGAAGAGGATGAAAGCGAAGCTACCAAAGTACTCAAAATGTTGGCCAAAGCAAGTGGAAGACCAAAGGTGGAAATACCTTTGTATGACAGGAATCTCAATGTAGAAGAGTTGATGGACTGGATCAGTTCATTGGACAAATATTTAGACTATGAGGAGGTTGATGACAAAAATAAGGTGAAATTTGCAGCTACCAGATTGAAGGGTGATGCAGCTATCTGGTGGGATGAACTAAAACATCTAGAGCAAGAAAGGGAAAAATCCAAGATCAAATAATGGGATAAAATGGTGAGTAGGTTGAAAGCTAAATTTATGCCAAAATATTTTCAGTTAAATCTTTTCAGACAATTGCAAAATTTGAGACAAAAAGGTATGACCGTCAAAGAATATACAGAAGAATTTTATAAGCTGAGCATTAGAGCAGGACATGCAAAGGATGACGTAGAAAAGGTAGCCAAATACATTAATGGCTTGAGGTATGACATATATGATGAAATCATCTTGCTGAGTCTGAAGACAATTGAAGATGCCTATCAAGAAGCTTTGAAAGCGGAGGAGAATATGTTGAGAAAACAAATTCAGAGGAACAGACGGAAAATTTCAGCAAGAGGTAGAGGAACTACCAGATCAAGATTTCAGCACCCTCAGGGTGAAGCAGGAGATTCAAGTAGTAGACCACCACAAAGAGGAGAATTTAGTAGAGGAAGATTTGCACCCAAAGGAAGAGGCCGAGGAAGAGAAATTCGGTGTTATGCATGTGGAGAATGGGGACATGGATCATGGGACTATCCCCATAATAAAGCAACAAATCAGCGGAATGTGAATGTAGCTGAGGCAAAGGAAGAAAAATGTCAAATTGCAAATAAGGAAGAATCACTCAAAGTAGGAGAATCTTTGTTATTGAAAAGGGTATTGATCAAAGTAGAGAAAGAGATAGGAGAACCAGCTCAGAGAAAGAGTTTATTTATGACTACATGCAAGTCCAAAGGAAAATGTTGTAAAGTGATAATTAACAGTGCAAGCACTAATAACCTAGTTTCTACATAAATGGTGGACAAGTTAGGACTAATGAAAACAGTACACCCTACTCCTTACAAAGTATCATGGTTGCAAAAAGGACATCAGCTTATTGTGACAGAACAATGCAAAGTAGAAATCCATATTGGTACTTACGAGGATGTGGTATCATGTGATGTAATGACAATGGATGTATGCCATGTATTGTTGGGAAGACCTTCGCAGTTTGTTAGAAAAGTCATTCATGATGGTAGAAGAAACACCTATACATTGGAGAAGAATGGAGTGAAGCATACATTGTTGCCATTAAAGGATGAAGCTGACAAAGGAACAACTAGAAATAGTGGTATGCTGATGAGTGGAAAGGAGTTGTTGCAAGAAGTTGGAAAAGGTGAAGAAATGCATTTTGCTGTCATAGAGAGACCTAAGGTAATTTTAACTTCTACAAACTTGGATGATTTATCTGAAGAAATCAAAACTCTATTGAATGATTTTTCTGATATTATTGTGGATGAGCTATCAAATTCATTACCACCAATCAGGAGTATTAGTCATCACATTGATCTAATACCTGGATCAAGTTTGCCAAATAAAGCAGTATACAGGTTAACTCCTCAAGGAAATGCAGAAGTTGGGAGACAAGTGCAAGAACTGATGGACAAGGGATTAATCAGAGAGAGTCTTAGTCCATGTGTTGTACCAACAGTACTCAGTCCAAAGAAAGGAGGTGAGTGGCGCATGTGCACAGACTCCAGAGCCATCAAAAAAATCACAATCAGGTATCCTTTTCCTTTGCCACGAATGGATGATTCGATGGATTGTTTAAGTGGGTCAAAGTATTTTACTAAAATATATCTGAAGAGTGGATACCATCAAATAAGGATTAGAGAAGGAGATGAATGGAAGACTTCATTTAAAACAAACAGTGGGTTGTATGAGGGGTTAGTGATGCCTTTTGGACTCACTAATGCACCCAACACATTCATGAGATTGATGAATGAAGTTTTGAAGGAATATGCAGGAAAGTTTGTCATTGTTTATCTTGATGATATTCTATTTTTTAGTAGAAGCAAAGAAGAACATCTGGAGCATCTTAAGTTGGTTCTAAGAACTCTGCAGAAAGAAAAATTTCTAATAAATCTAAAGAAATGTAGTTTCATGAAAGAAGAATTAATCTATTTTGGATTTGTAGTTTCTAAAGGTGGTTTGCAAATGGATCCAGAGAAAGTCCAAGCAATTTGGAACTGGCCTATTCCAAGAAACATATTTGAGGTAAGAATCTTTCATGGTCTTATAAGTTTTTATAGAAAATTTATCAGAAGTCTTAGTCATATTTGTGCACCAATTATTGAAACAATCAAACAGACTAGTCATCCATTCAAGTGGACAGAAGCAGCAGACAGAAATTTTAAGTTGCTAAAGAAGAAAATTACAGAAAAGCTAGTTTTAGCTTTGCCTGGTTTTGGAAAAGTTTTTCAAGTTGAAACTGATGCTGGTGGAGTTGCAATTGGAACAATTTTAAGTCAGCAATAGAGACCAATAGCATACTTTAGTGAGAAACTAAATGAAGCTAAGAAGAAATACTCTTCTTATGACAAATGATTTTATGCTATTGTGCAAGCTTTAAAAAAATGGAGACATTATTTGCTACCAAAGGAGTTTGGATTGTACTCTGATAACCATGCATTGCAGTTTATAAACAATCAACCAAAATTGAATCAAAAGCATGCCAAGTGGGTAGAATTTTTACAGAGTTTTACTTTTGTGATCAAACATACAAGTGGTAAGTTGAACAAAGTTGATGATGCTTTAAGCAGGGTAAATTTCATTGTGCAAGAATTAAGAGTTGGTGTTGTAGGATTTAAAGAAATGGTTGATATGTATAAAGATGATGCATAATTTAAATATATTTATGCAGTTGTACAAAATCCAGAAATTCATAATAGAAGCCAGTGGTTAGATTAAATTATCCAAGGAGGTTTACTATTTAAAGGTAACAAACTCTGCATTCCCAAATGTTCTATGAGGGAAAACATAATCAAGGAGAAACACAGTGGATGGTTATTTGGGCACTTTGGACAAGACAAAACCTTTTCTTAGGTAAATGCTTTTTACTACTGACCAAAGATGCAAACTGATGTTAAGAGATTTGTTGAGAAGTGCAGGATATGTCAGCATGCTAAGTGGAGAAGCCAAAATAAAAGATTTTACCAGCCATTACCAATACCAAACCAACCATGGGATGCAGTTAGTATGGATTTTGTTTTGGGATTACCTAGAACTCAAAGAGGAAATAATTACATTTATGTTGTGGTAGATAGATTTTCTAAAATGGCACATTTCATTGCATGTAAAAAAACTAGTGATGCAACATATATTGTTAATCTATTTTTTTCAGAAGTTGTAAGGTTACATGGATTGCCTATAAGTATTGTGTCTGATAGGGATACAAAGTTTGTTGGACATTTTTGGAGAACTCTTTGGAAGAAACTAGGTGCCAACCTTAGTTTCAGTTTAGCATATCACCCTCAAATAGATGGACAGACCGAAGTGGTAAACAGAAGCTTGGGAAACATATTGAGAAGTTTAGTGTATCAAAATCCTAAGCAGTGGGATTTAACACTTGCTCAAACTGAGTTTTCTAATAATGACACTCCAAACCGAAGTACTGGGATGAGTCCATTTCAAATTATTTTTGGAATGAATCTAAGAGGTGTGTATGAGCTCAGAAATTTGTTCAAACAGGAGACAAGAAGTGCAAAAGTTGAAGAGTTTGTAGAGCAGATGTAGAGACTACAAGAAGATGTCAAAGACAGATTGCAGGAAAGCAGTGGAAAATACAAATAGAGAGCTGATATGAGGAGGAAATAAAAAGAATTCCAAGTATGAGATCTAGTTATGGTACACAAGGAAAGAAAGGTTTCCTGTTGGGACTTATAATAAACTAAAGATGAAAAAGATAGGGCCATGTAGAATTGCGAGGAATTTTTAAACCAATGCGTATGAAATTGAGTTACCAGAAGGGATTGGAATATCATGTATCTTCAATGTTGCATATTTATATCCATACAATGAGATAGAGACAAAGTTACATAAGGAGCCTGCAGAAGATGAAGAACAGACTGTAGATTGGGAAGAAAAAATGCCTAAAACAGTCCAAAAAGAGGTGGAAGTTGTTCTGGAGAGAAGAGTATCCAAAAGAACCAGAGGACAAGATTATTTTCAGTATCTATTCAAATGGAAGGGACAGCCAATGGAGGATGCCAGTTGGTTAACAACAACATAATTAGAGAAGTACGAAGTCAATCATGACAATTTGATGAATGATTATTTTCTTCCCCGAGAGTCTGATGCAGGAGCATCCGGACTTAGCCAGCAATGTGATTGTATGTTCACGTGTTGTGTCTAACATAAGATGAATTTCATTGACCTGAGTGGTCAAAATCAGTTTTAATATAGAGAGTTGGATCTCTCAAATTTATCTTTACTTCAAATATTGTAATAATTAAATCATTGTATTATTTTTAGAATAAGAGATAAGTTGTTAGAATAGGTGTGTATCAGAGCTCGAGAATAGGGATTTAATAGTTGAGCTGATAAAAATAGAGATTGAGTTGTTAATGTTGTTAGGATAAGATTTGATCAATAAAAGAAAGGAAAAAAAGGTAATGATAAGGGGGGAATGGAATAAGAGAGAGAAAAATTGAGGAGAGAGATAGGGTTTGACAGTGAAACAGAGGTCAGACAAATTGTTGTAATCGAGCCGAGAGGGCCAAGACTCTGTAATTTCTATGTTATTGAATAATTGATTATATGTGGTGTTGCATGTTATTCCTGGTGCAAAATTTCTCTTGAATCTGTGTATCAGCGTGTTGCACCCTAATCGGGTATTATTTCTCATTTATGTATTTCATTTATAAATACAGCCAAATAGCGTTAAGGCTCAATTTCGAGATTAAGCTAAACCTTTTATTAAACGGTGGAGATTGAAGTGCTCGGGGAGTAAGAAGTCAAAGTAAGATCGACGGTGATTGGTTAGACAAGCGGGACCCTCAAGAGGAAATACACATACATAATCTTATTAATGCGCAGCTGATTGGTTATTAAGTGAACTAGTAGTCTAATTCGAGACTACCACTTCAATTTTGGTAACCATCCACATCATGGTGTTACTGTTGCAGAGGATTATTTGGTAAGCCTAGCCCTTCTAAGCCTTCCCAAGAGTTGGTACAGCTACTAAGATTCGGTGAATGGGAGGGAGAAACTACCAAATGGGGAGCACCTTTGGTCCAACTTGGTGCAGGCAGAAATAAGGTGGAAAACCATAGATGATACCTCATCCAAGGGTGAGGATGAAGAAAATTGTGCCTTGGCTAGAAAGGAAAAGAAGGAGAAAGGAAATAAATCCCAACCCAAAGCAGAAGCTAGTCAAGAGGGCAAGAAGAAAGACTTGTCCAGAATCAAGTGCCTTCACTGCCATGAGTTTGAGCACTATGCCATGAAGTGTACACATAAGAATACAAGAAAGAAGATCTTAGGAGGAGTAGCAGGTGAAGATCTGGCTTCACAGTTCAAGCTTGATTTTACTCTCATTGCATGCATGTCTAGCACAATGATGGGGAGCGTGTGATACTTGGACAACGGTGCGTCGTTCCATATGATGGGGAATAAATATTTTTCAGTGATTTGGAAGAGAAATATCTCTAGATGCACATCGAGATGGGAGATGATGGAAGGTACAACGTGATTGGGATTAGGACAGTTACCTTTCAGAGGGAGTCGGGCTCCCCTCTCAGACTCAAGGATGTGATGTTTGTTCTGGGTCTAAAGAAGAATCTTGTCTCCATTGTAGTTTTGGAAGACCGTGGTTATGATGTGATCTTCAACAAAGGAAATGCATTCTTGAGACACATAGCCATGGGACAAGTGAAGCAGATTGGGGTTCATGTGAAGAACTTGTACAAGCTAGATGTGGAGGGTTGCGTTGCATTGAGCACAAAGGTGAAAAAGGTTTAGAGCCACCATGTCAGTGAACTTTGGTATAGAACACTTGGTCATTTGCATCATGGCACTTTGAAGATCATGCAGCAGATAATCACGGGCCTCCCCAAAGGAGCACTAGAGAAAAAAGATACATGCAAAGGGTGTACTTTGAGAAAGTACACAAAAGCCACTTTCCATGATCGGGATAGTAGAGCACATGTAGTCCTTGAATGGATCCACTCTAATATTTGTGGACCTTTCATGACAACCTCCACTTTTAGGCACAAATAATTTTTCATATGTATTCATGACTTGTCGTGAAATTGTTAGATCTTCTTCATGTGGAAGAAGGATGAGACTTTCTCCAAGTTCGTAGAATTAAAAGCACTTATCGAGAAAGAAACAGGTAAGAATGTGAAGGCTCTCAGGATCAATAATGGAGTTGAGTACGTGTCAAATGAGTTTAAATTTTTTAGTGAAAAATAAGGAATTCGATGAGAGTTGACAACACCTCACAACCTGCAGTAGAATGGGGCGGATTGTTACAGGGAAAAGTGTCTATGCAGAACTGCTAATCCCACTAAGGTGTGGTAGCTACCTTAGAAACAAACAAAGTAAAACTACTTTCGCTTTCCTTTATGAAAGATAGATGAGAGAAGAATAAAGGAGACCAACCTCTGTCTTGCGCTTGGTTCCTTGCTCGATTCTTCTCTCTTCTGATAGTCTTTTGCTACTTGCTTCCTTGTACACCCAGCTTCACAGAGTACCTGTAGAATCAAAGCAATATAACACTATACAAGAACATGGATCTATTATCATAAACAATCTAGGATCAGATGTAAATTTACCATACAAATGCATGAAACATAAATGACACAAGAGTATGGAGGAAAACTTGAATAGCTTTATTGATAATCAAGAAAGAGCAAAGAGAGTTACAAACAGTTGTTATGACCCAGCATCATCCTCTCAGAAAGTAAGCCCTTCTTCACCTCATGCAAAGCTTAGATCACCCAACACTATGATGTTGCCTCAAGAAACCAACAACAATTCCTTACAAGATGAAAAATTCCAGCCCCTGGATCTCTGGGATGAGGGATCCGTATATAGATATCTGTAAGGGAGATGAGTTAGCTTGTGATTTAATTAGTGTCTTCCCTCTGATAGTTCTTGCTTCCACTTGGAGATTGATGATCTCTTACTCATCGTTGGTCGAATTCAGAATGGCAAGTGTCACAGGAGAAGTTTCTGGAAGATTCCATGCTTCTCCACCTCGCGGATTGACATTGCCATTTGTCTCTTCTCGCCCATCGCACCCCACAAAAGGGCTTTTTGAAATGCAATGAACCCACTGAGTGTACTTAGGTGAGATGCAACACACTTTGCCTATGGAGCAGGTGAAATGATCCTGTTTTGACCAGTTCTGAGTGGTTTTCATGGAGAACTTCTAGGAGAAGCTGTAATCAGTTGACTTTGTTCCTTTAGGGGTTGGAACAACACTTTTAGGGACTTATGAGCCCTTGGTTTATGGAAATTTTATGCTTGGGGTTGCAGTGCCCAAAAATGTCTATAACAGTTGCCCCCTAAAGCATGAGGTCGTTAATATTTTTTATGTCGGGTGAAACGCTTTATCATGAGGATCTGAAGTTATTTCAAGCTGGGAGGAGACTTGTAATAAGATACAATACAATACATTATCTTCATAATATTTTCATGATCTAGCTGAGGCAGGCATTCCCATGCTTAGCTTTATAAATTCATTTTCATGTACATAGGACAGACAATCGTCTGAGTGTAGATTGATGATTCTGATAGAGCCATCATCCCTTTCATTGGATGATTATCTATGCAGCAATGATGTACATTTGATGTCTTTATTTTCCTGAATACATATTGCAGCCCGGATGGATGAAACTAGATCCAGGGTCTTCAATCTCATTCGATCTTCACTCAAAGTACAAGTCGATCCATGTGAGAGATGTTCTGGAGTCGAACATGGAAAGACATCGCCTGATTACCAGCCAATGATGTAAGTTGTTAACAAGCGCGAGAGGAATCAACGATAATGATAATGACCCTCAAGGTATTGCGGTACAATTCACGTGGTGTGAATAAAGGACTTGGCGTCGAACACCACGCAAAATCTTTCGGTCGAAGGCCATTGATGTAAACCTGTCGCCGGAAGTGAGAAACTTGCCATTGAGGCATGCAAGCTTCAAAGTACTGAAAGGGGTGTTCCTAGATCGACTTCTTGGATAATGAGCTGATGTCGACAAGAAGCGATCTGTCATAGGAGGGCCTTAATGAATCCCACATCAATGACACGGAACGGAGCAAATGATTTTAATGGAGGTGAAAATGATCTGGTGATATAAGGTTCAGGGTGGCGGTCATGAAAGAATGGAGCGTAAATGTATTGCAGCGAGTGAGACACAGGTGAATTCTCTGAGTGACTTCTCTTGAACATATTGACGACACTGACATGATGGATTGGTATCATTAACCCCAAATGTGGATGGTGTGATGGGACCATGGTGATGTGACCGGTGAATGAAACAACCCAACCTGACTTGGATGCGGAGTGAAAGTGTCATGTTCAAGAGCGACTTGCTACCAACAAAGTTTCTTCAAGTTTTCTTCCCAATTTTTCCCCAGTCATTGCTGACCAGTACCTCTTTATTTTTTTCAAGCTCGAGGAGGATAACATATGCTTGTTCTATAATTTTCCCTTCGGGAAAAACTATCGCTATGTTTTAACGAGCCTAGCGATAGTGAAACTCGTTCTTGTCTGCTATGGACAAGTTTGTCGCTATTAGGTTTTAACGAGTTTAACGACAAAGATAACTTGGTCCTTTTCAATTTTAGAGAGTCTGAAAAGGGACGTAAAGGAAACTCCAAAAATCCTTTTTCGTCATCTAATCCCTTAAGTCCAAAAAAGTATAAAACAATACAGAAGGGATGAATTTTCGATACTTTTAACGAGCCGAACAAAACAAGCGCTCGATCTTTTTGTGTAATAATCCCTCAGTTCCAAAAAGATTAAAATCTAAAGGAGGGATAGCACTTCCGGTGCCTTTAACGAGCTGGAGAGGCCAATGGCTCGACAATCTTTTCATATTTTACGAGTTAGTTGAAAAGAGCTTAAAGGAGACTCGTCTTTGAGGAACGAGTGATAAAATTGGGTAGCAACTGATTCCAGGTAAGGTTTGGAATTTTCCAATCATGACAGTGTTACAAGGATGGCTAATAGGATCACTCTTCGTAGTTGTTCCTCAAAAGGGGTAAACAATCAAATGGAGGTGAATGATCGGCCAATACAGAGTGGAGGTGATGATGGGAACACGACCAAGGCTTTAAAGGCTGAAGTACTACATTCACGATGATTATTTACCGGGAATTGGTTCATTTTTTATTGAGCTTAAATGCTGGGGGAAACATTTTCTCATGACTTATGTTTATTTTTTAACGAGCTTGAACTATGTGCTAAAACTGCTCGAATAATCCAGTCGTATAATAAGGATGTCTCATATATAAAAACGGCAATTTTTCAAATCTTTGCCCCACATCCTTTCTTTATGCAAGTTAGGAAACGACCAATCCTACGAGTTTAAAGGGTTAGGGGACCTACAAATTTAAAAAAATAAATGGTCGCTCTTCACTTGCACGCCAAAAGGTTTGCATGCCCCAGGTATAAAATAGAGTTTCAAGGTCACCTCTAAATCTATCGACAAAACATTTGTTTCATCGGGAAAGGCTTACCTCTTTCAGGTTACCAAAGATTGTTCTATCTGCACCGCAAACAAAACACTTCTTCGGCGATGTCTACCGAAATAGACAAAGGCGAGTGGCGCAGACGCCTCTACTCACATAACTTTGACAAGGGAATCTTATTCCAGTCTAACCCCCTTTTCCAATCACGGACGGGAGTGTCAGACTAGTCATATATCTCTCGCGGAAACCTACCCTATACCTGAAGTTTTCCTACCGAAGCAGACCAGGGTGCATGCCCCCTGGGTTTCAGTCATGTCCCCCGAATCACTCGCGCTCATCAGGTGGACGGACTAGGGATTGATGAGACATTCCTTGCATAAAAAGACCATTCAGGGATGGTATATGACTATTTTCCATGTGTGAACCGAGAAATGAATGCTAGTCTACGAGCTTGACCACTCTTCCTTCGTGTGGAAAACACATTACTCTAAAGAGTGAGGAGACAATTGCTCCCATGCAATAAATATAGTCTCGTCCAAGGAGTAGATTATAATCCAAGGGTCCTTGGACTACCATTACATTCATTTGAACGGTTTTCCCTCTCAATGTTATCGGCACACTGGGAAGGATCCCTAACGGTCGACTGGTTCCTTTGTCAAATCTTGTTAGATTTCTCATCTCAGGTAAAAGAGATGGCGAACCAAGCGCTTTCCAAGCAGTCAAGGAAAGGATACTCACAAAAGCCCCTTCATCTATGATGGTACCGACCATAACCATTCTATATATTTGAACAATGATTCGGAATGGTATACTGGCCGATAAACAGGGTCTGCCTAGTTGATTCCAGTCGAAGGAAACAACTAGGTTGCTTGGAGGTGGGACCGAATAGACGGCCGGGTACGACTCTGACGAACTTCCTTCCTGTGGTAAAGGAATGGGTAAACTGCCCCCATGTTCATCGGAGTCTGTGTTTATGAAAAGAATTTGGACGGTGTCATCCTTGTTCTCTTCGGTGACTGTATCATCTAAAGATGGAACCTCTGAAGGCAAGACCGGGTCAACTGCCGCCTCGACCTTTTGACTTTCGTCTGGTATGGGTTCAGATGGTTTATCTTCAATGATAGATGTTTCGGCCGACCACCTGGGCGGGTCAGCCGGATTTTCAACTAGCGACGGACTCGGCAAGAGTTTCTTATATCCAGGAGGAAGTCGTAATGGTGAAACCGGACAATCGTCCAAAACTCTTTTAGCCTCATCTAAGAAGGGACAACGGTGGATGGTGTGATCGCCTTCACACAGTTTAAAATGAAATTTGCACTTTCCTTTATGTCTAGGGACTTCACTTTCACTAGTCGACGATGTGTTTTCAACATGATTATCAGAGGTTGACGACACCGGGTTGTGCAAACGAGGAGACCAGTCCCTTAAGATTCGAGGGATGCAGGGACAATCTCTATGATAGTGGTCTCCTTTGCAAATGACACATGGCGATTTAGGCCTGGTCGGTGCAGTGTGTGGATTTTCGCTAGACGACGCTTGGTTGCCCCCTTTCGCCTTTGGCTCCTTCTTCTTCTTCTCTTTCTTCTTCTTTTCCTTCTTCTTCTCAGATACTTGATTTTTGGCTTTATTATCCCTATCAAGCAAAGAGGAAGGAGGAGAGGAAGAATTTGACGAAGTAGAGGGTTGGGGGGTAACTCTGGAATTTTCTAGTTGCTGACTTGAATGTTCAGGAATCGCGGTGCTCTGAACGACGGAGGTTGAGAAAAGCCATACGGGCAAGCCAATCGTCAGCCCTGGAAGTGACAATGTGGCCATGTCGGGTGCACCAACATCTCCCCAAGAGGAGAAGGGACTAGGATTCCCTCCAAGGGGAACTCCTTGGTTGGTGGACTCCATTCTCTCAACCCAAGACCAACGTAGGAAAGGTGACAATTATTCCGTTTAAAATAAATTTTAGACGCTTTGACACAACTTGGTTTTTTCAATTTTAAAGAGTCGAGAAAAAACAAAAGATGACTCTAGTCGCCTTCAATTTTTAATGAGCCTAAAGTGACAAGTTCTCAGATGGACCTTTTCCGTTAAGGAGTCTGAAAAGGAACGAAAGGGACTGCTCTGGAAATCTAGGCAGAGGGATTACCAAACCAATCGCAAAACTGCAGAATAGTTTTTACGGTACGGCAGTCAATCTTCCCGAATGTTGTGTTCAGTGCATTGCGATCGATAGGGCGGTAGACACAGCTTCCTATGGATAAAGGATTAAGCCTATTGTGGTCTCCCAAAATATACTCGACGGTACGTGGGAGCACAAGTCCGTACTGGCACTTATCGTCTCAAAGTGGAGGAATCACCCAACCAACAGTGAGAACAACAGTTACCAGGCTTTACGACGCCGGAATACGTCTCTAGCCTAGACTTCTAGATGTTGTGCGTTAGGTTCCAAAGCGTTGTTAGATTCATTAAATTTATTTTATAGTTGATCTTGCTTAAGAAATTTTCCTTTCAAGTTCACCGCGTGATGTAGATGTACAATTCCTAAAATGCAATCTAAGATGATAAACAGTGTTTTATCTTCTTTGTGCAATGAAAATCCTAGCTACTAAGGAAAGAAAGACAGAATTCTTTAAACAAAGAGCAAAGAGCACACACTATATGCACTGTCCTAAATCAAACCAATAAAATAGTCTAAATGAAAATGCACATGCATGTATTTGTTTTCCGCCTTCTTAATATGTGAATGATAAAAAGAAAGCTAATGCGCAAATCTGAATTACTTTTCAAGCGACAATTACTAACAAGTTTCTTTTCAAATTCAAAATGAAGACAATGACAACACTTTGCAATTTGGAAATGAAGACTTGCTTTCGACATTAGAAAAAATACTAATTCAGATCAAATACAACAGTAACAGGGTAATCGACTATCATGAGCAATCAGACTCTCTTCTATGACTGAAAACGACACTTGCGACACTTTTAAATCAAGAAACGACAGTACAATTACGTTACTTTTTTGCAAAGGAGAACTGAAAATGACTCAACAAATACACAAAAACATTTACAGTTCTTTGCACAATGGAGGCGGAATAACAGCAAGGAAAGGGGTTTCAAACAGAGATATACTGACTACAGGCAACAAAATTCTTTAATAGATCTGAAAAGAGTGAACAAAAACCAACATTCAGGAACAATGCCTAGTCTGATCAGCGCACCTGTAACACAGTGAATTTGAAATGCAGTGCACCTACTACAATAGGGAAGTGCGCTGAATTTCAGATTCATAGAACAGAGACTGCGCTGGGCCAGGGACGAGACTTTGCTTGGGTTCCGGGTCACAGTTTGCAGTTCAGTTCAGGGATTTTGGCCGAGCAAGTGGTAATCAGTAAATCAACAACAGGGGTAGATCTAAGGAGGTTACTAGAGCCACCACAAGGGCAATTAGAGAGTTTGTAAATTAGTTGTTTAATTCATAAACAGAACCTGGAGATTGACTGAAGCGACATTTATCTACTATGCAAATGCAGTTTGAAAGCTACCTGGCTCAACTTCAGGCTCCGTCTGTAAGTTTATAAAATAAACAAATGTAGATAAACAAACAACCTAGTTCCTCCCCAGCGGAGTCGCCATTTTGTTACAGGGAAAAGTGTCTATGCAAAACTGCTAATCCCACTAAGGTGTGGTAGCTACCTTAGAAACAAACAAAGTAAAACTACTTTCACTTTCCTTTATGAAAGATAGATGAGAGAAGAATAAAGGAGACCAACCTCTGTCTTGCACTTGGTTCCTTGCTCGATTCTTCTCTCTTCTGATAGTCTTTTTCTACTTGCTTCCTTGTACACCCAGCTTCACAGAGTACCTGTAGAATCAAAGCAACATAACACTATACAAGAACATGGATCTATTAACATAAACAATCTAGGATCAGATGTAAATTGACCATACAAATGCATGAAACATAAATGACACAAGAGTATGGAGGAAAACTTGAATAGCTTTATTGATAATCAAGAAAGAGCCAAGAGAGTTACAACCAGTTGTTCTGACCCAGCATCATCCTCTTAGCAAGTAAGCCCTTCTTCACCTCATGCAAAGCTTAGATCACCCAACGCTATGATGTTGCCTCAAGAAACCAACAGCAATTCCTTACAAGATGCAAAATTCCAGCCCCTGGATCTCTGGGATGAGGGATCCATATATAGATATCTGTAAGGGAGATGAGTCAGCTTGTGATTTGATTAGTGTCTTCCCTCTGATAGTTCTTGCTTCCACTTGGAGATTGATGATCTCTTACTCATCCTTGGTCGAATTCAGAATGGCAAGTGTCACAGGAGAACTTTCTGGAAGATTCCATGCTTCTCCACCTCGCGGATTGACACTGCCATTTGTCTCTTCTCGCCCATCGCACCCCACAGAAGGGATTTTTGAAATGCAACGCACCCACTGAGTGTACTTAGGTGAGATGCAATGCACTTTTCCTATGGAGCAGGTGAAATGATCCTGTTTTGACCAGTTCTGAGTGGTTTTTCATGGAGAAGTTCTGGGAGAAGCTGTAATCAGTTGACCTTGTTCCTTTAGGGGTTGGAACAACACTTTTAGGGACTTAGGAGCCCTTGGTTTATGGACATTTTATGCTTGGGGTTGGAGTGCCCAAAAATTTCTATAACATGGATGAGAGGAAGAACCGCAACATCATGGGAGTAGCAAGGGTGATGTTGCATGACCAAAGCCTACCTCTACACTTGTGGGCTGAAGCATGCAACACAATGGTATATTTTCAAAACAGGAGTCCTCATTGGATTCTTGGCATGATTACACTAAAGGAGGCTTTCTCGAGAGGAAGTCAGATGTGTCACACTTTAGGATTTTTGGAGCCTATGTTTAATGCCATGTCTCCAAATAATCAAGGAAGAAGCTAGAGCCAACAACAAAATTGGGGGTATTTTTGGGTTACATAGAAACTCCCCAAAAATACCATGTGTACTTATCATCCCTCAGAATGAAAGTTGTGTGAAGCGATGTAAAATTTGATGAAGACAAAGCCATGCAGTGATATCTTGAGAGGGAGCTTCTGATCACAACAGAGGAGGATATTTTAGCTCCAAAGGAGGAGCCTCAGGATGTTTTGGAGTAGCCACACATTCAGGAGCAGAGAGTGGAGACAACCACTCAAGCATAACCATCCCAAGAAGGCAATAAGAGAACCAAGGAAGTTGAGAGACTTGTGCAAGATGTGAGGGAGAATTTGGGTGCTCCTTTAAATCAGCACAGGTAGATAAGGTCACAAGATCGGTACACTGGCCACTTGGATTTAATGACTGAGCTTGTAGAGATTGAGTTGGGGAAGCTTGAGTTTAGTTCAATATCAAAAGTCTCAAAACCTTCTCGTTTCTCGATATACACCTCCTCCTAAATAACCCCATTGAGGAATTTTATTTTCACATCCATCTGGTGTATCTTCCACCCCATCTGTGTAGCCAGAGAAAGGATTGATCTGATACTGCATGCTTCACCTTGAAGATCCATCTCGAACTCACAACTGTTTTTTCTTATGGTCTTGGGACCACTTCCTAAACACTGTAGTTTACAATGGAATCATACTCCTCCACCATTTCATAAACCCATATTGTTTTCTCTACTCCTTTCTCAAAAGAGGATGGCTCAATCTCTACAAGCTCAGTCATTAAATCCATGTAGCCAGTGTACCGATCTGGTGACCTTATCTACCTGTGCTGATTTAAAGGAGCACCCAAATTCTCCCTCACATCTTGCACAAGTCTCTCAACTTCCTTGGTTCTCTTATTGCCTTCTTGGGATGGTTATGCTTGAGGTGGTTGTCTCCACTCTCTGCTCCTCAACGTGTGGCTACTCCAAAACATCCTGAGGCTCCTCCTTTGGAGCTAAAATATCCTCCTCTGGTGCGATCAGAAGCTCCCTCTCAAGATATCACTACATGGATTTGTCTTCACTCAGTTAATTCGAGTTGGGGAAGCTTGAGTTTAGTTCAGTATGATTGATTTCTAATTTGTAGTAATTTATTTCAGTTAATTTGAGTTATTGTCAGTTTAAGTAGTTCTAACTGTCAGAAGAACTAATGGAGGTCAAGTTGTGGAAGTGGAACTTCAACCACACTCAGTGATCAACCAGTTAATTAATCAATCAACCCAAAATTATTGTTGCATGTAGAGAATTCGAGTTACCTAGTTGAGATGGAGATTCCAAAGCAATGTACTATCACTTGTAGCATATTCCGATGTGTACAGGTGGTGCATGCAGTCAAAGGAATGGCCTATAGGAATTGCACAATTCAATACGGAGAATTTTCTAAATAATAGGGGCTAATCTTCTCAAGGAACGATGAAAGGAATTAGGAGCTTGGAGGGATTTAAAATTGGCTAAGTGTTGGTTAGATTCAGTCAGTCGGGCAAAGGGATAGACTATACACTTACAAGTTGTGCTCAAGCTTGAGCAAGCATATGTATTTCATCTTTATTCTTTGATTAATGAAATACAAATAGGAAGGGGTTTTGAGTAGTTGCTTTCCCCTAGATAAATCTTTGTGCATGTGTGATGTTTCCTTTTTCATGTCTATGATTTGTGTTCTAGATGGTGAATTAACTTCTGCATATTAGTAGAGTAGCTTCGAGTCTTGTGATTTAGTAAATTTCATGAGCAGTTTCAAATCTACACATTAATTTCTACAGCTACTGTAACCTTTGGGGTATGACCATCGGGATGGCGTCATCGTTGTCCTCCTCTCCTGGTTGCTTAGACTTGGGATATAAAATGGTTCCACGAGGGTGAACCCTTTGGGGTAAGCCCATCGAGCCAGCTAATGTGGGCTCCTCTGACCCAATCTCCTGTTGCCACATTTGCCCGAAGATCTCACTTAGAGGCTCCTCCAGACTTAGTGACAAGTTTGGAACTTGTGCCATCTTTGGTTGCGTCCCAAAGGCTCCAACCACTTTTAACTTTGTTATGAAGGCCTTGAGGTCACCGAGATTTTACTGCTCTAAATTTTGATCCAGAAGCCCTTTTTAGTACTTCCATATACTGTTGGAAATTTATTTCAGATCTCTATCCACCTGGGTGGATTATACCTACACATAAGTTGATATGTTGCACCAAAAATGGCTCCAAAGTCTCTACACATTATAATTACATTTACCTTGCACTCATTGTCATTTCCTTTGCCTTTGATTTGACTATGAAGATATTTGCCATTGGCCATCTTTGTCATTGATCATCTTTTCCTCAACCACCAATGATAACATATTTAACAATGTAGTTTGGTTTTCCAATATTTCTCATTTTCTTTACTATCAATCATCTTTTCCATCAATGAAAACACATTTCCAACAATCTCCCCTTTTTCCATTGATGGCAACATGTAGATCAAACAACACATCATTACCAATGATCATTACCATATTGAAATGTCTCCATTTACCTTGCCACTAATTATTTTGATCAACAATACTTCTCCCCCTTTGAAATCAATGGAAAAGATCCTAACAGGATACCCCTATAAACAATCTCCCTTCGTCTTTTGATCTTATGGACCTGTCAACTGCTTCTGCTTAAGCTGAAAAACTCAGATGCCTCTGATCTTATCCAAACACTTCCTTTTTGTCCTGTGAAAATTTTTTAATAGAAGTGTTATACAGAATTTATAATTGCGAACAAAAGTGTCTCCCCTAGGTTTGGTGGCTAACCTAGAACAATAAGAGATAAGGAATAAAATGATTTCCTTAAAGTAAATAGATGACGATATGAAGCCTACCTAGAATCTGTCGTAGGCTTTGCTCCTTCTTTACCTTGAATGCTCCAATACCAGCTCCATTGCCAAAATTAGAACCTGCATACTCAGATGACACAAGCCAAGAAACTACGAGATCTATGCAGTTCCATCTATATACTATATTCAATAGATCAACATTGTATTGAAATACATGAAATAACAACATCACATATAGGAAAAGAGAATTCTTTGCATTAATATAAATGGAAGTAGTTTACAACCATAAATAAGTTTTGATCTTGTAGAAGAACTCCTCCAAGGCTAACTTGTCCTTTCCTTGTCACAATGTGCACCTTCAATCACCCTAAATGCATGAAATGAAACCTCTCACCAAAACAGCATAAGGGTAAAATCACTCTCCAAAAACCAAACCCTTGAATATGGAAGGTTGTAAATATATAGAGGAGTGGGGTAAATTGGGAGTTCTTATCCAATTACCAATCTAAGGTTTTAGATCCACCTTTGATGGGAGGATGGGATCAAAGGATAAGGGATGTAAACTCCAAATTAGGGTAGGATAGGCTCTGAATGTTTTATCTGAGGTAAATTGTTGTAACAACTTATGGAAGCTTCCATAATTTCTCTCTTTTTCCTGAATTTCTAGAACCAACGCAGGTGCAAAGGGGAGCAACCTGTCGGTGATCAACGTAGACCACAATGGAGCAACTTGTAGGTGAATGTTGTCCAACAAGAGGCCAGGGTGAATTGGTCCTAAAACTAGCTCAAATGATGCAGTTTCAGGCATAAACTCTAGGGAATGAAAGATGCAAGCTTAGGGATTTGTGAAATGTTGATGACAAGGGGGAATAGTATGTTGATTGATCCCATTAGGAGGCCTATTGATCATAAGTGACAAAATGGCCTATAATAGAGTTCCCCTAAAGTGAAAAGTGATAAATGATGAATGATGACTGAAGTGATTTACCTTATGACAAGTCGGGATCAAGAACACCGATGAGCTTCATCTATTATAATACATTTTCATCATGACATATTTGCTGCTAAGGGATACATAACCATACTCAACACATAATCTAACATAACATATACAATGATAAAAAAGACACGTCCATAGATGACAAGTGGTGGAACCATGACTGGATGAATGTCTGCATGATCATGGCCATCATACATTGTGATCTTTGTATAACTCTTGAAATCGCAGCCCAGATGTATGAAACTTTATCTCAGGTCTTCTATCGCCTTCATACAACCAACCAGCGTACAAGTATAACCATGTTAATCAATGAGCTGAGGTCGAGCATGGTAGACACCATCTGATTATCGGTCGATGATGTAATTCATTAACGGACACGAGAGAAACCATTGATGATGTTAATGGCTCTAAAGGTATTCTAGTACAATATGTATGGTAGCATGAATACCTTGAGATACAGAACTAGATTAGGCAAGGTAAACATGGAATGAAGGCTTAAGAGTATTGCAACGGATTTCAACTGAATGACTTCTCTTGAACACACCGGCGACACTAAATGAAGTTGGCAGCATTGAACCAAAACCAAAATGGAGGCTCTAAAAACAAAATGATAACCAAAATACAAGAAGATTACCTAGCCCAATAGCCCAGGAGATGAAGTGGAAGAGTGTCATGTTCAAGATCGATGCTACCATTAGCAAATGGAATACCCTATTTTCCCAATTTCCCCAACCATACTGGTGAGTACCTCTTTATGTTTGTACAAGCTTGAGGAGGATAACATATGCTTGATCTATAAGTTCACCTTTCGAATGAATCCCTCAGAATATATTTAACGAACCCAGAGAAGGAGTGGTTCACCCTTGTGATGTTCGACAAGTCCATCATTGTTTGATGTTTAACGAGTCTAGTGAAGGTAAAACTCGGCATTTTTTTCATGTTTAGAGAGTTTGAAAAAGAAGCGAAAAAGAAAACTCTAGATGTCCCTTTTCATAGATAGTTCTCAAGTCCGAAAAGATAGAAAATAATACTCAAGAGAACCTCTTAGCCATGTTCGACTAAGGTATTTTTTTTTGCATATATTCTATCTCATTTCAGAAAAAGGTTAAAATTATACTGAGTAGATGTATTTTCATTTACTTTCACAATTTTGAAAAGACAAGTGCTCGGTAATATTTTCATATTTTGGGAGTCTGAAAAGAGCTAAAATAGGACTCCTCGTGTAGGAAAAAGTGGTATAAAAGGTAGAAATTGTTTCTGGTCATGATGCAACTGCTCAAAATATGCAAAGGTCATGATGTTGGCTAATAAGACCACTCATCGCAGTAGTTCCTCAGGAAAGGGTAAAAACCAAGTGAAAGCATATGATCAGCCAAGCAGATAGTGACGATGGAATGAAAAAATCAAGGCTCATCTGGAAAAAACAGGCTGATAAAAATGGAAATCACGGGGATAAAATGAGAATGGTTTCATTTTTAAACAAGCCTGAAACATGGGAAACTATGCTTGAAATTGGTTTCATTTTTACGCAAGCTTGAAAGATGGGAAACTATGCTTGAAAGTGGTTTCATTTTTACACAAGCTTGAAACAGAGAAAAACTATGCTTGAAATAATTTTTCATTCCCCCAGCATAATGACTCAATTTGAGGTACATTCCTTCCAAGCTTCATTTCATTCACCTAAGTAGACTATTGGTTACTGGGTGGATGGAATGAAGGTTCATTTACGAGATCAAGTGAAAGACTCGATTAGGAATTTACAAGATTTAATCAAAGACTCGAATTGAAAGGGGATTTGTTTCATTTTTTAATAAGCTTGACACATGAAAATAACTATGCTCATAGGGAAACTATTTCATTTTAAACAAGGTTGACATAGTAAAAGAACTATCCTCATAAGAGATTTTTTCATTTTTTAACCAAATTGACACAAGAAAAGGAACTCTTCTCTGACACCATGTTTCATTTTTTAAGGAGCTTGACACAAGACAAGGAACTCTACTTTGGGAACCTTGTTTCATTTTGTAACGATCTTTACACAAGTATCTCCTAATTTGTCACAAATTTGTTATATGGGATTTACAATTGCGGACAAAAGTATCTCCCCTAGGTTTGGTGGCTAACTTAGAACAATAGAGAGACAAGGAATACAATGCTTTCCTTAAAGTAAATAGATGATGGTATGAAGCCTACCTGGAATCTGTCATGGGCTTCACTCCTTATTTAGCTTGAATTCTCCAATTCTAGCTCTGATTTCCAAAATTAGAACCTGCATAGTCAGATGACACAAGACAAGAAACTACGAGATATATGTAGTTTCATCTATACACTTTATTTAATAGATCAACATGGTATTGAAATACATGAAATAACAACATCACATATAGGAAAACAAAGAATTATTTGCATTAATATAAATGGAAGGAGTTTACAACCATAAATAGGTGTTGATCTTGTAGAAGAGCTCCTCCAAGGTTCACTTGTCCTTTCCTTGTCACAATGTGCATCTCTAATCACCCTAAATGCGTGAAATGAACCTCTCACCACAATAGCATAAGGGTAAAATTACTCTCCAAAAGCCAACCCATTGCATATGGAAGGTTGTAAATATATAGAGTGAGGTAAGTTGGGAATTCTTATCCAATTACCAATATAAGGTTTTAGATCCGCCTTTGATGGGAGGATAAGATCAAAGGATAAGGGATGGAAACTCTAAAGTAGGGTAGGATAGGATTTGAATACTTTATCTGAGGTAAATGGTTATAACAAATTATAGAAGCTTTTGGAAGAGGAAGCTTCCATAATTTCTCTCTTTAACCCCAGTTTCTAGCTAGGTGCAAAAGGGAGCAACCTGTAGGTGATCAACACATACCACATTGGAGTAGCATGTAGGTGAACACTGCCCAATAACAGGTGAGTGTGCATTGGTCCTAAAACTGGCTCTGGTGATGTAGATTCAGGCAGAAACTCTGGGGAATGAAAGGTGCAAGCTTAGGGATTTCTGCAATGATGATGGAAAGGGGGAATAGGATGTCGATTAATCCCATTAGGAGGATTTTTTATCAGATGTGACAAAATGGCCTATAACAAGAAACGAAAGGAGTATTCATTCCCACTATTTTCCTCAAGCAAACAAGAGGGATCTCGTGCTGAAACACCACATTCTTGTGCAACTAAGCCATGAGAAAATTATTCTTGTTGGTATGAGTCTTAGTTAGGATGACATTCATAATAGTTCCTACCTAAACACATGCACCTGACCTCTAGCAACAAGAACAATCGTTTCTATGCATGACACCATCAATTGTAAAAAAAGTATAACACTTTGATAAACATAGAGTAAATCTCATCAATGCATACTTACGCAACTCACATTTCACTTGGCAGACTTCTAATGATAGCAGACTCACCATGAAAATTTGACTCATCAATATTTTCCTGTAAACACTTGGACTTACAGGCAACATAAACACCATAATCTTTAACAAATAATCTAATGACTATAAATACCAATTGACAAAACATGTGATACCAATTGGAACAACATCATGACAACCAATCCATTTTGATTAGTCACAAATGCAGTAAACACCATTAGCCTCTGCAACACATAACTGATACTCAAATATTGACTTGAGTATACTCCCCTTGTGGCCATGCTCCCTCTTTGCATTCGAAATTTGTAAATAATACTCGCTAGAAAAGCTTGTCAACTACACTTGCTCATACTACCAATTAATTTAACAACAACAATTAATAAACCATACTACTCAACAATCAACAAGAAAAAGACATAATTTTCTTTATCCTTAAGATGCATTCCTTAGATTGTGTTGAAGCCTCGAAAATCGTTGCCTCAACAACGGGAAAACCACCCGATCCAGACCTTGGTTGGCAGCTCCTTTTCCGTTTGGAGTAGTAGCTCTGACTGGGGATAATGGGACCAGTTTCCCAATCTATTTAATGCTTGTGCTAATGGGGTGATATGTGAGGTTTTAAAGTAATGTCTAAGCTAAAAGTAATCTAATCTTAACTAACAATCACATGCATTTCATCCTAATTTAAGCACTATCTAACTATAAATATACCCGGGATTTAAATTGATATATGTGATCTACAATAATATCTGAAAGCAATTGGTAATAAAGATCATTCAATTGCGATGAGAAGTGAATCCATTTTAACAATAATCGTTTCGTATAAAAATTTAGCCAAAATGATTGTGAAAGATATATCGCATAAGGAATTATTCATATATTCAGCATAAAATAAAGATCATCATCATACAGAAGTGCAATAATGGTAATCAAGATTCAGACTTTCATACATAAAAAATTCGAGAATAAATCATTGCTTAATACATAAGTAAAAAGGATTACGAGATAAAAGTACCATTTATAATACGTCCTACTCATGTGTTCCAGCAATATTGATCTATCTTCAGTCCATTCAACACCATCTAAGAGTAAAAAAGTGCAATTTCAGTAGAAGATGCTAAATCAGATAGAAAATAAATCATGTTCCATTAATTTCACCAGAACTTCCTCAAAGGGACAAAAGTTCATGTTTCGAAGATTGTTTCTGATAAAATTATGGACCCCTCTATAAATGCACGAGGGGGGTTTAAATGCTAAAATTATAAAACTAAAAATAGATTATTACAAAAATAGTTGAGGAGGTTTAAACGACCTGCCTCAATTTGCGCAAAAAATAAAATCAAAATGGAAATAAACAAGGTGACTAACTATCATGCATTTGATCCTTCAGATCACAAATATCCATCATAGGCTTGAGCTGTGTTGGTTGGCCGACTTCAGCTTTCAATTGTCCAGCGAATACAGCAACGGTCAGTGTTGAAGCCATTTTCACCGTAGAAGTGGTTAGGCATCGTATGGTCATCCATTGGCTATGAGGCTTTACCAAATGTTTCCAATATTCCTCCCAATTTAACTTGGTTGTTTGCCTTATCACTTCTACTTTTTCTACTGCTACCTATTTCCATTGTTGTTCAAGTTTTTTTGAATTAGGAAGGAAACCCAGAATGGACTCTGGCACAAGGTTGGCACTATGTGAATTCTCATTGATGTTTTCTATGACACTATTTGTTGTTGTCGCCGAACCTGTTATTGCCTTTTCTGCTTCTTTAAGCCGAGAATCCCAACTCGCAAATACGATTTCCTTATGCGATTCTTCTGGCTTGGGCAGGTCGGCCTTTCTCCCATCTTCTGTATTTTTCCAAGAGATAAAATTAGAGACCTTTTTAAATATATCATCGTATTCAAGTCTCATTTCCACGACTTGACTTGTTAGTTTATCGCTTGTTTCGCAATAAGATTTCCATTGTGAAATCTTCTAGCAGAATAATTCTTTTTGGTGCATCAGCTAGGAGTTAAGACCAAGTGCTTCGATAACAAACTGATCAATTTTTGGATCGTCTTTGTGTAGATCATTTATTGTCTACATTTTTGCTTCCTTCTCGACTAAGCTGGTTCGATGTTCTATTTTCATTTGTTCAAATATCTATTGAACCTTAGCCAACTGTATCTCTGCCTGCTGGTCAGATTTTACATGCTGCAATTGTTGCTCAAGAGACATTATTTTATCTTCCTTTTCTCTAAGCAACATTTTTATTTCTATTGCTTTTTCCATGGTCGTTGTAGCGTAAGCACCTGCAAACTATGAGAGTCTAGTAAGGTTGTCGGATGGTTCAACAGGTGAGTCTTTCCATAGAACATCCATTGGTTCATTTTCAGGGGTAGTAGCAGCTATAGAGTCCAATTTACTTTTCTTTCATTACCTTTTCACCACGGCCTTATGTTGTGGGCTATAGAATACATCTAGAGGGGGGAATTTCTTCAATTCTCAAAATTATTTCGGAAGTGGGGGTAGCAGGGATGTGCTCTATCTCTTGCATATTTGCAGTCTCTTCCATTGTAATTTCTAGAGTTGTTTTCCGTTGTGGAGTTTGCAACTCTGGCGCCTGTTCGGCTTTTATTAAAATTGTCCCACTCTTCCTCTAAGTCAATTACCATGGGTTTTATTAGCTATGTGGAGGTAGTAGGGATTTCAGCCTACTTGCTAGCTGAAGTTTCTTCAGCTATCTTCTGTGTAGATTGGGTTGTATCCTTTACTGACTCCATGCTTCTACTTTTCCCATTTTGTGATGACTGTTGTGATTCCCTGGTAGATTTCTCTTGAGATTCCGCTCCAGAATCGGTCTTAGAATTTTCTTTGGAGTCACCTTCTATAGTCACACTGGGAGTAGGCTCCCTTATTGGTTCAATCAATAATTGGTCCAATGGAACCTTTGCTAACCTCCTTTCTCTGTAACTATAAAAAAATTCCAGATCTTCATGGTCAAAAACTAGTTGTGACATATGCTTCACTTCTGTGAAGTTGTTTTTCTGCAAAAAGATGTCATCAAAGGCATCTGCCTCATTGCTAAATAATTTTGTTTTCACCAGAGTGGTGAAATTTTCGACAACGTCGAACGGGTCGTATTGCCTTCCAGAGAATTTAGGTAATCACAGAGATAACATGTTCTCTGCTTCTTTGAATGCATGCCCTAGGTCGTGTAATGCAAATTCTCCACACTGTACAGGGAATGTAGGCCAGATGGCCTTCTTTGAATCCTTCAATGTCTTGCTCATTCCTCCCTCACTAGTTGTTTGATAGGCTATCTCTCTAGCCATCAACTTATTTGGAACATAGTATGGGGGGACATGGGGGGAGGTGATGCTGCCAAAAACCCTGATATATGTAAATGTTTCCTCCCCGAACCATCTAGCCACCAGGAGGATGTCAACTTCAGCTTCTTGGGAAAACCTGGGGGCATCTCAATTATAAAGCCGCTTGTGAATAGTGTTGGCTTGTATGGACCTGACCCAGGTTCAAAGATGATTTAGCCAAACAAATCTCGGTACTACTGGCCCTTTCGGCAACAGTATGCGGAGTTCAGACTGAGGTCTCACCCGAAGTAGTATGGGAGGGTACTAGAACTAGGTTTCTGCACCCTAGAGATGTCTGATGATTTTTAGTGGTCCGCAGATTGAACTTGCCCGCACATCACTACGCGCACCTATCAGTGCCTCGCAGCCTGCAATGCTGCCTTTGCACAGTCCTGTTCGAGGCATGATCCGTGTTATTACCCAAGTCCTTACAGGTAACCCAATATTACCCAATTACTTAACTTATCTATGTGAGCCCAATTATACTTAACAATGTTCAGTATTATAAGTGCGCGCGATTAAAAAAAAAAAAACAAACAAACAAACAAAACAAAACAAAACAAAACAAAACCCCAAAAAAAAAACAAAAAACAAAAAACAAAACAAAACAAAAACAAACAAACAAAAACAAAAAACAAAAAACAAAACAAAACAAAAACAAACAAAAAAACAAACAAACAAAAACAAAAAAACAAAAAACAAAAACAAAATACAAATAAAAACAAAAACAAAAACAAAACAAAACAAAACAAAAACAAAAAAAAAACACTATAAATGCATAGAAAGTAATACAACAACAGATACACAATATTTTGAATCAAACTTCTCTTTATTATTCCTCTTCTTGGGTTACAGACTCAACTTTTCCCTGCGCACTCAGCTGCAGAGCCTCTTCCTACTATTACGACCCGAGACACTTAGACTTCTTCTCTATCCGCTACTAGATCATTACATTAATCCATTTTCCCAAAACTTCTCTTTACAACTTAGAGCCTCGCTTTATTTATACAGTCCCATGGTCCGCGGACCATGGGTAGGCCGACATGACATTTCATTACATTACAAAACTTAGGGTAAACAACCCTATGACTCAACATACATTTCGCGCTCCACGCCCGTAATTCACAGAGTCTTACAACATCTTTGACCAAAACTTGGGCTTTGAGCCCCAAAACATGTTGTGGTGGGGATTCCATGCCCAACAAATAGGGAGCATAACTCCATGACAAATCTTGAAAAAATGTGGTTGAAATTGGATTCCCACATGTCCTTGTGGTGTATGTGAATGGGAAGTAGATTTCGAACAGTCCATTTCCATCCCATGATAGGGAATTTTGAACTAAAATAAATTGTGTCCATGACATAGGTGCTCATAAAGAATGGAGGGTAAATCCTTGAAGCAACTCTTATTTTCCTTCTATACTCGATAATTGTTTTTGCTAAATTGTCAGACAAAATTTGTGCCCAATTCATTACAGTTGCGTTAACAACTGCATCTATTAACGACAACCATTCTGGGGAGAACTTAGTACTATCAGGTCTGCCAAATATTCTACATAACATAGTCACTGCAAAACTGTGAGGGGGACAAACAAACGAAGTAGTGTACATACCATTTTTGTCTTTCTTGATTTCTTCCTCATTATTGGACCAGGTCTGGGTGCAGTCTGTTGGGTCGTCATTTTATTTCGAAAACTTCTCCATGAACTACCTATTGTAGATGACTTGTGGCTCTGGTAGGTGGTACATAAGCCATAGGTTGTCTGGGGTAAAAGATCCCATAGCCCCTTATCTTCTTGTCTTGAATTCTCTGTCTGAGATGTCGGCTTCATCAATAACCCATTTAACCATGTCGGTATAAGGGATTATCTTCGACCACGCGACTATGCGGTGCAAAAATGAGCATGTCGTCTCTAGCATGGAAGCATTTGAGGAATCACGTCCGTCAACTGTAATTTTTGTTTCCATAATCCTCGGCTGCTCCTCCTCCAATATGTTATACATAACCTCCCATGTAGAGGTTCCTCCCTCTCTGTTGCATGTAGTATTCGTAAACAGAGGAGTAATTTTTGACTTCTCATAAGCAACTACCTTGCCTTTCTTCACCATTTTTCTTAACGCTTTGCTCTGCGGACTTTTCCTAAAAGTGAAAAACAACAGCTATCAGATACACAAAGATGAACATAAAACGAAATACTGTAGATAGCTTATAAAGGTGATAAAAGGAGTTTTATTTGAACGCACATAAGAAGATATCATATCACGCTAAATGACTTTTCACACATAAATGTAGTTATCTCTTACTAAATTCCCACTAATGATTTGTTATCCCTTAGCTTTAATGCTCATAAATGTTTGCATCGTAAAACAGGAAGAAAGCTTCTAGGGTGACGAGCCTTTGAACTGTGATGATAGTGATTGTGCGATTTGCAAAGCAATATCGCAGATCGCAATATCGCAATATGCCTTTCCGCCTTTCTTACCTCCTACTGTGTTCCTGTGAGATGCGAGATGCGAACCGCTCGTTAGTTGTTCCAAAACATAGCTAATTGCCAAGTCTATCCTATGCAAAAGACCCTTTTTACTGAGTGGAGGACCTAAAACATTTGCTTATGATATTTAAGGAGTGGGTCCAGGTCCTAATCGCATTTCGCAATATTTTCTGGTGGTAAGTACATGGTGTTCGTTTAAATGCCCGAAATGCAATGTGATAAGAGTTACAATGCCATCGCAGTTTCGCATCTCGCATGTTTCGCAATGACCTTTTTAAAGCGGGTTCTTTATGAATGGTGATATGCGATGCGAGACTTAAGCCTAAAAAGCTTAAGGACTTAATTTATGTCGGATCTTATGATAGTTTCGAGCATAGAGTCCTTAATCAATTTTCTTGATTTTGGAGGGTTTAGAAAGGTCTTTTGGTGGGTTTAAATCATGCTATATGTGTGAAGGTAAGTTTCTAGTAGTTTTTCTAAAAAGAGGGTTTTGATTGTTATCTTTGCTTTATTCCAAAAATAAAAGAAATTCCTAAATGCCAAGTTTTGTTTTTTTGATAGATTTTTTGAAGGGTCCCCATTTATTAACGTAATATTAACTACTATCATTAACAAATGGGGGGTTGTTGAATACCACAACAATTGGCAATTCACTTGGAAGAACCAGTTATCTCTGAGAGTTTTTTAAAACTTCCAAAATAAAGATAGTTTTGAAAATAAAATAGTTACATGGAATATAAGGTAAGAAGTACTGCTCTTTATTAATAAAACAACATCTACTTAACTACTGTTCTTTTGATTATTCTTTTCTCATAAAAATTCCCTTTGTCTACATTAGTGTTTACTTGGTTTTTAAAGATAAAAGCAAGAAGTCTCTCCCTAGATCAGTTTTTGGTATACTCAGTTGTCGTAGGTAGAGCCTCTACTGCCAGTAGGAGTTCATAGCCTCGAAAGGGTTACCTTTTAACCAACAATGATCCATTATCCCACTTAAATCAAAATGCAATTTTAAAGATAATTCATTGTTGCTTCAACTCTTCATATTTTGTTTCTTAAAGGAAAATGTCTTGGTTTGGTGACCAATATTGACAATGCCATTCACTTGACTTGTAACTTAACTGAACAAGCTAGCTCGTGATGAGACCCCTTGTCTTTTGATTAATATAATCTTAAGCCATTACCCTGTTTTGATATTCAGTGTTGGTAATGTTAGTTAGTTATAATCTTATGATCATGGCAAGCCAACTCTTGATGAGACTTCTTATCCTTTAAGTTTAAGTATATTTTAGAATTACACTCTAAAAAAGAACGCTAATTAAGTGGGGAGAACCATTGGCTCCTTAAGACCTTCTCGACGACAATTGTAGAGTTTTGAAAATGCCTTTTTGGAGAGGGACTTTGCTTTGTTATAGATACTTTTCTAGACTGATCTACAGGAGAAGTTTCTTTCGTAAAGTTAAGTTTCATCAAAAAATTCAATAATTGAGGCAGAAAACAGGAAATTTAAGAGCAATCCAACTTAACTATATATTTCATATGTGAAGATTACTTTCATAATAATCTTTACTTATACAAGTGAAAAGTCAAAATTAGAAAGAGACTATCCTTTGTAAAACGAAAAGTAAATGCTTTTGAATTGGTATTATTATTTCTAAAGGAAAATTTTAACTAAAGGCAATAATATACAGTGGACAGAAGAGATCATCTTCTATGGAAAGTATTTCTTTAGAACCTGTCCATTAACAAGTAGAGATTCTCTCTTACCTAATAAATCTTGTAGCAGAAAAGTTGATGGGCCTAATTGTTCCACAATCTGAAATGGGCCAAGCCACATTTGTTGGAACTTGGTATGCTTACCACTCTTCATGGGATTTGTCCCATTTTAATACTAGGTCTCCGAGTTGCAAAGATTTTGAAGTTACAAAATTTGAATCAAAGGAGGCCTTGACTAACTACTAATGATGTGCATGCTTGGTTCTGGATTTTTCCCTTTCCTCTTCAAGCTTAAGAATTTGTAGCTGTCTAACCTACATAGATGAGGAAGGAGTTTCTCCAATGAATTGAACTAAGGCTAAGGAAGGAATAGCTACATTTGTTGGTAAGACTGCTTCCTTCCCATAGACCAAATTAAAAGGAGAAGTACCAATAGAGGCTTTCTGAGTTATTCGATCTGCCCATAGAGAAAACACTAAAGACTTATGCCAATTCTTTTGGCCTTGGTCAACAGTTCATTTAATAATCCTAATGAGATTTTTATTTGTGGATTCGACTAATCCATTTCCTTGCGGATAGTAATTGGCCGAATACTTAAGCTTAAAACCTCTTTAAAGAGAAAATTATGTCATAGCATTTCCTGAAAAATAAGATGCATTAACAAACATCAAAGCCGATGGTAAGATAAACCTGGTGATGATAAATTGATCTATAAATTCAATAATATTTTCTGAATTGGCTACCTTGAGTGGAATTGCTTCTACCCATTTGGTCAAATAATCATTGGTTGTAAGGATGTATCTATTGTTGGGTTGTGTTATATTCTTTCCACGACTAGTCCACGTAGTTAACTGGAGGGTTTGAGGGGGGCGAGTAGCCCCCCCTCTATGGGGTCTGGGGCAGCGCCCCAGGAAAAAAAAAAAAAAAAAAAAAAAAATGGACCCTATATTAGGTTGGGCGGACCTACCTATGGTTTTGTGCATGATTTCCGTACATGGTTTTGGACGTGATGGTTTTCGGTCCATGGTTTTGGATGCTTCGGCATGTATAAATATGTATTCTAACATTGAAAGGAAAATAATGAAAAATCAAGTTGGTAGTCCCAGTTTTGGAATTCAGGGGAAAAACTCTTTGTATATGTGTTATGCTCTCGCATTGTTTATTTTCTATGTTTTAGAATTCCTATGCAGGTAATTTATGTACGGGGTTAAAACCTACATCTATGTTGCTTAGAAGTGTAGAAATTTTGAATAATTTAACACATATTCAATGGAGATTATCCTGATCATGTACTATTGCGGAATACATACACAATACATAAACTCCTCTACGTTGATCATTAATTTAGCAGCATCAATAACAATAAAACATCAAGAGCATGCACACATTAACACAGTATGTAACCCGGGGAAAGCTTACAGCTGAAAACCCCACACTATCTGTATATTAATGATTGAGAACATGTAACATTACAAAGTACAATGCTTATCACAAGCAATCCAGTACCAGCTCCACCTGTTACACACAATACAGCTCAGATCTGATCTCCAAATCTATTCCACTGCTTGCCTGCCTCCACTGCTCAATACCTGCTCAAGAATGAATGAGAATGGATTAACCAAACTCGTATTTACCTCCAAAGAATCACTCACACTGTGAAAGACGTGAGCAGAGGCTATAATACTGGGAAATACTTGGGCAAACTCATTGGCATACTCAATCTCTTGATTGTGCAAATCCTCATGCACAACTATAGTCACAACTGATAGCAATCTGATCCTCTAACACCTTTCCCTGCTGAATTGAACATGCATTGACATGAAACTGAGTTAACTGATGTATTCTATAGTTGTTTTATGAGTTAATAATTAGTTTAACAACTCATCATTAGTCTATTTGCAGTTAGAATAATTACAACTAGTTTAACCAAGTCAAACTGAACACAACTCCATCAACTCCACAATCAACTCCACCAAACTCAACTGATTGAGTTCTAACTGAAGTCATGCATGCAACAACTCAACTGACCCACAAAGAAAGCGTACTTCCTTCTGACAGCTACATGTGCCACATCTGTAGCTCAAACTGAAGTGCTCCAAGAGAATAAGATCAAGTTTATAGTCCAAATATTATTATGAGACAATAATATTTGACTTTTCTATTTTTGACAGCCAGTCTAAAAATAGACTTTGATCACTCCTGCTGTGATCACTCCTACTTTGATCATCCCTGATGTGGTCACTCCTGCTGTGATCATATGATCCAAAAATAGAACTTGTGCCATAATTGTCTACGGGCCCACTTAGTGAAGGCAACTCTTTTCACTAAGCTCCATCATCTTGTTGCAATCTCAACAAGAAGAATGAGGAGCGATCTCACCTATTACATCCAATCCCCACTGTTCAAATGGTTGGTCAACGTTGATGGGCTGTAATGGTACCGCGGGTTTTCTTTGTCTTCCAGCAGTTGTTTGACAAATATTGCATCTCCTTACATAATTGTGTGCATCTTTGAATAGCGTTGGCCAATAATAGCCGACATGCAAGATTTTATGTGTCATAGTATCACATCTAAAGTGACCACCAGTTGGTCCATCGTGAAGTTCCTGCAACACCTTCTCCACCTTAGATTTTTCAAGACATCTAAGTAAAACAAAATCATAATTTATTCTAAAATGCACATCGCGACAATTTGATATTTCCTAGCTTTTAATCTCATGGCTCTTTTCTTTCTGTAATTTAATTGGGTTGGTGCATATCCATTTTTCAAGTAAAATATGATATTAGCATGCCTTGATTCTGTGTCGTTGAGGCTTACCTCATAGATTTTTACATCATCACCTGAATGCTGCAATTCTGATAGATTCGATGCTGCTGCCAACATTCTGCAAAAACCTTGACCTTTAACAATTTTACCTGGTTTAATTTCTATGTCATATTCTTGCAAGGTTGTCACCCAATTTTCTCTCTTTTCTCCTACATCCCTTTGTATAAAAATATTTCTCACTGCTAAGAATGGTACTATGACTTTAGTGTGGGTTTTGAGGAGAAGAGGTCTCAAGTGTTCTATAGATTTGAAAACAGCAAAAGCTTGTTTTTCAACATCTGAGTAATTTAATTTAGTTCCTTGCAAATTGGAGCTAAAGAAAGAGATTAGGGCTTCAACTTTATCCTGATTCACTTGTGTTAATATGGTCACATATGATTTCTCAGAAGCGAAAGTATATAGAATGAAATTATTGGAAAAAATCGGGGTTGCTAAATATGGGGTGTTTATAATTGCTTGTTTTATCAAGCTAAAAGCTTCATGTTTCGAATGTCCCCATTTAAACAGTGAATTTTTCTTCATCATGGATTGAAGAGGTAAAACAATTCTCGAGAAGTCAGGGTCAAATCTTTTAACAAAATTTATTTGACCCAGGAAAGATTGCATTGATTTTTTGTTATGGGGTAAAGGTATTTTAGAAATTTCTCTATTTTTGTCTGGGTCACTATGAATTCTTGCTTTGGACACAATGAATCCAAGGAGATTTCCTTCACTTAATGTGAAAAAATACTTCTTCGGGTTCAGAGAAATTCCATACCTTTAGCAATGTTCAAAGATTTGTTTTAAATCTCTTATATGATTACTGCGCTTTTTGGAGTATACTATTATATCATCCAAGTAGATCACCACTAATTTGTTTACTAAACCCTTGAAGGTTATATCCATAGCTCTCTGGAAAGTGGCACCGGCATTGATCAGTCCAAATGGCATCTTCTGATAAGCATAAGTGCCCCACTTTGTCCTGAATGTAGTTTTCAACTGGTCATCTGGGTGTACTAAGATTTGATTATAACTTGAGAATCCATCCAAGAAAGACATTAATTCTGAGCCTGCTACTGATTGCAAAATCTATTCCATAGGGGGTAATGGGAAATTTTCCTTTTGGCAAGCTTTATTGAGGTTGCGGAAATCTATACATATCTGAATATCTTCGTTCTTTTTCCTGACTGGGACAAGATTGGAAACCCACCGTGAGTGTCTGACAGGAAAAATAATTTTGGCTTTCAACAATTTATTCAACTCAGATTTAATTTGGCTTTCTAAATTAGGATGGATCTTCCTCAATTTCTATTGAATAGGTCTTTTGTCAGATATCATGGGAATAGTATGTTGAATAATAGAGGTGTCATATGTCTTGAGATCTTCATAGTTCCATGCAAAGACATTCTTGTATCTTTTCAACAAACCTATAAAAGTTGCTTTTTCGTCTGATGAAAGACCGAGACCTAAGTTAATATTTTGAGGTTTTAAATCAATCCCAAGATTGATCAATTCAAACCTCAGAGTTGAACTCTGAAGTTTTGAATTGGTGGATCGTTTAAATCTATCTTTAAGGTCATATAAATCTTCCAACTTAACTACAGATTTTGGTATAGCATTAATGACTGTTTCTTGTTTAAGTTGGTTATCATGTTGGTCTTCATCAACTATCTAGTCATCGTAAGAACCTTCTAAGGTCAAGAAGCTTATAATAACCAGATCGTTATTAAAGACTCTCCAGTTGGTGACATTGCCAGGAATATAAGGCCTAAACATTAATTCAATGGAAAATCGATCTTGGCTGTAATCTTCTGGTGGGATAAGCTTGGAAGCGACATTGGCTAGAAGATCAGCACTAACATTCTGGAGTCTTGGAATAGGGGAAATATTAAATGCTGTAAAGTGGAGAGTCAGGTCTTGGACTAATGATTGATAATGTTTCAAATGCACAAACAATGTATAGTATTTCTCACATGTTTTATGACAATCTCGGAATCTCCAAATACTTGGATGTATTTAACATTAAGGCCAATTGCCTTATACAAACCTTGAACTAGTGCCTCATATTCAGCAGTGTTGTTTGTGCAATCGAATTCAAGTCTGCATGTTAGCATAGTTTTCCTCCTCTAGGATAACTAAGATGCAACCTACTCCTGCTCCATCATTGGATTTAGATCCATCAAAAATTAATTTCCAAAATAAAGATCTAACTACAGGTTTATCTACAAAATGTACACATCTAGAAGTTTTTGTTTGAGAAAAAATTTCAACTTGAGAGATAACAAAGTTTTCTAAGAAAGGTGAAGTATGAGCACTGAAATTCCCTAGAAATGATTCTACAGAAAAATTTCTGATGATATTGTTGTTATACGCGATTGGTTCATTTTCTCCTTCTAATTCTATCACTATGAACTTTTGATGCTTCTCGCGATCAACCCTTATTTGATTTGGTTTTTCGTTATAGGGAAGCCACAGGTGAGACCAGTTAGTTGCGAAATAACCATGAAGTTTTTCTGACCAATCTCTACTAAGGATTAAGCCATAAAATTCAGGAATGTCAGCTACAAGTATGTCAATGACTTGGCAAACTTTAGGGTTTGATGAAAGTCTTATGGTCACTTGGTTAAGTTCCCCAACAACTTTGACTTGAGAGCGATCTAACTGAACTATTCGTACAACAGATTTCTGAGGCTGAACATTCAAATTTACACAAACCATCCTAGATAAGATGTTAGATGAAGCTCCAGAATCAACTAAATGGTTGTGTAAGTTTTTGTTAAAGATTTCAAAAGTAAGGAGAAATGGCTGAGTGAGGGATTTTGATCTTCCCCCAATTAAAGCTATATCAGTTGGATCAATTTTATTCAAAGAAGCACTAGGGGGTCTTCCCATTTCTTGGGTAGCTTGTGAGATCACGGCAGCAGGAAGTGGCACAATAGGTACTGCTTTGAGTTCTTCGAGAAGTAACTTATGTTGATGTTTCAATTTACTAAGCTCATGAAATGTGATGTTTGCCCTAGTCTTATTCATATCATCAATAATATTATATTCCATTTCATCAGAAACTATCAAAGTTTTAGATGAAGGAGGAGGATCCAACTAGGTAGGTGTAGTTTGAGTGGATTTTGGTACAGATTTCTTGCCTGTTGCTTTATCCCTAGGGGGTGGCCCTGAAGCCTTCTGTTTTGGATTTGTTTGTGACAATTCAACGGGATTTTTACTTCGAGTAGTGACAGTTAATGTTTCTTGAGTTTCTTCATTGGGAAGTATAAAATCCCACATCCCTTGTAACTTTGTTGCTTCCTCATCATCTGTTTGTTCTTTTTTTGTTGAAACTTCATCCTCCTCTCCATTTGAGTCAGTGTTTGATATGGCATTTGGGGGTTTAGGATCAGTAGAGGAATTCCTTTTAAATGGTCTAAAAGGTTTCTTAGAGGAAGTCTCTACTACCTGTTTTTTAATATCAACCATTTCGTTAGACATGGTCTTGAGGACTTTCTGTAAACCTTCAAGATCAAAAGGATATTTTGGTGGTTTCTTCTTAGAGTCATCTCTAAAGGTTACTTTCTTAGATCTCTATTCTTCTAATGCATTTTTCTTTTCCACAACTAGAATGCATTTTTCCACAGCTATTGCCTCTTTCATATTTTCTGCCAAAGTTGGTTTGGCAGCTCTATCAACGAAGATAGTTGTGTTTGATGGTAGAGCAGATATGTACCACTCATTTTGGACCTCATCGCTAGGCTTAGATGTCGTTGGTTCTTTCGGTTCAGCTTTCAAATTGGAGAGATCATTGATCAAAGTAGCCATAGATATATCATCTCCAAATTTAGTTAAAAATTTCTCTTGAAAAGCATCCCAACTGTTAATAGAACTTGATGGTAATGAAAAGTACCATGATCCCACTGCTCCCTGTAAAGTATATGGAAATAATCTTACAACTACGTCTTCTTCTTCTACTTCATTCAAGTTAATGGACAACATAAAATTGTTTATATGTTCCTTAGCTAATAGGTCATTATCAGGATTGAATTTGGGCAACCATTTCTCTAGGTGTGCTGGTAATTGATGTAAAGGTCCAGCCATCCTAACAACCCCTGGATTTGTCCATGGCCTTGGAGGATTCTGTGCCATTGCTGGTATGTGGGTAGGGGAAGGTGTAGCAGTAGTGCTCGAAGGTGATTGGGTAGAAGAAGATGTAGCTTATGTACCTGTGTGAATCACGATCTAGAGTGGTGAGGTGGATGATTGATCTTGTGATGGTATAGATGGAATGAATGAAGACAATGATAGAACCGCGCTATGAGATTCAGATGGTGTTTTCTTAGATCTCTTTTGGCTTGGCAGAGGAAATTCGAACAAAGGAATTTAGAACTTTTCGCTCTGTGCTCTAGTTAACCATTGAGATGGAGTGAACTGAGAGGTAGCACTATCCTAGGATAACTTAGATTCTTCTTGATATAGTGAAATACCCTGTAATTAGTGAATCAAAGATTGAACTTTAGGGGTTTCGGTAAAAGAAGAATGATCTGGCTGGTTTGGGATTTCAGCAACGGGTTGTATAATATTTTGTGCAACTTCTCGCTTAGGATCAAGGGATTTGGAAGACTTTCGAGAAGTTGAAGGTGAGGGTGAGGGAGTTTTACTCTTAGAATGGCCTGTTAATTTATATTTACTTTCCATTCACAGCCATGCCCTCCTTCTAGCACCAAAATGTTGAAGCCTCAAAAATCGTTGCCTCAACATGGGGAAACCACTCGGTCCGAACCTTGGTTGGCAGCTCCTTTTCTGTTTGGAGTAGTGGATCCAACTAGCGATAATGGGACCAGTTTCCCAATATATTTAATGCTTATGCTAATTGGGTGATATTTGAGGTTTTAAAGTAATGTCTAAGCTAAAATTAATCTAATCTTAACTAACAATCACATGCATTTCATCATAATTTAAGCACTATCTAACTATAAATATACCCGGGATTTAAATTGGTATATGTGATATACAATAATATCTGAAATCAATTAGTAATAAAGATTATTCAATTGCGATGAAAAGTGAATCTGTTTTAACAATAATCGTTTTGTTTAAAAATTTAGTCGAAACGATTGTGAAAGATATATCGCATAAGGAATCATTCATATATTCAGCATAAAGTAAAGATCATCATCATACAGAAGTGCAATAATGGTAATCAAGATTCATACTTTCATACATAAACAATTCGAGAAGAAATCATTGCTTAATACATAAGTAAAAAGGATTACGAGATAAAAGTACCATTTATAATACGTCCTACTCATGTGTTTCAGCAATATTGATCTATCTTTAGTCCATTCAACACCATCTAAGAGTACAAAAGTGCAATTTCAGTAGAAGATGCTAAATCAGATAGAAAATAAATCTTGTTCCATTAATTTCACCAGAACTTCCTCAAAGGGACAAAAGTGCATGTTTCGAAGACTGTTTCTGATAAAATTATGGACCCCTCTCTAAATGCATGAGAGGGGTTTAAATACTAAAACTATAAAACTAAAAATAGATTATTACAAAAATAGTTGAGGAGGTTTAAACGACCTACCTCAATTTGTGAAAAAATAAAATCAAAATGGAAATAAACAAGGTGACTAACTATCCTTCATTTGATCCTTTAGATCGTAAATATCCATCATAGGCTTGAGTTGTGTTGGTTGGCCGACTTCAGCTTTCAATTGTCCAGCGAATACGGCATCAGTCAGTGTTGGTGCCATTTTCTCCGTGGAAGTGGTTAGGCATCGTAGGGTCATCCATTGGCTATGAGGCTTTACCAAATGTTGCCAATATGCCTCTCAGTTTAACCTGGTCATTTGAATTATCACTTCTGCTTTTTCTGCCGCTACCTGTTTCCATTGTTGTTCAAGTTGTTTCGAATTAGGAAGGAAACCCAGAATGGACTCTGGCACAAGGTTGGCACGATGTGAATTCTCATTGATTTTTTCTATGACATTGTTTGTTGTTGTTGCCGCTTCTACTGTTGCCTTTTTTGCTTCTTTAAGCCGAGAATCCCAGCTCGCAAATACGATTTCCTTATGTGATTCTTCTAGCTTGGGCAAGTCGGCCTTTCTCCCATCTTCTGTATTTTTCCAAGAGATAAAATTAGAGACCTTTTTAAATATATCATTGTATTCAAGTCTCATTTCCACGACTTGACTTGTCAGTTTATCGCTTGTTTCGCAATAATATTTCCACTATGAAATCTTCTGGCAGAATAATTCTTTCTGGTGCATCAACTAGGAGTTAAGACCAAGTGCTTCAGTAAAAAACTGATCAATTTTTGGATCGTCTTTGTGTAGATCAGTTATTGCCTGCGTTTGTGCTTCCTTCTCAACTAAGCTAGTTCGATGTTCTATTTGCATATGTTCAAATACCTGTTGAAGCTTGGCCAACTGTATCTCTACCTGCTGGTTGGATTTTACTTGTTGTAATTGTTGCTCAAGCGACATTATTTTATCTTCCTTTTCTCTAAGCAACATTTGTATTTCTATTGCTTTGTCCATGGTCGTTGTAGTGTAAGCACCTGCAAACTGCGAGAGTCTAGTAAGGTTGGCGGATGGGTCAATGGGTGAGTCTTTCCATAGAACATCCATTGGTTCATTTTCAGAGAGTAATAGCAGCTGTAGAGTCCAATTTCCTTTTCGTTCTTTGTCTTTTCACCACGGCCTTATGCTGTGGGCTATAGAATACATCTAGAGGGGCAATTTCTTCAATTCTCAAAATTATTTCGGAAGTGGGGGTAGCAGGGATGTGCTCTATTTCTTGCATATTTGCAGTCTCTTCCACTGTAATTTCCAAAGTTGTTTTCTGTTGTGGAGTTTGCAACTCTAGTGCCTGTTCCTTTGTGTTGAGGCTTTTATTAAAATTGTGCCACTCTTCCTCTAAGTCAATTACCATGGGTTTTATTGGTTGTGCAGAGGTAGTAGGGATTTCAGCCTCCCTGTTAGCTAAAGTTTCTTCAGCTATCTTCTGCGTAGATTGGGTTGTATCCTTTACTGACTCCATGCTTTTGCTTTTCCCATTTTGTGAAGATTGTTGCAATTCCCTGGTAGATTTCTCTTAATATTCCGCTCCAGAATTGGTCTTAGAATTTTCTTTGGAGTCACCTTCTATAGTCACATTGGGAATAGGCTCCCTTATAGGTTCAATCAATAATTGGTCCAATGGGACCTTTGCTAACCTCCTTTCTCTGTAACTGTAAAAATTTTCCAGATCTTCACGGTCAAAAAGTATTTGTGCCATATGTTTCACTTCTGTGAAGGTGTTTTTCTGCAAAAAGATATCATCAAAGGCATCTGCCTCGTTGCTGAATACTTTTATTTTCACTAGAGTGGCGAAATTTTTTACAGTGCCAAACAAGTCGTATTGCCTTCCAGGGAATTTAAGTAATCGCAAAGATAGCATGTTCTCTGCTTCTTTGAATGCATGCCCTAGGTTGTGTAATGCAAATGCTCCACATTGTACAAGGAATGTAGGCCAGATGGCCTTCTTTGAATCCTTCAATGTCTTGCTTATTCCTCCCTCACTAGCTGTTTGATAAGCTATATCTCTAGCCATCAACTTATCCAGAACATAGTATGGGAGGACATGGGGGAGGTGATGTTGCCAAAAACCCTGATATATGTAAATGTTTCCTCTCCGAACCATCTGGCCACCGGGAGGATGTCAACTTCAGCTTCTTGGGAAAACCTGGGGGCGTCTCGATTATAAAGCCGCTTGTGAATAGGGAGCATAACTGCATGACAAATCTTAAAAAAATGTGGTTGAAAATTGGATTCCCACATGTCCTTGTGGTATATGTGGATGGGAAGTGGATTTCGAACAATCCATTTCCATCCCATGATAGGGAATTTCGAACTATTTTCCTTATATACTCGATAATTGTTTTGCTAAATTGTCAGACAAAATTTTTGCCCAATTCATTAAAGTTGCATTAACAGCTGCATCTATTAATGACAACCATTATGGGGAGAACTTAGTACTATTGAGTCTGCCAAATAGTCTAAATAACATAGCCGCTGCAAAACTATGAGGGGGACAAACAGAGGAATTAGTGTACATACTGTTTTTGTCTTTCTTGATTTCTTCCTCATTATTGGACCAGGTCCGGGTGCAGTCTGTTGGGTCGTCATTTCTTTGGCAAACTTCTCCATGAACTGCCTATTGTAGATGACTTGTGGCTCTGGCAGGTGGTACATAAGTGATCCGAATGGAAAATGGCATCAACCCATGGTATTCATCCACCCATATTATTCATCTACCCATGGTATTGTAAGTGGCATCCACCCATGGTATTCGTTCACCCATGGTATTTTCCCATAGTATTGTGACATCCACCCATGGTATTCATTCACCCATGGAATTGACCCGTGGTATTGTGACATCCACCCATGGTATTCATTAACCCATGGAATTGACCCGTGGTATTGTGACATCCACCCATGGTATTCATTCACCCATGGAATTGACCTGTGGTATTGTAACTGAAAAATACTATAAGTAACAAGTCGCATTTTGTAAAAGGACAGATGGTCCGCCATAATGTAGCCTTTATAGTTATTATCGGTTTTAATAAAAAGTTTCTTTGTGGTTTTATTTACTGTGTGTTCTGTCATTTTCTTTCTAGCATTGCAATTCTTCAGATCTTGAGGGCCTCCCCCACAAGATCCATTTCAATCTTTTAGATCTTGGGGGCCTCCCCCCAAGATCTGGATCAGTGGTATCAGAGTAGGTTATGATTCCATGGGAATGAGGGTTTCATGCATATTTCAGTTTCAAATTTTTGCAGCAATATTAAACAAACATCAGGCACGTGCTGCAACCTCCATAGAGAACTTTCTTAGGCCAAGTAGGAAGAATTTTTCTTTTTTCATTTTTTTGCAGGAATTTTTTTTGGGCAGTGAGTTTGAAGATCAGATCTAAAACATATGGTACAATATTTACAAAAAAAAATGGCCAAATCAGAGTCTGGATGAGGGAGATATTGATGATTTAAAATCAACTATGTTGTAGAATTTTTTAATTTTTTTTACGACAACTAGTGGATGGCAACTATCCTATCATTTTTTGAAGTTTTTGTGCAGAATTTCAGAAAAAGGATTGTAGATCTAATCTCCTCTTGAAAAATCACCCAATTTCAAAAAAAATGGGTCTAATTGGAGTTCGGATGTGGGAGATATCGCTCATTTAAAATCAACTATTTTTTCAGAACTTTTGTGACAGCGGAAAAACAATTGCAGCGTGAATCGAAGATTCTAGGGTGTCCAGATAAGGATTTCCAACACATGGGAAGATGCAAAATGGTCCTTTTGCTTCCAAAAATAGGTTATAATAAATATTCTGAGTTATATTGACCGAGTTATGTCCATTTTAATTCTGGAGCAACATTCGGAGCAAGTTCCTGTTGGAGACATGCCCTCCCACCCCACTTTAGTTGGCACTTGCCTCACATTCATTAGTTTCAGCATAGAAGCATTCAGATTGGGTTATTGGGAGATGTGCCCTTCCACCCCATGCTATGTAGGCACTTGCTACTTCATCAACAACCAACATCATGGTTATGGGTCAACTGCACTAAATCCTTGTCATCGAAGTCCATTTGCTAGGCCGCACACTATTAGTATCACAGTTGGTCACAAGCATTACAGGGTATCTCTATCCTCAGATCTTCGTTTTTCATGGTTATGGATCATCCACAAACCCACACTTCATCGAAGCCCATTTGTTAGGCCACACACTGTTAGTATCACAGTTGGTCACAAGCATTACAAGGTATCTCTATCCTCAGATCTTCATTCATCATGGTTATGGGTCATCCACAAACCCACACTTCATCGAAATCCATTTGCTAGGCCACACATTGTCAGTATCACAGTTGGTCACAAGCATTACAAGGTATCTCTATCATCGGATCTTCTCTCATCATGGTTATGAGTTAACCACATAAAACCCTTCTCTTCAGCGGTATTCATATTCAACAAAGGCTTTGCAGGAGGGAACTTCACGTAATGGGGACCATAGCTTCTTAAGGAGGGAGGAATGATCGGAATGGAAAATTGCATCAACCCATGGTATTCATCCATCCATGGAATTTACCCATGGTATTGTAAGTGGCATCCACCAATGGTATTTATCCACCCATGGTATTCATTCACCCATGGAATTGACCCGTGGTATTGTGACATCCACCCATGGTATTCATTCACCCATGGAATCGACCTGTGGTATTGTGACATCCACCCATGGTATTCATTCACCCATGGAATTGACCCGTGGTATTGTAACTGAAAAATACTATAAGTAACAAGTCGCATTTTGTAAAAGGACAGATGGTCCGCCACAATGTAGCCTTTATAGTTATTATCGGTTTTAATAAAAAGTTTCTTTGTGGTTTTATTTACTGTGTTTTGTCATTTTCTTTCTAGCATTGCAATTCCTCAGATCTTCAGGGCCTCCCCTACAAGATCCATTTCCATATTTTAGATCTTGGGGGCCTCCCCCCAAGATCTGAAAAATGGAAATGCCAAAAGAAAAAGAGGAGAATGCCAAATAAAACAAACCACAAAGAAACTTTGTATTAAAACAGATAATAACTGTAAGGACTACATTGTGGTGGACAAATTGTCTTTTTATGAAATGCAACTTGTTACTTATAGTATTTTTTAGTTACAATACCACGGATCAATTCCATGGGTGAATGAATACCATGGGTGGATGTCACAATACCATGGGTCAATTCCATGGGTTAATGAATACCATGGGTGGATGTCACAATACCACGGGTCAATTCCATGGGTGAATGAATACCATGGGTGGATGTCACAATACTATGGGAAAATACCATGGGTGGATGTCACAATACTATGGGAAAATACCATGGGTGAATGAATACCATGGGTGGATAAATACCATGGGTGGATTCCACTTACAATACCATGGGTAAATTCCATGGGTGGATGAATACCATGGGTTGATGCCATTTTCCATTTGGATCAATAAGCCGTAGGTTGTCTGGGGTAAAAGATCCCATAACCCCTTGGCTTCTTGTCCTAAATTCTCTGTCTGAGATGTCGACTTCATCAATAACCCATTTAACCATGTCGGTAGAAGGGATTATCTTCGATCGCGCGGTTATGCGGTGCAAAAATAAGCATGTTGTCTTTAGCATGGAAGTGTCCGAGGAATCACGTCCGTCAACTGTAATTTTTGTTTCCATAATCATCGGCTGCTCTTCCTTCAGTATGTTATACATAGCCTCCCATGTAGAGGTTCCTCCCTCTCTGTTTCATGTAGTATCCGTGATCCAGGTGGCTCCAGAGACACACATGGGACAAAGAGGGCTTATGAAAGCTCAAAAATCAAAGTGTTTGGATTATGCTTGAACTAGGTTTATATTAAATATCTCGTCGTCTTGATCGCGGTGGTGCAAATGGTTCGTCAATCTGAGTCTGGATGAGGAAGATAGAGGCAGTCAAAGTTTTGGTTGACTTTTGTTGACTCAGCAGGTTAATGGAGACACAATTTGGACTTTTTCCGGCGGACGGAATCCGGCCAACTCCGGCCAGATTCCAGGCGAAATTTTCGCCTCATTAAAATGACTCCTTCGGTCAAAAATCTGAATTTTCAAAAAACCTCATTATTTTATAAAATATAAAAATTAATATATATATATATATATATATATATATATATATGTTTTGGGTGGCAGGACACCAATACCGCCACCTCCCCAACAACCAACCATATTACATGCCATGTTAAATGACGCTGGTGGGAGTTGAACCCACGGCAGGCAGGAGGGCTGGCCCCGCCCACGTTGCGACCCCAGGTTAACCTCATATAACAGTACAATGAACAATCGTACCAACAAAAATTAATGTGCCTCCCAAAATACAACGCGAAATATTTAAAATTAAAATGGTTAATGTAACCGCACCCCTATTTACAATTAACGCGCCAGGGTTAGCATGGGCAAGATTTGATCCCCCAACCCCATGCTTTTTATTTTTAATTTTTACCATTAGGCCAATGGCCTATTCATTGATACCTCCGCCCAAAAATTTTATATTAACTCTTCATTTCATCAGTGCACCTAGGCAGCATGGAGGAACTAGGAGTAGGCACAGAAATCGAGGTGAATTTTTAATTAATTTATTTGTAGGCAGGACCATGATGGAGCAAAATTCTCAGGAGGGTGAAATTTTTGTAGTGTCCAAATTGGACAAATTTTATGTCTATCTTACACCTCTCAGCGACACGAACCCGATGGTGCAGTCAGTTTCCTGATCCGAGCAACATATTTGCAGAGGACCTGGAGGAGGGAATCTTTAAGGAATCTAGGGCGAATTTAAAAGATTCATTGAGCCCCATATTTTAACTTTCTCATAATTCAGAAATTTCACAATCAATTTTGTACTATTCGACGCCACAAATATGATTGTTTTTTCATATTTTCCATTTGCTCATTTCATTTTTCGGTCACTTTTCTAAGTGGAGTGCAGGTGTGTGCATTCATGTGTGAGCAGTCACTTCCATGAGATTCGAAGCCGTGAGATTGATGGTACGACCAGCTTCAACAGTTTGACATCCTTTTCTTCAGATGGCCCCTGGATGTGAGGTATATGCAGTATGTTCATGTACTTCATTTTTCTATGCATTGTGCTGCACAGATCCCTATTTGATGTTTGATATGGGATCTTGTTTCTTACTTGTCTCATGATTCCTACTTGATCTGATGCGGAATCAGTGGTGTGATGTACTTGTTGTCATGATTCATCATGTTTTTTTTGAGATCCCTTTGTTGTATGTTAATGGGATACTCATGTGTCATCATGCATGTTTGCATTGAGACCCCTTTTATGCCATGTTGGCAGGATGCTCATTCTCATCATGCATGAGTTTGTGTCATACTAATAGGAGTCCTTTTTGACTGAGAGTCCTAGTAGCGAAACATCTCTTGGCGCCACTCCTGCGTGAGGTAATTTTCCTTGTATGATAGTGATAGTGATGTCACCTCTTATGTTCATCATCACTATTGACAGCACTTAATGCAGTGGCCTACACCATCTTGACACCAGGGCCTGGAGACGTAGTCCCTCCTAGACAAACTCTGTTATCAACGTCTTGAGTTTTATGTTGTTGATGATTATCATGTTCCTCTTCTTTACTACATGCTGATATATTCATTTATGTTCTTTTAAAAATGCAATTTAACACATCACAAAAGTAAAAGGTCTCGAAAGGGTCCTTTGTCACACTGAGACTTGGATCAAGTGGTAACAGAGCGGTCTTTGCATGGATGTGAATTGCAAACGTGAACAATGGAACGTGCAGTGACAGAGAATGAAAAAGCGATGTAAGAGACCATGCTCAAAATTTCCAAAAGGGTGGAAATAATGTATGAAACTCTACAGGAAGAGACAGAGGAAAAGGAGCAATTGCAGCTTCAGTTGCGAGCCACGGAAGAGGCCCTGGAAGAACTGAAGCACAACAACCAAAACCTTCAAACAGAGAATGTTGAATTGAAGATGTGACTACATGAAGAGAAATAGGAGAAACATAGTTTGCTACGACAGCTGCAAGCAAAGGATGAGGCCTTGGAAAAGTTGCAGCGTGACCCATGTGAGGTAAAAAGTAGTTCTCTGAATTCATGTATGTGTCCTAATGATGATTTCGTTATTTTTTAAAATCATACCACAAGAATTGGCTCCAAACTATTGAAGAGAATGGGGTATGAAGGGAAAGGCTTGGGTGTTAATTGCCAAGGCATTGTCAACCCCATCAAAGTAGAAGAATTACCTTGTCGAACAGGACTTGGGTACGTGAGAAAGGAAGTTGGGGAATGTGCCGAGATAGCTAGCGAACCACCAACAATAGATGATGAGAAGCCCTCATCAGTTCTTTCCAAATCAATAGAGGAGGTAAAAGATATTGATTTCCTTTTGGTTTCATCGTCACATAGTATGATTTCTGTTGGAGATGTGGAGATCCCAATTATAGGGACAAGCATGAGGCTGCTTACCAGGACGAGGCACAAGGAGGAAGAAGAACTTGGCGTTAATAACCAAGGCATAACTCAACCTTTGGAGGTTGTGCATAAACATCGATTTGCAAGCTTGAGATACACCGAGGGAGAATGTTCGAAGGTGTCAGATTCTTCCGACGCATCGTTGAAATCATCGAGGAAAGAAAACGATGGGAACACATCCCCATCATCCCATGGAAGTATTCATTGCAGGGAAAGAGTTGAGACAAGCTCTCATCACCACAATTACACTAGAGATGGCAAGAAAAGGTATAACCACTTTCGATATTCGAATGTTCATTTCGGTTATAATCATGTTGTTAGAGATGAACATAAAACATGGAATTGAAAAACATGTACCTTTTGTGGATTACATAACCATACATTTTCTAAGTGTTGGAAAAGAATGATAGCACACAAAAGGATAAGGCATGAAAGACCCTCTCAATAGCAAGTAAAGAAACAGGTTAAACAGATCTGGAATAAGAAAACCTATTGCAGTCATTGTGACAGAAGTGGCCATCAAAGAGCCACATGTTGGAGGCTCCATCCATAGCAGCGCCTTAAAGACAAGGTATCGGTGCATGAACCAGGTGAAACAATTGTTCGACAAGAAAAACCGCCACAAGGAGGCGACCCATTCACCTTGATAAGTGAAAAATGGTTTCTAGATATGTTAGCATTTCATGGTCGTACTTTTGTAAATCATTTGTTTCATTTTAAAATGTAAAAGTGATGATGTGTTTCCCATCACTTGTTCAGCAACAATGATGTCTAGTATTATTTTGAGTAGGATGATAAACTGTGAAAGTGGTGTCGTGTTTCCATCACTTGTCAAAGCAAAATATTGTTTGGCCTTATTGTTGTAAATCATGTGTTGCAGTGATGATGTGTTTTCCATCACTTGTTGAAGAAACAATGATATGTTAGCCTTGTTTTCGTAGCCGGGGTATTGTGTCCATTTCAATGTAAACTTGACCACCAAGTATGTGTTATAAACTCGTGGCAAGTATGGGATGCTTGGGTCATTAGTTGGTCACGAAAGTCAAAGCATGTAATTTGAAAAACAATGTACTATAGGTTGCAGAGATTGCAGGTGTCGACTCATCGCTTAAGGCTCCGAGGAACAAGGGTGAAGGAGAAGGAAGCGAGACCTTTCAAAACGCTTGTGATGCGGACAAGGTATAGAGAAGTTGCAAATTATTTTTCATGCTTTTGTAGGACCAAAATCTCCTCAGTGGGGAGGATTGATCCAGGTGGCTCCAGAGACACACATGACAAAGAGGGCTTATGAAAGCTCGAACCAATTACATATTAAATATCTCATCGTCGTGATCGTGGTGGTGTGAACGGTTCGTTAATTCGAGTCCGGATGAGGAAGATAGAGGAAATCAAAGTTTTGGTTGACTTTTGCTTACTGGGCAGGTTAATGGAGACACAATTTGGACTTTTTCTGGTGAATAGAATCCGGCCAACTCCACCCAGATTCCGAGCAAAATTGTCGCCTCATTAAAATGACTCCTTCAGTCAAAAATCTGAATTTTCAAAAAGCCTCATTATTTTATAAAATTTAAAAATTTAAAAAAATATATATATGCTTTGGATGGCGGGCCATCAACCCCACCCCCCTAACAACCCACCATATTACATGCCATATTAAATGAGGCCAGTGGGAGTTGAACCCTTGGTTGGTGGGAGTGTCGGCCCGCCCATGTGGCGACCCCACGTTAACCTCATAAAACGGTACCATGAACCATCGTACCAACACCAAATTAATGCGCCTCCAAAAATACAATGCGCCATATTTAAAATTAAAATGGTTAATGTAACCACGCCCCTATTTACAGTTAATGCGCCACGTTTAGCGCAGGCAGGATTTGATCCCCCGACCCCATGCTTTTTATTTCTAATTTTTACCATTATGCCAATGGCCTATTCATTAATACCTCCGCCCGAAAATTTTATATTAACCCATCATTTCATCAGTGCACCTAAGCAGCATGGAGAAACCAGGAGTAGGCACGGAAATTGAGGCAAATTTTTAATTAATTTATTTGTAGGCGGGACCATGATGGAGCAAAATTCTCAGGAGGGTGAAATTTTTGCAGTGTACAAATTGCACAAATTTTTGTCGATCTTACACCTCTTGGCGACACGAACCCGATGGCGCAGTTAGTTTCCTGATCTGAGCAGCAGATTTGCAGAGGACCCGAAGGAGGGAATCTTTAAAGAATCTAGGGGGAATCTAAAAGATTCATTGAGCCCCAGATTTTCACTTTCTCAGAATTCAGAAATTTGACAGTCAATTTTTCACTATTCGACGCCACAAATATGATGGTTTGTTTAGATTTTCCATTTGCTCATTTCATTTTTCGGTCACTTTTCTAAGTGGAGTGCAGGTGTCAGCATTCATGTGCGAGTAGTCACTTCCATGAGATTCGACGCCGCAAGATTGATGGTACAACCAGCTTCAGTAGTTTGACATATTTTTCTTCAAATGGCCCCTGGATGTGAGGTATATGCAGTATGTTCACGTAATTCATTTTGCTATGCATTGTGCTGCATAGATCCCTATTTGATGTTTGATATGGGATCATGTTTCTTACTTGTCTCATGATTCCTGCTTGATGTGATGTGGGATTAGCTGTGTGATGTACTTGTTGTCATGATTCATCATGTTTTGTTTGAGATACCTTTGTTGTATGTTGATGGGATACTCATATGTCGCCATGCATGTTTGCATTGAGACCCCTTTTATGCCATGTTGGCAGGATGCTCATTATCATCACGCATGAGATTGTGTCATACTAATAGGAGTCCTTTTTGACTGAGAGTTCCCGTAGCAGAACATCTCTTGGCACCACTCTTGCATGAGGGAATTTTCCTTGTATGATAGCAATGTCACCTCTTATGTACGTCATCACTATTGACATAACTTAATGCAGCAGCCTACACCATCTCGACACCGAGTCCTGGAGACGTAGTCCCTCCTAAACAAACTTTGTTATCAATGTCTTGAGTTTTATGTTGTTGATGATTATCATGTTCCTCTTCTTTACAGCATGCATATGTATTCATTTATGTTCTTTTAAAAATGAAATTTAACACATCACGAAAGTAAAAGGTCTTGGAAGGGTCCTTTGTCACACCCAGACCTAGATCAAGTGGTATCAGAGCGGTCTTTACATGGATGTGAATTGAAAGTGTGAAAAATGGAATGTGCAGCGACAGAGGATGAAAAAGCGATGTACGAGACCATGCTCAAAATTTCCAGAATGGTGAAATAATGTATGAAACTCTACAGAAAGAGACAGAGGAAAAGAAGCGGTTGTAGCTTCAGTTACAAGAAACAGAAGAGGTCCTGGAATAACTGAAGCACAACAACCAAAACCTTCAAACAGAGAGCGTTGAATTGAAGATGCGACTACATTAAGAGAAAGAGGAGAAACATAGTTTGCAATGACAGCTACAAACAAAGGACAAGGCCTTGGAAAAGTTGCAGCGTGACCCATGTGAGGTAAAAAGTAGTTCTCTAAATTCATATATGTGTCCAGATGACGATTTCGTTGTTTTTGAAAATCATACCACAAGAATTGGCTCCAAACTATTGATGAAAATGGGGTATGAAGGGAAAGGCTTTGGCATTAATGGCTAAGGCATTGTCAACCCCATCAAAGTAGAAGAATTACTCTGTCGAACAGGACTTGGGTATGTGAGAAAGGAATTTGGGGAATGCGCCGAGACAACTAGCGAACCACCAACAATAGATGATGAGAAGCCCTCATCGGTGCTTTCCAAATCGACAGAGGAGGTAAAAGATGTTGATTTCCTTTCGGTTTCGTCGTCACATAGTATGATTTATGTTGGAGATGTTGAGATCCCAATTACAGGGACAAACATGAGGCTCCTTACCAGGACGAGGCACGAGGAGGAAGAATAACTTGGTGTTAATGACCAAGGCATAACTCAACCTTTGGAGGTTGTGCATAAAAATCGATTTGCAGGCTTGAGATACACTGAGGGAGAATGATTGAAGGTGTCAAATTCTTCCGAGGCATCGTCGAAATTGTCGAGGAAAGAGAATGATGGGAACACATCCCCATCATCCCATGGTAGTATTCATTGCAGGGAAAGAGCTGAGATAAGCTCTCATCGCCACAATTACACCAGAGACGGTAAGGAAAGGTACAACCACTCTCGATATTCGAATGTTCATTTCAGTTATAATCATGTTGTTAGAGATGAACGTAAAATATGGAATCGAAAAACATGTACCTTTTGTGGAATACATAACCATACATTTTCTAAGTGTTGGAAAAGAATGACAGCACACAATAGGATGAGGTTTGAAATACCCTCTCAACAACAAGTAAAGAAACAAGTTAAACATATATGGAAGAAGAAAACCTATTGCAGTCATTGCGACAGAAGTGGCCATCAAAGAGCCACATGTTGGAGGCTCCATCCAAAGCAGCGCCTTAAAGACAAGGTGTCAGTGCATGAACCAAGTGAAACAATTGTTCGACAAGCAAAACCGCCACAATTGGTGGGTTTTGATTGTTATCTTTGCTTTATTCCAAAAATAAAAGAAATGCCTAAATGATAAGTTTTATTTTTTGGATAGATTTTTAAAGGGTACTCATTTATTAACGTAATATTAACTACTATAATTAATAAATGGGGGGTTGTTGAATACCACAACAAATTGTTCCTTTATGCTCCTTGCATCTGACTATTTTTTCTTCCCTTGAAGCCAACCCCTTCTTTTTAATGAAGAGGAACAATAGATCTACTCCCCCTGAGTAGAGTATCTTCTTTTGTCTTCCCCACCTGCACATTTTGAATTTTGTTGTGTTGGTTTGCCTGACTCGGTGATTTCTTGCCATTTTCAGAGCATACATACCTCTATTATTCTTCTTTCTTACTATCTTCCTTCGGAGATCTATCATGACTGATGTTGCTTCTTTTAACTAGTTGGAGTCTCGATCACTGGAATTTTAGACTCTGAATCTTCTTCGTCAAGATTTCTTCTACACTGCCTCCATTCATTATTCTATCTGCATTTTTTCTGGGTGTTGAAATAGCTCATGTGTGGTTCTTTTTGTTGGCTCTCAACTCTATTTGCAACATTATGGAAAAATATTTTCTTGCTAGATTTTCATGCAGTTGCTTTATGCCCAAAATTCTTACACCTGTAGCATTCAACATTGTTCAAAAAGGGTCCAAAAGAACCAATATTCTTACCAAATCTTAAGCCTATCCAATTTCTTGGATTTTTTATTCACTCTCTTGCTACTCTTGGACAGTTGAAAATATTTCCTTTGAGTGGAAAAGACTCTTTTTACTTTCCTATTTGAATTTCTCTCAACAATTTGTGGTTGTGGCTGAACTAGCTTGTTCATCTTTTGTTGTTGCACCTTCTTGTTCTTCTCTGGACACTTGGAAGCAAATTTCCCTACGTTATTGCAACAAAAGCATATGAGGGGCTTCCTTCTATGCTGAGCAGAATTTTGTGCAGTTCTATTTTCATGGACAACTTGTTCCTTTTGTTGTTGCTATTGATGCTTCCAAGACTACTTGTTTTCTTTTGGTTGTTGCATGGGCCCTTCTTTTGCTAGGGTAACAAAAGAAATTTTCTTTTCCACTTCAATGTTGTTGGGTCTTTATTTGACAATGTTGGTGGATACCATTAGCGATGTTGTTGGGTTACTGTCATTTCCAAATAATGTCTCGGCCTGGAAAGAATAATAGCTTGTTTGTTTGTCTTTAAACATTTCAAAATTATTTGCATGCTCCTGAAAATTCAACAACTACTCTTTTAATGTCATGTTCTTTTTTCTATATCCATATTGTTGGATTTGATTTTCTTGATCTCCTCAAGAGCTGATATGAGATCCTTTCTTCAAATATATTTTTTCATCAAGATCTTCCAAGTCACTAGAGGAGCAACTAGATTCACAACAAGTGTTTATTTCACTCACATCTTGTTCAAGAGTTTGTTCCCTTGATGACTCTAGGGATTCCTCTTCTTCACCAGAGGTGGACCCATTTTCTTCTAGATTTGTTATTGCTACTAAGGTAGTCCTTTCTCCACTAGAACTTGATGAACAACTCTCACTTTCACCAGTACTTACAACTGAGAAATTTGAAAATAAATGGCCTATTGTTCTACAATAACAACATAATAACAACTTACTTTGAGTTTGCATCTCCTCTGGTGTTTATCATTGACTTGGCATGTTGATACAGAAGAATCATCATCTAATTCATGTTATTCAGTGCTCTTTGAATCTTTGACTACTTCATCCTTCATGGGAAGCCTCTTGACATCACGTGCAACTTACATGTCTACTTCATAGATGGAATGCAATTTATACCATATATCCTTTGCAGCTTTAAAACATATTAGTTTCTCAATGTCTACCTTAGACAACCTTCTCATAATTTCCTTCCTGGATAATTTATCAAACTTATTATTTATTACTCCATTCTCCATATATAAACACACATCCAAAACTAGAGCTTCCAAGCAGATTCTCATCCTTAACTTCCAAGTTGTATAATTTGAGCCATTCAAAAATGGAAATCCATCTGAGGTAATGCAATCCTAGTTCTCCATTATCCCTGATATTCCTTCTAGCAGTTAAATTGATCCTGGAGGAAACTAGCTCTGATACCAATTATTAGAAACAATGGAAACTAGGATACTACTGGGGGGGTGAATCGGTAGTTTGATCAAATTATATAATTTTCACCTTTTAATCTCTTTTACAATTATTCATGAATCAACAACACAACTCAATCATGTATAACATCATAAACATCAAGAACATGATAAACATATACATAAGGCACCAATCTTCCTTTTATTACAATCTTCAACTTGATTACATCATGGCCCCACAAGCTACCACTTGTAGGTTTATGAGATTCTACTGAAAGGAACTTCAATCCTTGATCATTTATCAGCTACCACTGACAGGGATTGTTGCCCCTACTCATTTACCAGTAGCCATTGGAAAGGACTCTTACACCTACTCATTTATCAATCTCTACTAAAAGAGAATCTTTCCCCAATTCATTTATCAGTCTCTGTTGAAAGAGACTCTTGCCCCCAAATATTCTATAGCACAGACTAGAAGGAGTTGTTTCCCGTGATTTGCAAGCTACCACTTGCCAGCCTTGTTGATCCATATTTCATCTATTTTCAAACTCAGTTCACTAGGCCTTCTCTGCGTTCAAAATAATTGAATTCTTCAATCACCAACACCTTTAGCAACCTCTGATTACTGACACCTTCAGAAACCTCTGGCTGTTGAAACAATCTCCATCACCTTCAGAAATTTATAATTATGGATACAAAACTCCATGCTTTGTTTACCAACAGCTACCACAACATCAACAACTCTGCCTCATACAATCTGTCGCTCTCTCATGCAACCCCATACATCCACCAGAAGATTGAGCAACTCTCTGATGCGCACACCTATGCAACAACCAGCAGCTCTTACACAATCTACTACCCTTCACAATTCCTACAACACCCCAAGCTACTACTTGAATTCTGATTTTATAGATTTTAGTATTGTTTATTTTGAATTTGACTATTTTTATCTTTCTCTTCAAATCAGTTGCATGAATATCTATATATATAGAGAGAGAGAGAGAGAGAGAGAGAGAGAGAGAGAGAGAGAGAGAGAGAGAGAGAGAGAGAGAGAGAGAGAGAGAGAGAGAGAGAGAGAGAGAGAGAGAGAGAGAGAGAGAGAGAGAGAGAGAGAGAGAGAGAGAGAGATGGCATTTGCCCTGTTCAGATTAGTCCTATGATGGTGTTTAATCTTGATTTTCAGCTTTGAACTTGATCTCCAAGTCAATCTGTTATTTATCTGCTTATTTCAGTTGATATGGAGTTTTACAGAATTTAGCAATGTGCATGCTATTTTTAGTTGATGCTAACATTGGCTTAACTACCAAATTTACAGCCACTTAATTCTTACTTACTGTTGCCACCAAATTGAGTTGCTGACTCATTCATGCTTTTGGATTTAACTACCAGATCTTCCTCTTATCTGTCACTCACTAGATATGCCAAATTTATTTACCCATGCAAAACACTTTGTTGTAGGAAAAGAGCCTTTGTCGCCCTTTTTATTTTGTTACAGAATTGTTTTCAAATTTACAAATTGGCCTTTAGGCCACTTTTCTCAGCACCTTACATTTTTCCACCACCAGACTTGGTCTCCATGACCATCAGTTAAGTTTCTGAGCACTAAGCCCTATTTGAACCCTACGCAGGACAATTTCATTTGCTAATGACTTTGGGCCATTGGTCACACCTCTACGCGAGGTGACCAAAGAACAATTCTTAGCTTCTTCTAAGAGCCTTTACAACTCTTTTAAACTACTGCATCCATGGTCACTCCTTGTGGCGTAAGGCCTAGTGCGGGCACTTAGCCCATAGCTCTCGATCTCGAATCTTCTATTTAATTCAATTCTTTAAAAGTTATGAGATCCCAGGATCCAGGGTCGACCCCACTTTCTATTGTTGTTGTGCACCTGGTCCTCCACTGCTACATGGAATCTGTTTCCAGCACTAAGGATGAATCCCCCTTTAACCCAACGCATCCCCTTATGCCTCACTATTGAACTTTTGGGGCTCCATCCACCAGGATTAGTTGGACGATAGGGTCACCCGACCGTCTGTTCATTGGCTCTCGCTATGTCTACTACCATCGTGTCTCGGTACCCTACAACCCAACACCACAGCCAAATGTAGAGAATTGAATCTTGGGGGTTGATCCCTCCGAGGTGATGTCACCCCTGCCATGTGTCAACCTCTGTTTGGTCGAGGCAAAGGTATGATTTTCCTCCTTATTTACTTGGTTAATAACATAATTTCAATAATTTTGCTTTTATCTTAAGGTTGTTTTGGAGGAAAAAATAATTAAAAATCATTATCAAATGATTTACATACTTTTAGCGCTATAAGTCTTAAATTTTGATAATTCATGTGCAAGATGACTAAATCATACAAATGTTGTTCCTTCAAATAAGAAAACAACGCCAAGAAAAGAAAAAGTCATTATTTCAATTGTGCAGGCCAAGCTAAGAATAGGCAGCGAGATGTGGAATTGTTATTGAAGATCTGATAACTAGGCCGAGAAACCTTGAGGATATTTCAATCCTCAGGATAAGCTCTAATTTACTAAGCATTCCTTAGGCAATATATAACACTAGTAAATAGAGAAGAAAGGAGACTTTACTTTTCATTGTTTTTCCTACAGTAAGACTGTGAGCCATAATTCAGCCTTAAAGGTTGCAAACAACTCTATAATCTATTTTGACAGTTAATGAAGAAGTGAAGATTTTACATTAAACCTGTGCATTGAGTTTTTACGGCAGTCCCTTCTGGAGACTCTGGGCCCAGTCGCTGGAAGATTCACTGCTTGACTATATCATTTTATTTACTTTCTCTATTGATATTTGATTTGTTGTTCTCTTTATAATATTAGGTAGATTAAGTATTATATTTCAATTGTTGTTCCCTTTCTGAATTTACTTCCTGCGATTATAGGTTTTGCACATTTAATTATTTCCAGTTTTGGAATGCTTTCAATTATTGGCATGGTTTAAGCAGTTTCCTTTGATATGTGTGATCTAGCAAAAGTTGTGTGAATTTGATTATTGAACTTAGCTTAATTCCCTTTCCGCATTTGAATCCTAGATTAATATTCTTGTCTGAATTCAATTTTAGATTAATCTATTTCTCCAAGTGTGAATCATAGATTAATTTCCTTTCTGCATTTGAATTTACAAGTCAATGGTTGCTAAGTGATTAAGTTATTTCTGCAATGATTGGTCAAGATTTAGGATTAGTTACTTACATTTCAACCTTTGATATTTTATCGCACAGACAGTGCCAACAACCTTGAAATAGAAAAATGAATCCCATGTTGATACATTAATGTAGAATTAAGATCAATTTCTGAGGTCATCTTAGTTTCTCAACATTTTGGCATCATTGTTGGGGAGATTGTTAGGATAATAATAGGATTGTATCTCTGAAGAGAACTGGGTATTGAAGGTAGGAGGTAAGAATCTACACATTCAACAAGTAAAAATCTTGTGCCTAGTGCCTGCTTTTAGTTGATACATAGAGGTTGTGTAGGTATGCATGACTAGGAGAAGAAAGACACCTATAGATCAGAATCCATTACCAAAAACCACAAAAGCCTAGGGATTGGCGACCCTTGGGAGAACTACTTTTATAGATGAAATCATTTGAAGAGTTGGATCTTAGGTGACAGTAGGACCCCAAATAGTATCTAGGAAGGGCTCTACCTTGATCCCTCAAGCGGTAGAGTCACCAACTGCAGCTTACACCGAGATCCATAGTAAAACTAAAGGATCTGAGCAGAGTTTTCAAAACACAAATGATCCACACTCTGGTCCTTCACAAGAGGGAAATTATTGTAATTTAAAGGAAGGAGAGGGAGAAATTGGTGGAGTTGTTGAAGCAAATCCACAACCATCTGAATTTGGGTCTCCTATGATCCTGGTTGGAAAATAAGTACCTGACATCTCAGACTTAAGTAGTGTGGTAAGGCCTCTTCAAATTTTGAGTATTCCTTCTACCCAAATAACACCTCCTAACCAAGAGATCCCTGAAGATTAATGGCACATCTTTGATCATATGGCGAATCAACCACCTCAAGGCCAGACCTTGACTTTAGAGTATCCTATAGTCGATCTGGTAGCCAATGCCCCAATGAAGGCCATCCCCTTACAAAGCATTCCTACTTTTCACGGGATGACCTCAGAGGATCCGAATGCTTTCCTATTTGAGTTCGATGTTCTGTGTAGAGGATATGACTACACCACCAACCCTCAGAAATTGAAGTTGTTCCCTTCCACCTTAAAGGGAGCAGCCTTAAGATGGTTTATGGGTTTAGGTGGGGGTACCATCAATTCTTGGGATGAAATGAAAAACACTTTTCTTACTAAGTACCAAGACTACTGTAGGACTAGGGATTTGAAGGATGAAATCTTTAAAATGACTGCAAAAGATAATGAAACCTTAGAAGAATATGTAGAAAGGTTTCAGTATAATTTACAGAGGTCACCCTATGCTATGTTGCCAAAAGAAGTATTAAAATCTACTATGATAAAAGGGATGAAAGATGAATGGGTGGAAACATTAAATTTAATGGGAAAAGGTGATATTTATCAAGAAGGATATGATGGCATTATTCAATTTTGTATCAAGTGTTCGCAGGGCAGCACACGAACCAACAGGAGGACGAGATCCTATCACTAGAAGCAGCAGAGCTCCTGGTGGGAGCGTAACTCAAACAGAGATAGGAAACCTCCTAGAAGATTTCAAAAATGACATCTTGGGCATGCTGACTACACATTTAGACATTTTGTAGGCCAGGCAAAGGCAGGTTGAAGCAGAACAATCACTAGCCATATTTTGCCGACATTGCCGAAAGAAACACAGTCAAAGGGAATGTTCCCTGGACATGATTCAGACATGTGCTATATGTACCAAGGATCATGCAAGAGATCAATGTCCATCGCTTCCAGAGCTAAAAGCGGTGTTTAAAGAACTCGAGGAGGAGGTAGAGCCAACATACTTGATGGCTCAACATTGATAATGGCAAGCCTAACCCACAGGTACGTTGCAAGACCCTTCTTTATTCTTTTGTGGGAAATATAATCAACAACAAAATCCTGGAACCACATGGAAAGGGAAACCATCCTTCTCTACCTGGTAACCCCAATCATATCCCATGTCACCCTGGCCAAACCAACCCTTTGCAGGACTTGTGTTGGCCAAATTCACAATACTCTACCCCCTTTTGGCAAAATCCAGTGAATAATCCCTACCCTTCATAGTGGGCTAATTCCATTGCTCAAAATCCAAATTGGTCCCAAAATTGGCAAGGCCCTATGGATTGACTAATCCACCCATGGGAACGGCTTCTAAATCTCAGCCCACCTTGCCATCTCTATTTCAGTTACCTCATAACCCTCAACCTCGAATACACCCCCAATTGTCGGCTCAACCAAATCCGAATCCTAACAATAGACTAGTTCAATATGTACAAATCATTGAGAATTCGGACTATGAAACAGAACCTGTAGAATGCAATGAGCTCCTGTTAAGGTTAGGGTGCATCATTACTCCACAAGAAAGTAGAGATCAAAAACAAGAAAATGACAAGAAAAATAAACTGCAATAAATCCTTCGACTGTGGTTACTACAGAAACAGAGCAGGGAGGAGACACAGTCAAACAACAAAATCCTGATAAAATTATAATTTCTTCTCCCCCATTCCCTAAAATACTTGCGATAGCTAAACCAACTGTCTATCCTAATTTTGACATTGTAGGGGAATTGAAAAACTTGTGTATAAATATCTCGCTCCTCTAGGCCATACAAGACATCCCAATTTATGCCAAAACAATTAAAGAATTATGTGGGAAGAAACCTGGAAGGAAATTGAAAAATACATCAACTGTTCACGTAGTAGGAACTCTATATGACCTGATCTTGGTCAAACAATTACCGATTAAGTATGAAGACCCAGGAAATCCTGTAGTGACTGTTCATATACAAGGTTGAACTTTTCCAAACACACTAGTAGATCTTGGAGCAACCATCAATATTCTGACTGTTGAAACTTGTAATGTTTTGGGTATTACATCTTTAGAACCAACCTCAACTTTATTGGAACTTGTCGACATATCATTAGTTAAGCCTGAAGGTACTTTACAAGATTTAATTGTCTTCGTTGATTCCTGAGAGTATCCTGTGGACTTCCTAGTCATTAACCAATGAGTATGCTAGATAGAAATCCTTTGATATTAGGCCAACCTTGGTTAGCAACAACACACACTTACATAGGATGTCGCGTAGGCGGCATGACAACCACTAAAGGAAATGTTGTGAAAAATCTTATTTTGTATCCTCTAGCCAAACCAAGTCTTTCTATTATAAATCCTCAGTTACACCCACCTAGAAATCTGGAAGAAAATATATGCTCTCCTCTCACAATGGAAGAAGCTCTTGGATTTAAGAATCAAATAGAAGATGATGTAATTAGCAGCTTCATTAATATACCAGTTTCTATGAATAATCCAACATGAAAAATGCTAAAAGTCATCCCTGATAATGAGGCACAAGGAGACCCCTTGAAGGACTTTGATGATCAGTATATACCAACAATTGTTCTTCGTAATAGTAGGACAGTTGAGATTGAACTAGGAGAAACTCTTAACATTAATGATAGTCTAGACAGTCATCATGAACAAAGACTAATCCAAATTCTTAGGAAATATAAAGAATCTTTTTCCTAGGAATACTCATATATGAAAGGTATTGACCCTCAGCTATGTACTCATCATATCTATACTGAGAAAGATGCTTGTACCATCCGACATCCTCAGAGGAGGTTAAATCCGCACCTCAGAGAAATTGTGAAACAGGAACTACAAAAAATGTTGGATGTAAATTTTATTTATCCCATCTCAGATAGTTAGTGGGTCTCCCCGTTGGTAGTCGTTCCCAAGAAAAATGGGAAGTGATGAATTTGTGTTGACTACAAAGAGCTTAATAAGCGACCCAAAAGGACCATTTCCCTCTTCCTTTTATTGATCAAGTCCTTGACACCTGCAGGGAAGCAGTTTTTCTCCTTCCTTGATGGCTTCAGCGGCTACAACCAAATTCAGATTGCCCTAGAAGACCAGGATAAAACTACATTCACGTGCCCTTGGGGTACATCCACATATAGATTTTTACCCTTCGGATTATGCAACATCCCAGCCACATTTCAGAGGGCGATATTAAGTATTTTCTCTAATTTGATTAATGAAGGACTTGAAGTATATATGGACGATTTTACCCCTTACGAAGATGATTTTGATTAGGCTTTACAGAATCTAGAGAAAGTCCTTGAACGATGTATTTCTACCAGGTTACGTTTAAGCCATGAAAAGTGCCACATTATGATGACCGAAGGTGTGGTTTTGGGATAATATATCTCTGCAGGTGGAATCCAGGTAGACCCAGTGAAAATAGAGGTAATCCTTACACTGCCTACACCCTGCACACAGACTGAGGTACGCAGTTTCCTTGGGTATGCAGGGTATTACCGCAGATTTATAGAAAAAATTTCAAAAATAGATACACCCTTATATACTCTGACGGGTAATTTTGAATTTGACTGGTCTGAAAAATGTGATATTGCTTTCGCAGAACTGAAGAAATTGGTTTCGAAAGCAGCAGTATTGCGAGAACCGAACTAGGAGTTACCTTTCCACATCTCCTCAGATGCATCAAATACATCTATAGGCATTATTCTTGGATAAGAAGAGGACAGGAAGCCTTATGCCATATATTACATTAGCAAAAATCTTACCACAGCTGAGCTAAACTATACAGTAACAAAAAAAGAATTTCTAGTTGTTATATATGCTATCAATAAATTTAGACATTATATAACAGGCTATCCAGTTTTTTTGTATACTAACCACTTTGCTATCAGGTATTTGGCCAATAAACCAATCACCAATGGACGAGTAACTCGATGGCTACTGTTACTACAGGAGTTCGATATCACTATTAAGGATCGGCTAGGAAAAGAAAACCTTGTTGCAGACTTCTTGTCTCAAGTGCCTAAGACAAATAATCCTCTATCAGTAGATGACCAATTCCTGGATGAACACTTGTTCACTGTAACGATCAAAGCACCCTAGTATGAAGATGTAGAAAATTATTTAGCAGTCATAAAATTACCATAACACCTATCACCAAAGGAAAGGAATCAAATTATCCAATGCAACGCCCGATTCTCCTGGATTGGCGGGTACCTTTTCCACACCGGTTTCGACCTACAAATTTGAAGGTGCATTTGAGAAGATGAGGTTTATGATGTCCTGCAAGATTTCCAAGAAAAACCCTGTGGCAGACACTTTGTAGATCGCAGAACTGGACGTAAAGTCCTACAGATGGGATATTATTACCCCACCATATTTAAAGATGCAAAGAAATATGTTCATGCTTGTGACAGCTTCCAGAGGATGGGTCGTCCTGACTAAATTGATGAAATTCCATTGCAGCCTCAGTTGGTGGTGGAACCCTTTGAAAGATGGGAACTAGACTTTGTTGATCCATTTAATCCACCATCAAATCAAAAGGTCTATATACTGGTCACCACAGAGTATGTGACTAAATGGGTAGAAACAGTAGCTTTGCCATAGGCCATGAAAGAAACAGTGATCAAATTTCTCTTTGAACTATTTGTACGATATGGATTACCAAGGGAGGTAATAACAGACAGAGGACCACAGTTTACAGGACATAAAATCTCAACCACTCTGTGAAATCATCATATCAAACACAAAGTTACCTCTCCATACCACCCACAGGAAAATGGGCAAGTAGAGAGCACCAACAAGGTCTTGGAAGCAATCCTAACGAAAACAGTCTCAACAAATTGACAAAATTGGGATTCTAAGCTTCCATAAGCCCTGTGGGCCTATCGCATGACATGGCACAATACTACTAGTTACTCCCCTTACCAACTTGTTTTCGGTAAAGAACTTATTTTCCCCATAGAATTCGAGATAAAGACTCTTAAGACAACCCAGGAGGTTGGAATGGATCTTACAGAGGCCCAAACACAACCCCTACAACAATTAAATGAACTAGATGAAGCACACTTACTTGCTCTCCAACGCACAGCTATTATTCAACAGAAAAGGGTTAAGTGGCACGATAGGCTTATTAAAAGGAAATCATTTTAGAAAGGTGATTGGGCGCTCCTGTATGACTCCAGATTCCATGACTTTCACGAGAAATTGCAGACAAGGTGGCTCGGACCTTATGAAGTGCATGACAATGGCACCATGACTTTAATCACCATCGACGAGTCTAGTGCTCCTTTTTTGTTGAATGGACATCATATATGCCTCTATCATCAGTCACTCACAAGGGATTCTTTTTATCAGTAGGTAAGTAATGATCCTACTCTTCAAGTCGTAGCTGTAGGGGATGGTAACCCAGTGGCTTCATTTCCATGAAAATTGTTTTTCCCTATTTTATGAATAATGTATATATTTTTCTTGAAATTAGGTTAAAAAATTTCTTTTCTTTTTTTTTCTTTCTTTGTTTCCTTTCATCATGTTGAAATTTTGGTACAGACATTGTTTCTTATTAATCAGATGTTTTTCTAAGGTACATTTGTTGTTTCTTCGAAGTCACGGCTACTCTCCCCTTCATTACAGTTGATGTTCCTTCTCGAAGAAGTGCTTGATGTTCCCTTCCAAAGAAACAGTTGTTGTTCCCTTTCAAAAGAACGCTTGTTGTTCCCTTCCAAAGAAACAGTTGTTGTTCCCTTCCGAAGAAACGCTTATTGCTCCCTTCCAAAGAAACAGTTGTTGTTCCCTTTCCAAAGAAGGCTTGTTGTTCCCTTCCAAAGAAACAATTGTTGTTCCCTTTCAAAAGAATGTTTTTTTTCACTTCCAAAGAAGTGTTGTTGTTCCCTTCAGCCAATTGTTGTTCTGTACAAGTTAGTCATTCTGTTGGTTATGAATTTCGATTTAAACCTTTAAAAAGCATTAATCTTTAGATTATCATGATTTTTTTACCCTTTGGTGAATATATTTACTTTTTAATTTGACATGTCTCATCCATGTATATATATGCTCTATGCCTGGTTTTTTAGACATATTATAAATTGTTCATGATTTATCACCACCATACCGGTTTTCCTTTTCCTACACACTCAAATGGTGGTTCCCTTCAAAAACATAATAAAGGAACTAAGGTATATTTTCATTGGTATTTTTCTTACTTATTACACCATCCCTAACTCTTAAGGAGTTGATGAGCCTCCCTTAATAACAAAAACAATTGTGGAAATATGCCAACCTATTTTTTCTCAAAGGGATAGGGGGTCTCATCACGAGCCAGCCTACCTCGATCATAGGAGATTAACATAAGTGACATTCCCATTATGGCTACCACACTAGGGTAATGGCCTTTTTGACACTAAATTTCAAAGGGCAGGAGGTCTCATTATGAGTCAGCTTGTTCACTTTGTTATGATCTGGTGAGTGGCATTGTTATTATCTGGTCATCATGTTAGAACAATGACCTTTTTGATGAAAAAAATGTTATAAATATAAGTCAATGATATTGGCTCATGTAAGGGTTAAAAGGAAACCTTATAGAGGCTATGGATGCCTGCTAGCAGCAGTGACTCTGTGTTATGAAACCAACTCACAAAAAGATAGAAAAGATAGATCAATGACTTAGAAATTAGCCTCTTCGAGTGGGGAAGCTCCTTTACATTACACAAATGAACAATTCTTGGATGATACAAATGACAAAACCTCCTTTCTATATATAGGAGTCTAAGGGGTCACAATATAATCAAAGCCAACGTAACAATAATAATACAAGGACACAAAGATAACAATAGTGGGATTCTATGGGGCACAATAATAACAATATGGGGACAATAGGGTAACAACCATAACAATAAGGGCTACAATGACAATAGTAATGGGGGAATCACTGGTATTATAGGGACCTAATATGCCCCTCTCCTTCAAAAAAGTGTTGACCTCAACGCTTGCGTAGTTCTGGATACTTTTGTATAAAATTCTAATCCTCCCATGTGGAATCTTCAGCGGGTAAGTTCTTCCACTTGATGAGATACTCTGAAATTGATCGATTTCGTAGTTGTCGAGTTCTTGTTTCTGTGAATTATTTAGGTTCCAATATGATTTTTCCTTCCTCATCAAGTTCTGGCAATATTTTTTGAACTCGGAGCTTGCCACCTATAACCTTCTTTAATCATGAAACATGGGAAACTGGGTGCACTCAGGAAGCTGCAGGAAACTCCAATTTTTATGCCATAGTACCTATCTTTTGCAACACCTTGTATGGACCATAATACTTTGGTGATAATTTATTATCCTTCTTAGCTTTCTTGAGGGACATTTTTTTATATGGTTGTAGCCGTATGAATACCCAATCACCTACATCAAAACTTCTTTCGTTGCGATGTTGATATGCTTGTTGTTTAATTCTATTATGCACCAAAGTGAGGTTATCCTTTAAGAGTTGGAGAACTTGTTGTTGATACTCGATGTGATCTTCCACTGCTTGAACCTTATAATTTTCTCTTAAATATGATGTGATGGACGGTGGATGATATCCATAAAGTGCCATAAATGGGGTCAGTTTTCCGCAGTATGGAAGGAAGTGTTATACCACCATTCACCGAGAGGAAACCATTTGACCCATTGTGTCTATTCATCAGATACAAAGCAATGAATATATCCTTCCAAACATTTGTTTAATATCTTAGTTTGTCCATCAGATTGAGGATGATAAGATGAGTTATGAGCTAAATGAGTACTAAGACAAGAAAATAATTATGTCGAAAAATTTCCAGTGAAAATGGGATCTTTGTCGCTTACAATAAATGGATGAGATAATGCACAAAAGTGTGCATACTTGGTAAGTCTGTCAACTACCACCATGATAACACTCTTTCCTTCGGACTTCGATAAACCTGTGATAAAATCCATTGAAACCTCCTCCCAACGTTCGCTTGGAATGGATAAAGGTTGTAATATACATGGGGTCTCAATTGTTTCAACTTTATTTTGTTGGCAAACCAAACATTCCACCACAAACTTTTGAATATCTGATTTAAGGCCATCCCAAAAAAAATCATTCTTAACCTTGTGGTAAGTTCTTAAAAATCTTGAGTGCCCTCCTAAGGGAGAGGTGTGTAATTCCATAAGAATCTTTTGTTTGAGTTGGGAATTCTTACATAGGTATAAGCGATCTTTGTACCATAACGAATCATTTTTCCAGCTAAATGTATCAGATGTACTGGGATCTTGTTGTAACTTTTGAATGTGTGCCCACACTTCTTTTTCATTCTTCCATTCATCCCTTGCCTCGTTTATCCAATATGGTTGGATAATAGAAATGGCACAAAGAAATGCTTCCACATCCTCATCTTTTCTTGAGAGTGCATCTGCCACAACATTTTGCTTCCTTTTTTTTAGATGATTTCATATTCATAACCCAACATCTTTGTGACCCATTTTTGTTGCTCTTTTGAAGATAATATTTGTTCTAAAAAGTATTTAAGACTATCATGATTCATTTTTACATTGAAGTGTCTTCCCATTAGGTAGGGCCACCATTTCTTAAGTGCATGTAGTATTGCCAACATTTCCTTCTCATAAATATCTTTGTGTAAATACTTTCCTTTGATTGGACGACTTTAGAAAGAAATGGGTTTTTCGTCTTGCATTAAAACAACACCAATTCCATTTCCCCAGGCATCACATTCCACAATAAAAGTTTTTTGTGAAGTCCGGCGTAGCTAATACCAGTGCTTGGCACATTGCCTCTTTAAGCTGTTCAAAGGCCTTAGTTGCTTCTGGATTCCATGAAAATGCATCTTTCTTCAATAATGTTGTTAGAGGTGCTGATATTCTCCAATAATTCTTAACAAACTTGCGATAATACCCTATCAACCCGAGAAATCCTCGCAGATGCTTTATGGATGTGGGGATTTTCCATTCCTTAATGGTTTTAATTTTTCTAGGGTCTACCTTAACACCTTCATGAGATACAATATGACCCAAATATTCCACCTCTTGTACTCCAAATAAACATTTGGAGATTTTTGCATATAATTGTTTCTCCTAAAATATTTTGAGCACCTTGTCAAAATGTTGAACATGATCCTTCCAAGACTTGTTGTAGATTATTATATCATCAAAAAATACTAAAACAATTTTTCTAAGGACAGGTTTGAAAATGGAATTCATTAAACCTTGAAATGTAGAAGGTGCATTGGTAAGGCCAAAAGGCATGACCAAAAATTCATAATGACCCTCATGAGTTCTAAATGTTGTTTTCGTAATGTCTTCAATGTTCATTATAATTTGATGATATCTTGAATGAAGATCCAACTTGGTGAAGTAAATTGATCCATGCAATTCATCCAATAATTCATCAATGACATGAATGGGAAATTTATTTTTAATAATGAGATTTTTGAGCTCCCTATAACCCGGACACATGCACCATGATCCATCCTTCTTGTGAACCAATACTATTGGAGCATAGAAAGAACTTTGACTATTTTGAATTATACCAGCCTCTAACATTTATGCAACCACACGTTCAATTTCACTCTTTTTGGCATAGGGATATCTGTAAGGCCTGATGTTTGGAGGAACACTTCCTAGAATCAAATGAATAGCATGATCATGATCATGAATATGTGGGAGGCCTTTGGGAGTCTCAAATACCTTGGCATGATTTTCCAAGACTTTTTGGAGATCTGGAGAAATAGATGATTTCAATGTGGGTACCTCTAGCGAACATAATTGTGCAATTACACCTTGTTGTTCTTTATTTAGAATCTTTGTCATTCCGTTAGAGCTGATTATCTTTCCCAGTTTCCCTGCGACACCCATAAATTTAACTTCCTTTCCGTCTGAAGAAAATTTCATGAAAAGTTCTTGAAAATTAAAAGCTATTGTACCCAAGGATTGTAGCCATTGGACTCCTAGTACAACATCAGCACCACCCATTGGAATGGAAAGAATTGGGATATTCAATACATATTCTCCCATGGATAACTTGATATTATGGCACTTTCCAAAGCAATTTATGGTTCCTCCACTTGCAACCATCACTTGACACTCTAGTGCTGGATATAGGAAGCAATTCAATTACTTGGATATCTTACAATGAATAAAATTATGGGTATTACCTGAATCAATAAACGTTATTACCTTTTTCTTCTTGATATGTCCTTCTATATTGATAGTTTGAGGAGTGATAATTCCAGCCAATGCATTACAAGATATGGTCAGATTCATTTATTATTTCTCTAGGGTTTGTTCCTGGTGTATATCCTCTTCTTTTGATGTTTCTTGTTCCTTTTCTTCCTCCTCTTCACAATCTATGTTAAATAATTTATTCTCAACACACTTATGACCTTTAGTGTATTTTCTATCACAACTGTAACAAAGCCATTTTCCTCTATTTTCTTCCATTTGTTGTGGTGTCAACCTTGTAGGTTATGGAAGGCTAGGGGCAACAACACTTCCATGTTTATAATTGTGAGTGGTAGGCTTCCTTGTTTGTTAATTCCCTAGACAGTAGCTATATCTAGAACAACAATTTAAAACACTTTAACCTTTCTCTATAAACAATAGTTAAGACAAAGAGAATGAGAGGACCTACTTGCACTTTTGCTTTCCTCTTGTCTCCTTTGTATCGATACTGTCGCTCCTTCCCGTACTTAACACGCTTGAGAAGTACCTGTAAATATCAACAGAAGACAAAGAACCAATCAAAGCAAAAGATCTATTGATTACAAGTAAATGGAATCAAATACATTCACACATATAAGCATCACATATCAAGATAAGCATATGGAAAAAGGTGCAAATACTTTATTGAATAGAAGGAAGAATTACAACCATGAAGCCTGATTCGAAGTCACTTACAATAGTCTCAATTCTCAAACTAACAATATCTCCTTACAATAATCAAAGGCCAACCCTTGATCACTTCAATGAGTGCTCAATTTAGAGGAAGATGGAGGAGGTTTTGTCATTAATGAGGGTATTGAATGGTCTTCCATACTTAGAATTAGTTTCCATGGAGGAAAGGATGAGAGGATAGGATGTATCTTAACTCATTCCTCGTCCATTTTCGAGCTCATAGGAGATGATAAGTGTGGGAATCATCTAGAAGGCTCCAGAAGATAAGAATATTCCACAAACCCTATGTGAATTTCGCTCAAACTCTCCCAGCGTAGGTCAAAGAGGGCCTAAGTGCTCTGCAAAGCACCCTAGCATGGACTCAACTTCTCTATATTGCACCCTTGCATGGGCCTAACTGCGCTGGTCCCTCTAGAGGTCATTTCAGGATGTCTTCAGGCCATGAAATTATTTGGGAAGGAGGCATTCAAAAGGTTGACTTGTTTAGGGCATGTAGTAACTGAAATTAGGGTTTGATGAGCCCTAAAGCACTGATTTGGATGATGGGAATGATGTGCCCAAATTGATTTGTAACATTGTTGCCATAATTTTGCTTTCCATTTTTCTTGCCAACCTGAATGCCTTCTCCAACGAATCATGTTCCCAAAGGCGAACCTCATGTTAGATGTTATCCCTTAAAGTCCCTATGAACACATCAATCCTATGCTCCTCTAGAATATCTTTTACCTTATATTCAATTTTTGGAAGTCCTCAATGTGCTCCACCATTGGACCCTTTTGTTTGAGATTTATCAATTGGCTCAAAAAAGTGGTGCTTTTTGTATCCTCATAATGTGCTATCATTTCATTCATAAAATATCTCAAGTGACAATTTGTTTATGAGAGCAAAGCCATTAATACCATACAAATTGATTTTGTTCCAAATATAAAGTTGCAATGCTTACCTTTTGTGTGTTTTTCACATTATGGAGATCGAAATATTGCTCCATATGTAGTATCCACGTTACAAGATCCTTGCCATCAAACTTCCTCATATCGATCTTTGGAAAATGGTGGGTCTTAGATCCAATGTTAGAGTCTATGAAATCATGATTAACATTTATTTTGTTCACGTCATGAGTTTCCTTTACTACCCTTTCGCCATTAGTAAGAATTTCTTGTAGAAACTTTGTCAAATCTGTCTTCAAATCTTCCATGTTTCCTTTAAGTTTTTCTTCTAAATCATCCATATTAGATTCCACGCCTTTATTTAAACCATCCATCCTATCTTCCATGCCATCCATCTTAGCTTCCACGCCATTCATCTTAATTTCCACGTAATTCATCTTAGCTTCTACATCTTTCTTTAAACCATCCATCTTAGCTTCCACGCCTTTCTTTAAACCATCCATCTTAGCTTCCACGCCATCCATCTTAGCTTCCTATTATAAATATTGTGCAGAGCTTTAAGTACAGGGCCTTTCTGGTACTTTCAGGAATACCTAGAAAATGAAGATTTGGTATGCAGACAGGTTCTCTGGGGGCAACGGAGGCTTTTTGAGGCTTCAATAGTCTTTATGTTGCTTTAAATTGGAGTCTGCAGCATCTTCTGGTAATCATGTTTGAATTGTGGTTGAAAAATGGCTCAAAATGGTTCAGGAGGTATTCTAGCGCTTTGGAATTGGTCGACAGAGGTTCTTTGCAACAAAATATCAGTGAAAAGAATGGAAAGGGCGGATTTTTGGTTTTTAACCAACAGTGGTTAACCTTTGGACGCGGGGTTAATGTTTGAATAGTTGGCGGTTTCAACCTTATGTGGGGAGGCGATATTATGGTTCATTGCACTGCTTTTGAGTGGTGGGTGGTATTTTTTCAGAGGATGCAATAAAACGTGGGGTTGCCACGTAGCAAAAGGGCGATCGGGAAAAACTGTGAATCTCGCGTGCTTTTGGGATGTTAAGGATCGGATTTGGGAGCACGCGATATGGGATGCGAACCATTGGATCTGGAGGTGGGTGATTGGAGGATTATCGTGTGGCAGGGTTGCGAGGGATGAGTTGGGGTGTGGGGTTGGGTTTTTAATTAAAATGTAGAGGGAAGTAATATATGCGATGGGTATTAATAAAATGTGGGACCCGGGAAAAAATATACTAGGGATATAAGTTAAAAGGGTATCAGGGAGGTTTTTCAATGGGGCTCGATACATTATTTAAACTTAGGATAAAGGGGTTTTAGTGGGTTTAAATAGAAAAGGGAAATTGATAAGGGGGGAATGATTTTTAAATGGAAATGTCTAGGGAAATGTGTGAAATAAAGGGGAAAATGGTTAAAATGAAGGGAAAGGGTTTTTACAATGGAAATGTGTTACAATAAGGGGAAATGAAAAGGGAAGGGTCATTTGGAATCAAGAAGGTGAAAAATACTAGGGAATGAAAAGTAATGAAGGGGAAATGAAGGGAAATTAATAAACTAGACATGTAGGGGTTTAGTCAAATGAGGGGAAATTAGTGAATGAGCTTTAGTATTCAGGCCTAATATTATATCGAACTTTTTTAGGGTAAATACCCCAAAGTAATATATGACTTTTGTGAATGTCCTCTTTCTTTGATAATTTTTCCTGCACATGAAGGTGCATTTGAACTAGCAACCTTGTGCATTCCAAAACCTCTTTTACCTACCCTTTACTTACCCTAGCAGTTTCTCTTCATTTATTGGGTGCATTTAAGCTTGCCGACCCTTTATTTCTTTTTCTTTGATAAGAAAACTGTCTAATTCTAATCTTATAACTTCCAATAGCTCAGATTAAATTGATGAGCTCATTATTATTCTCTACCTAACTATTGATCTGCCAAGATTAAACAGTTTGGCTAGATATTTCTTCTCTATCTATCAGCATGAATGAATCAAGATTAAACTTTTTGACCATCATGGATTGTGGCATTTTTGACAAGTTGCACACAATCTTATTTTGCAAGGAAAAGTAAAAAGTAGTGACATTTGAATTTGCATCACTTTCAGAATCTATTTTTTATCTCTTTTTCGTGGGGTTCATATTTTATTTTCTTTTTTGATCCTTTTCTTTTAGTCCTTTGATTTTTCTTTTAGGACTTACCCTCTTTAAATTTTTATTTTTAATATGGGAAAACATTTTTCAAAAAGAAAAAGAATGTACAATATTACAAGACTAATCATTGCCAATTCAAAATGATGAATCCTATTATTATAGGACCCTAACACCAAGGAAAACATACAAACAACGAATCAAGAACAGGAGGAAAGTAACATGAATCGCCTCACCAAAATAGATAGTGAATTCTCTCCACTGACCTTCACAAACAAATTCCAGAAGCCACAACAAAAGCTCCACTCGTAGAAGGACATAGCCATCCCACCTCCACTTCTTCAACACCATATAAATCACAAACCTCAATGCATAAGAATCAGAATCCCATACAAGCGACCTTTTTCCATCCAAGGAAATTCGAACCACCACCACCACCACCACCAGGGGGGTCGAATCCTTGACCTCTTCTCTGCTCCGAGCTTCCACCCAAAATACCCAAGACAAGGCTAGTTGCATGTATAAATAGCCATAAATGGCCATCTAGTGGGATGCATGCAGATGCATGTTGGAGATGAGTTGTACCCCCTGTTCATAAATGCCCATCATGTCACAGGGTGGCAAACTTGACCCCCAAGGCCCCCTCTTGTACAATGTGAACTGCCCATCGAGGAGAATCAACACAGGGTATTACTGTTATTAATTGGTATAAATATCTATATTAATTAATTGATGTAACAAATGGATTAGAGTTTATGATGTGAACCAATATGTATACACATAATGATGATTTTAGTGCATTACATGGTTTCAATTCACATATATTAGGTTTAGTAAATGCAATTAATATCATTTATGATAATATTATGATGAAAGGTGGTGAGATGAATCAACATGGGAGCATATTATTATTTATATTGTTTTATTCCAATTATATAGATGAATTTTAATGATTGTTTTCTTACATAAACTGAATTATTATGATCAATATTGTAATATCAATTGATTTCTTAGCACATTTCGAACATTATAATAAGGCTAACTTTGTAGGTATTGGTTGAGTATATGGTATAGTTTATTTGACATACTATGATCAATATGATATTATGTTGATTAATATGATATTATGTTGATTGATGGTAATCTAAACATATTATTATATCAATCAAAATATTATGCCTGATATAATATAATAAGCATGTTATAATCTACACATTATGATCAACATGTCTTTATAATGATTGGTGTATTTTTCTATGGAAAAAATTGATGAATATATATTACTATAATAAAAGAAATTTATTTGTTGATAGTTTTCTTGGCATCTAGATAATCTAATTATTTGGAGGTGAACATTTAACAATATTATGGCTTGGTAACTATATTTTAGTAGCAGATGGAAAATGACCAGGCACATGGGGCCTAAAATTTATATTGTACCTAATATTGTGTCTCCTTTGACTTGGAAAGAGGCTTGGCATTTAAGCTATGCACATTTTAATGCCAATTTCACTTTGTTAAATCATGGTCAAATTTGTGGATGGTTGAACCCCCGACAAATCATAGGACTTCCCCATCAAAATTTAATTGTAGTTATCTACATGGTGGTGTGAATAATCTTACAAAAGTGTCATTCATTTTTCATTAAAATAATATTAATATTGTGATTGTTTATAAACACATTATACAAAAAAATCACAATTAACATTTTGTATTCCTTTTTTTCTTCTTCGGGTAATATATCTCAGGGTAAACCTCCCAAATACTTCTCCTCATTTTGAGGATGGTACTTGGGTAAATCCTAGATTCTTCAAGGCACAATACCAAGTCAAAAACACAAGTCACTAAAAACAACATCAAAAAATGGGATTTAAATCAATATGGGGAGGGTAACATGTTTTCTCAATGTTGTAGCATTTTTTGATTCTGATAAGTTAGAATAAATTAAGCAAAAAATGAAAATGTATATACAAAATGTTAATATAGGATATGGACAAAAAGAATATTGAATAAAAAATGTTAGGAAATTTTTTGAATAAATATGTCCATATCAAAGAAAATGTTAGGTTAGATGGCCTAAAAAATCAAGGCAAAAACAAAATGTTAAGTTAGAGAGAAAAGAATAAGAAATAAACTCTAAATGTGCGCAAGTTCAAATGCCACTACTATTTTACCTTTTTCTACAAAATAATGGTTGTGTGTAGCTTGTCATAAATGCCACAACCCATGACAGTCAAATAGTTTAATCTTGATTGCTTCATGTTTTAAATTTCATGTTTATAATTAGAGAATAAAGATCTAGCCAAACTGTTTAATCTTGGTAGATCAGTAGTTAGGTAGAGAATAATAAGGAGCTCATTAGTTTAATCTGAGCCCTTGGATGTTATAAGGTTAGAATTAGATAGTTTGCTTTTCAAAAGAAAAAGGAAAAAGAAAAGAGTTTGCTAGCTTAAATGCACCCATTAAGTGAAGAAAAATGTTAGGATAAGCAAAGGGTAAGTAGAAGAAAGCTTGCTGAAGTTCACAATTGATTAGTTAACTTCCCCCTCATTTCATCTCATCTTCCACTACATACTTATTAATTTCCCCTTCCCAAATGTTCTCCAATACTAAAACCTTCAGTCATAAAGGCTCAGAGCATTTCTCTGACTTCTGGTGGGACCGGACCCTCGGCTTAATGACTTATAGGTATTAAATATTGGAATTCCCTTCACAAAAGTCATTTTTCTTCATTTCCCTAAAAAACCCCTTTTCCTAAGGCTAAACACCATTTGCCTAGGAAAAATGGAAATCCCATGTTAATTCCCCTTTCACTCACAAATACCCCAAAAACCCACAAAATGAGTTTTATCCTAAGTACTAATGTATGTGGATGACGAGCATATAATTCCAAATTTACATTATACTTAGCATATCTCCTTTCCGCTCATATTCGTATTAACTTTTAATTTGATATATTAAATCCCTAAAATACCCATTCCCGTATATTATTAAGTCCTTTTACGTAATATCCCCAAACCTTGGTTTTAACTATAAAACTATGTATTTTCACCTGAAACTCGACAAAACCCATTAACTTATCAATTCACAATAAAGTTAATTAAACCTCCGTTAATCATCCGAATCGCCTAATCTGAGTTTAAACATGTAATTAACCCTGATACCGTCGTAATTAACCCACCGGGCCCCTCCATTTCTCTTCCCTTTTTCCTCCGCACTACTTTATTGCTCGGCCACCGTTAGATCAAAGGCACTCTCACCCAATGCACCACATCCATATCGGGTTGGCTCGATGACCAAACCTTACCCGCCCGATAAGGTGGTTTTGCGCCAACCCCCCAGTGCTACGTGTCAGCCAATGGAGTAGATCGGGTGACCCCCTCTAAAAACCACCTTTGCCACAAAAGCGGTGCGATGGCTCCGCTTACCACTCCACCGTACTCCCGAATGCGGTATTCCTTATTCACTCTGCTTTGTGCCAAAATTTTGAAAAGTTGAACGTTTACCTGTTTAAACGTTAAACCCTCACCTTCGCTCTTTTCGCCCATTTACACATAAAAACCTGTATAAACCCTCCTGCACCACCCTAAGCCTCTACAACCCATATAACCATTGTTTACCTTCCGATAACACTCTAGACTCCTTCCATAGACCTTTCAACTCAAAATGAAGCCATTTCGGCCCTCCCTGCCAACCTGTGTTTTTCTTAACATTTGTTGTGTTTTGCAGGTGATCATATGAAACCTGTTGTTCCAGGTTTACAAGAAAATGAATTCAAAATACTGCATACAGTTAAGGACAAACGAGACGATCAAAATCCAAATTACCTAATGCTGAGACATAAAAGTTAAATGATTTACTGTTGAAATATACAGTAAAAACTTGAAATGTACAGTAAAGGTAAACGGACAAAGTAAAGGATATTCACAAAGGTCAAAGTGTATCAAATGAAATATCATAAGTGAACATCATGTCCAACGTAAAGATCAAACAAACGAGTAGCTTAAAAGGAAAAATATCAAAAACCAAAGTCATCAGAACCTAAATAACAGGGACATCAAGAAGCAGTTCAATAGCTGTCTATGTCTTCTTGCATGAAGATTCTTCCTTTTCCTAAAATAAATCCTTAAACAGTTTAGGATATGTTCTTATTTTTCTATAAATAACTCTCTTCTCGAGTTATCAAAGGGTTCATTGTTCATTGGTCATTACTCATTATTCAACTTTGAACCTGGTTGCACCCTTGATGAAGCATTTCTAGATATTTGATGTACGTGACTTTTTTGGAGCCTCAAAACAAAGAAAAGGATTCTGAATTGTGTTTTTCACAGTTTGTGTTTCATGTAAGTTTTTCCAGTATTACTCATTATGTTTTTCTTCATATTCTTATGACTTTACAGAGATAACTAGGTAGGAATAATTGTGTTTCAATCTATTCCTATAAGCTTTCTGAAGTGATAATCATTAAAGAGAATGGATTAATGGATTGTCTGTTTAATTAATTCCCTCTGAATCAATAAATCATCAGCATCTTGTTGTAAGCATAAGCATATTCTCTTGAACCTTCTGAACATCGGTTAGAGGTTTTCATACTTATGATTATGTAATTATCTATCTGAGAATTGTGATAATCATATTATTTTTCGTTTTCTGCTCACCACTATTCAAGCTTTATCACAGTGTGAAATTTTATAGCAGCCCTTTACTAAGATATTGATATTATTCAAAGGGTTAGGTATATCAGTTCTATATTTGTTTTATTCATTGGTCTCCCATATCAAAACAAGAACCCCAAAAACATTTATCTTAGATGCTCTAGCATTGATAGCTAACCACTATTATCTCAGATGTACAACATCACAACCATTAGAACTACACCCAATTGACAACTTTTTATTAAAAGAACTGTGCACATTATATGCCATTATTTCTATATGAAAAACTAAAGTTTACAGAAAACAAATAGGTTATAACTTGGCATATTTGGGGCGCAAACTAATGTATATGCTTTATGATTTATAAACGTAGTTTTATAAAATAATAATAATAATAATATTATTAATATTAATAAAATTTAAAAAACAATTACGAATTTGTGTGCCATCATGTATAACACATGTAATTAATCTTTTCCATTAAAATAATATGTTTTGATCAGGGATGTAATTGGAATGGTATAACATTGTTTTTCCCAATATTGCTTCTTTAAGTAGGAATATAATAAATATGTTTGCCATATAATTCTCATAAAATTAATGTAGATTTATTTTAAATTCAAATTTATTAAATATTCATTTTAAATTCAAATATATTTAATAATGAGAGGGATAAAAAAAAATTGAGAAACAAATATTTTGTTACTTAAAATATCTCAAGTTAATATTGACTTATGTTAGTGTTTGTATGTGTGCATGTTAATTAGATTTTGATATTCTTTCTTAAATTTTCCTTTTTTATATTATTGAATTTATTTATTTATTTATAAGTATATGTTACACATCTCATCCATATTGGGTTGTTATATTTTTAATTCTTGATCTATAAATTGTCATGGATATTCCATTGGAAAAAATCATCACAACACATATGATAAAATTATTGAAATCTTTAATGTTAATTTTTTCTTAGATTTCATATTCTTTAGTTAGCTAATTTTTTGCTTAATTAATTAAACTAGCTAAAATGTGAGAAATAGGAAATATAAATACATACAAATACCATCCTCAATAAAACACAGAGATTTGCCTTAGGAAACCCTTATGAGAAAATACCCAACTAGAAAGTGAGGTTGCTATGTTGTATTTTGTTATAGATCTAACCCAGAAAATATATGAGAATATAAATAAACCCAAGAATAATAAGATCGAAATAGATAGAAATGATTCACTTTATTGATATCAAACCCTTAAGGTAGGGCAACACCATATATTCACTCCTTAAGGAAGGAGAACACTCTACAAGCCATATGTCTGTTCATACAATAATCCTTGAGATCTCTCAATGGGGAGTCTCTAGCCTCTATATAGGCCTCATACATACAATACCAACGGTCATTACCATGGTTCCCTCAATACCATCTATCTAATACCATGGACTTATTACATTATAGTTAACTACTTATGGTCCCTTACTGATACGGGTTAACCACTTTATTTATTACTATGGCCCATCCCATTATTACATTATTCCCTTGGGTACCTCCCTTTGTACCCCATATTATCTCCCCTAAGTATACTACATTCCACCCCCCTTAACATGTTTCGTCCCCGAAACATGGGAAGAACACAAATAATAAGATCTACTCAAAAGAGTAGTCCACTGGTACCATGCACGTGCATCTAGCCATCCAAGAGAAAGGTGAACCCTCGATCTCGTTGGTGCCTCGCTCGCTTGAGATGGAAGCTGACCCTCGCGGCTCTTTTGTGTTGATGTGTAGTAGGTGGATCGTCGCTCCTCTCTATCTGTCATGTCGAGGTTGTTGTCTTTGTGGCTAATTTGTTGCCATCTTGTTGGTTGTTTTCTTGCGGGGTGATGTGGGTGGTGATATGCTGAAGTTTTAACCCACGGTGTCTTTTTCTTTAGTTCACCACTGAATGGAGCCTGATTGGTAGCTGGTACATGTTGTGGTGCCTGCTGGTGTTTCTTTTCTTCCAATATTACTTCAACCACTGAGTCCTCATCCGATGTAACATTTTCTACTTCAACCTCCTTGGCCTCTACCTGTTTTTCTATTTGTGTTTGATTGTCGATCATTAAAGGCTCATCATCTGATGTGTAAGTTTCATTAGAGCTTTGTGTTACTGCCTCCTTAGTCTTTGTTTATGGCTTAATGGAAATATCCTGCAATGTAATTTTCTTCTTTTTATACCAGAGCTTTATGAATTTTTTCTGCACATTAATATTGATAGTACCCATGGATTCCATCCAAGGATATCCCAAAACAACATCCATGTTATACATATCTGAAGTATAAAAATCACCATGCAACACATACTTATCCATAGAAAGCTTCAAATCCTTATAAACTTGAACGTCCTCATTATCAACCTGTGTGTTTTCAATGTGTTTGGCTGGAACTTGCAATTTTTTTGTCAAATTAACATTGATAAAATTATGCTTGCAGCTAGGATTTATAGACACAATCATCTTCTCCTTCTGAATCAATCCATGAACCTGCAATAAGGAGACACCAGTAGAAAATAACCCCTTACGTGTCTCATTCTCCTTTTTTCTAGCACGAGACCATTTGTCTAAAATGACTCTTTCAAATTCTGCATCTGAAAGTTTGAACCACTGCTTGTTGTCAAGTGAGAACCACCATTTGACAACCTCATCTTTGAAACCAAGCCACACTGAAACCTTCCAAAGTTCCCCATATGTGAACTTTCGATTCTGTATGAATTCTTCAATAGTTGGGCTATCATCTTTTCCTGTAAAAAACATCTTGCTAGACGACACTGAAAAAAAAATCACTTACTTGGCGAAAATTTAAAGTGGTCGCAGTTTAGTCAATATTGCTCAGAATCTTTATTATGACCTGTTTTCGGAAATGGAATGACCATTCTGCATCTTCCCATGTGGTAGAAATCCCGATCTAGGCACTGGAATTGCAGCTCCGTGCTGCAACTGTCCCGCCGTCACAAAAAAATTGCTAAAAAATAGTTGATTTTAAATCAGCGATATCTCCCTCATCTGGACCCCGATTTGACTGTTTTTTTTTTTAACTTGGGTATTTTTTCACAAACAATCCAGATCTGCAATTAGATTCTACAGATTTTGCACCAAAACATACATATCTGCACTGCAAACTCGTCGCCCCGAAAAAAGATGTCTGCAACCCAACTAATTTTTAAATCATCAATATTTCCCTCATCCGGACTCCGATTCGTTTGATTTTTTTTTTGAACTTGGGTATTTTTTCACAAACAATCCAAATCTGCAATTAGATTTTGCAAATTTTGCTCCAAAACATATAGATCTGATCTGCAAACTCGCCGCCCAAAAAAAAATCCTAAAAAAACTTTAAAAAAAATTCTCCGCTTTGCCCAAGAAAGTGCTCCGATACCACTTGTTATAGATCTAACCCAGAAAATATATGAGAATAGAAATAAACCCAAGAATAACAAGATCGAAATAGATAGAAATGATTCACTTTATTGATATCAAACCTTTAAGGTAGGGCAACACTATACATTCACTCCTTAAGGAAGGAGAACACTCTACAACCCATATGCCTGTTCATACAATAATCCTTGACATCTCTCAATGGGGAGTCTCTAGCCTCTATATAGGCCTCATACATACAATACCATGGGTCATGATCATGGTTCCCTCAAAACCATCTATCTAATACCATGGGCTTATTACATTATTGTTAACTGCTTGTGGTCCCTTACATGATACGGGTTAACCACCTTATTTATTACTATGGCCCATCCCATTATTACATTATTCCCTTGGGTACCTCCCTTTGTACCCCATATTATCCCCCCTTAGTATACTACATATTTTCTCTAGTATGGAAAATGTACAAGTACAAAGAAAGATGTATTCTCTATGGAGTTACCTAAGACCCGTGGTTTGTATGGCTGCTACAAAATCTTAATACCCTTTGTTTTGCTCTCTAACTCCTTCCTCCCAGTGACCTGGTATTTCAAATAGCCTAAGAGCCAACTAAGGGTAAAGTTTTATTCCATCAACCTTCAACTAATGTTGCAAGTTTGAAACTTATAGAGTCTTCTTGAAGGCCCACACATTTCTAGCCCTATATGCATGAGTAACAAGGGTTGATGTCACATCTACTTGTACATGGAGATCAACATGGTAGGGCAATTTGTGGGAGGTGTAACTCTTGCATACAAACTCTGATTATTGTGATTCTTGCACAGTTGTACATGTATCTAAGTGTAGAATGTTGTCTAACCATCTTGCATAAGAGCATGAGAGGTATGACCCCAAACATGTCATTTAATGCCTTAAAATGACTTAAGAAGTTTTCATACCACAATTCTCTAAATTAGGACTTGCTGGTAAAAATGATCGTATAAGCTACTTCCTCCAACTTTTTCTAGTCTAAAGGCATTGAGATAGATGAAAAATAATATATGATCCAATCTAGATCAATTCTTTTAAAATATTATATTCGATCAACTTATGCCATATGCCACATTTGTTTTGGGCATAAATGTTACACATTTCGCTCATACTAGGTTATATAATGCACCTCTTTTCTCTCATTGTGATGAACAAATTCAAATGATGATGGCACATTTTTGGAAACCTATTTCCGTATAGAATGCTTTATATAGAGACATCAAGCTGACATCTTGAAGAGATATATAGTATATCAAGCAATCAATGCCAAAAAATACCCTAAATCTTTATTTTATCAAAATTTACTTTACATATTAACAAGCACAACAATTCCATGTTAAGTTGCAAACATTATAAATGGATTTTTTTTTTTTAAAGAAATACAATTGTTGTGGTGGAAAATGAGACTGGAAAAGTTCTTCTTCTTCTTTTACCACAAGCACATTCAATTTTCCATTCATAAGTTATGGTTTAACAAAACTTGAAAATGTGAGATATTTGTGATGGTAGGATTGGATTGGGCCATGGTCACCAATGTAGTTGTGTAGGAATTGGTGATAATGGGTTACATGGAAAATTGTACAAGTGTACAATTTATTCTTATTTTATAGGTGCGAGGGGTTACCTAAGTGCATGTTGGGACTAAAGAAAGAGGAGAACTTTGTTTAGAGGCAACTTTGTTTTCCTGGAAATCTACGACATCAATAGAATAAGTAACCAAAGGAACCACCACCACATCCTCCTCAAAAACTAATCCCTTGGCTAGATAAAATATACCAAATTAAAATTGTATACCATGACAGAAACCATTAAGGATGCATCCCCATGGTGAGCATCCTTTGGGTTTAAATGCAAAACTAGTGAATACACAAAAAAAAATGCTCCATGTGAATATTTTAGTCTTCCTCCCAATGGTGGAAGCATTTTATATATAGCTTAGGGGTTAAAGGAGGAGATACATGACTAGGATTACAATAGTTGTTGTTTTACCGCATTAAGGAGACATAGGACCCATTTAATGGATCATATGAAAACAAATTATTTGGCAACAAAATTTACATTAGATGCTTTATGCTCATGCATATTCACCTAAATTGATAATAACAAAATGGTGTGAAACATAACAAGAACATGCACATAAACTTAATCAAGCATTCAATCATGGACTTATACTAGAACCTCATAATGCTTAAAACAAATTCCTTAAGAATTATGCATGAACTATGCTACAAGTGAAAGTAATGATATATAAATTTAACTATAAAGATTTGAAAAATAATATGAATTTGAGGACTAAAAAGAAAATAAATATCATTAACAATTATAATGCAAATACAAAGAAGTAAATACAAAACTCTCACCCAAATTATTAAACACAATGATATATTCATGGATAATAAACACAATCACATTAATTCGCACCGCGTGATGACTATACTCATTAAACTAGACTTAAACATATGCCAATTTAATCACCAAATTATCATTTGATTCAACAAGCTACCTCAACAACAACTCATAATCATTCTCATAACATGAATCACAATGCTCCTTCATGTTACTTTGATTCTCATCTGCTAATTTAATCTCCAAACTATCATTTGATTCAACTTGCTACCTCAACAACAACTCATAATCATTCTCATAACATGAGTCACGATGCTTGTTTACATTATTTTGATCCCCATCTTTTGATAGGAAATTGATTTAATTTGACAAATAAGGGTAAGATATTCTTCGGCGTTCAAGGTCATTCAACAACAAGACTCAAAGCCATACAACAATATACTCAATATAAGCTCAACATGTCACTCGGGAATTGAACTTGAGTGAGGAGGATAATAATAATTCATCTCAACCACCCAACATAAACCCAATTGACCATACACCACTCTATACTTAACAAAATAAATATATTAAAATCTCATTGATACATTTAAGAACCCACTTGATTCCTAATCGCAAAAATAAATTCCCCTAACTATTATTATATTTTAATAACTATTATAATAAATATTCCATAAACTCTTTAATCTAAAATAAAAAAAACATGGAGAATTAATTTGTTATGTCCATCATCATAATTCAATTTTCCATATTTACCCAGGTGAATTGGCGGAGTCCATAAAAAGACCACTTGATTGATGAAAATTGTCATCACTCTCAAGTCAGAGCCAAAAAAGAGTCCCACAAAATTAAATGTGACACAACACTAAATCTCTTCATAAATGTTGGTGGATACACTACAATCAAACTTCAAGCTATAAGGGAATTCTTTAATACTTGTCCTTTATTGCTCATCTAATTTGAACCATCTCTTAGTTAAATAAAATTTTAAAAGATTTATCTTTCTCATTTAGTTGTTTTTAAACAAAATTGTGCAGAACTGTGATAAGCTTTGGTTGAGTGGCTAACACGCCTTGCTTCCATATAGGTGGCAAGAGGATGAACCGTGAGGGAACCAGGTGAGCACGGAGAGATTCTTGTGTATTCAGTTTTTGTCCGTAGTGAAGTCAGCCAATAGAGCTCTGGTTAATGGATTACAGGTCTTTCATTTATAATGGGTATAGGGATTGCTCCATTTAGTAAAACAATAAAGTAAAAAAGGCTATCCAGATAGGCTTAGTGTCATCCTGCTCAATTTATAGAGAATTGTGCTGTTCCTATCAAATCATATTTCAATAAATCCAACATTATTGGTGCGGCGAATAGCTAATACGGTCCTTGCTTGAAATGGTTAAAAAATTTAGTTGCGGTAATCAAAGCTCTAGTTGTCAACAACAAGGCTCATATCAAGTGATTGGCTTATGTCGGTGATGGTGTACGGCACTGAGAGTTGCATCAGCAATTCTGAGCATATGGACAAAACTTTTATACACATTAAGGCGAGATTGAATACAAATAGTCCAAAATATTCCTCTGGCCGGACCCAATTGGCTGCCCAGAGAGAATCAATTAAAAAAATTAATCTGGTCCTTTTGGTGAGCAGTATCCAACATTTCTTTGGACACAGGGGCCCTCTGAGGGATAATATATGGTACAATTACATCAAGGAAAAATTCGTGAGGCCATAAAAATTATTCAAAGGCTGATACTTCTTAGGATGGGACATTTTGCACAAAAGTGCTGACTGTCACGTCCATAAGAAGCATGGACACACGGGAGAAGTCAGTAATGGTGTCCGAGGAAAGGAATCGAAGTTGAGGGCATGGCTTGAAAAAAGGTTTTGCAGTGTGTCTGGGTTGTGGCAGTAAAATGGGCTCTGCTTTGCTATAAAGTTGAGTGGCATTCAAGTCTGCATGTTGGGTGTCCTCAGAGTGCAATGCCAGAGAAATAATCAATTGCATGCATTCCAATCTTTAAGGAATACCAACATGGGCCAGTCTCATGGTCTCCACAGTAATGATAGCAATGCAGGACTAGTAGGTGGAGAACGGCAACAAGAAGAAGGATAACAACTATCATGCAGAGGCTGGCTATGATAAGTGGTGAAAAGTGTTGAGAACTGTGTTGAGATGGATGCTGATATCAAACTGGTGTCTGTCATTATTTTCATGGCTTTATTCATTTGCCACTGCCGAGGAAATTTTGAGTTTTCTACGGATCTTGCCGAACAGGAATATGACAATAATTATGGACAGGATGAGATCCGGGGAATCCCAGGAGAAGATGAGAAGACAAATCAGTTTGAATGGCCTTTGGATCGGCTCAGAGCTCTGCTGGGTGTTTCAATGCACACTGATAGTAAAAGACTATTGGGTGTGGAATTGAATGCAGCTGCACCAGCACCAGCACCAGCTCAGAATTATGATAACAACAATGATAACAATAATCATAACAACAACAATTACAATATGCCCTTCTATCCACTCGGCCCATCTATTACAACTCCTAGCCCTCCAAATCAGTCCTCAACGCCTGCATTCAACTTCACTTCACCCTATCCGGAGAAGGAAAAGAAGGATAATCACAAGGAAATTGCTGTCTCGGTTGTACTTACTGCAGCAGTGATGATTGTTCTAGCTGGAATGCTGTTGTATTTGTATAGAAAGTTTATTGGGCATCATGCATTGGACGATGAGCCCAAGTCCGAGAGACCTTTGTTAGCTTCAACGATTAGCGACCTGTCAGAGAGTTTGAAGGCCCTACATGCTTCAGGTAATGTGAGCAAAGTAGGTTTGAGGTGCTTTTCTTAGATTTAATTTTCAGTAATATGACTAGAGATATTCTTTTCAGTACTAGGCTCACCCAATGGGAGAACAGAGTCGGGTTCCTTTGGTCGGGGTAAGTTTGAGAATTTCATTCTTCCCACAAACATGTCGAAGAATGGCACTGCACAAACTCGTCAAGTTCAGACTCTGCCCTTGTCCAAAAAACCCACTAGCCTTCATCCCCTGGAATATTCATCTGGTGATGAATCTTTTCATTCAACTTGTGAAACACCTTCATCAGTGCCTAAATTACCGCTTTCTCATCCTCAACAAGAATCTTGGCAATCACCATCGCCACCTTCTTCGCCTGCATCATCATCATCATCATCACCGCCATCACCACCACTTTTCCCTCTTAAACCCTCTACCTCTCCTCTTACTGACAGTGTTAACCGTATTCCCAGCAATTTTGTTACAAAACATTGCCCATCAAGATCTCCATGCCCTCCTCCTCCCTCACGCCCTTCCTCCAGATATCCACCCCCCCAGCCACCACTGACATCAAGATCTATACCTTCTCCCAGGCACAACAGTATGGGTGTACCTAATTCACGAGAAGCACCTATGCCTATTTCATCTGCAAGAGACTTTCAGTCATCGCTTCCACCTTTGCCACCCCGGCCTCCACCACCGTTATGTAGTACCTCAAGAGGAGCTCAGCATCCAAACCATTCGAATTCTGGAAAACCTGTGGAGCAATTCAACATTGCTAGGAGAGATGGGGATCCTCTGCCCAAGTTGAAGCCTTTGTACTGGGATAAAGTCCGTGCACCTGCTGATAGTGCGATGGTGTGGAACAGGCTGAGATCGGGCTCATTTGAGTAAGGATTACTTTCTATTGGTTTGCATTGACTTTGGTCTAAGGATTATCTTTTCTTGATTTGAAATGCATTCTCATTTGTTAAGCTTTTCCTGATTTACAAACTGCATTATCACTATGCTTTAGCATGTATTACTTTATCCAGTTAGTGGGATGAACAGGTTGGATGAGGAAATGATTGAATCTCTATTTAGCTACCCTACTTCCAATACGGTGAAAAGTGAAGCAGCCAAATGCTCAGTTAATCCCCCACCTAAGCAGCATCAACACATTCTTGACCCTAGAAAATCACAGAACATAGCTATATTGCTGAGGGCATTGACTGTTACAAAAGAGGAGATCTGTGATGCACTACTGGAAGGTGAAATTTTCAACCAGTCTTGTTATATTCTTTAAAATATAAGAACGATATATTAGTCATGTAATGATTTTTTTTGTTTTGATTTGTTTATATTTATTTATTTACCATTCACTGCTTGTAAATTGGCAAACAATATGAATGCACTGTTGCATGTCCGTTGTAGACCTTGGCATAATGGGAGAAAAAATAAAACCCTGCTCATTTTAAAAAAGTGGGGCCGGATATCTATCTCATTGGATTCTTTGGTGTCAATGATAATGGAATTAGGAGGTATCAAGCTGCCTAAATGCTTGGGTGCTGGTTTTATAGGCTTGCCGATTACAGAATGTAGTGCTCAATTTCTTATACCTGAAATCTATAAGAAAAAGGCAGGCAACAACAAAATGCTATTTCAGATTGAGTCTCTGAAGAGACGATTTGAAGCGATCCGGTTTATGGAGAGATAAGCCTGTTACCTGGCTTACTTGACCTTCAACAGTAATTTCCCACCTTATGGATATGCATAGATAGCGTCCTTCGATATTGTGTCATTGAGCTTAGTGAAACATACTGTTCCTCCCCTGTGCCCATTTCACAAATGAGGTAGTACACCATCAAATAGGCAAGTATAGAGGCAGTTGAAACCATGAAATACACACACACACATATATATCTGTTAAGGTAGTTCAGACATTTACTAATGCAAACCCTGTCCCCAGAGAGTATGCCATTGTTATAGGATGTATCTGTTAAAGTTGTTGAAACCTTTTTTAACGCAAACGTTGTCCCCAAAGAGTATGCCAATGTTATGTGCACCTTTGGCCCCACCTAAAGGACCTTTAAATGATAAACTTAGGCATGGCATCACATGTAGGTCTTTTTATCTTATGCTCATCACTCTAGCCTCCTGACAGACTTTTGGCCTCATTATGTCGGTTCTTGACTCGCACCTACAAAATTTCTGGTATGCACTCACCTGGGCTTATATACACTTTAATCAATAATGTTATTCAATGTATGTTACATCTATCCTGTAGAGTCGCACATATGCTTAATGGTATATCCTCCAAATGAGCCTAGGACATGCCCGTTTAGATGTCCCTTAGGATTCTTTAAAGTTGCTTGTCCTGGATTGAGTCTTTGCCCGTTGATTAACTTACAAGTTACATATTGAAATCCTTGAAGCTGATTAATCTGGATACCTTGATCCTTCAAGTTCATAGTAAATACACATGCTTTCACTCATCAGGGTCTATGAATATTCCTTCCTCTAGATCTTAAAATCACAAACCTTGCTCAGTCATACCTTTTTCCACCTAATTTGGTCAATCAGGCAGCCCAAACTCTACTTAAATTAGGAAAATTTATAAGTTTTCTTTTCCACGTGACATTTCAAAAAGAACATTCTCCTACTATAAACCGTGGAGCGTGAGCTCTCTAGGGATTAGCTGAGTTGGCAACCAAATAATTTAAGTACATGTTACATGGTCTAGACCACACAATCATGCTAATGTTATGTGCTTCGAATAGTGTACCTGCACCCCAAAGTGCCAGTTTTGGCACATTACCCATTCTTTGTTATGCTCATGTCCATTCCAACAAAACCTTTATAAAATCAAAGCACAAAATATTTGGAAAATGGAACAGGACTACTACACCTTTTACTACTCACTATAGCTTGAACATTTCTGATGCAGGTCCATTCTTTTTTTTGAAGGCTTGACAAGGAGTTTGGTATGCTCATGTTTGAGTCCTTTGATAGGAGGACATTCATTTTTTAACAACTTAAGTGAACCCTAGTCTCCTCATATCTGCAATCTCAACTTTCCAGCCCAGTTGTTGTTTCCCTCTTTCTTTGTCCATATGTAAATTGAGACAGTTGAGGCCTTGCTGATTGGAGAAGCACCATTTTACCAGATTGAATACTTGGTTGGAGAGTTAAATACCCACTTGGACATTTGCAGCTATTAAGTTAGTTCATCATTTCAAGTGAATTCTTCTATGTTTTCTTGCCATCTATTCGCTTTGCATTTTCATGGATTTCTTGTATTTGTTTTAGGAATATATTCTATTTTATGGTTACTGATCCATAATCACACAGCCTATGGCTGAGTTGATTCACCAACACAGACCTCTGTTAATATGTGGAAAACAATTGATGCTGTTGTGTTTATTTTACTGTCCCATAATAATGGATGTATATTTTATTTGCAATAAACAGTGTTGGCAATAACAATCATATATACAAGAACAACACAGAGATTTACCTTGGAGAACCAAGTTTGGGGAAACTCCAACAAGAAATGGCTTGTTTGGTTCTATATTCTTTCACAGGAAATTATTACAATCAAGAACAATACATTCTCTGGTAGAGATTTTGTATATCTTCACCCTTTTGCTGCAATTGCAGATTGAAGCCCTGTGTAGCACAATTTGGGCTCCAGGACAGTGTCCTCTGCCCTTGGACAAGATTCTCTTCTGCCCCTTAATCCTGTTGATTTAGAACTTAGTGTTTCTTAACCCTTAGAATTGAAACACAAACCAGTTATTTAGAGATTATAAATGCAGAAAACCAGATAAAAGAGATGAATAAGATGAAATATGTGAAATATACCCGTGTATTAAGACAATCAATAGAAAGAGAGTGATGTTTACTTACCTCTTAAGGTGGGGCAACCTTTCACTAAATGAACCTCACAAAACATTCCATAGCCTCCTAGCTTTTTAAATAGATTCACAATAAAAAAGGCCTAACTACTTGTGGTCCCATCAATAATGAATACCAACTACGTAGTGGGCCTTATTTAATAAAGAGGACCCTTTTACATTTAATAGCCATCTACTACAATCTAATGGGCATTATTCAAAGAGGATGGCTACATCTATCAATTGATTAACTCCTAGTTAGCCTAAAGTAGGGAGATTAGGGGAGGACTCTAAGTGATCCGTAAACTGCAATGGATATTCCACTAGACAGTTCATCACAACATATCTGATAAAATATATTGAAAATCTGAAATCTATACTATACTATGAGGGCTAATTTTCCTTTGATTCCTAGATTTGTTAAATTATTGCTTTTGTTTATGCATGCAACATATGAAATACGGAAAATAGAAAATAGTGAAAAAAATAAACACTTACAAAGCACAATGACACAAGATATACTTTGGGAAAACCTTATGGGAGAAAACACACTTGGAAAGTGAGGCTGCTTTGCTCTCTCTTTCTATAAATGGAAATGGAGGCAAGTACAAAAGAGTGAGATTTGTGACCGATGGGCTGCTACAAAATACAAACCCTCTCTGTTTGCTCTCTCTCTATCCACCTGCAGTTACTTTGCATATCTATGGAACAAAATTCACTTGAATAGAATGGATCCACCTTTTCCCCCTAGTGGCTTGATTATAACACAACCCGTTAGACTACTAGTGGTTAAGTTTGACTCCTTCAACTCTTAATTAGAGTTACAATATTGACCCTTCTAGAGTTTTCTTCATGTTCACATGGCTAGCTCCTTTTCTATAAGTAATGGGGCTGATGTGGCATCCTCCCGAATCATGGTGGTAAAAACGGAAAGGTCAACGTTCGGATGGCATAACTTTTGCATACAGACACTGTTAGAGGTCTTTCTTACATCGTTGGAAAGGTATTTGAGTGTAGAACAATGCCAAGGGTTCTAGCACAAGTGAGAGTTTTTGGACCTCAAAAAACTTCAGGAAATGCCTCAAACTACCTTTGGAAGGTTGAAAACCCTATTCACCAAATTGTGATGCACCAACAAAAATGGTCCTATGAGTTGATTCCTCCAATTCTCATCTCTAAAACCATCAAGGTGGACGAAAAATAATATAATGATCCAATCTGGAGCATGCCTCCCCATTTTGGGAGGCTTTTGGTCCCCAAAAGCTTTTACTGAATGAGGTGAGGAATTTTTTCCTCTACCTTCTCCTTGGAGTACCATTTAACCTTGCTTGGAAGTTGTCCTCTCAACCCAATTTGCCAAAGGTCATGTTGCCTCTATCTTGTAGTTTTGGGCCTCTTCTATAAAATTGTATCCTTTATCAACTCTGCCTAGGCATTTGGTGCTAAATTCTCTACAGAAGTTAGGACATGTTCCTTTTCCTTATTTAGCATGGAAAGCTCATAGAGTTTCAGATCTTCTACATTCACCACTGAGTAAATGTGCATGTATGGGGGTAGATTGAGTCTATAGGCATTATCTCCCACCTTTTCCAGTATCTCAAAGGGACCATATTGCAAAACCTTGATTTTCTTATCAAGACCTTGTAGCCTCTCCTTGTTCAACTGTGACCATATTTTGTCTCCCACTTCGAATTATTTCTTTGTTTTGCGCTAATCATGCCTAGCCTTGTATTTTTGTGTGACTTCGATAGCACCTCCTCTACCTGTAGATGGATCTGTATGATCTCAAAATTTTTTTTTGCCCTTAAGCAATACCCTGTAAGATCCTCCCACACTCCTCTTTATTGTCCATATGCAATATCCAAAGGTGAAGGTGGCAAACATTCTGTTATCACAAAACCCAACCTTGATAGGCTGCTGATCAGGAAGACTTTGAGTAACTATTTCAAACCAAACTTTTGGCTGAGGCTTAGCCTCCTCAACCTGAGAGGGCTCTCTCACTGGGTTAAAGATTTTACTTTGAAGATTAGATGGCTAACTCTATGGAAAATTTGAACAACAATGTATAAATGGTTGAAATACCAATTAACAAACTTCCATTGGGCTATGGAGTCAAAGTGTGTTTCAGTACAATAGCAAGATCAATTTCACATGGAAGTCAGGGCATAGAGGGTTTTAACATAAAAGGAAAACAAATATATAATGTAAAGAACACAACCTACAAACACATGAAGGAAGTTAGAGCATCATCAATGAATTCTAAGTAACGTGTGCCTATACCACTGCAAGTAAGTATATGAAGGAAGCCATGAGGAAAATCAAACATTAAAACCCTTGCTGAATCCTGAGTAGTGAAAGCAACTCTTTGTATTAACTTGAAAACATACAGTCACATACAATAACACAATGTGCTTGTTTCTTTGAAAATTTCCAACCCTTGGTGCCTTACATCTTCTCCCATATATAGAGTTTATTACATGACTTAGATTCCTTCCTCTAGGATGAGGAGAATTCGAATTCTACTCGACTTGACACCTATTGACACTTAAGACCAACTATTTAATATAACTGACTGTTAACTAGCAGTTCTAGAGACCTAAAACAATTAGGAGTGGCACTCCTCATTATGATTACAACAACCTTATCTAGGAATTAAACATTCCTTTTGACACCTATAACTCCATGAATTCGAATTTGATGAAGCCTCCCACGTTGTCACCTTGCTGCTGATGATAAAACCTAAGAATTAGGGAACATGTTTCCAATGTTCCACCAAGGTTCCGGGGCGAGGGGGCGCGGGAGCGGCCTATGCAAAAGCTCCCCACCATTTTTAAGGAAACGTGGGGGATCGGCAGGGTCTTAAAAACCTATAAATATAAAATATAATTTATTAATTGAGTCCACTATGACAATTTGGTTAAACATAATGATAAAAAAAGAAATGAAAAAAAATCCTTTGCTCCTAAAGTTAAAATTGTTTCTATAATCTATTCACTCAACTAATAGTCTAGACTCTAATACCTTCTGCGTTTAGGAAAGAAAAGGATATAATTTAAAATTTTAAAGCTATGCTCAATTGTTCTGTAGTCTGCACATAAATGATAAATCTCTCAGCTCTGTCAACGTGCCCTGAATTAGTTACAAACTTTGCTTCAGATCTCTGAAGATGCCACTATTTTGCTCTAAAAGGGAGATCGAGAATCATGACAAGGTCTATTGATAGCAAGTGAATTCAGATGTATAGAAGACCTCGACCATTACAAACTTCCTCTTGCACGGTTTTGTATTGAAGATCAGATCCTAAAGATGTAAGTGATATGCCCAAAATAATAAAATATCCAGACCTTCAACCTCCTTTAAGGCTTTAAAATTAAAACTAGTAACATAATGACTGGCTGGTAAGTTACATCCCATTGAAATCTTGGTTTATAGAGATGCGTTTTTAATACGAATGCATTTCATCAGTGAAATTGAACAACTTTCGACAAAAGGCCGTCATATGAAAAGTTTTAATTTAAATATATGCCCTTGGTACTAGTTTAGATAGGTTCTAAATAACAATATTGCGTAAGGATCTACAGGAGTCGGAGATTATACAAACAACCCAGCAAGTATACACAGGTCCCCATCTTTTGTATTGTCAAAACTTTAAGTTACTATAGTGAAGTTCTAGAGCGAGAGAATTTCTTTTTCATGGATTCCACAATAGTACTTGCAAAGGGTCATCACAATACATACACATTGAGAAGCTGCATTCAACTCACACTCTTCAGCACAGTCAAGTTTCGTTGACACTACTCTAAGACAGGCGCTGTGATGATTGCCCAAACTTCATTCACATGCCCAATGATTCGGAAAGGGTTGTTGTACTGTGCAATGATAAAACCTGCAGAATATATTTAAAATCGAGACAAGGCCGTCATATGAAAACCTGCAGAATATATTTTAAATTTTAAATTTATAAGTGAAAGTTTGGAAACCTGGTTTCTTTCGAGAAAGTTGCATTCATAATGAAATTAAAATATTTTGACACAAGGTTAGTTGGCGTGACTTCTATGTTTCGGATCTCATCGCAAGAGTAAAATCAAAATGTCAAAGCAGAGGTGCTCCACGGAACCATGGTGACTCCATGGAAGAACTGATGGCTAGAAGAAAATATCAAAACACAGAACCTCCATCTGTAGTTTAGTTACGATAGCATTGTTGCTTAAAAAAAACAACCGTCAAGACACACCAAAGGGAAACACCCCCTCAGGAAAGGGAAACGTCCCCTTGGCACGTCCCCCTGAGTTTCCTCATTTTTAGGAGCGTGGGGAAACGTCCCCTACTCATCCCCAAGTCCCCAGAGCGCGGGGGAGCGAGGGAACTACACCCCTAGGGGGGCGGGCGAGTCCCTTTGGAACACTGCATGTTTCCCTGTTTTTAGGTTAAGGATCTTTGAAAATTAGCACGTGGGACAGAGCCTTTATCTTTTTCATCCATGACATATTTTACAAAACTGAAGGAGTTTTTTTTAGTCCATGATGTCTAGAACAAAAACCTCTCTTGGTTTTTTAAAACACTGCTCCAGCTGTCCAGAATCTGTCATTGAAAAACACGTGTAAAACAGGAAAAGTCTGTTTGTGAAAAACTGCGCCTACAACAGTTTCGTAGCACAAGTTTAACCATAAATTTCTCCCACCTTATAACGAATTTGAAGAAACTGAAAGAGGTTTTTGTAGTTCAGTATGTTAGGAAGAAAAGCCTCTTTCAGTTTTCAAAATTGAGTTCTCAGCTGTTCAGGAACCCTCTTGGAAGTTAACTGCTAAAAACAAGGAGACAGAGTTCCTCCTTTTCAGAGTTTCATCCTTATGCTTGTCTTCGAATCCTTCTGCTGACCATGTTGTCTCTTTTAATCACATGACATGCATTAAATTAACCATAGACCCTGCTCAAATACTCGTGCTAAGACAAAACCCCTTAGGTGTTGGTTGAAACATGACAACTATCCAAGCTACGAAATGACTGCTGTTTTAGTAGCGCAGAGTTTGGAGTTACTATATGCTTCTCATTCTTTGAATTTTCCTTTGCTTAATATTCAAAACTTCTGAGGTGGCCCTTTTGTGTCTTCAGCAGCAACATACTTTCATAATGGTTCCCTTTTTCATTTCAGAATTGATTCAAAAAAACAAAACTGGCAGTTTCAGCAGTTTCGTAGCGCGCTACGAAACTGCTGTGTGAGTTAAAAGCACAGTTTTTATCCTTCTTGGAATTTTTTAATGAATTCTCCATATGCTAAGGGGCCAAACAAAACTGACATTGTTCATCCAAAAATAACCTTCAATCTTCAAAAAGTAATTTTCACATCAAAATTGTGTCAAAATTTCATCACTTACTGTCAGGTTCATTTATGTTGAGGTTGTTCCTCTGGTTCATTCAATTGAATCTTCAAGTCCTCAACCTGTCCTTTCAGCGTCTGGATTTTAGTTCTTAATTTTCCATTTATCCTTCTGACATATCTTGCCTCTTTTATTGCAAGAATGGTCCAAGTGAAGTATTGATCATGACTGCTCACTACTTCATATCTTGGAACTTTCCCATCTTCCCAAATAGCTTTTACTCTTTCGAAATTTGCCTTTTCAATTGCATGTTTTCTTGCCCTTTCTTGAAGTTGGGAAATCTTAAGATTGGCAGTCATCAATTTCTTTTTGACTTCCTCAAAGCTACATTCTTCTTCTTGAGTGCTAATTGTCTTGCTTGAGTTGAAATGGAGAACTGCCTCGCTTGAGCCTTCAAAGAACTATGATGTATGCTGACCCTGAGCTTGTCAAGTGCTTCTTATGCATGAAAGGAATACGAAAATGACCAAGACCAATTCATCCTTACCTTACCCTTTTTCTTTGAAATTTTTTCAATGATAGCAGTGGCTCCACTTGGGATAGTGTGCCCTTGTGGTACACTAAGAACCTGCAGTTCCAGTGCTGCTATCCATCTTTTAGAATAGAATTTTGAAATGTTGCTCAATCTGCTTTCCAAGCTTTAATGATTTCTACAAGAGGGACTCAATCTGCACCTACTAAAAAAAATGCTCAGTCAACCTACCCTGAGCTTATTTGCATATTCCTACCTACCCTATCAGCGGCAATTTCCACTTTAGGTTAGGAAACATGATATTTCCAATAAAGCCAATCAATTGTCTTTTCTGATATTTGAGGCTCTTGACTGCATTCGACCTCAAAATAACCATGATAGTGAGATGACCAAATCAACTTATAATGTACCTGATCTTCATAATGCAAATGAAAATGAAATACTGGTGTGCAAAGCTTTGCCATGTATTCATTTATAGGGTCAAAGAGGACATGGTTATTTTGATGATCATCATAACATTCTACATCTTCAGACAACTGATTCTCAGCCACACAAAATTCCTTTGATATGCTATCCAACTGCTTTTCTGAATGATTCCCACAAAAAATGTAATTTTCCTCATTATTATGATCATTCTTTGATGTAAGTTGTTGCAAGGAATTACAAAAATGAACAACCTTTTCCTCTGCCTGAGGGTTATAAAAAATTTCTTCCAGTATTTCTTCTTGGTGTTTGTAATCATTTTCATACTCTTTATGATCAAAAGACTGGCAAGTTTGCTGCATCTTCACATTAATCTCAGAGGATGTAACATGGTTTTCATAGCTATACTCTTGCTGATTTCTATGTTGCATGTCATGGGATGTTATACTTTCTTCTAGTTGTTGAAATGTATTGTTATGAAGAGCCTCTAAAATTTCTTCATCCATAAATTCATCATCATCATAACAATCCTCCAAATATTGAATAAGACTCAAATAATGTTTACAACAATTTTTTACCAGCAATAAGGAAGGATGACATTCTTTATACATCTCATAGAATTCATCATAAAAATTAGCAAGCGAATATATTGAACCATTTTCCAAGCTTTTATACCAAGACCATGCTTTTCCTTCCAAAGTGGTCATAAACATCCTCATGAGACAATCTTCAGGGAATTGAACCTTAAGACTGCGTACATGCATATGGAACCTAACCAAATGAAGAGCAGCATTGTCTTTCTTTTCATCTTTGAATATTGGAAGATCTTCTAACTAATCAACCTTTGGCATAGGATTTGGAAAACCAGGGATATGAGACTGATTCATAGGGGCATACCTGGCATTCATTCTTGCAATGGAACTCATCTTGAAACTTCATCAAGCTACTGATCTTCTAGCAGTGGAGTCACCTTCCAATTTGTTATTCGATGTGTGGAGTCGCCAAGGTAGTTGCAGCCTCAAAAATTTTCTAAACTCCTGCTACCTTCAGAAGTTCAGCTTCTTGATTTCGGGAATGAATAATCTTCAGACTCCCGACAGACGCACCAAAATGTTATCACAAAACCCAACCCTGATAGGCTGTTGATCAGGAAGACTTTGAGTAACTATTTCAAACCAAACTTTTGGCTGAGGCTTAGCCTCCTCAACCTGAGAGGGCTCTCTCACTGGGTTAAAGATTTTACTTTGAAGATTAGATGGCTAACTCTATGGAAAATTCGAACAACAATGTATAAATGGTTGAAATACCAATTAACAAACTTCCATTGGGCTATGGAGTCAAAGTGTGTTTCAGTACAACAACAATATCAATTTCACATGGAAGTCAGGGCATAGAGGGTTTTAACATAAAAGCAAAACAGAGATATAATGTAAAGAACACAGTCTACAAACACATGAAGGAAGTTAGAGCATCATCAATGAATTCTAAGTAACATGTGTCTATACCACTGCAAGTAAGTATATGAAGGAAGCCATGAGGAAAATCAAACATTAAAACCCTTGCTGAATCCTGAGTAGTGAAAGCAACTCTTTGTATTAACCTGAAAACATACAGTCACATACAATAACACAATGTGCTTGTTTCTTTGAAAATTTCCAACCCTTGGCGCCTTACATCTTCTCCCATATATAGAGTTTATTACATGACTTAGATTCCTTCCTCTAGGATGAAGAGAATTCGAATTCTACCTGACTTGACACCTATTGACACTTAAAACCAACTATTTAATATAACTGACTGTTAACTAGTAGGTCTAGAGACCTAAAACAATTAGGAGTGTAACTCCTCATTATGATTACAACAACCTTATTTAGGAATTAAACATTCTTTTTGACACCTATACCTCCATGACTTCGAATTTGATGAAGCCTCCCACATTGTCACCTTGCTGTTGATGATAAACCCTAGGAATTAGGGAACATGTTTCCTGTTTTTAGGTTCAGGATCTTTGAAAATTAGCACGTGGGATAGAGCCTTTATCTTCTCATCCATGACATATTTTATGAAACTGAAGGAGGTTTTTTTAGTCCATGATGTTTAAAACAAAAACCTCTATTGGTTTTTTAAAACACTGCTCCAGTTGTCCAGAATCTGTCATTGAAAAACACGTGTAAAACATGAAAAGTCTGTCTGTGAAAAACTGCACCTACAGCAGTTTCGTAGCACAAGTTTAACCATAAATTTCTCCCACCTTATAACAAATTTGAAGAAATTGAAAGAGGCTTCTGTAGTTCAGTATGTTAGGAAGAAAAGCCTCTTTTAGTTTTCAAAATTGAGTTCTTAGCTGTTTAGGAACCCTCTTGTAAGTTAACTGCTAAAAACAAGGAGACAGAGTTCCTCCTTTTTAGAGTTTCATCCTTATGCTTGTCTTCGAATCCTTCTGCTGACCATGTTGTCTCTTTTAATCACATGACATGCATTAAATTAACCATAGACCCTGCTCAAATACTCGTGCTAAGACAAAACCCCTTAGGTGTTGGTTGAAACATGACAATTGTCCAAGCTACGAAATGACTGATGTTTTAGTAGCGCAAAGTTTGGAGTTACTATATGCTTCTCATTCTTTGAATTTTCCTTCGCGTAATATTCAAAACTTCTGAGGTGGCCCTTTTGTGTCTTCAGCAGCAACATACTTTCATAATGGTTCCCTTTTTCATTTCAGAATTGATTCAAAAAAACAAAACTGGCACTTTCGTAGCGCGCTACGAAACTGCTGTGCATTATATGTCACCTTTAGCTATTTGTAGCGCGCTACGAAACTGCTATGTGAGTTAAAAGCACAGTTTTTATCCTTCTTGGAATTTTTTATTGAATTCTCTATATGCTAAGGGGCCAAACAAAACTGACATTGTTCATCCAAAAATAACCTTCAATCTTCAAAACGTAATTTTCACATCAAAATTGTGTCAAAATTTCATCACTTACTGTCAGGTTCATTTATGTTGAGGTTGTTCCTCTGGTTCATTCAATTGAATCTTCAAGTCCTCAACCTGTCCTTTCAGCATCTGGATTTTAGTTCTTAATTTTCCATTTATCCTTCTGACATATCTTGCCTCTTTTATTGCAAGAATGGTCCAAGTGAAGTATTGATCATGACTGCTCACTACTTCATATCTTGAAACTTTCCCATCTTCTCAACTAGCTTTTACTCTTTCGAAATTTGCCTTTTCAATTACATGTTTTCTTGCCCTTTCCTTGAGTTGGGAAATCTTAAGGTTGGCAGTCATCAATTTCTTTTTGACTTCCTCAAAGCTACATTCTTCTTCTTGAGTGCTAACTGTCTTGCTTGAGTTGAAATGGAGAATTGCCTCGCTTGAGCCTTCAAAGAACTCTGATGTATGCTGACCCTGAGCTTGCCAAGTGCTTCTTATGCATGAAAGGAACACGAAAATGACCAAGACCAATTCATCCTTACCTTACCCTTTTTCTTTGAAATTTTTTCAGTGATAACACATTCAAAACAGGTTTCAAATGAGGACTTACCAGTAGATGTGTGGATTGCTCTATTATAAGTGTGTTGTATATATACCATATTTTCATCCCGAGTCTTTGGATGCTTCTGCTTGTAAACCCTCAAAAGTTGCACCAAAGTCCTATTCACTATTTATGAATGCCCATTTGTTTGTGGATGGAATGTTGTAGACCTCTTCAACTTCGTGTCCATCTTTTCCCGCAATGTAGTCCAAAATGCAACGAAAACATTGTGTCCCTATATGAAATGATGCTCCTTGGGATTCCAAAGTGCACTCAGACTTATCCAAAGAACAAGTTTGTTGCTTCTTGTTGGTCGATTGTCTTTTTACAGGGCATGAGATGCACATTTTGCTTAACTTGTTAACTACCAGGAACATGTAGTCATGTCTTTTCGTGGTTGTTGGTAAACCTCCCACAAAGTCCATGGAAATTATTTTCTAAGGACGAGTGAGTACAGATACAGGATGGTATAGACCTTGTTTCTTGTTACTAGGCTTTTGTTGGTACAACAAAGCATACATCCTCTTATGAACCTAGCTACATCTTCTTGCATCCTTGGCTAGTACACATATTGATCCAAGTGGATATTGGTGGCCACCTTCCTTTCCCACTTGGACCCCCATAAGAGGATGTATGCTTTGTTGTACCAGCTATGTAACCTACTCCATTGGATCTTCTCTTTCGGCCAAAATATAGAGATATTAGTGGTCAAGCTCATGAATTTCTGATAAAGGGAAATCTTAGGCAAATCATCCCCATCATGGTCCTTTTTAATGATGGCATGCTTCTTGGTTACCATAAGGTCACGATGGGAAGGAAAAGGGGATTGATGACACGAAGAGACACGACAAGCAGGTTGCTCGGTAGGATGATTGTATGTAAGAGAGGAAACCACTATGTGCTCATTATGTTGGGAAGAAGTGATACATCTAATGAATTCTTTCTCCTCAAGACCACCCTCAAAAGGAGGAAAAGGTTCATTATTATTAGTGATAGTGCAAGAATAATTGAGGAAATGGTCCACATGTGACTCAACTACATTCCCAGGATCGTGAGGAAAGACAAGGGTCCTATTGATATCATCATCATCGGTGTCGTAGATAGGGTCCTTGTCAAAACGATGCCCATGGATTTCCCATTTCCCCTTTTCAATATGTAAGTAATCACTAATATCAATGTCCAAAGGGGTAGTGGGATCATCTTTTCCAAGATCTTCTTGATGTTCAATGAAGGATTCCTCTTGAATCTCTAACGATTGGCATAGTTGAAAATGTTCAAGAAAGTCATCAAAGGATGCTTTAATATATGAGATGCTCCTAGGTTTGCAATTATGTAGCCATGAATTATGACCATGGAGGGATCTCATGAATAACATTATGAGGACATCATGGTGAACCACTTCAACCTTTGAGGTATATGCAACAAACCTTGCTACATGATTAATTGCAGAAAGCGGATCACCATCAAACTTGGGCATCCCATGTATGGTATTCCAGGTGACATGATTAGGGTGCCTAGGGATGGAAGCGATGTCCAGAGCATGGAATTCATCAAAATAAGACCTCCTATTAGTTTTACACATATCAGTTATGTACGAGTCGCCATGGTGAAATCAGAGATTCTTAGAGAGATGCTTGCTTCACCCTAGAAGCATTGACCTTAAAGTTCAATGAAGAACTAGGGTTTCATTCTTCCAATGTAGTTGCCAAAAGGATATATCAATGATGTCGTATAGGAACAAGACACACGTCTCGTTTCCCTGGAAATGACACCAAAAATGTTGCTGCACAAACTAGCAAACCTAGTATATAGGCTAGAGCTAGGGGGCACAACGACAATTTGGGACGAAGGCCCATTGTCACCACAACCTATGTCCCCTTCTCTTTTCGGATTTTTATCGACGGGAGGAGTCCCAATATCACTCACTTGTGATTAGTATGTCAACATTAGGCTTCAAAGTGAGGCAAGGATGGCTAATTCAATGGAAAGGCTCAACTGAGGTGTGACCTTTGGGAGAAGCTAGGATGGCTTTCCACGAAAAACCCCTTGAGATAAAATACTATACGAGACCTAGGGTTGAGATATTTGACGGGACAAGAGTTCATCCAAGGTTAAGATAGCTGAGAGAAAAGATTTTGAAAGATATGCTATTAGAGTACAAACCTTTAAGAAATCCCTAAGTTGAAGGGTAGCTTCAAAGGTTCCCACTTGGTACGAGAGCTAGGACATCAATAAAATGAGATTCCACCGTCGGAATTCGTTCAAAACTTGAGGATGCCTAGAGGAGAGACTGGACATCAAATAAATGAGATTCCACCATCGAAATTCATTCAAAACTTGAGGATGCCTAGAGGAGAGACTAAGGAACAATCCTATTCAGACGGAATTCAAAAATGCACTCTCCTAGAGGATTTCACACCAAGCCCTAGAATGTCTCCCTTAGCCTTAAAGGGACAAAGAAGAGAGAAAGAAAGAGGTGAAGGAAGATTGATTTGTCAATAAGAAGATGATCACCAAGGATTATAGACCAGTGCCTGGCTATTGGGAAAAATAGTGAAGAAATACTTTGATTAGATGATTTTGCTCTTCAAGGAGACTTAATGCAGCTTTGCTAACCCTATATGGGGCAACTTCATGGCTATAATAGAATTCTATACTTCATTGACAATGTTTGATGGAGTTTCAAGGGTGCAATATACAAGATTGACCTCTAGGAACATTCATTCATCATTATCTATGAGTAACGCATGCAATCCTTCCAATAACCTCAATGTTCTCATAAATTCGCATGAAACCAAGGCACATTAAAGATCATGAAATTGCATTCCATAAAATAATGGTGCAAAAGGCCGTTGGAAGGCCTGAATGAGTCCTCAAAGTGCCAAAACGAAGAGGAGGGCTCCATAAATGATGATCAAGGCCCCCCCCCCCTTGATTTCCAAGTAGAACATCATATGGTACTCCCAAGTGGCTACAGGGCACAAGAAATAGTCTCATGGGTCTCCAAGTGGCTCAATAACAAGTCGATGCTCCATCTGTGAGGGGTAGAAGATGGCACATGCCCTCCCATGTCTCTCCAGAAAAGGCAAAACCTCATCTAGGCCTTGGATCAGCTGCCAAGTGTCGGGTGCAAATGTGTGGCGTGCTGGGCAACGTGGTCCAATTGCATCATCATCTTTGTATGGCTGGGGCACGAGCAAACAATGTGTGGTGTTGAAGAAACCCATGGTGTGGCAATCAATGCTCTACAATGTCGGAGGCCCATGGCTGTTAACGCTCACCCTACAAGTGCCATTATGACCCTTTGGAGGGCTTTAATGCTGTGTAGGGAGGCTAAGTCCAAGATGAAGACTCACTTGCAATCTTGTATAAGATCCAATGTGTCTTGTCACTTTCCAGTACAATTAATCATTAGTATAATTGAGTAAATAAGTTTGCTAATCAAGGGTAGAAGTGGACACTTCATAGTAGCTTGCCCTTCCAAATGGGCTTTAAAATGTACAAGTGTTACCTTTCTCGACAAGAGAGGTTAATGAAGGACCCTATTAGGCAATTTCAACCTCTAAGGGAGTGACAGGTCCATAGTACATCCATTAAATGGCTACTGTCATGTCAAATAATGGTGGAATCGAGTGGGGGTAAGAGGGAATGCTCCAAGCCACATGCCATGGTACAAGGGTAGCTATGATGAGGGAAGACCACACCTTGGGTATATGAATGTAGGAGGGAGAAATCGTGGTACACGAGTTACCTCAACTTTGGTTTTTCAACCCTTCTTCATATGTCTTTTATTGATTTTTCTTCCTTTTACTGCTCAGGGCTCTAGGGGATGAGAGCATGATGCATATGATGTAGCAGTCATTACCCCCTTAAGGTTGGGTGGTTCATTGCCCAACAGGGGTTGGGACAATCATGGATTCCTTAATGATGCAAGGAACACTCATAAGGGCTCTAGGAACCAAGGTGATGGCCATAGTGCCAGGGGGTAGAGCTTATGTTCAGATTTTGCCCATGTGCTAAATTTTTATGTCCCGGCCATATTTTGCATTTTGTGGTACATTTTTTTTTATATGTGGCCATATTATGCTTTTATCTTTCTTTTTAGCCACATCAACCTTTGGGGCATCGTTCCAGACCTACCCAAGCAAGGTTACTTGGGAGCAGGAGCGGGGAACGACATTTTTTTAAGTTCCCGATTTGGGAGTGAATCAGGAGCGAATTTTTATATATTTTGATGCATATATGTCAACAAAAGCATGTAGAATGATGGATTAGATATAAAAAGCATAAAAACATGGCTTACACCATATAACATCAATCATCTAGAAGCTATAATCTTAATCAACCACGTCCACAAGTTACAAGTTCTCATTTATATAGCATGTAAGGGTGCACATAACCAAAATAGCATCGAGTGTAATCCATCTTTGAACTGAAAATACATCAACAAATAGGCTCTAGATGGCCTCTAGCATCCAAAAAAATCATGCTACAACAAATAGCTACATATCATCAAAATCATTGCCTATCTTGGGATCTTTGTCATTAATATCACCCTCTAAGCAATTAACATAAGATAGAAAAAATGTAGCATGTCAAGTCAAGATTTTGTTTGAGTGATGGGTACATTTTTAGTAGGGTCATGATAGAGGAGTTCGACAACCAATGTCACTAACATGAAGGTACATAGAGGGCTTGGTGCTCTTGATTAAATACGAGTCCCATATCCTAGTACATGACAAAATCTGATAGAAACATTGCAATCCCCCCAATCTCGAAATCCTGAAAATTCGATAAGTTTGTTGGAATTTGAGTGAGATCTAAAATTCTACTTTTTCCATATGAAATCGAATGAGGTTGGAACCACTCCCAAACATCCTGAGCCATTTCATGGTAATGTTAAAAATTTAAGTAAAAGTATAAGATAATGTCACTTTTACTTTAAGAATTTAACATTACCATGAATCGCATATCAATACTAGGGCCTCAAGCTTGAATATTAGGCTGGCCTGCTCAAAAAATCTTGTTTCTTTGGATTTTTTTTGCATTTGGAACATCTTTGTGACAATTTTTTGGGAAAAAGACCAGGGAGCGAATTTGTTTTTGTGGGAGCACGATGGGAACAAATTTCGAGAGCATGAGCGAATTTCGAGAGCATGCTCCCAGGTTGCTCCTGATTTCTTCCCACTTGGAGCGCATTTGGGAGCAATTTGAGGGGGGGGCGTTCCCCTGCAACCTTGGACCCAAGGTGTAGACAAGGGGAAGGGGAGGCTAACACATTGTGGACTCAATGGACAAATGTGGACCCAGATGGGGAAAATGTGGAAAGCTTAGAAACCAGATTCATCCAAAACCCTTGGCATGTCCCGAATCTCACAAATCAGACACGATTCGTTGGGACACGTGTCACTTCAGCGTGATTGACGTGTCCAGGGGGGTGGGATTCGAGGGACACACGAAACCTGACAGCATGTCTCGATTTCGAGATACGTGCCCCCTAAAAAAATGTGTTGCGCAACCCATAAAGCTCGATTTGGGCTCATTTGGCACTCATTCTTGAGTGTGTCTTCTACTGTGAGTGTGTGGGAGCTTGTAGAAAAGGGTTTGGGAGCATTTTGGAGGTGATTCAAGCAACAGGTAAGTGCATTTTGCTTCTATTTTTTTTTGCATTTTTATTACAACAGTTTCCATGTGAATTTTTTTACAAGTTTGTGTATTTTTTCTTTATTTTTTTACAACATTCATGGCTCAATCAAGGGAAGTAGGGAAGGGGAAGAATGTCTCCATTGGTGATGCCCCTTATGTTCCTCTACAACAGTTAGCCATGAGGCTCCTCTCTGAAGTGACTTCATCCTCTTGTTGCTAGAGGAATTAGAGCACATAGGGGAATTTGTATAGTGTCGAGTAGAGTAGGCTTGAGCAGTCCAGGGCAGAGACAATGGTGTATGTGCACACCAACCTTCATCTTATTTACAGGCAAAGGGATGGGTAGTTGAAGGGAAAGACAAAGATGTGGAATGTCTTTCCTGATGATATGGTTTTGGACAGTAGTGTTGAGCTGGCATTGGCCAACTTGGATCTTAATGAGCCAATGCTAGAGCCTGTCACTTTTGATGATGGTGATACTGTTGAGGGGTCATCCTCCACACCCAACAGATGCATAAATGACATTGGATACAAACGAGGATGCAATAGAGGAAAGCAGTGGTGAGCATGACAGTGATGTTGATTTTGATGATGATGATTGATGACTGGATGACTGGTGAGCTACTTACTGCCTTGTACTTGTAGTTGTTTTGTATTTGCTGTTTCTATTTGCCATTGACATTGCTACTTAGTACTACCTATGTAACACATTTTGATTTTGATGCCTTAATGAGAAAATTGTAGTTTCTTGTCTCTCCTATTGGATCATTGATGAATTTGTCACAATTGTATTTGTATGCATAATGTTACTTTGTAAAACTTACAAATTTACAATTTACAATTTAGAATCTAGATCTATGTCTGAATTTGTATCATGAATGAGAATTTGTGTAAGAAATATCTAATTTTTAATATATATATATATATATTTAATAAAATAATATATAATGTGTCCTATGTGTCCTGTTCCAAGGGGTCAATGTTCCCTTGTCAAACACTCGAATTTTTGTGTTCTACGTGTCCTATGTCCCCGTGTCAGGGGACTTAGGTGAAAATGGATTGTAATGAGTGGAGGAGGGTGAGATATGTGGTATTGGGAAGCGGGACCACGCAACCAAAATCAAGGTTTCCCCTGTAGTGCCACTCCTAAAGCCTATGGCCAATAAAGGAGACCCCACGAGACGAGGATATAGGATTAACCCCCAAGTTGAGGCAAGGGAACAAGAGTACAGTCAAAGCCTGTTCCTTCTGCCGAATCCGCCCACTAATCCATGTCCAAATGTGCCCAAGAAAAGCAAGCATAAACACCCAATTACATAATGAAAAATCATACCTTCGGAGTTGGATGGCCTACCTTCAAACATACGATCATAACACATGAGCGAGGGCACACAATGGTTGGCTCAGGTGGCGGAAAATAGTATCACATCGAGCTATCAGGTGGTTGTAAGGCGCTGCTAGTTGTCTGTTGAAAACAAATCTAGGAGAAAATTTTCTCCTATAGGGGTCAGCCACTGGTGGAGGGTAACACAACCTATGCCTTTTGTGGGAATAAATCTTCTATTTAGTTGAACACAATCCATACAAGAAATTGCTATATTCTTTGTGCCCCTAAGTATTGAAACAAGAAACTACAGAAAACATATTTTCAAAAAACGGGTATTGTTACCGATTGAATCAACAGTGTTGCTAAGGTCTTGACAACCTGCTAGATGGGCACACATAGGGCAGGGACCCATTGTCACCTTGGCCCAAGCATTTGCTATTTAGGACCAACACCCCCTAAATGGCCAAGGGAGGAGTCCATAAATTAACTCTAAATAAATTCACAATAAGATCAATACCTTATATGGAGTCACATACAGTGGAGGTGTTTGCTTATAGGAATTGTCTACCTATAAAATGTGTCATTGTAGCAGCTAAAATCTATAACAACAAATATTAGTAGCCAAAAATCATTGAAAGTATGTTATGCAACCTATGGATTTTGATCAACACTGAAAATCCTAACTAGAAATGTGATTATTTTTTGATTTGAGTCACTAGTTGAGTTATGACTCAAAAAAACTTCTTGTTTTGTGTAGGAGATTGTTAAATCTACAAAAGACCCAGGGATACCAATCTGATTTGGTTGTGACATCCACCCTATAGGTGCCTTAACACTTCAAGATGATTATTGTAGGGGTGGATAAGGTATGAGGGAAAATATAGAGGCTTTTGGGGCCTCCCCTCAGCCAAAATATGACTGAAAAGTGAATTTCCAGTAAGTTAGAAATTACTTTTCAGAAATTTGGATGAAAACCCTCTTGGTTTCCACACAGAAAAATTTATAGATTTGATTTTAACATGTAAGTATGCCTGAAAATGATGAAAATTTACTCTAAATACGGAAAAATAACAATTATTATTAAGCACTAGAGTAAATAACAAGGTTCTGTGGTGGGTGGATATACTCACTGGAAGTGCTGAAAACCTTGCCGTAAATTGTTGAACATGCTTGGTACAACCTTGGAAACTTTGGATCTGCGGTGTCAAACAAATAGATACAAGTGTAAAAATAACTTGAAATAAACCTTGTACCTTTTTTTTGGTTAGATGTGGAAATTAACTCTATTTTCCCCAACATATAAGCTTTGCTAATAAGATAAAAAAATAAAAACCAACGAACAAAATAACTTAAACTAATTGCAAGAATATATATATATATATATATATATATATTTGAAATAAGAGTGGTTGTTGTGTTATACCTGTGTTGTATGCCTCAAAGTCAATATCCCTTAGGTTGATATAACTGGTTTATTCCAAGGGAGTGAGTTTGGTCCAAGATGGAAGTTGGCCCCACCATTGCTTAACCCTCTTGTTAACTTTCAAATTTGCCTAGGAGCCGCCTCTCCTCAAACTGACATCTCCAACCTTCAACCTTTGTGTGCGGTAAGATATGAAATCTGGAAGCAAGTTGAAGCTCCCTCAAGAGATGGTTCAAATGCTTGGATCGATTTACTCGCAAAACCAAGAAAATTCAAGTGGGGTTGCCTCCTAATTGTCTCTCTTGAAGTGACTAGGTAGCCCGTCAATTGCAAGAATTGTTAGCCTTGTCATAATTTTATTTATCATCAAGAAAAAATAGATTTAATTAGTCCCAAACAAAATATCAAGAAAGGAAATAAAAACAATAATTATTCCACACAATGCACTAATAAAAATTTACACAAGGGTTTGCAAAATGTGAGCCCTTTATTATCATAGCACTTATCTCAATTGACAACAACAACATTATAGATGAGGGGAGGCTAGCTTTTATAGGAAATATTATAACGACAACTAATGGCTAGTTGGACTCTTCCTCAATAAAATATTTACTAGTCATCCACAAGTTGGAGACTTACTTAATTCATCAAATATTACAAAAATACTTTTAATATGCCTACAATGGGGTTGAATTGGGATTAAATTCCACATTTTGGTCCACAAAGTCCCTTTGCTAATGGTCCATGATGGTCAATAGTCAAATAGTAAACAATAGCAACTCAACGTTTCACTTGGTCACTGTTGTAGCTTTTATAGGAAAGTTTATAACGACAACTAATGGCTAGTTGGACTCTTCCTCAATAAAATATTTACTAGTCATCCACAAGTTGGAGACTTATTTAATTCATCAAATATTACAAAATAATTTTAATATGCCTACAATGGGGTTGAATTGGGACTAAATTCCACATTTTGGTCCACAAATTCCCTTTGCTAATGGTCCATGATGGTTAATAGTCAAATAGTAAACAATAACAACTCAATGTTCCACTTGGTCATTGTTGTAGCTTCTACAACCCCCCTCCAAAATTTTGGAGCCTCCCTTTGGTCATGTAAACTATCGTTTTAACCAACTAAGGCCACCCTTGGTCTTAATTTTATAAGTGTCGAGTTTTCTTCTTTAAGTACTAAGTGTCGCAGCCTCTTACTCCTTCATGCCAATCTTGTAATATCTTAACTGTGCATTTCCTTCAACAACTACTAGGTACTTTATGATGACACTCAGTCCTTGTCAATAGTAATTGTTCAACTGCTAAAGATAGACAATGCATTTCTTGTGAAGACAGGCTTAAGCATGCCCTAATGACATTGATTGCATGCCTTTATCTGAGGGATTGCGCAGTTCCTTGTGGCAGTGAATTGGATAACTCATTGACAAGCAATTGCGCAAACCCTTGCAACAAGCAACTGTGCAATCAACTGTGGAAGTCAACTACGCACTCCCTTGTGACAGTGAACTACACACTCCACTGAGACAACCAACTGTACAGTCTCTTATGCCAGTGAAATGCGTAGTTCCTTGAAAATAGGAATTGTGTACTTCTAGATGGTAGTGTGGCATGTGTTTCCAAGTTGTTATTTTGCATGTATCAACTTACTAAGTTTAGCTCCTTGATTTTAGGTATTGACGCTTGATGAAAGGAGATTTTAGGGTATAGTCAATTTCCCCTTTCTTTATAAAATTCGATCCTGAGGCCTGTGGGTTATGCCCCACAAACCCTATCGGAAGTGTTATTGAGGCCTTAAGCCTTTAAACCCATGGCCTTCAACTCTATTGGGATACATAGGATACACGGGAAATACACACAAAACTCCGACCCGAAACACTTAGTCAGACTTCAAAAACATTACACCCGCGTTCATAATTATCAGCGGGTCTGCTCTCTTGGTCCATTGCCTTTTCGTTGTGCTCTCCGATCACCGATCTCCGTCGTCCATTACTTTCCCGGATCCAACGGCTATCGTCTTTTCCCGCTCGATCCAACTTGCACGACACTCCTTCGTCATTGATTTGCACTTAGTGGATCCGATGGTCCACAACGATTTCGGGTGGACAAGTAGCATGATGATTAATTGCCCGAAAAGCGGTTTCCTCTCTCTTCATCACTGCTACGTGTCGCTTGATGAGTGGAATCAAAGGCCTTTCTTGAAATACTGCTTACCACTTTTGTTCTGCTCGGAATACCACTTACACTGTTGTGAAACCACTTCTCTTGCGAATTAACTTCTGCGCTCTTCCGCCATACGATGACCATCGATCTATTCCATCGGACGGTTCTGATGGTTCCTTCGGGTTCCTCTGTGTTTTGATCTGGACCGTTGATCTCTGAGATCCAACGAATCCTGTGCATAATCATCCGTTTCCTCCTTAACTTAATCTTTCTTATTTTGATGGATTTATGCCTTTCTCAGGTTCTCCTCTGCCACACTCTGCTTAACACACGACATAACTCCATAATTGACATTTTAGATCGCCATTGATCCATACAGTGATCGATGGTCGATCAACACTCCAACACAGAATAACTGACAGTACAGGTCGTATATGTAAACCACAGAGACACAACTTTGACAATACGCAGATTTACAATAACACATATATTCCCATTATATACATAGAACTTCATTACAGGCTAAAGCATTCCAACCTTAGTTACAAATCACTCTCTCAACTACATTGTATCATATCTCTTCTGTCTATTATCTATCTATATCGCTCTGTCTCTCTTTTCTATCACACGATATATATATATATATATATATATATATATATATATATATATAACACGCAGGTTCATCGTTACAGGAATATTGAATCCGATCACTAAAAGGATCCGATCAAATCCTCTCCATGAATCACTCAGCGGTCCCTAATTCTCTCTACATGCATACATATGTGGCTGATTACATTTAATAAAGTCTTCAAGAGACTTTATCCATTTCATAATTTACTCTGTTTTAAATAGATTTGTCCCCTGTTCAACTCCGATGGTCCACGTCCTCTCGTTCTTCGCTTTGGATTCCTCCTTTAATTATGAGTGCTCGGATGCTCCTGGATCAACGCTTAAAACCCTAACCCTAACTTCGTGAGTGCTCATTTATATAACAATCCATCCTAGAGTTCATTCTCACACTCATCTTTGTAGCTCTATCTATTCTTGTGAGCACAAGGAGCTTTTGGTTTCATTTACGCCGCTTTTCTGGGTAAGTTTCTTAACGGTCGCTTTTTGCTACTTTTTCTTTTGCTTTCACAAGTGTTGTTTTTCCCTGCTTTTCACATAACAAGTGTTGTTTTAACTATTATTAACTTTTGCAAGTTTTGTTTCAATGTTTAATGCTTCTTTTCTAGTGTCGCTTCGTATTCCATATATTTTCGCCTACCAGTAATCATTGTTGCTGAACATATTAATGCATGCTTGTCTTCTCACTTTCATTAACGTTTTTGCTTGATGTGAATGCCTATTTGGTTGAATCTCAAGCTGATCTACATCCTTCTTCCCCTTAGTTAGCATATCTCGATCCTTGCTCTCTGTTGGAGAAAATTGCGCAATCCCAGAGCCTCCTTCCCTCTCCAACTGTGCATTGTGAAAGCCCAGTTAATAGAGGTTCCCTCTTGCCCTTTGTAACTACGTAATTCCTAGGCCCTAGTTGTGCATTGCGCATTCCCAACGAATAGTGAGGCCCTTCCTGTACATTGTCACTACGAATTGTGCAAATGGGAAGCCTCTCTCCAGTAGCAACTGCGCATTGCGCAATGTTAGTCCACAAACTCTCTCTCTTGCTGACAAGCATTGCACAATCCCCTCTCGGTCACTACACAGTGCACATTTCTTGTGACCAGTGAGTCACTTTGCCTCACTTGTGCTCTAGCATTGCGCAATCCCCCTCTAAGTGGCTATCTTCTTCTTGTGATTGATTGATAGATTAGTTGATCTTTTGTGAAACTGACTTGCTGTTTCCATGAGTACATCTGTTTCACCAAGTACTGCGAATCTAGAACACATCAGTGTTTCATCATCCACCAGCAGCATGCCTCCTACTACGAAGAAGGGGCCATCAAAGGAGGTCACAGAAAGCAGTATTGAGGATGCCATGGACAGTACCTTAACAGGAGTGCCGATCTTGTCAAACACTCAATGCTTCATTGATAAATCTTCCACTGTCACATGGCTATCCGTCAAAGATGTCTTCAATGCAAAGGACTTCTCGAAGGATCTTGAAGATAGGGAAGTTTATGAGAATATCAAGAAATCAAGGTTTGACAAAGTTGCTTGCAGGTATCTTTTGTCACCTTGTGTCGATGCCATCAAATGGATATTGCAAGGTCTAAACACAAAGAACATGGTGCTTAATAGTGTTAATGGGAAACAACTTACCTCTCACCAACCACATGACTTGCACTCATACTACAAGTTGCCCAAGCCCGCTCAACATTTGAATTCCTAGTTTTATGTAGCTTGGGGTTATTTGGACACAAGGGAAGTGATTAATTCATGGTGGCAGGAACCAACTAAGTTTCGCTAGAAGCCAGATGGTATCTACAAGATTAGTTCTCTTCGGGAAGTTTATCAGTACTTGATGGCTATGTGTTGCAGGATATATGGGCAGAAGAACACTAAATTTTGTGATGAAGGTTGGATCTTCATGCTTTATCCACTTGTCATAGAAGGAAAAGTATTCAATTGGTCAAATTTGTTGGGGAAGTGGCTGAAGATTAATATGACTAAGGCGAAAGAACCCCCACAGGGCAGACAACCGTAGTTTTACTTGTTTGCCTACTTACTAGATGGTATTTATGCCCGCCATGAGTTCCTAGGTCTAGGCTAGAAGTGGACTCCAAGAGAACTCCCTATCAATGTTCATTGCAGGTTATTGTCAGAGTACAACTACAAAGGAGTTTATGAAAAGCTTGTTGAGCACTTCTTCATGGTATTATATTAGATGATCTTTGAAGTAAGCCCCTTGCATGTCTCATGAGGCTAGAACAACAATTGTAGAGATATCAGATTGGTTTGCCTGGCCTCAAGGCACATAACTTAGAGTGTTTGGTTCTCAGATGCCCCCACATCTCATGCCAAGGTATGTGACCGATAAAGTGGTCATGTAGGAGCTCAGATACCAACTTAGCATAGGCTTATCTCAGTTGTTGCAAAAGAAGAAGAAGGCACCTTGGCCTTCCTTTCCTTTGCAAGTGGGATCCTATGAGCTCAAGAGCTTGAAGGTTGTAGAAACAGAAGCTAAGGAACTTATCTGCCTTAAGCTTGGTGAGATGATTTTTCACATATACAATGCCATGGGTGTGTGTAAACGACGTTGTGCTAAGTTACATTTTGCCTGGCTTTATGAGTCTTATTCCCAAGAAGAGGAAGAAAAGATAAAGAATTGGTACAATGCTTCCAGAGCACATGCACCAGGTGATGAGGCAGACCCTTCCAACATGGCCCATGAATAGGATGTTGTCCAGGAAGGGAACGAGTAGGAAGTGCCCACTCCAGTCAGCATTTGCCAAGCCAAAGAGAAAAGTTGTGCATGATCTTGAAAGAGAAAGGAGCTAGAAGTTTAGAGCAGATACTATCATCACTAAAAGGGCCATTGAAGCAAAAAAGTGGAGAAAGAAGCTTGAGGAATCAAGGAAGAAACAACAAGAAGAGGAGTGAAAGTAGAAAGAAGAATGGAAACATGAGGAAAGAGAAGAGATGCCAAAAAGACATGAAAAGTTAAGAAAGAAGGAAGAAGAGGAAATTAGAAAGAAGCAATAGGAAGAAATATGGCAGAAGCAGAGAGAAGAAGAAGAAAGACAGAGGCAGTTTGAAGAAGAAAAACACCAGAAGCAGTGAGAAGAAGATGAAAGTGGGAAGAAGCAGGATGAAGAACTTGCAAGAGAGATAGAAGAAGAGATACAGGGCCATGACATAGAGGTCAAACAGGGGGAGGACAACCAAGAGGCAGACATTGTGCCTATTACAGAACAGACCAACTATTAGCCTCCACCTCCTCTTACTGGTGGCCACATCCCATTCAGTGAGATGGGAATATCTCCTCCACAAGATGAATTGGTCATGGATATTTCCAATCTTACCTTTGATTAGTTGAAGAACATAATAGTGTAGGAGAGGCAAAGGTACTTTCCAAATGACCTTGTTCATCCTATTTCTATTCACACAGAGAGGGTAATTGTGCCAAACACCAGGAAGAATTTGAGAACAGGTGCAACAACATATGAAGCCTTTGCAGAAGCTACGAAAGTAAATATTGATTTCTTGATGAAAGAGAATGAGAAATTAGCAAAGGAGTTGGCTTTTGCAAGGCAACAGGTCAATTATCTCCTTGCTGAGAATCAAAGGTTTTTTCTGCTAGTTCTAACAAAAAGAACTACAAGCAGCAATATTTGAGGAGATTCAGTCATTGGAAGACATTATGCGGCAACTATATGAGGAAATGATCACCCTTCATAAGGCGGTAGTGCCCTTGCACACAATACAAAAGTGGTTGCGAGAGAATGTGAAAGTTTTAAAGATAATTTATGCAACCATTGATGCGATCCAAGAATGGGGCACTAAGTATAGGAACATACCATCAGAGTTGGTCAGGAAGACAAGGCAAGATGTTGAGTTGGATAGAGCTGAGGTTAGGATGCTTATACAGGGGAATAAACAACTCAACACTTATGTGGCCAACACCATATCCGCCTACTCGCGATTGTATCATTGGTTGGACTCCTTGGTAAGACTCAAGAGTGCACAAGATACCTTCCGTTGGAACATTTATGGAAACAAAGGGAATAAATGTTGTCAAGAAAGAGAGAAGAATTCTTGAGCAACCTGAGACAGGTGACCACTAAGGAAGATTTAGAAGTTACAAAAGAGAATGTTCTACAATTTGCAATTGGACCTGCCAAGTTGAATATGAAGCTATTCTTATTGTGGAACAACATTCAAACCAATTCCAAAACCATCTATCCAGATGCAATGGAGGGAAGAGTCAGACATAATCCAGATCTTCCATCAAAGTTTGAAAACATAGAAGCGTAATACAAGGCTTGGTACCAATATGTCACATTAGAACTACATGTAGAAGTTGCCGAGCTACAGTTTCCTCAAGTTCAACCATGATGTATTAGTTTTGTCTTATTAGGCTCTAGCCACATTTTTGTCTTATGTAATTTTATATTTTGAAAATAATAAGAAATGTAAATGTAAGTGGAAGTCCAAGAGTCACATAGGGAATATGAAGAGTTATTAGGTAGAATAAGGACAAAAGAAGCTCAAGAGTCATGAGGAAGCTCAAAGGTCACAAGAGAAGGTGAAAGGTCACCTCATTGTTATAAATAAACCCTCATAACTCAAGCAAAGGGCTTGGAACTTAGGATTGGTAGCCTTGGCTTCTCTAGCTTAGCATAGGAGTGAATATCATTCTTTGGAGAAGCAAGTGGTAACTTCATGTTCCACTATTGGAGCTAGTGTCATATCATTGTATTGTGTACTTGGAACTTTCACTCAATTATCAGAAGCTCTCAAAGCCAACACACTTTCATGCATGTATTGTGGATGTTGTAAGACTATTATAAATGTTTACGGTATATATTGTTTCATACATGCTAAGGTCAATGAACTACTTCATTAGCTTTAGTATCTATCTTATTGAATGTGTGTTGTATTTGCTTTCATGATCGTTATTATCTTGTGAACTATTTTGCAGGTTAACTAATGATTCTTTCATATATGTGTGCATCTCTTTTAGGATAGTACTATTACTTTTCTTCTAGAGGTTCACTCTCTTTTCTCCTTATGTAAAACTACCTTTTATGCGTTAGAATTGATATTCCACAAAGTTTGCTCACTTGTTGCCCCAAAGTTATGTGTATGCCTTTTCATGTTGTTTATTGGAGCCAAGGCACATCTTTAAGATCACCAATTATGGCAACCTACCTTATTTTCCAGTGGGTGCTGCTACTCCAAATGGTGCGAGGTTTGATTGGGACTTCATATCAGGGAGACCCCCTCCCTGTTGTCAGCATCCAACACCGTTAACAGTCACCTTTGAAAAATTTGAGTTTGTCTGTTGGAGGAGAAATCCATCTTCTAACGACTACTTTCTTGGTCCATTGCTCAACTATTTTGTCCACCAAATCTCGAATGGATAGTTAACTTCACCAATAACTATTTTTGACTTGACTTTTCTTTTTAGTAATTTTGCTTAGCCACATGGAAGATGGATCTCCAATGCCCTTGACTTTCTAACAATTTTGGCACCTGGGCATGTTGAAGTCTGCCTAGATTTGAACTGGGTATCTCTCGGAATCGTCAAATCTTGCCTAACGTTGTCACTTCATCACCTACTAACCACATTATCATGCCCCGTGCTAGAGCTCTAATGCCCTTGGGAGTTTGCAAAATATGAAACATGGGTTTTGTTCCTCCCGTTCTGTAGACCAATTTTGACATATTACATGTCACAAACAAGCCAGTGTTGTTCCTATTTTGTCACTTGGAAACTTTTTTTGACTTGTTGACCAAGTTGTAACTAGTGACCGTCATCTCTAATTGGAAAAATTCAACATCGTGTCCATTCCTCTCTTCAAACTGCATGTTTTGAGACCAAGTTGATTTTTTGACCACTGGGACCACTTTGCATTGGGAATCGTGAATAGCCTCAGGAAATGTGAAAAGTTGTCAAATGAGATGCTATGTTTTGAGAGTTTTTTGAGGAATACTATGCCAAAGCCAAGGCTACCTACAAATTCTATAGGCCATAACTATGTGGAATGAAATAGGTGCACCTTCATGCAGGATGGACTAGCTCATACATCGGTGATCACCCCTACAAATGCAGGCTCCCATAAAACCATGTGTTCTCGAGAGAGTTCACCTAAGGTCGTCTAGTTCTGTATAGGATGAGAGTAACCTAAAGTGAAACTTAAAGGGACCAACCATGGTCCGACCAAGACAACAAGATACAGACTCAATAGACAGTGGACACAGGTCTAGGATACCGAATATAGGGCCTCACATGGATTTTACATTGCTTTTGACTTGTGACCTTGGGATTACAATGGTAGTGGATGCTACAAAAATGTTCATACGTACCCTTGCTAAAATAAGGGGTAATGGGAATAACAAAGATCTAGAAATCATATGAAACTTGGGGTAAAGTCTTGAGGAAATCACAAAAATGGGGGAAACAACAAGATTTTTTTTTTGGAAAAAGGAACAAACTTTTCAAGCAAAGTTTATCATCTATCTGTCAAGTTCATAATTTCATTCAAATTAAAAGCAATAAAAGAGGCAATTTTTCATCATGTAGACTCAATACTTCATAGTTCCTATGCATAGGAATGTTCAAATGAACTCTAAACCTTTTTTCAGTGAGCAAGTGAACTCCTACTCTTGTCTAGCTTTTTTGAAACATCTCATTGCAAAAATTATACCTATGCAAGTGACTTCCCTTTGTATGGTTACTTCTTTTGGTAACCATATTGGTCATTGACTTCATCGATGGTTAATTCTTGGGTGCACATGTTGAATATCTACCTATTAAGGCATTTTGGTGTCAATTTTTGAAGCTCTTCTATCTTGCTTTCTATTTGGTGCATAAAGATTGATTATGAATCCTCTGGTCCTCTACAAGCGAACAAGGTCAATCCATTTTGTAAGATACCCCCCTTGGAATATTTCACAAGATCGCACCAAAAGCTCTGAGTTTGTTCAAGTTTGTCACTAATGTGTTTCCTTAAACAATTTGCATGCATATGGCTATAGGTGCATGCTTTGTATAGTTTATTTTAAAACAAGTAATATAGTGCCAAATAGATACCAAAAGACATTTCAAAACAACAGTGTATAATTTGTATTAAACCCATAAATGTACATACCACTGAAATAGACTTGCAACAACAATATAACTCCTATTTCTCTATTGACGGTGCTGGACCCGCCAACATTAAGGGGATCTCCCCAGTATGAAGTCCCAACTAGACCTCACATCGTTTGGTGTAGGAGTCTCATCCGGTACGATGGCTCGGTTGCCATTATCTTAAAGATCTGCCTCAACTCTTGCTTGTCAACATAGGAGAGTGTTTTGCCTTGTCTTCGAGAAGTGAGGTTCGCGTGCTTGGTGAGTGTAAGTGTCACTTGTGTCAGTAGTTCTTTCACTGTCGACGGAGAGGGTGAGAGTGAGTTCCAGGTCGATTGGGAGCAGTCCCAACACTGCTAGGAACCCACAACACAACAGGACATGCATAGCTTCCAGAGGAGCAACCCACATGGATGTGACAGTCACAACATACAAGGAAAGATAACACGTACAACACTCAACGATCAGTCCAAACGAGTGCAACGATTGTTACAACAAGCTTCATGTGAAAGGTCTATCTAATTTCCGGGAGAGTAGTCTACACGGGCTAGACAACGTTAATAGCATATACATCACATTTCCATTAATAGATTATGCATTACAACAAATGAAACAGTTCAGACGTAGAACACAGGTTAAAGCAACATGCATTACAAATGTTAAAGATTAGTTTTACAACAGATACAATACATGTGTGAAAACGTGTTGGCCTGTTAGCAGGGTTTTGAATTAAGCGAAAGTTCCAAGACACATCGTTACACCATACATCACTAACCTCGAGTGCGGGGCGTTGGAGCCACTACTTACTCAAAGAAAAGATTACAGACTCTCTTGGCTAGGTGGGAGGAGCTGAGGTAAAAAGTCCTTTCATGTACAAATGAGGGGGTATTTATAGCCAAGGGTGAAACTGACCCTTATGGCTATTCGACTACCCTCATGACTGTTTGACTTCCATGACTTTTCGACTTACATGACTCTTTGTTCAACAAGTGGGTCTCTTGGACTTCCACGTTACATCACATTGATTGACAACAAGCCCATAGTGGAGATGTGGGTGACATGACTCATGACGTGACTTGACATGACAGTGCTGGTACATTCATGCTGCTGCTATAGTGCATGTCAAGCTACAGTGCTGCTGGGTGATGGATGTCTTCATGTTGTATCATAGCTTCACCTCCGCAGGGCAAAGTGCGCTGAGTCTTCGATGGTCCTTAGTTCACTTGATGAAGCTTTAACATGTTGTTCCTTGCTTGCATGTTGCAAGGCTTGACAGGTTCATCTGTTCACGAAGGTGCATGTTCATCGCGTTCGTCCGTTTCACATGCGTCATTCGTTTGTCCATTGGTGAACCTGTCCTTTTGCATGTGCTCCCCTTGTTCATCTCGTTTGTAGTCTTGCAATGTTTGTTGTTGTACCTATACCTGCAGTCAATCATGACGAGACTTCATCAAATCCAAAACCTCCTAGTCTACCATGACGCGTGATCATTTCGGATGCAGGTGACCGGGAGAGGCAGTAAGGTTGTGAAGCAGGATGATGGCTCTGGGCACTTGATGAAAACTACGCAAAAGTCACTGAGTGATGAAGATGGGCAATTTGAGTCGACAGTAACTGTCTGCGAGGTCTGGCTCGGCTGGGAGACAAAATTGTGCAAATTTTTGTAGGGACAGTCTGGGCTGCAGGAAGGCAAGGCAGGGATGTTCTACGCATTTTTCGGAACAAACGAGTAGCGAGGGTTGGACAGCCAAATTTGCGCAATTTTCTAGAGGAGCGGGCTGGGCTGCATGAAGGGTCAGCAGGTAGGGATTGCGCAGTTTTTTGGGGGAACTGCTTGGGAGACTGGCAACCAAAAGTTCCAATGTTACTTGGGAGCGGGAGCGGGAGCGACCATTTTCAGAAGCTCCTGGTTTGGGAGCGAATCTCGGAGCGATTTTTAAAAAATATATATATTTTTTAATTTTTGATACATATATGTCAACAAAAACATGTAGAATGATGAAATAGACATAAAAAACATAAAAAAACATAAATTGATCATTGAACCATATCACATCAATCATCTAGAAATTATAATCGTCATCAACCTTAGTAAAATTAAAATACATATTACAACTGCAACATATTGAGTCTTATAAATCATGATTCATCAAATTCAATATTAAAGTTTCAACTTCAAGCTTTCAGAATTGAAAATTTAATAACATTTATCATCATTGATCACCAAAGTAACAAGTTGTACTTGTAAGCCAAGTTTAACCATTACAAGAAGTAATATCGAAGATATTTCTAAGTCCTGACTCCTAACTTCTAACTGTTAACATGATATGAAATGTTAAAAATTTATAAAATGAAACATGAATAATGAGATGAAATGAAACAACTTTAGTGACTAGTCTTTCACAAAGCATCATATTCATAATTCACAATCATTACCAATGAGTTATAATTGCCAAGGCCCAACTTCAAACTTCAAATTTTCATTGTCACAGTGATATAATGTTTACAAAAAATATCATAATGTCATAATGATATGAAAGAGTCAAGAGTCAAGAGTCAAGGACTCAAAACTCAACACTGAACAGTTATGAAAACTAAAGTGACAAGTCTAATAGAAACTAAAAAAGACAAGTAAACTGTAAATCTACAAGTGGCCCTTGCCACGAGAGTCTCCAGGAGTATAAGTAGGTCGTGGTGGTCTTCTAGGAGTCTCCCGCCCAGACCGACGACCAGAACTAGAGCCTCCACGCGAGGGTGTCGATGGAGGTGGCGACAGCAATGGAACAAGACTCGGGCCCCGAGAACTGCTACTGGATGGTGGAGGTGGAGGTGCCATGGCTGCTGCAGCTGCTTCAGCTTCATCCCGTACAAGCTCCTCTTCTAGTTCTTCCATATGTACAATGCCATCCTCCAAATTGTCGTCCTCAGGGTGATTGTCCCAAATTTTATATGTGGGATCTTCATTAGCCCGATCACAGTAATGGCTCAACAACCTCAAGTTGTAGTGCACATAAACCAAGCTTTCTGCTCGGTTTTCGTTGAGCCTGTTTCTTTTCACATTATGTATATAACTGTAGGTGCTCCAACACCTCTCTGCAGAAGAAGAATTTACAACCTGTGAAAGAACTTTTATTGCCAATTTTCGCAAAAGTCCGTGGCCGCCATATGTTTCCCACCATGTGAGAGAATCAAATTTATCTTTGTCATCCATTGCATGGAAGTTACCATACAAACCACTGCCAGTGAAGTATCTGCCTATTTCAAGGCGCACAACTGCACATTCCTCCCTGTCAGGCACCAACTTTTCTAATGCTTCCAGATATCCTCTAGTTACCTCTCGATCTAAATGGGGTTTGGTCCTAACACCACCCCCTGCTGCAGGTTTGCCCAACCAAGAATCTGAGTAGTATTTTGGCATAAGGATATACGCCAAGCAATGTAGTGGAAGGTTAAGCCTATTCCACCGTTCACACACACAATCGTGAATCAGTTTGTACAAGTCGGGATCTCTGTTATGAACAATGTCTTTTATTTCCCCCAACATGGTATCCATTTGCTCATACACCTCGCCAATCACTGGTTTGTCTGTATCTGCAAACCGAATCATGTTATAAATTGGCTTGGTGAAATCCAATACCTGTCTCACAGTTGTCCAAAACTGCCCATCAAGAGCGGCCTCCTCCACCGTTTCAAAACCTGCAATGTCAGCTACATTTGTAGCCCTTTCCTTTAACACCTGCCAATGTGGACTTGATACCATGCTAGCTAATGCCTCTCTTACCTTCAAAAGGCGCCTGAAGGTGAGGTAATAGCTACCAAATCTAGTCCTCGCAATCTTTAGCAACTCCAATCTCGAGTGACTGCGGAAAAGGCCATGGGTATTGCTATGATTTGTAATAAATTTTATCATTTTTTTTCCTTTCTTGTACAAATCACCAATCCATTGGTATTGTTCATTTTTGTTTTTGACAATATCATGCAACAAAAGGTTCAATGTGTGAACCAAACATCCAGACCAAAATATGTTCGGGTATTTATCCTCAATAATTGCTCCCGCTGCCTTACAATTAGGAGCATTATCAGTGATGACTTGGATGACATTGTATGGGCCAATACGCTCAATTGTTTCAAGCAATGCTTCTGCAATGTTGATAGCGGTCTTGAACTTGTCTGAGTAATCATGTGCAACTAGAAAGATGGGACCACTTCGGGACACAGCAAGAACACTTATCAATGGCTTGCCTTTTACATTTGTCCATCCATCAGATACAATGGACACCCCATTGTCAGTCCAAGAACTTGTCATTTTATTCAAAGAATGTGATATTTTTGCTTTTTCATGATCAAGGCCAATAGTTCTTGCCTTGTCATACCCAGGGCTCTTGTATCCTTTAGGGGCATCATTTATGGCAGAAACCATTTCGTGCCAATAAGGTGAGCGTAGAACATTGAATGGTATCCCACATGCATAGAGGAACCTGTAAACTTTTGAATCCACATCATTCCTACACCCCTCATCAAGGAAATCTGATATGGTTCTACGGCGTAAAGATGATGACCCTGTGCCTCCATGTGCATATCCACTGCCTTGGGAGGATGCTGAAGGAGTTCTTTGTGAGCTTGGTTCAAAGAAACCCCTTGATCTTTTTGCTCTGTATTGGGCGTCCTCCTCTTCCTTTATGTATTTGGCTCTATCTGTTGTTGACACCGCGTTACAAGTTTTGATTCCTATTTGTTTCTCTCCGTCCCATGGCCTTTTCCCGCAGAGGTGTCTTCTAGCACGGGTGTATGAGCCTGTGTAATCAGTGTTGCAATGGGGGAAATGAAATTTAGTGGTTCCACCCCCTCTCCCTGTTTCAGCCCTGTGAACATATTTCCACAATGGAGTTTGGTCTTGTTTAGTTTTTGGACCCTCATGTTCACCCTCCTCCACATCCTCCTCACTGGGGTTTTCACCAATTTGACTTCCTCCGGCTTCTTCATCCACCTCTTCAGTTTCAGGCCCCCTCCGTTTCCTACTCTCCACCACCATAATAACCAGAAAGGGGACCAGGAAGAGGAAAATGCCAATAAAAATCCCCAGGTCCATCGTGTTTGATGTTTGTAGGGTTTGAGTCTTGAATCTGCAAATTAATTTAGTTTATTGGGATTAATTCATTTAATTTATTAATTTAATTTAAATTAATGATCTTTAAGCTCAAACAGGTAAATGAAACTAACCAAATTAACTACCTAACCAGCTAAACTAACTAAATGATTAAGTTACTTACCTCTGCAAGCTTGCTCCTCGCTCCTTGGCACTTGCTCCTCGCTCCTCAGCTCTGGCTCCTTGCTCCTCAGCTCTTGCTCCTTGCTCCTTTGCTCTTGCTCAGCTCTCAATCTCAAGCTCAATGAAGTTGAAATGAGTTTTTTTTGGCCCATTGGGCTTATAAACAAAAAAAAATTAGTTAAATTTTTTTAATTTTTCGGGTCCGGCGGAATTTTTTTCCGCCGAACCGCTCCCGGCCGATTAAAAATCGCTCCCGGAGCGTTTTTTAATGCCCGGGAGCGATCGCTCCTCGATCGCTCCCGGGCATTAAAAAGCGCTCCGGGAGCTCGGGAGCGATCGCTCCCTGAAACGCTCCCTCCCTGAAACGCTCCCTATTAGAGCAGGGAGCGTAAATTTTTTTAAGGGAGCGCACTCCCGAAAATCGCTCTCGTCCGGGAGCGATTTTGGGAGCGCGCTCCCGACCCGCTCCCGAGCCGCTCCCGCCCGGAGCGCGCTTCGGGAGCGGGTTCGAGGGGGGGGGCGCTCCCCCGCAACACTGACCAAAACTGTATAATTCCCAGAGGGAACTAGCAGCTCGCTGCTGGGGTCACTAGCAGCCAAAACTGTGCAATTCCCAGAGGGAACTTCTAGTTGGCTGCTGGAGACACTGGCAGCAGAAACTGTGCAATTCCTGGAGGGAACTGGTAGTTTGCTGCTAGGGGCTGCTAGCAAGGGAAACTGCACTGAGGCCGAGAGGCTGGCTTGTTGATCATCTCTATGCAATTTCTGAGCTGAGCTGACTGATGGGTAGTGGAAGGCCTGCTCATGAACACTACGCAATTTCTAAGATGAACACTTGGTCGACTGTCGGGATGATTGAATGGGAAAACTGCGCAATTTTTTGAAGGAGACAGGGACGGGCACTTGGTGTTTGTCCGGCCTGTCTGCACAATTTCCTTAGTTAGCTGAGCGAGTAAGGTCAGTGGCCTCTGCGCAATTTTTGAGGAGAGTTAGTCCCGGGGTGACTGCCGGGTCCGACTGTCTGGGTGGCCAGCATGAGGGTTGATTTAAATGCTTGCAAGCAGCACAACTTGAAAAGACTAGTTTGGTGCTTCTGCACTATTCTGGTTGACAGTCGATCAAGTCGAAAGTGGGGTGATGGTCCGACTGCCAGAGGGAGTTTGGTTGTCAGAACTTCAACAAAAATGTTTAAGTGTGTGAACGATTGAAAGACGTATAGGTATTCATACGAACACACACTCACATGACTCGATTACGAAACGACCCAAACCATCCAGGCACACATGTTCAACATGACTGACAGACGGTGCAAGTGACAAGCGTGACACTTGTGATTGACCATTCATTGATCGAGACAACGCTTGCACGATAGTGAATGTGACTCTGTGTGAGTGCGACAACTCATAGCGAACACAACAAGCACATACGAAGCGAAGATTTTGAGCAAAACTAGAATATGGTCGCAAACATGACTTAGACACCAGCTTGCAAAAACTTGAATGAAATGAAGTAGCAAGGCGGATGTAACGACTCACACGAGCTCACGGAGTGAACCCGAGTGTGTGCAGTCATCAAGTGAAACTCTCAAGGGAGGCTCTGAAATTAGTGCAGGCCAAAATTTTGGAGGGTGGTTATAGCCGCTACAACACTTGGCGACACACTCGTAGAACTCTAGCTTTTCTGTTTCGGTTCACAGCTAGCACAAGGCCTTGGTCTTTTGGGGAGTATTGAATCGCTGTGCGGGTTACTTCAGTTTCCCCACTTACCCCATGGACATACATGATTCACCCTTTGCCAACTCAGTCAAACAAAAACAAAAGTTCAACTTAGATCTTAGTGTTTCGAATCCGGAAGGGTGGTTTAGCTTATGAGTTGAAGATTTTCAAAGTATAAGTTTTCATCTCTGGTGTTGCTCCGTTGCCAGCAGGCCTGGACAGTACCCCGACAAAGTCACCCAGGAACACACACATTGTTCCACTGCTAGCGAGCCTGTTCAGTACCCCTGTGGAGTTGCATGCTTCAGCTCTCTGTGCAGAAAGCCCTTCTCTTCTTTCGCCTTTGTATTTTTCAAGAGGACTGTGCATAGGCACTTATTTACTTTGGGGCGGAGGAGGGATCCCAACTTATTGAGAGCAGAAGAGGTTGTTCCTTCAGAGGAGCATGTAAGACCTCTGACATAGGTTTGCTTGCTTAGATTTTTCCCTTCTCCATTTCTACTAACTGGATGATCTTGAATACACAGAGCAGAAGGTTGAGTACAGGCATGGGGGCTTCCCGATGGACACAGGTTCATGGTTGAACCAAAACTTCCCTTACAGACGGTTCGTATTTTCCGTCAAGACTTCATCGCCCGAAGGTTATAACCAAGCACAGAGAAGACGGACACGAGACTGGCCAAGTGTTGCAATGTCACAAGTCTCTTCAAATTTCAGCCACATACTCTTTTCAAAAGCCAGAACGTAGTAGTTGGTAGCACTTATTTTTGGAAACAAAAATAGTAATATATAAAACCAACAAAACGCACGCGAACGAAAATAGTAAGTAGAATCAAACAATGCAAAAATAAAGGTAATAAGCAAAACAAACCAAATGAAACAAGAAGCAACAAGCAGACTATGTACATGGCACTAGCACGACCCGACCTACTGAAAATAATGTTTAAGATCTTGGTCGTTGGCAGGAAGGTTGTCGATCCTCCTGCCTAGTGATTTCGAATGATACGTGTGTGGGCCAAGCTTCTCGTAGACCAGTGCAAGTCCATCGGGTTCTACTACTGGAACCTGGTGGCATTCCAGAAGACCTTCAAGTGAAGACAACACCACTATTTCAGGTACCGCGTGAAACATGGGCTCGAATGATGGCATGAGGTAGTTGTTTTTATTCCGGGAAGGGTTCATGTTTCTAAAGTCAATGCGTAAGCGAATTTTCTCAGATTTCTTATGTGCGGGATTTAAATTAGAAAACCAAGTATGATGACGAACTTTGCAAGTAATCCATTTACTTAAAATGTTATTCAATTTATTTTGTAAAATGAGTGCAAACAACATGTATGTGTTCCCTGGTCTTTGCTGTAATGGCTTGTCTCCTCCTTTACCTGGAATCTCATGTTGGATTGCTCGCGTGTAATGTGTACTCAAGTCATCATCTACCTGTGTAGACCCATCCCGGTACTGTTTGGTCAAGCAATGAACGATTTGTCGCTACTGCGGTGTGTAGCTTGCACCGAGATTGGCCATCTTCGGATCATGATACGTTCCCAAGATGCTTTGTTCGTTCGTAGCGGCAGTCCTTCGTGTGTTTAACACAATAGCTTCATACTCAACATTGTTGTTTGTGCATTTGAACTTCAAAAAGCTTGAAATCATGCATTGTCCATTGTTTCGGATGACTGAGATACACTCGGTCCTTGAGCCATCATGTGTTCCCGCTTTGTCAAGACTCATGGCCCATAGCTCATCTGTACATGGACCATTTGGCGTGCTAGTACTATTGCTACTATCGTTGCTGCTACTATCGGAAAAACAAAATGTACAAGTTTCATTACCATCAATTGGGCGAGGAAGGAGTCTCAACTGCTTGTTTGATGAGGTTAGAGTTGGCCATGCAAGACAACACTCCAATGTTGTTTCCAGGAGGCAGTTGCCAAACATGAGTTCTGCGAAGGCCAACAGTTCGTTTTCGCCATTAAGGGTAGTGACATTATGTTTCATATACCTCTCGGATAACACCCAGATTTAATTACATTTGCCCCTGTACGAAAGCCACATGTGAGACCAGTTTGTAGCAAAATACCCATCTAGCTTGCTAGACCAGTCTCTGCAGAGTAGCAGGCCATATGCTTCTGGTATGTCCACAACAACTATGTTGATGCATTGGTGGACTCTACTATCATGAGATAGTCGGATGATCACATCTCGCAGTTCACCAATGGTTGGTACTGATGTTCTATCAAGTTGGATGATTCTCACGGATGTTTCGCTCCATCGTGCTTTGATCTTCTTAGCAATGGAGAGCGGCATGACGTTGGCTGCCGTGCCAGAATCCACCAAGTAGCTCCGAACATTGTAGTTGAAAACTTCAAATGAAAGCAGGGATGGGGGGCAACCTGAGTTTTCTTTTTCCATTCGGAGTGTATTGAGCACAGTGGAAAGTGATCTGGGAGGTGTGCACGTTCCCTTGCTGGTAGAGGCTGTGTTGTTTGTTTCTGTCTGTCCCAACGCATGCAGCAGGATATCTCGCTGACTCTGGACTTTGGCTAACTCGAACAAACTAATGTTCGCTCGAGTTTTCTTCATGTCATCAACTATGTTGTAGTCCAGAGGTGGTAGACTCACTGAGGTGTCTGGGGTGGAATGGATGTTCGTGTTGTCGGGCGGAGTGTTCTACATCTTGTTGCTCATGGATGTATTCTTATCCGCCGCTGTCTACCTGGACTTGCTTTGTGTTTATTGCTTTGAGGCAGCTGGTGGATAGGCCTTCTTTATCAGTTGCCTCATCTTCTTTTGCATTTCCCCATGTGTAGGGGGGGACCCTTTACTCCTAAGATTGTAATGATCATTTTGCTTTTGGGGCTGTTTCTCGATGTTCGTCTTCGAGATTCTTTGCGAGCATTGATATGCGTTCACCACATGCCCAAAACTTGGTGTTTCATCAGGTGCAACCTCTTCGTTATCATCAATGTCTTCCGACTGCTCCTGCATATCGCTTTCTGCATCGAGTGTATGACTGTAGACGGAGCTAATGACCTGCTTCCAATCTGAACAAGAGTTCTAGGGGTGAAACATTTTGTGGAAGGAACATAAATTAGGATCAGCGCACTGATTGAGTTGGAACACAGGCTTCTGCACAAATTTGGAAGCGAACCGGTTGTTGCTTGATGAGCTGGTCGATGAACTATTTGTCTGCCTTTGTCTGGGTGGATGACTGCTTGCAAATGTGTCTGTTTTGCTTGAGTTTGGACATTTCGGTGGTCAAGTTCTTGACAAGGCGAGTGAGGGTCTCAATATCAATTGCTTCCTTGTCTTTACCCTTGCCCGTCGCTGCTTGGGGCTTTCTGCTCGCATCTTTGGAGTCTTTCGTTGATTTGTCGTCCTTCATGACTCCAATTGCGCGCAAGTCCTTTTCAACAACAATAGCCTCTTCGCAACTTTCTAAAAGTGTTGGCTTCATAGCTCGCTTAACAAACTGTGCAATGGTGGAACAATGATGGAGTCATGAGGTTTAGTGTCTGCTGCAAACTTGTTCAAAATATGCATAAACCTCTGATTGAAGTCTTTCACTTTCTCTTTTCCCTCCATCTTGAGGCTTCCCAATTCTTTGAGCAGCATGGTTGGGGTCTTGTCATCATTGAACTTTTCGAGGAACATACGTTTGAAAGAACCCAGTTCTGTATGGAGTTGGGTGGAACGCTGTGATATTGAGTAGCTGCGCGGCCATCCAAGGTACATGGGAATAGTCTACATGCTACATTGCTATAAATTACCTCACGAGTCTGCAGTTGTAGGTAGAAGTTGTCTAAGTGGTCTTCTGCCTTCACCCTGCTGTCAAGGTTGAACTTGATGTTCATTCTCTCCGCTCACTTCGGCATATTGTGTAGAACAGTCGGGAGAGCCAATGGTCCCTGAGTCATCCATTCAAGATTTGGGTCAGCCATCTCTTCGTCTTCTTCGTCCTCTTCATCTCCTTCGGAGTCTAATGGTTCTGATCTGAGTCTGTTGGTTCGTCTCTGCTTCCACCTCCTTTGCTGCCTTCCCCTCCGCCTCCTATACCGGAGTTCGATCCCAAGATCACAAGAGTGCCTTGTTCGTCTTCAAGGAAGATTGGAGGTTCCTCTCCGTCTTCAATAGCTTCTTCTAGACCTTCAAGCGTGGCAAGGACTGCTTCTTCCACCGATGATACAACAACTCCTATGGGAGTGGCTTTTGGCTTCCTAGATGTGTGTGGAAGATGTTGTACACCTGGGATCAGTCCGACTGCTTTTGCGAACTGGCGGGTGATAGGACGGACGAAGCGAAGGTGTTGATATGAAATCTCGTGTTCAATTCTGGGAGGTGAGGAGTAACCAACTGTAGAGTCGCGTGAGAGAGAGTGTGTGTTACTGCCTTGACCAGATGATTGATGAGTCAATGTGAAGGAAATTTCAACCATGTACAACTGGTTAGCCTCCTAGTGCTAGAAATGTTGATGGTGCTGGACTCGCCAGCATTCAGGGGATCTCCCCAGTATGAAGCCCCAACTAGACCTCACACCATTTGGTGTAGGAGTCCCATCCGGTACATGGTCTGGTTGCCATTATCTTAAAGATCTGCCTCAACCCTTGCTTGTCAGCACAGGAGAGTGGTTTGCTTTGTCTTCAAGAAGTGAGGTCCGCGTGCCTAGTGAGTGTAAGTGTCACTTGGGTCAATGGTTCTTTCATTGTCGAGGGAGAGAGTGAGAGTGAGTTCTAGGTCGATTGGGAGCAGTGCCAACACTGCTAGGAACCCACAACACAATAGGACATGCACAACTTCCGGAGGAGCAGTCCACACGGTTGCGGCAGTCACAAAATACAAGGAAAGATAACACGTACAACACTCAACAGATCAATCCGAACGAGTGTAATGGTTGTTACATCAAGCTTCATTTGACAGGTCTGTCTGAGATCTGGGAGAGCAGTCTACACGGGCTAGACAACATTAACAACATATACAACACATTTCCATTAATAGATGATGTATTATAAAAAATGAAACAGTTCAGATGTAGAACACAGGTTAAAAAACATGCATTACAAATGTTAAAGATTAGTATTACAACAGATACAATACACGTGTGAAAACGTGCTAGCCTGTTAGTAGGCTTCTGAATTAAGCGAAAGTTCCAAGACACATCGTTACACCATACATCACTAACCCCAAGTGCGGGGCGTTGGAGCCACTACTTACTCCTCAAAGAAAAGATTACAGACTCTCTTGGCTATGTGGGAAGAGATGAGGTGAAAAGTCCTTTCATGTACAAATGAGGGGGTATTTATAGCCAAGGGTGAAACTGACCCTTATGGTTGTTCGACTACCCTCATGACTGTTTGACTTCCATGACTTTTCAACTTACATGACTCTTTGTTCAACAAGTGGGTCTCTTGGACTTCCACGTTACATCACATTGATTGACAACAAGCCCATAGTGGAGATGTGGGGGACATGACTCATGACGTGACTCGACAGTGACTATCTACGAGGTCTGTCTCGATTGGGAGACAAAATTGCGCAAATTTTTGGAGGGATAGTCCGCGTTGTAGGAAGGCAAGGCAGGCATGCTCTGCGCATTTTTCGGAACGAACGGGTAGCGGGGGCTGGACAGCGAGATTTGTGCAATTTTCCAGAGGAGCGGGCTGGGCTACATGAAGGGTCAGTAGGCAGGGATTACGCAGTTTTTTGGGGGAACTGCCCGGGAGACTGGAAACCAAAATTGCGCAATTTCCAAAGGGAACTGGCAGTTGGCTGCTGGGGTCACTAGCAGCCAAACTTGCGCAATTCATAGAGGGAACCGCTAGTTGGCTGCTGGAGACACTGGCAATAGAAACTGCGCAATTCTTGGAGGGAACTGGCAGTCTGCTGCTAGGGGTTGCTGGCAAGGGAAACTGTACTGAGGCCGAGAGGTCGGTCTGCTGATCATCTCTGCGCAATTTCTGAGCTAAGCTGACTGATGGGCAGCGGAAGGCTTGCTCATGAACATTGTGCAATTTCTGAGATGAACACTTGGTCGACTGTTGGGGTGACTAATTGGGAAAACTGCGCAATTTTCTGAGGGAGACAGGGACGGGCACTTGGTGTCTGTCTGCGCAATTTCCTTAGTCAGTTGGGCGAATAAGGTCAGTGGGCTCTGCACAATTTTTGAGGGGAGTCAGTCCCGGGGTGACTGTCGGGTCCCACTGTCTGGGTGGTCAGCATGAGGGTTGATTGAAATGCTTGTGGGAAGCGCAACTTCAAAAGACTAGGTTGGTGCTTCTGTGTTGTTCTGGTTGACAGTCGATCGAGTCGAAAGTGGGGTGATGGTTTGGTTGTTAAAAGGAATCTGGTCATCAGAACTTAAGCTAAAATGACTAAGTGTGTGAACGATCGAAAGACGCATAGGTGATCATACGAACACACACTCACATGACTTGACAACGAAACGACCCAAACCATCCAGACACACATGTTCAACATGACTGACCGACGGTGCAAGTGAGAAGCGCGGCACTTGTGATTGACCGTTCATTAATCGAGACGATGCTTGCACGATAGTGAATGTGACAAATGTTTTCATAGCGAACACAACAAGCACATACAAAGCAAAGACTTTGAGCAAAACCATAACATGGTCGCAAACATGACTTAGACACCAACATGCAGAAACTTAAATGAAATGAAGTAGCAAGGCGAATGTAACAACTCACATGAGCTCACCGAGTGAACCCGAGTGTGTGCAATCATCAAGTGAAACTCTCAAGGGAGGCTTCGAAATTCGTGCAGGCCAAAATTTTGGAGGGTGGTTGTAGCCGCTACAACATTCCCTTATGAAAATAACTTAGAAAAGTACCAACAATAAATGGCTACCTTCATAATTGTGACAGTACAGGGTTAACGTTCAAATTCAGTACGCACAAATCAAAATTTTATCTCCCATACACAACGATAACATTAAGCTCCCATAGACATAGAACTTAACCCTCAAAAGGTAAACTTGGTCCCACAGAAGAGGGATAATTCTTGATTGTAATTTCAGCTAGCAAGAATGGTATTGGGCCCTATTGCACTCGTTATGTCAAAGTTCCAAGGAAGCAAATATGCCAAAAAAAATTCAAAGGATTGGGTCATCAATCAATTGTTTTATTGAGTCACTGTAAACCCATTTTGCAATTTTTTAATGTAAATGATGCTAGTAAGACCATGAATGTATGTAACAACCTAGGTAAGCCTATTTTTTTGACGATAATTTCATCCTAGGAGGTTTTTCGTCTCATTGACTTATGTGTTTCTAAACATAGATGGTCGACAAAGTTTTTCCCTCCAACCTCACCCCAAACCTAGCGTGGAATTTGTCATCAAAGTCTTAGGTGAGTCCTAGTGTTCTAGCCGACTCTTATGTAAAAGTGATTTGGGAATAATTAAAGTTAATTGGATAAATTATTATATTACAAATCACTTGGTGTACTAGATCATATTGTGTCATTGAATTGAGTATGTAATTTGAGGGTCTAAGCCGAAAGGGTATTTCCCTTTTGAGGGTTGAATTGTAAAAAATCTTATGTAAAAATATTTTAGTGCATGGTCCCTCATACTTGGACACCATGGCTAAAATATTAGAGGTTGTAAAAAAATATTTAATCCCCTCAAGTTTCAATTATTTAAAGTTTCTTGCAAAATTAAATTAAAATCGTAAGCCAAAAATTTAATTAATTAGAGTCAAAATTAAAAGTCTAGAGAAATTAAATTCTCCAAGTGGAAAAATTTGTGGGTATCTAATTCACACTTAAATATTTGACACATTCTTATTTGGTTAAGATTGTCTTTTCTTTTATCATTAAGTACTATTGTCATAAAGAATAATCATAACTTAAGTACTTAAACATTTAAAACAATTTTAAGCAGAACTTCACTCATCCACCTTCATTTCATTCTAAGAGTAGTTGCATTTAACAACTTATCTACAAGCATAATCTTGGTTGATAGATTCCTAGGACAACCATTTCTCATTTAGCTTGAGGATTCGACCCTTCTTAGTGATTAACACAGTGATCTTGCAATGGTCAGAGCCACAGTCTTTGCAGCGCCGGAGGCACTAGGGGGTTGGAACACAGGGGGAGGCATCGTTAATCAAGCCATTGTCTGCTTCCCGCTGGCTTCCATCTCACAACCTACTATGAAGATTGTTTCTCAAAACAGTTAAGGGAAAGGTTCAATCTAGATTAGGCATTTAATCTAAAATTAACCAAGATCCTTGCATCACACTTAGATCATAGGAGTTGCATCTCATATAGGTTAGTTAATCGTATACGAAACAATTGTCCATCCAGGTACTTGATCATAATTTATAATAAGCAAGAGATTTTGACTCCATAAGGCACTGGTCTGAATTTTACATCCAATCGAATCCTTAATCTTGCTAAATTAAACCGAGTAGCTAGGCCACCCCACTGTGTCTCCCGGGAAAGTTGGTTCCCAACTTGCTTTCAATCATCTCATTTCCATAGGGACTATCCCTCATAGTCTGTTGTTGGGAGACAACTAGAATAGAGTGGGCGGGGATCAGAGTGACAACCTCCACCATGCGCCGTTGTCGCGGTGCCTATACAATCCGAGCGACAACATGCCCCTTCATAAAGACTATTCTCGGCCCTCTTAGATGGAATACTTTCGACCTGCTAACCAGAGAAGGAACTTGGCCTAGAGTTGGATCAAACTTGGTTTGCAAAGAAGATAAGCCGTTGGCTTGATATGAGAGAAGGAACTCCGCCTCTTGAAAGGTATGAAATCGGCCCCCTATTATAACCATATCTCCTCCAATGAATGGCCACACATAATGGGAATAAACTTAGCCTGTTAAAGAGAATAAAAAATGCTACAAGTCTAGTTATAAAATCCACTGATAACCTAAGTCGCAGGACACATACCTCAGGGTCTCGTGTCAGATAAAAAACGTGCCCTAATACGTGTCGAAAACAATTTTTTTCATGTTTCCAATCGAGGCACGTGTTTTGGACGTGGCGAAAACGTGCTCTAACGTTTTTGTCTCTTAGGGAACGTGTCCCACGAAATGGTTTATTTTTGGGTTTTTTTTTGTCATTTTTCACTACGGAAGTCGAGTTTGCTCGTCGCTGAATTCGAATTGGCTATGCAATGTGAAGAATTCCACCGGATTTGAGTGCATTGCTCACAACTTAACATTGAGAGCGCAATTCACAACTTCACATAGAGAGCGCAATTCACAAGTTAGTAGTTTCTTATGTGATTGAACAATTGTTAATAACATGAACAATGAACATTGAACTGTAAGCATCATTGATGTAATAAATTATAAACCAACTAGTAAATTACTAAATACTAAATAGATATCATCATGATTCATATATGTAGATGTTCTAATTTCTAAAAAATATGGATCAGGCACTATATTTTAGTATTTTTAAATATATATATAATATGTTCCTCGTGTCCTGTTTTCATGGTTGTTGTGTCTCGTGTCAAATACTTGTACTTACGCGCGTCCTCTGTGTATTGTGTCTTCGTGTCAGTGACTTAGCTGATAGCACTTCCATATCTACTCCATTTTTGCCAAAGTCTTCTTCCTTGTCAATAATGAAGTGCAATGTTGAAACCTGAATGATTCCACTCCAATACCCGCTAGGGTGTATAGTTTCAACACTGAAACCAACAACTAGAATGAGGGTTTCTAAAACCCTGGACTCTTTTCTCAAGAGCTCTCCAAAAATCTATTTTTCAAGTGATTGAAATGCAAGAATGAGCAAAGACTTCTCATTTTCCTTTTTTATAACTCACTTGACCCCTTTTATCACGCTTTGACCTTTTATTTTAATAAAGTCACTTTAATGGTTTTCTCACTTTACAATTAAAAAATGATTTTTTGTTAGCCTAGGACCAATGTCCCCTTTTCTCCACTTTAGTTTTTATAAAGTGTTCTCCTAAGCGAATTGTGTTCGCTTGATTAATTTTCCCCATCCTAGCTACGGGAACTTAACTAGGTTAGCAAAATCTTCTCCTTATGTCTCCTAAGCGGATGGGGACATTACACATTTGAAAGGTAAGACTACCACTTGGAAGGAAGATATTTTGGGGCAAGTCCTCTTCTTCTTCCTTTGTTAGTTTGATAATTATTTGATTCTTTGCTTTTTCTATCCATTTAGGAACCCTAGCAAGGGTATATTGAGTATTATCAAGCTATAGTTGATTATATCGGTGAAGCTGCTCTTGTGAAGACTCCTTGTAGGGCCTTGGTCTTCAATGATTATCTTACTCTTTGGGTTCTAGTCTCTTCATCCTAATCCTTCGATAAAATAGACCAAACTTGAAGTAGGGTTTTCTTCTTAACCTGATAACCCCTAATTGGAGAAGGCATTTGTCTTCTCCCATCAACTGATGAAAATTACAAAATAACAAAATCTCTTTCCCTTTTTAATTTGCAAATAAGTCAAAGAAGAGAATTGAAAATCCTTGGGTTTATTTTCCTAGACTTGCATCAAGTTAATTGTAATTTCATTTATCATTCTTTGGACTGTTGCACTTGTTTATGTAAACCTGAAAATTGCATAAAAAGATAAAAGAACCAGATTTACATAAATCCCAAGTCTAGGTTTTATTCAGCTAAAGAGTATCTAGCACTAGACTCAGCATAAATTTCATGTACTAGTTGATTTTATCAAGTGGCGTCTTCTTTTTTAGTTGTGAAAATCATCTTTAAGTTATTATCACTTGCATATCTCACACTTAAATATTTGCTTGGTAAATTTTAAGTTAACCTTGATCTATTCTAAGGAGAATTTACATTTGATTCAAGTTCTTGTTGTCTCACATTTTTTCATTATTGGAGGAACTTGATTCGTTGCAATTTGGGCTAGTATTTTGTGGTGCATCTTAGAACCCTAGCTAGCAATCCAAGACAACTTGTTTTAAGGATGAAAGTCTATCTCTTGGGTTGATATTTTCAAAGTTTCAAATCTGGAAATCTGCAACAGATCACTGATAAACAGATTTGAAAAGTTAAGGACAGCCCAAGTTTCACCTTGGACTTGTCTTCAACTAAGTACATAATTGATTTGCACTGAAAGTACATTACATAAGGTCATTTGATGTTTAAATGTTACATCTCTTGTCGTTTCATTAAATGGAGTTGTTTACTTCTAAGTTGTTATTATCTTGGGATGTTAATCAAATTATAGCAAATCTAATGTTATTTTTATTGTACACTTTATGAATCAAATTTGGCACTAATCCTCTATTTCCTAATTAATAACATATCTAAGTGGATGATTGTAATTTATGCCCTTTATCTTGAAGTATTATCTTAAAGCACAAATCACCTACAAGTAACTTTACTTTGGTATATCTTTGTGGGATTCATGTCATTGAAGTAAATCATTGGTATCATTGCTTAATCACTATTAAGATTTACCAAACTTAATTATCAATAGGATAAGGCATACCCACCTTGGCCTGTGAGAGCTGGCCAAAAGTGAAGGGGAAATTTTGTTAAGATGACAGTGGCATAATTCCCATCCATTAACCCAAGGTAGCATTGGTGGTTGGAATTTCCACTTGGATGCTAGTTTAGGCAACCATAGATCCCAAGAAAGTGCATGAACTAAACATATTGTGAACAAATATAACATGTGGAACTTGATTTCCTTAGGAGAGAGAGGGGGCTCCTAATGTGAGAAATTCCTTTCACCTAAATCATTCCATTTTTGAGTGACAAGAAGTACCCTAAGAGAGAAACATCTTGAAAGACAAAACGCCACCTCAATCCTATGCACATTAAATGCTCACTGACTATCCTCCAAGTATATATGATCCAAAACTTATGAGGATTCGTTTTCATGCTATTCACACATTTAATGCTCACGTGAAGCTCACGCAAGCGAGAACGTATGAGAACCTCAGTCCTATGCATATTAAATGCTCACCATCCTCCAAGTATACATGCTCCATTTCAGACATGGAAAGTATTACTTTTCATGCTATTCAGTGTTCACACATCTAATGCTCACGTGAAGCTCATGCAAGTGAATAAGAGTAAAAAGTAACCTGCAATTAGAGGCCAAAATCCTAAGCCTATGCAGGAATAAAATGCCACCGAAGTACTATGCACATCACATGCTTACCAGCTATCCACCAAGTACATATGCTCCATGTTCAAGAAGCGCTTCATCTTCCTATTATTCACATCTGATGCAATGTTACTTCTATAATGTTGGCAAATATATTGTCAAGGATTTGGAATATAACTCATCCATAGTATCAGGGAAAATATCAGCAAGCTTTAAAAGGAAAAAGTATTCCTATTTCATATTTTGGACATTTAAAACAACAACATCAAACAAATACATTCACATAAATATGAAAATGAAACTGATACATAAGATATATAAGATGTCAAGTGATACATCACACATTGATTGTAAAATCTGATATCTATCTTGAGTCCTAAGTGTTAACATGCTGATAGAAAATCACATTAAAAGTAATAAATGTGTCTAAAACGAGAATCAGAACTGGTCTCCGCACTGGTTTTTGAACCAGTCTACTAAAAAACAAACACACATACACACATATATATATATATATATATATATTCAAACCAACAGACACCCAATATGCAAAAGTTGATCATGTATATAGCATGTAAGTACTAAGCATGAATATAAAAAAATGGCACTAAGTGCAAATCACAATACACATCCAAAACAAAATGGTGTAAATGGCCTCTAGAGTCCAGAAAACATCACGCTGCAACAAATAACTGCATATTGTCAAAATCATTGCCTCTATTGGGATCCTCGACATTAATAGCACCCTCTGCCCCCTCTAGACTTTGCCTCTACCTTCAAATTTCAGGTACAGCCATGACACCCTCCAATTTTGATGAAACTCCCTAATCCAAGTGTTTAAATAAGGTAGAAAAAGTTTAGCTTTCCTAATTAGTAATTTTGCAAGTGATGGGTACATTTTTTATATTTATTAATGTCTTGATAAAGGAATTCAACAATCAGCACCACCAACATCAAGGTACATAAAGGGTTTGGTGATTTTGATTAAATGTCAATCCCATACCCTTATACAGGATGGTGTCCAATGGAAATGTGAAAATCCTGCCAAGCCTGAAAACTGTTAAGTCCGCTGAATCTGAATGGGATATGAGATTCAATTTTCTCCATATGAAGTCCAACGAGGTTGGAACCACTATCAAACATTTAGGACAATTAATGGTAATGTTAAAAAGTTATGTAAAATATAGATAAGGAAAAATAAAGGAGAACGTCAAATATAAGTAAAATCTAATATTACCATTAATTACCAGGGTGACAAACTCTTCATAGCTCAATCTCCTATCACTCTTTTTCAAAATGAGAGTAAAAATGCCAAAATTGTAAATTAAAGTGTTATTGATGCCAGTAAGGCAATAGTTTCCTTTGACTCATGACATATTCCTAAAATATTGTGATATTTTCAATTTATTACAATCATATCTTGGATACAAAAATATCATGTAGTTTTTTCCACAATAATATCATCTCTTGTAAAATCACGCACCATATATCACAACATTCTAATAGTATCGTAATATTTGTAACACTAAATTTTAATGCTCATGTGAAGCCCAAGCAAGCAAATGAGAACAACGAAGAACCTGCAATTAGACGCTAATACCCTAAGCCCATACCTCTATATATGAATGGGATTTGTGTTGATTTGGTGTAGCATCGGATGTGTTCTAAGCCTCAAATTTTGCAGGGAGGCTTGGGCACAAGTATTCCAAAGAACCTAGAAAGCGTTTTGGGAAATTCCACCCATAAGTGATTTTATTAAAATAATTAATATTTTTAATGGGGTTTCTAAGTCTAAACTTAGGAAAATTAAAATATTAATGGGTATTAATCTAATCAGGGGTGAAACTTCTAAAAAAGGCCATAGATCAAGCCAAAACAATCTGAGCCTTTGATTATGTTTTAATCTAGGTTGTTGGTTGTCCAACATGAAGATATAAGAAGGGGCTTGAGGGTCATTTGGAAATCATACAGAGAGATCGAAGAAATAGATTTTATAAAGTTAGGAGTTCTCAAGAGGAAAATCGATTGAAGAAATCTCTTGTAGTTGAGAGGCAAGGATGGGAGCTTCCGAAGAAGAGAGAGATTTTCAGCCAAAGATACATCAACAGAGAGAGGCAGTGAGTGATCTAGAAGCCTTGACGCGGAGGTTGATGCAGGGCCAGAAGGGCCATGCAGAAGCAGTGCAAAGGGAGAGAGAGGAGTCTAAAATCTACAGAGGAATTCGAATTTCAGAAGCCGAGAGCCGAAGTGTGAGACTGGGAAGTAGAAATCAAATCTCCTGGGCAGCAGATCGACCAGCTAGAGAAGTGACGCAGCACCGAGAGAGCTTGATGTTGGGCTGACGCAGACATTGCGCAGATGCAGCCAGAAACACTGGGGAGCAGTCAGTTTGGGGCTGGATCAGCCAGAATTTCTCAGTGATTGTGTGAGGTAAACTCACAAAGCTTTTGCCAATATTTCTCTCTGTCACTAAATCACCTTGTGAGGTATTTAGTGATGTATTCAGAATTTGCTACTGCTTAATAATATAAAAGCTTCAAAGCTGCTGCGGTTTTCCCGCATTGGGTTTTTCCGGGGACTTTTGTCCAAAAATAATTGTCTTATGTGTTTCTATTTTCCTTGCTCAATTTCTATGTTTCAGAATCATATTTAATTGGTGTAGGTTGCTTCAGTAATTTGCTTCTATATTTCATGAACAAATTTGAAATAAGTTTGTAACATAATTTACAATCTAGGAGAAGTAGATTCAACTGGTTGCAGTAGGATTCCTGAGATTGTTAGATCTAGGAATTTTTACAATCTGGAGTTGGGGTTAGTCGTGGGCATAGTGCAGAGTATATGGATGATTCCCTGATGCCGTGAGGGATAGCGTTTACAAACTGTCAGACCAGGCAGTACCTCCTCAACCAAAAATTGATTCGTGTGTTATTCCTTCAGGTAGGTCTTCATTATATACATGAGGGGGAGACTGTTCACTTCATCTCCCGATGACTGTTCATAATACTTATTTATCTATTTACATTATATTCACCCAATCATGAGGATTAGGTGTCAACATTTCCCCCCATTAAATCTGAAGGGATGTTGGTGAGGCCAAGCATCATTCTGAATTGTTCAAGCTTTTCTCTTCCAAGCGCTTTGGTGAAGATGTCTGCAATTTGCTCATTAGTGGAACAATGACAGAGATGGATTGTTTTGGCCTCAACATGATGTCCAATCAGATGATATTTAGTATTGATGTGCTTCGTTCGATCATAGAACTTTGGGTTCTTGGCCAACTTTATTGCAGAGGTATTGTCAATCATGAGTGGAGTTGATTATACTTGTTTTACCTGCAATTCCTCGAGAATTTTCCTGAGCCACACAATTTCTTTTGTTGCTTCAGCTGCTGCCACGTATTCTGCTTCTGTTGTGGAATCTGTTAGAACTGATTGTTTGTGTGATCTCCAAGAGACAGCTCCTGATCCAAGACTCATAGCATATCCTGAAGTAGATACCCTAGTTCCTTTGTCTCCATCGAAGTCTGAATCAGAGTATCTAATCAAGCTGAAGTCGTCCACCTGTGTATACTTGATTCCAAAGTCTTGAGTTCCCTTCAAGTACCTTAGAACTCTTTTTGCAGCAGACCAATGTCCCTCACAAGGTTTTTGCATAAACCTGGAGAGGATTCCAACAACAAACGAAATGTCTGGTCTGGTAGTAGTTAGGTAGTTGAGACTTCCTACAAGTTGTCTATAGTTTGTTGCATCTTCAAATTCTTTTCCTTCAATAGATGTGAGCTTTAAGTTTTGTTCCATTGGAGTAGTAAGAGGATTGCATTCTGTCATGCCAAACCTGTTCAATAGATCTCCAATGTATTTCTTTTGAGAAAGAAATATGGACTTCGGATGTTGGGTTACTTCAATGCCAAGATAGTAATGAACATAGTCCAAATCAGTCATTTCAAAACTTTTCCCCAATTCCTTCTTTATGGATGCAATGCAACTTTCATTGTTCCCCGTCATCAAAAGATCATCTACATATACCACAAGATATACAATTGTTTTGCCAACTTTCTTGACAAATAAAGTTGCATCACCAAGATCATAATGTTTGAAATTGAGTTTTAGAAGATGCTCAGTTAGTTTTTCATACCAGGGTTGCATTGCTTGTTTGAGGCCATACAAGGACTTCACAAGTTTGCATACTTTATGTTCATGTCCTTCCACAGCGAATCCTTCAAGCTGAGACATAAAAACATTATCTTTTAGATCTCCATTTAAGAAAGCAGTTTTTACATCCATTTAATGGACTTTCCAATTGTTCTGAGCTGCTAGTGCAAAGATTGTCCGGATGGTAGCCCATTTTGTTGTGGGGGCAAAAGTCTCCTCATAATCGACCCCTTCCTTCTGTGCAAAACCTTTTGCCACAAGCCTAGCTTTGTGCTTGTCAAGTGAGCCATCAGCTTTATACTTGTTCTTGTAGACCCACTTGCAGCCTATTGGTTTAGTTCCTAATGGAGGATCAACCAGCTTCCAAGTGCCGTTCTTTATGAGGGCATCATACTCCTTTTGCATCGCTTCTTTTCATTCACCATGAGAAGCAGTTTCTTTGAAGGAAGTTGGTTCAAAATCTGTAGGCAAGTTCAATTCACAATCATAAGAAACATCCATATCAACAGGTGAATTAGAGTCATCCATATCACCTCCATTTTGCTGGTTTGAATTTCTAGTTCCTGTCTTTCCAACCTCATTAGGATGAACACTTTCAAGTGTCTTTGTCAGCCACTTTGGGGGACCTTTCTTAGATGGTCCAGGCTGCTCCGTTGATTGAGTTGGGACTGAATCAAGATTGAGTCTCCCAATTCTATCAATCACATCACTTAAAGCATCATCTGTTGTTGGAGTTTCATGCGGGGGAGAGTGTTCTTCAGAAGAAGATTCCACATGTTGATCTAATATAGGAATCCCCCATTCAAGATGTGGAATCTGATTATCAAATTCTTGAAATGATTTTGCTTTTGCGAATCTATCTAAGCGATCAAGTTGCCGCTCAACAACATTGTCAGTTTTGGACGATTCAAGAAAAATTACATCTCTAGATACAACAAACTTGTTATTTACTTCATCATAGAGACGGTATGCTTTGGAGGTGTTTGAATACCCCAGGAAGATACACTTACGACTTCTAGCACCAAGTTTGTTCCTATGTACCTTTGGTATCAAGGCATAATAGGTGGAACCAAAGACTTTGAGATGCTTTACCGAAGGAACATGTCCATACCACATTTCCTAAGGAGTCTTGTTTCTAATAACATTAGATGGACATCTATTCTTTATATACGCAACACATAGAACAGCATCAACCCAAAACATTATTTTTACATTTTTGAAGAAGAGCATGGATCGTACCATATTTAAGATTGTCCTATTCATTCTTTCAGCTACACCATTCTGTTGGGGATTATAAGGTACAGTTGTTTGATGTTTGATCCCACATTGGCGAAGATAGTTTTCAAATTCATTTGATGTGTATTATTTTCCATTATCTGTGCGAATAAACCCAATATGAGATTGTGCATCATTTTCAATCCATTGATGAAAATTCTTGAATGTTTGAAAAGCATCAGATTTGTTCTTCAATAAATAAACCCAACACATTCTAGTGTAGTCATCAATAAATGTCATCATATATTTATTTCCCTTTGCAGAAGGAACATGCATTGGACCACATAAATCTGAATGAATGAGTTCAAGTTTTCTATGTGCTCTTGAATGTGAATCATGAAAAGACTGTTTGCTATGCTTTCCTAGAATACAAGCATCACATTGCTTAAATTTCCTAAGAATTGTAGGCAAACCAGCAACACCATTTTTCTTCAACAAGTGGAGGCTGTCATAGTTCAAATGTCCAAATCTAGCATGCCATAATAAACTTGATGGAAGTGTACCTTCTTCATGATGAGAATTGTATGAGAAATGTTGTGCACGAGCAGAGGTTCCTTGCAGCTTGAGAAGTCTTTCTTCTTCTATTCCCCTCATGACAAGTGAGTGGTCAGTTGCTTTTCTTACCTCAAGCTTGCCATCAAACATATGAATGGAGTGACCTTGCTGGCGGATGTGAACGAAGGATAACAAATTTCTCTTGAGCTGTGGGAGATATAGAACATGATGCAAAAGAAAGTCTGGAAGACCAGGCAGTTTAAGTCTGATTGTGCCAAGCCCTGATGGCTTGATTTTTGATTGGTCTGCAAAGTATACTGCTCCGTCAACATTGTCAATAAATTTTTCAAAAAAATCTTTTCTATGAGTCATGTGGCAGGTTGCTCCTGAATCAAGCAACCAATCATTTTTCCAAGAAGCAAGTGAAGCATTAAATTACTCCAATATTACATTGTGCCACAACATAGTGAGCGGATTCAGGTGCTTTACCTTTGTTTGTATCATCAATTTTACTTTTCTGTTGGTTTCTTTTCTGCTAAGTTTTGTCCCATGGTAGCTTGCATGTAGAGGCATCATGTGATCCATTTCTTTTGCAGTGAATGTAGTGCAAATCTGCCTGTTCTCCTTGAGAAAGTCTGCCCCCCTGCCTCTGAAATATCTTCCTCTTCCTCTTCGACCACCTCTTCCTCTTGAAGAATCTTGAGTAGGATGCTTTTTTTTATGAGCAAGGCACACAGCCTCTTCAGAAGATTCAGGGACTGTCTTCTTTCCAAAAGCTTTCTCTCTTTCAACAAACTTTTTCACAAGAGAGTCAAAGGTGATATCTTTGAGATTTCCATTTGCTTGCAATGACTCAAGATAATTGGAGTAAGTAGGATAAAGTGCCTTGAGAAAAGCGATAAGAGGAATATCCAATTCAACCTTAATGGATTTGATATCATGCGTTATAGACTTTACTTCAGATGCAAGAGTAAGAGGATTATTATTTTGCAGTTCAAGAGTGAAGAGTTTAATCATGAGTTGAACAACTTCAAGTGCAGAATGTGAGTCATAGAGTTCTTTCAGCTTTTGTAAGGCTTCAAAGGCAGTTGAAAATGACGAAATATGGTGACTCACCTCTTCATTTACAGATGCTGCGATTAATGCATAAGCTTTGCTGTTCTTGTTTTCCCAAATGATGAGCTCTTTGTCTGAGGTAGGTTGTACTGGTTCATTGTCTGTCTCCGATACACACTCCTTTCCATAACTCATTGAAAATGAGGGTGTGTTTTATCATTCGAGACCATTCAGGATAGTTCTCCTTGCCAGTGAGAACTATTCCCACCATGGATATGATTGAATGCATTCTGTAAAAAAATTACTTCTGTTGATAGAAAAATACTTCTGCCAATATACAGTAAAATTGTACTTCTAGTGGTATTTTTTTTTTTTTTTTCAAATTACATTTCAAAAGGGCATTCTCTCCATATAGGGCTTTGTATTGTCTTTGTCTTTAGTGAAAATGTAAAACATAGATCAGCTATGCATTCTCAAATGATTTCAAATCTCTTCCTCATCATTTTTTTCGCAATGTTCTTGAATTGTTTTACATGAAAAGGAAACAAAGCTATCTGAAATTGGTCTTCACCAATGTAATCTCAACGTATATACCATAAAACTTCAATACAATTCCATGTGTTAAACAACGTTAAGAGTACATTCAACAGCGTTCAAAGTACATTTAACGCGTGGCTATTAACACATTTTACATGCCAAAAAGTCTTCAATGTATATACCAAAAACTTTCAAAGTATATGCCAACGTTATGTGAAAAAACTTCAACGTGTATGCCAAAAAAACTTCAACATATATACCATCATTCACGCAGCAGACTCAGACGCCTTTTCACTCGATCTTGCTTCTAGCCATTTAGCCAATGTAAACAAAAAGACAATGGTACCTCCTTCCAAATAATCCCCCAAACCAAGAGTGCCTAGAACTGTTCCAAATCAGCGCCAGAACGAGTTCTCTGCTTCTCTGTTCTTCCAATCCGCGTGCACAACTAATAATAAGCTGTCATCGCTTGGAGAATGCATTCAAGTGGTCCTCCGGCTGATATTGTGAGATAGTCTTTGCATTAATTTGGCACCAAGATTCCAGACGTGTGGCCACTGTAACATCGAAAGCCTTATGGTTTGAACCGCGGATTCCACCATTCGACTGCAAATGTCAGGTTAGACGTAGGGGAATAGTCAAAGAAATGGAACACGAAGGGAATCTCTGAGATTTCCCATGACAATCGGCGGTATAAACCATGCTAAGGTAAGCAGCATAGCTCATATTAATCTGTAAGAGTGCTCTTGGTGACCAACATTGGCTTGAATACTTTGCACCATCTATGAAATGGACAAATTGGCATTCCTATCAAACACAGCGTGGCCTTGTCGCAGAAAGGGGACAAAGCCACGAGTCCATGATGAAGAATCAACTGTGGCACATTGGTAAGGCGGAGTAATTGTAGAGCGCAGGTCGTGGGTTGAAACTCACAGTAAATACATGTGTATAACACACAACGAAACGAAACTCACAGTAAATGAAACACACAACAAATCGACTCGTTCAAGAGGTAACGCACTTCAACGAATACATTAAACAATGAATGAGATTTCACAGGGATATGACAGAGATGTCAGCCTGCAGAACATGGGCAAAATATAAGCAGAATATGCAGGAGGGAGTTACAAAGCAGAGGGAAACTAAAAATGGTGCTAGCTCTGATACCATGTCAGACTAGGCAGTAACTCCTCAACCAAAAATTGATTCGTGTGTTATTCCTTCAAGTAGGTCTTCATTATATACATAAGGGAGAGACTGTTCACTTCATCTCGTGGTGACTGTTCATATTACTTATTTATCTATTTACATTATATTCACCCAATCATGAGGATTAGGTGTCAACACAAACTAAAACAAATCTTGTTATATTGCAATTTAATTTCACCTCCTTATATTAGCAAGTCAGCTAGCAAGGGTGGGGAATCGGGATCCCTTGCCCCAACAAGTAAGATGGCAAGGAAGCCTTGCCCTAGCGAGTAGGCTAGCAAGGATACTGGCTAACCGCTGCCGTACTGCCTTCTTGTTAAAGTCTTGAGTTGTTATGGCTCTTACTATACTTAGCAAGTATGCCAGCAGTGGTATCAGTTGAACTATCTTGTCTTCAACCTGTTCTATTGCATAAGCTACCAAGGGTTATGTGTATAGCTGCTGGGAAATTTGTGAGATAACGTGCAGTTTTACTGTTTTTCCCACAGCCTGCCGTCACATCATAGCCTTGGTTCAGAGGTGGTGTTCAACCAAGATTGCCTATGATTGGGTGGTGAAATCTGCTTTGACAACTGGCTCCCACAATCTATTTCAGTTTTATGATAAATATTCCATGTTCCTTTTGCACTCTATAATGTTCTTCCCATGATCTATTTCAGTTTTATGATAGATATATCGTGTTACATTTGCACTCTATAATGTTCTTATTAGCTTAATGGAATAATCTTTGTTGTTGTTTCCAGTTTTATGATATTCTTCTTGCATGTGTATTCAATTCTTGTTTTCTGCATGGTATGTTCAGATTGAAGTTTGTAGAAATGAACGTATATTTTGTTTTCCAGGGAAAAAATACATTATATATTTTTCAAGGTGAAATCAAAATATACATTTTCTGTCTCATCAACACTCTAGAGGAAAGAGTTAGAAATGAGTGTATATATTTGCATGGACTCTGAGATATCTAAGTTAATGAGCATGGCAACTTGAATGGTGAATCTTTCCAATACATAATCAGTGAAATTAAGTGGTGGAACTAGAAGAACTATGAAATTTAGTTACCTCTGCCAAATCCAAGTGCCAGGTATGCTACACACCGACACAATTAGGATCTGATATGGGACATGTCTCCTGGATTTTAGATCCTGCTGAGATTTCATGCTCCTATATTCATTAAGTTTCTAATCAAATCAGTAAATGTGTAATTTCATTTTCAATTCAATTTAGTGGGCAGCTTTTTGAAATGCATTCACCACCTTTCATGTTTGCTGATCTTTACCTGTTAGGCCAGAGAGATATGCAAAGCATGTTTTGTTTTTTCTTGCCAACCTTTCCCTTTAAACTGGGCTTTTCTCCAAATATTGTTACGAGCCTGCTGCCTAACCAACAATCTGTGATTATGTTGGAAAGAAACTATTAATAGAAATCTGGAAACCTGATCAGATCTGAAATCTGAAACTGACTTGGCACAAACAGTAGCATTCGAGCAATGGTAACAACAGCAGGTCATCACTAAAAGATGCAATTTCACCATTAACAACAGAGGATTCAGCCCTAATTAACAGTAGTTGGACAACAGATTTTGAGAAAACCATAACAACAAACTTTTCAGAGTTCAACAACCATAACAGCAACTAAATAGCAGAGATGTAGCACAGAGAACCTATAAATTATCATATAATCCATTAAATTAATAGATAGAACAAAAGCTTGCCGGAGAAGTTATAGTCAATGTTCCACCAAGACTCCGGTGCGGGGAGACGCGGGTGCGGGGAGACGCACAGGGGGGACGTGTGGGAGTACCCTCAAATTTTAGGGAAATTTCGGGGGTGCGGGGAGTCGTCGAGGTGTATATATATATATATATATATAATTCAAGTTCATATTCATTGTTCACTGTTCAATAATGAAAGCATAAAAATATTAAATAGACAATTGAAATTTGAATCATTGATCCATCCTCATCATTCATTTTGATACATACATCATTCATATGACATACTCAAGCGACAAGTCTCATTATTGAATTAATTATTATTCATACATACCATGAGATTCAAAAAAACAAAAATAAAAATCAATAATAAAATATTCAAATACATTGATCGATATCATTCATCATTCAATGGTTCATCATTCTACAATCTACATTGATTTAAAAACTAAATTCATCATCCATCATTCTAGAATCTAAATTGAAAGCAAAACATACTAATATATTTTCAAAGTTTGAACACTAAATCTATATAACTCAAAGTTTCAAAGTTCAAACTCAAAAATAGTTAAGAGTGAAATAGAAATGACTTTGGGTTGAAATGAAATGAGCTTTTAAATTTAAGGTTTAGGCTTTTAAGTTTTAGTTATTTAGTTTTAATTTTAATTTTTTCTTTTAGACTTTTAAGTTTTAGTTATTTAGTTTAAAAAAAATAAAATTTAATGGTTTTGAGTTTTGAATTTTTGATTTTGAATTTTGAATTTTTAAGTCTTATTAGACAAATTTAAAGGGGGACGCCCAGGCACACCCTTTTTGGGGAGTCTAGACTCCCATACTGAAGGGGGACGCCCAGAAGCACCCTTTTTGGGGAGTCTAGACTCCCACACTGGGGAAACGCACCCCCTTGCGTCTCCCCAAGACTCCCCAAAAAGGGTGCGTGGGGAAACGCACCCCCAAGAGACTCCCCGTCCCGGGTGCGTGGGGTGCGAGGGGTGCGTGCACCCGACCCTGGGGGACGCGTCCCCGTGGAACACTGGTTATAGTCCAAATTTCAAAGACCTGCTGTCATCCATGCTGTCTGGTCATTCAAAGCTCTTAGTTGTTTCTTCACTTTGGAAAGTATCCTCAATGCTGTTCCTGGTCTTGTTGAAAATTGGCAGCTCAGGGATGAAGTTCCTTAAATAAAATTTCATTTCTGATGATTTTGCAGCGACTCTCTAAAAACAGAAAGTCATGTCTAGCATCTCAAGTATGTCTTTCCAAAAATAGTAAATCACCTTGTATCAATTGGTAATCAAGTATAGTTGATGGAAAATCACTCAACTTATCATTAATCAATCCTAATAGTTCAATTTTGACTTAATTATCAATATTATCATTACTATTATCATTATCCTTATGATACTATGATATTATTATCAAAAAGAAATTCAAGTCACCTTACCTTCATACTTTGCACCCCTCTCTCCTTAATGTCTCACATGACTCTACGTTACACTCTCATTAAAGACTTGGCATATTCCTCTTACACACTCATTGAAGGCATGTCATAAAAGATTCCTCTTACGCACTCTTTAAAGCATATGTTACACTCTCTCTTAAATGCATAAGTTACAAAGGCATGCGTACCTCTCCTTAAATGGCATTCATTACCCTCTCTCCTTAATGGCATGAGTTACACTTCCTAAAAGGGCATGAGTTACACTCCTCAAGGCATGCGAGATTCCTCCATTGAAGGCATGTGTTGCCTCTCTCCATAATGGCTTAAGTTACTCTTCCCTATTTGGCATACGAGTTACTCTAAGGCATGCTCCTCCTTTATGGCATGAATTCGTTGCTCCTCCTATATATATGTGCCTCATATCTTCTCCCCTCACTACTTGTGCATTGTGAAAGAAGGATTCGAAATTGAGAGAGAGTTGGAGAGACTTGAAGAAGATTGTGAGGAAGAGAGACTTGGAGAGTAAGAGCAAAACTTGAAGGTTGATTCAGTGTTTGCATTAGCAGCTGCTATCAATGATCTTCATACTACAACTTGTTCAAATTTGGGTGAATTTACTCATTCTCTTGATCTCTCATCGTACTTTGTATCTTTGTTGAACAATTGATATCTAATAGAAGAAGAATCTGGTTGGTTTTCCCCTTGTGGATTTTTCCCTGATCATTGGACTTAAATTCTCTGTGTCTTATTCTGTTCTTGATTGTCTTCCATTGTGCATTTGGTTTATGTTCTATCTACAATTGCTTAACTAATATTGCAGCATAAAGAAGTTTTGTAATAAGTGATTGTTACAACATAGAACATCAGATTTTAACAGGTCTCTCCAAGCATCCTCTGTTAAAGCATGTCCATGGAAGAATCTTCCCTTTTGGTTGTTATCACTTGCCCTACAACTGCTAGCTAGAATCTTCATAATCAGAGTTGCCCATTGTGACATCAGGGCCATGGGTTCAATGCCAGAACCTATCAATTTTCTCACCCTTTTTATTGTATAGCCTATAGGTTATGTCAGTTGACAAGGCCAAATCTAATAGATCCAGCAGCTTTTCATTTGGTGTGGACTCCAACTTTATATAGAGAGCTCACTGCTTATTCTGATACCAAGAGAATCTCTACCCGCTGATAAATAACAGCATGCCTCGACAATACATATTCAGGTTTGTCTAGCCACAAATGTCTGATAGCTACAATGGTCGCTTCACTTTAATGATTATCCAAGTCGCCTGGATTGCTGTAATGGCTATGCTTCAACAACATTCCTATCTATGAGATTCCAGTATTTGCAGAAAAGTATAGTTTTCTTCTTATATAATTCACAGCTTACCTCACACCTGCTATTCTAGAACACCTTAGATAACCCAACAAATAATCGGACGGGAATGTGTGAGGCATGATTGAAGGCATTTTGCCATGAATAAGTGGCTGTTCTCTAGAATTTGGTAGTGAGAATCTTGCTTGCTTGAAGGAATAACAGTCTAACAATTGCCTATTCACGTGTGCAATTCAAAATACTTGTCATTCAAAGAGCTAAGCTTTCTGCAACGTACATGACCTTGTAATAGAAATACTTACTTGCATTCAGGATTATATCTGCCCTTTGAATATAAGTAGATCCCCATGCTTTGTTGTTTTGTCTTCAGGTTGTAAGAAGTCTCACTTGATATCTCAAGCAACTCCTATGCGCCTCTTGGAAGCCAAGGCATCTTGTGGTTGAGCTATTTTCTACGTTATTAATTTGAGACTGGATGGAGAATCAAGACCATAATTTTCTACCTCAATAACTACTTTATCAGATATCTAGATTAGATTCACATAATGAACCATCAATATAACGATCATCATTGCACTGCATAATCTTATTGTTCTCAAAACTGATGGGCATCACTATAATAGCAGCAGCAGTAGTCTTCTCTTCAGGTTCCTTGATTCCAAGACCCGTGTATTTTGATCTTTTCTTCATATGAATTGAACATATTCCAAGAAACTTTCTTTAGGAGATTATTTAAGATATTCCCATAAGCCCAAATATTCATCAATGAGAGCAAACATACTTGCCGCAGCTTTAAAAATATCATTTATCGCTCGGTATTTTCCGCTTTTGACAAGCAAGTGGCTCTGATACCACTGTTATGAGCCTAACCAGCAATCTGCTATTCTAACGGAAGGAAACTCGTCATATAAATCTGAAACTAATTGGGCACAAACAGTAGTATTTTAACGATGGTATCAGCAGTTAATCAACACTAACTGCAACTAACCAATAATCAATATTGTTTGATAACAAACTTGTATCATTGTTCCACCAAGCTTCCAGGATGTGGGGACGCAGGATCAAGGAAACACGCTTGTGGGATGTGTGCAGACACCCCAAAATATTAGGAAGTGTCATGGGAAGGAGGGTTGGAGGGGACGGTTGGTCCCAGAACCCTATATCTAAAACTATTATAACAAAAAAATAAAAAATTGAAACGTACGAAGACAAAATGATAAATAATACATCTAAAGAGTAATTGCCCATTGGAGCTCATCAATATTGATACACCAATTGTAAATTCAAATGAGAATTGACTTGGGAAAATAGAGTTAGGTTATTATAGTATTATTATTATTGTTTTATTCTCATTTTTATTTGTAATGTTACTTTTCCAAAAAATTAGAGGAAATCATGGGGTTGACCAGACATCCCATTTTTTGTGGGGATGCCTGGCCATTCCCCCACATTTGAAACGTCCGTCATTCTTGGTGAAACATTTTGCAGCATTTCACATAGTGGGGGGCACCAGGAAATGTTTTGCAGTGCATCCAGGGGTTGCTCACTTGTGTAAAACTGACTTTCAGAGAACCATCCTAACAGATTTTTCACAGTTCAACAACCATAACAGCAATTAAATACCAGAGATGTAACAGCGAACCTATAAAATATCTTACTAAAAGCACTTTATTTAAGATATCTACCTTGTAAATTGCCCATGTACTAGTTTATAAAGGCCATATGGAATTTTCCTGGAGCCTCTAAGCTGGGGTACAGAAATATGGTGTTGAATTGCTTTAGCAGTATGAATAGACTTGCTTTGACAGATGACTTACGTTGCCGGAAAGCGTGGTTGGTAAGTTTTGATTGTCAGTTGCTTCATCTGCATGCAAGGATCACTTTCTTCTTGGCATATTAGGTGTTAACCTGTTCAAAAGCACATGGATGCAGACTCCATATCGATGTCCCGTTAAAACTTAAAATTACAGTTTCATACTAACTGTTCTGTCTATCTTTGACTACCATCTTTGGCATCTGTTGAGCTACATTCATATTTGTTGCACTCATTCCTGACCATTTAAGGAAAGTAATTTGAGGTTTCTTAGTGCTGAAAATTCAGAGAATCTATCTCAATTTCTTTCTTATAACTTCAGTGCCACTCTTTCTTTTTTCTGACTCACGTCTTGATATTTTTTCTAATATGCGTTTAAGTAATGGTCTTCGTTTCGGCTCTAGTACTTTTTTAACATGTTATCATGGAAATGCAAGTTTCTCATTCCATTTTGTACAGCCACCGATTGAGATAATCATATTTGTTGCTGAACATTCCATATTGAAGCTCTAGTTAATTCTTCGCATGAATAAATTTGATTGCCTTTTAATCTCCTTTTCATTTCATAACCATGCTTTTTTTTTTTCTAGATTTTCTAACATGCAGAAAGTGTTTAGACTCTAGCTTGTTTTTAAGGAAATTAGAAACAAAAACCAAAATACCATCTTATGAAAAATACACACTCGAGCATTTCATTCAATTGTTCTGATATGTTTGGAACAGGTGAGGGTTTAAATACCGAGTTCTTGGAGACACTGATGAAGATGGAACCTACTAGAGAGGAAGAAGCAAGGCTCAAAGATTATAAGGGTGATATTTCCAAACTTGGTCCAGCTGAGCAGTTTATTAAGGCATTACTAGATATACCTTTTGCATTCAAGCGAATTGATGCGATGCGGTTCAGGGCTACTTTTGAAGAGGAAGTTGTAGATATGAAAAAGTCCCTGGAGACATTAGAGGTAGAATTTCAATTTTTCTTTATATGCTTCTTTATATATGGGAAGGCATAGTTCAATAGATCAGGAAATTAATCAGTCATTTACAGATGAGACTCTAATGTTGTTGATTGTTGATTTCTATCATTCTCTAATGTACAGTTGGCATGCAAAGAACTGAGATGCAGTCGACTATTTCTGAAGTTGCTCGAAGCTGTACTCAAGACTGGTAACCGCATGAATGTTGGCACCTTTCGTGGTGAGGCTCAAGCTTTTAAGCTTGATGCTTTACTGAAATTGGCAGATATCAAGGGAATCGATGGGAAGACAACATTACTGCATTTTGTCGTTCAGGAAATCATCAAGTCAGAAGGCATGCAATCAGCAGAGACATTTAAGAACACAAATCATAAAGCTGGTCCGGCTGGCAGTGGAATTAGAAGTCTTGGAGATAAAGAAGATGAGTACAAGAAACTGGGGTTGCAGCTTGTTTCAGGGCTGAGCACTGAACTGTGCAACGTTAAAAAGGCTGCAGGAATTGATTCAGATGTATTGATTAGCTCTCTGTCAAAACTTTCTAGGGAACTTGTTAAATTAGGTCAGTTTCGACAGATAGAATCCCAAAGATCAACAACTGATGAGATGAAAGGAAACTTTAGCAAGTCCATGACATCATTTCTGCACCAGGCAGAGGAGAAGATTGGTCAACTACAGAAAGAAGAAGAGAGAGTCTTTTTGCTTGTTAAGGAAATCACCGAGTACTTTCACGGGGATTCCACAAAGGAGGAAGCACACCCAGTTCGCATATTTGTAATTGTCAGGGACTTCTTAGGCATCCTAGACCATGTATGCAAAGAAATTGGCAGATGGAAGCAGAATTCTTCAAGTTCTTCAAACAAAGGATTTGACCCAATTTCAGCCCGTTATTCACCATATTCTATTTTCCCCAAGACTATGGAAAGAAAGCCTGATAGCTCTAGTGATAAAAGCATATCTGCATAACATTATTATGCATGTAGAATGCTTGTCTCAAGTAGATAGTAACATGAAGCAGCTGCTGCACTATAGCATCACGGCCAATCAGTCTGTGGCTTTGTTCATTGTCTTTTAACAAAGCCAAAGACTGCATCGATGTTAATAGATGCGAACTTGTTCCTTGTATTCTTTATCCCTTTTGGTTGGAAGATTGATTATTCTGGATGCCAAATAACTGGACAATGCGAAGTCCAAAAGAAAGTGCCTGTCAAATAGAGCGATGCCTTATGTAGTTTTAGTGTTGACCTTGAGTATTAACTTTGTAGCATCTTGCTGCATACATGTAAAATAATATCAAATCATGCATCTGACTTAGTTGTTCATAAAGACTGAAGACTGATGCAGGGATTCTTTTACAATTTTTTCATTTGATTGTTCCAGAGATGACAAAATGGAGTTTCAAAATATGTAAGTAGCTTATAGAAATTATAGCAAGATTATATTACCAGGGTGACATTCAGGTTCCAGAGAAATCCAAGTATGCATGTTTTTGGAGATCTCCACAGGCTATGAACTGTTACTTTTCAATTACTACATTGTTTCTAATTGGAAGGCAAAATAATAGAACTCTTCCCAAATCTTGTGCAATTAATATCATTGGAACCAGATGAGCATATTGGGATACATATTTTCTTATTTCCTTTGCATTCTTTGGACACTGCATATCAAGCTTTCAATCTGAATCCAGAGATGGAGAATGATTATGATGATTTCATCATTAGAAGCATATATCAAGCTTTCAATTTAAATCCAGAGATAGAGATAGAGAATGGCTATGATCATTTCATCTACTCATAGATTTACTTGTTCTTGAGATAGATATATAGCTGAATGTTGAACATGTAGGTGGCATATACCAATGTTCCACCAAGACACAGGGGAGGGGAGACGCACAGGGGGATGTGTGGGAGTACCCTTAAATTTTAGGGAAATTTTGGGGGTTTGGGGGGATGTCGGGATATATATATATATATATATATATATATATATATATATAATTCAAGTTCATATTCAATAATGAAAGCATGAATAGACTAATAGTAATACATTGAAATTTGATCCACACATAAAATTTAAATTTATAATTGAATTAAATAATGACATACGTTGATCCATCCTCATCATTTATTTTGATACATACATCATTTATAGGACATACTCATCATTCATCCATACCATGAGATTCAATAATGAAATATTCAAATACATTGATCCATATCATTCATCATTCTACAATCTAGATTGATTTAACAATTAAATTCATCATTTATCATTCTAGAATCTAAATTGAAAGCAAAACATACTAGTAGTATACTATATACTATATACTAGATACTAAAGTTTGAACACAAAAATAGTAAATTACTAAATTCAAAATTTATATAATTCAAAGTTTCAAACTCAAAAATAGTTAGGAGTGAGGAGTCAAGAATCAGTTTGAGTTCATCAATATCTAGTGTCACAACTCAAAAGTTAAAACTGAAAAGTAAAAATGGATAATGAACATTGAAAATAAAATCAACATCAAGGACTCAATCTCAATTATTGGTCCTCTACAACCATTTGTTGCATGAAGTCATCGGGACCAATATAATGGCATTATCTTTGTCAAAGTCACCTTCTTGAGTAACCAACAAAACTCCAACCAAACCATGTTACAACTCATCTAGTCCATCTTCATTATGCATTTGTGCACTATCCTTTGGATCCACATCCCATTGTGTTGTTGGTCCCCTCTGATACTTCGGTGTCTCCCTATGTGCAAGACATAAAGAACTGTGCACTCTAACTAGCTTCTTTGTTCTCCCAGAGGGAAATCTATTCCTCTTGCTAGAGTAGATGAAGTTATATGTGAACCAATTCTTCTCTGTTGTAGAGGAACTATCAATCTGAGACAATAAGCAAAAAGAAAGTTGTTGGATCTCAGGAGCATCACACCCATGCATGGTTCACCAAACAATGGGGTGATCCTGGCCTAAGTCATTGCAATCTTCCCTTGCATCAAGCTTGTTGAAGGGACCATTGAGACTTGCAAATTACATCCATTGTCTCCTAATTATTCTCCCTTCTTTTGAATTATACATCTTTGTAATGTTAACTCGAAATCCCTTATAGACCTTTGGATCTTCAATGGGAAGAATTCTACCAATCCTTGCCATATACCATTTTGGGTTGAGTGCATACGCTACCATGTACAAAGGTGTTTTCATTCGATCTTTTTTTTTTCAAGTTTTTTAATTCGTGATTTTCAATTTTTTTTTTTTTTTAGGGGGCTACTAGACAAATTCAAGGGGGGATGCGTCCCCCCTCAAAAGAGGATGCCCAGAAGCACCCCTTTTGAGGAGTTTCACCCCCAACACTGAGGAAACGCACCCCATGCGTCTCCCCATGACTCCCTAAAAAGGGTGCGTGGGGAAACACACTCCCAGATGTTGCCCCGTCACGAGTGCATGGGGTGCGTGCACCCAACCCTAGGGGACACGTCTTCGTGGAACACTGGCATATACAACACAAGGGTTGTATGCTCTAGTAAAATATAAATAATGCTAGAGTACAACGTGGTTTTGGTTTTGATAAATGTTCTTTCAAAGTTTTCGATGACTTTGGATAACTTTAAAACCATAATCTTCATTTACAAAACAAAATATGTAACCAATGTAAGTTAACATATCTCCCTTTCATTGGCATTTAGAAGGCCAATCACGAGATCATAAGAATAAGAATTTGACGAACATTTCTAGCGAGGGAGAGAGTTATAATGCTTTCAAAAAAACATGATTTTGACCATAAGACATAGGGTCCTTTCACCTAAAACATTTAGTTGGATCAATTTTATACTCAGTAATGTTGCAACATGTATGGAGTATACATCTAAAATATAACCAAATATCGCTGAGATACAAGAGTATACATTTGAAATACAACTTGATACCACTGATCAATGATTCGTTGACTATGCAACCGGATACAACTAAATATGGTAAGTATGGTTATTACTATGCCCCTCATAAGAGAAAGCTGATAAAGGGTAGTAATAGGTCAACCATGGATCAAATTAGGTCAAAGGGACTAGAGATGACATCCATCATGAGGAACATCTTACCAAAGAAGAGGGTATAAACCCTTTAAATGAGAACTGAGCTCTGCAACAACACAAAATGAATAAAATAATCAGAGCTTCCAATTTTTCTATGGGGGGGACCTAGAAAGTGGAGGAGAGTGGATGAAGAAACAAAGTTTGGGTATTAGGTTAGTTTCAACCAGGAGAGGAGGGTGTTAATAATAAAACAACAGAGGACAAAAAATAAATTTAAAAAATAAAGAAGTGGCAAAGATAAAATTTACCACAATACACCAGATTTACGTGGAAAACTCAACAATGGGAAAAACCACAAGGAAAGTATTAGAGCTTTATTTAATCAACAAATAAAAATATATGCATCTCACTTCTTGTTTACATTTGACCCATTTATTTTAGATGATTTATAGCCTATAAATAGGCTTTGTTATAATATCATGCCCAAACAATTGTAACTCATTTAACGTCTGTAACATTAGAGAAGCACGACGAAGTCAAAATATTATATATTTTATTTAATTTGATTTGGTTTCACATTTGACAATCTTCCACTTGAGACCGAATATTTTGTTCCTTGCTACCATTTCTTTCCTAAGATGTCTTTCATCACAATTGCATCATCTCATCCAAGGTTTTGTAAAACTCTTGCTCATCTCTTTGAGAAATATTTGTTAAACATTTCAGTTGGATTATTTTTAGTGTGTATTTTCTCCAATTGTAGAAGCCAATCGTTTAGAACTTGACGAATCCAATGATATATCACATCAATGCGTGTTGTCTTAGAATGATATGTTGGGTTTTTCACTAAATGAATGACACTCTAATTGTCACACTGCAATACACATTTCTCTTGTTTTAGTCCTAGGTCTCCTAAGAATTGTTAGTACATTGACAACATCTCTTTGTAGACTTCCATGTTAGCTATGTATTTTGGCTCTATTGCGAAGAGGGCAAGTACTTTCTACTGTCTACATGCCAAAGACATTGTTGAACCTGCAAAAGGATATCAATAATCAGTGATGGATTTTTTGGTGTCCACATCCCCAATCACATTTGCATCTATATAACTTTCAAGTATAGTGTTATTATTATTACTACCAAAACATAAACAATAATGGCTAGCACCTTGAAGATATAATAAAATCCACTTTACCACTTCCTAGTGTTGTTTGTCTGGATTTGCAAGGAATCTACTTACTACTCCTAGTACATGTGCAATATTTGGTCGAGTATATACCATGGCATACATCAAGTTGGAAACTGTTCAAACATAAGGAATTTTTTATTCATTTCCTCTTTCTTCTTGTCATCACAAGAGCACAAATCAACAATGTGTTTGAAGTGGAATGTTAGGGTGTGCCAATTGGTTTGACATCCTTCATGTTGACCCTATTCAATACCTTCTCAATATATTTTTCTTGTGATAACGACAACCTTTTGTTATGTCTCTCACACATGATTCTCGTGCCCAAAATTTGTTGTGTTAGACCCAAATTCCTCATTGCAAATTGAATGGCCAAATCCTTCTTCAATCGACTAATCATGTTTTTATCATGTCCAACAATTAGTATGTCATCCACATATAACGGTAGTATAGTATATTTTTCTTGGTCATACCCTTGATGCAAACACAATGATGAACTTCTATGCTTTTAAAACCATGCTCCAACATAAATGAATCAAATTTCTTGTATAATTGGCAAAGTGCTTAGCTTATAGAGGCTCTTCTTCAACTTGCAAACTAGGTTCTCTTTACCTTTTACTTTGAATTCTTTCAGTGATTCCATATAAATATCCTCCTTCAATTCTCCATGAAGGAAGGTTGTCTCTACATTTAAATGTTCACATTCAAAATTTAAAGAAGCAACAATACAAAGAACAACTCTAATAGATGACATCTTAACAATAGGAGAAAAAATTCAGTAAAGTCAATAACTTCTTTTTGGACAAATTTCTTCACCAACAACATTGCTTTATGTCTTTACTTCTTTCCTTCACCCTCATGTTTAATCATATAGACCCATTTGTTGTGTAGGGAATTTCTTCCTTTTGGAAACTTTAGTAACTCCCAAGTTTGTTTTCCAATAGGATTCCATTTCTTCCTCTGTTACTTTCTACAATTCTTTGCTAGTCATCACATTACAAGCCTCTTGAAAACAATAAGGTTCACCTTCATTAGTTAGCAAAATATAATTTGAGGGTGGATACTTGTGTGATGGCTTATGAGGCCTAGTAGACCTGCAAACCAACTGTGGTGGTGTGTTTTCCGGTTGGATCTCTTGTAACAATTGTTGCAAGGTTTCTTCTTCCTATTGTTCCATCATTTTCCACTTGTTGTTCATCATGTTCTTGTATTCACTGGGCAATTCTTACAATGGTGGGATGTTTTCTTCTTGTTCTGCAAACCTATCAACAATTTTTGTGACCTCCATATCATCTATAGACCTTTTATACATCTGACTCATTAAATATGACATCCCTACTAACAATTTTGTGTTTCACTAAATCTCATAGATGGTAACCAAACTCACCATTAACATATCCTAGAAAAACACATTCATTGATTTATCATCTAACTTTGTTCTTTGTTCTTTAGTAATATGTAAAGATGCTTCACATCCAAAACTTTTTAGGTGAATAGTTTACCTTCTTACCAATCCAAACTTTTTCAAGAATGCCACCATCCAAGGTTGTAGTAGGGGATCAATTAATGAGGTAACAAGGTGTCCTTATTGCTTTTGCGCAAAAGTACTTTCTAAATCCAGAGTTTGATAGCATACTCCTCATCTTCTCCATGATAGTGCGGTTCATGCTTTATATAGTAGCATTATGTTGAGGAATACCAGGGAAGTGTTCTCATGTTTTATGCCAAACCTATTACAACAATCTTTGAATGCATTGGAGCAATACTCTACTACTATTTATCCTCAAATACTTGAGCAATTTGTTAGTCTCTTTTTTAACAATAAGAAATTTTGAAATATCTCAAACGCCTCACCTTTGCTTTTCATGGGATAGACCCAAACCTTCTTGGAAGTAACATCTATGAATGTGACAAAATATGAGGCTCCTCCTAAAAACTTAACATTCACTGGTGAAAACACATTGGAGTGTATTGATTCTAATAGATTTGTTTGCCTTTCAAGGCCACCTGTCATAAATGAAACTTTTCATTGCCTACCATATATTGCCTACTTTTCATTGCCTACCAAAATTCACTTCTCGCTCACATTCCCCCCATTTATCAGAGATAACTTCTAGCCTATAAATAAGTTTTGTTACAATCTACGGGTTAATACTATGATTATCAACACCATATGCTCAAAAAATAGTAACTCATTTGACAAATATAAAGAAATCAAAATATTATATATATAATTCTAATTTGATTTAGTCTCACATGTAACAAAGGGATTAGTGATATTCATAGGGATTAGTGATATTCATAGTGTGTTACACTTAAAAAAAAACACATTGTACAGCACATTATTAAAAAGAGACAATGACATCCACTCCATTTACTTGTCCAATTTGAACTAATTGAATTTTAAATTTTGATATCTAACTAATAAAGTATAATATATGTATATCATTTAACTGCGTTACAAATGCGGAACTTTCCCATCTGCGAAAATCAGAGGAAATCCGAGGGCTGCTTTTGGAAAGTGCAGATTGCGAGGGGTGAAGCCTACATAGAAATTGGCGTAGTGGCCCAATAAAATTAACACTATGTTTTAACCAAATTGATAATGATTCCATATTTATATTTTAAGTTTTCGCCAAAGTGATTATGATTTCATATTTATATGCTAATATATTTATTAGTGTAAATTTATTTAAATTTTGTATTAAAAATTTGTTTTGTATTTTTAGTGGTTTATATTAATTTATAGAATTTTAAATGTTGGTTGTTAACCGTATGGAAAAAAGTTGATTCTTAACTTTATATTAAGTATGGAAATAATCTGTCTTAATGAGAAATAGAAAATACTTATTTGAATTTTTTTCTATATATATTTTCTGAATTGTGTCTATTTTAAGTGATTAGAAAGAATGATTAATATTTTTTCTATTTATATTTAATTTTTGTAACCATTAAAACCTTACTGGCACAAAACTCAAGCAATCAAGCAAATAACCTTTGTTCTGATACTAATTTGACTTGTAATTGAATGTTAGTTTTATTGTGCTAATTTCAATTTCAGAATTAAAAACACTTGCTTATCTTTTGCTTCATGTGCATAGGTGTTCGAAAGTGGAGTATGTTGACTTATTTTATTGTAGCAAATTTGGTCATTTCATCTCTTTAAGTACTCGTACATACCAATGGCATTCTTGTACTTGTGATTGTACTTGTGAGAGAGTTGAGAATTGTTATACATGCATGAGAGTTTGTGTGTGAACAGTGGATTTTTTTATAGTTTCATTGTGCTTGACCATGCATGAGTGATTGACTTGTGTTGGTTGATTGCTTTGTTAACATATATGTTTTCAACTTGAGAATGTTGATCATTTGCACATGCATGAGTGCCAACTTTTGTGGTTGATTGATTGTTACATGTATGTTATATCGACTTGGAAGAGTTGATTTTCTCTCCAAAGATGAAAGGGAGATGTGACGAATTGTGTCATGAGAATGTGGAATTCTTGTTGTAAATCGTCAAGTTGTTGTACATGCTTTTGATTGACTTGAAAGTCAGTTGTTTGAAGAAGCATGTTTTGTCAACTTGTGTTTAGTCTATCGTTTATATAAAAAGATGTAAGAGTATGTGGCGATGTTCACATGATGTGACATTTGTTGCTTTGAAGAAGCAAATGGAAGAGGTCGTCAAATTATATACTTGCATGAGTGTTTTTCAAGGTTAATGGTGTTTCTTGTGACAAGATGTCGCAGGAATTTGGAAGGTCCGCGCTTGAGAAAGAGGTTCATGATTAGCCTTTATTCTCAAATCATAACATGAGCAACATGTTAATACTGGAGGATGATGGAATCAAGAAGCAACAGTGGACAAAAATGCCAAAATAATTTGCAACCTTGTAAAATATCCAATGGTCTACAATGCGATTTGATATGTTGACGCTAAGAAGATAAAGAGATGGCGAATGCATTCTTCCAGATGTGGAATTTGGAATCATGGAGGTAAAAGAATGGTAATTTCTTTTTTTGTTATCATTGATATTGAAACTCATTGCTGTATTTCACTCAGATGGGCTTACTTGTTATTTTACTCATGATTTTAACATAGAACTTGAAAATTTTACCTATTATCATTCACATACACCATAAGGAAACATATGCACATGAAGCAAAAGATAAGCAAGTGTTTTTAATTCTGAAGTTGAAATTAGCACAACAAAACTAACATTCAACTCTAGATCAGTATTGGAGATAGAATCACTATAGAGCAGAGATTTTGAAGTTGTCATTGTACTAGGAGGTTTGAATATGAAGATCAATGTTGCAGGTTTTTGTCGGGATTGAGAAGATGGCTTGGAAGGAACCTCAAACTTTGTTACATGGAAAGACTACATGGAAGCAATATTGGATGACAATTGGTTGCTAGAATACATCAAGACAGATGTTGCAAAACCCCAAGCATATTTTTGTCACCTATCATACCCTCTTGTGACTATTTCAAAAAATCCTATTTTTATCCGTGCTACAGAAAAATATGAGTGTAGTCTTGGAAATCCAAAAAGGAAGGGCCTAAGTACGAAATCCAAAGGAGAGCCGAAATTTGGGCGCTGATTATCGGGAGACGATTATCGGGACCCAATATTGAAAGAGGAATATTGGAGTAGTCAATTGTCGGGAGGTTGGATCTCAGAGTAGGATCATATTGGAACCCGATATAAGAAGGGGAAGATTTCAGAGCAGAATGGTATCAGGATCTCAGAGTTTCGTAACTCCTTAAAAAATGAAATTCTTCAAACAACCCCAAGGTTGTCGAGAAAAGGAAATACAAAGGAGATTGTTGAAAATCCAAAGACTTGAGGGCCTTTTCTCTCTCCTCCGAAGAAGAGATGTGAAAGCTAGTGGTTGGCCTCGAGAAGTAGATAGGGTTGACGACGTCAGTATGACGTGGTCATACAATGGACACATGGCAGTTGATTTTGACATTTTTTGGGGCCTAATGGGGAAAATATGGATGACACATGTCACCACTCATGAGGCGCCATGTGGATATGATGCCCTCAGCGTGATGAAATCTTGGAGGTCGATAGTTCGAAGAAAAGAGATTTAGTAAACCCTTGTTTAAATTATTTTATAAAAATTCTAATCCAATGGAGGGGCTCTGATGTTGTTAGAACTTGGTCATGAGGACTCAGAGGACCAAGGGCGTACAAAAGGTAGAACATCCAAGTGCTATATTGAATATCGAAGGTCATAATTCTCGGAACCCTTTTGAAATTGCATTTTTAAAAAGATCCCGATGAGAGGGGTTTCTGATGTGTTGTTGGTGTTTGGTTTCGAGGGCCCAATGAACCAAGGGCGCAGGCCAAGGTCGAGCACCCAAGTGCTATGGAGCCCATCAAAAGAGGGAGACATATAACTTTGTTTTAATTTCCAATTCGAAGAAGTTTCGCTGAGAGGAGTCCCAACGAGGAGAGGTACTTGGTCGCAAGAATTCAAAGAAGCAAGGGCAAAGCACAAATACCAAAGGGAGATGGGCTCCCGACAGTAGCCCGAAAACTTTAGCAGCCAAGAATTGAGTCTAAGGTCATAGCACTCGTCCTATAGGGGATAAACGGTAAGGGGGCCAAACTCAAAAGGGGGTGAAGCCATTGGAACTCTGCGAATTCGTAAGACTTTTCTAAAAGAAAGTTACGATAAAGGAAGGCTCTGATACTACAACCCCCCTAAGCATTATACCGATGGTCACAGGTGGTGGTTTTATGGCATATGAACAATAATAAGATAAGAATATGAGGGTTTGAGGCATCAGAACTTTGGATTTTCATAACGAAATTTTAATTAAAGTTACGATGTGGCTCAACTCCAAAATTGCACCATGGAAGTGTTAAGAAATGTATTGGGCTCTGATAGTGTACCACAGAGGAAATAAATGGATGGATGGGTCAACAGCTATGTCATGGGGTACCTTCAATGCCACCACACCTAATCATGACAAGCTCCAAGAGGGGAGGTTTCACGCTGTTAAAGGGATAAAGTGACAAGTGAACTGGCCAGAAATCATGGGGGAATATCGTAACATAAGTATAGCTAGATCACCAGCACACCACTGATCTAGACATTGGAGCCTGAGTTTTCCTAAAGAAATCAGAGGAATCGACATGGAGATATTTTGATGTGTCCATCATGATACCTCACATTTATCATGTTTTGTTATTTTGTAATTTTTGCATTTTCAAGAAGAAAATCAAATCTGTTTGGTAATAATTAGGACATTCACATGCTCAGACAGTTGTATCAATCAGACAATTGTAACATTTGAAGATATTTTTTAAGTTGTTTTTTTTTGTTCTCCCTATAAAAATAGGGAAGAAACTCATTAGAAAGGTTCCGAAATTATGTTTTCAGAGGTTCAAATTATGTTTGTTCAAAGGTTCTGAGTCCTGTTTGCAAAGAAAGAGGTTCCAAGTTTTGGTTCAATTGCTTGTTCATGAGGTGGTAATTGTTATACAAATTTCAACTGTGTTGAACCTTTGATATGGACTCCATTTTTGAAGATTAATGAAGAAGATTTGCTGATTTCAAGCATAATAATGTGTAGTATATGTTCTTCCTCTGTATATCATTTTATATGTGTTTCCTTCCTTAGAAATTATGTAAGTAGTAGTTGTTGGATTCATTCGTAGATCATGGATTTACTTATGTTATACTGTAGCAGGAAGTACCTATGAATTATGGATTGGAAACCTTAAAATGTGCTCCATGATTTATGCATTTCATTTCCTTATCCTTTCATATCTTTGCTTGGATTTATTACTTAGGATTCTAGGTTTGTCGATCCCTCTGTGCTAAGTTCCTTCCTTACTTTCCCTCTTCCCATGTTTATTGAAATGACAAGTTGAGTTGCATTCATTGTGTGTAGGCCACCAGACTTGGACATTTATTCTTGGGATGATCTATATTGTTTATTTGTATGCTTGAATCTACCTCTATGAAAGGAAATTGAACCAGATTTAACATCAATTTTCATTTATCTTTTGAGAAACAATGAATCATCTTCAAGAGAGACTTAGATGTCCTAGGCACTGACCTCTCCTCAACCCAGGGATTGTCTCTAGGAGCTACAACATCTTTTGGCACCGTTGTCGAGGATGAATCAGAATATTATCCCTGGGTATGACATTTGTACACCCTTCAGTTAGGTGAGTAAGAAAGGGTGTGGGTTGAATATTTCTCACCTTGGCAATTCCACTGTCTAAATATCTATTCGAGCACCCTGGATTTCAAGAGACCCCATACTTGATTTGACACTTCATAACAGAAAACTCCCCCAGTTTTTGACCCTGCAAAAATCATATCTAGGAGGGTTTGGACAGAAAGAAATCCTATCAATATAGGCCTTGTGATATCCTTTCTTGAAGTATCGACCTCTAGCTACCAGAAGGTTGAAATAAATTGCACTGGGTCCTCTACCACAACCTTGGAGTATTCATAAGAACGCTACCAACTATTTATCTCATTTTCCTCAAAGTTTAAAGCTAAGGAGGCTTCTGTCAGTACTCCTCTCTTCACATTCCATACCTTTTCGAAAATTGAAGAATTCAAAGATATCCTCATAAGCAACCCAACTCAGAGCATCACTAGTTGTCCACCTCAGCCCCAGCTAGCCCAAATTCATATAGTTCCTCAGTAAGGCCCTGTAATAAACCTTCTACCACCTCCCTTACAAAACATGGTTGTCCCTGGTTTTCTCCTAAATAAGTATGCTCCACTTGACTTTCCACAACCCTTGAATGGGATGCCACAAGATTATCTTAAACTCCTACCAAGATTTTCTGGGAAGGATGATATCTCAGCTCATAGGCATATAGAAATATTTTGTGCATTTGTTGAAAACACGAATGTAGAACATTTGGATGTAGTATTAAGACTATTTATTCAATCTCTGGATGGGGAGGCCGAGAAATGGTTTAAAGCTTTACCAAATTCTTCAATCACTACCTGGGAGGAGATGGAAAACTCTTTTATGCAGAAGTGGGGAGAGAAAAGGGACCATGGGTACATCCTCACAGAATTTAATGCAATGAAGAAAAAACATAATGAAGATGTTTCAAAATTTATAAAAAGGTTTAACAAATTATACAACAGCCTTCCTGCTGAATTTAAACCTCCACAAGCTGTTACCAAAGTAGTTTTTGTTGGAGCCTTTGAACCAGAATTTGGGTTCACCCTTAGAGAAAGGAAGTTTTGTATCCTGGACTAGATTCAGATAGATGCTCTAGAAGTTGAAGCAAACTTCACCTCCACTAGGAAGTGGAAAGGAAAAATTGAGTATGGTGATAGGAGAATGGGAAAGGAAGAAACTAGCTCTCTAGGTCATGGAAAGGAAACCCAAGAGAAAAAATAGAGGAGATGAACAAACTGATAAGAAATTTGTCTAACAAGCTGGTGAAACTGGAGTTGGAAAACAAAAACCCACCTCGACAAAGTCAACCAATTCTATCGAAATCATTAGGGGAATTTTGAGGTCTAAAATGGCCCTCCTAAGAAAAATGTACAACCAAAATAAACTTTATAAGGACCAATAGGATTAAATATGATGATGTCAACCATGGGGGATGATTCACCATTTTTGGAGTAAAAAAAATAAAAAGTTGAAAAATTAATAAAATAATAAAACTACTTTTTCAACTCGTATTTTCAACTTATCTCCCCAAGGTTTTATTCAAATTTTGAGTGGGAGTACTCATTGGATGCAAAATTTTATTCCTCATCCAAAGAGTACCCATGTTTCATACTTTTGATGGACCCCGCTACATGAGAAATGAGAAATACATGAAAACACGTGATTGCAATCATGTTTTTCATGTATTTTTCATTTCTCATGTAACAAGGTTCATCGAAGGTATGTAACATGGGTACTTCTTGGATGAGGAATCAAATTCTGCATCCGACGAGTGTTTCTGCTCGAAATTTGAGTAAACCCATAGGGAAATAAGTTGAAAAAATAGTTTTTTCTTTTTTCCCTCTAAAATTTGATGATACATTCTAATATTATTTTATTATTTCCACTATCATTTTATAATTTCCTTAGGAGGTCGATTTTATACCTCAAAATTCCCCTAATGTTTAACCCTCAACATAGGCGACCACCCTTGCAGCTCTTGCAAAGGGAGAGAAAATATCAACAAGACCATATTCAACCTCCTTTTTATCTAGAAGATTGTCCAGAAGAAAATGTTGAAGATATTATAAAGGTCCAAGAAAACCAGTTCTCTTCTCTCTCTGATGAGGAACATGAAATAGAAGAACATAAGGAAGAAGGTGATGACTTGGATGCTTCATTGGATTATGGTGAGATTGATAATTATTGTAGAAAGTTTGTTGACTTCATGTAGACCCAGTTGCGCAGAAAATATGATCTCAGGTCCTCCAGGAAAAGGTCTAGAATGAACAATCAAAATGAGGAACCCCCTCACTCAAATCCTCCTAATTCAATAGAGAAAGGAAATAAACCTTTTGACCAAATCCAACCAAACAAAAAAGAGTCCTCGGATCCTATTCCTCATAAGCCCGAGGTCCCCAAAACAGAGTAGTTGTCACCACAAGTCAAGCCAGACTATAATGAGGATAAGGAACCTGTTGATGTTTCCAAAACTGATAGGAACCCTTCTACTTTCAACCTTCAAAAGGAGTTGGAAAAGGTCAAAATATTTGTTCCTTTGACTGAGTTGTTGAAGCATCCTAATTATAAATCTCAAGTATCCCAATTCATGTGTTCACCCACTGTGGTGCGCCCCCCCGACACCCCCCCACCCACACACACACACACTAAGATAGCCTGAATCTTCAAGAGGAAATACCCTTGGTTGTATTTGGACATCATGTTGAGGATCAAGACTCTTCCATTGCCCCTTTATATTTTACCTTGGTAATTCATGATCTCTTATTGCATAATTGTATGCTTGACTCAGGAGCATCTCATAACCTGGTGCCACGATCTGTCATGGAATAGTTGGGGCTGCAAATAAAAAAATCATACAAAGATTTGTACTCCTTTGATTCCAAGAGGGTAAAATGCCTAGGGATTATTAAATACCTAGTGGTTAATTTAGCTCAAATCCCAGTAGAAAGTGTGGTGATGGATATCGTAGTTGTTGACATCCCTACAAGGTTTGGTATGCTTTTTTCCAGGTCACGGGGATCGAAAATCGGAGGGTCCATCATACTGGATTTGACATATGCTACCATCTGTGTTTGGTGGAGAAGAACGTCGATTGTATAGAGAATCTAGATTTGTGAAGACAATTACAAGGGTTAATTGTTCAAATAATGCTCTTGTGTATGGTACAGACACATATTTTTCTTGCTTGTTGTTAGAAGAAAATGATCTAATCATGGATGAAACTTGGATGGAATGTTCTGTCCAGCTGAACAAACAACCATTGGAGTCTAACAAAATATGGAAATTATATTTTGATGGTGCTTATTCCAAGGAAGGAAATGGAGCAGGTGTGTTGTTGATATCTCTAGAAGGTAGCTTGATTCCTCTCTCTTTCAAACTAGAGTTTGAAGCCACTAATAATATTATTGAATATGAAGCATTTTTGTTAGGACTGCAAGCTGCCAAAAATCTCAACATTGGATGCTTGGCAGTATTTGGGGATTTAAAACTGGTGGTAAAATAAATCAAAAATCAGTGCCAAACCAAGCATCCAATATTGAAGGCTTATTGAAATGAAGTATGGGATTTGATTGAGAAATTTTTCTTAGCCTTCAATATCCAATTTTTGTACAGAGAAAGAAATTGGATGACCGACTCCTTAGAAGTTGCTGCTAGAAATTTTAAGCCTCCTCAAAACCCTTTGCTCAGATATGAAGTTGAGGTCAGGTACAGACCTTCAGTACTAGACAATGTGAAATATTAGTAGGTGTTTGAATATGAGGAACAAATAAAATGCTTCATGGAGGTTATTGGAGAGTTTTCAAACCCAGTGACCGACCAAGAGGATGAGAAGATAGTGGATGAACACTAAGTCAATTGGGAAGAAACTATTGTTGGGCACAATATTTGACAACTAAAGGGTAGTATCATCCCCATGGGACTGGTCCCATTGGAAATACTTTTTAACCCAAATGATGTGGCTGCCAAGCCAACTAAACAAGAGCTTGAAGAGTAGGCGGAGGTCTGTAATATTAGCACAGAACAAGGCCGCGAAATAATTAAGCTAACTAAAGGAGTCCCTAAATAACACAAGCAAAACTATCTAGACATTTTTAAGCAATATATGGATGTGTTTTCTTTTTCATATGATGACTTGAAAATGATTGATACTACTATTGTTCAACACAAAATTCCTTTGAAAATTGGGGTGAAGACAAATAAGCAGAAGCTCAGGCAAATTTCTCTATTGCTCCCATCAATTGAAAAGGAGGTGAAGAAATTGTTACAGGCTAAGATAAGTGTGCCTTTAAGGTACTATAATTGGGTAGAAAATTTGGTTCCTATGAAGAAGAAGAATGGAGAAATAAGGTTATTTCATAAATTTGAACAAGGCCTCACTAAAAGATAATTACCCTCTACCTAAAATGGACTACATTATGTAGAAGGTGGTAGGGAATTCTCAGATGTCCATGATGGATGGTTTCTCTGGATATAACCAAGTTGTTGTATATCCCCAAGATCAGAAGAAAATTGCTTTCACTATACCCTGGGGAACATTTATGTATGCCATAATGCTTTTTGGACTCATAAATGATGGAGCCACTTCTCAAAGAGCTATGGACATAGTTTTTGTTGGAGAACTGGATAATTTTTTAATAATTTACCTGGATGACATCATTGTATTCTCAAAAACATATGAAGAGCACATTAATCATTTGCAACTCACTTTTGAGAAGTGCAGACATTATGGTCTATCCTTAAACCCCAAGAAATCTCAGTTTGCTCTAAGTGAAGGAAAGCTACTAGGCCACATTGTGGCAAAGGAGAAAATATTGATCCAAAAAGGGTAGAATCCATTAACAACATTTCATTGCCAAGAAACATGAAAGTAATTCAGGTCTTGTTGGGGAGAATCAACTTTTGAGAAGTTTTATACCCAATTACGCTGAAATTGTCAAAGAGATCACATAGATGTTGAAGAAGGACAAGGAAGTAAGTATATTGTAGAAGCTCAAGAATCATTCTCCATAATAAAAAAGGCTTTTGCAGAGGCCCCAGTACTAGTTAGCCTAGATTATCAAAAGTCATTTCTAATTTTTTCTTTTGCTTCTCCTTACGAAGTGGTTGTTGTCTTGTTGCAGAAAAATAATGGACACGAGAAACCAATTACATTTCTGCCATGTGTTATGAGATGTTGAGCTAAACTATAATATTTTGGAGAAATAGGCCTACGCCTTAGTCAAAGTGATCCAGGTGGCTCCAGAGACACACAAGACAAAGAGGGCTTATGAACGCTTGAAAATCAAAGTGATTAGAATGATTTCGACCCAGGACCAGAGTGTAGATCTTGTCATCCTGATCGCGGAGGTGCGAACAGTTCGTCAATCCGAGCTTGTATGAGGGAGAACGAGTCAGTCAAAGTTTTGGTCAAAGTTGGGTTGTGGGCCAGGTTTAAGTGTCCTACAATTTGGCCAACCCCGAGGCATAAACCTAGCTCCCGAAATCAGTCGAAATTGTGGCCTCATTAATTTTCCCAATGACCCTTATTTTCTAAAAGTTTAAAAACAACCCCTCTTTATAGAAAATCAATATATATATATATATATATATATGCCGTTACCCCCAAAATTTTTCACATTTAAAAATAAATAAATAAATAAATAAATTTATAATTTTTTTGGGTCGATGGGCCATCACCCCTACCAGCCCCGCAACCTTATCCAAGATAAAGAAACATTTTAATTTTTGGCTCAGCGACCATCACCCCGCCATACCATAAACCACACATATTTTTAAACCATGTATTACGGGGGTGGGCACGGGCCACTGCCGGTGGACCCGGCCCACTCCCCAACCACCATCTTAATATGATGCCATCACATGGGATACGAGACCGGCGGGGGTCGAACCAGCCCGACCCACATGGTTGGCCCCTAAGCGGGCGGCCCCACAAACATTATGCACCAACCTAAATATCATATGACCATTAAACATACGCGGGGGTATTATGGGGGTGGGCCACCCAATGTGGACCCGACCCCCCCATTCTCATATACGTTGGTTTTTAAATTTTATCATGTGGAAAAAAATAGGAGGGGCGGGGTTTGACCACCCGACCCCTCCTCAACCAATTCGCCGGATTTACCATTGCGCCTAACAATTTTCCTTGATTAATCTGCCTAGTAAAACTTATTTAACCCTCATTTACACGGAGTTTGAGGGAGATGGAGGAACCAGGAGAGGGCACGCAAATCGAGGCAAATTAATTAATTTTTAACGCAAGAACCATGAATTTTGCAGGAGCGCTGAATTTTCACTTTGTCAGAATTTGACAAATTTTATATGGATTCAACACCTCTCGTTGCCACGAATGCAATGGCGCTATCCATTTCTCCATCGGAGTTCTTCATTTTTCGACCATTTTCAGTGTGAGTATGGAACCATGATCATTGCAAAAACAGGGGGCGAACCATGAGCCTTGAAATTTCCCCAAGGAGGTAAAGTTTTTCCATGTCGGAATAGAGTCAAGTTTATACTTGTTTTTCACGATTTTCCGCAGAGATCACAATGGCGAGATTAGATTCGTCATCTGAGTTGCAGATTTCCAGTCCACCCATGGAGAAGAATCTTTGAGGAATCCTGGCGGAATCTAAAAGATTCCTTGAGCCCCAGATTCTCAACTTCTCAGAATTCAAATTTTGGACAGTCAATTTTGCACCATTCGACGCCAAAAATCTAATGGTGCATTTAGATTTCTCATTCTCTCATTCTATTCTTCAACCACTTTTCTAAGTGGAATGCAGGTGTCAACATCCATGTGCGAGCAGTCATACGATTGATGCCGTGAGATCGATGGTCTGAGCAGCTTCAGCAATTTGACATCCACTTCTTCATATGGCCCTTGGTTGTGAGGTATATGATGTGTTCATGTACTTCTTCTTTATGCAATGTGCTGCATAGATCCTTGATTGATGTTGATGCAAGATCTTGTTTATTACATGTTTTCATGATTCCTTGCTTGATGTGATGTGGAATCTTCTATGTGATGTACTTGCTGGCATGATTTGTCATGTTATGTGTTGAGATCCCTTGTTGTATGTTGATGGGATACTCATGTTGTCATCATGCATGTTTTGCATTGAGGTCCCTTTTATGCCATGTTGGCGGGATGCTCATCATGCATGAGTTTTATGTCATACTGATAGGAGTCTTTTGATTGAGAGTTCCTGTAGCGGAACATATCTTAGAGCCACTCCTGTGTGAGGGATTTTTCCTTGTATGATATTGACATCACCTCTATGTACATCATCACTATTGTCAACACTTAATGCAGTGGCCTACACTATCTTGACACTGGGGCCTGGAGGCATAGTCCCTCTTGGACGAACTCCGTTATCAATGTTTTTGTTTTTATGTTGCTGATGATTGACATGTTCCTCTTCTTTACAGCATGCAGATGTATTCATTAATTTTCTTTTAAAAATGAAATCTAACACATCACAAAAGTAAAAGGTCTTGGAAGGGTCCTTCATCCTACCCGGACCTAGATCACAAAGCCTTGAAAGATTTCAGAATTTATGTCCTGCAATAAAATATAACAACTTATGTTCCTATGGATGCTATGAAATATATCCTTGTGCAAGGTGATAGTGAAGGTAAAATAGGCAAATGGATTACAAAGATACAGGAATATGACATGGATATTAAGCCCAACAAGTTGATTAAGGGGCAGGGGCTAGCTAAAATTTTGTCTGAAGAAAATTTCCAAGCCTTGGGTATAAACTTGATGGTGGGGAAGGATGAAGAAAGTGGAAAAGTAGAGGAACAACAAAAAATTAAGGCCTCAACACAAAAAATACAAATGAAATAACTTTTGTCCCACTAGTATAAACATATTGTCCATTATTTACTCTTTCTAAGGTGTCTAGTAAATTTTGACAAAGTTAAATACAAGGCTTTGAGGCTACAAGCCGAGAAATTTTTCATCTCAAATGGCCAGCTGTATTGGAAGGGCCCAGTGGGGATTTTTCTATTATGTCAGGTTGAAGAACAGATCTATAAGTTTATTTATGAGTTTCACAATTGTGTCTATGGAGGAAATTATAGCTGGAGAGCTACAACCCAAAAAATTCTTAAAGCATGATTTAATTGTCCTAAGTTGTTTGGTGAGGTGCATACCTATGTTCGGGCCTATGAGAAATGTCAAATGTTTTCAGAAAAATAGGCGTTGGTACTCCTTCCCTTAATCCTTGTGTTTATAGAATAAACCTTCCAACAAATGGAGGTTGGACTTCATTGGAGAAATACACCCACCATCCAGTGGTCAACATAAATGGATACTCACAGCCACTGATTATTTCACCAAGTGGGTGGAGACCATCCCAAGTAGAAATGAAAATGATGTTGTGGTTATCAAGTTTATGGAGGAGAACATCCTTGCCAGGTTTGGTTTCCCAAGGAAAATTGTCACTGGTAATGACCAGGTATTTAAGTCAACCAAGTTTATTATTTTTTTCCAAAATTACAACATTAAAGTAGGCCACTCCACCACCTATTACCCACAAGGGAATGGATTGAATCCTCTAAAAAAACCTTAGTAAGAATTCTAAAGAAGATAATATCTGAAAATATGAAGAACTGGGACTCATAGCTAAAGTTCTCTCTATGGGCCAATAGAGTTACTACTAAGAGGTCCATTGGGAAGTCTCCTTTTGAATTAGTGTATGGGAAGGATGCAATTTTCTCTATACAATTAGCAGTGTGAGTAGCTAAAATCATACAAGTTGTGGAGGAGGAACCGAATCCCCTGACCAGAAGAATAAATTAGTTGGTAGAACTTAAAGAAGATAGAGAGTAGGTAAATCAGAATTTAATTAATTATCAGGAAATGGTGAAATCTCTTTTTGACAGAAAAGTAAGGGACATATCTTTACAACCAGCAGATTTGGTACTTAGGTGGGATGTTAGGAGAGAAGATAAAGGAAATCATGGGAAGTTTGATCCCATGTGGTTTGGACCCTTCAAGATATCTGAAGCAAAGGGAAACAACACTTTCCTATTGGAAAATTTCGGTGGTGAGGTGCTTGCACTGCATGTGAATGGACGATTTCTCAAGATTTATTTCTAGCATTAAAGAGGTCCATTTTCACCCAATGTATATACCGATGAGCCATTGTACATACCAGTAATGCTTTAAGTTCTTATTGTTTATGTTTTTGTTTAGTATATATTTCAATAAGATGACTCCATGCCCAATGGATAGAAGACACTATTTTGTAGGCTATCAATGCATTTCTTGTTATACATTGTCCCCAATTAGATCCGATGTTGTCACCTGTCATAACCTCTTATGATTATGTCAAACGGTCCTATTTTAATCCTTGCTACAAAAAAATATGAGTGCAGTCTTGGAAATCCAAAAAGGAAGGGCCTAAGTATGAAATCCAAAGGAGAGTTGAAATTTGGGAGCCGATTATCGAGACCCGATATCAAAAGAGGAATATTGGAGTAGTCAAATATTGGGAGGTTGGAACTCGGAGTAGACTCATATCGACACCCGATATAGGAAGGGGAAGACTTCTAAGTAGAATGGTATCAAGATCTTGGAGTTTCATAACTCCTTAGAAATTGAAATTCTTCAAACAAGCCCGAGGTTGCCAAGAAAAGGAAATACAAAGGAGATTGTTGAAAATCCGAACACTCGAGGGCCTTTTCTCTCTCCTCTGAAGAAGACACATGGCAACTGGGGGTTAGGCCTAAGAAGTAGATAGGGTTGATGACATCAGTATGATGTGGTCGTACAATGGACACGTGGCAATCGGTTTTGACATTTTTGGGGGCCTAATGGGGCAAATATAGATGACACATGTCACCACTCAGAAGGTGCCACATGTAAATGATGGCCTCAACGTGACGACATCTCGGAGGTCGGAAGTTCGAAGGAAAGAGATTTCATAACCCCCCGATGTTGTTATCAATTGGTCATGAGGACTCAGAGGACAAAGGGCATAGAAAAGGTGGAGCACCCAGGTGCTATGTTGAATATCAGAGGTAAAAATTCTCAGAACCCTTTTGAAATTGAATTTTTTTAAAGATCTTGATGAGAGGGGTTTCTAATGTGTTTTTGGCGTTTGGTTTCGAGGGCCCAAAGAACCAAGGGCATGGACCAATGTCAACCACCCAAGTGTTATGGATCCCATCAGAAGAGGGAGACATCGTAACTTTGTTTTAATTTCCAATTCGAAGAATTTTTGATGAGAGGAGCCCCGAAGGGGAGAGGCACTTAGTCACAAGAATTCAAAGAACCAAGGGTGAAGCACGAATACCAAAGGGAGATGGGCTCCCGAAGAATTTATTACCCAAGTGTTGAGCCTACGGTCACAACACCTGGTCCTATATGGGAGAAATGACAATGGGGTCAAACTCAAAAGGGGGTGAAGTCATCAGAACTTTTCGAATTTGTAAGAATTTTCTAAAAGAAAGTTATGATGAAGGAAGGTTCGGATACTGCAGCCCCCCCAAGCACTATATTGATGGTCGTAGGCAGTGGTTATATGGCATATGAACAATAAGGAGCTAAGCACAGGAGGGATCGAGGCATTAGAACATTGGATTTTTGTAACGATATTTTAATTAAAGTTACGATGCACCTCAACTCTGAAATTGCACCATGGAAGTGTTAAGAGATGTATTGGGTTTTGATAGTGTACCATAGAGGAAATAAATGGATGGATGGCTCGGTAGTTATGTCATGGGTCACCTTCAACACTACCACACTTCATCACGACCAACTCCAAGAGGGGAGGTTTCAAGTTGTTGAAGGGAGAAAGTGACAAGCGAACTGACTAGAAATTGTGGGGGAATATCGTAATAGAAGTATGGCCAGATCATCAACCCACCACTGATCTAGGCATTGGAGGTTGAGTCTGCCTAAGGAAATAAGAGGAATCAGTGTGGAGATAATTTTTTGTGTCCATCACGACACCTCACGTTTCTCACGTTTTGTTATTTTGTAATTTCTTGCATTTTCAAGAAGAGAATTTGATTTGTTTTATAATCATTAGGACATTCGCATGCTAAGACAAATGTATCGATCAGACAATTGTAACATTTGAAGATAATTTGTAAGTTGTTTTTTCTTTGGTTTTCCCTATAAAAAGAGGGAAGAAACTCATTAGAAAGGTCCGAAATTCTGTTTTCAGGGATCTGAATTATGTCTATTTAGAGGTTCCGGGTTCTGTTTGCAAAGAAAGAGGTTCCAATTTTTGGTTTAATTTCTTTTTCATGAAGTGGTAATTGTTATACAAAATTTAATTGTGTTGAACCTGTGATATGGACTCCATTTTTGAAGATTAAAGAAGAAGATCTCGTGATTCCAAGCAGATTAATGTGTAGTATGTGTTCTTTCTTTGTATATCATTTCATATGTGTTTCTCTTCCTCATAAATTTTGCAAGTTGTAGTTGTTGGATTCATTCACAGATCATGGATTTAGTTATGCTATACTGAAGCAGAAAGTACCTATGAAGTATGAATTGGAAACCTTAAAATGCGCTCCATAATTTCTGCATTTCATTTCCTTATCCTTTCATATCTCTGTTGGGATTTATTACTTAGGATTATGGGTCTATCCAACCCTTTGTGTTGAATTCCTTCCTTACTTTGCCTCTTCCCATATTTATTGCAACGAGAAATTGAGTTGAATTTACTATGTGTAGGCCACCATACCTGGACATTTATTATTGGGATGATCTGTATTATTTATGTGTATGTTTGAATCTACCTCTGCTAAAGGTAGTTAGTGAACCTGATTTAAAATCATTTTTCATTTATCTCTTGAGCAATAATGAATCATCTTCAAGAGAGACAAAGATGTCCTAGGCACTGACCTCTCCTCAACCCAAGGGTTGTCTCTAGGAGCTACAACACATCTGATACCCAAAATCTTTCTCAGTGGAAGAAAGATATGACCAAGGTGAGGAGAATCATATTGGAGGGATTACAGGATCATATTGTCTTGAATCTCCATGGAAAAGAGACTTTGTTCGCAATGTGGAAAGCACTGACAGAATTGTTCAAGAATAGGATTGACCACAAGAAGTTGACAATCAAGGACAAGCTTCAAAGTATCAAGATGCAGAAGAATGACACAATTTCGCAATATCTGAGCAAGTTTACACAGTGTCATAATGAACTTGGCGGGGTCTGTGTTAATGTCCCTGAAGAATAATTTATATCTCTATCCCTTTTGGGCCTTCCCAAGAGCTGACATAGCTATCAAGATTCAATAAATGGTTAGGAGCGCTTATGGTATGGCCTGGTACAAGAGGAAATAAGGCAGAATACCAGAGATGGGACTTCATCAAAGGGTGAGGATGAGGAGAATTGTGCCTTGGCTAGAAAGGGAAAGGGAAGAAATCCCAATCTAAAGTAGAATTTAGTCAAGGGGGAAAGAAAAAAAACTTGTTCAAAATCAAGTGCTTTCACTGTCATCAATTCAGGCACTATGCCACAAAGTCTCTGTTATGCTTCTTATCCTGCAAAGCGAGACCCAGACATAGAAATAACGAAGAAAAGATACCCAGACACAAAATATGCGAAGAAAATATACCCAGAGCACAGAATAGCAAAGATTTTATTATCCAGAGAGAAATGTTCACAGGCCTCTTCGAGGGGGCAACCTCCAATAGAGCAGAGCTCTATTACAAAACAAGACACAATACTCCTCGCAGGGAGTCTCTATCCTTTATATATGACTCATACATGCAATACCACGAGCCAATATCGTGGATTTTATTAATACCACCTATCTAATACTACCGCCTATTTACCATCTAACTAATACTTCCGCCCATTTGCAACTAACTGTGGTCCCGTCACTAATTGCGGGTTAACCACTTACAATTATTAATATGGGCTTTATTGACTCTTGACTATGACGTGATCCCATGGCATAAATAAGGGGGTTAGGGTGGGACCCTAACATGCCCTCCCCCTTAAGACTAGCCTTGTCCTCAAGGCTGAAGCTGCGGAAACTGCTGAAGAATAGCGGCTGGTTCCCAAGTTGCATCTTCTGGCGAGGTGTCTTTCCATTTGACTAGGACCTCCTTAATCACGCGGCCACGCAGGTGCTTGTCGCGTGTGTCTAGAACTTGTTCAGGTTGAAGCCAGATTGATCCTTCTTCATCCAATTCAGGTAGACTGGTTTGAACTCGGCAATTGTTCCCAATCACTTTCTTGAGGCACGATACATGGAAAATTGGGTGGATTTTTGCTGTAGGTGGTAAAGCCAGCTTGTAAGCCACTTCTCCAATGCGCTGAAGTACTTGATATGGTCCGTAGAATTTTGGAGAGAGCTTTTGACAACCCTTGTCTTTGAGTGATGTTTGCTTATATGGTTGCAGCTTCAAAAAGACCTGATCCCCTTCTTGAAATTGGCGCTCTGAGCGATGTTGGTCAGCCTGTTGCTTCATACGGTTCTGGGCTTGATGAAGATTCTCGCGCAAGTGGGCCAGCATGGTTGCATGGTGTTGTAAGAGTTGATCCACTGCTTGTACTTTGGAGCACCCCATGAGATAAGAAGTAGGGGACGACGGAAGTTGTCCATAGACTGCTTCATAGGGAGTCATTTTGGTGGTGGCATGATAGTTGGTGTTATACCACCATTCCGCTAGAGGTAACCACTGTGCCCAAAGGTGTTGTTTTTCTGAAGTGAAACACCTAAGGTAAGTTTCTAGGCATTTGTTGACGGCTTCGGTTTGACCATCTGTTTGCGGATGATATGAAGTACTGAGTTTGAGTTGAGTGCCTTGTATTCTGAAGAGCTCCTGCCAAAAATTACTGGTGAAGATTGGGTCGCGGTTGGACACAATCGAAGTGGGCATGCCATGCAATTTGAAGATTTGATCCATGAAAGTTTGAGCAACCAAGGTAGGTGTGAATGGTTGGGGTAGAGCGCAGAAATGAGCATACTTTGATAGTCGGTCCACAACCACCATGATGACGGATTTGTTCCCAGATTTTGGAAGACCTGTAATGAAATCCATGGAGACCTCCATCCAAATTGACGCCGGAATGGGCAATGGTTGTAATGTACCTGGTGTGTTGACTGTTTCCCCCTTGTGGCGTTGACAGACGTCACATTCTGCTACAAAAGTAAGGATGTCCTGTTTCATGCCAGTCCAAAAAAATGATCTTCTGGTGCGGGCGTATGTCTTCTGAAAGCCCGAATGTCCTGCAATGGGAGAGGAGTGCAATTCTGCCAAAATGCGAGTTTTTAGGGTGGATGTTGGTGAGATGACCACTCTGTCCTTGTAGTGAAGAATATCATTCTGCCATGAATAGCCCTTGCTGGAATTAGGATCTGCCTGTAATTGAGAGATGAGTTGAGAGAGCTCAGGATGTGAAAACCATTCCCTGCGAGCCTCTTCAATCCAGTCTGGAATGGGGAGGGATATTGCAAGCAGAGTACTTTCCTCCTCAAATTGGCGTGACAAGGCATCTGCTACCCTGTTGTCTTTCCCTTTCTTGTAAATGATCTCATAATCATAACCCAGCATTTTGGCTAACCATCTATTTTGTTGGGGGAAAGAGAGGCGTTGCTCCAAAAAATATTTAAGACTGTGATGATCTGTGCAGATTTGGAAGCATCGCCCCAACAAGTAAGGTCGCCAGGTCTCAACTGCATGTAAGATGGCCATCATTTCCTTCTCATAGGTAGATAGGCCCAAGTTCTTCCCACTTAGTTGTTGGCTGGTGAAGGCCAATGGTCGCCCTTCCTGCATTAAGACTGCTCCAATACCTGTTCCCGAAGCATCAGATTCAATGACAAATGTTTTTGTGAAGTCCGGTAGTGCTAAGACCGGAGTGGAACACATGGCGGTTTTGAGAGCGGTAAATGCCTGTTGTGCTTCTTCGTTCCAGAAGAAGGAATTTTTCTTGAGAAGTTGTGTCAGGGGCTTCGCTATGCGGCCATAGTTGCGGACAAATTTACGATAGTAGCCTGTGAGGCCCAAAAATCCTCTCAAGCTTTTCAAGGTCTTAGGTTGAGGCCATTCTTGCATTGCCTGGATTTTTTTGGGATCAACCTTGACACCTTCACGGCCCACAATGTGGCCTAAATACTCCACTTCTTCCATGCCAAACGCACACTTAGACATTTTGACAAATAGTTTATGCTGGCTGAGTAGTTGCAAGAGGATATCTACATGCTTAAGATGTGCCGCCCAATTGCCACTATAGATGAGGATGTCATCGAAGAAGACCAGGACAAATTTTCTGAGATATGGTTTGAGGAGGTGATTCATAAGGCTATGAAAAGTAGAGGGGGCATTACAGAGACCAAATGGCATGACCAAGAACTCATAATGGCCTTCATGAGTTCTGAAAGCTGTCTTGGGGATGTCAACTTCCTTCATGCGAATTTGGTGGTAGCCTGAGCGAAGATCTAATTTGGTGAAGAACTGGGCCCCATTGAGTTCGTCCAGCAAATCGTCAACCACTGGAATGGGGAATTTATCTTTGACTATTAACTTATTGAGGGTCCTGAAGTCGGGACACATCCGCCACTCCCCATCTTTCTTGAGGACCATGACGACTGGAGATGAGTAAGGACTAATACTAGGACGAATGACACCTGCTTCCAGCAATTCCTTGATGATTTTTTCTATTTCATTCTTTTGGGTGAACGGATGTCTGTATGGCCGCACATTTGGGGGTTGGGCCCCTGGGACCAATGTGATGCTATGGTCATGTTCCCCTCGCGAGGGTGGAAGTTCATGAGGTTTGTCGAAGACCGTCCGATGTTTATTCAAAATCTGTTGCATCTCCGGATGAATTGGTGAAGACATGGTATCTACCACCTGGATGGCATTAAATTGAGCTACTACTCCATGATGGCCCTTTTTTAACAATTTTTCCATACGATGTGAGCTTATGATCGAAGGGTCTCCCGCTTGTAGCCCACGGAGAGTATGTGTGTAGTCGTTCTGCTTAAAACTCATATATAACTCCTTGAAATCCATTGTGATTGGCCCAAGAGTGCGGAGCCATTCCGCACCTAGGACAATGTCGCAACCCCCCATGTGTATTGCAAACAGGTGGGTTTTCAAGTGATAATCCCCCATTTGAATTTTGACATTGTCACAGCGACCTGCACATTTCATTGTGCCTCCATCTGCAATCTGGACTTGAAAGTTAGAAACTGCTCGGACATAACAATGTGCTGCTTCAGCGATCTTTTGGTGGATGAAATTATGGGTGCTTCCACTATCAATCAAAACTATTAGTGGCCGATGTTTAAGATAACCCCTGATTTTGAGAGTTTGAGGTGAAGAAATTCCTGCCAGCGCATGTAGCGAAATCATTGGTTCATCAGATACCATCTCCTGTTGGTTATCTTCGTCGGTCTCCTCTGGTTCCTCAAGTGGTGGATCTTCCTCGGTTTGGCTGGAGTCAGTGGCATCTATTTGAAAAAACTTGTGCTCTTTGCATTTATGACCCGGGGAATATTTTTCATCACAGTAGTAACATAGTCCTTGCTTCCTTCTTTCGGCCATTTCTGCAGGTGACACCTTTTGAATCTTGAGTGTTTGGGTCATATTGGGGGCTTGTAGGGAACGCCCTTTAGCGGGAAAGTTGGGGCGGCTGGATTGAGCTGCTAAGGATCGTTCCACTTTACGGGCTACCTGGCAAGCCTCGTTCCATGTGGGGGGGTGGTGGAGTAAAACCTGAGCTTTGATGGCTTCTTTAAGACCGCTGACAAAGCATTCCATGTAGAATTCATCTGTGAGACCCTTAGTGCGGAAAGCTAATGCTTCAAAAGCTGTAATATATTCATCCACTGAACCTGTCTGTCGGAGCTTAGTGAGACGACCCAAAAAAGAGTCTTCCTGTTCAAAGCGATTTCGAAGAGCTTTGGTAAATTGGCCCCAATTCTTAAATTGTCCATTGCAACGCTCATACCATTCCTTCCATTGCCATCGTTCACTGTCCAAGTACATGGTGCCCACCATAAGTTTAGTCCCCTCCTCTATGATATGATTCAAAAAAAAATACTGCTCCATTTGTGCTAGCCATGCGGACGTGTGAGATCCGTCAAATTTAGGCATATCCAACTTGGGAGGTCTCTGATTGGGTGGTGGATGGGTGTGCCAGAGGTGAGGAGAGTGGCTAGACTCCCCCTCATGGTATTCATGACCCTTATACTCCTCATCGTGTGCTGGCTCCTTGTCCTTCATCATGCCTTCGAAGCCTTTAAGATGCTTTTCGAGGCTTACCACCGTAGAGTGGAGGGAGTCCAGCTTTTCTTCTAATTTGTCTATCCTTTCACTGGCCATTGCTTGAGCACGAGTTTCTACCATACACCCGTCTGATGAAAATTTGGGACCGCCGAAAAAATTTCACTTAGAATTGAATGGTACCACCTTGCTCAGCTCGTCGTCCTGATTCTGATGGGATAGGTCACCAATAAGCGCCCTGGAAGATCTCAGACTCTTTTTTTTTTTTTTTTTTTTGGAAAACTCCTAACGGAGTTTTACTCCTTTCTGATCAATACTGCAGTCACCAAATCCTCAAAATGTCAATGCCACCAAAAGTCCTGCGAAAATCATATGCAGGTACAGGAACCCTTCGCAACTACTCCGATCTGATGGATCTGAGATATCTGAATGGTGGAACACTGCCGCTGCTGATCTGAAATATCCGATCTGGTGGATCTAAGAGATCTGAATGGTTGAACAACTGCCGCTCCTGACTGGAATAGATGATGTGTGATCCCCCAATAGAAAAGGGAACTATGGTCTTGGGGAGTGTCAGGTGCTACAGATCGCAATATACATAAGGGTCTGACAGTAGTACTCGGCCCAATGTTTCAGGGCTCTAACTAAGGAGGATCGACCGTACCCTTAGCCGTACAACCCGACTACCCTATCGTACGGGCGAGTAATCTCTCCGAGTGCTGTTCTCGGTGTACTGTAGCAACAAGACGGCCGAAGGATTATCTATGGCGAGGTTTCAAGGGAGCTAGGGGGCTTCCTATATACCCAGAGGGTACGTGGAAGACAGTCCGTGCGCGGTTCTGTCTAATGCGCTACTACTGGAAGGGGTACCCACATGGGTTACAAGGGAGTCCAACAGACGTGACCACCTCTTGTATTTCCTGCGTGCATGCCTCCCCAAATCCGCAGGTTTATGCGCTTAACGACAGATCCCGTGGTTTAAAGACGCCGGAACACGTCTCTAGCCTAAAAAAAATTTGCTAAAATTTGGCGATCCCACCGAGCCCTGGAAAGTGCTCTGATACCACTTGTTATGCTTCTTATCCTGCAAAGCGAGACCCAGACATAGAAATAACGAAGAAAAGATACCCAGACACAAAATATGCGAAGAAAATATACCCAGAGCACAGAATAGCAAAGATTTTATTATCCAGAGAGAAATGTTCACAGGCCTCTTCGAGGGGGCAACCTCCAATAGAGCAGAGCTCGATTACAAAACAAGACACAATACTCCTCGCAGGGAGTCTCTATCCTTTATATATGACTCATACATGCAATACCACGAGCCAATATCGTGGATTTTATTAATACCACCTATCTAATACTACCGCCTATTTACCATCTAACTAATACTTCCGCCCATTTGCAACTAACTGTGGTCCCGTCACTAATTGCGGGTTAACCACTTACAATTATTAATATGGGCTTTATTGACTCTTGACTATGACGTGATCCCATGGCATAAATAAGGGGGTTAGGGTGGGACCCTAACAGTCTCCACACAAGAAGATAAGAAAGAAGACTTCAGAAGGAGGAGCAGGTGAAGCCTTGGCTTCACAATTCGAACTAGAATTTACTCTAATTGCATGCACGACCATCACAGTGATGGGAAGCATGTGGTACTTGGACTGCGGTGCCTTGTTCCATATAACAGGGAATAAATATTTTTTCAGTGATTTGGAGGAGAAATATCTTCAGATGCACATCGAGATGGGAGATGATGGAAGGTACAAAAAGACTGAGATTGGTACAGTCACCTTTTAGAGGGAGTTGGGCTCCCCTCTCAGACTCAAGGATGTGATGTTTGTTCTGGGTCTAAAGAAGAATCTTGTCTCCATTGTAGTTTTGGAAGACTGTGGTTATGATGTGATCTTCAGCAAAGGAAAGGAATTCTTGAGACACATATCCACGAGACAAGTGAAGAAGATTAGGGTTTGTTTGAAGAACCTATATAAGCTAGATGTGGAGGATTGTGCTACATTGAGCACAAAGGTGGAGAAGGTGCAGATTCGCGTTGCGATGAACTTTGGCTTAGAACACTACTCCATTTGCATCATGGCGCTTTGAATATCATGCATCATATAACCACAGGCCTCCCCAAAGGAGCACTAGAGCAACAAGATACATGCAAAGGGTGTACCTTCGGGAAGTACACAAAAGCCACTTTCTATGATCAGGACAACAAAGAACATGCAGTCCTTGCAAGGATCCCCCTTGATGTTTATGGACCTTTCTTGACAGCCTCCACTGTGAAGAACAAATATGTTTTCATATTTATTGATGATTTCTCGCGGACGTGATGGATCTTCTTCATGCAAAAGAAGGATGAGTCTTTCTCCAAGTTCTTAGAGTTCAAGGTGTTGGTGGAGAAAGAAATGGGCAAGAAGATGAAGGCTTTCAGGAGTGGTAATGGAGGTGAGTATGTGTCAAATGAGTTTAAAAATTTTTGTGCAAAAAAGGCATTTGACGAGAGTTGACAACAACCCACAACCCATAGTAGAATGGGGTGGCTGAGAGGAAGAATTGTAGCACTATGGGAGTAGCACGGGTGATGTTGCATGACCAAAGCCTACCTCTACACCTGTGGATTGAAGCATGCAACCCAGTAGTCTATTTGTAAAACAGGAGTCCTCATCGGATTCTTGGCATGATCACACAGGAGGAGGATTTCTTGGGGAGGAAGCTAGATGTGTCACACTTCAGAATTTTTGGAGCCTTTCTTTATTTCCATGTCTCCAAAGAATCAAGGAAGAAGCTAGAGCTGAAAACAAATTTGGGGGTATTTGTGCGTTACACAGAAAATCCCCAGAACTACCGTGTGTATTTGTCATCCCTCAAAATGACAGTTGTGAGAAGGGATGTAAAATTTGATGAAGACAAAGCATGCGGTGATCTCTTGAGAGGGAGCTTTAGATCCGACCGGAGGAGGAGCTTTTAGCTCCAAAGGAGGAGCCTCAGGATGTTGTGGAGAAACCACAACTTGAGGAGAACGGAGTGGATACAACCACTCAAGCAGAACCATCCATAGAAGGCAAGAAGAGAACCAAGGAAGCTAAGAGACTTGTGCAATATGCGAGGAAGAATGTGGGTGCTCCTTCAAATCAGCGTAGGCATAGAAGGTCACTAGATCAATACACTGTCTACATGGCTTGAATGGCTGAGCTAGTAGGGACTGAGCCATCATATTTCGAGGAAGCAGTAGAGAAAATAGTATGGTTTGATGCAATGGTGGAGGAGTATGAATCCATTGTAAAGAATAGTGTTTGGGAAGTGCTCCCAAGACCGGCAGACAAAGTAGTCGTGGGTTCGAGATGGATCTTCAAGGTGAAGCAGGAAATGGATGGAAGCATAGAAAAGTACAAGGCCAAATTTGTGGCGAATGGGTACTCTCAGGTTGAGGGGATTGACTATGAGGAGACCTTTGCTCCTATATCAAGGTACTCATCCACAAGATCAATCCTTACTTTGGATGCACAGATGGTGCAGAAGATCCACCAGATAGATGTGAAAACAACATTCCTCAATGGAGTTATTGAGGAGGAGGTGTATATCAAGCAACCATAAGGCTTCAATACTTTTGATTGAGAGTCTCACGTGTGCAGACTCAAGCGAGAATTGTATGGTCTCAAGTAAGCACCCCGTGCTTGGTACACTAGGATCGATAGTTGAGTCTCACCGATTTGGGCTTCACTAAAAGGGAAGAGGATGAAAACCTCTATCATATTATGATAGAAGTTAAATTGTTGATTATTTTTTTACATGTTGATGACTTGATTTTGACTGGTGATGAGCAATTAATCAAATCTTGCAAGGAGGACCTTACAAGATAGTTTGATATGAAAGACATGGGTCTCATGCACTATTTTCTCAGATTGGAAGTATGGAAAAGTGATGGGGAATTTTTTGTCTCTCAGGGAAAGTATGCTAACGAGATACTTCAGAGGTTCCATATGGATAGGTGAAAACGCGTGGAGACTCCTCTAGTGACCAACTAGAAGAAAGAGGATACCACTCGGGTGAGGAAGTGGATGCGACTGTTTATCAGAAATTGGTGGGTTCACTCATGTACCTTGTGAAACCACAACCAGATATGTGCTTTGCAGTCAACTAGATGGGCCAAGCTATGGTTAGGCCAACCAAACTATTTTGAAGGGAAGCTAAGCATGTTCTATGGTACCCCAAAGGCACAACCTAGTTTGGACTTTGGTACATACGGACAGAGGGAGTGAAGTTGTGTGGCTTCACAGATGCAGATTGGGTGGGAAGTCCCTCAGACTGGAAGAGTACATTAGGTGGAATTTTCAATGTTGGGTCTGAAACAGTTTCTTGGTACTACAAGAAGCAAATATCTGTGGCACTCAACTCGGTAGAAGTAAAATACATGGTTGAAAGTCAAGCAACATGTGAGGCAATCTAGATGAGAAATATACTTGTTGGCTTGTTTGGTCATATGAAGGATCCAACTTTGATTTACTGTGATAATTAGAGCTGCATCAAACTCTCTTAAAATCATGTTTTTCATGATCGATCCAAGCATATTGATATTCGGTATTAACATCTATGGGATTGTGTGTAGAGGTGGATTATGCTGTTGCAGTACATTCCGGCATAGGAACAAGATGTTGATATTTTGACAAAGACCTTTTCAAGAGGGAATTTCTAGTTCCACATGTGTAGGACAGGGGTGGTTGGTAATCCCTTTCTTGCTCAGAGGGAGTGTTGAAAATGCAGCAAGAAAATCTCAGTTTGACTTTGCCTTGGTCAAACTAGAGAAAATTCAGATTTCTATTTCAACAAAAATCTTGGAGTTAGTTGACTAAGGTGACATGGCACTTGTCACTCAGTTGACTCATGTAATTAAAGTTGAGGAAGCTTGAGTTTATTTTAGTATGTTTGATTGCTAATTTGTAGCAATATATTTCGGTTAATTTGAGTTATTGTTAGTTTAACTAGTTCTAATTGTCGGAAGAACTAGTGGAGACCAAGTTGTGGAAGTGGAACTTCAACCACACTCAAAGATGAACCACTTAATTGATCAATCAACACAAAATAATTGTTTCATACATAGAATTTGATTTACTCATTTGAGATGGAGATTCAAAGGTAGTGTACTATCAGTTGTAGCATATTCCCATGTGTACAGGTGGTGCACGCAGTCAGAGGAAGGACCTAGAGGAATTGCACAATTCAATAGTGGGAAATTCCTAAATAATAGGGGCTAATTTCCCAAAGGAAAAATGTAAGGAAATAGGAACTTGGAGGGTTTGAAAATCGGCTAAGTGTTGGCTAGACTTAGTCAGTTAGGCTGAGGAATAGACTATACACTTGCAGGGTGTGCTCAGGCTTGAGAAAGCATATGTATTGCTTCTCTATTCTCTAATTAATGTAATATAGATAGAAAGGGGTTTTGAGCAATTGCATTCCCCTAGATAAATGTTTGTGCATGTGTGAAGTTTCCTTTTGCATGTCTATGATTTGTGTTCTAGATGGTGAATTAAATTTCGCAAATGAGTACAATAGCTTCGAGTCTTGTGATTTAGTAAATTCCAAGAGCAGTTTCATATCTACACATTAATTTCTACAGTATAGGAGGGGTCATTAGCTAGGAAAACAAAATAGACATCAATAGTGGTGCACCTCATTTTGTAGGGAAAGGTAAGATTGTTATTCAATTTTTGCTCATGTTGTTCTCTTTTTCTAGTTGACATGGTGTTTTTTTGTGTTGAAGGTGCATAATATTGTGAGTTTGTGGTGTTTTGCAAGGAAAATATGTCCACTATTTGATTTTTCTAGTTGAACTTGTTTTACCCCTATTGAAGGTGCAAAGTAGTGGCTTTGCGGTGTCTTATAGGAAAAAGTAAGCCAGTAGTTAGATTTTTGGTAGTTGAATGTACTTATGTAGGTTGAATTATTCAAATTCTATCTAATTTAGATTTTGTGCCATGTGTAGTAGATAAATACTTGTGGGTTTCATCGTGGAGCTGCAAATTATGGAATTGAACACAAGAGTTACCCTTCTAAAGACTTGTGTGGTAGGATTTCACTCTTACCATCCTAATAACCTTTATTATGTTTTTCAATACATCCAATTTTCTCTAAGAAATATATTTGCTAGTGAGTCATTGATCACCCTCGATATTTGTTTGTAATTGTTGTGGGTAGTTGTTTATAAACCACCATATATCCATCTTCACCCAATCTATTAAATTTGGAGAGGGATCAAATCTCTCAAAGGTGCAAACATCTTTTTTAGTGCAAAACTTGAGGAAATGTTTACACCTTGAGATAATTGAGCCCTATTAGTACTACATAGATCCATGCTTAAGATGGATCTGTGTTGATTCTTTATAATATTATTTATATTTATACAAATTTCACATATCTATATATCTATAGATAGATTTTTAATTATTATTTTAATTCAACTAAAATCCTCATAATACATACATACATACATACATACATACATACATACATACATATATATATATATATATATAGAGAGAGAGAGAGAGAGAGAGAGAGAGAGAGAGAGAGAGAGAGATTATTTTAGAAGTATTAAGTTATGTTTATTAACTAAAATGAAGTTTTGGAATATCATGGTTACAAATATTAATTATCATTATTTTAATTTGTATGGTAAGCTATTCATATTTCATATATTTATATATATAAATATTCTTATTTCTAATTATGGAAATAAGCATATTTATTTTGAAATAGGGCTTCTTAGATTTTAATTTAATTATAAATATTTAATAGATGGATGGTAGGGATTTAACCTATATGGAATATCCACATAATACTTTCAGTACTAGTGCGAGATAGAGTTTAAATTTATCTCAAAAATAGTTATGTTGTTTTTCTTTTTCAATTTAACTTAAAAAATGGTACACAATTAAATTATATATATATATATATATATATATATATATATATATATATATATATATATATATATATGGCTATTACTACTTGGCTGACATCTCTCTGGGGGTGTTTTCAGGCCCCCCGACAATTGCTACTCAGAGTTTATCTTGGCATCCTTGCAATTTTTTCCCAACACTGGAATCACTATCTTGAGGCCCTCTCCTTTACTCACATCCTTATCCACTTGATTCTCTAGTATGGACCCCTCATCAATTCGGTAGGAACATCCCAAAGGCAGGTTATTTATTTCTCTCAAAAGGTGCAATGGCACAAATTGGTGCAGTAAGAAATTTTGGAAGGTCAAATGTCCTACTAAGGTCCAACTATTTATGTGGATTATTCTGCACAACAAGGATCCTACCTAGGATAATATCCAAAAAAAAATCCTTCCATTGCCTTGGCAGATGCCCCCCTTTGTTTTCTAGATTTTGAATCTATTTGATGTCTTTTCTTGGATTTCCATTTCCATCAGCGAGTGTGGGATGAGGTACATAATGTAATTGGCCCTCCCTATGTATGGGTTGGTCCCACAATTGAAATTTGTCTTGATTCATGGCTACAATCCCACATGATTTCTACATACACCCCTCTCCCCTTTACAATTGCTTGGGCCATTTGGTTAGACAGGAACCAAGCCATCTTCGAAGATAAGCCCCCAAATTCTCTCAAAACTACTGTGCACAATCTCTCCATTTTAAATAGTCACAAACCCTCCATAGGAATATCTACCCTCATAAGCAAAGACGGACAACCTATCAGAACAAATTACCCTTGGATTTTTTTGTTGGGGCGGCTCAGAGCACCCCATCAATTGGTGGTGCTAGAGGCATCCTACATCTATCTAGATCTCATTTAATGTCAGCTTATATATATATATATATATATATATATATATATATATATATATATATATATAGATATATATATAATTTTAATTGAGTTGACATTTTGTTAATTTAATTTTAAATATATTTATTCAAAACATTGGAAAAAAAATTAAATTGAGGAAATTACAAGATAATTAAGTAATCTACAAGTAACACACATTCAAAATATTAACAAATAATTTGAATTGAATAAACTACTCTATGAATATCACATTAAAATATTGAATTAAAAAATATAAAGTGTGTTAAAGAGAAATTCCAAGCGGTAATAATGCCTTCTTAACCTCCCTAAAGTTGAGCCTAGAAATTTTTGGATGAATATTCTTGTCCATTAATCGAAAGAAAATAATTCAATCCTAAGAAACTTTATGTCTCCCCAGACACCATGGGCAACATCAAAAACACTCCTATAGAGGAAGATACCTTTTCTTTGGAAGAAGTGGAGTGCGGGATTAAGAAGCTCGCTAATGGGAAAGTGAGGGATATTGAAGGATACCAAATTGAAATTCTCAAAATAGGAAGGTCCATCCTCATCCCATATCTACACAAGCTCCTCAATCTCGCAGTAAAACAAAACTTCCCTAAGTTGTGGACGTAAAGCCTTATTATGTCTATCTTTAAAAGTGGGGATAAAAACATCCCCTCTAACTATAGGACTATCATGATTACCCACATTTTACCCAAAATTTATGGACTCATTTTTGAAAATAATATTAGCACCTAGCTTGAAATCCATGGTAAAACAACCAAATGGCAAGATGGTTTTAGGAAGCATCACTCGACTATTGACCACCTTGTCACTCTTAGGACCATTGCCAAGGAATTTCGAAATAGTAAAATTGATCTCTTATGTTGTTTTGTTGACTTTAGAAAATTTTTCGACATAGTTCCTCTGGAGAAGTTATGGCAAAGACTCGATGAGATTAGGGTTTTGATAGATTTGAGGGTTGTTGTAACTAGGTCATAAGAGAATGTTAATTACAATATTAAAACCATTAAGGATTGGTATGAAGAGATTAAATGCAACATTCATGTTAAGCAAGGATGTCCCCTATCCCCTACTCTTTTTGGTATTTACGTTGACAAGCTTGAAGAGTGTTTAAAATTTGTTGGTTGTGAAAGACCTAGGCTCGCAAGTATAAGCATTACTCTTCTCCTTTATGTTGACGAAATCATTCTTCTTACCAAAAGCCCTGATGATCTTGACAAGCATCTTAGAACCCTCCATGATTACTGCTCCAAGATGGGTATAAATGTTAATACTGACAAGATTAAAGTCTTGATAATTAAATCCAAAAATATCAACTATGATCATTTCATTTACAATAACAATTACTTAGATAAGGTTTCTTCATACAAATATTTAGGTATTGACATTCACCATCAACTCAACTAGAACTATAGCATTGAGAAAAGGATCATAGGAGGTTGGAAAGATTATTATGAGCTTGAAAAAAATTCTAAGTTGACTGATCATTGGGCTTGGAGTAAAAAAAGTTCCTCTTCGAGACTCTCATCACCCTTTTTATTTTATATGGATGTGAGGCGATTCAAATGCATTAGACCGAGCTCGAGAGATGAATAATTCGGTTATATCTTAAGAATGTGGTGGAATGAACACATGTTAATGCTGGAAAATTATTTTTTTGTTTTGTTAGAATTTCTGAATATTTGATTTAGGTGTAGGATTGGAGTATTCCTAAAATAATTCAAAGAGTTTAGAATTTATGAGTTATTTTTCATTGTAATGATTATCTCATGTAGTTTTCTTTTTGAATTCCCTCATTTGGGAGAGAAGGGGAATCAAACAAATTTCTGAAGTTTTTAAATAAAAGGGACTTCAAATGGGAGGAGGAGTGCTCTTTTTCTACCTCTGAGTATGTGTGTTTGAAGTGAATGAAAGAAAGATTTTGTACTTGTAGACTATTCACAAATCTACGTCTTTTCCTTTCCTCTGTTTCCAATTGGACTGTGTGTACATTTATTTAAGATTTAGTCTTTGCTGTAACGATTTCTAAACATATTATCTTCTTGTCAAAATTTGATGGAGCTGTAATTGTTTATGTGTATTTCTATTTTTTGTAACATGTCGATTTTATGAACTTCTAATGATTTAAGCATGGAGCATGAAATTGTGCTAACACTTCGGGCTATCAGAACCAACGTTGTTGTGGGTTATAGTGTGTTGGAAATCAAAGAGACATGAGACAAATCACTTTGTCTATTACCATTTTATTTTGCTAGACGAAACTGGAACGAGACCCTGCGTTGAGCTACACACATGTATCCCCTTTGGAATTATGACATAAGGAGAAGAGGTGGTTAGTGGTTTACAAATTCGTTCACAGAGGATTTTAAATGATCACACGCACAACAACTATAATGTAGAAGGAAAAAAACAAAGGAATTGTGAAATCATTATGCAACGAAGGCGTTAGGAAATAATTTTAGAGTGCCTACAACCAGTTAGAAATATAGAGGTCCTACGAAATCATTTTACTGCGTGAGTCAAAGAGGCCAGCCTAGCAGGTTTTGCTATCATTTTTTGATATCATAGTCGGTTTGACATTGGTGTTGTTGTCTACCACATAGGGAGATGGCTATGCGAGCAAGGAGAGCACGAGATTAAGGAGGGAGACCTGTAGCTAATGAAAAACTCCAGGAAGAGGCATAGAGGCTGCAAGCTTGTTTAGATGCCACGGAGGTAGGTAGGAAGTGAGATCCTAAGGCTAGAGATGACAACAGATCAAAGGAGGAAGTTGGAGCAGAAAGAGAAGCACATGTGGATGAAGCTTCGAACGTTAAATGATTGGGTCAATGTTTAGCTCAAGTTCAAGACAAAAACCTAAATTTTCTATCTATGATGGCAGTATAGTAGCTGAGAATTTGAAGGATTGGATCAATGAATTAGATGAGTATTTTGAGTATGAGGAGATTGAAGAAGACAAGAGGGTAAAATTTGTTGTAACCAAGTTGAAAGGTCATGTTGCATTATGGTGGGAAAATGTGTAGGATGAAAGGATAAAATAGGGGAAACCATTGATAAAGAGTTCGGACAGGATGGTAGAAAAGATGAAGGGAATTTTTTTGCAAAAATAATACCAGTTATCCCTCTAGAAGTCGGTGCATAGCCTCAAGTAAAGGTTTTTGACAATCAGAGAATATACTAAATAGTTTTACAAGGTGAATTATGGCAGGTTATGTAGAAGATACCCTGGAGAAAACAACAAGGTAAATCGATGGTTTTAAGATGGAGATTCAAGATGAAATCAAGATGCTTTCTCCCAAGATGATGGAAGAAGCATATTAGTTTGCCTTGAAGGAAGAAGAGAAGATAACAAGGAAGAAAAAATCAGGTAGAGGTTGTGGTTTTGCTAAAGGAAAAGGACAGTCAGCTAGAAGGGGGAAAACTCAAGGTCAAAAGAATGATGCAAGTAACCCAAGGCAACAAGGGAAACAAGAGAAATAAGGTGACTCTAGAGGAGGAAGACCTTACCAGAGAGGTAGAGGTAGAGGAAGAGGTAGAGAGACTGTCTATCAATGTTACAAATGTGGGAAGTTGGGTCACAAATCTTTTGAGTGTCCTGAGAATGAGAAAGTAGGACAAAGAGATGCATATGTAGCTCAAACAGAAGCACAAGCACCTGTGGCAAAGAATGTATCATAGAAAAGAGAAGCTTTAATGATGAAAAAAGTCTTGTTGAAACGAGTCAAATAATTTGTTGAACCAATGTAAATAATAGACTTGTTTAGGACTGTTTGCAAAGCTAGAGGAAAGTGTTGCAAAGTGGTTATTGATAGTGGAAGCAATGGCAATCTAGTTTCCACATAAATGGTGGAAAAACTTGGACTGAAAAGGTTGAAGCACCCAATACCATATAAAGTGCCATGGCTGCAAAAAGGTCATCAATTGTTGGTGAGTGAGAAGAGTGAAGTGGAGTTCCAAATATGTAGATATAAGGATAAGATAATTGGTGACATCATGCCAATGGATTTCTACCACCTCTTTTTGCGTTGACCTTGGTAGTTTGATATGAAAGTGGTGCATGATGGAGAGAGCAACACTTACAGGTTTGAAAAGAATGGTATCAATCATACTCTTGTACCATTAAAGGAGGAGAATACAACTAGGACAAGTAGCTCAAAATCGTTGTTGTCAGGAGGAAAAGAATTTTTGTAACAAATGGAGAAAGAAGAGGTTAGCTATGCAGTGGTTTGTAAGCCAAAGGTAATACTTATGCACACTGAAATTGCATATTTATCTGTTGAGATTTAGGAAATGTTGCATGAATTTGGTGATACTATAGTAAATGATTTACTAAGTGAGATTCCACCTAAGAGAAGTAGCAGCCATCACATATACATGATAGCAAGAGCAAGGCTTCCGAATAAAGTTTCTTACCGGATGACGCCCAAGGAGAATGAGGAAATAAGGAAACATGTTCAAGGGATGTTGGACAAAGGGTTGATAAGGAAGAGCTTGAGTCCATGCATTGTCCCTGTAGTACTTAGTCCAAATAAAGATGGAGAATGGAGAATGTGCATAGATTCCATGGAAATTAAAGATCACAATCAGATACATATTTACATATCCATGGATGGATGACATGATGGATTGTTTGAGTGGAGCAGCCTACTTTTCAAAGGTTGATATGAAAAGTATCAAAGAGTGGGGCGAGTGGAAGACAACTTTCAAGACCAATGGTGGACTATATGAATGATTGGTTGTGCCATTTGGACTGGCAAATGCACCAAGTACTTTCATGTGGTTAATGAACAAGGCCTTGAAGTAGTTCATCGATAAGTTTGTTATTTTTTATTTGGATGATATTTTTATTTTCATCCAAACAAAGGAAGAACACCTTAGGCAAATAAGGAGTTGGGTCTCTAAAATGTCATCTACTTTCACCTTCATTTCCATCATTTTACCCTCATTCTGTAACTCTATAGCCCTATTGTCTGAGTGGAAAATTATTGGTAACATATCGTCTGAGTGGATCACTAGTTTCATTGAGGCCGTGAATAGCGTGTAAAGCCCGTGCGAAGCCGCTGAAGGCGTTAAAGGGTAGCATTCTACGTAGAGCTAGAGTCAAGGAAGCCGCGATTTGTTCGTAATTGAAAGCCACAATTTCTTCACAGAAATCAACAAGAAATACTCGTGTTGTGAAACTATTTTACGGGTATTTCTCTTTATATTCCTAAATGGATTCTGCAAGTTCTAGTTCCTCTGCATTTATGGGATGATTTGGTTCTTATGGGATGATTTGGTTCTAAGCGTTTAGAAAAAATTCAAAATGAAGACAAATTGCATAGTGGTTTAAATATTTGTTCTGAAGAAGAAACCCCTGCAAATTCTACTCTCATAGAAAAATAAGAACCAAACCATTCTGTCAATTGGAGACTTCCTCCTGTATCTACTTCTGAGCTTTACCGCGGATTAACTCCTTTTAATCTCCGCGCATACAGTCAAATAAAGATTAAAGAAAAATCCATAAAGACTGAGTTAAATCTCAATACTATGATGACAATTCCCATGTTTGAAATTCGCCATATACAAGCAGCCCGCAAGGCAGGTTATCAGTATGCCCATCTAGGGATGGTGAGAGTCGGTCTGAATGCACTCCATCGAAAAGGCCAAAAAGCCTATGTCTTCTCAGCCCTCTTTGATAATAGATGGACATCCTTTACACAAGCCTTGATAGGTGGAATAGAAACAAGTTTGTCCGATGGCCCTGTACAGTATGATGTTTTTCCAGATTTTTCTGTTGCACTTGATGATGTAAATATTCTACAGTGTTTGACTCTTGGTATACAGACACAAGGCTATGAGAATTTTAAGTCTAAATCCAAAAATCTAGCCATATTTTATATTACTTGTGTTCGGTTTTACAATACAACTATTCCTGCAGTCTTGCATACTCCAGACAAGGATGATGGAAAAGTTACTCTTATTCAGTATGATTCATCCTGTAACCCATTTGCCCCAGTTTCTGTTTCAAGAAAATGTCTGTGTCCTCCAGATGATTGGGTTACTAACTGGAAAAAACCTGCAAAAAGGACAGTACATGCTGCTCAATCCGTAATAACCGAGATGGATGACAAAGTTGTCACAAGATTTCCCAGATCAAATCCTTCTGACACTATTGTCACTTCTATTCCTACTGTAAATACAAATCCTTCAAATATCATTCCTTCTGTACAAAGTCCTCAGCAGATTGTCATTGACCCTGCTGTTTTTGAAGCTTTAAAAAATCTGTTCAGCAATCCATCTTCTTCTCAGAATGCCTTATCTTCAGTTTGCGATCATCCTCACTGTTCCAAGACATATTGTCAGTTTTCAAATGATCCTCCTAACCCTCATGGAAAGTCATCTCAAGACTTTCATATCAATATGATCAAGTTTATACCAGCTGAAGGCTCTGCTTGTCCTGATAAGAATTATACTAAAGTTGCATTCTTCAACCCTTGTGAAGAAGTGCTTGTTCAGTCAGTCAGCCCAACCTCTACTTCAGGATTAGGCTTCGTACATTCTTCTCAAATTCCAGAATATAGAAGACATCCTATAGACAAGATTCCAAAGTCTGTAGTGATTCCCTCCGATGAAGAAATCCTCTCTTTTCTGAAAATCTTTAAAGGAATTGGCCCTTATGAGCCAAATGATCCTTGGAAAGGAAAATGTTCCATTGGGATATTTTTACTCATGAAAAAAAGCATCTCTGTATGCAAGAAATGTTGCTGCAAGAGAAAAAGGATCGCAGGAAATTTAATGAGAAAAATAGTGAGTCATGGAAAGCCTGGATGACTATTAATAATCAGTGGATATCATTCTATGAATGGTATTATCCTTCAATTAATCAAGTAGAAGATGCCTTGATGAAATCTTTCAGAAATCAAGCAAAGCAAAAAAGATTAAGTGATCCAGAAAATTTTGTTGATGAAAAAATGGCTGAAAATGTTGTAATAATTCCTTCTCCTCTAAGGATTCCAGAGTTTGATCCAAAAGTTCAGAAAATGATAAGTAAACCAAACACCCCTAGAAATTTGGTTTATATCAGACAAAAGGGAGAAGAACTAGTAAGAGAAGTTTGTTCTAATCTTAGAATAAACATGATAAGATCAGGAACCCCTGCAAAGCATAAATGGGAGCTCCTTGATGGAAATATTTTTGAGACAGAAAATGATTTTCCTCCTTGGAAAAATTTGGTCATTAGAGGACAAGATGGGAAATTGTATAAACTTTTTCCTTCCCATCCAGATGATCCAAATTCTTCAGCCAAAGATATGATAGCTGCTACTAATTGGACTAATCTTGCTCTATCTAGCTTGGAAAGATTTGCTAAAGCTAAATTTGATAATTTAGAAAAAGCAAATAGTGAAATGAAAGCACTTCTGGATAGAATTTTGCAAAAGCAAGATTACAATACTATGTACTTAAATGAGCATGTAAAGACCTTGGCTGAAAATGATCAGACTATAGCACAAAGTATTGATAAGCTGTCTTTAAAGACAAAAAAGCAGATCCATGACGTATCAATCACTCATGGACGAGAGATTGTTAGAGTCAATAACAATCTATATTTGATAAAAGGACATGTGAAAACTGTTTCTTCAGATTTAGCTACTTTAAAGAAAAAGCCAAATACTGAAAGCTATAAATCTGCAACTTTGTTTTCCAATCCAATTACTACTGTTCCTTATTCTATTTCTCCTTCTGTGGAAAGTTTAATCAAAACTCCAAGCATTATAAACTTTCCTCCTCCCACTTCTTCTCATCCATACTCTCTATTTGCTAATCCAAGTTTCTTTACACCACTTCCAAAGCCGGTCCCTAAAGACACTCCTGGTTCAAAGAAAGAAGAAGCAGAATCTAAAGAATTCAAAGGAAGTTTTTCAGAGTTCTTTGCTTCATCTAGTCATGATGAAGAAGAAGAAAAATCAGATGCAGCAATTACCAGTATCAATAAGATAGATGATACACCTAAACTTGAAGAACTAGAAAGCTGCATAAATAATTTTTCTCAGCAGGATAAAGAAAAATTTGGTATTTCAAAATTGGATCCTTCTGAAGAAAAGGAGACTTCTGACATTGACCAGCAAGTCCATGCTACTACCTCTAGATCTACTTGGACTTCTACTTGGAACCCTGCTCCTGACCGTCGTGATTTAATGAAATCAGAATATCATAAGGATTGGTCAGCAAGTTCCACTTATTCATGGAACATTGACAACTGTACCGAAGCCGAAGTAATGTCTGTTCTGCATTCTATGCTTGTATGTTATCGTACTTATCTTGCAGATGAAATTGGTCCAATAAATGCTACAAGAAGAATAATAGCTGGCTTTGAAGGTACATTAGACTCTTGGCTTAAAGCTGAGACTTTAAAGTTACCTACTCTGCTTTCACAATGGGAACAATCAGTCATTCTAAATGCAGATGGCACTACATACATGGACCCCGTCACTACTCTCCCTGTAAATAATATGATAGGCTGTTTGATTTATGGCATCACAGTTAATTTCATTGGATTTCCTCAGATCACCAATGATATAACTATCATTACTCTGCTTGCAATGAAACTGCACAACATGCAGCACTTTGATGAATATTTCAATAAATATCTGCATCGTCTCCATACTCTTTCTCCTGATTTAATTCTTGAACCAAAATGGAAAGAGATTTTTGTTACCTCTCTACCTAACTGGGTTTCTTCAGCAATTGTAGCTAAACTCCCCGGAAAATTTGGAGACTACAAATTTGGCATTATTCGTCAAGCAGTTAAGGCATTCATTGTTGAACTTTACTCCCAGATGAATATTGCACGCACCACCACTAATCCTAAGAAGCCGCATGGCTATTAGCAGCTATGTAAACAATGGCATTTGGGCAAAGCTAGCAATTCTGAAGGGGCGAGAAGAAAGAAAAAGAGATTCCCCAAGAAGAATTCCCCGCTTTGCCACAAAAAAGATGATCAACGCAGAAAGCCAAAGCCATACAGAAAAATAGAAATGTTTTCCAAAGAAGTAATTTGTTACAACTGTCAGAAGAAAGGACACACTGCTAATAAATGTCCTGAGAAGAAGAAAGAGTTCTCTAAAAGAAAATTGCTTATAAGAACAAAAAGGGTAAAGTAAATTACTTTGACCTTCCCAGCAGTTGTGATGAGCTAATCTCCTCTGATTCAGAATCAGAGAATGAATTGAACTTTGCAGATGACTCTTCCTCAGAAGAAGAATACTGCAGAGACCTCTATTGCACAAATTGCAATGATTGTAACTGTAGTGACCCTGATGTTTACAAGTGCAATATGATAAGTATGATGAAGAGTGAAGATGATGAGATTAGCAGAAATCTTTTCACTCAGATGATGGAAGCTAGTGATCAGCAGCTAAAAGAAATGTACAGACCTATGCTAACTGATCATATTTCAAAGAAAACCTCAAAGTCATCTTCAAATCGAGGTTATGTTCCCCCTGCATCATTATTTTCAGTAGAAGCACTAACGAGACAATTCAAGAGTGAAGAATTTGGCGAAGATCTGCCACATACATTGCCTGCTATGCATATGGCTATTAAAGAACTGAGGAAAACAGTAAAAGAAAATAAAAGACTATGCATAGAAAATCATAGAGATCTTTCTATCAAATTACTTCATGCAAATACAACTTCTACTTCATATTTTAAACCAGGTCCTGAAATGAAAGATTCAGATGACGAGTCTGAAGCAGAAAGATCGGGTTTGAGTTGTCACTATGTAAACCAAGATGTAATGTACTGTGTCAAACTAAAGGTACAAATTGGAAATCACACAGAGTTTTGGAAAGTTTTGATGGACACTGGATCTCGCCTAAACATTGTCAGTGATACAGTTGTTCCAGCACATCTAAGGAGGCCTACTGAGTGTCCAAAGGTGATAACTGCCAGTGGAACTATTCCTACAAAGCATGAAGCAGATGTAAATATCTTTTTGACAGAAGCCACTGGAGTTCATCTTGTCTGTCCAATAGTCCCGGGAATAGACTGTGCCATGTACCTTGGGACTCCCTTCTTCAAAAATTTTGAGAAGCATGGAGCCAAGCTAGATCGAGCATCAAGAAGGTACGGTTATTTTGTTAGCTTGGATGAAAAATAAATTTTCTTTCCTTTTATTAATCCTAATTCTCCAAATAGAATATCTAGGATTGAAAGGATGGAACATCTCTTAGCTAAAATGGAGGTGAAGAAAGAAGTTCTAAAAGCAGAAGAACTTCTTAACAATGGAAAATACGCCAAAGAAATTGCAGATATAACAACCAAATTCAGAGAATGTTGCTCTGATGATCCGAATGCATTCTGGCATATAAAGAAGCAAGAAGTAGAGCTGCCACTCAAGAAAGATTTTAATGGCAAGCTCAGAAGATCTAAAGCTGTTGCTATGAATGAAGAACAACTAAAGACATGCAAAGCAGAAATCAAAGATCTCTTAAAAAAGGGGTTAATTAGGAAAAGCAAGAGCCCTATAGCTTGCTTTGCATTTTATGTAAATAATCATGCTGAACAGGCCCGGGGTAACCAAGACTAGTTGCTAATTATAAGCCCCCGAATTCTATTTTGGATTATGATGCTCATCCATTGCCCAAACCATCAAGCATTCTGGCACAGATTTCCAAATCAAAAATCTTTTCTAAATTCGATTTGAAGTCTGGATTCTGGCAGGTTGGGATCAAAGAAGAAGAAAAATGGAAGACAACTTTCTCTGTTCCTGAAGGACATTTTGAATGGAACATTATGCCATTTGGCCTGATCAATGCTCCATCCGCCTTCCAAAGAATTATGGATGAAACCTTTGAAGGTATGGATGAATTTATAAAGAAGTATATAGATGATCTTCTAATTCATTCTGATAACATTCCTGAACATATCAAGCATCTAAAGATCTTCTATAAAAGAGTGAAAGAAATGGGAATAGTCCTCTCTGCATCCAAGATGAAGCTTTTCGAAACCATGATAGATTTTCTTGGATACAATATTCAGTATGGTTCCTACAGTGTGATACAAAGGAGTCTCAATTTTGTTGATCATTTTCCTGATGAAATAACTGATAAAAATCAGTTACAGAGATTCCTAGGCAGTTTAAATTATATCTCAAAGTTCCTGAAACATTGTGCTCAGGAAAGAAAGTTGCTAAATAAACGTCTACAAAAAGATCCTATTCCCTGGAATAAAGATTGCACTGAAGCAGTTTGAAGAATTAAAGAAAGAGTGAGAAATATACAACCCCTTTCACCTATAAGAGAAGAATGGAAAAATATCATAATGACAGATGCAAGCCATGCCGGCTGGGGTGCAGTCTTATGTCAGGAAAACCCCACAGATAAAAAGGCACTAGAAGTTTGTCAATACTCCTCTGGTCTTTGGGCTAAGAACCAGTTGAACTGGTCTAGCCTTAAAAAGGAGCTGCGAGCAGTATGCCTTGGCATTTCCAAGTTTAAAGACTTTGTCATTTACACACACTTTACAGTAAGAACAGACTGTCAAGCCCTGAAGTTTGCTATTCAGAAGTGTGAGTTTGAAGACGCAGCCATGGTGCGCTGGGTAATGCAACTCAGCCAATATTCTTTTGATATCGAGTTTGTCAAAGGAGATAAAAATAGCTTTGCTGACATGCTCAGTAGAGAATTTCTTGAAGAACATTCAATGCATGCCTTATCCCTGAATTTTATCCGAAGAAATCAAGAAGAAGTAGAGATTGAAACATCCACTGGATGGGTTTCTTTCAATTTACAGAAGAGTCTGTTTGACCATGAGGATAACTGGATCCCAATCAAAGAAGTCAGACAGAGAATTGGTATACCATACAAATGGACAAATCCACTTCAAGGTGAAATGAATGAAGAAGCTTTAGAGGCTTTTGATTATCTCAGAAATATTGGAACTATAGCCTATAGGCTAGAAAGAGATGAAGAAGATAGTACACAGATCACTGGTTGCCACATTACTCTAAGAAGATTCTGCAACTTTCTGGATCGAGACAACTTTGATGAAGAACGGCAAGAACAGGCATTCTACACAGGTATGGGATTACAAAATTTTGTAACTAATTTGTTTTACTCTGTGCAGTTCTCCTTTCGGTATGAGCACATGCCAGTCGAAGATATGGAAGAAGAAGATCCACTTCCAAGATGGTTCTTAGATTGGTGGAAGATTTATGGATTATCTCCATTAATCTTAAAACCACATTCCTTCACCTTATTAAAGATTCCTAACTTCACTCCGGAGACACCATGCCTGACAGATGTCCTAAGAAAAACAATCAATGATCTTGTAAATTTGAGTGATCTTGATTTTCTACAAGGAGTATGAAGATGTGGCCATATACACTGGTTCGTAATGAATCACTACAAAGAAAGAATACTTTACACCAGCAATAATTCCAATTATGAAGATTTTCATCAGCAGATAAGTCCAGAACACAATCCTTATCTTCACCTTAGCTACTTGGAATTACCAGATCCCCATGACACGAATATTTGGGAAACAGAGAAAGCGATATGGGTCCAGTACTATTCAAATTACTTGATTGAATGGTGGAATCTCCAACACTATAGATGGCCTCAAGTAGATTACTACACCATGATGTAAAGTCTTTCCAACCGAAATGGAGTTGGACGGGTCTTGCGTAGATTCCCCAATCAAGAATATCTACTGTGTAAATAATGAGATATGAAAAGCTCATCCTTTCAGTCTTTCGAGGGTTGTCTTGTACGAATCTCCTCTGTGTAAACATAAAGTAAATCCGGTCCCCATATGCCTCTGGCTTTCCGTATCCGAATAGGGATGAGATAAAATGAGGAGTCCGCTCATGCCCAGATTTGGTCCTTTTAAAGCATCTTGCTTTTGTCAGTCTGTACATCCTACTGTCAGCAGAAGCATCTTGATATCTGTCAATCTTGTTGATGACTCATGATATGCTTGAGTCCTATAAATAGATGAGACCTGAGGATGGAGAGGGCATTCGGGTTTGAAGAGTTTAGAGTCTTGGGAGTCTGGAGTCCAGTGATTTTCCTGCTCTGCATCTGCGGACCATACCCATATCCTTACATTAAGTAACCATTTTCAGCATCATATGGGTTTAACATTAAAATTTACCAAGTCATTAATTTTAAGTATTTTAAGTGAATTTGTGATTAAATATTAGGAAATTAACTTGTTTTCATATATATCTAAAAGTGTTATGAGTTTTGTGATATTGTAGACCTACTTGGAGATTCTAGAAGGGTCCTACTTTGCCATCCAACCACAAATTAGAATTTCAAATTCCAGCTCATGAGGATTTTTGAAATGATTATAGAAGATGTGGATCATCAACTATGCACATTCAAAGGAGAAGAATCATGGATGAGAGGATTTTGAGAGGATTTGTATCTTAAATTTTTAGGAGATTGGTTGTAACCACAAGAGAGAAATGTGGATTTAGGATAGATCTAAGGATCTATATTTATTGTATAATTATCCTCAATTTTTGTATAAATAGGAGTGCACCCTTCATACAAAGGGTTGTTAGTTAGCAATTGTCAATTGTAACTAGTTAGTGTTGTTGTTAGTGATAGTTGTTAGTTGGAGGTTCCAAGTTCCATCCATGTGGTTTGTAAAGTGAGAAGAGAGAATTCTTGTAATATCTCGTAACTTCATCTTTATCAAATACGTACTGCCACTTTGATCTCCAAGATGTTATAGTTTGTTTAGTGTGCTTGTTGGGGAATGGAGGACCCCCATTAACCACAGTTTGCACATCTTTGTACATATTTGTAACATAGTGTAGTTCTCTTATTTAATTTCTTTTCATGCAAGTGCGATTTTATTTCAGAAAGTGTGATTTCATTTCAATAAGTGTGATTTACTTTCCACCACGTGTGATTTCAATTATGCAAGTGTGGTGTGATTTTAATTCTGCAAGTGTGATTTCAATTTATTTATATTTGATTTGGTTTGATTTGAAATAGGTTGATTTAATTTGTTTTGTAAATAGTTTTAATTGCCTTAGATTAATCTAACCTGAAAGATAACCACCTAGTACTTATAGTACAGGTATACCTCGTTAGTTTACGAAACCCCGGGTTGAAAAATTAAATGACAGGGATTTAACTCACAATTAAATCACCCAACATTTTGGCGTCGTTTCTGGGGAGGTATACATAGGTATTTATTTTTAAGTTTATACAATTCATTATAGTTGCATTCATTCTTAGATGCATTGTTAAAAGCATGCTAAAATCATTTTTCATTTTATATTTTAATAAATTTTCAAAACTTTGTACTAATCTGTGTGCATGACAGGAATTATCAACCAGTTGGAGTAATTCACAGACAATTAAGGAGTTTGAAGAATGTCCTTCCAACAACTCTCTCGAATCTTAGCAACAGCTGGGATATCTGCTTCTCAAGAAGAGTATATTTTAACTGCATTCAAAAATTTGTATGTATTTCCACCTCCACTGTAGAAATTTTGAATAATTTAACACATATTCAACAGAGATTATCCTGATCATGTACTATTGCGGAATACATACACAATACATAAGCTCCTCTACGTTGATCATCAATATAGCAACATCAATAACAATAAAACATCAAGAGCATTCACACATTAACACAGTATATAACCCGGGGAAAGCATCTCGCTAAAAACCCCAACTATCTGTATATTAATGATTGAGACCATGTAACATTACAAAGTGCAATTCTTATCACAAGCAATCCAGTACCAGCTCCACCTGTTACACACAATACAGCTAAGATCTGATCTCCAAATCTATTCCACTGCTTTCCTGCCTCCACTGCTCAATACCTTCTCAAGAATGAATGAGAATGGTTTACCAAACTCATATTTCACCTCCAAAGAATCACTCACACTTTGTAAGACGTGAGCAGAGGCTATAATACTGGGCAAATACATGAGCAAACTCATTGGCATACTCAATCCCTTGATTGTGCAAGATCTGATGCACAACTATAGTCACAACTGATAGCAATTTGATTCTCTAACACCTGTCCCTGCTGAACTGAACATGCACTGACATGCAACTGAGTTAACTGATGTATTCTATAGTTGTATTATGAGTTAATAATTAGTTTAACAACTCATCATTAGTCTATTTGCAGTTAGACTAACTACAACTGGTTTAACCAAGTCAAACTGAACACAACTCCATCAACTCCACAATCAACTCCACCAAACTCAACTGATTGAGTTCTAACTGAAGTCATGCATGCAACAACTCAACTGACTCATAAGAAAAGCGTACTTCCTTCTGACAGCTGCATGGGCCACATCTGTAGCTCAAACTGAAGTTCTCCAAGAGAATAAGATCAAGTTTATAGTCCAAATATTATTATGAGACAATAATATTTGACTTTTCTATTTTTGACAGCCAGTCTAAAAATAGACTTTGATCACTCATACTGTGATCACCCACAGTGTGGTCACCCACACTATAGTAACCCACACTGTGATCACTCATACTGTGATCATCCATACTGTGATCATCCCTGCTGGGATAAAAAATAGAACTTGCGCCATAATTTTCCTGCGGGCCCACTTAGTGAAGGCGACTCTTTTCACTAAGCTCCATCATCTTGTTGCAATCTCAACATCCACAAGAAGATCTTCAAGTCTCTTTTGATTTCTCTTGTCAATTTGTTGAAGAGATTGAAGAATCATGCAATATTGTTGATGGGGAGAAACTACTAGAATTTGACGAATGCATAATAAAGGAGGATATTCAAAGTGATTTAAACCAAGAAATGAATCAGGAATGTCATGGCCTTATCGAAAGATGGTTCCAATCAAGGATCAAATCACCTTATTTCTTAATTGCATTATCAAAACAATTGGTTTTTCATGATTTGATGTGTTTTAGTGCATATTTTTCAAAACTAAGCATGGATATCTTTTTACTCTTGTTACACACATGGTTATACTAGAAATATGCATACACTTGAAACAATTTTTCTATTTCAAATAGAGTAGAGTAGGATAGAATCAATGAACAAAAACCAAGTTTGGTGATGTGTTTTTTTTTTAAGTTTTTAAGTTAGATTTTTTTATTTTATTTTATTTTATTTATAGGTGGTGCAGTAAGAGCCCCCCAACTCACTAATCATTTGCAGGAAGATGTATAAAGAGAAGGAATTGAGAAGAAGGAGAATAAATAAGAGTTTTGAGAGCCACAATCTGAAGTTAGAGATCAAATCCAAATGAATAAAGAGTTTCAATATTGTTGAGTATGCTCTCTTCATGTGCTCTCTGCGACCTGGAAGATCAGTAAAGACAATTGAACAAAGTTAGTTTTAAAATTTTACAATACAAATTGGATAAGAAATCTAAATTCATAATCAAAAGTATAATAACATGATTTTAGAAAGCTCAAAAAGAAAAACTAATGTCTCTAATGGATCTAGCACTGTCGAAAACCCCTATTTTGACTCTTTTTTCACCCCATTTGGCAAAAAATTGAGAATGATATCACTGTTTAAAGTTTTTGCCCAATTATTTTATTAATAAGCCTACAATTCAACCCAAACCTGACCTGTGCGCCCAAAAAACAAGAACGGCGGGCGAATATGGCCTTCCCGACCGACAGTCAAAATTGTACGACGGTTAAAACCGCCCCCCATATCCTCCGTGCCCGTGGTCATATTACGCTGCATAGGACTAGGGGCTAGGGCTTAGCCCCGACCCCTTTCCCCAAGTGCGCGCACATAAAACTTAAATAAAAGAATTTGTATTACAATTAACAAGGAATGAGATAGCAGAATTGGTAAGGCACTTTGATTGTATACATGATGTCTTTGTTTCAAGTCTTGTGGAGGTTGTTCAATCATAGGAAAATTTTATCCCGCCATGAGGATGCCATGTGGCAACCAATGGTTGGTCTACGTGGCACTTCCTCATTGGCCCCACTGCAACAAATCCGTTGACCAATAAATAACAACCACATGTCAACCAATAAACCAGTTGTTGTAACATATTTTGGCACACTGAAAATTTTAAAAATTTCAGTGAGAAATTGCCACTTTCCTTTTGGGCTAAATGCTAAGAGATATAATTATTATGCTTTTGAATGGTTTATTCTTTTTAGATATATTAATTTTAATTTAAAATATATTAATTTTATAAAAATATAATTACATATTTTTACGGAAATATTCACTTTAAATTAAAATTATGTTATAAAAATTCGATCCTAAATTCAAACCAAGTCAAAAGGTAAACTTATGGCCCACCCCGCACTCATACGTTTAAAACCCCCTTTTTTTCCCATGCCTCAAGATATGGGCACATTAATCCAAGGGTTAAAAATACTTTTTGGACCCCCAGCTCTTCCAACCTTTAATTAAGGGGGGGGGGTCTGAAAAGCTATTTCAATGGCCGCCCATTTTTACTACGTGTCACTCCCTTGTAATTTCGGACCCCCAAAGCCTAAAACCACTTACCACTACCCCCCTCTGAAAACCATGAACTTTATTTGTTTTGACTTTTATAAATGTGGCGGGAATGGAATTTGATGTTGGGTGTGGAGCTTGATTATCTTTTGTATTCAAAGGTTTCAGCCGGATGTATGCCCCGGGAAGATTGTATACCCCTCCACGCGGGGGGGGGGGGGACTTGTCCCCCCCGCAGGGGTCCGACAGGGGCTAATCCTCCCTGGCTGGGGGGTCCGGGGGCTAGTGGCCCCCCGGAAGGGGTTCAGGGGCAGTGCCCCTAAAGCTAAAAACATATGTAAAATTGCCTTGTAAAAGTATAGTAATTTCTAGTCAATCTGGGCCGTTCATTAGGCGGATGATCTAACGGTAGAAGCTATGTTTAATTTAGGGGTTTTTTCCCTAGAAGGCAACCCCTCACTATATATGAGGGAATTGTATTGTGTCTATGTATATCTATATTCTGAGTGAGGAAGAGAGAGGATATTGAAAGCGAATAGGAATTTACAGCGGATCTGCTGTAGGTTGTATCTCTTTAGTTTGTTGGATAATATAAAAAGAAGGATTGACTATTTCTTCGTGGATGTAGCCCAAACTGGGTGAACCACGTATATCTGTGTCTCTCTTGTTTTATGCATTTTCTGCGTTTATATTTCTGCAATATTTTATGTGTTCCATTGCTCTGTAGTATATAATTTTCTAACAACTGGTATCAGAGCTGAACGTCTATTTGGCTGATAAACTCGTAGGAGAGAAGGGTTCCTCATTCGAGTGGGAGAAATGGTGGAAGATGGTAGGTTAGGGTCAAAAAATTCAAAGGCCAAAACTACCAGCTATGGAAGATGCAAATGGAAGATTATCTGTATCAGAGAGATCTGTACCTACCATTGAGCGGAAAGACAAAGAAGCCGATGAGTATGACAGACATAGAATGGAATATTATCGACAGAAAGGCACTTGGAACAATACGGTTGTGCGTAGTAGCATCAGTAGAATTTAATATTTCAAAGGAAATGACAACAGAGGGTTTAATGTCGACATTGGCCAAACTATATGAAAAACCCTCGGCCTCAAATAAGGTATTTCTTATGAAGCGTTTATTTAATATGAAGATGTCAGAAGGTGGATCTATTGCAGATCATTTAAATGATTTTAATACAGTTACAAGTCAGTTAAGTTCTGTAGGGGTAACTTTTGATGATGAAGTTAGGGCTCTGTTATTTCTGTGCTCATTGCCAGAAAGTTGGAATGGTTTAGTTATGGCCATTAGTAACTTTATCTCTGGATCTAGTACTTTAAAGTTTGATGATATTGTCGGTGCAATCCTTAGTGAGGAAATGCGATGGAAAAGCTCCGGTGAGACATCAGGTAATGCTTTGACTGCAGAGACTAGGGGAAGAAAAATGGAAAGAGGAAAGAGCCCAGGATATCGCAATAAGTCAAGAAAAGGCAGATCCAAGTCTAGATCGAGGATAGTGTGCTAGAAATGTGGGAAGAAAGGACACCTAAAGAAATACTGCAAGTATCAAAAGGGAAAAGAAGGAGATGCGCAACAAGAAACTAATCATGAAGTGAATGTAATAGGGGATGTGTTGCAAGATGCTTTGATTCTTTCATTAGAAAATATTATTGATGCCTGGGTGGTAGATTCAGGGGCCTCATTCCATGCCACACCTGATAGGAAACATTTTTATGATTATGTTTAAGGAGATTTTGGACAGGTTCGATTGGGTGATGATAAACTCTGTAAAATCATTGGAATCGATACAGTTTTCATAAAACAACAAAATGGAAATCAGTGGCTATTGAAGGAGGTAAGGCATTTTCCAGATCTAAAGAAAATATGATTTCAATAGGGCAGTTGGGAGGTGAAGGTTGCATAACTACTTTCACAGATAAAACCTGGAAGGTCAATAAAGGATCCCTGGTAATAGTGAAAGGAGGAAAGGTTGGTACATTGTATTTATGCAATGGTATTTCTAATTCTATTAATGCTTTAACCTCTACAAGAGAAGATACGACATTGTGGCATAATAGGCTTGGGCATATGAGTGAAAAGGGGATGCAGATTCTTCACTCAAGAAATTTGTTGCCAGGTATGAAGCATGTTGATTTAAAATTCTGTGAGAATTGTGTTTATGGAAAATAGAAGAGAGTCAAAGTTCCTTAGAGTTGGGAAAGAAAAGAAAAGAAAAAAATTAGAGCTTGTGCATACAGATGTATGGGGACCTGCTCAGGTATCATCTCTTGGTGGCTCTTGTTATTATGTTACTTTTATTGATGATGCAACCAACAAAACCTAGATTTATTGTATTCGAAACAAATATGATGTATTTGATACTTTCAAGAAATGGAAAGATTTGGTTGAAAATGAGATAGGAAAAAGGTTGAAGTGTCTCAGATCATACAATGGAGGTGAATATTGGAGCAAATAGTTTGATAGGTACTTTTCAAAGAATGGAATTCGTAGAGAGAAGACAGTTCCAGGAACACCACAAGAAAATGGTGTGTCAAAAAGGATGAACATGACAATCATGGAGCGTGCAAGGTGCATAAGATTGCATGCATGATTGCCTTTACAATTTTGGGTAGATGTTGTAGATACTGTTGTTTATCTAATAAACAGAGGGCCTTCAAGTTCCTTGGATGGTGGTATTCCAGAGGAGGCATGGACAAGTAAAAAGGTAAACTACTCTTTTTTAAAGACTTTTGGTTGTGACGCCTTTTTCCACATTAATAAAGAAAATAGAACAAAGCTTGAGGAAAAATCAAAGAAATGTACCTTTATTGGATATGGTGTTAATGATTTTGGTTATCACTTTTATGATTATGAAAAACACAAAATCATTAGGAGCATAGATCTTATATTCAATGAAAATGTTTTGTATAAGGATCAGCTATAGGAAAATAAATAGGAAAAAGAAAATAGAGAATACACAGTGCTTAACGATATCACAAGAAAAGGGATGGTAACTGAAAATCATAATGATCAACAACCAGAACAACAACCACAACAGCAACAAGCACTTCAAACACCTGAAAGTGGTGTTAGAAGATCTACCAGGATAAGTAGACCCCCTGAACGATACTCTCCTTCATTATATTATGTACTGTTGACTGATTCTGGTGAACCAGAATGTTATGAAGAAGCAGTGCAGGTAGAAACCAGGAAGAAGTGGGAGCAAGCCATGAAAGAAGAGATGGACTCCTTAGTACATAACTAGATTTGGGACTTAGTCAGGTTGCCTGCAGGTAAAACAACATTGCAGAATAAATGGATTTACAAGTTGAAGGAAGAAGATGGAGGTAGGAAAAGGTATAAAGCTAGACTTGTGTTGAAAGGGTTTGGACAGAAGAAAGGTATTGATTTTGATGAAATATTTTCTCCTGTTGTTAAAATGACTTCAATCAGAACTATTTTAAGTCTAGTAGCATTTGAAGATTTGCATCTTGAGCAGTTAGATGTAAATACAACCTTTCTCCCTGGGGATTTGGAGGAAGAGATATATATGCAGCAGCCACAAGGATATGAGGTAGAAGGGAAGGAGAAATTAGTGTGCAAGTTGAAGAAGAGCTTGTATGGCTTAAAACAGGCTCCAAGGCAGTGGTATCTAAAATTTGACAAGTTTATGTCCGAACAAGGTTATACTAGATGTCACTCTGGTCATTGTGTTTATCTGAAAAAGAAAAATGATGGAAGCTATATTATATTGTTATTATATCTAGATGACATGCTTGTTGCAGGGTCTAACATGCAGGAAATAAATGTGCTCACAAGAAAATTGGAAAATCCATTTTTAATGAAGGATTTGGGAGCTACAAAACAAATCCTTGGTATGAGAATAACTAGAGACATAAAAAATCACAAATTAACATTGTCTCAGAATGAGTACATACAAAGGGTGTTGAAAAGATTTAATATGCACAATGCAAAACCAGTTAGTACACCTTTTGCTAACCATTTCAAGCTTAGTAAGGAAATGTGCCCAAAGACCCAAGAAGACATGGATTATATCTCTAAAGTTCCATATGCATCAGTAGTTGGAAGCTTAATGTATGCAATGGTCTGCACAAGGCTTGATATTGCACACGCAGTGGGAGTTGTAAGCAGGTACATGAAAAATCTAGGAAAAGAACATTGGATGGCAGTGAAGTGGATTCTCAGGTATTTGAGAGGTACCACAAATCAAGCATTATGCTTTGGTGGTTCAAACATTTCTCTATAGGGATATGTTGATGCAGATATTGCGGGTGATAGAGATAACAGGAGGAGCACAACAGGGTATGTGTTTACTGTAGGTGGAACAACTGTCTGTTGGGTCTCAAAACCGCAAAGTGTTGTTGCACTCTCAACAAGAGAAGCAGATTATGTTGTTGCTACAGAGGCTAGTAAAGAAATGATCTGGTTACAAAGTTTTCTGGATGAATTGGGTAAGAAGCAAGAGTTGGGTAGGTTATACAGTGACAACCAGAGTGCCATACATCTTGCAAAGAACTGTGAATTTCATTCCAAGACTAAGCATATATAGCTCAAGTACCATTTCATACGGTCAGTGTTGGAAGATGGACAGTTGAAGCTGGAAAAGATACACAGTAGCCAGAATCCTACAGATATGTTAACACAAGTTTCAACCAGGGAGAAACTGAGAATTTGCTCAGTTTCAATTGGTCTTCAAGTATGATGAAGAAGATGAGAAACAGCCAGGTCCAAAGTGGAGTCATTATCTACAAAATGAAGCAGCGGTGGAGTTGCTATAATTAGTCTCCAAGTGGGAGATTGCTGGGTGTGGAGCCTGATTATCTTCTGTATTCAAAGGTTTCAGTCGGATGTATACCCTAGGAAGATTGTACACCCCTCCACGCGGGGGGGACTTGTCCCCCCTACGGGGGTCCAGGGGGGCTAATCCCCCCCGGTTGGGGGGTCCGGGGGCCAGCGGTCCCCCTGCGGGGGTTCGAGGGCAGTGCCCCCGAAGCTAAAAACAAATGTAAAATTGCCTTATAAAAGTATAGTAATTTCTATTCAATCTGGGCCGTTCATTAGGTGGGTGATCTGACAGTAGAAGTTATGTTTAATTTAGGATTTTTTTGCCCTATAAGGCAACCCCTCACTATATATGAGGGAATTGTATTGCATCTATGTGTATCTGTATTCTAAGTGAGGAAGAGAGAAGAGATTGAAAGCGAAGAGGGAGTTACAACAGATCTGCTGTATGTTGTATCTCTTTAGTTTGATGGATAATATAAAAAGAAGAACTGGCTATTTCTCCGTGGATGTAGTCCAAACTGGGTGAACCACGTATATCTGTGTCTCTCTTGTTTTATGCATTTTCTGTGTTTATATTTCTGCAATATTTTATGTGTTCCATTGCTCTGTAATATATAATTTTCTAACATTTGATACGATTATGAAATAATTTCTATGTGGATGGGAGGCCAAATGCAAAGATAAGGTGAAACTACATTTTATAGGAGATTCATAGATGGAAGACCCAGCTGGTAAACTGAAATAAGTGTAAAATGATTTTATAGTGACACATGAAATAAAATTCATTGATGCCATGAATTTATCAGAGAAAATAAAAGGGAAAATTTCATATGAAATTAATGTATAGGTGAGCAAAGATAGCATTCATGTAAATGCATTTCACGATAGGAGATTAAGGTAAAATAAACATGGTGAAATCAATTTACAGGCATGGTGAAATCAATTTAAATGAATTTACAGAGAAAGGTGAAAAAGAGAAACAAGCCATGGATTTTAAAAACTACACATGGTTTTGTGAATCCATGGAAAGGGAAAACAATACACGAATTTGGTAGATGGTTTATCAAATAATTTAAATATATATATTGAAATTCTAAATCATGAAATTCATTTAAGAGTTTAATAAAATATTTGTGACAAAATAAAGGATGATGAAAATCATAAAATAACAAAAATAGAATTCACAGATGGCAAACCAAACAGGTTTAAAGGGACAGTTAGCAGATTATGGGAAAAAGGTTTCAACCTTTTTCTAGACCTCAAGGGAATGAAGATCAGTGTAAAACACCTAGCAGTAGAGGATCGGTAGATTGAGGATTATGTTGCATAATTTTGATAGTCATTTAACCTATTCTAGATCTCAAGGTAAGATATTTGCAAGCAATTCAAAGTTTTCAGCAGATTGAGGATTATGTTGCATATTTTCAGCAGTCATCTAACCCATTCCAGATCTCAAGGAAAGATACTTGCAAGCAGTTCAAATTTCCAACAAACAATTTAGAGAAAGTGTTTTATTTTTAGTATATTATTCAGGATTCTATTCCATAATTATTGTAACAATTAGGAGTGATATTGTCTATATATATTATTTCATTTGTAATAAACATTGTGGGATTTTGATGCCAAGGCTCTTCAATTTGTAATAGCTTCTATTATAGGATTTCTAATGAAAGCCTTCCGGCTCCAGTTTGACAGAATTTTGTGTTTTCTAGTATGTCTTTCTAGTGTTTCATATCTTATTTCTACACATGTTCAAAGCATTTATAGGAAGGTATGGGTAAGTGTAGATTGAGTATCAATTTATTCTTAAATCCCTTGCAAAATCATAACCTTTAGAAAGAGATTAGCTTATTGGACTGTTTGTCCAAGATAACTCCTCTTTGACTGGTTTTTTCTTTATGCCTTCTGATAGCCATTAAAAGAGATTAGCTTATTGAACTATCTATCTTAAATAGATCCTCTTAGAATTGGTTTCAGTTTGGCCTTCTTGAATACTCTAAATATGTTTTTTTTTTGTGCTGTAGAAATATTCTACACGCATCCAAATTTCCCTAGTTGTTAAGTAGTCAGTCTAACTGCTCAATTATTAGGAATCCCCTTACATTCTTCTACCACAATTCTTGAAAAATCTAAGTCATTATGTTAGGCTGGAAGCTGACACTTTCAGAAGGGACCCTGTGAGAGAGGCCTTTAATCATGATTAGGGATTATCATTGATCGCCAACCATCCCCAATTAAAACCGTAAATCTGGCCATTGTGCTTCAAAGGATGTTATTCAGTGATAGGTGAACAATGTTAAACAAATCCTCGTAACCACTAAGGAAGCCCCCTCTGGTTCAAGGGCCAACTTGAACCTAAAGGCTGGTTGAGTTGGTTTCCTGGCATAGTTTTTGCAGCCAAGGACTACCTATGGGAAACAGGAACAACACCAGTGACAAGTGTCAATCATGAATAGGTTGATGAGAGCCAGTAAAGATTTTCCAAGTGTCATGACCCAGTCAGTGTACGAATTGCTGACTGGGCATTCTTGCAACACAAAGTTCATTTTTTAGTTGTTTTGCAAAATGATTAGAACGTGATTCTGGGAGCATCCGAACTCAGATTTCAGCGAAATGAATTGGGTTGGATTCAGGGCAACGAGATCTACACTTTGGCATTAGTTTCAAGCTAATCCAAGAATTTTTAATTTTGAGCATTTTCTTGATCCACAAGATCATGGACAAGGGTGGAGCGCTAGAGAAAAAGGAAAAACACAATTACAGACTTAGAATTTCATAAAAACTTGCAAATATTTAAAAATATAATTGCAATAATTGAAAAACTACCATTCGAGTCTAATTGCAAGTTGTAAAGTGGCAAGGCAGTGCAACGATCCGTATTTTTGGTAGCTACAGAATCGACACAATTTAGTAGCTTATGAAAATTTGGTTTGTGGTCTATTGATGAAGCATTAAGTGTGTGGAGAAGAGGTATCAAGCTCAAAATTGGTTAGAAACACAATGAAGAAGTCACCAAAAAAACAATAACAAGTGATCCATGGTACTGATCAGGTAAAAGTGCATTTAATTTTTCGTTCTTGAATTTTTTTTATTAGTATTATTTTTGAGTTTTTTGTGTATATATCAAATGAAGAGGGACTAATCACCTCTCTCTTTTGATAGTATTACATTTTATTGCAGAATTGCTAAGTTTTTACAGGTTCCAAGACTATGAAAGAAGAGCACTATATGCACGCGTACCCTTTTAAAGACCAAGTTTCTTTCAGAAGAACATGATCATTCAATGTAAAATCAGATCCACTACACCTTTTCTACTCAACACATACCAATTTTACCATTGCTACACATTTGTAGCCTGTAGTCAATCAATAGTTGTCCATCTCCCTACTACCAAAAACTCATTTCCCTTTGCAATCTCCATATTTTCCTGCGTAACTCTCACTCACCCTTAACCCAAAAATAAAGTCATTCAACTCCCTTACAAAGTTGAGTCACCCTATTTTCCTTTTCCTTTCTGTCAAATAAACCTTACTTCAACGCAAATTTTTCATATTTAGTCCTTCAAATTATTATTTCATACTCATGTTAGATGATGGAGGATTTATTAAGGCCTCCATTCTAACAATTTTTGACCCATCGACTCCAACACATCATCTGGGATCAAGATTAGAGATATTTCAAGTACCTTGAGGCTTGCATGCCTTAATGGCAAGTTCTCTCACCAATAAATAGTGGGAATACATCAATTTCCCTTATTTGTTGGATCTTCTAGGTGACTCGACTACGACACATCTATTCGTACCTAGTAAGATGTACTTAGGCATCTTGACTCTCATTGACATCAATGGTGAGTAGTATCGTGTTGCTTAATGGCATTAATTAATGGTCAATAATCCAACAACTTATTTTCTATGTTCGACATCAACACATCTATTCACATAGATAAGAATTATGCCATCGAGTGGGAATAAATGAAGACTACATGATTTCAGAAGTTTGTAGCAAGACTCAATTCAACAACCATAGCAATAAAGATTCCAATCTCATCCTCAATTCATACAACCAAGGGAAAGAAGAAGCATATCAGATTCTTTTACTTCATATTCCATGATCCAGCAGCAACGACCACACTCTTTGATATACACAACTTGTCCACTTTTGAGGTAAGTGAAGGTATGTAATTTTCTAATTTTTAATCATGTAATTCCTTAAATTCTAAAAATGTGATTTTGGAAAATCACTCAACACATTCATATTCCCTTTCTCATTTCCAAGAAAACAGAAAACACCTTTAGTTGGGGGGGAAGGGATAGTCATATTTCATGCCACATGTCACATTTCGTTTCATCCTAACCAACATATTTTTCCCAAATCCACTATTATTGCATTTTGATAAAAAAGTTTATGTTTTGCAATGATCAATTGATAAGCACATTTAATGGTTGACAGTCACTATGCAACTTAAAAAGAATTCTCAATGTTTTCAAGTATTTTGATGTAACAAAAAATAACAAAAGTATTGTTACACAAGAACCAATACTCATAAAATTTTGGTTGTCACACAAAAGCCAACCATAAAAAATATATGTTGCAATCAAATGTATTTCAAAGTACACTTGGAAAAAAGAATAAAATTGTCAAAAGATATGATTATGAAAAGTTAAAGGAGAATCAATACAAAGCCAAAGCCCATATAGAAGCAAAACAATTCAAGAAGATCAACTTATGATTAAGTGAATCAATGCAAAGTATCATGAGGACATTCAACATCTTCAGTTGGGGGGTATGTTGGGTCTCCAAAATGTCATCTACTTTCACCTTTATTTACATCATTTTACCCTCATTCTATAACTCTATGGCCCCATAACCTTACATTAAGTCACCATTTTCATCATCATATGGGTTTAACATTAATATTTTCCAAGTCATTAATTTTAAGTATTTTAAGTGAATTTGTGATTAAATATTAGGCATTTAACATGTTTTCATATATATCTAAAAGTGTTATGAGCTTTGTGATATTGTAGGCCTACTTGGAGGTTCTAGAAGGGTCCTACTTGGCCATCCAACCACAAATTCAAATTTCAAATTCTAACTCATGAGGATTTGTGAAATGATTATAGAAGATGTGGATCATCAACTATGCACATTCAAAGGAGAAGAATCATGGATGAGAGAATTTGTATCTTACATTTTTAGGAGATTGGTTGTAACCACAAGAGAGAAATGTAGATTTAGGAGAGATCTAAGGATCTATATTCATTGTATAATTATCCTCATTTTTTGTATAAATAGGAGTGCACCCTTCATATAAAGAGTTGTTAGTTATCCGTTGTCAATTGAAATTACTTAATGTTGTTGTTAGTTATAGTTTCTAGTTGGAGGTTCCAAGTTTCATCCATGTGGTTTGTAAAGTGAGGAGAGAGAATTATTTTAATATCTTGTAACTTCATCTTTATGAAATACATACTGCCACTTTGATCTCCAAGATGTGATAGTTTATTTAGTGTGCTTGTTGAGGAATGGACGGCCCCCATCAACCACAATTTGCACATATTTGTACATATTGGTAACATAGTGTAGTTGTTTTATTTCATTTCTTTTCATGCAAGTGTGCTTTTACTTTCAGCAAGTGTGATTTCATTTCAGTAAGTGTGATTTAATTTCCAGCAAGTGTGATTTCAATTATGCAAGTGTGGTGTGATTTCATTTATGCAAGTGTGGTGTGATTTGAATTTTGCAAGTGTGATTTCAATTTCAAGCATCTATGATTTCCTTTATGCAAGTGTGATTTCAATTTCTTTATATTTGGTTTGGTTTGATTCGGATTAGATTGATTTAATTTATTTTGTAATTAGTTTTAATTGCATTAGATTAATCTAATATGAAATATAACCACCTAGTACATATAGTACATGTATACCTTGTTAGTTTACGAAACCCCGAGTTGACAAATTAAATGACGGGGTTTTAACTCAATTGAATCACCCAACGTAACGTATGTACTAGAAAGGTTGGAACGAGAGAAACTATTTATTAACTTGAAAAAATGTACTTTCATGAGGTCTAAGTTGGTATATTTAGGCTTTGTCATTTCAAAGGATGGACTGAAAATTGATCCAGAGAAATAGAGACAATTGTAAGTTGGCCTTCACCCAAGAAAATTTCAAATTTAGGAGCTTTCATGGTCTAGCTAGCTTCTATTGGAAGTTCATCAAGAACTTCAGTGGTATTTGTGCACCCATTGTTGAAATGATAAAGAAAGATAGACAACCATTTTTTTGGACAATGGCAACAGAGAAAATCTTTCAGCTCTTGAAGAGGAAGATCACCGAGAAACTAGTGTTGATTTATTTGACTTCAATCAGATTTTCCAATTCATATGTGATGCTAACGGAACATGTTAGGGAACCATCTCACAAAAAGATAGAAAATATAGATCAACGCCTTAGAATTCAACCTCTTCGAGGGGGCAACCTCCTTTAAATTACACAAATGAACAATTATTGGATGATTCAAATGACTAAACCTCCCTTCTATATATAGGAGTCTAAGGGGTCATAATATAAGCAAGCCGACATAACAGTAATAACATAAGGGCACAAAAATAACAATAGTGGGTTTCTATGGGGCATACTAATAACAATATGGGGACAATAGGGGCACAATAATAGCAATAAGGGATACAATGACAATAGTAATGGGGGAATCACTAGTATTATAGGGGCCTAACATGTCCCTCTCCTTCTTAAAAGCGTTGTTCTCAACGCTTGAGTAGTTTTGTATGCTTCTGTATAAAATTCTCATTCTCCCATGTGGAATATTCAGCGGATAAGTTCTTCCACTTGATGAGATACTCCAAAATTGATCGATTTTGTAACTGTGGAGTTCTTGTTTCTGTGATTGCTTCCAGTTCCAATATGATTTTTCCTTCCTCGTCAAGTTCTAGCAATATTGTTTGAACTGGGAGCTTGTCACCTATAACCTTCTTTAAACATGAAACATGGAAAACTGGGTGCACTCGGGAAGCTTCAGGAAGCTCCAATTTGTATGCCATAGTACCAATCTTTTGTAACACCTTGTACGTACCATAATACTTTGGTGATAATTTATTATCCTTCTTAGTTTGCTTGAGGGACATTTGTTTATATGGATGTAAACAAATACTTTGGTGATAATTTGTATGCCATAGTACCAATCTTTTGTAACACCTTGTACGGACCATAATACTTTGGTGATAATTTATTATCCTTCTTAGCTTGCTTGAGGGACATTTGTTTATATGGATGTAGTTGTAGGAATACCCAGTCACCTACATCAAAAATTCTTTCGCTGTGATGTTGATATGCCTATTGTTTCATTCTATTATGCGCCAACGTGAGATTATCCTTTAAGAGTTGGAGAACTTGTTGTTGATGCTCGATGTGATGTTCCACTGCTTGAACCTTAGAATTTTCTCTTAAATATGATGTGATGGATGGTGGATGATATCCATAAAGTGCCATAAATGGGGTCATTTTTTCTGCAGTATGGAAGTTTTATACCACCATTCAACCAGAGGTAACCATTTGACCCATTGTGTCTGTTTATCAGATATAAAGAAACGAAGATATCCTTCCAAACATTTGTTTACTATCTCAGTTTTCCCATCAGATTGAGGATGATAAGACGAGCTATAAGCTAACTGAGTACTGAGACAAGAAAATAATTTTGTGCAAAAATTTCCAGTGAAAATGGGATCTTTGTTGCTTACAATAATCTTTGGGTTTCCATGGAGCTTTTGAATTGTGTAGGTTTTAACCCCGTATAGAAATTTCCTACATACGAATTCTAAAAACAAAAAAAATAAACAATGCGAGAGCATAACACATAAAACACATACACACAAAGATTTTCCCCTGGATCCCACAACCGAGACTATTAGCTTGATTTTTCATTATGTTCCTTTCAATGTTACAATACATATTTATACATGCCAAAGCATCCAATAACATGGACCGAAAACCATCGCGTCCAAAACCATGTGCGAAAATCATGCACAAAACCATAGGTAGGTTACCTGCACCCCTCAAACCCCGTGTGACCCCCCCGCTACGAAATCGGTGCAATGAAGGGGGGGCTCCGCCCCCCCTCTAACCCCATGTCTAGTCAATTTAATGTCTTAAATTGCTCTACATAAATTATCAATCCGGGTATCGTAAATTGATGAAGTGTGGTGCACCATATGTGCTTAGTTAACCTTTTTCTTACTTCGTTGTTTTATAGATTTTATTTTGTTTTGGGGTTTTGTTTTTGTTGGTTTCCTAAAGTGTCTAATGCAAATGGAAATCCTATTCTAAGGTCTTAAGAATACTTTTAAAGGACAAGTATGGATAGAGATTTCAAGACAAGGCCTATGTCCCTAATGGTAACTTCCAAAACTTAGCACTTCAAAAGATCTCAAAACATGTTATTGATGGAATTAGTACTTGAACAAAAGTGTAAATATGCAGCTACTTCAATCAAAATGGAATACAACAACCAATCAATGAGCTAGTGACTATGAAACCCAGTATCCTTACTGTTGTATAAAAAGAAAACTGAACTTAAAGCAATTCAAAAACTGTAAGCAAAGTAAACTAAATCATATTACATCAACCCATATTCTGACCCCTCACCTTTCGACTCATTCTGTGTATAGGAGGCAATCATAAACAAAATGAGTAATCTGATATCTAAATTGCATAAAATGAAATTGCATAAAATGAAACTAAGATCAAACTACACATTCATACTTCAATCCCTCACCTTTCGACTCACTCTATCTATAGGAGGTAACCGAAAATGACGTGAGTAATCTAATCACTAACTTGCAGAAAAGTAAACTAAATCATATTACATCAACCCATATTCTGACCCCTCACCTTTCGACTCATTCTGGTTATAGGAGACAATCATAAACAAATGGAGTAATATGATATCTAAATTTGGATGAAAGTAAATGAGCAAAACAAAGCTGAAAGAAATAACAATGCTAGAATTAGAACTCAGAAAATAAATCAGCAAAAGGACAAGATGATTCCATCATGTCATTAGTCATTAAAAAGCTATGTGCATTACTAATCTACAATCAACCGGTTGAACACACTTGCATGAATGAAAAATCTAATCTATCAAACTTGAAAGCAATAAAATGACATAATGAAATCAAAGCAAAATTTACAAAATGAAATATACTCTACCTTACATTATAATATGCTCCATGACATCTACTTCACATCTCCTTCCATGTTGAGAACATCAAATCTTTATTCAAATTCTTCAAAATTACAAAGTACAACAAAGCTTTCAAAAGCCATCAAGGAAGAACTACAAATTCACAAGCTAAAAAGACTTAAGAACTCCAAACTCTAAGCTAACAAATGAAGGATCGAGATCTCCTATTTATACAAAAAGATGAGAAGCCATCTCATTAATGGGAGTCCATGAATCTCTCCCTCTACCTCTAGAGTCCTAATCAAAATAGGAACTAATAAGACACATGTCTTCTTAGAGTTACAATACAATTAGGAGATGTGACACATATCCTCATGATCCCATGATTCTTTCCACTCAAATTCGAATTTGGCCTTAGAGTGCCACATAAGGGTCTTCTAGAAGCCTCCTTTCAACCTACACGTGTCAACAATCTCAACCCATTTGTTAGGTATAAGCATATGCACATTATTTTCTAATATTTAACCACAAATTCACTTAAAAGGCTTAGAATTAATAAATATTGGAAAAACATAAATGTGGCCCAATGATAATGAAAGTGGGATGAATGTGGTGACATAGTAGTGAAATGGAGGTGATATAATGGACATAATAGTGAAAGTGTAATGGAAATGAATGACATTTTCAAGACTCAACATACCCCCCTGACTGATTCATTTGTTATTGACTGCATCTGAAAACAATCTTTCCCCCTCTGAGATTGATCTTAAGGCTGAATGCAACAAATTCATAAAACGCAGAATAGTGAAAACATTAACTCAGAAAAACACAAACAGAGAAAAAAAGTCAAACTTTGAGAGCACGATTTGGCCAAATGGAGACAAATTTGAAAAAACGAACACATGGGGTTTTTCGCCAGCAGGGTCAATTAGATAACCAAAAATTTTAAGAAATTCGTGGCGGTCTGGGAGAAATCCTCAGTTCTTTGGAGCCTCTTTTTTGCCATCGCGTGAAGAAAAATGGAATTTGAGTTAATTAACTGATAGTTTGATGTGTGATTCAATTCGGCATGCCTGAGGAAGGGAATTGTAATTGGGAATCAACTGTATGCTAGCATCTAAAACCTGATTACATGCCTTCCATCTTAATAAACTCACACCTGTTTAGAGACGTATCCCAATTGAACACGACTCTCTATCATTAAACCCCATGAAGTCGCTGCCACCCGTCTGTACCTGTTCCGTTACTTCCGGTTAAATGTTGGGAGAAAATGGAATAGGGAAGACAATGTTTATACGCATGCTAAAACTAGATCTTGTAGACAATGCAGATGTGGAGAATCCAGAATCAAAAAATGCAGAGTTTTTATTTTAACACAACAGAGTTTTGATTTATTTGTTTTTTTTTCTTTTTTTATATATACAATGCATTTTTTTTTTATGTTGCAAGTTTGTTTCAAGCCAAAGCTTGAATCAGGGAGGTAGATTTTTTTTTTTTTTCCTTTACATAACAATCCTTTTTCTGATCCTCCAGATCACACAAAGTGCAGGAGGAGAGCATACTCAAGAATTATTAATTTTTTTTTTTTTACTTAACAATCCTTTTTCTGATCCTCCAGATCACACGAAGTGCAGGAGGAGAGCATACTCAAGATTTATTTTATTTTATTTATTTATTTATTTATTTATTTTTTTTTTTTTTTCAGATGTAAGAAATAAAGTCTCCTAATTACACTTCCCTGGAAACGGAACCAAAATGTCTAGTCAATTTAATGTCTTAAATTTCTCTACATAAATTATCAATCCAGGTATCGTAAACTGATGAAGTGTGGTGCACCATATGTGCTTAGTTAACCTTTTTCTTACTTCGTTGTTTTATAGATTTTATTTTGTTTTGGGGTTTTGTTTTTGTTGGTTTCATAAAGTGTCTAATACAAATGGAAATCCTATTCTAAGGTCTTAAGAATACTTTTAAAGGACAAGTATTGATAGAGATTTCAAGACAAGGCCTATGTCCCTAATGGTAACTTCCAAAACTTAGCACTTCAAAAGATCTCAAAACATGTTATTGATGGAATTAGTACTTGAACAAAAGTGTAATTATGAAGCTACTTCAATCAAAATGGAATGCAACAACCAATCAATGAGCTAGTGACTATGAAACCCAGTATCCTTGCTGCTGTATAAAAAGAAAATTGAACTTAAAGCAATTCAAAAACTGTAAGCAAAGTAAACTAAATCATATTACATCAACCCATATTCTGACCCCTCACCTTTCGACTCATTCTGTCTATAGGAGGAAATCATAAACAAATTGAGTAATCTGATATCTAAATTGCATAAAATGAAACTAAGATCAAACTAGGCATTCATACTTCAATCCCTCACCTTTCAACTCACTCTGTCTATAGGAGGTAACCGAAAATGATACAAGTAATCTAATCACTAACTTGCAAAAAAGTAAACTAAATCATATTACATCAACCCATATTCTGACCCCTCACCTTTCGACTCATTCTGTCTATAGGAGGCAATCATAAAGAAATGGAGTAATATGATATCTAAATTTGCATGAAAATAAATGAGAAAAACAAAGCTGAAAGAAATAACAATGTTGGAATTAGAACTCAGAAAATAAATCAGCAGAAGGACAAGATGATTCCGTCATGTCATTAGTCATTAAAAATCTATGTGCATTACTAATCTACAATCAACCGGTTGAACACACTTGCATGAATTAAAATTGCATGAATGAAAAATCTAATCTATCAAACTTGAAAGCAATCAAACGACATAATGAAATCAAAGCAAAATTTACAAAATGAAATCTACTCTACCTTACATTCTAATATGCTCCATGACATCTACTTCACATCTCCTTCCATGTTGAGAACATCAAAGATTTATTCAAATTATTCAAAATTACAAAGTACAACAAAGCTTTCCAAAGCTTTCAAAAGCCATCAAGGAAGAACTACAAACTCACAAGCTAAAAAGAAGCCATCTCATTAATGAGAGTCCATGAATCTCTCCCTCTACCTCTAGAGTCCTAATCAAAATAGGAACTGATAAGACACTTGTCTTCTTAGAGTTACAATACAATTAGGAGATGTAACACATATCCTCATGATCCCATGATTCTTTCCACTCAAATTTGAATTTGGCCGTAGAGTGCCACATAAGGGTCTTCTAGAAGCCTCCTTTCAACCTACACATGTCAACAATCTCAACCCATTTGTGAGGTATAAGCATATGCACATTATTTTCTAATTTTTAACCACAAATTCACTTAAAAGGCTTAGAATTAATAAATATTGGAAAAACATAAATGTGGCCCAATGATAATGAAAGTGGGATGAATGTGGTGACATAGTAGTGAAATGGAGGTGATATAATGGACATAATAGTGAAAGTGTAATGGAAATGAATGACATTTTCAAGACTCAACACCCCATGGTTAACTACGTGGGCTAGTCATGAAAAGAATATAACACAACCCAACATTCTCCCACTTGTTGTTTTCTTTCCACAAGGGACCACAAGAGAGCTTAGTCATTTATCCAGCCCTGCAATGCCCATTGTTTCTCTACACCAAAAGAACTTTTCAGAGCTCACAGATTTTGTCAATGCATCTGCAGTATTCTTCAAAGTGTCCACCTTTACCAGCAACACCTTTTTGTCTTCTATCATATCCCTCACAAAGTGATACTGAGCATCAATGTGATCTGTCTTTGAATGATTTGCAGGGTTCTTTGCCAAGAAAAATTCACTTTGGCTGTCACAGTCTATCCTTATAGCTCCTTGTACTAACCCCCTACTTGAACACAATCTCTACAACCAAACTGCTTCCTTGCTTGCATGATTGGTTGCCATGTATTCTACCTCTGTAGTTGATAGTGCCACTACAGATTTTTTCTTACTCATCCAACTGACTACACCTCCAAATAGGTTAAACACATAGCCACTTGTAGATCTTCTCTGATCCAAATATCCAGCCTAGTCTGCATCAACAAAGCCACGAATATCCAACACTCTGTCCAATCCTGGTCTTCCTTGGTAGCACAAGCCATAATCACTAGTGCCAAGCAAGTACCTAAAAACCTGCTTCACTGTTGTCTAGTACTCCTTCCTTGGTTTTGACATAAACTTGCTCAATACTCCCACTCCATGTGCAATGTCTGATCTAGTACAGACGATTTCATACATCAGGTTACCGAATGCACTTGCATATGGAACACGGGACATGTCCTCTTCCTCTTCTTGTGTCTTGGGACACTGTTTAGCAGATAACCTCACACCTACAGGAATAGGAACCTTCACCGGTTTACTATCCTGCATATTAAACCTCTGCAGTATTGTATCGACATATTTCCTCTGGTTTAACTAGAGCTTCCTATTTTCCCTATCTCTTTTAATTTCCATGCCCAAAATATAGTTTGCAGCACCCAGATATTTCATGTCGAATTTGGAGGACAATTGGGTCTTCAAAACCTGGATAATTTCTTTGTCATTTCCAACCATCAACATATCATCCACATACAAGACCAAATAAATAACACGGTCACCAATTAATTTAAAATACACACAATGATCTGCTTTGCTTCTAGTGAAGCCAAGTTCCCATATAAATGTATCAAATTTCTGATACCACATCCTCGGTGACTGTTTTAACCCATACATAGACTTCTTTAACTTGCATGCCATTTTTTTCTTACCCTTCACCGCAAAACCTTTAGGTTGCTTCATGTAGATCTCCTCTTCTAGATCCCCATGAAGAAATGTTGTCTTCACATCCATCTGTTCTACATCAAAATCAAAAGCAACAACAACAGATAAAAGTAATCTAATAGAAGCTACCTTGGAAATAGGAGAAAAAATATCACCAAAATCAACTCCTGGCACCTGGGAATAACCTTTTGCTACCAACCAAGCTTTGTATTTCTCCACCTTTCCTTCTGCATTTGTCTTCTTCTTGAACACCCATTTGTTGCCAATGGGTTTCCTTCGAGCCGGAAACTCCACCAGATCCCAAGCCTCATTTTTGTGCAAAGAAGCCATTTCATCAACCATGGTCTCTTTCCAGAGTTTGCCATCCTCTGAATCTACTGCTTCCTTCAAAGTTCTGGGATCATCATCAATAAAAGATAAATCAAAATTTGAGTAGAAAGCAGATGGAATATACCTTTCCGATTGCCTTCTTTCTCGAACTGATCTTCTCACACCCACAGTTTATGGCTCTTCATCTTCTTATTCCTCCTCTATTGTAGAGTCTGATTCTTCCTCCTTAAGCTCAAACTTTATCTTTTCAAGTTGCTTTTGTTGGACTTCATGTTTAATAACATCTTTCACCTCTTTGAACACCACACCTTGGTTGTATACAACCTTCCTTGTTACTGGGTTCCAAAGCTTATAACCATTTAAACCATCCTTATACCCAATAAATATGTACTTTTCTGATTTATTATCCAACTTGGTTCTTTTCTCCTTTGGAACATGTACATATGCATCACATCCAAAAACCTTCAGATGTGAAAGAGAGGGTTTCTTACCAGTCCATACCTCTTGTGGAGTCTTATCCTCCAACACTGATGAAGGTGATCTGTTGACCAGGTAACATGTTGTCTCCATCGCCTCTACCGAGAATTCTTGTCCTAACCCGACACCACTGAGCATGCTTCTTTCCCTTTCCATCAACGTCTTATTCATTCTTTCTGCAGCTCCATTTTTCTCAAGTGTGTATGGAGTAGTCTTCTATCATGCTATACCACACTTCTTACAGAATTATTCAAATTCCTTGCTACAAAACTCTCCACCGTTATCTATCCTCAACACCTTTATCTTCTTCTCTATCTAGTTTTCCACTAGAGCCTTAAATTCTTTAAACCTGTCAAAGACTTCAGACTTTTTCTTAAGGAAATATATCCATATATTCCTTGAGAAGTCATCTATAAATGATACATAGTACACATACTTACCTAGTTATGGAACCTTCACAGGTCCAAACACATCACTATGCACAAGTTCTAATATATGTTTCGCCCTCTTACCATCAGAGGGGAAACTCACTCAATTCTGCTTCTCATATTCACAATTTTCATAGAAATCAAAATCCAGAGAGCTATTACTCATACCTTATACCATAACTTTACCATGAAGTACTTGAAGGCCCTTCTCTCCAATATGTCCAAGCCTTTGATGCCACAGCATGGTCTTCTCTCCAGAGACCACTAGATTTTCTGGTCCACTTTCAGGAACCATAGAACTATTGTACCCATCAACAATAGTGCTACCTTGCAGCTTGTATAGAGTTCCAATTCGAACTCCCCGCATCAATACCAGTGCCCCCCGAACCATCCCGCGGGTATCCTTCTCGAAGACTATTTTTACAGCTGCATCATCCAGCTTTCTTATAGAAATCAGATTTCTGGCTAATTCAGGAATATGTAGAATACTCGGAAGTGTTCTAACCCTTCTACCTTGCAACTTCAACTTCACTTTTCCATGACCAACGATTCTAGCCTTCCTGTCATCCCGCAAGAAGACATCACCATTATCATATTTCTCATACTCGCAGAACCACTCTCTATGGGGAGTGAACTGAAAGGATGCACCTGAGTCAATCAACCATGGCTCATGATCTACATGTGTACTTGAAGAAGCCAAGTACACATCCCCACCTTCACCTGAGGTGGTTTTTGCTTCTGCAGAAGGAGCATCATCAGATCCCTTTCCTTTGTCAGGAGCTTTAGATTTATAGTCCCTTTTGTAGCGCCCTTCCTTTCCGCATTTCCAGCAAACCACCTTTATAGGTTTTCCTGGCGATTTAGATCTCCCTCTAGATTTAGATCTCCCACTCGATGACTTATTTTTTTCTGTTCTGGGACCGTCCTCTTACAGACAAGGCATCACCATTCTAGCTCTCCATATTTTTTTGTCTCATCTCCTTTGTCAGCAAGGATGCGACTATGTCATCAAACTGCAAGGCAGTTGCATTGCTACCTATTGCAATAACCAGACTATCCCACGAATCTGGTAGAGAACACAACAAACTAATGCACTTATCTTCATCTGAAATTTTAATATCAACAGATGATAACTGAATTACCATAGTATTAAATGCATTCAGATGCTCTGTCACTGAGTCTCCATCTTTCATCCTCAAGTTATACAGCTTTTTTTGCAGGAACGATTTATTCACTAGAGACTTAGATTGGTACAAAGTCCCTAACTTTTCCCACAAAGCCTTCGTCGTAGCTTCCCCTGATACATTCAAAAATATTGAATCTGTGACACACAATCGTATTGTGATATTTTCCTTCTGATCCAACTTCTTCTATTCTTCATGGGACACTCCCATTGGTTTAGTACCTGGATCTACCACGATCCACTGATCTTTATCCACCAACAGATCTTCCATCTTAAGTTTCCATAACTCAAAACTCTGACCCTTAAATTTCTCGATCTCTATCTTTCCACTGCTTGCCATCTTCTTTCATGGCCAGAATCAATCCTGCAGATCTCCCACTAAACAGGGTCTACCATAGGCCCGAGCGAAACCCCTCAGCAAAAAAGGCATCCCCTTGAAGCCAAAACAGCTCTGATACCAAATGTAGGTTTTAACCCTGTAAAAAAATTACCTGCATACAAATTCTAAAAACACAGAAAATAAACAATGTGAGAGCATAACACATAAAACACACACATATATTTTCCCCTGATTCCCAAAACCAGGACTACCAGCTTGATTTTTCATTATGTTCCTTTCAATGTTACAATACATATTTATACATGCCGAAGCATCCAATACCATGGAACGAAAACCATTGCGTCCAAAACCATGTGCGAAAATCATGAACAAAACCATAGGTAGGTCCGCCCAACATAATATAGGGTCCAAAAACGAAATTTTCCAAAGCGCTACCCCAGAGCCCATAGAGGGGGGTTATCTTCACCCCTCAAACCCCCTGTGACCCCCCTCACTACGCAATCGACACAACAAAGGGGGGGCTTCACCCCCCCTCTAACACCCTGGTTAACTACATGGGCTAGTCATGGAAAGAATATAACACAACCCAATAAATTGTTTCCATAAATGCAGTAGAAACTGTACTAGCTTTAAATGGATGTGATAATGCACAAAAGTTTGCATACTTGGTAAGTCTGTCAACTACCACCATGATGACACTCTTTCCTTCATACTTGGGTAAACCTGTGATAAAATCCATTGAAACCTCCTCCCAACGTTGGCTTGGAATGGATAAAGGTTGTAATAGACTTGGGGTATTAATTGTTTCAAATTTTTTTTGTTGGCAAAGCAAACATTCCGCCACAAACTTTTGAATATCCAATTTAAGGCCATCCCAAAAAAATTCTTCTTAACCCTGTCGTAAGTTTTAAAAATCATGAGTGCCCTCCTAAGGGAGAAGTGTGCAATTCCATAAGAATCTTTTGTTTGAGTTGGGAATTCTTACATAGGTATAAGCAATCTTTGTACCATAATGAATCAATTTACCAGCTAAATGTATCAAATGTACTGGGATCTTATTGTAACTTTCGAATGAGTGCCTGATGAGCCCCAAAAATGTACAATTATTTGGGCTCATTCAACCTCCTAAGTTGACTTAATCCACCATTCTCATTGGTTTATTGCATGTTTTTGATTATTTTTATGTTAATAGAGTGAATTTGGTTAGTCATTATGCCAACAAGTCTAATGGGTGCTTTGTGTAGCATTTTTGGTCCACTTGGAGACAAAATTGAAGGTCTTAATGAGCACTTGGCAGCCAAATTCGTGGGAGAACAAGCTAGAGGATTTGTAGGAAGGTGTCCCCCTCATTTATGGGCCCTTACCTTGAATTCTCCACCATCAGCTCAGAGTTCAAAGGCCACCAAATCAATGAGCACAAGGGCAGCCAAGCAAGTCAAGTAGGACTGCTGTTAACTACAAGTCTTGGGCAGCCAAGTCCCTAAATTTTAGGAGGACTGTTGGGTCCTCAAATTGTATAAATAAGAAGGCTTAGGGCCTCATTTTGGTTAGACAGTTAGTCATTTTGTTAGCTAGTGGATGTTAGATAGTTAGCCAGTAGATAGTAGCTAGTGGTTAGTCATTTTGCAACCATTAGTTAGCTAGTTTGTAGTTCGATTTTTATGCAATAGATTAGCTTTGCTTTCAGCTCATTTTCAAGTCCTTCTTGTGGACAGTTTTGATGTAACTATTCATTTCTTGATCAATAAAGATGAATCCAGCTTTGCACCAGCTCTAAATCTCTCTTGGGAGGCTGTAGCTCTTGGGGTTGGGCCCATCTCAAGCGCCCAGTACCTCATTTGTTTATCTTTATGTGTTTGCTGCGTTCTTAAAATAAAATCTGCTATTTAGATTTAGATCTTGCTTTGTTATTTAGATTTCTTTTGATGGTTAAAGTAGTTGTTTATGTTTAGAATATATTGGTAGGATAATAACAGGAAAAAGCTCCAAAAAAGGGTCAGCAAACGCTTTTGGTTTCACCTCTTCCTTATTGGATCAGGGGCTGGAGTTGAAGTAACCATGTCGTCCCAAACAAAAACACTTTCTTTGCTTCCCCATGCAATCATTAGTGTTTGAATCTCGTTTGTAGAACTTGATATCAGTTTGGATGCATGCTTAGGTTTATGATCACTTAGTTTCATAGTTGTTTCACATGGTTTCACTGCAAATAAACTTCTGTTCATTTCCTTTTGCTGTTAGGTCAGATTAGAGTGAAGTAACTAGGTCATAGGTTTTATAACTAGATCTTTGTTTTCTTGCATGTCTTTGTTTGTTCAGTTTGAAAAACCACTTGCAGAGTACCTGTTATCCTTCCTTACCTGCCCATACTCCATCCAACCTACCTACTTCACCCTTCACTTATAACCCTTACCTTACATTTGCCTCATCCACTTATTTTGCCATGATTCTCATCTTCTTGTGCAACATCGTTTCATCCATCCTTGAACAAATCCAATCGCTCCTTAGCCTCATCCACCAAGTCCTAGACCTCTTCACACCCCTATTTCACCTCCATACTCATTCCTCCATCTTTTTCCCTCCATCCATGCTCCAAAATCCCATTTCGAAACATCCTGTAGAAGAATTACAGAACATCCTGTAGAAACCCCTGCAGACTTCCTGTAGAAGTTCATAAACACGGTTGCATGGCATCCAGACTTTGTGAAACTCTCGGAAAGGATATTAGGGATCCATTAGACCCTCTCTGTACCTTCCTGACCTCTTCCATGCATTTCTCCTCCTTGATCCACCTCTGCACAGTGAAAAGCCAGTTAAAAGCACATGCATGATAATTCTAATAACTTAATCAAAAATACAAAAAGATGTTTTCTTCAGATAGTGATAACTTAGACACATGCATTTTACCTTTCTAGAAGTAATGGCATCTCTTTTCGTAGTTGGCATTCTCTCCTTTGCATCAGTAGGACTAGCTGGTAGAATTAGGGTTTGCTAGGGTTTGCGTTTCTTTTTGGCTTTCAGTTTCTTTTCACAATTAGATTAGCTTCTTTCGAGTTAGCTTTCATCCATCAATTAAAAAGCTTCTTCTAAGAGCTCATAGAAGTTGGCTTAAGCTCCTAGCGGACTTGTGCCAGCTGACCAAGTGACAGCTGCGGCAAGAGCTAGTACTTGTGCATACAACACCGTTTCTTCCAATTTTGTTACGAACTACTGGGTTGATAAAATTAAAGAAGGGAGTTCCAGGAGTTGTAGCATCATTGCTACAATACTGGGGCCCACCAGTGCCCACTTCTTCGTCATTCTTCCATTCCTCCCTTGATTCATTTATCTAATCTGGTTGGATAATAGAAATGGTGCACAAAAATGCTTCCACATCCTCATCCTTTCTTGAGAGTGCATCTGCCACAACATTTTGCTTCCCTTTTTTGTAGATGATTTCAAAGTCATAACCCAACATCTTTGTGACCCATTTTTGTTTCTCTTCATAGGATAATCTTTGTTTTAAAAAGTATTTAAGACTATTGTGATCCGTTTTTACCTTGAAGTGTCTTCCCATTTGGTAGGGTCACCATTTCTTGAGTGCATGTACTATTGCCAACATTTCCTTCTCATAAATAGCTTTGTGTAAATACTTTCCCTTGATTGGATGACTTTCGAAAGCAATGGGTCTTTCATCTTGCATTAAAACAACACCAATTCCATTTCTTGAAGCATCACATTCCACAATAAAGGTTTTTGTGAAGTCCGTCGTAGCTAATACATGTGCTTGGAACATTAATTCTTTAAGATGTTCGAAGGCCTTTGTTGCTTCTCAAGTCCATAAAATGCATCTTTCTTCAATAATTTTGTTAGAGGTGCTGCTATTCTCCCATAATTCTTAACAAACTTACGATAATACTATGTCAACCCGAGAAAACCTCGCAGATGCTTTATGGATGTGGGGATTTTCCATTCCTTAATGGATTTAATTTTGTTAGGGTCTACCTTAACACCTTCAGGAGATACAATATGACCCAAATATTCCACCTCTTGTACTCCAAAGAAACGTTTGGAGCTTTTTGCATATAATTGTTTCTCCTCCAATAGTTTGAGCACCCTGTCAACATGATCCTTCAAAGACTTGTTGTAGATTAGGATATCATCAAAAAATAATAACACAAATTTTCTAAGGAAGGGTTTGAAAATGGAATTCATCAAACCTTGAAATGTAGACGGTGCATTGGTAAGGCCAAAAGGCATGACCAAAAATTCATAATGACCCTCGTGAGTTCTAAATGTTATTTTCAGAATGTCTTCAGTCTTCTTTCTGATTTGATGATATCCTGAATGAAGATCCAACTTGGTGAAGTAAATTGATCCATGAAATTCATCCAATAATTCATCAATGGCAGGAATGGGAAACTTATCTTTAATAGTGAGCTTGGTGAGCTCCCTATAATCCAGACACATGCGCCATGATCCATCCTTCTTGTGCACCAATACTACTGGAGCAGAGAAAGAACTTTGACTAGGTTGAATTATACTAGCCTCTAGCATTTCTGCAACCATATGTTCAATTTCACTCTTTTAGGCATAGGGATATATGTACAACCTGATGTTTGGATGAACACTTCTTGGAATCAAATGAATAGCATGATCATGATCATGACTAGGTGGGAGACCTTTGGGAGTCTCAAATACCTTGGAATGATTGTCCAATACTTTTTGGAGATCTGGAGAAATAGATGATTTTTATGTGGGAACCTCTAGCGAACATAATTGTGCAATTACACCTCGTTGTTCCTTCTTTAGAATCTTTGTCATAATGTTAGAGTTGATTATCTTTCCCAGTTTCCCTGCAATACCCCTTAATTCAACTTCCTTTCCTTCTGCACAAAATTTCATGAAAAGTTCTTGAAAATTAAAAGCTATTGTACCCAAGGATTGTAGCCATTGGACTCCTAGTACAACATCAGCACCACCCATTGGAATGGAAAGCATTGGGATATTCAATACATATTCTCCCATGGACAGATTGATATTATGGAACTTTCCAGAGCAATTTATGGTTCCTCCAATTACAACCATCACTTGACACTTTGGTGCTAGATATAGGAAACAATTCAATTCCTTTGTTATCTTACAATGAATAAAATTATGGGTACTTCCCAAATCAATCAACACTATTACCTTTTTCTTCTTGATATGTCCTTCTATCTTGATAGTTTGAGGAGTTTTAATTCCAGCCAATGCATTACAAGGTATGGTTGGATTCATTTCTTCTTTATCTAGGGTTTGTTCCTGGAGTATATCCTCTTCTTTTGACATTTATTGTTCCTTTTATTCCTCCTCTTCACAATCTATGTAGAATAATTTCTTCTCAGCACACTTATGACCTTTAGTGTATTTGCTATCACAACTGTAACAAAGCCCTTTTGCTCTTTTTTCATTCAATTGTTATGGTGTCAACCTTGTAGGTTGTGGAAGTATAGGGGAAAAAACACTTCCATCTTTATAGTTGTGAGTGGTAGGCTTCATGATTGCCATAATTTTTCTTTCCATTTTTCTTGCTAACCTGAATGTCTTCTCCAATGAATCAGGTTCCCAAAGGCGAACCTCATGTTTGATATTATCTTATTAAAGTACCTATGAACACATCAATCCTATGCTCCTTTGGAATATATTTTACCCTTATGTTCATTTTTTAAAAGTCTTCAATGTGCTCCATCATTGAACCCTTTTGTTTGAGATTTATCAATGGGCTAAAAAAGGTGTTGCTTTTTGTATCCTCATAATGTGCTATCATTTCTTCCATAAAAATTGCCCAAGTGACAATTTTTTTACAAGAGAAAAGCCATCAATACCATACAAACTGATTTGGTTCCAAATATAAAGTTGCAATACGTACCTTTTGTGTGTTTTGCACATTATGGAGATCAAAATATTGCTCCATCTGTAGTATCCATGTTCCGAGATCATTGCCATCAAACTTCCTCATATCGATTTTTGGAACATGGTGGGTCTTCAATCCAACATTAAGGCTATGAAATCATGATTAACATTTCTTTTGTTCTCATCATGAGTTTCCTTCACTACCCTTGCACCATTAGTGACCATTTCTTGTAGCAACTTATTCAAATTTATCTTCAATTCTTCCATCCTATCGTCCATGCCATTCATCTTAGCTTCCACGCCATCCATCTTAGCTTCCACGCCATCCATATTAACTTGTATGTCATTCATATTAGCTTCCACACCATTCATCTTGGCTTCATTTACCTTTAGTGAGAGTGAAATTTGTTGTACTTGGTCTTGTAATTTTGATATATCATGTTGCATTTCTTCCTCTTCTTCACGAGTCATGCTAGAGCTTTCAGGTTGCTTACTAGGTGTTTCCATTTTATTTCTTTGGGGAATTAATTAATGCTAATAATTCTTCACTATTCCCTTTGAATTCCTTCAAACTAATTTTTCAAACCAATCTTATGCAAAATTAAAAAAAAAAAAAACTACACACCTTTTTTTCACTTTGTAAGAGCTCGATATTGAATCTGTTGTATCTCTATAATTGTGGATCTTGAATATCTGAAATCTTGTCCTACAGTATCCCTTTGAGTCCTCTTTCTAACCTCGCAAGTCTGATCAATATTGGATTCTCCAAGGAAGAGTTATGCCAAATCTCCCACGGTGACCTGATTATAAACTAGTTCAGTAGAGCGAACTTGTACGACGTGCCACATGTCACTGTTTCAACCTTAGTACTTGAAACAGATATACAAAAAACTATAGTCCGTCCTCTTTCTGAAATTTCTTATGAAATTTCAATTTGATGCTCAAAACAAAAGCTATGAAGATTTTCCCCAGGTCACCTGTTTGGAATGTAATTCGGGAATCTGCAAAATCCCTAACTTCCTTAAATCATATCTATGCAAATATAGCGATACAAACTCTAAAATTCGAACCCGAAGTTCAAAAAGATTTCGGCGCAAATGGGTTTTTTGTAGCTCCTGAAACATCGCAGAAAAAGGTTATAGAAAAAATTCCACGATGACCTGTTTGGAGCAGTGAAACCCTAAAATCCAAAGCTATGAAAACAAATATTAGGAAACCAACTCACAAAAAGATAGAAAAGACAGATCAACGCCTTAGAATTCAGCCTCTTGGAGGGGGAAACCTCCTTTAAATTACACAAATGAAATATAATCAAGCCGACATAACAATAATAACATAAGGGCACAAAAATAAAAATAGTGGGTTTCTGTAGGGCATACTAATAGCAATATGGGGACAATAGGGGCACAATAATAATAATAAGGGATACTGTCACACGGAATAAGTCGATCTTGCGGACAAGATAGACCTTCCTAGAATCTAAAGAAGACCTAATGACAAGCAAACCAACCAGACACTATCTTTCTCTAAATATTCTTTTATAAACAATGGCAAACAAGTGTTTTTAGGGCCTACCTTAGGTCCAACGCAAGTTTGTGGATGCCTTCGCTCCTTCGATCCAAATGAGCTCCTTTGTCGCAAATCTGCAAACACAAACAAGGCAAACAAATTAAATAGCACCTGAAAAGCCAATATCATAAAACCTATTTAACATGAAAGTCAAGGAGTCCATGAAACAAATAACATGAGATACTTGTTGAGAAAAATGAGTTTGATTGTATTAATTCAAAAGAAGAAGAACTTTACAACATGTGCCTTGACATTGTACAAGCTCCTCCCAGGGTCCAGCAAAAAGTCTCCTCTATTTTGACAAGTTTCACTCACTCCCCAATGAAGCCAAAAAGGTATGTGATCTCTCCTCTTAAGCTCAACTAGGAAGTTTTGATTTCACAAGCATTTACCCTAAAAAATGTTCAGCTTCTAACCTCTTCAGCAACCAGCCCAATGCCTGAATTTATAGTGCAATGGAGGGAGGTTACTAGGTCCTCCAAAGGGATAAATCCCTCCTTCAAAGGGATAGCTCCTCTCATCAAGGGATTAGCTCCTTCTCTTTTGGGATGCATGAACCACCTCCGAGCGAACAATCCATGTCAAAATTCCTTCTAGAATCCTCTAGAATTAACCCAAAGTGAGTATTTTAAAATAAAACTTGCGCTTTTTGACTTTCACAGGGGTACGCACCCACACCTTTAGGGACAGAGCGGGCAGGTCCGCAGTTTTTGTAAACAGAAGGTGCGGGACCGCAGGTAATAGTGAGAGAAAGTGCAAAACTAGAGTTTCATTGATTTTCAATGTCTTTCTCCCATTTTCAAAGCTTGACTTGAAGAGCTGAGGTCTGAGACATGCTTAGGAGGACAGTACAAGTGATGATAGACCCATACTGACTGCAAATAATCATGGTGACGATATTTTTGTGTAACAGATTTCCCCCTAAAGTGCGAAGTTTGTAGTAGATGAGGATTTCATTTATCATTTAGGAAGAGTGAAGTACTTTATCATTTCGAGGATCATCTTGTGGAGAGCCCAGTTGGAACCTGTAAAAACATTCAATGAAAGATATATATATATGAGATCATATCATCGCTGAGGTAGGCATTCCCATACTCAGATCAAAACTGACTAGAAAACTAACTACTGCTCTGATACAAGAATGATCTTGTAAAACATCACAAATATAGACTCATGTGGACACAGTATGGATGCAACCATTTGTTTATAAATAGTCCATTATATAATGAATACAAAATTCCTCGCAGCCTAGATTGTGGAAACTAGATCCAAGGTCTTCATTTCTACATCCCAAAACAGTATGATTCTATCCATGCGAATGAATGTGTTGATGTCGAACATGGTAGAAACCACTTGATTACCAGTCAATGATGTAAACTGTTAACAAGTGTGAGAGAAACCACCAGTGATGTCAATGGCTCTCAAAGTACCCAGTACAATCCATGAGATGCGAATAAATGTGTTGATGTTGAACATGTCACAGAATCCTTTGATCGAAGGTCAATGATGCAACCTGTCGTCAAACGCAAGAAACATGCCATTGAGGCATGCAGATCTCAAGGTACTGACGATTTCTAGATCATATTTCTAGATAATGAGTTGAAGTCGATATAAATCATTCCGTCGTAGGCAAGCCCACAACACGAAATCATAGATCAAGTCGAAGAAATTTAGTTGCAATGACTGACTCAGGGATGGTCAATATGGATGACAAATATTTTGCAGATGAATGGCTTATTGGCAGTGACCTCTTGAACACATAACGACACGACAGATGGTTTGGTGACAAATGACCCAAAGTTAATACCCAGAAACCGGCTGAAGACTTTCAATGTGGTTTAATCAACTGTTAGGCAAAGGATTTTCCAACCCAGGCGAATAAAAGTGTCGTGTTCAAGAGTGGTTACAAAGTATGACAAACAGGCTCATTTTTCTCTCTTTTCCCCTACCATTTCTGGCAAGTAACTCTTTATTTTTAACAAGCTTGAGGAGGATAACATTTGCTTGATTATAAGCTCATCCTTTGGATGAGTCCAACTTAGTTTAAATTTGAACCCTAAGAAGGAGTGGTTCGTTCCTGTTTGTAATTGAACAAGTCCTTTACTGTGGAAATTTTAACGAGTCTAGTATAGGAGAAACTCGGCATTTTTCAATTTTAGAGAGTCTAAAAAAACTTAAGAAGACTCCAGGGTTGACCTTTTTCGTAAATTTGTGTCTCCCAAGCCCGAAAAAGTATAAAATAATACTTGAGAGAACCGCTTGATCTTTTACGACCAAGGAGTACTTTTCGTAGTTAGTGTCCCTGATCCGAAAAAGTAAAAAAGTGATCAATGACACGTTGTTTTATAACCAATATCGAATTTGAAACGACAAAAATCCGGAAATCTTTTCATGTTTTTACGGTCAGAAAAAAGCTATAAGTGGATCGTCTTTTAATTCCGTTTTAACGAGTTTAAAAGAAAAACTTGGCGATCTTTTCATGTTTTAGGAGTCAAAAAAGAGCTTAAAGGTGACTCTAAATGTTTTTTCCGTCGAAAATGATAGATTTCGCCTGAATAATCCGTTATCCTGCACAAAAACGCAAACATTACTCATACTTGTTTGAAATGGATAAAAATGTCGCAAAAATACCTTTCCAAAGTGAAACATAAACAAATTTGCAATTTATTTACTCAAAAAATTTATAAAAAGGGCCTTCATCAATTCATTTTTACCGTTTGAGTTTTGGGTGAGAAAATAGTGCTTTCGTTCAGAAAACTTCCCGTGAAGATTGCAGAAAATCCAACCGTCGGAATTGAACGTTGTCTTCTCCAGGTAATCCACATCATCTTACTCTTCATTTTTGACCGTTTCAATTTTTGTTTTAGTCACTCATTTCATTTTTTGGGAGGGCTTTTAGGCTTAAAACCCGCGCGCGGGGGCCTGCAGGTTTACCACTGCTGGCCTGCGGCCCCGAATTTTTCTCCATTGGGAAAAAGCCAGGGGTCTGCACCTTCCATGTAGAAAAGGTGCGGTCCCACGCACTGTGTCTAACCCGGAGTGTGCGGTCCCCGTCGCAAGGGTTTTTAACCCAAAAATTCTCAAAAATGGACCACACAAATTAATTTCTAGCATTTTAATTTATCTTTATACTCGATGCAGAGAGTACATCATGCTAGATTGGCGTGAATGAGAGCATGAGGACGTGGATGCTGCCACATTGAATCATCAGCCTTCACTTGATGCTTTGAGAGCATGGGGCTTGTACAAATTCGATGCCATTCCTGGAATGAGGGCTCAGGTGGACTTCTTACAGTGGCTGGTTGACAGATGGAGCATACAGGACCAGTGCTTCTTCATTGGTGGCCACCAAATCGAAGTCGAGCCGGCGGACATATATTTCTTGACTGGTTTGCCTAAGAGAGGCGCAGACTTGACTCTGTTTGGGGCTAGGCCAGGTGGCCAGTCTGTCGATAGCCTCCGACTAGAGTACTGCAACATCCAGGCTAGAGACAAAGGGATAGACATAAATACCATATCCCGTCCTGAACTCATGGTGATTGCGTTTACTATCACCAGACTTTGCGGGACTGCCGCATTACATATTTCCACCGGATCCCAGATGCGTATGGCAGTTTATTGCTTTCGAGGCACCATCTTCAACTGGTGCGATGTTGTGTTGACCAATCTAAAAGGCCAACTGACCAGGGCCAAAAACAGAAAACTAAATACCTTTGGTTATGGGGCTTTGGTTGTGAGTTTTGGCCTGGAGAGGGTTCCCATGTTGATCCCGCAGCACCTTATTGTTGGAGCTGGGCTTCCTCGAGAGCCCAAACTGATGCGATGGGTCATAGTTATGGCCCGTCAACCGGACGAGAGGACAGAGGTTGCTCGATTCAAACCTGAGTATTTCCAATGGTTGAAAAACCAGGTCTTTTCTATTCAGGACTTCTCTTACGCTGGGGTAGATTTTCGTGGTGACCCAGACATGGCTCTTCCACCAGGCGAGCAGTGGGATGACTCAGGTAAAATCATTTTCAACATTTTTCCTATTTTATTTTTTTTTATTATTTTTCCATCGTCTCAAAATTGATAACAAAAGTTTGAAATGTAGATGTGGGTCCACAGCGACCAGCCGCTCTCCGGCCTTACGAGAGGAAACAACCAGTTGCAGCCGCGCCAGCCCCACAGGACGAATCAACAGAGGTTTTGGCCGAGTTGGAGGGTCATCTCAAGCGCTTGACAAGAGATATTCCGGAGACCACTATAGATGACATTCCTCGTTGACTTCAGTGTTATGTGATTGGGGTCCCGGGACCTTTTAGGAGGTTCCTTTGCAAGGTGGCCCGTGCAGTGGTTTCTTATCGAGATCATCACCAGTGATAGGATGATCGCCTATGTTACCGGGAAAAGTGTCTATTTAGAACTTCTCTATCCCACTAAGGTGTGACAACTGCCTTAGAAACAAACAGAAAAAACTACTTTTGTATTTCCTTTATGAACTATTAGATAGAGAGGAATAGAAAGAACCAACATGTGTCTTGCGCTAATCCTTTGATCCAATCCCTCTCTTCTTTGACAGCTTCCAGCTACCTGCTCCCTTACTTGCCCAACTTCACCAAGTACATGTAAGATCACAAAAGAAGAAAACTATACAAAGACATAGATCGATATTCATAAATAAATTAGGATCAGATTTAAGTTAACCATACATATGTAACAAGCATCAATGATACAAAAGCATGGAGGAGAAACTCAAATAGTTTTTATTGATGAACAAGAAGATCCAGGAGGAGTTACAACCGATGATTCCTGACCCAGCATCAACCTACCAGCAAAGAAGCCCCTCTTCACCTCCAACAAAGCATAGATCACCCAATTCTCTGATGTTTGTCTCAAAACCAACAACAATTCCTTACAATGTGCAAAATTCCAGCCTTTGGATCTTTGGGATGAGGGATGCATATATAGATGTATGCAAGGAGGATGAGTCATCTTGTGATTTGATTAGTGGCTTCTCTCTGTTAGTTCTTGCTTCCACTTGGAGACTGAAGGCCTCTTCCTCATCCTTGGTCGAATTCAGTGAGGCAAGTGTCATAGGAGAAGATTCTGGAAGCTTCCATTGTCTCTCCACCTCGCGGAATGACACTGTCATTTGTCGTTTCTCGCCCAACGCACCCTGGTAGTGCATTTAGGTGCGTTGCAACGCACCTAGCCAGTGGATTTAGGTGCTATGCAATGCACTTAGCTAGTGGAGTAGCTGAAATGATCCTGTTTTGACTTATTCTGAGCAGTTTCTAGTGGAGAACTTCTGGGAGAAGCTGTAATTTGTTGACCTTGTTCTTTTAGGGGTTAGAACAACACTTTTAGGGACTTAGGAGCCCTTGGTTTACGGACATTTCATGCTTAGAGCTGTAAGGCACAAAAATGTCTATAACAATTTCCCCCTCAAGTATGAGGCTGTTAATCGGATGAAATGCTTTATTATGAGGATTCGAAGTTCTTTCAATGCTGGGAGGAGACCTGTAATAAGATACAATACAATACATTATCTTCATACTGTTTTCATGATCTAGCTGAGGCGGTCATTCCCATGCTCAGCTTTATAAATTAATTTCCATGTACATAGGACAGACAATCGTCTGATTGTAGATTGATGATTCTGATAGAGACATCATCCTTTTGGTAGGATGATTATCTGTGCTGCAATGCTGTACATTTTAATGTCTTTATTTCCTTGAATATATATCGCAGCCCGGATGGATGAAACTAGATCCGGGGTCTTCAATCTCGTCCTATCTTCACTTGAAGTACAAGTCGATCCATGTGAGAAATGTTTTGAAGTCGAACATGGAAAGACATCGCTTGATTACCAGTCAATGATGTAAACTGTTAACAAGCGCAAGAGGAATCACCGATAATGATAATGATCCTCAAGGTACTGTAGTACAATTCACATGGTGTGAATAAAGGACTTGGTGTCGAACACCACACAAAATATTTCGGTCGAAGGTCATTGATGTGAACCTGTCGCCGGAAGTGAGAAACTTGCCATTGAGGCATGCAAGCTTCAAAGTATTGAATGGGGTGTTCCTAGACCAACTTCTTGGATAATGAGCTGATGTTGACAAGAAGTGATCCGTCATAGGAGGGCCTTAATGAATCCCACATCAATGACACGGAACGGAGAAAATGATTTTGATGGAGGTGAAACCGATCTGATGATATACGGTTCAGGGTGGCGTCATGAAAGAATGGAGTATAATGTATGGTAGTGGGTGGGACACAGGTGGCCTTTCTGGATGACTTCTCTTGAACATGTCTGCGAAACTGATGTGATGGATTGGTAGCATTAACCCCAAATGTGGATGGTATGGTGTGACCATGGCGATGTGACCGGTGAATGAAACAACCCAACTCGACTCGGGCACAGAGTGGAAGTGTCATGTTCAAGAGCGACTTGCTACCAATAAAGATTCTTTGAGTTTTCTTCCCAATTTTTTCCCCAGTCATTGCTGACCAGTACCTCTTTATTTTTGTCAAGCTTGAGGAGGATAACATATGCGTTTTCTATAATTTTCCCTTCGGGCAAACCCATCGCTATGTTTTAACGAGCCTAGCGACAGTGAAACTCGTTCTCGTCTAAAGACAAGTTTGTCGCTATTAACCTTTTTAACGAGTTTAACGACAAAGATAACTCGGTCCTTTTCATTTTTAGAGAATCTGAAAAGGTACGTAAAGGTAACTCCAAAATTCCTTTTTCGTCATCTAATCCCTTAAGTCCGAAAAAGTATAAAACAATACAGAAGGGATGAATTTTCGATAGCTTTAACGAGCCAATCAAAACAAGCGCTCGATATTTTTGTACAATAATCCCTCAGGTCCAAAAAGATTAAAATCTAGATGAGGGATAGCACTTCCTGTCCCTTTAACGAGCTGGAAGGCCAGAACTCGGCAATATTTTCATATTTTACGAGTCGATTGAAAAGAGCTTAAAGAAGACTCGTCTTTTGAGGAAGGAGTGATAAAATGGGTAGCAGCTGATTCCAGGTAAGGTTTGGAATTTTCCAATCACGGCAGTGTCACAAGGATGGCTAGTGAAATCACTCTTCGCAGCTGTTCCTCAAAATGGGTAAACAATCAAATGGAGGTGAATGACCGGCCAATGAAAAAGTGGAGGTGAAGGTGCAAACACGACCAAGGCTTTAATGGCTGAAGTGCTACATTCACGGTGGTTATTTTTTGTGGGGAAAAATGCCTATGCAGGACGATCCTATCCACCTAAGGTGTGACAATGCCTTAGCAACAAACAGAGACAACTATTCTGGTTTCTTCCTTTGTGAAATGTGAAAGAAGAGAGATCAATAGACTTACCGGTGTCTTCCGTTTGTCCCTCGATCCGGTCTTTCTTCTCTTTGGGAGTTCACAGCTACTTGCCTTCTCACTCGCCTAGCTTCAACGGGTTCCTGTAAGATAACAAGAGAACAGCTACTTGCAACAAGAGAACAACTACTTGCGACAAGAGAAGAACACTACACAAAGACAGCTATTCACATTCATAACTAGTTTAGGATTAGAAATAAACTAAACATACTAATGCATTCATACATCAAAATACATCAACATATAGGAGAAACCAAGATAGCTTTATTGATGAATAACAAGGTCCAGGAAGAGATACAACCCAGAGGGCTCCAATCCAGCAAATGGAATTCCTATCTTCACCCCCTTCAAAGCATTAAGCACCCAATGATTCCAATCTCAAACCAACAACAATTCTTTGCAATAACAAAATTCCAGCCCCCTGGATCTCATGGAGGAGAGATCCATATATAGATGTTTGGAGAGAGGATGAGTCAGCTTGAGATCTGACTAGTGTCCTCTCCCTCTATCAGTTCTTGAGTCCACTTGTAGGTTCTTGCTTCCACTTGGAGATTTGGAACCTCTTACTCATCACCAGTCGAATTCCCTGAGGCAAGTGTCATTTTGGAAGCTTCCTGGGTTTTGACACCTCGAGAAATGAGCCTGCTACATGTCCATTCTCGTTCAGCGCAGGTAGCCAGTGTTCCATTTGACATTCAACGTAGGTAGCCAGTGTTGGCTTTGACATTCAGCGCAAACAGCTAGTGTAGCCACTGAAATGATCCTCAATTGACTTGTTTTTGAGCAGTTTCTGGTGGAGAACTTCTGTGAATTGCTGTGGTTTGTTAGCCTTGTTCCTCTAGGGGTAGGAACAACATGTTTAGGGACTTTGGATCCCTTATATTATGGACATTTCATGCTCAATGCTGTAAGGCACAAAAATGTCTATAACAGTTGCCCCCTAAAGTATGAGGCTGTTTATCAGGTGAAATGCTTTATCAGGGGGATCCGAAGTTCATCCAATGCTGAGAGGAGACCTGTAATACAATACAATACAATACATTATTTTTCATACTGCTTTCATGATATAGCTGAGGCGGGCATTCCCATGCTCAGATTTATAAATTCATTTTTCTGTACATAGAACAGACAATCGTCTGATGGTAGACTGATAATTTTTATTTAATTATCATCCTTTGAGTAGGATGATTATCTGATGCAATGATGTACATGTCAATGTCTTTATCTTTCCTGAATATATATCGCAACCCAGATGGATGAAACTAGATCCGGGGTCTTCAAACTCGTTCGATCTTCACTCTAAGTACAAGTCGATCCATGTGAGAAATGTTCTGAAGTCGAACATGGAAAGACATTGCTTGATTACTGGTCAATGATGTAAACCGTTAACAAGCGCGAGAGGAATCACCGATAATGATAATGATCCTCAAGGTACTGCAGTACAATTCACGTGGCGTGAATAAAGAACTTGGCATCGAACACCATGCAAAATCTTTCGGTCGAAGGTCATTGATGTATACCTGTCGCCGGAAGTGAGAAACTTGCCATTGAGGCATGCAAGCTTCAAAGTACTGAAGGGGTTGTTCCTAGATAAACTTCTTGGATAATGAGATGATGTCGACAAGAAGCGATCCGTCAAAGGAGGGCCTTAATGAATCCCACATCATTGACACAGAATGAAGCTAATGATTTTAATGGAGGTGAAAACGATCTGTGACATATGATTCAGGGTGGCGGTCATGAAAGGATGAAGGATAATGTATGGCAGTGGATGGGACACGGTTGACTTTTCTGAACGACTTCTCTTGAACGTATGGCGACACTGATACGATGGATTGGTAGCATTACCCCAAACATGGATGGTATGGCGAGACCATGGATGTGACCGGTGAATGAAACAACCCAACCCGATTGTGGTATGGAGGAAAAGTGTCATGTTCAAGAGCGACTTGCTACCATCAAAGTTTTCTTTAGTTTCTCCCAATTTTTCCCCAGTCATTTCTGACCAGTACCTCTTTATTTTTTTCAGGCTTGAGGAGGATAACATATGCTTGTTCTATAACCTGCCCTTCGGGCAAGCCCATCGCTATGTTTTAACGAGCCTAGCGATAGTGAAACTCGTTCTCGTCTAAAGACAAGTTTGTCGCTATTTAATGATTTTAACGAGTCTAACGACAAGGATAACTCGGTCCTTTTCATTTTTAGAGAGTCTGAAAAGGTACATAAAGTTAACTCCAAAAGTCCTTTTTCGTCATCTAATCCCTTAAGTCCGAAAAAGTATAAAACAATACAGAAGGGATGAGTTTTCGATAGTTTTAACGAGCCGAACAAAACAAGTGCTCGATCTTTTTGTGCAATAATCCCTCAGGTCCAAAAAGATTAAAATCTAGAGGAGGGATAGCTCTTCCTGTCCCTTTAACGAGCTGGAAGGCCAAGGACTCGACAATCTTTTCATATTTTACGAGTCAGTTGAAAAGAGCTTAAAGAAGACTTGTATTTTGAGGAACGAGTGATAAACAGGGTTAGCAGCTGATTCCAGGTACAGGTTGGAATTTTCCAATCACGGCAGTGTCACAAGGATGGCTAGGTGAAATCACTCTTCGCAGCTGTTCCTCAAAATAGGTAAACAATCATATGGAGGTGAACGATCGACCAATGGAAAAGTGGAGGTGATGGTGCAAACACGACCAAGGCTTTAATGGCTGATGATATTACATTCACAGTGGTTATTTACCGGGATAGTTCATTTTTTTAACGAGCTTAAATGCGGGTGGAAACATTTGCTCGATCTTACGTTTATTTTTTAACGAGCATGAATTACGTGCTAAAACTGCTCGGATCTTGCGTTTATTTTTTAACGAGCATGAACTTTGTGCTAAAACTGCTCGATATACCAGTCATATGATAAGAATGTCTCATTAAGATTCTATTTTTTATGGAGCTTCATCTTATAAAGCTATGCCCCGCATCCTTTTGTTATGCAAGTTCGGAAACGACTAATCCTACGCGTTTAAAGGGTTAGACCTACAGGTTTAAAGGGAGGACCTAAAAATTTAAAAAATAAATAGTCGCCCCTTGCTTGCACTCCAAAAGGTTTGCATGCCCCCAGGCATAAAGTACGATTTCAAGGTTACCCCTCAATTTGCAGGTAAAACATTTGTTTTACCGGGAGAGGCCTACCTCTTTCAGGCTACCCAAAGATTGTTCTGTTATTCTTTCAACAAAACACTTCTTCGGCGATGTCTACCGAGATAAGCAAAGGTGAGTGACAAGACCCACCCTCTCACATAACTTTGACAAGAGAATCTTATTCCATAACAACCCCTCTTCCAACCACGGACGGGGTACGGACTAGTCATATTCTCCCGCGGAAACCTACCCTATACCCAAATTTTTCCTGCCGAAGCAGACCAGGATGCATGCCCCCTGGGTTCCGGTCATATCCTCCCGGATTACTCACTTTCATCAGGAGGACGGACCGTGGGTTGAGACATTTCTTGAGTGAAGAGACCATTTAGGGATGGTATATGACTATTTGCGATGCGTGATCCGGGAAACGAAAGTTGGTCTACGAGCTTGACCATTCTTCCTTCATGCGGAAAACAAATTACTCTAAAGAGTGAGGAGACTATAGCTCCCATGCAATATATATAGTCTCATCCAAGGAGTAGGTTATAATCCAAGGGTCTTTGAACGACCATCACGTTCATTTGAACGATCTTCCCTTTCAATGTAATAGGCACATTGGGGAGGATCCCTAAAGGTCGACTGGTTCCTTTATCAAAGCCTGATAGATTTCTCATTTTAGGCAAAAGCGCTGGCGAACCAAGCGCTTTCCAAGCAATAGAGGAAAGGATACTCACAGAAGCCCCTTCATCAATGATAGTGCCAGCCATTACCATTCTGTATATTTGAACGATAATTCTAAATGGTATGCTTGCTGGCAACCGGGGTCTGCCTAGTTGGTTCCAGTCAAAGGACACAACCAGGTTGCTTAGCGGTGGGACCGAATAGACAGCCGGATATCGCTATGACGAACTTCCTTCCTGCGATAAAGGAATGGGGGCATTGCCCCCTTGTTCATCAGAGTCAGTGTTGATGAAGAGGATTTGGATGGTGTCGTCTTTATTCTCCTCTGTGATGGTATCATTCGAAGATAGAGCCTCTGAAGGAAAAACCGGGTCAACTGCCGTCTCAACCTTTTGACTTTCGTTAGGCATGGATCCAGACGGTTCATCTTCAATGATAGGTGCTTCGGCTAACCACTTGGGCGGGCCAGCCGAGTTCTCAACTAGTGAAGGACTTGGCAGGATTTTTTGATATCCAGGAGGAAGTTGCGCTCGTAAAATTGGGCGATCTTCCAGAACTCTTTTAGCCTCGTCTAAGAAAGGACAATGGTGGATGGCATGGTTGCCTTCACACAGTTTGCAGGGAAATCTAGTTTTCCCTCTCTGTGCTGGGACTTCACTTTCACTAGTCGACGGTGAGCAGTCAACATGGATATCAGAGGTTGATGCTACCGAATTGTGCAAACGGGGAGACCAGTCCCTTAGTATCCAAGGGATGCAGGGACAATCTCTGTGGAAGTGGTCTCCCTTGCATATGACACATGGCGATTTAGGCCTGGTCAGTGCTGTGTGTGGATTTTTGTCAGACGACACTCGTTTGCCCCCAGTCGCTTTTGGCTCCTTCTTCTTCTTCTCTTTCTTCTTCTTTTCCTTCTTCTCCTTAGGAACTTGGTTTTTTTGTTTTACCAGTTCCGTCAAGCGAAGAGGAAGGAGGAGAGGAAGAATTAGATGAAGTAGAAGGCTGGTGGGCGACTCTGGTCTGGTCTAACTGTTGGCTCGACTGTTCAGGAATGGTGGTGTTCTGAACGACATTGGTTGAAAAGAGCCAGACCGGCAGGCCAATTGTCAGTCTTGGAAGCGACAATGTGGCCATATGGGGCGCACCAACATCTCCCCAAGAGGAGAAGGGAATAGGATTTCCACCAAGGGGAATTCCTTGGTTGGTGTGCTCCATTTTTTCAACCTAAAGATCAACGCAGGAATAAAGGGTGATTATTCCGTTTAAAATAAATTTTTAACGACGCTTTAGACACAACTTGCTTTTTCAGTTTTAAAGGGTCGAGAAAAAGCTAAAGATGACTCTAGTCTCCTTCGATGTTTTAACGAGCCCGAAGTGACAAATGCTCGGATGGACTTTTTCCGTTATAGAGTCTGAAAAAGGCCAAAAGGAACTGCTCTGGGGTTCTAGGCAGAGGGTGTGCCAAACTTTTCACAAAACCGCAGAATACTTTTTAGGGTACGGGCGGTCAATCTTCCTGAATGCTGTGTTCAGTGCATTGCGATCAGTAGGGCGGCCGACACGGCTTCCTAAGGATAAAGGTTTTATGCCTATAGGGGTCTCCCGATATATACGCGACGGTACGTGGGAGCACAATCCGTACTGGCGCTATCATCCCTCAGGAGGAATCACCCACCATCCACGAGATCGAAAGTCACTAGGCTTAACGACGCCGGAACACGTCTCTAGCCTAGATCTCTATGTTGTTCGTTATGTTGCAAAGCGTTGTTAAGTTCATTCAATTTATTTTAGGTTGATCTTTTTAGAAGTTTGCCTTTCAAGGTTCACCACGATATGTATGATACAATTCCTAAATGCAGTCTAAAGATGATAAGCAAGCTTTATATCTTTTCAACTTTGAAAATCCTAGCTACTAAGGGAAAAGAAAGACACCATCTTTTCTCAAAGAGCAATCAGCACACTCTAATGCACTTTTCATAAATCCAACATGCAAACTATCAAATGCAAATGCACAATGCAAGTGTTTGTTTTCCGCTTTCTTAGTATTGATGTCTACAAAGAAAGCTTTTTGTACAACTTTGAATTTGCTTTTAAATGACAGATACAAACAAGTTTACTTTTTCGAAATCAGAGAGGGTAGAAGAGATTACAGCACTTAACGATTTTCAAAATGAATACTTGTTTCGACACTTAAAAGAGACAAACTCAAACCAATAAGCAAAAGCAAATATATAATCAATCTGCAAACAACCAATGAACTCTCTTCTAAGATCACAATCAACAGATCTGAACCACAAACACATAAAAACACTCACAGTCTTTTTGTACAAAAGAAGGCGGAATCTAAGCAGAGAAAAGGAGTTATCAGACTGGTACCTATGCTAGTTACAGGCTGCAAAAATCAGAGATCAAAACAAGGCAAAACAGAGCAGAGAACCCCAACTGCACAAGGACAAACTGGTTCAGCGCAACCTCAACACAGGGGTTTTGACATTTAGCGCAGGTAGCCTTCACGGGACCTGCGTTGAAATGCATAATCCCTTCACTGGGTCTGCACTGAAGGAGAAACTCTTGTTTCCCTCAGGTTCTGGGTCACAGATTGCTATTTAATTCACTGTTTTAGGCCAAATAAAAGCAACAAGCAAGGTACAATCAAAGGGATGCTTTGAGGGGGTACTAAGATCTATCACAAAGGATCATCAAATCATTTTTGAGTCCATTGTTCAGATCATAGACAAGTCTAGCAATTGGATCAAAGCAGTAACTGTCTACTTTGCATCCGGGAAAGATGCAGTTCGATTGTTGCTGTCAAGTCTATGAAACAAACAATGATAGAAACACAAATAAAATGACTAAACAAATCTCCCCAGCAGAGTCGCCAATTTGTTGTGGGGAAAAATGCCTATGCAAGACGATCCTATCCACCTAAGGTGTGACAGTGCCTTAGCAACAAACAGAGACAGCTATTCTGGTTTCTTCCTTTATGAAATGTGAAAGAAGAGAGATCAATAGACTTACCGGTGTCTTCCGTTTGTCCCTCGATCCGGTCTCTCTTCTATTTGGGAGTTCACAGCTACTTGCTTTCTCACTCGCCCAGCTTCAACGGGTTCCTGTAAGATCACAAGAGAACAACTACTTGCGACAAGAGAAGAACACTACACAAAGACAGATATTCACATTCATAACTAGTTTAGGATTAGAAATAAACTAAACATACTAATGCATTCATACATCAAAATACATCAGCATATAGGAGAAACCAAGATAGCTTTATTGATGAATAACAAGGTTCAGGAAGAGATACAACCCAGAGGGCTCCAATCCAGCATCTCCTTCCCAGCAAATGGAATTCCTATCTTCACCCCCTTCAAAGCATTAAGCACCCAATGATTCCAGTCTTAAACCAACAACAATTCTTTGCAATAACAAAATTCCAGCCCCCTGGATCTCATGGAGGAGAGATCCATATATAGATGTTTGGAGAGAGGATGAGTCAGCTTGAGATCTGACTAGTGTCCTCTCCCTCTATCAGTTCTTGAGTCCACTTGGAGGTTCTTGCTTCCACTTGGAAATTTGGAACCTCTTACTCATCACCAGTCGAATTCCCTGAGGCAAGTGTCATTTTGGAAGCTTCCTGGGTTTTGACACCTTGAGAAATGAGCCTGCCACATGTCCATTCTCGTTCAGTGTAGGTAGCCAGTGTTGGCTTTGACATTCAACGCAAACAGCTAGTGTAGCCACTGAAATGATCCTCAATTGACTTGTTTTTGAGCAGTTTCTGGTGGAGAACTTCTGTGAATTGCTGTGGTTTGTTAGCCTTGTTCCTCTATGGGTAGGAACAACATGTTTAGGGACTTTGGATCCCTTAGATTATGGACATTTCATGCTCAATGATGTAAGGCACAAAAATGTCTATAACATTATTTACCAGGGAAAAGTTCATTTTTTAACGAGCTTAAACGCGGGTTGAAACATTTGCTCGGTGCGGGTTTATTTTTTAACGAGCTTGAACCTTGCAGTAACACTACTCGATTAATCCAGTCATATGATAAGAATGTCTCATATAAAAACGGAAATTTTTAGAGTTTTGTCCCACATCCTTTCTTCATGCAAGTTAAGTGACAACCAATCCTACGAGTTTAAAGGGTTAGAGGTCCTAAAAATTTTAAAAAATAAATAGTCGCCCATCGCTTGCACTCAAAAAGGTTTGCATGCCCCCAGGTATAAAAACAGAGTTTCAAGGTCACCCTATATTCGAGCTGACAAAACATTTGTTTTATCAGGAAGGGTACCTCTTACAGGTTACCCAAAGATTGTTCTATTCGCGGCGCAAACAAAACACTTCTTTGGAAATATCTACCGAAATAAACAAAGGTGAGTGGCGGCGCTCGCCAACTCACATAACTTTGACAAGAGAATCATGTACTAGAATAACCCCCTCTTCTAATCACGGACGGGGGTACAGACTAGGAATATTCTCCCGCGGAAACCTACTCTATACCCGAAGTTTTCCTGCCGAAGCAGACCAGGATGCATGCCCCCTGGGTTTCAGTCATATCCCTCCGAATTACTCACGCTCATCGGGAGAACGGACTGGAGATTGAGACATTTCTTGCGTGAAAAGACCATTCAGGGATGGTATATGACTATTTTCTCTGTATGATCCAGGAAATGAAGGCTGGTCCACGAGCTTGACCACTCTTCCTTCGTGTGGAAAACACATTACTCTAAAGAGTGAGGAGACAATTGCCCCTATGCAATAAATATAGTCTCGTCCAAGGAGTAGATTGTAATCTAGGGGTCCTTGAACTACCATTACGTTCATGCAAACTGTTTTCCTTCTCAATGTTATAGGCACATCGGGAAGGATCCCTAAAGGTCGACTGGTTCCTTTATCAAACCCCATCAGATTTCTCATCTTAGGCAAAAGCGATGGCAAACCAAGTGATTTCCAAGCAGTTGAGGAAAGGATACTCACAGAAGCCCCCTCATCTATGATGGTACCAGCCATAACTATTCTATATATTTGAACGATGATTCGGAATGGTACACTTGCTGGAAAACGGGGTCTGCCTAGTTGATTCCAGTCGAAGGAGACAACTAGGTTGCTTGGAGGTGGGACCGAATAGACGGTCGGGTATGGCTCTGATGAACTTCCTTCCTGCGGTAAAGGAACGGGTAAATTGCCCCCATGTTCGTCGGAGTCTGTGTTTATGAAGAGAATTTGGACGGTGTCATCCTTGTTCTCTTGAGTGACTGTATCATCTGAAGATGAAACCTCTAAAGGCAAGACCGGGTCAACTGCCGCCTCGACCTTTTGACTTTCGTCTGGTATGGATCCAGATGGTTTATCTTCAATGATAGGTGCTTCAGCCGACAACCTGAGCGGGCCAGCCGGATTTTCAACTAGTGACGGACTCGGCAAGAGTTTTTTTATATCCAGGAGGAAGTCGTAACGGTGAAACCAGACGATCATCCAAAACTCTTTTAGCTTCATCTAAGAAGGGGCAACGGTGGACGGCATGATTGCCTTCGCACAATTTACAAGGAAATCTACATTTCCCTTTTTGTCCTGGGGCTTCACTTTCACTAGTTGATGGTGTGCTTTCAACATGATTATCAGAGGTTGACGACACCGGGTTGTGCAAACGAGGAGACCAGTCCCTTAATATCCGAGGGTGCAAGGACAATCTCTGTGAAAGTGATCTCCTTTGAAAATGACACATGGCGATTTAGGCCTGGTCGGTGCAGTGTGTGGATTTTCGTTAGACGACACTCGTTTTCCCCCATTCGCCTTTGGCTCCTTCTTCTTCTTCTCTTTCTTCTTCTTTTCCTTCTTGTCCTTAGGGACTTGACTTTTGGCTTTACCAGCCCCATCAAATGAAGAGGAAGGAGGAGAGGAAGAATTAGAGGAAGTAGAAGGCTGGTGGGCAACTCTGGATTCGTCTAATTGTTGATTCGATTGTTCAGGAATAGTGGTGTTCTGAATGATAGAGGTTGAGAAGAGCCATACGGGCAAACCAATTGTCAGCCCTGGAAGTGAAAATGTGGCCATATGGGGCGCACCAACATCTTCCCAAGAGGAGAAGGGACTAGGATTTCCACCAAGGGGAATTCCTTGGTTGGTAGGCTCCATTTTCTTAACCCAAGATCAACATAGGAAGGGGTATGAATATTCCATTTAAAATAATTTTTTATACGCTTTGAAACAACTTGTTTTTTCATCTTTTAAGAGTCGAGAGAAAACAAAAGATGACTCTAGTCTCCTTCGATTTTTAATGAGCCTGAAGTGACAAGTGCTCAGATGGACCTTTTCCGTTAAGGAGTCTGAAAAGGAAAGAAAGGGACTCCTCTGGAGGTCTAGGTAGAGGGAGTACCAAACCAATCGCAAAACTGCAGAATACTTTTTACGGTACGACAGTCAATCTTCCTGAATGCTGTGTTCAGTGCATTGCGATCAGTAGGGCGGCTGACACAGCTTCCTATGGATAAAGGATTTAAGCCTATAGGGGTCTCCCAAAATATACTCGACGGTACGTGGGAGCACAAGTCCGTACTGGCACTTATCGTCTCAAAGTGGAGGAATCACCCAACCATCATTGAGGACAACAGTTACCAGGCTTTACGACGCTGAAATACATCTCTAGCCTAGACCTCTAAATGTTGTGCGTTAAGTTTCAAAGCGTTGTTAGATTCATTGAATTTATTTTAAGTTGATCTTTCTTATGAAGTTTGCCTTTTGGGTTCACCACGAGATGTAGATGTAATTCCTAAAATGCAATCTAAAGATGATAAATAAACTTTTATCTCTTTTCGGCAATGAAAATCCTAGCTACTAGGGGAAAAGAAAGACACAATCTTTTCACAAAGAGCAAAGAGCACACTGTAAATGCATTTTCCTAAATCAATCCAAACAGACTGTCTATATGCAAATGCAAATGCACATGCATGTATTTGTTTTTCACTTTCTTAGTATTGATGCTAAAAAGAAAGTTGATGTACAAATCCGAATTTGCTTTCAAGCGACAAACACAAACAAGCTTCTTTTCGAAATAAAAAGGTAGAGATGTTTACGACACTTTATGATTTTGAAATAAATACTCGTTTTGACACTAAAAAGTCACAAATTCAAACCAAAGGCAATAGTAAAAGCATAATCGACCATCAACAGCAAATAAACTTTCTCCTATGATCGAAATCGACACTTGCGACAGATCTAAATCAAAGGACGACAGTACGACTATTCTACTTTTGCAATGGAAAACTATAAACGACTCAACAAACACACAAAAACATCTACAGTTCTTTTGTACAAATGAGGCGGAATATCAGTAAGGAAAAGGGGTTTGAAACAGTCATATACTGATCACAGGCTGCAAAATTCAGAGACCAAACTGGAAAGAATGAAGCACAGAACCTCAGCTGCACAGGGCTAAGCTGATCAGTGCACTTGTAGCACAGAGAAACTGCATTGCAGCGTAGGTTGCCCTTTCGGGAAGTGCATTGAAATGCAGGATCTCTTCACAGTACCTACGCTGGGCCAGAAAAGAGAATTCTATCTGGGTTCTTGGTCACAGTTTGCAGTTTAGTCTTTGGTTTTTGGCCGAGTAAAAGCAATCAATAATGCAAAATCAGGGGTAGATCTAAGGAGGGTCTAAGAGATATCACAAGGGAAATCAGATAGTCTGTGAATCAGCTGTTCAAATCATAAAAAAATCCAATGAATGGATTGAAGCAACAGATGTCTACTTTGCATTTGTTATGGAAAATGCAGTTCGAATGCTACTTATAAGTTTATGAAACAAACAACAAGAGATACACAAACAAACTAATTAGACATTGTCCCCAGCGGAGACGCCATTTTGTTACCGGGAAAAGTGTCTATTTAGAACTGCTCTATCCCACTAAGGTGTGACAGCTGCCTTAGAAACAAACAGAGAAAACTACTTTTTTATTTCCTTTATGAACTATTAGATAGAGAGGAATAGAAAGAACCAACCTGTGTCTTGCGCTAATCCTTTGATCCAATCCCTCTCTTCTTTGACAGCTTCCAGCTGCCCGCTCCCTTACTTGCCCAGCTTCACCAAGTACCTGTAAGATCACAGAAGAAGAAAACCATACAAAGACATAGATCTATATTCATAAATAACTTAGGATCAGATTTAAGTTAACCATACATATGTAACAAGCATCAGTGATACAAAAGCATGGAGGAGAAACTCAAATAGTTTTTATTGATGAACAAGAAGATCCAGGAGGAGTTACAACCAATGATTCCTGACCCAGCATCAACCTCCCAGCAAAGAAGCCCCTCTTCACCTCCAACAAAGCATATATCACCCAATTCTCTGATGTTTGTCTCAAAACCAACAACAATTCCTTACAATGTGCAAAATTCCAACCTCTGGATCTCTGGGATGAGGAATCCATATATAGATGTATGCAAGGAGGATGAGTCAGTGTGTGATTTTATTAGTGGCTTCTCTCTGTTAGTTCTTGCTTCCACTTGGATACTGAAGGCCTCTTACTCATCCTTGGTCGAATTCAGTGAGGCAAGTGTCATAGGAGAAGATTCTGGAAGCTTCCATTATCTCTCCACCTCGCGGAATGACACTACCATTTGTCATTTCTTGCCCAATGCACCGTGGTAGTGCATTTAGGTGCGTTGCAACGCACCTAGCCAGTGGATTTAGGTGCTATGCAACACACTTAGCTAGTGGAGCAGCTGAAATGATCCTGTTTTGACTTATTCTGAGCAGTTTCTGGTGGAGAACTTCTGGGAGAAGCTGTAATTTGTTGACCTTGTTATTTTAGGGGTTAGAACAACACTTTTAGGGACTTAGGAACCCTTGGTTTACAGACATTTCATGCTTAGATCTGTAAGGCACAAAAATGTCTATAACAGCCTATTGTGGGAACATATAACATTTTTATTTTTTGTACTTATCAGTTTTGCTGATCATAAGGTGTTTTTCAACCTATGATCGAGGACGATGTATTTTTTGACACACTCCTATATATATATATATCACTATTACCAGCTTATCTTGTAAATCATGTTATGGAATGGTTTTAAATTTACATGTATGATTATTGCAAATGTCTATTTAACATTCGAGAAGCAATTGCATCTGCTAATGTATTTAAAGATCTTGGAATATGTTGATATTCAATATAATCAAATTCACGTTCCAAGAGACGCACTCTAAAAAATAATCTTAATAACACTGGATTTCTAATGGCATACACTCTATTAAGCTGTAATACAACGAGTTCAGAATCTAACCTCACTATCAAACTCCGAATCCCAAGTGAAATATATTCAGATAATAACTCAATCACTGCACTATACTCGGCAATGTTGTTCGTTTTTTGACCGAGGCTTACCCCATGCATAGATACTAACTCGTCAAAGGGTGAATAGATAACCCAAGCTGCAGAAGAAATGTTATGTGTATTATGACATGCACCATCAGCGAAACCAATGTATGTTTGGAGAGGCATCGACATCTGCAATATCAAGAGTAAAACCAAGATAAGCAGGAATAATGACGGAAAAAAACTCTCTAAGCTAAGCACACTTTTTTAAACTAAAACACACCAGCTAGAAAGAAAAACTATCATAACTAAAAATCTCCATACCCATTCGTTAAGCATAATACCTCTTCAAGTAAAGACCATTTCTGGGTTTACCCAAAGAGTCCCCGTCAAAGTCTACCAATTCATAGGCCCCTTTTGCTAGCTTTCGCTTGACAACATAGGGTCCATGCCACGTAGGAACGAATTTTCCAGCGCCTAATTTATCATTAGCTTGATCGTAAACTAAGACTAGATCTCCTTCCGAAAAATTTCGAGGGGTCACATTTCGATCATACTGAGCTTTCATGCGTTTTGCGTGAGTCTCGATTGCCAATGCAGCATCACGTCGATTCTCATCTAATTGAGCCAAGTATAACAAACGCTATTCCTCTTCGGAAGTGGCTGGAAGTAACTCGATGGCCATTTGCAGTGACGGGATTTCGCATTCAATGGGTAACACAGCTTCCAAACCATAGACTAGTTGGAAAGGAGTGAACCCTGTTGATGTTTTTACTGAAGTTCGGTATGCCCAAAGCACTGAAAGTAGCATGTTATGCCAATTCAACCGATGAATCCCAATGATTCATCAGATCATGATGACTAAAAATTTGTTGATGGATTCAACCAAACCATTAGCTTGTGGATAATAAGGGGTTGAACTATCGTGACGTAAACCAAGCTGGCCTGTAAGTTCAGTCATCATAACGTTTCGAAAATGATGCCCATGATCAGTGATTATCGCTTGCGGGACACAAAACCTAGCAATTATATGATTGAACACGAAAATTGCAGCTGTCTTACCGTCTGCCTCAAATGTAGGCATCGCCTCGGCCCACTTGGTAAAATAATCTACCACAAGGATGATATACGCATGCCCCCGAGCCGAGTGAGGGTTACATGTAATAAAATCGATACCCCATTTAGCAAAAGGACCAACGACAATTATAGGGTGGAGAGGAGCAGGTGGAGTGCGAATCTTTCAATCAAAAATTTGGTAGTTGTGGCATTTTCGGACCGCCGTAATACAATCTTTAAATAAAGACGGCCAGAAGTAGCCAGCGCGCAATATCTTTTGGGCTGTGGCATACCCAGACATATGACCGCCACATGATCGAGAGTGACAGTCATTTAGAACCCTTTCAGCTTCCTCGTGACTTAAGCAACGTCGAAACACAGAGTCCGCCCCACGGCGATAAAGAGTATTTCCAATAATCCTGAATTGTTGGGACTGGAATCGAATTTTTCGACGTTATGACCTTGAAATTTCTGGCCGAAAGGATTGGGTCTGGAGATAAACGATGATATCCCCATACCACAAATCTAAAGTGTTGATTAGAAACAAGGATTCGTCCGCAATGGGCTCCTCCGCCACAGTTTCCGTGTCAGCACGCGGGAAGTCACACATTAACTCGACAAAATCTAAAGATTTCTTGCCCCCTAGCAATTGCTTGGTCAAAATGTATATCATAGGGTTGCAATCCGTAATTACTGTAGTTTTACGTAGTAAAATGTAGTGACGAAAACGTTGGACAGCTTGAACGGCTGCCAATGCCAATTTCTCCACATGTGAGTATTTTAGCTCAGTTGGATTTAAAGTTCGACTAAGGTAATATATCACATGTTCATTTCCAAATTCATCTTCCTGAACTAAGACCATTCCAATGTTGGAATGAGAGGCAGTGAGATACAAGAAGTAATCCTGGTTGTAGTTGGGAGGATGCAATAACGGTGCAAGGGTCAACGCGTGTTTAAGTGCATCAAAAGATCTCTGAGCTATCTCATCCCAATAGAATGGAGTATTCTGTTTCAACAACTGGGTAAAACCCTTTGTAACCTCGGCGTAGTTAGGAATGAAACGTTGTAAAAAATTTGTTTTCCCTTGCAAACTTTGGAGTTGGCAAAGACTCGAAGGAGGAGGCAATTTGACGATAGCTTCGACCTTTGAGGGATCGACGCGAATGCCGGCTTTCGAAACTACAAACCCCAGCAATCGACCCATTTCTATACAGAAGACACATTTGTGTGGGTTCAACCAAATCCGATAATGCCTACACCTCATAAAGATTGCTCGTAAATGGATGACGTGATAAACTCGATGTAATGAATGAGCAGGCAAGTCATCGAGATACGGTTGCACAATGTGCTTGATGTCATGAAACGCATAAGACATGGCCCTTTGAAAAGTTGCTCTGGCATTCTTGAGCCCAAAAGGTAACTTGCAATAAGAAAATGTCCCCCATGGACAAATGAAAGCCGTTTTTGGTTGATCGACAGGTAGAATATTGATTTGATTGTATCCGGAAAATCCATCCATGAAGGAGAATATTTCGCTGCTGGCACAATCATCAATGATTTGATCGATATAGGGAGTTGGGTAATTGTCCTTTGGACAAGCTCAATTAATGTCCCTATAATCGATGCATATTATTATTGTTCCCTACTTTTTGTTAACCGGAACAATATTCGATACCCAATCCGTTAACGGGATCGGATAAATGAAACCTGCATTGAATAATTTTTCAACTTCTGCTTTAATTATAGCAGCTTTTCTTGGGTGAATCTGACGCAAACGTTGCCGGACAGGTTTAGCGTCCGGGTAAGTCTTGATCTCATGAACAACAATCGCGGGATCAATTCCTGGCATTTCCTCATAGGACCAGGCAAACACGTCACGGAATTCCTTAAATAGGGCCTTATATATGTGAATTTCGTCATCTGTACACGAGGCACCTATATGAATGTTCTCAACAATTCCAGGTTTAACCGAAATGTCAATAGGAATAGTTCGAGAGATGTTTCCCAAATTTAACTCTGAATCGGGATGTTTCATTGGATTCTAAGGTTCCTTGACATATTCAGTCGTAAAAATTGATGAGAAACCGTTTTCAAAACGATCATTCTCGGGTAAACACGAAGATCTGTGATGGAGATCTTCCCATGGTAAATCATCTACACATAGGATTTCACGAATTTTCTCATCAGAGTGAACAAGTTCAGAAAACATGATTAAAATCGAGCTTGATGTGAAAAGTGATTCCTCACGGACCACATTCATGAAGTCAATTTCGGTTGAAGATGGGTTGGTAAACGATTGCACGGCCTCATACACAATTTCATATGGACTCAAAGGCATGACATAACCAAATGAGTCTATCTAAAATTCAGAAGGAATGATCCAAGGATCATCATAAACAATGGTGTCTGATGTAATCATATGAATGGTTGCAAATGAAGATGATGCGTTGATTGGAGGAAAATCAAAAGTTCCCAGTAAACCGGAATCTTTAACTAGTCCTACTCCAACATCCTTATATGGGATAGTTGTTTTACCGACATGCTGAATACTCTCAGAAGAGGCTGGGTCGGAAGAAAAGTAAGCCAGCTGGTCTATTGTTACGATCTTTCCATTATGTGGAAACTTTATAACCCGAAAGACCGATGAATTGACCACTGTCATAGCGTAAGACCAACTTCGACCCAAGAGAAGGTTGTAATCTAGAGGGGCATCAACCACCTCCACCTAGACTAACGATTTTTCCTTCAACCCCTATAGGAAAATCCTATAGAATGCCAAAAGGATGAAACCCACGGCCATCAAAGGCCTTTAGAATCGTCGGGGATTGATTTAGCGAAGGAGAACCAAGCGATCTCCAATACTATATCGACATAATACACATTGAGGCTCCCTTATCAATTACAGTCCGATGAATAGGCTTGTTTTTTACTATGACTGGAATCTGGAAAGCCCTTTGATGAGGCAAACGTGGTGTACTATTTTCTAGATCGAAAATTATTAGGTTCGAGTCCTGAATGTCAACAGCTCCTATAGCCGACAAAATCAATTTACGTTGTGCTGGACATCATTGTAGCACTTACAAAGCCGACATTGCTGAGGGTGAAACATCTAAATCCTCAACAATGTTATAATTCTGAGCCACTCTCGCATGTGGATTGAAAGCTGACTTTTGAAGTATACCCTTGGCGGGCGGTTTGACTACCGAGTCTAGATTAGGTTTCTCGATCTGTAGTTGATCGGAACCGAGAGCTGAGGTTGATGGATTAGAATGAGAAGATTATGCTTCTTTACCATCAACAGTACTTTTACTACCATAATCTTACGATCGAGTCGCAATCCTAACATGAGACATCATCAGTATGGGTTCTTCATTGGCACTCGAGGACGAACCTATCATCTTACTGTCTTGAGCTGGAAAAGGATCCTTTAAAACAGCAGGAGTTTGGGAACCTTTGACAATCTTTGCAACCTCTGCACAATGAGGGCAGTCTCTTGTAAAATGTTCATCGTCACAAATGAGACAAGGATAATGAGGTTTGTGCTTTTCATCATTGGATTCCAATTTTTCAGGTTTCTCCTTTGAATTTTTGTCCGTTTTATTCTTCTTCTTTCCTTTCTTCTTCCCACCGGATTTTGATTTGGTTGTAGATGGCTCTACAACGTGAATATCAGCGGAAATCTCTGCAGAAGAATCTCCTGTTGGGGAATCAGGCAAGGTTATGATAGGAGAAGAATTCTTGGAAGATTTCTTCTTACTTTTAGTGTTAACCGTGCCAATCATACCATCGGTGGCATGAGATCCCAAAGGAGCTGCAGCGATTTGATTTTTCTTGGGAAGATCGGGGATTTTCTGGTGTAACGTACCTGACTGAGTATAGACCAAGTCAAGGTACTGTGCTTGAGAAATTACTTTCTCCTCAGTAACAACTTCGGCTTTAGCTATATCTTTAGTGATCTTTGGCAACAAAGATTTTACAAACCACTCGGCCAAGATCTGATCCAGAATAAACATATTCACTAAACGTCGTCGACGTCTCCACTCATGAATATGATCTGAAATGTAAGTGGATGTCGATTGTGTTAACGAAGTTAACAATTCCGTGCCATTTTCATATCGGACTGGCAACTGAAAATGAGTTAAAAATGAGGTAGCTAACTGACTAAAATTATAAAAACTGCCTCACGGTAACTCAATGTACCACTTGGCCGCGAGACCAATTAGAGTGCGCTGGAAAATTCTAAGATGGATTGAATCATCTGAAATGGAGTTAGATGCACACCAAAGGTGGTAAGTCATCACATGGTTCGACGGGTCCTCTCCTGATTTACCTTCGAACTTAGGAATGTCACTGGGCAACTTATTCGGCATTGGCGGCCAAAACGAAAGATAATTAATGGGATCGTTTGTTAGGCGCAACAAGTCAGGTAAGTCCAAAGTTGCGATAAACGGTAACTGACGATTAGGATCCCTAAAACTCTGGGTCATGAGACTAGCCCCAGGAGGAGGATATCTAGGATAACTAGGAATAGGAATTGCGTTTGAGATATTGTATCCTCCCGGAAAACCAAGATTAACTGGACCGTATTGGGGTTGTTGAGGTTGTTGATAAGTGTACCCAGGGTTTTGTTGGGAAAAGTATCTATTCAGAACACCCCTATCCCACTCTAAGGTGTGATAGTGCCTTAGCAACAAACAAGGAAAACTACTTGAGTATTCTTCTTTATGAAATGTAAATGAGGAGAAAAGATCTAACTAACCTGTGTCTTTCGCTAGTTTGTTGATCCAATCGCTCCTCTCTTCAATAGCTCCCAACACCCTGCTCCCTTACTGACCCAGCTTCACTGAATTCCTGCAAGATCACAAGAGAGAGAAACTACACGAAGATATAGATATACATTCATAAAAAGCTCAGGATCAGATTAAGCTAAACATGCAAATATAACAAAACATCATTGATACACAACATGTAGGAGAAACTCAAATAATTTTATTGATATGATAAGAAAGTCCAAGAGGAGATACAACCAAGTGAGTTTCGATCCAGCATCTACCTCCCAGCAAAGGAATCCCTTCCTCTCCTCCAACAAAGCATAAATCACCCAATGTACTAATCTCAATCTCAAACCAACAACAATTCTTTGCAAAGTACAAAATTCCAGCCTTTGGATCTCTAGGATGAGGGATCCATATATAGATGTAAGCAGAGAGGATGAGTCAGCTTATGTTTTGACTTGTGGCTTCTCTCTGTCAGTTCTTGCTTCCACTTGGAGACTGAGAGCCTCTTACTCATCACTTGGTCGAATTCAGTGAGGCAAGTGTCATTGGAGAAGATTCTGGAAGCTTCCATGGTCTTTCCACCTCATTGAATGACTCTGCCACTTGTCCTTTCTCGCTCAATGCACCTGGGTAGTGCATTCAAGTGCGTTGCAACGCACTTAGACAGTGTACTGGGGTGCTTTGCAACGCAGGCAACTAGTGGAGCACTTGAATTGATCCTGAATTGACTGTTTCTGAGTGGTTTTTGGTGGAGAACTTCTGGGAGAAGCTGTCATTGCTTGACCTTGTTCCTTTAGGAGCTGTAACGACATCTTTAGGGACTTTGGATCCCTTGAATTATGGACATTTCATGCTTATAGCTGTAAGGCACAAAAATGTCTATAACAGTTGCCCCCTAAAGTATGAGGTCGTTTATCGGGTGAAATGCTTTATTAGGAGGATCTGAAGTTCATTCAATGCTGGGAGGAGACCTGTAATAAGATACAATACAATACATTATTTTTCATACTGTTTTCATGATCTAGCTGAGGCGGGCATTCCCATGCTCAGCTTTATAAATTCATTTTTATGTACATAGGATAGACAATCGTCGGATGATTATTTGTTCTGTAGTGTTGTACATGTCAATGTCTTTATTTTTCCTGAATATATATCGCAGCCTGGATGGATGAAACTAGATCCGGGGTCTTCAATCTCGTTCGATCTTCACTCTAAGTAAAAGTCGATCCATGTGAGAAATGTTTTGAAGTCGAACATGGAAAGACATCGCTTGATTACCAGTCAATGATGTAAACTGTTAACAAGCGCGAGAGGAATCACCGATAATGATAATGACCCTCAAGGTACTGTAGTACAATTCACGTGGTGTGAATAAAGGACTTGGCGTCGAACACCACGCAAAATCTTTCGGTCGAAGGTCATTGATGTATACCTGTCGCCGGAAGTGAGAAACTTGCCATTGAGGCATGCAAGCTTCAAAGTACCGAAGGGGGTGTTCCTAGATCAACTTCTTGGATAATGAGCTGATGTCGACAAGAAGAGATCCGTCAAAGGAGGGCCTTGATGTATCCCACATCAGTGACACGAAACGGAGCAAATGATTTTGATGGAGGTGAAAACGATCTAATGATATATGGTTCAGGGTGGCGGTCATGAAAGAATGAAGTATAATGTATGGTAGTGGATGGGACACGGTTGACTTCTCTGGATGACTTCTCTTGAACATATCGGCGACACTTGTGTGATAGATTGGTAGCATTTACCCCAAAGGTGGATGGTACGGCGAGACCATGGTGATGTGACCGGTGAATGAAACAACCCAACCCGACTCAGGCACGGAGTGGAAGTGTCATGTTCAAGAGCGACTTGCTACAAATAAAGGTTCTTTGAGTTTCTTCCCAATTTTTCCCCAGTCGTTGCTGACCAGTACCTCTTTATTTTTGTCAACCTTGAGGAGGATAACATATGCTTGTTCTATAATTTTCCCTTCGGGCAAACCCATCGCTATGTTTTAACGAGCCTAGCGATAGTGAAACTCGTTCTCGTCTAAAGACAAGTTTGTCGCTATTAATGTTTTTAACGAGTCTAACGACAAAGATAACTCGGTCCTTTTCATTTTTAGAGAGTCTGAAAAGGTACGTAAAGTTAACTCCGGAAGTCATTTTTCGTCATCTAATCCCTTCAGTCTGAAAAAGTATAAAACAATACAGAAGGGATGAATTTTTGATAGTTTTAACGAGCCGAACAAAACAAGCGCTTGACCTTTTTGTGCAATAATCCCTCAGGTCCAAAAAGATTAAAATCTAGAAGAGGGATAGCTCTTCCGGTCGCTTTAACGAGCTGGAAGGCCAAAACGCGGCAATCTTTTCATATTTTACGAGTCAAATGAAAAGAGCTTAAAGAAGACTCGTCTTTTGAGGAACGAGTGATAAAATGGGTAGCAGCTGATTCCAGGTAAGGGTTGGAATTTTCCAAGCACGACAGTGTCACAAGGATGGCTAGTGAAATCACTCTTCGCAGCTGTTCCTCAAAATGGGTAAACAATCATATGGAGGTGAATGATCGGCCAATGGAAAAGTGGAGGTGACGGTGCAAACACGACCAAGGCTTTAATGGCTGATAATGTTACATTCACGGTGGTTATTTACCGGAGGGTAGTTCATTTTTTAACGAGCTTAAACGTGGGTTGAAACACTTGCTCGATCTTATGTTTATTTTTTAACGAGCATGAACTATGTGCTAAAACTGCTCGATAACATGGTCTTGTTTTTATTTTTACCATAAATAGCTTTACTTTTTCAAAGATAGTACTGTTCTTTCAATTGCTTCATCAAACTAGTTAGAAATGAACACCATTTGCTTGAAAATGAGATTAAAACGCTAATATTTTACTTTGAACTACGTAAAAAGCAATTAAAAAGTGTTTTTACCTCTCATTTTACCATTTCATTTGAAATTTTTTTGTTGGAGCTTTGGAGGTGCCTCTTCCCCCTTGATTTTCATCAGCTGATTTCGGGAGATTCTGTGGACGATTCTCGGCGCCGTATGGACCAGGTAGGAGCTAAACCTGAGCTCTTTCATTTCATGGTTTCTTTTCTACATTCTCTGCTTCAGTCCCTGCTTTTCTAAGCCCCTGGGGTTTGATGGGAGCATTCTGCCATCAACGCACCCTAGGCATGTCAAAACCTGTGCTGATTATGGGTCACCATGAAGGTGACTTGACATTCAACGCACCCATAACACCTGTGTAGGTGCGTTGGGCGCAGAAAGGAAAGATGTAGCACAATTTTTAATGAAATTTCTCCCTGTTTCTCATCAAAATTAGGATTTAATCTCCTCTCTTGTTTTTTTTTGCAGAGATATTGGAGCAAACTGACCCTTACATGGCGAGAACGAGAACATGAAGAAGAGGACATGATTGCCCTACATGATCCTGTTACAGTGAACGCGCTGCGGAACTGTGGTTTGCTGAAGTTCTTCCGCATCTCTAGCATGAGACAGCAGATCAACTTTTTGTAGTATTTTCTCGATGCTTGGGATCCTATCAACCAAGTTTTCTAGATTAGGGGAAAATCCATCCCCTTGACTGCAGTAGATATTTACTTCTTGACTGGCTTGTCGCGGCGTGGTGCCCCCATTTCTTTGTCAGGTTCGGCCCGAGGGAGTGACTCTGTGAGAGATTATGTCCGCCAGTATTGCAGGGAAGGATCTCAGCCGAGTAAAGATGGCAAGATCATCATCCGAGACGTCACTGACAGGTCCCTCAGGTCTATCCTGTTCACTTTTGGTAGGATGGTCGGGAGTGCATCTCTTCATGTAGCCAACAGGTCCTATATGCAGCATGCCTTGGAGTGTCTCCAACCGAAAATATTCAACTGGTGTGATGCAGTACTTCTTGTGATGAAGAGTCAGTTGACCAAGATAAAGGACGGGAGGTTGAAGAACTTTGCATTTGGTTCTATTTTGACCACCTTTGCCTTGGAGAAAATACCACTGATGCAGCCGCAGTACATTGCACTCGACATACCTCCTCCTACTAAACCACACATGCAGAGATGGGTTGACCACATGTCTAGGCATGTTGGTCAGTCTAAGATTTCTTTTTCCGATACCTTCTTCAGGTGGTTCGATCGGCAGGAGATGGCTTATGCCAAGTATCCATATGCTGGCATGGATTTCCGGGGTGATCCGGATTTAGTACTACCGGATGGCAAGTAATGGGGCGCTATTGGTAAAATCTTTGACCATATCATTGTTTACTGTTTTTATTTATAATGTCCTTCTGCAAGACTTTTAATCAAACTCTTGTGTTCATGCAGATGTTGGTCCTGTTCGTCCAGTAGTCCGTTTGAGAGTGCCAGCCGCTGCCCCAGCAGGAGAGGCTACCGGGAGGGTCATCCTTCATGACCTTGATGTGGCCGAGACTCTCATAGCCGTGTAGGAGCAGGTTGAGAGCCTTACTCTCGATATTCCCGATGTGAGGATCGACGAGCTACCTTTGCAGTTACAGCGACATACTACTGGTGTGCCTAGACGATGGACTCGTCTCTTACGCATGATCGCACAGGCTGTGACTTGGTATCACGAGCATCATTAGACTAGGGTGCCCCCTAGTATTTTGAGTTTTTGGGTCATGTGACCGATTTTGTCTTGGTTACAGAACATTATATGTAAACCATAAACAGCTATATATATATTTTGATTTTCGGGTTTTATTCTGGTTGAGTTATATGATCCACATGTAAAACATTGATGATGTTTCTTTTTATAAATGTCGCAAATGTCTATCTAACACATAGTTTGCTAATGAGTCGGTTAATGTGTTTAAGTTTCTGGAAATATGTTGGTATTGAATAAAATCAAATTGTCTTTCCAAAATCTTAACTCTTAGGAACATGCGATAAATAGTTAGATTTCAGACGGAATATATACCATTGAGTTGTAGTATTACGAGTTGTGAGTCTAGCCTGACAATTAGTCGGCGTATACCATGGGTGATGGCATCAGAGAGAAGTTCTATCAACGCGCTATACTCAGCGATGTTATTCCTTGATTGACCGATACATACACCTCTGAAACTTACTAACTTGTCGCTTGGATCACAAATGGCCCAGGCTGCGGAGGACAGGTTCCGCGAACTACGACTCGCTCCGTCGGCATATACAACACATGTCTCCAAAAGGTTTGACATCTACAATAAATGTAAAAAGGTGGATTACTCAACCAAAAAGAACACTTTAGTGAAAACAAAATACAACAAAAGCATATTGGTAACTATTTAAGCATAGTAACGCTTGAGGTACAACCCATTACAGGGTTGCACCAGTGGAATTCTGTCATAATCCATTAACTCGTAGGCTCCTTTCGCTAACACTCGTTTAACAATATAGGGGCCCATCCATAAAGAATTAAATTTACCTGCTCCCAATTTATCGGATTCTTGGTCGTAAAGCAAGACCAAGTCACCTTCTGAGAAGACACGGGGTTTGACATTTTTGTCGAACTGCGCCTTGAATCGTTTCTTATGGGCTTCCTTAGCCAAAGCAGAATCACGACGGGTTTCATCCAATTGGATTAATTCCAAGAAACGGGCCTCTTCTTCTGAAGTTCTGGGGAGGAGATCAATTGCGAGTTTAAGAGACGAGATTTCACACTGGATTGGTAAGACTGCTTCCAGGCCATATACCAGTTGGAAGGGTGTGAACCCAGTTGCATTCCTTACCGATGTTCAGTAAGCCCACAAGGCTGAGTATAGGATTAGGTGCCACCTTCTTTTGTGAACTCCGATCATCCTTTGCAACATACGCTTGAGGACCTTGTTGATCGCTTCAACTTGTCCGTTGGCTTGCGGATAATACGGAGTAGAGCTGTCGTGAGACAATCCTAGCTTGGCAACTAATTCAAGCATCATGTGATTGCGAAAATGCGATCCATGATCCATGAGTATGGCCTGTGGTATGCCGAATCTGGCGACTACATGATTGAAAAAGAAAAGGGCAGTTGTTTCACCAGTGTTATCTAATGTAGGCATTGCCTCAACCCATTTGGTAAAATAGTCAATTGCGACTATGATATATCCATGCCCCCGGTCGAGGTGGGGTTACATGTCATGAAATCGATGCCCCATTTGGCGAATGGCCCAACAACAACTATTGGCTGTAGAGGTGCGGGTGGTCTTCTGGTTTTGCTATCAAAAATTTGACAAGCATGGCAACTTTTGACTGTGGTTATGCAATCCTTGAACATGGTTGGCCAGAAGTATCCTGCTCGTAAGATTTTTTGTGCTGTAGCATAACCAGATTGATGCCCCCCACAAGCTCCTGAATGACACTCATTCAGAGCTTTCTCGGCCTCCTCATGGGTGAGGCACCTTCTCAGAACTGTATCGACACCATGACGGTAAAGTGTATCACCGACGATCATGTAGTCTTTTGCTTGGTATCGTATACGTTTCTGTTCGGAGTGAGAGGTGTTAGGCCTAAAGGTTTGGAGATAATTTATTATATCTCCATACCACTCATTGCTTGTGGATATCAGAAACAAATTCTCGTCCACGATTTATTCTTCGGATGTTTCATCGTTGGACGACGATGGGAGATCGTATAATAATTCTGCGAAAACTAGAGGTTTCTTTGATTTGGATTTTACAAATTCCAGATCAAACTCTTGAAGGATTGCTATCCATTTTGAATATTTTCCCCCCAGCAACTGTCGCGACAATATATAATTCATGGGGTTGCAATCAGAAAAAATGGTAGTTTTCCGAAAGAGGACATAGTGTCGAAATCTTTGTATCGCTTGAACAGCTGCAAGCGCTAGTTTTTCAACATAAGAATATTTACTTTCTGTATCATTTAAGTTTTTAATTAAATAATATATAGGGTGTTCAATTCCATCAACTTCTTGAACTAATACCATTGCGATGGTTGTATCTGCTGCAGACAGATATAGGTTAAAATCTCTTTGATAATCGGGGGCGTACATTGATGATGCTTTCATTAAGGAATCTTTTAAAGCATCAAAGGAAGCTTGCGCAACCTGATCCTAGATGAAGGGTACCTCCTTTTTCAAAAGATGTGTATAACCTTTAGCAAGTTCGGCGTAATTTGGAATGAACCTCCTCAGAAAGTTTGCTTTCCCTTGGAGTTTCTGAATCTGAAGCAAATTTGAAGGTGGAGGCAAATTTATGATTTCCTGTACCTTGCTCGGGTCGAGACGAATCCCATCCTTGGAGACTACAAAGCCAAGTAAACGACCAGAACTGATGCAAAATACACATTTGTGTGGATTGAGTCGTATATTGTAGTGTCAGCAACGTAGAAATATCGCTCTTAAATGCTGCGGATGATCAGTCCATTTTCGCGAATGAGCCGGAAGGTTGTCGAGGTATGGTTGAACGATGTTCTTGATGTCATGGAAGGCATAATCCATTTCCCTCTGAAACGTCGCCCCTGCGTTCTTTAAACCAAAGGGTAATTTTCGATATGCGAATGTGCCCCACGGAAAAATGAATGCAGTCTTTGACTGGTCCGGTGGGCGGATATTTATTTGATTATACCCGGAAAATCCATCCATGAATGAAAAGATTTCGCATCCGGCGCATTCATCAATTATCTGGTCGATGAAAGGTGTAGGGTAGTTGTCTTTTGGACAAGCTTGATTTACATCCCTATAATCGACACATACTCTAATTGTCCCTTGTTTTTTCATATTAGGGACAATATTCGATACCCAATCGGTTAGAGGAACCGGGTAGATGAAACCAGCATGGAGAAGTTTTTCAACTTTTGCCTTAATGGCAGCGGCTTTCTTGGGGTGTACCTGCCTGAGCCGTTGTCTTACCGATTTGACATCTGGATACATCTTAATTTCGTGTTCAACGATACTCGAGTCGATGCCTGGCATTTCGCTGTATGACCAAGCAAAGATGTCTCTGAATTCGTGAAAAAGAGCGTTATATATTTCCAATTCTGAAGGAGAACAACATTTGCCAACATAAATATTCTCTACAACATCTATTTTAGTCGAGATATTTATGACTATAGTCTCTTCAATGTTGGATAAGTTTCGCTCGGAATCCACCGTATTTACAGTATTTGAAAGGAATTCAAAAACTGAAGGATGATAAAGGTCATCTTGAGTATCTTCTTCATAATCTGGAAGAAGGGAACGATGGTGGCAATCATTCCATGGTGCCCCTTCAATCAACATTGGTTGTACAATTCTTTCGTCGGTTCCATGCACTCGCGACCAAGGATCTGAAGGGGTACCATATTCTCTAGACCTATCTACCCAAACGCTTGATGAGCGTTGACTCAGGTTTGGCTCCCATGCTAGAAACATTGATTGCTATAACACTTCTATTGGGCTTGGGGGCAAAACCATTGCATGATCCATGTTGATATCGTTTTGTGAAATCTTTGTGGAAGATATCATATTGCAGGTTCCTATCGATGCTACTTCCGCCAGATTGATTGGAGGTGGAAGAGCGAAAGTTCCCATTAGTATAGGATCTTTTAGTAGGCCTACTCTGATATTCTGAAGCGAATGGGGGCTTTCATGGATCATAGGAATGCTTCCTGTAACTTGAGAACCATTAGGGAGGAAGTTTTGTTGGTCGACGATTGTAATTCCCCCTTGAAAGGGAAATGCAATCTTTCTAAAATAGGTAGACACAACAACTGCCATGGCATATATCCACGGTCTTCCTAGTAGGATGTTGTAATCAAGATTTCCATCGATGACCTCAACATCTATTTCTATTGTTTTTCCCCCTAGTTCAACCTTCAAGTTATTTAGGATACCATATGGGGTATATGACCTTCCGTCGAATGCTTTTAACGTCGTCGAAGATTGCGACAAGGTTGGAGATCCTAAAGTTTTCCAGCAACTCATCGACATAATACATGTAGATGCCCCCTCATCAATAATTGTTCGATGAACAGTTTTGTTGAGGGCTTTCACTTGAATAAGGAAAGCTAGTTGAGCTGGTAACTGAGGATCGTATCCTTTGTGGTCGAAGGATACAAGATTGGAATCCTTAGGATCAACCCCACCAATGGCTGATAACAAAGCCTGCCTTTGGGATGGGCAATTTTGTAGCACCTCAAGAGTCGACATAGCGGATGGCGATTGGGCCAAATCTTCCACTATGTTATAATGCTACGCTGATCTAGCGTGAGGATTAAACGTCGACTTGTGTACTACTCCCTTTGGCAGTTTTATTGTTAATTCAGGAATGATGGGTGGTACAACTTCTGTCGAAGTTGGTTGATCTTTATCCTTGTTGTTCGACAGCTGCGGATTCCCGTAATCTTTGTTCCTTGTCGAAATCAAAGCATCATTTTGTTGTTTTCAAATTGACAGCATTAGCACTTGCGACGGGAAAGCATTTCTACTATCAACCAGATTTGTTCCTGGATTTGGAAACGGATCAGTTACCACAGCTGAAGTTTTCGAACTTTTAAAGAATCTTTTAAGCTTAGCTTTGTATGGACAATCTGCTGTCCAATGATCCTCATCATATATATAACATGGATTTTTTGGTTTCCTATTTCCAGGAGGGTTTGAAGAAGGTTTTTCAGGGGATGACTCATCCTGTTTCTTCTTCTTCACTTTGCTTTGTTTCTTCTTGCTTCCTGGTTGTTTGGTTTCTTTGCCTTTATCTATCGATACGACATTTACTTCCGAAGCAAGAATTTTGCCTTTTGCATTTTGATCTGAAATCTTACGGGCCTTCTTGGACGTAGCCTTTGTCGATTTCGCGTTTGTCGTGCCAATCACACCATCGAAGGCGTGAGAGTCATTGTTTGATTTAGGAGGAGGAGGAATTGAGAATTCTGGTCTAGGGGCGTCAGGTGTTTTGTCGTAGAGCATGCCAGACTGAGTATAGACCAAGTCTAGATATTGTGCACGAGTGATAACTTGCTCTTCCATTACGACTCCCCCCTTTGCCACATCTTCCGTTATGGCAGGAAGTAACGACTTGATAAACCATTCAGCTAATAGCTGATCGGGAACGTACGTTTTTACCATCCTATGATGACGTCGCCACTCATGTATATGATCAGATATGTGAGTGGCCATTGTCTGCTTGAAGTTGGTTAGGATTTCCGTTCCCGTTTCATACCTTATTGGTAATTGAAAATGGGTTAAAAAAGTCGTGGCTAAGGTACTGAAGTTGTCGAACGAAGCTTTAGGCAATTCAATATACCATTTTGCCGCTGGACCCATTAACGTCCTCTGAAAAAGGCGAAGCCTTATCAAATCATCGTTTAGGGTGTTTGACGAACACCATAGATGAAATTTCATCACGTGATTCGATGGATCTTCACCTGGATTTCCATTAAATTTAGGAATATCTGATGGAAGTTTATGAGGGATCGCTGGCCACCAAGGGGCGTAAGAAATTGGATCGTTTGTTAACCGGTATAAATCAGGTAACTCTAAAGTTGCCACGAATGGTAATTGTTGATTCAGGTTAGGTGAAGCATACCCAGGATATGATGGAATTGCCTGAGCAGTTGGCCTTTGCATACCATCATAATGTAGTTGATGCTGGTACGACTGATACGGTTGGTGGACATGACCATTGTAAAGTGGTTGATTTTGACCGTTTTGAATGTACGTCTATCCACTGTTCGCAAAGATCTGCTACTCAGTACCTTGGTATACTTGTTGGAATTGTGGTTGCTGATATTGCACCAGCCATGGTTGTGAAGCCATGTTCTGTTGCGCTATACTAACCATTGGACCAAGGTGCGGGGTAATTGTACCGGTTTGGACCTGTGTCGCCCCACCAGTCGGCGATTGTGGTTGAGTCACAGGGTCAAGGGGCTGTTGCATTACAACCTGAGAAATCTGAGGTTGACATACAACAGGCAGCGTTTGAACTTGTGACACTGTTACAATGGCTGGTGTAGTCGGGATGTTTGACATAGGTACACATTGTTGCATAGAATACACAACCCTTGGTTGTCGGGGTAGTATAGGTACCCAACCACTTGATGTAATTCCAGTATAACCTGAATACTGTTGTGAACTCCCGTATGGATATCCTCCCGGAGGGGGTAATGAAAGGGCATACTGCCCCCCATACGGTGGCAATCCGAAACTCAAAGGGATTGTCTTCCCTTGGGGACTGGATTGCCCAAATTGACCTCCAAATGGATCAATTTGGCGAGTCTCAACATAAGAGTTGTCGAATATTATTCCGGAGGAACAAACAGGAACGGACCATACTGTCGAAATAGCCCCTGGATGGACTCCTTCTAGCGGTTGTGAGCTAGTCGGGACAGATGGTACGCCGACAAACATTGTCGGAATGACGACAGGGAGTTCCGTTGTCGCTGTGTCAGCCGACACAGTCCTAGATGTTGACGGTTGTTCAGAAATTTTGAGTCTATTCAAAAGATTACGTAGCAATTCTACAGGAACTTCCACTGGTGGTAGACTAACTTCTGATGTCGAAGGAAATAGAGTGACCCCGACTCCAAAATGTGTTGGAGTACTTGCTTGCGGATCTTCTACAATTTCTTCTATCACAATCAAACCAGGTGGAAGGGGAAGACCGTCAGGTCCATAAAATATTTCTGGTGCCGAAGAAGGGGTTGAATCGACAGCGACAGATGTTTGAAGAGCAAGACTCTCCGAACCGGTTGCAGATGGAACTGGTTCAGTAACACAAGTGTTTACTCTCAAACTAGGATCAATATCACTGTCCCTCTGTGGCTGTTGAACTTCTTCTGTAGAGGCAGGGTTTCCAGAAATGTTTGGAGTAACCGGAACCTCGGATGTTGTAGGAACACTTGTTCTAACTTTAATAGGAGATTTTGAACCGGTTAAACGAGTTCGCTTTGTCCGTACTGTTTTCGATTCCGGAGACAAAGACGGTTGACTCGTAAGCCTCCGCGAACGACGGGGTTTCAATTGACTTTCTTCCATGATTTCGGATTACTCGATCAACTAAAATACAAAAGGGGAAATGTGTTTCCGAATTAAATGAATTTTAGACGCTTTGGACACAACTTGCTTTTTCAATTTTAAAGAGTCGAGAAAAAGCAAAAGATGACTCTAGTCTCCTTCGATTTTTAATGAGCCTTAAGTGACAAGTGCTCAGATGGACCTTTTCTATTAAGGAGTCTGAAAAGGAACGAAAGGGACTGCACTGGAGTTCTAGGTAGAGGGTGTGCCAAACCTTTCGCAAAACCGCAGGATACTTTTTAAGGTACGGGCGGTCAATCTTCCCGAATGTTGTGTTCAGTGCATTGCGATTAGTAGGGCGGCCGACACGGCTTCCTATGGATAAAGGTTTTATGCCTATAGGGGTCTCCCAATATATACTCGACGGTACATGGGAGCACATTCCATACTGGTGCTTATCGTCTCTCAGGAGGAATCACCCAACCATCAGTGAGATCGACAGTCACCAGGTTTTACGATGCTGGAACACGTCTCTAGCCTGGACCTCTATGTTGTGCGTTAAGTTCCAATGCATTGTTAAGTTCATTCAATTTATTTTAGGTTGATCTTTCTTAGAAGTTTTCCTTTTTGGATCACCACGAGATGTATATACAATTCCTAAATGCAGTCTAAAGATGATAAGCAAGCTTTTATCTCTTTTCAACAATGAAAATCCTAGCTAAAAAGGGGAAAAGAAAGACACAATCTTTTCTCAAAGAGCATAGAGCACACTGTAAATGCACTTTTCCTAAATCAAACCATACAAACTATCAATATGCAAATGCACAAATGCATGTATTTGTTTTCACTTTCTTAATATTGATGCCTAAAAAGAAAGTTGTTGTACAAAATTTGAATTCGATTTCAAGTGAAAACACAAACAAGTTTCTTTTTGAAATCAAAAATACGATTACGACACTTTATGATTTTGAAGTAAACACTTGTTTCGACACTAGAAATTCATAAATTCAAACCAAAAGACAAAAGTAAAAGCGCAATCAACTGTCAACAGCAAACAAATTTACTCCTAAGATCAAAACGACACTTACGACAGGTCTAGATCTAAGGGCGACAGTATGACTAGTTTACTTTTGTAATGGGAAACTGCAAATGATGTAACAAATACACAAAAACAAATACAGTTTCTTTTATACAACTGAGGCGGAATTAAGGCAGAGAAAAGGGGTTTTCAGATAGGTACACACACTGATAACAGGCTGCAAAAAACAGAGATAAAACTGAACACAAGGATGCAAAGAACCACAGCTGCACAGGGCAAAGGCTGATCAGCGCACCTGCAGCACAGAGAAACTGAATTGCAGTGCAGGTAGCCCTCTCGGGACCTGCGTTGAAATGCAGAGTCTCTTCACAGAGCCTGCGCTGAATCTGAAACGAGAATTGTCTCTGGGTTTTGGGTCACGGTTTGCAGTTTGATCTGAGGTTTTTGGCCAGATAAAAGCTATCAATAAGGTACAATTAGAAGGATGATTTAAAGGAGGACTAAGAGCTATCACAAAGGGCAGTTAGAGCATTTTTGGATCAGCTCGTTCAGATCATAAACAGGCCTAGTGAGTGGACTAGAGTGGCAGATCTCTACTTTGCATTTGTAAATGGCAAATGCAGTTCGATTCAGCACTCCTAAGTTTATGAGAAGAACAACAATAGAAACACAAATAAACTAACTAGATGCTTCCCCAGCGGAGTCGCCAATTTGTTGTTGGGAAAAGTATCTATTCAGAACACCCCTATCCCACTCTAAGGTGTGATAGTGCCTTAGCAACAAACAAGGAAAACTACTTGAGTATTCTTCTTTATGAAATGTAAATGAGGAGAAAAGATCTAACTAACCTGTGTCTTTTTCTAGTTTTTTGATCCAATCGCTCCTCTCTTCAATAGCTCCCAGCTCCCTGCTCCCTTACCGGCCCAGCTTCACCGAATTCCTGCAAGATCACAAGAGAGAGAAACTACACGAAGATATAGATATACATTCATAAAAATCTCAGGATCAGATTAAGCTAAACATGCAAATATAACAAAACATCATTGATACACAGCATGTAGGAGAAACTCAAATAATTTTATTGATATGATAAGAAAGTACAAGAGGAGATACAACCAAGTGAGTTCCGATCTAGCATCTACCTCCCAGCAAAGGAATCCCTTCCTCTCCTCCAACAAAGCATAACTCACCCAATGTACTAATCTCAATCTCAAACCAACAACAATTCTTTGCAAAGTACAAAATTCCAGCCTTTGGATCTCTAGGATGAGGGATCCATATATAGATGTAAGTAGAGAGGATGAGTCAGCTTATGTTTTGACTTGTGGCTTCTCTCTGTCAGTTCTTGCTTCCACTTGGAGACTGAGAGCCTCTTACTCATCACTTGGTCGAATTCAGTGAGGCAAGTGTCATTGGAGAAGATTCTGGAAGCTTCCATGGTCTTTCCACCTCGTTGAATGACTCTGCCACTTGTCCTTTCTCGCTCAACGCACCTGGGTAGTGCATTCAAGTGCGTTGCAACGCACTTAGACAGTGTGCTGGGGTGCTTTGCAATGCAGGCAGCTAGTGGAGCACTTGAATTGATCCTGAATTGACTGTTTTTGAGTGGTTTTTGGTGGAGAACTTCTGGGAGAAGTTGTCATTGGTTGACCTTGTTCCTTTAGGAGCTGTAAAAACATCTTTAGGGACTTTGGATCCCTTGAATTATGGACATTTCATGCTTATAGCTGTAAGGCACAAAAATGTCTATAACACAGGGTATGGTTGATACTGATAGACTGGCTACTGAACAATAGGACAAAATTGGTATTGTCCCTGGTACGATTGATAAGTAAATTGTGGTTGACTTATGACAACCGTACTTGAAACAGGTTGTCCTACATGCATCTGAACTGAAGTTTGAATCGTAGATCCAGACGGTGGTAAAGATGTCCGAGGAGTAGATACAGGAACAGTAGAAACCAGAGCTGTTGATACTCCAGAAGTAGGTGGGGTATATTGAATAGATGTTGCGGCAGTTGTAGCAGTCGTTTGAGGCGGAGTACGAGGCGTACTAGGCCCAGGCTGAGAAACTACCGAAGGTACAGAAGTTTGAGTGTTAGACTGGACAGGTTGCTGAGGTGTACCAGAAACTAAGGGTTGTCCAGTTTGAGATGACAACTGTACATTTGGCTGCAACACCTGTTGAGTTTGCGATGGATCCCACACTATATTCATTTCGGGGTACTGACCCATAACAGGTTGAGAATATTGAGGACCATAACTGGGTTGAGGGTAGGATTGATAATTGAAAGGTACATTTCCCGTTCCTTGAACATACGTTTGACCGGAGGGTGGTTGGAAACCTTGGTTCGAGTACTGACCTTGGGGTTGATACCCGTGAGGCACATACTGATACTGGGGTTGACCTTGAGGTATAAATTGATACTGGGGTTGACCTTGGGGTACATATTAAGTTTGGGGTTGACCTTGAGGAACGTACTGTCCCGTAGGTATGTACTGTCCTTGAGGTTGCCCCCGAGATGCAAATTGTGTACCTTGAGGTTGAGGATTGGGAATAGAACCTGACATCATGAGAATGTCTTCTACGCTCAACGGCTTAGTACCATTGCTTCCAGTTAATAACGCTTGCTCAATGGGTTGAGGAGATGCTCCCGAAAAGGTAACAGAAAGTGACTGATACCTGGAGGGAACAGAAGTACTGCCATACAAAAAGGATTCAGGCGATTGAGTAAACATGGACGACTGCCTTGACATATTTAACGGAGGATAATAACCTCTATGTGTTGGGTGATAAGGAGCGTGAGGTGGTGAAAAACTTAACCCTGGGTTTTCTAAGAAATTAATCAAAGAAAGATACCAAGTACTGCTCCTAGGTGGACTGTAAAAAACTGATTCACGCTCCCTTAGCTTAATAACAGGTTGATTTTCAGGGATAGGGATGCCTACTTCTTCTTCCAGAGTAGCAAGTTCTTCAATAGCAATAAGTCCAGAAGGAAGATCTTGGGTGATTACTCTTTCTACCCTAGGTGAACCAAGACCACTAGAAGCTGGAGAAACAAACCCCGATGTCAGAGCAGCAGCAAATTCAATTTCAGGCTTAGATATTTCAGGTTCCTCAACTATATCACTAGTAGATGAAAATCTACGAGTGACTTCAGAAATAGACACTGACTGTGGATTATAATCTACCACTAACGTTTGAAAATCAGGATGTACTATCAAAGAAGATTCTCCTTCTTCATGTGACCCAACTCTACTGTCTCTAGGAGTTACGAGGACTTTCAAGCCTTCAAGCTGGCTCGGGACTTCCTTAGGAGGTTGGCCCCGAAGTCTACGGGACTTCCTCAGTAATTCAACCACGTTCAAAAATTCAGGAGGTTGGCCCCGAAGTCTACGAGATTGCCTTGGTAATTCAGCCACAGTTAAAAACTTTTAACTACTTCACACGCAAACAAAGTAAAATCTCAATGAAAACCACCTAAAGTCTCTAAAGAACTAAACAAATTTGAGTCACATGCTTAAAGAATCTAGGAGATCAAACACACACAAACAGTAACTTTCCGTACTGAAAACACTAGTTGGTGATGAAATCCAACGTTGCAGAGTTCAATACAGAAATGGCGGTTGGAACAGTTACCCCGACAACCTGCTTAATGAATAGATTGGCACAAGTTCCTCCACTTAACCGTCTCGAGTGAAGAGAACCCCCTAGAAAATCCAAGTGAGTCTAGCCGATGTCTGCTCCAGGTACAGTTGGACCTTCCACCACTGTCACCTTAGGAAGAATCCTAAAGAATATGGCCACTACGGTTACCAACTGAAACAAATATACCTGGGGGAACAATCTACGATCCAAAACGCACGCAAGGGCAGAGTAGCAAGCTCAATCCCTTTGAAGGCTCCTTGACATAATCCAAGGTTTACCAACAAGTGACCCCAGGTTCCTCGACAATGGTTAATCCGAGGTTTATCGTTTTTAATACGTGAATATCTGGCGTCGTTCCCAATGAGGAAGGATTGATTCCCACACTGGTTCAAACATGATCTCGTGCTTCTCCTTTAAGAGGAGCTTTCCCAGAGCATAAATGCAACAATTGGATTTCTTCCCTACCACAAGATACAACTACTTGTTTGTTTTCACTGTCTTGGAGAGTTAATTACTCTCCTACTCCAAGACGCTAGCCTAAGCTAAGTTGGTGTATCAGAGCCCTAGAAATAAAAATGTTACTAGATGAATTTTACTTTAAGCGTTGTTTTTATTGGTTTTTGTTTAAGTCAAAAGGTGTGGAGATGAAACTCGTGGTATGAAGACTCGACTCAAAATCACTAAAAATGCACCTATGATGATTTAAACAATCTTTTTCTCTTTGATGAACTTCTAAACTAAGAAAGAGTTTGAGAATGCAAATACTTTGTAAACACAAATTCTTCTTAAGAAACAAATTAAAAGAAGAGCTTTTGTCATTTCCAATGCTCTCAAAATGAGACAACTAGTTATTTCACAAAAATTTCTCTTTTTCGTTTCAAAGCACTCAACCACCACAAAAAACAAACTTTTTCCAAAAGAGATTTTTTTTTTTTTTTATTTTTTTTTTTTTTTTTTAATTTTATAAAACCCTCAAAACTATGGAAATGACTAACTTTGAGATCTATAAATTATAAAGACCTATTTGAAGTCAAAGCCTACTAGATGTATTTTTTAAGGATGTTTTACTTAGCTAGATGTGAGCTAAGGACCAATTTATGCAGAATCACAAATCAGTCAAGAACAACCAATTTTTTTTTTCTTTTTGAAAATGAAAATCCAAACTTTTAAACACAAGCTTTTCGAAGTTTTGTAAAGAGAAAACTCAAATCGGATTCCTCAACAAGGGGAGATTTCATAAATGGCCAGACTCATATGAAGGCCGGTAGACACCAAGGTGATCTGAAGTCCCTACAGCTTCTAATCTCAGAGCCACTACACAACCAAAATGAAAAACAAACCCAACAAGCAAAACTCCTAGGAATTTCACCTAAAACCCTAACACTACTGAAATCAACCTAAGGAAAGCTTCTGACAAGTTATATGCAGGTCTGGGTAGTGGATAACAATTTATAAACAAAAACTAAGCTGACTAACAGAGGAAATCTTAGGTTTTTTAAAATTTTTACAGGGTCCGCAGGCCCACAGTTAACACAGGTGCGGTCCCGCTCTGTGCTAAAAGCAAAGGTGCGGATAGGTACGCACTGTGTCAAAAGGCTAGGGTGCGGTCCTCTCCCAAAGCTATGAAAAACGAAAAATAACCCTGGATCTACAAACCCTACCCAATTTTACACACAAAAAGCCAAAAACAGAAACAAAAATGATGTTTCTCATGTCAAAGTAAAAACAAGGAAAACAATCAAGTCCCCAGTGGAGTCGCCATTTTGTCACACGGAATAAGTTGATCTTGCGGACAAGATAGACCTTCCTAGAATCTAAAGAAGACCTAATGACAAGCAAACCAACCAGACACTATCTTTCTCTAAATATTCTTTTATAAACAATGGAAAACAAGTGTTTTTAGGGCCTACCTTAGGTCCAACGCAAGTTTGTGGATGCCTTCGCTCCTTCGATCCAAATGAGCTCCTTTGTCGCGAATTTGCAAACACAAACAAGGCAAACAAATTAAATAGCACCTGAAAAGCCAATATCATAAAACATATTTAACATGAAGAAGAAGAACTTTACAACATGTGCTTTGACGCTGTACAAGCTCCTCCCAGGGTCCAGCAAGAAGTCTCCTCTACTTTGACAAGTTTCACTCACTCCCCAATGAAGCCAAAAAGGTATGTGATCTCTCCTCTTAAGCTCAACTAGGAAGTCTTGATTTCACCAGCATTTACCCTAAAAAATGTTCAGCTTCTAACCTCTTCAGCAACCAGCCCAATGCCTGAATTTATAGTGCAATGGAGGGAGGTTACTAGGTCCTCCTCCAAAGGGATAAAGCCCTCCTTCAAAGGGATAGCTCCTCTCATCAAGGGATTAGCTCCTTCTCTTTTGGGATGCATGAACCACCTCAGAGCGAACAATCCATCAAAATTCCTTCTAGAATCCTCTATAATTAACCCAAAGTGAGTATTTTAAGATAAAACTTGCGCCTTTTGACTTTCACAGGGGTCCGCATCCACACCTTTAGGGACAGAGCGGGTAGGTCCACAGTTTTTGTAAACAGAAGGTGCGGAACCGTAGGTAATAGTGAGATAAAGTGCCAAACCAGAGTTTCATTGATTTTCAATGTCTTTCTCCCATTTTCAAAGCTTGACTTGAAGAGCTGAGGTCTGAGACTTGCTTAGGAGGACAGTACAAGTGATGATAGACCCATACTGACTACAAATAATCATGGTGATGATATTTTTGTGTAACAGATACAATGATAATAGTAATGGGGAAATCACCAGTATTATAGGGGCCTAGCAGAACAACAATTGGAGCAGTATTGAGTCAAGAAGGTAAATTTGTTGTATATTTTAGAGAGAAGTTGAATGATTCAAAACATAAATACTCCTCTTATGACAAGGAATTATATGTGGTGGTTGAAGATTTGGAGCATTGGAGACATTATTTGATGCCCAGGGAGTTTGTTATGTTCTCTGACAATTATGGGTTACAGTATATAATGCAGCAACACAAGTTGAACCATAAGCATGCCAAGTGGATTGAATTCCTACAAAATTTCACATTTATTCTGAAACATGTGAGTGGGAAAGTGAACAAGGTAGCCGGTGCTTTAAGAAGGAGGAGTTTGATCGTGCAAGAGTGCCATGTACAAATTTTGGGCTTTGATTATTTGAAGGAATTTTCTAAGGTTGATGCTGATTTTCGAGAGGTCTTTTAAGCATGTAAGAACCCATGAGAAAAGATAACAACCCGTGGGAGTGTATGTTGCGGGGCGGTTTGTTGTTCAAGAAAAACCTATTATGTATTCCTAGTTTCTCTATGAGATATAAACTTATACAAGAAAAGCACAATGGAGGATTGACAAGGAATTTTGGTGTGGACAAGTCACTTGGCTAGCTAGACCATTTTTATTTATGGCCAAAGATGAGGGAAGATAAGAATAAGTATGTGAGAAAATGCAGAGTGTGTTAGCATGTGAATGGAATGAGTCAAAATTTTGGACTATATACTCATTTTCCCATCCCCAGCAGGCCATGGGACTTAGTGAGTATGGACTTTGTATTGGGTTTATGAAGGACGCAACAAGGCAATGAATCCATAGTTGTAGTTGTGGAAAAATTTACAAAGATGGCTCATTTTATCCTGTGTTACAAGGATAGTGATGTTACACATGTGGTTCATTTGTTTTTCAATGAATTTGTCTGATTACATGAATTTCCAAAGAATATAATCTCTGACAGTGACACCAAGTTCATAGGGAAATTTTGGAGGACCTTGTGGAAGAATCTTGGAACAAAATTGAACTTTAGTTCAACCTATCACCCAAAGTCTAATGGGGAAACTAAACTCATGAATAGGAGTCTTGGAAACATATTAAGGAGCCTTCTAGGTAAGCATCCCAAGTAGTGGAATCGTGTGTTAGCTCAAGCTCAGTTTGCATACAATGATTCACCAAATAGGAGCACGGGGAAGAGTCTATTTCAGATATTGTATGGAATGCATCCTAGAGGAGTTTGTGAACTGAGATATTTGGGAAAAGTTGAGCATAGGAGTGCTGATGGGGAAGATTTTGTAGCAACAATGAGTGACTTACATGAGGAGATAAAACAAAAGCTACAAGACAATAACTACAAGTACAAACAAAGAGAATATTTAAGAAGAAGAGAGGTAAACTTTGAGGTAGGGGACATGGTCTTAGCCCACCTACGAAATGACAGACTCCCAAGAGAGGAATATAATAAACTCAAAATGAATAAAATAGGACCTTGCAGAATACTTAGAAAATTTTCAACAAAGTTCTTATGAATTGGAGTTACCATATTTTTCATGTGGTTGATTTGTATCCATATACATCTGGTGATAAAGATGTATCTACAAAAAATGAGGTCAATGGAGAAGTGAGTAAACAAATATGGGTGAAGCAGATAACTATGCCATAGGGTTCAAAAGCTGAAAGAATTTTGGACACTAGAGTTGCAAATCACACAAGGGGGAAAGAGTATTGGGAGTTTCTGGTGAAGTGAAAGGACAATCTAATGGAGTTTTCTACATGGATGAGTGTTGCAACTCTACAGAAATAAGGTTTCTTTGTAGAGGACCTTATGAATATGAGCTCATAAACTTTATTTTCTTCCTGGGGAGTCTGGTGTAGGTGTATTAGACCAAGCTCGAGAGGTGAAGAATTTGGGCAAAGCTTAACAATGTGGTGGACTGGCAACATGTTAATGTTGGAAATGATTTTTTTGTTTCGTTAGAATTTCTAAATATTTAATTTAAGTGTAGGATTGGAGTATTCTTTAAATAAGTTGAAGAGTTTATATGTTATAAGTTATTTCTCATTGTAATTATTAACTCACGTAGTTGTCTTTTCAACTTCCCTCATTTGGGAGAGAAGGGGGACCAAACCAATTTTTGGAGGAGCGCTCTTTTCTTGCCTCCGAGTATGTGTGTTTTAAGTGAATGAAAGAAATATTTTGCACCTGTATAGTATTCACAAATCTGCGTCTTTTCCTTTCCTTTGTTTCCAATTGGACTATGTGTACATTTATTTAAGATTTAGTCTTTGTTGTAACAATTTCTGAAAACTTTATATTCCTATAAAAATTCGATGGAGTTGTAGTTGTTTATGTGTCTTTCAATTTTATATAACCTATGGATTTTATAAGATTGAATGATTTAAATTTGGAAACCGAAATTGTGCCAGCACTTCGGGCTATCAGAACCAATGGTGTTGTGGGTTATAGTGCACTAGAATTCGAAGAGACAAGGAACAAAGCACTATTTCTATTACCCTTTTATTTTTCCAAAAGAAATTGGAATGAGACCCTATGTTGAGCCACGCACGTGTATCCCCTTTGGAATCATGACATAAGGAGAAGATGTGGTTAGTGGTTTACAAGTTTGTTCTCAGAGGAGTTTAAGTGATCACACACACAATAACTAAAAATTAGAAGGTGGAAACAAAGGCGTTGCGGAATCATTCTACAGCAAAGGTGTTATGAAATAATTTTATAGCAGCTATAGCCAACCATAAAATCATAGTCACTACAATCTAATTTTACAGTGCCTACAGCCAGCTAGAAAAATAGAGGTGCTACAAAATAATTTTACAATGTGAGTCAAAGAGACTAGCCTACCAAGTTTCTCTATCATGAGGTGTGGGGCTGGAATATATCTAGAGAATCATGGAGAAATATTGAAATGATCCAAAATAAATTTATAAATTACAACCTCAATATTAAAGGTAATACTCCCTATCCTATTTTCTTGATTGAAGAAATTCTTTCCCCCATTGAAAGCATGGCTATATTTAGATATTTGATGTATAAGAAGAAGTTGTGCAACATGGAATCAAAGAGACTCCACAAGATTGCATTGAAAGCATGGCTATGTTTACATATATGATGTATAAGAAGAAGTTATGCAACATGGAATCCAAGAGACTCCACAAGATTGCTTTTAACTTGGTCAAAACCCCCACCTTCGGCTCAAGAAAGGTTGGCATAAGGATGCCAAGTCCTAAATTGACCATTAGGCAATAAAATAGGAGATCATCTTCGAGAATAAGGACAATTTTCAAAAACATCATTAATTCTGAATTTAAGGATAAGTTGTGGAGTGATAAGGAGTTAGAGGGGAAAGGGAGCTAAGGTGTTGTAAGGAGGTGATCAACCCCACTCTTGCTAACTAGAATTATATTTCTATCTTGACCAGTGCTACAAATAAAATGAGCATTGCAAACATTAGAACTGATTCCCATGAGCTTCAAAGTGAAACCTAGCATTGGTCTATCCCCAAAACACCTTGGGACAAAAGAATCTACCTCCTCTACAATAATATGAGAGTCAAAGATGAAAAGAAATTTATGTTGGATTGGTCAGCCCTTACTCACATTCATTCTCCTTTTCAAAAAAATTTCCACACTACCAATATTCTTGAATTGTTAAGTTAGTAAAAATACAGTGACCTTAGAACACTTCTCATCCTTATTTTTTATAACATAAATAAAATGTTAAAATGTCTCAATTAATCACTTATTTCTTAAGGTCTGATAGACCATATTGGTCTTAGTGGATGTTAATAATAATCGTTGTCATCATCATCATCATCATCATATATATATATATATATATATATATATATATATGCTACAGATCTGTTTGGGCACATCAATCCCATCATCCAGATCAGTGTTTTAGGGCTCATCAAACCCTAACTTTAGTTGCTACATTCCCTAAACAAGTCACCCCTTTGAATGCCTCCTTCCCAAACAGTTTCATGACTTGAAGACATCCAGAAATAGCCTCTAAAGGGACCAGTGCAAGTAGGCCCATGTAAGGGTGTGCTACAGAGCAGTTAAGTCCATGACAGGGTGCTCTGCAGAGCACTTAGGCTTCCTTTCACCTGCGCTACGCGATATTGAGTGAAATTCACATAGGGTTTGGGGAATATTCTTATCTTTTGGAGTCATCTAGAAGGTTTCCTCACTTATCAACTCCTATGAGCTCGAAAATGGATGAGGAATTAGTTAATGTGCATCCTATCCTCTCATCCCTTCCTCCATGGAACTAATTCTAAGTAAGGAAGGCCATTCAATGCCACCATTTATGAAAAAACCCCCTTCATCTCCCTATAAATTCACCACTCATCTAAGTGATCAGGGATTGGATTATGTTGAATTGTAAGGAGATAATGTTGCTATGAGATTTGGCTTTGAAGCAAGTATTGTATTGCTACAAGTTTGTCATGCTTTTGATGAGATGTGGATGGGATCCAAGCTAGAGGAATGGCTTTGAATCAGACACAAATGGTTGTAATTCCTTCTTATATTCAATAAAGTGTTTGAACCATTCTCCCATATGTTTATATTGTTTTGTAATGCTTATATGTATGAAATGTATCTGATTCCATTAACTTATATTCAATAGATCTTTTGCTTTGATCGATTCTTTCTTTTCTGTCGTGAATATTAAGTACAGGAAGGAGTGACAGGATCGATACAAAGGAGATGAGAGGAAAGAAGAACTACAAGTAGGTCTTCTCATCTTCTCATCTTATCTATTGCTTATAGGAAAAGACTAAAACACTTTAAACTATTGTTCTATATATGGCTACTTATCTAGGGAATTAGTATTTATCCGTAGATACCGAATTCTCCAAAACAAATTGGTGACTCCACTGGGATTTTAGGAGATCTAATCAAAGACTCGGATTTGAAATTTGCTCCAGGGGACCTTGTTTCATTTTTTAATGAGGTTGACACAGTAAAAGAACTATCCTCATATTCCTTGTTTCATTTTTTAATGAGCTTGACACAAGACAAGGAACTATGCTCATACTCCTTGTTTCATTTTTTAACGAGGTTGACACAAGACCATGAACTATCCTCATATCCTTGGTTTCTTCTTCTTTTTTAACGAGGTTGACACAAGACAACGAACTATCCTTGTATTCCTTGTTTCATTTTTTAACAAGGTTGACACAAGACAATGAATTGCCCTCATATACCTTTTTTTCATTTTTTTAACGAGGTTGACACAAGACTAGGAACTATCCTCGTGGAAGATGTTTCATTTTTTAATGAGGTTGACATAGTAAAAGAACTATCCTCATAGACCCTTGTTTCATTTTTTAACAAGCTTGAAACAAGACAAGGACTTTGCTTGAAACTAGTTTCATTTTTACACAAGCTTGAAATGAGGAAAAACTATGCTTGAAATTGGTTTACATACCCCCAACATGATGAAAGGGAGAGTCTCCTGTAACCAGATGGAAGTCGTTGCGGTGAAGCAAGATGATTATCCAACACATATTTGGCTTCGTCCAGATAGGGACAAAGGTGAATGGGGTGATTCCCTTCACATAACCTACAGGGAAACTTAAATTTACCATTAGGTGCATGGGAAAAAAATAAAACTCCACAAGTTCTTTTTCATAAATTAATCTCTCAAGCCCAAAAAAGTGTAAAACAATGCAAGAGAGATGTCATTTCCAATCCGTTAATGAGATGAGAAGGACAAGCGCTTGGAAATCTTTTCATGTTTAAAGAATCTAAAAAGATCTTAAAGAGGACTCCAATTTGAGAAACGAGTGGTGTCTAGGATAGCAACTGGTTCCGGTGATGTTGGAACTTCTCAAAACATGTTGATTTATGTGAAGAGGCTAGCTAATAAGACCACTCATTGCAACTGTTCCTAAAAAAGGGTAAAAAAACCAAGTGAGAGCATATCATCGGCCAAAGGGATGGTGGCAATGGGATGAAAACAACCAAGGCTCATCTAACGAAAAAGGCTGATAGAATGGCAATCACAAGGGTTAAAAATGGAAATGGGTTCATTTTTACACAAGCTTGAACCATGGGGAACTATGCTTGGATTCGGTTTCATGTTTACACAAGCTTGAAACGAAAAAACTATGCTTGGATTCAATTTCATTTTTACACAAGCTCGAAATGAAAAACTATGCTTGGATTCAGTTTCATTTTTACACAAGCTCGAAACAAAAAACTATGCTTGGAACTAGCTTCATTTTTACACAAGCTTGAAACAAGGAAAAAATTTGCTTGAAACTGGTTTCATTTTTACACAAGCTTGAAACGAGGAAAAATTATGCTTGAAATTGGTTTACATGCCCCCAGCATGATGAAAGGGAAAGTCTCCTTTAACCATATGGAAGTCGTTGCGGTGAAGTAGGATGGTTATCCAACACCTTGTTGGCTTTGTCCAAATAGGGACAAAGGTGAATGGGATGATTCCCTTCACATAACCTATAGGGAAACTTAAATTTACCATTAGGGGTCAATACTGCCAATATGAGGATAGTTCCCTATCTTCTGTCAAACTTGTTAAAAAATGAAACAAGGAGCATGAGGATAGTTCCTTGTCTTGTGTCAACCTAGTTAAAAAATGAAACCAAGGATATGAGGATAGTTCTTTACTATGTCAACCACATTAAAAAAATGAAACTTCCATGAGGATAGTACTTATACAGTGTCAACCTCGCTAAAAAATGAAACAAGCCAACGAGGATAGTTCTTGGTCTTGTGTCAACCTCGTTAAAAAATGAAACAAGGAGTAGAGGATAGTTCCTGGTCTTGTGTCATCCTTGTTAAAAAATGAAACAAAAGGATGATGATAGTTCTTTTACTATGTCAATCTCATTAAAAAATGAAACAACTCCCATGAGGATAGTTCCTTGTCTTGTGGCAACCTCGTTTAAAAATGAAACAAGGAGTATGAGCATAGTTCCTTGTCTTGTGTCAAGCTCATTAAAAAATGAAACAAGGTCCCCTCGAGAAAAGTTCCAAGTCAAGTCTTTGATTAGATCTCGTAAAATCCCAGTCGAGTCTTTCACTTGATCTCAAAAACGAACCTTCATTCCATCCACCTGATAGCCACGAGTAGTCTACTTAGGTGAATGTAATGAAGCTTGGGGGGAATGCACCTAATGGTAAATTTAAGTTTCCCTGTAGGTTATGTGAAGGGAATCACCCCATTCACCTTTGTCCCTATCTGGACAAAGCCAAAAAGGTGTTGGATAACTGTCCTGCTTCACCGCAGCGACTTCCATCTGGTTACAGGAGACTCTCCCTTTCATCATGTTGGGGGCATGTAAACCAATTTCAAGCATAGTTTTTCCTCATTTCAAGCTTGTGTAAAAATGAAACTAGTTTCAAGCAAAGTTTTTCCTCGTTTCAAGCTTGTGTAAAAATGAAACTAGTTCCAAGCATAGTTTTTCGTTTTGAGCTTGTGTAAAAATGAAACTAAATCCAAGCATAGTTTTTCATTTCGAGCTTGTGTAAAAATGAAACTGAATCTAAGCATAGTTTTTTGTTTCAAACTTATGTAAACATGAAACTGAATCCAAGCATAGTTCCCCATGGTTCAAGCTTGTGTAAAAATGAACCCATTTCCATTTTTAACCCTTGTGATTGCCATTCTATCAGCCTTTTTCGTCAAATGAGCCTTGGTTGTTTTCATCCCATTGGCACCATCCCTTTGGCCGATCATACGCTTTCACTTGGTTGTTTTACCCTTTTTGAGGAACGGTTGCAATGAGTGGTCTTATTAGCCAGCCTCTTCACATAAATCAACATGTTTTGAGAAGTTCCAACATCACCGGAACCAGTTTCTATCCTAGACACCACTCTTTCCTCAAATTTGAGTCCTCTTTAAGCTCTTTTCAAACTCTCTAAACATGAAAAGGTTGTCGAGGGCCTGTTCTTTTCAGCTCGTTAACGGATTGGAAACGACATCTCTCTTGTATTGTTTTACGCTTTTTCGAGCTTAAGTGATTAATTTATGAAAAATAACTTGCAGAGTTTTCTTTTTGTCCCTTTTCAAACTCTCTAAACATGAAAAGGACTGAGTTATCTTTGTCATTAAACTCGTTAAAACATCAAATAGCGTCAAACTTGTCCATCTAGAAAAGACTGAGTTTCACCTTTGCTAGACTCGTTAAAACATCACATAGAGATGGGTTCACCTGAAGGGTGGAATTATACAATAAGCATATGTTATCCTCCTCAAACTTGATAAAAATAAGCAATGACTAGGAAAAATGGAAAAAGGGGAAAACCACCTTATGGTAGCAAGTCACTCTTGAACATGACACTTTCACTTCATCTCTGTGACTATTTGGTTGGGTTATCTACTTGACAGTTATCATACCTATGGTCTATCACACCATCCATTACTTTGGTTTTGGGTCAATGTTGCCAATTCATTCAGACTATTTGGGTTGGATTATCTGCTTGATGGTTATCATACCTATGGTCTATCACACCATCCATTACTTTGGTTTTGGGTCAATGCTGCCAATTTATTTAGTGTCACCGATATGTTCAAGAGAAGTCATTCAGTTAAAATTCATCCTTTTCAATACCATAAACCTTAATTTTCATGACTGACACTCCTAAACCTTGTGTCTTCAGTCAAATTCTGTCTCCAAAATCACTACACTCGTTTCGTGTCATTGATGTGGGATACATCAAGGCCCTCCTACGACGAGTCACTTCTTGTCGACATCAAAACATTATCCATGAAGTTGACTTAGAAACACCCTTATAGTACCTTGAGGCTTACATACATCAATGGCAGGTTTCTCGCTTCCGACGATAGGTTGACATCAATGGCCTTCGAAAGAAAGACTTTGTATGGTGTTCAGCACCAAATCATCCATTCAAACAATGTAGAATGTAATGTAGTACCTTGAGGATCATTATCATTATCGATGATTTCTCTCGCGTCTGTTAACAACTTAAATCATTAGCTGGTAATCAGATGTTGTCTTCCCATGTTCGACTTCAGATTACATATTCACATGGTTAGACTCGTACTTGAGCGAATGATTGAATGAGATAGAAGACCCAGATCTAGTTTCATCCATCTGGGCTGGGATTTCAGGAGTACTAAATAATATGTATAATGGCTTTACATTGATAGTCATTCCAATCATGGGTGTATATTTGTAGACGGATGTTTATGTACATGTAATGAAAGTTTATAAGTTGAGCATGGGTACTCAATAATTCATGTAAAATCAAATATCATGATATATGTATTGTAATTGATGCAGGTCACCTTCCACTTCGATACCTCCTCATCACATTCTAAAGAATTTCATTCGACATTGACATTTTTCTGACTTCATGCTTTTGGGGGCAACTGTTACAGATCCATTTGGGCACATCAATCCCATCATCCAAATCATTGTTTTAGGGCTCATCAAACCCTAATTTAAGTTGCTACATGCCCTAAACAAGTCACCCCTTTGAATGCCTCCTTCCCAGACAGTTTCATGAATTGAAGACATCCAGAAATAGCCTCTAAAGGGACCAACGCAAGTAGGCCCATGCAAGGGTGCGTTGCAGAGCAGTTAAGTCCATGATAGGGTGCTCTACAGAGCACTTAAGCTTCCTTTCACTTGTGTTTGGTGAGATTGAGAGAAATTCACATAGGGTTTGGGGAATATTCTTATCTTTTGGAGTCATCTAGAAGGTTCCCTCACTTATCAACTCCTATGAGCTCGAAAATGGATGAGGAACGAGTTAAGGTGCATCCTATCCTCTCATCCCTTCCTCCATGGAACTAATTCTAAGTAAGGAAGGTCATTCAATGCCACCATTTATGACAAAACCTCCTTCATCTCCCTATAAATTCATCACTCATCTAAGTGATCAGGGGCTGGATTATGTTGAATTGTAAGGAGATAATGTTGCTATGAGATTTGGCTTTGAAGCAAGTATTGTAATGCTACAAGTTTGTCATGCTTTTGATGTGATGTGGATGGGATCCAAGTTGGAGGAATGGATTTGAATCAGACACAAATGGTTGTAATTCCTTCTTCTATTCAATAAAGTGTTTGAACCTTTCTCCCATATGTTTGTATTGTTTTATAATGCTTATATGTGTGAAATGTATCTGATTCCATTCACTTATATTCAATAGATCTTTTGCTTTGATCGATTCTTTGTTTTTTGTTGTGTTTACAGGTACTTCTCAAGCGTATTAAGTATGGGAAGGAGTGACAGGATCGATACAAAGGAGACGAGAGGAAAGCGGAACTACAAGTAGGTCTTCTCATCTTCTCATCTTATCTATTGCTTATAGGAAAAGACTAAAACACTTTAAATTATTGTTCTAGATATGGCTACTTATCTAGGGAATTAGTATTTATCTGTAGATACCAAATTCTCCAAAACAATATATAACTCATAAAATAGTTTTTTGTAATTATTAAGTCTTTTAACTAAATTTAAACATGAAATTTCTAAATATCATGATTACAAATGTGAATCATTATTATTTAAATATATTTAATGTGATGTATATTACAGTTTCTTTCAAAGAAAGTGTTTATAATTTTATTAATAAAAATAAAATTGCAATATAACAAATGAATTGATTATTATTTATATACATATTTTTATTACATTTTGTTTTTATTACTTTTTTAATTTAGTCCACATTATGCTTTTATTATTATTATTATTATTATTATTATTATTATTATTATTATTATTATTAGGGGTGGCATGAGGGGGAGGGGTACTATATGGCCCTGAGGAGGACAAAATGTTCAGGTACTCATGGGGTCTTGGTCATATGACAAATAATCAAGCAGGGATATATGATCTCTACCAAGGACTTCTTTTAGCCAGAGAACATGAGGTGGACAAACTTATGATTATGGGATATTTTACCCTAATCCTGTGTCACATAGTCAAAGGCTCCCTCCCAAAGGAGACATGTGTGGAAAACATCGTGAAAAGAATTAGGAAAAATTCGGAAGATATCCCATCCAAAGGATATTTTCATATCCTAAGAGGCTTCAATAGAGAAGCATACAACTATGCTAATGAGGAGTGTAAATTGAAGTTGGGCTAATTAAAGATTAATGGCCAAATCAAGCTTGTTATAATTCCCTAATGACATATTAGGTCTACTAAAAAAATCCCTAATAGCATTATGTGTTGTGAATTTTATGTTTTGTTTGGGCAGTTTTATAAGGTATTCACCTACAAAATCCCTCTTTTTTTTTCTCGGATATATTCTCCTTAGGTAAATCATGTATTCCTATTGAAAAGGAGAAAACAATTGCAAAATTTTGATGAATTAGATTTGTAATTCCTTATGTATTTTATGTGAACCAGATGCATAATTATATAATACAAATACTCTTTCTGATTAAAAATTATTATTATTATTATTATTATTTGATGTAATGCTTCAGTACAACATCTCCCCTATTATATATGTATTGTGAATGGAGTGCACATTAATTTTATTTTCTATTTTTTTGTAATTTAATTTTAGATTTAATGTCTTATTGATCTAATTCTCCACTACAACATCTCCCCCATACTAGGTTGTAGAGCACCTCTCAGCGCAATGATGTGTTTTGCTATGGGTTTACTTACTTCACAAATGATATGGGTAATTGGTCATACTACTTTTCTACTCAACCATGTGGGTTTGTAAATGATGTGATTTACTTATGGGTTTAACCAATTGACATCTAATATGTGGGTTTGGCTACTTGACCTTTGATATGGGTAATTTGACCTCTCACTTTCTCTTCATTTGGTTTTATGAGTTTTCTTGGATGCTACAAATGAGTAATTTGACCTTTGAATAGCTCAAATATCTTATGTAATTCCACTTCTAAGTAGCTCCAATTGGCCACTAATAGAGCTATGGGTTTATGAATTGAATTGTATGTGGATTTTTTTCTTTGCTAGTATGTTGGTAAAGAAAATCCCTACAACCTTAAGCCTTTTCAATCTTGTGGTAATTGAGTCCTTTGATATTGGTAATAAATTGGAAATTGTTTCTACTTAGACATGTGGGTTGCATTTGCTTGCATGTGGGTTTTTGGGTTTGATTCATGTTGCTATTGACTTATAATATATGCAAGTTGACTTGTGGGTTTATGGGTTGGATTACAAGTGGGTTTATGGCTCTATTAACATGACCCTAAGCATGTGCACTCATGAAAAAATTTGGGGCTTTTATATGTTTGTAATAGCTTGGTATATGTTTGTAATTAGACCTATGGGTTGGCTTTATGTAACGCCCTCCTCCCACATCTACTTAAGCAACTGACCAATCAGGGTAAACATGTGACGAGAGGCCACTATGATATGATTCGACCTCCTAATTCACTTGAAGGAAGTGGAACCGATGGAAACAAACCATGCATAAATTCAACATCATCATTAGGACCCTCAAGAACCAATCCAACATTTCTGCCAACCAGCCCTAGGTCCCACTGAGATTATGGAACACTTGACCTTTGGACGCCCTCATGCTATGGGCATACCAGCATCCAAGGACCTCTTGACGCTCTTATAGGCCTGCAAGCTTGCATCCATGGAATATTTTGCACAGTACTATACCAACATCCTTTGAGCCACTTTTTCAGGCCCAAAACCTAGGTCACTGCCCAGAATTGAATGACATCTTCAAAACTGTAAAATAACAGAGAAATGACAATAGAAATGAAATTACTTGAATAATACCTTAACTGGACCCCTACTTTCCATGACAGGCATTTAGTCAAACATATCACGAATATGTAATCTACATGTGTAAATAACATATTTGAGCATAGGAGTCTCATACTTATCGGAGAATTGCTAAGAAACATTGATGCCTCAACACATCAAGTATTTCTTCCATTAGGTCAGAGATACATTTTTATTCAATTACCAGTAAAAACATGATGAGATCCATACATAGCTACTGTCATAAAACATATATATAACCAACATAATAGTAGTAGAAATACCAATGAATCACATCCATATAAACCACGTATAACCAATATAATACTCATAGAATTACAAGGAGAAATAACCTCATATTGGTGATGAAAAATCCAAACCCGGGATGGGACTTCCATGTTCCACCTGACCATAGAATGATTGAGCCAAATCTCTCTTCAACCATTCACCCCCATGCCATATTCTAGTAATTAATGTGAGAGCTCACAGAATTCATCAATCAAAAACTGTTCAGGGCTTCCAGAGGATATCCACCTCAACCCATCAAACATTGAATCCACTTCACGGTCGGACATCACAAAACCATCATCAGATTGGTCTCTATCCAAGCCTTCCAGGGATTCTAGATAATTTTTCCAACCAAGGCTTCTAGGACTAGTAACTCAACCCACATGTTTTACCAGGCTTCCATAGCATTTGTCCAACCAAGGCTTCCAGGACTAGTAACCAACCCACCAAGGACTTCCAGGGAATTTGTCCAAACATGGCTTCCAGGACTAGTAACTCAACCCACCAAGGGCTTCCAAATTGTTTGTCCAACTAAGGCTTCTAGGAGTATTTACTCAACCCAAGTTTTTACAGGGCTTCCAAGGCATTTTTCCAACCAAGGATTCCAGGACTAATAAATCTACTCAAGCTAAGGAAACATGAGAAACAACTAAAACAAAACAAGGAAAACTAATACACAATCACGATGACTATCCAAGAAATGGAAAGGTTAGGAAATTCATTGTCAATCTCCACCATCCTCCATGCCAAATACAAATCACAACCAATCAAGCCACATGCATATGCCATGCATGCCAAAACTAGTGAGGAAACATACATGCAACTCGGTACCTGCAAGAAAAATATGATGTAGTTGTTGATCTTGATGTGCTATTGTGCTTTCCTACTCTTCCTTTGCCTTCTTGTTCCAAAAATCCAAGTATTCCACACCCTGTAGGAGTGCTCCAAGAAAACTCTAGGTATCCAAGAGTATGAGAGAGAGAATAACGAGAGAGCTCCAAAACTGAACTAACGAAAGGTTACCAACTGATCCTAAGAAGCCTTTTTATGAATGAGACCTCTATTTTCTTTATTTTCCATTATTTTCCTTAATTTTCCTTGTCACATGCAACCTGTGACCTTTCACCTTCCTTTTCTCCTAATTTCCATTATTTTCATAAATAAATGTGCCAAAAATGTCATTTGCCTTTCCAAATCCTTAGCCATTTCCTTTGCAAATTTCCTTAGCAATTAATAACCAAATGAGCACCCACACTAGGATGTCTTTCCCAACATTCATATTGGAATAAGTGTCCCATCAACCGTGGTTATTATTTTTCCTTTATTAACTTGTATTACATGGAATTTTCACCAGGGTTGTTACAGAACCCTCCCCCTTGGGGGAACACCATCCTCAGTGTTCAACAACACCTATAACCACAGAATTCGTGTAAGAAAAATATATTGTTGATGGAGCTTTATAACTTAGCTTGATGCACGTTGTCGAAGATGTCACAAAGTGGGACACCTATACAAGGATTTACCGCTACTCTCATCATCGGTTTCAGAGGTTGTTCGTGGGGTCAAACCTATCTGTTAGAAGAGATGAACATGGATGAACAGCTTCCTGGACATGCCCCTTCAAAGGAAGCTGAAGGTGTTTCGACTCAGCAGACAAAAATTCCAAGGAAGTCGCCTCCATCCCCTCCCCGGACGCGCTCCAAGGCTACAGTGGGAGCATCACCTTCAACGAGTAATGCCACTGTTCTTGTTTCTTCTACTATTAATTTAAATAATGTTCTTGCATCTCTTCATATTCCCTCATCTCACCCTGTCTCTACCCCGAACACACTCCCCCGCTTAAATTGTGACATAGTGTCCCCTCCCCCCATATTCTCGACTACACCTCCCTCTATTCGGGGGTCTAATCCCCCTTCCCTCCCTTCCTCCCCTCCCTCTGCATCGGGGCCCCATACCTACAATCTGCGATCCAGACCTCTGCACAATATTCCCCTTCTTGGACTGGGTATTCCTCCCCAATCAGCTAAATCCAAGCCTTCCAGAGGTCGACCTTCTAAGATTGCTAAAGCCATCAAATCTGCGGTGGCTGATGTAGCACAGGGCCGCCAATCCACTATTGAAAGGGCACTTAGAGCATCAGAGCCCCTTGTATCTGTTCCCCCATGATCTGGCTTTCCTTCAACTGTAGGGGACTAGCCAACCCCAAAAAAAGATTGGCTCTCAAGCGTCTCCTGACTAACTCCAGCTGTGACATTCTCCTCCTCCAGGAAACCCTCAGACCTACTGAACTGATTTCCCGAACCCTACTTTCCCTCCTCCCGGGATGGCACTTCCAAGGTTTGGATGCAGTGGGCAGATCAGGGGGTCTTGCTATGGGCATCAACCCTAAAACGATTAAAGTGATTTCCTCCTAGGGTGGGAAGGGATTCTTGGGCATGGATGTTTTCGCTGGGGATCTGGGGAAAAATATTCGTATCATGAACATCTATGCTCCCAACCAGAACAGACTTGAATTCTGGCAATCCATCCTGGACAATACTCTTATCACCTGCTCCACCATCATAGGAGGTGACCTAAATTTTTCCATAGGAAATGAGGAATCCTAGGGTCATCACTCTCAGATCGACCCTCTCTCAGATCAAATGGGCATACTCCTAGAGAACCATGGACTCATTGATGTGCCCATGAACAAGAAAATGCCCACGTGGCATAATAGGAGAACTGGAGATGCAGCCCTGGGAAGAAGACTGGATAGATTTCTCATCCATGAAGAGCTCCTCCAAACCCTAACTCTATTCAGGCAATGGGTAGGCTCGGGTGGCCTATCGGACCATTCTCCCATTTTTCTTCAAGTTTCGGGTCCTTCCAGGAAGCCTCGAGCCCCTTTCAAATTTAATTCTGCATTCTTAAAAGACCCGGACTATATCAAACTAGTCTCGGATTTCTGGCGAGCTCAACCCCCTCTCAGGGATCAGAGAAAGGCAACTGATTTCTGTGGGCACCTTAACAAGCTCAGAAGACTTACTATGGACTGGTCCAAAAGGACATTGAAGAGCAGATTGCCTCCTTAACTGATGAAAAGGGACATGGTTTCCTATCAAATGAAACAAAATTTCACCTTGTTGAACTGGAATCTCAGAAGTCAAAGATCTTATTGGAAAAGGAAGAGCTATGGAGGCTTAGAAGCAGAGCTATTTGGCTACAAGCTGGTGATGGCAATACAAAATTTTTTCACAACTTCGCCAATGGTAGGAAAGAAAATAACACCATCTGGCAGCTGCCCATGGAACAAGAAGGTTGGGCTTCCACTCACTCTCAACTAGCAAGGCTTGGAACAACACACTTCAAAAGTCTGTTCAAAGCCCCCACAACTACCACTCTCCCTGATATCATCAATCTAGCAGGACACTTCCCAAGATATATGGACCCGAATGGCATTGAAGATCTCTTAAAACCTGTCTCAATGGGGGAACTAGAGGGCACTCTTAAATGGTTTAAGAGAGATAAAAGCCCAGGCCTAGATGGCTGGCCTGTCGAATTTTATACTACATTTCTGGATATTATGGGGCAGGATCTTCTTGCGGTCATTGAAGAAAGTAGGATTCTGGGCCGTATATATGCCCCCCTCAACTTCACCTATATCGCCCTGATCCCAAAATCTGACTCTCCTTCATCCTTCAATGATTTCCGGCCCATTTCTCTCTGCAATTGCCTCTACAAAATTATAGCCAAAATCATCGCCAACCGCATCAAGCCCATTTTATCTGATCATATCTCCCAGGAACAATTTGCTTTTCTACACCACAGACATATCCAGGAAGCCATTGGCTCGGCTCAGGAAGCCCTCCATTCAATCAAACAAAAAAAGCTCAAAGGGATGGCTCTTAAAATTGACTTATCAAAAGCCTTTGATAAAGTCAGCTGGTTATACCTCAGAATGATCCTCACTCATTTGGGTTTCCCCCTAGCATTCACAAACTGGATCATGGGATGTATCACATCTGTATCATTTGCAATCCTCATCAATGGGTCCGCTACTCACTCCTTTCAAGCTAATAGGGGTATAAGACAGGGATGCCCTCTATCCCCTCTACTCTTCCTACTGGTTATGGAAGGACTGAGTAAACTGATTGATTCTGAGAAGAGATTGGGGAGGCTCAGGGGATTAAAGATCACTGAACATTTCAATCTGTCTCATCTCCTTTTTGTGGACGATATACTTATTTTCCTCAGTGGAAGTATTCAGGACATTACAACCATGAATGAGGTTTTAAAACTTTTCAGCAGTGCCACAGGGATGGAAATCAATAAGGGAAAGTCCTCCATCTCTTTCTCAGAATGCACTCAGTAGGAAATACAGCTCTCGCTTCAAAATTTCCCCTTCCAGGTTTTAGATATGTTACACAAAAATATCATCACCATGACTATTTGCAGTCAGTATGGGTCTATCATCACTTATATTGTCCTCCTAAGCAAGTCTCAGACCTCAGCTCTTCATGTCAAGCTTTGAAAATGAGAGAAAAACATTAAAAATCAACAAAGCTCTGGTTCTACACTTTCTCTCACTGTTGCTTGCGGTCCCGCACCCCTTGTTCATTACCTGCAGACCTGCCCGCTATGTCTCTAAAGGAGTGGGTGCGGACCCCTGTGAAATTAAAAAAGGTGCAAGTTTATTCTAAAAAACTCACTTTGGGTTAATTATAGATGATTCTAGAAGGAATTTTGACATGGATTGTTCGCTCTTAGGTGGTTCATGCATCCCAAAAGAGAAGGAGCTAATCCCTTGATGAGAGGAGCTATCCCTTTGAAGGAGGGCTTTATCCCTTTGAAGGAGGACCTAGTAACTTCCCTCCATTGCACTATAAATTAAGGCATTGGGCTGGTTGCTAGGGAGGTTAGAAGCTGAACATTTTTTAGGGTAAATGCTGGTGGAATTGAGACTTCCTAGTTAATCTTGAGAGGAGAGATCACATACCTTTTTGGCTTCATTGGGAAGAGAGTGAAACTTGTCAAAGTAGAGGAGACTTCTTGCTGTACCCTGGGAGGAGCTTGTACAACATCAAGGCACAGGTTGTAAAGTTCTTCTTTGATTTGAATTAATACAATCAGATTCATTTTTCTCAACAAATTGTCTTTTGTCATTTGCTTCATGAATTCCTTGATCATCATGATAAGTATGCTTTATGATATTGAATTTTTAGGTGCTATTTAATTTGTGTGCTTGTTTGTGTTTGTAGATTCGCTACAAGGGAGCTCATTTGGATCAAAGGAGCAAGGCTTCCACAAACTTGCATTGGACCCAAGGTAGGCCTAAAACACTTGTTTGCCTTTGTTTATAAATTGCATATTTAGAGAAAGATAGTTTTTGATTGGCTTGCTTGTCACTAGATATCATTAGATACTAGGGAGGTCAATCTTGTCCGCAAGATCGACTCATTCCGTGTGACAAAATGGCGACTCCACTGGGGACTTGATTTCTTGATTTGCTTTACTTTGACCTGAGAAACTGTCTTTTTGTTTCTGTTTTTGGCTTGTTGTGTGTGGAATTGGGTAGATTTAGTAGATCTTGGATTATTTTTTGTTTTTCATAACTTTGGGAGAGGACCGCACCCTCGGCTTTCAACACAGTGCGGACCTATCCGTACTTTTTCTTTTCACACAGAGTGGTACCACACCTGTGTGAACTGCGGGCCTGCGGACCCTATCAAAATTTTGGAAAACTTGAGATTTTATCTTTTAGTCAGCTTAGTTTTTGTTTAGATGTTATGATCCCCTGCCTAGACCTACATGTGACTTGTCAAGAACTTTTCTTAGGTTAATTCCATTGGTGTTAGGGTTTTAGGTGAAATTCCTAAATGTTTTGGTTGCCGGGCTTGGTTTTCACTTTGGTCTTGTAGTAGCTCAGAGCTTAGAAGTTGTAGAAGCCTTAGATCACCTTGGTTTTTACTGGCCTTCTTATGAGTCTAACCATTTGCAAAATTTGCCTTTGTTGAGGAATCCACCTTGTGTTTTCTCTTTGCAAAACTTCAAAAAGACTTGTGTTAAAAGTTTGGATTTCATTTTTAGAAAAGAAAAAAAAAATTGGTTGTTTTTTGACTGATTTGTGATTCTGGACAAATTAGTCCTTAGTTTGCTTATAGCTAAGTAAAACATCCTTGAAAAGACATCTTGTAAGCTTTTACTTCAAATAGTTTTTTATAGTTTATAGATCTCAAGATTAGAATTTTCCATAGTTTTGAGTGTTTTATAAAAATAAAAAATCTCTTTTGGAAAAAGTTTGTTTTTGTAGTATTTGATTGTTTGAAATAAAAAGGAAAATTTTGTGAAAATAACTAGTTGTCTCGTTTTGAGTGCATTGGAAAAGACAAAAATCTCTTCTTTTGATTTGTTTGTTAAGAAAGATTTGTGTTTACAAGCATTTGCATTCTCAAACTCTTTCCTAGCTAGAAATTCGTTGAAGGGAAAAGATTGCTTATCATCTTAAGTGCATTTTTTAGTGATTTCGAGTCGAGTCTTCACACCACAAGTTTTATCTCCGCACCTCTTGACTTAAACAAAAACCAATAAAAATAACGCTTAAAGTAAAATCTATCTAGTAATCTTTTTATTTCTAGGGCTGTATTACACCAACATAGCTTAGGCTAGTGTCTTGGAGTAGGGAGTAATTAACTCTCCAAGACAGTAAAACAAACAAGTAGTTGTATCTTGTGGTAGGAGAAAAATCCAATTGTTGCATCTATGCTCTGGGAAAGCTCCTCTTAAAGGAGAAGCATGAGATCGTGTTCGAACAAGTGTGGGAATCAATCCTTCCTCATTGGGAACGACGCCAGATATTCACGTATTAAAAACGGTAAACCTCGGATTAACCATTGTCGAGGAGACTGGGGTCACTTGTTGGTAAACCTTGGATTATGTCAAGGAGCCTTCAAGGGGATTGAGCTTGTTACTTTGCCCTTGTGTGCGTATCGGATCGTAGACTGTTCCCCAAGGTATATTTGTTTCCGTTGGTAACCATAGTGACCATATTCTATAGGATTCTTCCTAAGGTGACGATGGAGGGAAGATCCCACTGTACCTGGAGCAGACGTCGGCTAGACTCACTTGGATTTTCTGGAGGGTTCTCTTCACTCGAGACGGTTTAGTGGAGGAACTTGTGCCAGTCTATTCATTAAGCAGGTTGCCGGGGTAACTGTTCCAACTACCATTTTAGTATTGAACTCTACGACGTTGGATTTCATCACCAACTAGTGTTTTCAGTACGGAAAGTTACGGTTTGTGTGTGGTTTGATCTCCTAGATTCTTTAGGCGTGTGATTCAAATTTGTTTGGTTCTTTAAAGGCTTTAGGTGGTTTTCATTGAGATTTTACTTTGTTTTCGTGTGAAGTAGTTAAAATATTTAATCGTGGCTTAATTACCGAGGAAGTCCCGTAGACTTCGGGGCCAACCTCCTGAGTTTTCACTGAGCCAGCCTGAAGGGTTAAGAGCCCTCATAACTCCTAGAGACAGTAGAGTTGGGTCACCTGAAGAAGGAGAGTCTTCTTTGGTGGTACATCTTGATTTTCAAGCTCTAGTAGTAGATTATAATCTGCAATCTGTGTCTGTTTCCGAAATTACTGGTAGCTTTTCATCTACTAGTGATTTAGGTGAGGAACCTGACATATCCAAACCTGAAACTGAATTTGTTGCTACTCCAACATCGGGATTTACCTCTCCAACTTATAGTGGTCATGGTTCACCCAGGGTAGAAAGAATAATTACCCAAAATCTTCCTTCTGGACTTATAGCTATTGAAGAACTTGCTACTCCGGAAGAAGAAGGCATCCCTATCCCTGAAAATCAACCTGTTATAGAACTTAGGGAACGTGAATCAATCTTTTACAGTCCACCTAGGAGCAGTGCTTGGTATCTTTCATTGACCAATTTTTTGGAAAACCCGGGACTAAGTTTTTCACCACCTCATATTCCTTATCACCCAACACCTAGGGGTTACTATCCTCCGTTAAATATGTCAAGATAGTCATCCATGTTTTCTCAATCTCCAGAAACCTTTTTGTATGGCGGTCCTTCTGTTCCCTCTGGGTATCAGTCACTTACTGGTACTTTTTCGGGAGCATCTCCTCAACCTATTGAACAAGGGTTATTAACTGGAAACAATGGTACTAAGCCGTTGAGTGTAGAAGATATTCTCATGATGTCAGGTACTATTCCTAATCCTCAACCTCAAGGTGACCAGTTACCGCCTGGGGGGCAGCCTCAAAGTCCTCAATTATCGCCTGGGGGGAAACCTTAAGGTACCCAATTTGTGCCTGGGGGCAACCTCAAGGACAATACATACCTACGGGACAGTACTGTCAGGCGGAAAGAGTCAATTGTGCAGACACAACCAACCTCCCTAGGAGCCTAAGACTCTCTAGTGACAAACAAGACAAACAAGAGTAATCCTTCTCTAAACATGCATTTACTATACGGGAAATCAAGTGTTTAGATCCTACCTGTAATCCAACGTTGTTGTAGCAGTCCAGCTCCGCTGATCCGGATGAGCTCCTCCTTCACTTTGAAACCTGCATACACTAACAATCAAACGATTAAATAGCACTTGATAATCTCATAGAATAAAACATATTTAACACATAGACCAAGGAGTACATGAAACAACTCATAAATAACAAGTTATTGAGAAGAATGGACTCATTTGCATTAATAGGTAACAAAAGGAACAAATACAACCTGAGCCTTGGTGTTGTGCAAGTCCCTCCCAGGGTCCATCAAGAGTTCTCCTTTACTTTGACAAAGCTCACCCACTTCCAAATAGAACAAGCAAAGATGGCAATCTCTCCTCACAAGCTTCTAAATGGGAGTCCTAATTTCTGCAGCATTTACCCTTAGAAATGTATAGCTTTCAACCTCCCCTCCTTTTGGCCCAATGCCTGTATTTATAGTGCTCAAGAGGAAGTTAATCAGGTCCACCATCAATGGGATAATCCCCTCTTTGGATGGGATACCTCCCTCATTGATGGGATAAGTTCCTCTTTGGTAGGGGTACATGAACCATCTCGAGGCGCTCAATACACGTCGAACAACCTTCTAGAATGCTCTAGAAATGACCACAAGTAACTTTTTAAAGATGAAACTTGCGCATTTTGACCTTTACAGGGGGACGCACCTGCCCCTTTACATACAGAGCGTCCAAGGACGCAGCTTCTGTGAACATTGGGTGCGTACCCGCAGGTAAGGTTGAGAGAACCTGCGTACCCAGAGATAAATACATTTATAAAGACTTTCTCTCTTTTTGGAGTTTGACATGGAGAGAAGAGGCATAAGACTTGCCTAAGAGGATAGCATGACTGTTGATAGAGCCATACTAACTGTAAATAGCCATGGTGACATTTTTTAGTGTAACAGATTTCCCCCTAAAGTGCGAAGCCTATAATAGATTAGGGTTTTGTATTATCTAGGAAGGGTGAAGCGCTTTATCATTTCAAGGATTATCTCGTGGAGAGCCTGGTAAGAACCAGCAATTTTCAACACAAAACACATGTATAAGATTATATCATCACTGAGGTAGGCATTCCCATACTCAGATCAAAACTTTAACTAACAGACTAACTATTCTGATACAGGAATGATCTTGCAGTACATCATAATCATAGATTTTTGTAGACACAGTATGGGAATAACCATCTGTTTATGATTAGTCTACTTAGATAATGAATGCAAAACTCCTCGCAGCCTGGATGGTGGAAACTAGATCCAGGGTCTTCATTTCTACTTCCCGAATTGGTACGATTCTAGCCATGTGAATAAATGAGTTGATGTCGAACATGGTAGAAACCACTTGATTACCAGTCGATGATATAAACTGTTAACAAGTGTGAGAGAGACCACCAGTAATGTCAATGGTTCTCAAAGTACCCAGTACAATCCATGAGATGTGAATAAATGAGTTGATGTCGAACATTTCACGGAATCCTTTGATCGAAAGTCAATGATGTAAACTGACATCAAAGGCGAGAAACCTGCCATTGATGCATGCATACTTCAAGGTACTGACGATTTCTAAGTCATCTCTCTAGATAATGTGTTGATGTCGATAGAAAGCGACCCGTTGCAGGCAAGCCCGCAACACGAAATCATTGTTCAAGTTGAAGAAATGTTGCTGTAAGGACTGACTCAGGGATGGTCAAATGGATGACAAGTATTTTGCAGATGAAAGTTTTGCTTGCAGACCTCTTGAACACATAACGACACGACAGATAGTTTGGTGATGAATGACTCAAAGTTATTCCCCGGAACCCGGCTGAAGACTTTCAAAGTGGTTTGATCAACTGTGAGGTAAAGGATTTCCCAACCCAGGTGAATAAAAAGTGTCGTGTCCAAGAGTGGTAATAAAGTTTCTTCTGAGACAAAAGATAGCAAATAGGCTCATTCTTCTCTCTTTTCCCCCACCATTTCTGGCAAGTACCTCTTTATTTTTAAACAAGCTTGAGGAGGATAACATATGCTTGATTATAAGCTCATCCTTCGGATGAGTCCAACCTAGTTTTGATTCGAACCCTAGGAAGGAGTGGTTCGTTCCTGTTTGTAATTGAACAGGTCCTTTACTGTGAAATGTTTAACGAGCCCAGTATAGGAGAAACTCGACGTTTTTCAATTTTAGAGAGTCTGAAAAACTTAAGAAGACTCCAGGTTGAACTTTTTCGTAAATTTGTGTCCCTCAAGCCCGAAAAAGTATAAAATAATACCTGGGGGAACCGCTTGATCTTGCGACCAAGGAGTACTTTCATAATTAGTGTCTCTGACCTGAAAAGTAAAAAGCGATCAAGGACACGTCGTTTTATTTCCGTATCGAGTTTGAAACGACAAAAACCCGGAAATCTTTTCCTGATTTTACGGTCAGAAAAGAGCTATAAGGGGACCGTCTTTTAATTCCGTTTTAACGAGTGTAAAAGAAACGCTCGGTAATCTTTTCATATTTTAGGAGTCAGAAAAGGGCTTAAAAGATGACTCTGAGGTTTCACTTTTTCGTAAGTTTTAACGAGTTCAAAAAAATGATAAAAATGTACTCATGGTTTTCACTTTTTCGTAAGTTTTAATGAGTTCGAAAAAATGATAAAAATGTACTCATGGCCGACTTTCAATTTTAATTTACGAGCAGGAAAAGACGGAAAGGACTCGGAATTTTCATTTGTTTTACGAGAATGAAAGATAGCAAAATAATCTCGGGATTTTCATGAGTTTAACGAGTCTTGAAAATAACTGAAATTGACTCGAGATAGGTTTCATTTTTACAAAAGCTTGAAACGGAGAAAAACTATGCTTCAAAGTAGTTTTATTTTTACACAAGCTTGAAACAGAGAGAAAATTGTGCTTGATGCCCCCTAAGCATAACTGCTAGAGCGCATGCCCCCCAGCTTCATTTCATTCAACTACGGTGGATGAAAAGAAGGTTCAAGTACGAGATCATTTGAAAGACCCGACCTAAAATTACGTAAAAAACTGAAATAACTAACCTAAACATACAACCTAACATCTATGAGATCTAGTCAATCTCTCGACTCAAGTAGAGGAGGATTTGTTTCATTTTTTAATGAGCTTGACACAGATAAAAACTATGCTCGGATCCGGTTTCATGTTTACACAATCTTGAAACGAAAAACTATGCTTGTTATAAGTTCACATGCCCCCATAATAATGACGCAAAACGAGGTACATGCCCTCCCCAAGCTTCATTGCATTCAATGAGGTGGATGGAATGAAGCTTTACTTTCAAGAGCTTGGAAAGACTCGAGGGAGTTGTTTCATTTTTTAGTGAGGTTGACACAGGAAAAGAACTATCCTCAAAACCCTTGTTGCATTTTTTAAACGAGCTTGACACAAGACAAGGAACTATGCTCATAACTACTCTATACAATCTACCTAACAAAAACTTTACTCTAGAAAACCTTGATTCATTTTTTAATGAGCTTGACACAAGACAAGGAACTATGCTCATAAAATCCTTGATTCATTTTTTAATGAGCTTGACACAAGACAAGGAACTATGCTCATAACTACTCTCTACAATCTACCTACTTAACCTACCCTTGTTTCATTTTTAACGAGCTTGACACAAGACAAGGAACTATGCTCAAAAAGTTCGCATGCCCCCAGTATAATGATGCAAAGCGAGGTACATGCCCCCCAGGCTTCATTGCATTCAACCAGATGGATGGAATGAAGGTTTACTTTCAATATTTAACTTGAAAAGGGAGTTGTTTCATTTAAGGAGGTTGAAACAAGAGAAGAACTATCCTCATACCTGATTCATTTTTTAACGAGGTTGACTCAGTAACAGGAACTATCCTCAAAACCCTACTTTCTACAATCTACCTACTTAACCTAAAATCTACCTGATTCATTTTTTAATGAGGTTGACTCAGTAAAAGAACTATCCTCATAACATCCAGTTTCATTTTTTAACGAGGTTGAGACGGGAACAAACTATCCTCACACTCACTGATTCATTTTTTAACGAGGTTGACATAGTAAAAGGAACTTTCCTCGGACTCCTCGTTTCATTTTTTAACGAGGTTGATACAAGAAAAAACTATCCTCGCAACATCCAGTTTCATTTTTTAACGAGGTTGATACCGGAACAAAACTATCCTCGCACACACTGATTCATTTTTTAACGAGGTCGACACAGTAAAAGGAACTTTCCTCAAACCATCCAATTTCATTTTTTAACGAGGTTGAGAGAGGAACAAACTATCCTCGTACCTGATTCATTTTTTAATGAGGTTGACACAGGAAAAGAACTGTCCTCATGGCAGCCTGTTTCATTTTTTAACGAGGTTGGTACAGGAAAAGAAACTATCCTCGCCACATTGATCATGGCTTCCAACTGGAGGAAAGACATGTCAATGGACACACCTTGATCATGGCTTCCAAGAGGTCTTCATCACAAGGAAGAATATTTCTCTGGAAGGAACACATGTCAAGGGACTCAAAAGGGATAAGAACATCGTGTTCAAGTAATCCCATAGAGTTTTCCATGTCAATTACCGGATCTAAATCAACAGTGAGAGGCTCACTTACATCGGTAACTGAAAACATGGGACCAGTTGCCACATAATTAACCCGTGGCAGGGTAGATACCACTCTAGAATCAGGAACATTTAGGGCTGTCATATTATTGGTAGTTGAGACAAGACTAGGGAACGAAAGCTGGTCTACAGTCACAATACTGCCATTGTGAGGGAAAGACATCACGCGGAAGTGTGTCGATACGACAGCTTTCATATCATAAACATAGTCTCGCCCAAGGAGTAAATTGAAATCCAAGGGACCTCGAACTACCATAAGATCAATACAAACAGTTTTACCTTCCAAGGTAATAGAAAACTTAGGAAGGATCCCTAAAGGTTCACTAATGGTTCTGTTAAAAGCTTTCAAATTCTGTGTAATAGGCGCAAGCTGAGGGGAACCCAAAGCTTTCCAAACAGTTGAGGATAAAATACTAACAGAAGCACCTTCATCTACCTGAGTACGATGGATGTCCCTACTACCAGCCTTGAAAATGATTTGGAAAGGGATGGAGGAAGGAAGACGAGGTTCTGTCAGTCTATTCCAATCAAAGGAAAAAACCTCTGTGCTTGGGGGGGTTCTGTAGAAATAGGTGAAATGCCCCCCGGCATAGAAGAATCTGATGTAACAAGAAGAACCTGAGCGGTATGAAGTTCACTCTCTAAAGGGAAAGTGGGATCGACCGAATTTGAAATTGAATCGACCACTTGATCAACTAATGGATCATCAACCTGAGTGACATGAGTTTCACTCTCCAATGGAAGAGTGTGATCGACTGTACTTGAATTTAAATCAATCACTCCGTCAGTTGACGGTAGGTTGGGAGAAAGTTTACGGTAACCAGTTGGAAATTCTTGCTGTGGAATAGTAAGGTTTTCCAACAATGTTGAGGCTTCATCCATGTGAGGGCAAACGTGAGTTTGATGACTCCCTTTGCATAACTTACAAGGAAACCTAACTTTACCCTTTTTCCCAAGAACCTGACTATCACTGGTTGATGGATCAATGGAAAGTTGATGAGATTTTTCTGACCATACTTCCAAGACCTTTGGAATACCGGGACAATTGACAAGGAAGTGGTCACCCTTACAAAGCCTGCAAGGGTATTTGGGTTTACGATGCATGTCGGAATTTTCCTCAACACAGCTAACACTTATAGCCACAGTTGGTTGGTTGACTTCTTTCTTATCTTGCTTCTTCTTCTTCTTCTTCTTCTTCCCTTTCTTCTTCTTCTTAACCTCCTGGTTACTAGCATCAAGGCTTTTACCAGGCGAAGAGGAGGAAATGGAGGAAGAAAAATTAGGCGAAGAAGGTAAAGGGTCAACATAAGGTTGGTGATGTTGAGATGGTGAACTCTGTTGAGGTGAAGCATCCGGTTGAGATGGAACAATTGGAGTATTTTGGGCCAACGAAGTTGAAAATAACCATATCGGTAAACCTATTGTAAATCCAGGTAATGACAAAGTAGCCATATAAGGAGGACCAACATTTCCAAAGTAAGGAAAAGTACTAGGATTCTCGTTAGGAGGGGTTCCTAGGTTGATAAATTCCGGAACGTTTGCCATTATATTCAACTTCAGTGAATTTTATTAACAATTTTTAAAACTAAAATTAACAATTCACAATTCACACCTATGGCCTCTAAAAGTAAAAACAAAAAAATTAACACGCGCTATCAAATCTAGGAGTCAAACCACACACAAACAGTAGCCTTCCGGACCGAAAACACTAGTTGGTGATGAAATCCAACATCGCAGAATTCAGTACAGAAGTGGCGGGTGGAACAGTTACCCCGACAACCTGCTTAATGAATAGACTAGACCAAGTTCCTCCACTTTAACCGTCTCGAGTGAAGTGAACCCCCAGAAAATCCAAGTGAGTCTAGCCGACGTCTGCTCTAAGTACAGTGGGATCTTCCCTCCACCATCACCTTGGGTAGAACCCTAAAGATAATGGTCACTAAGGTTACCAACAGCAACAAATGCACCTGGGGGAACAGTCTACACTCCGACAGCACGCAAGGGCAGAGTATCAAGCTCAATCCCCTTGCCGGCTCCTTGACAATAATCCAAGGTTTACCGACAAGTGACCCCTGGCTCCTCGACAATGGTTAATCCGAGGTTTACCGTTTGTAATACATGCGTGTCTGGCGTCGTTCCCAACGAGGGAGGATTGATCCCCTCACTGGTTCGGACACGAGCTCGTGCTTCTCCTTTAAGAGGAGCTTTCCCAGAGTACAAATGAAACAATTGGATTTATCCTACCACAAGATGAGCTACTTGTTTGGTTTTACTGTCTTGGAGAGTTAATTACTCTCCTACTCCAAGACACTAGCCTGATCTATATTGGTGTTTCAGAGCCCTAGAAATGTAAAAATTACTAGATGAATTTTAATTAAGCGCTGTGTTATTAAGGCTGTTATTACTCAAATGGGTAAATGGAGATGAAACCAATGGTGTTATGACCCGACTCAACTGAATGCAATCGAATATGATAATGTAATCTTTTCAATTTGATGAATCCTAACTAAAGTAAGGAGAGAGTTTCCATTCACTTCCGACAATGCAAAAATTGATCACTAAGAGAAAATATAACAAATCCTCTAATGCACTAATTTTATCAAGAAAAACTAATGCAAATCAATTCCAAACCTTTTTTTCTGTTTTTGTGTAAATTCAAATCAAAGAAAGCTGATCTAAATCTACGATTGATTTTTCAGAATGTAAACTATGCAACTGTAATCTAAGCACAATTCACTTGAAAAGTATGCAAATGTAATCTATGCACATTTTTCATTCATATTCTGAAAATGAGAATTATAATTATGAAAATGTGATCTATGCAAGAGAATTCTCAAACACAAGACAATTCTTATGTGATCTAAGAACCAATCAAGTGCAAGTCGAGAAAATTGGGTGAGAGTTCCAAAGATCAAAAAATAAAAACACTCAAAGGCGATTAACACTCATACACAATTTAGCCCCCCCCTGGCGAATGAGGGGGAATTGTTTTTTGCAAAAACAGAAGCAAAAAGATGAAAAATTGTGAAAAGACTGAGAGAAACCTCCAAGTAATGACCAAAGGAAAACAAATCAAGAATTTCTCAATAAAGAGACTCAAAACACCCAATTGATGAAAGCTTAGAGCAGGAATGCCAATGAAACAAGCTTAGGTGAAGATTTATGGCAGGTAACCAGTGGATCTGGGCAGTAAAAACTAAGAAAAAGCAAAATCTAAGAGAAAAAATGCAAAAAATGGATTTTTCTTAAATTTTAGCAGGGGACGCAGGCAACCGGTTAAGCCAGGTGCGGGCCCGCTCTGTGCACACAGCAACAGTGCGTACAGGTACGCACTGTGCAATACTCAGAGGGTGCGTCCTACTGGAAAATTCAAGAAAAACTAAATATAATTTAATCCTAAGCTAATCCACCCAAAAACAAAGTCACAGAGCCAAAAACCAGAAAATAAATGACTTTTCTCAGATCAAAGTTGCATACAAAGGAAAAGACGTTCACATCAATGGATTCCCCAGCTGAGTCGCCAATTTGTCAGGCGGAAAGAGTCGATTGTGCGGACACAACCAACCTCCCTAGGAGCCTAAGACTCTCTAGTGACAAACAAGAAAAACAAGAGCAATCCTTCTCTAAACATGCATTTACTATACGGGAAATCAAGTGTTTAGATCCTACCTGTAATCCAACGCTATTGTAGCAGTCCAACTCCGTTGATCTGGATGAGCTCCTCCTTCACTTTGAAACCTGCATACACTAACAATCAAACGATTAAATAGCACTTGATAATCTCATAGAATAAAACATATTTAACACATAGACCAAGGAGTACATGAAACAACTCATAAATAACAAGTTATTGAGAAGAATGGACTCATTTGCATTAATAGGTAACAAAAGGAACAAATACAACCTGAGCCTTGGTGTTGTGCAAGTCCCTCCCAGGGTCCATCAAGAGTTCTCCTTTACTTTGACAAAGCTCACCCACTTCCAAATAGAACAAGCAAAGATGGCAATCTCTCCTCACAAGCTTCTAAATGGGAGTCCTAATTCCTGTAGCATTTACCCTTAGAAATGTATAGCTTTCAACCTCCCCTCCTTTTGGCCCAATGCCTGTATTTATAGTGCTCAAGAGGAAGTTAATCAGGTCCACCATCAATGGGATAATCCCCTCTTTGGATGGGATAGCTCCCTCATTGATGGGATAAGTTCCTCTTTGGTAGGGGTACATGAACCATCTCGAGGCGCTCAATACACGTCGAACAACCTTCTAGAATGCTCTAGAAATGACCACAAGTAACTTTTTAAAGATGAAACTTGTGCATTTTGACCTTTACAGGGGGACGCACCTGCCCCTTTACATACAGAGCGTCCAAGGACGCAGCTTCTGTGAACATTGGGTGTGTACCCGCAGGTAAGGTTGAGAGAACCTGCGTACCCAGAGATAAATACATTTATAAAGACTTTCTCTCTTTTTGGAGTTTGACATGGAGAGCAGAGGCATAAGACTTGCCTAAGAGGATAACATGACTGTTGATAGAGCCATACTAACTGTAAATAGCCATGGTGACATTTTTTAGTGTAACAGATTTCCCCCTAAAGTGCGAAGCCTGTAATAGATTAGGGTTTTGTATTATCTAGGAAGGGTGAAGCGCTTTATCATTTCAAGGATTATCTCGTGGAGAGCCTGGTCAGAACCTGCAATTTTCAACACAAAACACATGTATAAGATTATATCATCACTGAGGTAGGCATTCCCATACTCAGATCAAAACTTTAACTAACAGACTAACTATTCTGATACAGGAATGTTCTTGCAGTACATCATAATCATAGACTTTTGTAGACACAGTATGGGCGCAGCCATCTGTTTATGATTAGTCTACTTAGATAATGAATACAAAACTCCTCGCAGCCTGGATGGTGGAAACTAGATCCAGGGTCTTCATTTCTACTTCCCGAATTGGTACGATTCTAGCCATGTGAATAAATGAGTTGATGTCGAACATGGTAGAAACCACTTGATTACCAGTCGATGATATAAACTGTTAACAAGTGTGAGAGAGACCACTAATAATGTCAATGGTTCTCAAAGTACCCAGTACAATCCATGAGATGTGAATAAATGAGTTGATGTCGAACATTTCACAGAATCCTTTGATCGAAATTCAATGATGTAAACTGACGTCAAAGGCGAGAAACCTGCCATTGATGCATGCATACTTCAAGGTACTGACGATTTCTAAGTCATCTCTCTAGATAATGTGTTGATGTCGATAGAAAGCGACCCGTTGCAAGCAAGCCCGCAACACGAAATCATTGTTCAAGTTGAAGAAATGTTGCTGTAAGGACTGACTCAGGGATGGTCAAATGGATGACAAGTATTTTGCAGATGAAAATTTTGCTTGCAGACCTCTTGAACACATAACGACACGACAGATGGTTTGGTGATGAATGACTCAAAGTTAATCCCTGGAACCCGGCTGAAGACTTTCAAAGTGGTTTGATCAACTGTGAGGTAAAGGATTTCCCAACCCAGGTGAATAAAAAGTGTCGTGTCCAAGAGTGGTAATAAAGTTTCTTCTGAGACAAAAGATAGCAAATAGGCTCATTCTTCTCTCTTTTCCCCCACCATTTCTGGCAAGTACCTCTTTATTTTTAAACAAGCTTGAGGAGGATAACATATGCTTGATTATAAGCTCATCCTTCGGATGAGTCCAACCTAGTTTTGATTCGAACCCTAGGAAGGAGTGGTTCGTTCCTGTTTGTAATTGAACAGGTCCTTTACTGTGAAATGTTTAACGAGCCCAGTATAGGAGAAACTCGGCGTTTTTCAATTTTAGAGAGTCTGAAAAACTTAAGAAGACTCCAGGTTGAACTTTTTCGTAAATTTGTGTCCCTCAAGCCCGAAAAAGTATAAAATAATACCTGGGGGAACCGCTTGATCTTGCGACCAAGGAGTACTTTCATAATTAGTGTCTCTGATGTGAAAAGTAAAAAACGATCAAGGACACGTCGTTTTATTTCCGTATCGAGTTTGAAACGACAAAAACCCGGCAATCTTTTCCTGATTTTACGGTCAGAAAAGAGCTCTAAGGGGACCGTCTTTTAATTCCGTTTTAACGAGTGTAAAAGAAACGCTCAGTAATCTTTTCATATTTTAGGAGTCGGAAAAGGGCTTAAAATATGACTCTGAGGTTTCACTCTTTCGTAAGTTTTAACGAGTTCGAAAAAATGATAAAAATGTACTCATGGTTTTCACTTTTTCATAAGTTTTAATGAGTTCGAAAAAATGATAAAAATGTACTCATGGCCGACTTTCAATTTTAATTTACGAGCAGGAAAAGATGGAAAGGACTCGGCATTTTCATTTGTTTTACGAGAATGAAAGATAGCAAAATAATCTCGGGATTTTCATGAGTTTAACGAGTCTTGAAAATAACTGAAATTGACTCGAGATAGGTTTCATTTTTACAAAAGCTTGAAACGGAGAAAACTATGCTTCAAAGTAGTTTCATTTTTACACAAGCTTGAAACAGAGAGAAAATTGTGCTTGATGCCCCCTAAGCATAACTGCTAGAGCGCATGCCCCCCAGCTTCATTTCATTCAACTACGGTGGATGAAAAGAAGGTTCAAGTATGAGATCATTTGAAAGACCCGACCTAAAATTACGTAAAAAACTGAAATAACTAACCTAAACATACAACCTAACATCTATGAGATCTAGTCAATCTCTCGACTCAAGTAGAGGAGGATTTGTTTCATTTTTTAATGAGATTGACACAGATAAAAACTATGCTCGGATCCGGTTTCATGTTTACACAATCTTGAAACGAAAAACTATGCTTGTTATAAGTTCACATGCCCCCATAATAATGACGCAAAACGAGGTGCATGCCCTCCCCAAGCTTCATTGCATTCAATGAGGTGGATGGAATGAAGCTTTACTTTCAAGAGCTTGGAAAGACTCGAGGGAGTTGTTTCATTTTTTAGTGAGGTTGACATAGGAAAAGAACTATCCTCAAAATCCTTGTTGCATTTTTTGAATGAGCTTGACATAAGACAAGGAACTATGATCATAACTACTCTATACAATCTACCTAACAAAAACTTTACTCTAGAAAACCTTGATTCATTTTTTAATGAGCTTGACACAAGACAAGGAACTATGCTCATAAAATCCTTGATTCATTTTTTAATGAGCTTGACACAAGACAAGGAACTATGCTCATAACTACTCTCTACAATCTACCTACTTAACCTACCCTTGTTTCATTTTTAACGAGCTTGACACAAGACAAGGAACTATGCTCAAAAAGTTCGCATGCCCCCAGTATAATGATGCAAAGCGAGGTACATGCCCCCCAGGCTTCATTGCATTCAACCAGATGGATGGAATGAAGGTTTACTTTCAATATTTAACTTGAAAAGGGAGTTGTTTCATTTTTAAGGAGGTTGACACAAGAGAAGAACTATCCTCATACCTGATTCATTTTTTAACGAGGTTGACTCAGTAACAGGAACTATCCTCAAAACCCTACTTTCTACAATCTACCTACTTAACCTAAAATCTACCTGATTCATTTTTTAATGAGGTTGACTCAGTAAAAGAACTATCCTCATAACATCCAGTTTCATTTTTTAACGAGGTTGAGACGGGAACAAACTATCCTCGCACTCACTGATTCATTTTTTAACGAGGTTGACATAGTAAAAGGAACTTTCCTCGGACTCCTTGTTTCATTTTTTAACGAGGTTGATACAAGAAAAAATTATCCTCGCAACATCCAGTTTCATTTTTTAACGAGGTTGATACCGGAACAAAACTATCCTCGCACACACTGATTCATTTTTTAACGAGGTCGACACAGTAAAAGGAACTTTCCTCACACCATCCAATTTCATTTTTTAACGAGGTTGAGAGAGGAACAAACTATCCTCGTACCTGATTCATTTTTTAACGAGGTTGACACAGGAACATAACTGTCCTCATGGCAGCCTGTTTCATTTTTTAACGAGGTTGGTACAGGAAAAGAAACTATCCTCGCCACATTGATCATGGCTTCCAACTGGAGGAAAGACATGTCAATGGACACACCTTGATCATGGCTTCCAAGAGGTCTTCATCACAAGGAAGAATATTTCTCTAGAAGGAACACATGTCAAGGGACTCAAAAGGGATAAGAACATCGTGTTCAAGTAATCCCATAGAGTTTTCCATGTCAATTACCGGATCTAAATCAACAGTGAGAGGCTCACTTACATCGGTAACTGAAAACATGGGACCAGTTGCCACATAATTAACCCGTGGCAGGGTAGATACCACTCTAGAATCAGGAACATTTAGGGCTGTCATATTATTGGTAGTTGAGACAAGACTAGGGAACGAAAGCTGGTCTACAGTCACAATACTGCCATTGTGAGGGAAAGACATCACGCGAAAGTGTGTCGATACGACAGCTTTCATATCATAAACATAGTCTCGCCCAAGGAGTAAATTGAAATCCAAGGGACCTCGAACTACCATAAGATCAATACAAACAGTTTTACCTTCCAAGGTAATAGAAAACTTAGGAAGGATCCCTAAAGGTTCACTAATGGTTCTGTTAAAAGCTTTCAAATTCTGTGTAATAGGCGCAAGCTGAGGGGAACCCAAAGCTTTCCAAACAGTTGAGGATAAAATACTAACAGAAGCACCTTCATCTACCTGAGTACGATGGATGTCCCTACTACCAGCCTTGAAAATGATTTGGAAAGGGATGGAGGAAGGAAGACGAGGTTCTGTCAGTCTATTCCAATCAAAGGAAAAAACCTCTGTGCTTGGGGGGGGTTCTGTAGAAATAGGTGAAATGCCCCCCGGCATAGAAGAATCTGATGTAACAAGAAGAACCTGAGCGGTATGAAGTTCACTCTCTAAAGGGAAAGTGGGATCGACCGAATTTGAAATTGAATCGACCACTTGATCAACTAATGGATCATCAACCTGAGTGACATGAGTTTCACTCTCCAATGGAAGAGTGTGATCGACTGTACTTGAATTTAAATCAATCACTCCGTCAGTTGACGGTAGGTTGGGAGAAAGTTTACGGTAACCAGTTGGAAATTCTTGCTGTGGAATAGTAAGGTTTTCCAACAATGTTGAGGCTTCATCCATGTGAGGGCAAACGTGAGTTTGATGACTCCCTTTGCATAACTTACAAGGAAACCTAACTTTACCCTTTTTCCCAGGAACCTGACTATCACTGGTTGATGGATCAATGGAAAGTTGATGAGATTTTTCTGACCATACTTCCAAGACCTTTGGAATACCGGGACAATTGACAAGGAAGTGGTCACCCTTACAAAGCCTGCAAGGGTATTTGGGTTTACGATGCATGTCGGAATTTTCCTCAACACAGCTAACACTTATAGCCACAGTTGGTTGGTTGACTTCTTTCTTATCTTGCTTCTTCTTCTTCTTCTTCTTCTTCCCTTTCTTCTTCTTCTTAACCTCCTGGTTACTAGCATCAAGGCTTTTACCAGGCGAAGAGGAGGAAATGGAGGAAGAAAAATTAGGCGAAGAAGGTAAAGGGTCAACAGAAGGTTGGTGATGTTGAGATGGTGAACTCTGTTGAGGTGAAGCATCCGGTTGAGATGGAACAATTGGAGTATTTTGGGCCAACGAAGTTGAAAATAACCATATCGGTAAACCTATTGTAAATCCAGGTAATGACAAAGTAGCCATATAAGGAGGACCAACATTTCCAAAGTAAGGAAAAGTACTAGGATTCTCGTTAGGAGGGGTTCCTAGGTTGATAAATTCCGGAACGTTTGCCATTATATTCAACTTCAGTGAATTTTATTAACAATTTTTAAAACTAAAATTAACAATTCACAATTCACACCTAACAATTAAAATTCACAATTCACACCTATGGCCTCTAAAAGTAAAAACAAAAAAATTAACACGCGCTATCAAATCTAGGAGTCAAACCACACACAAACAGTAGCCTTCCGGACCGAAAACACTAGTTGGTGATGAAATCCAACATCGCAGAATTCAATACAGAAGTGGCGTGTGGAACAGTTACCCCGGCAACCTGCTTAATGAATAGACTGGACCAAGTTCCTCCACTTTAACCGTCTCGAGTGAAGTGAACCCCCCAGAAAATCCAAGTGATTCTAACCGACGTCTGCTCTAGGTACAGTGGGATCTTCCCTCCACCGTCACCTTGGGTAGAACCCTAAAGATAATGGTCACTAAGGTTACCAACAGCAACAAATGCACCTGGGGGAACAGTCTACACTCCAACAGCACGCAAGGGCAGAGTATCAAGCTCAATCCCCTTGCCGGCTCCTTGACAATAATCCAAGGTTTATCGATAAGTGACCCCTGGCTCCTCGACAATGGTTAATCCGAGGTTTACTGTTTGTAATACGTGCGTGTCTGGCGTCGTTCCCAATGAGGGAGGATTGATCCCCTCACTGGTTCGGACACGAGCTCGTGCTTCTCCTTTAAGAGGAGCTTTCCCAGAGTACAAATGAAACAATTGGATTTATCCTACCACAAGATGAGCTACTTGTTTGGTTTTACTGTCTTGGAGAGTTAATTACTCTCCTACTCCAAGACACTAGCCTGATCTATATTGGTGTTTCAGAGCCCTAGAAATGTAAAAATTACTAGATGAATTTTAATTAAGCGCTGTGTTATTAAGGCTGTTATTACTCAAATGGGTAAATGGAAATGAAACCAATGGTGTTATGACCCGACTCAAATGAATGCAATCGAATATGATAATGTAATCTTTTCAATTCGATGAATCCTAACTAAAGTAAGGAGAGAGTTTCCATTCACTTCCGACAATGAAAAAATTGATCACTAAGAGAAAATATAAGAAATTCTCTAATGCACTAATTTTATCAAGAAAAACTAATGCAAATCAATTCCAAACCTTTTTTTCTGTTTTTGTGTAAATTCAAATCAAAGAAAGCTGATCTAAATCTACGATTGATTTTTCAGAATGTAAACTATGCAATTGTAATCTAAGCACAATTCACTTGAAAAGTATGCAAATGTAATCTATGCACATTTTTCATTCATATTCTGAAAATGAGAATTCTAATTATGAAAATGTGATCTATGCAAGATGCAAAATTGTGAAAAGACTGAGAGAAACCTCCAAGTAATGACCAAAGGAAAACAAATCAAGAATTTCTCAATAAAGAGACTCAAAACACCCAATTGATGAAAGCTTAGAGCAGGAATGCCAATGAAACAAGCTTAGGTGAAGATTTATGGCAGGTAACCAGTGGATCTGGGCAGTAAAAACTAAGAAAAAGCAAAATCTAAGAGAAAAAATGCAAAAAATGGATTTTTCTTAAATTTTAGCAGGGGACGCAAGCAACCGGTTAAGCCAGGTGCGGGCCCGCTCTGTGCACACAGCAACAGTGCGTACAGGTACGCACTGTGCAATACTCAGAGGGTGCGTCCTACTGGAAAATTCAAGAAAAACTAAATATAATTTAATCCTAAGCTAATCCACCCAAAAACAAAGTCACAGAGCCAAAAACCAGAAAATAAATGACTTTTCTCAGATCAAAGTTGCATACAAAGGAAAAGACGTTCACATCAATGGAGTCCCCAGCTGAGTCGCCAATTTGTCAGGCGGAAAGAGTCGATTGTGAGGACACAACCAACCTCCCTAGGAGCCTAAGACTCTCTAGTGACAAACAAGACAAGCAAGAGCAATCCTTCTCTAAACATGCATTTACTATACGGGAAACCAAGTGTTTAGATCCTACCTGTAATCCAACGTTGTTGTAGCAGTCCAGCTCTGCTGATCCGGATGAGCTCCTCCTTCACTTTGAAACCTGCATACACTAACAATCAAACGATTAAATAGCACTTGATAATCTCATAGAATAAAACATATTTAACACATAGACCAAGGAGTACATGAAACAACTCATAAATAACAAGTTATTGAGAAGAATGGACTCATTTGCATTAATAGGTAACAAAAGGAACAAATACAACCTGAGCCTTGGTGTTGTGCAAGTCCCTCCCAGGGTCCATCAAGAGTTCTCCTTTACTTTGACAAAGCTCACCCACTTCCAAATAGAACAAGCAAAGATGGCAATCTCTCCTCACAAGCTTCTAAATGGGAGTCCTAATTCCTGCAGCATTTACCCTTAGAAATGTATATCTTTCAACCTCCCCTCCTTTTGGCCCAATGCCTGTATTTATAGTGCTCAAGAGGAAGTTAATCAGGTCCACCATCAATGGGATAATCCCCTCTTTGGATGGGATAGCTCCCTCATTGATGGGATAAGTTCCTCTTTGGTAGGGGTACATGAACCATCTCGAGGCGCTCAATACACGTCGAACAACCTTCTAGAATGCTCTAGAAATGACCACAAGTAACTTTTTAAAGATGAAACTTGCGCATTTTTACCTTTACAGGGGGACGCACCTGCCCCTTTACATACAGAGCGTCCAAGGACGCAGCTTCTGTGAACATTGGGTGTGTACCCGCAGGTAAGGTTGAGAGAACCTGCGTACCCAGAGATAAATACATTTATAAAGACTTTCTCTTTTTTTGGAGTTTGACATGGAGAGCAGAGGCATAAGACTTGCCTAAGAGGATAGCATGACTGTTGATAGAGCCATACTAACTGTAAATAGCCATGGTGACATTTTTTAGTGTAACAAGTACGTTCGTCAAAGTCAACCCCAGACTCAATATGTACCTCAAGGTCAACCCCAGTATCAGTACATGCCTCAAGGTTATCAACCTCAAGGTCAGTACTCAAACCAAGGTTTCCAACCACCTTCCGGTCAATCATATGTTCAAGGAACTGGAGATGTACCTCTGAATTATCAACCCTACCCTCAACCCGGTTATGGTCCTCAATATTCTCAACCTGTTATGGGTCCGTACCTCGGAATGAACTTAGTGTGGGATCCATCTCAAACTCAACAGGTCTTGCAACCGAATGTACAGTTCTCTTCTCAAACTAGACAACCCTTAGTTTCTGGTTCACCCCAGCAACCTGTCCAGTCTACTATTCAAACTTCTGTACCTTCTGTAGTTTCTCAGCCTGGGCCTAGTACGCCTCATTGTTACACTAAAAAATGTCACCTTGACTACTTACAGTTAGTATGGCTCCAATCAACAAGTCATGCTACCCTCTTAGGCAAGTCTCATGCCTCTGTTATCCATCTCAAACTCAAAGAAGAGAGAAAGTCTTGTAAAAATCATGTTTATCTCTGGGGTCGCAGGTTCTCTCTAGCCTTACCGGCGGGGACGCTGACCATGTTCACAAAATCCGCGTCCATGGACGCTCTGTATGTTAAGGGACAGGTGCGTCCCTCTGTAAAAGGCAAAATGCGCGAGTTTTATCTTGAAAAAGTTACTTGTGGTTACTTCTAGAACATTCTAGAGGTCGGTTTGATGAAATGGATGCGCCTCCAGTTGGTTCATGTATCTCTATTAAGGGGGAACTTATCCCATCAATAAGGGAGCTATCCCACCCATAGAGGGGGATGATCCCATTGATAGTGGACCTGAATAACCTCTTTACAGCACTATAAATAAAGGCATTGAGCCAGGAGGAGAAGAGGTTGGAGCTATACATTTTCTTTGGGTAAATGCTGCAGGATTTAGGTCTTCCATTAGAGCCTTTGTGAGGAGAGATTGTCTTCACTTGATTCTACTTGGGAGAGGGTGAGCTTTGTCAAAGTAGAGGAAAACCCTTGATGGACCCTGGGAGGAACTTGCACAACACCAAGGCCAGGTTGTAAGAGTTTCTTTGTTTCGTTATTAATACAAACTGGTTTATTTTTCTCAATAGCTTGTGTTAATGAGTTATTTCATGTGTTCCTTGGTCTGCATGTTGAATATATGTTTTATTATATGAAATGCAAGTGCTTGGTAATTGTTTGATTGTTTGTGGTTGCAGGAATTGACTTGAAGGAGGAGCTCATCCGGATCGTCAAGAACGGACTTCAACAACAGCGTTTTGGAATAAGGTAAGCCTAAACACTTGTAGTTTTCATGTTGTAAAAGGTGTATTTAGAGAAAGATCACTCCATTTTGTCTTGTTTGTCATTAGAATGTCTTAGACTTCTAGGAAGGTCAGTCGTGTCCGCACCCTTGACAGATTCCGTGTGACAAATTGGCGACTCCACTGGGGAATCCATTAATGAGAGAGTCTTTTCCTTTATATGAACTTTGCTTTGAGAAAATCATTTTTATTTTCTGGTTTTTGACTGTGAGAATTAGTATTTGGGTGGCTTAGCTGTAGCTTTAGTTGGCTTTAGTTTTTCTTCCTTTTTCCAGAAAGACGCAGTCTCTGTGTGCTGCACAGTGCGTCCTTGGACGCGCTGTTGTCGACTGCACAGTGCGGGGCCGCACCTGTGACAACTGCTGGCCTGCGTCTTCCTGTAAAAGTTAAGAAAATTCCATTTTTGCCTTAAATTACTTTTAGATTTTGTTTTTTCTTAGTGTTTTCTGCCCAGATCCTTTAGTACCCTGTCAAGAATTCTTACCTGAACTGGTTTTGTGAGCTTTGAGTGTTTTAGTGGTTTTCAACGAAGTTTAGACCTAGGGTTTGATTTTTGGAAAGGCTTTGTAGTGACTTTGAGCTTAGAAAGTTGTCCAGCCTTAGATATCTCTGGTTAGTCAACCTTCTTAGAAGTTGAGCCTGCCGTAAAGTCTCCTTGTTTGAGCAACTTGTCATTTGAGTTGTTTTGGGTCAAATTTCGAATTGCTTGTTTTTAAAGTATTGATTTCCATTTTCAAAAAGGACAAAAAGATTAGATTTTTGTTTTGACTAGTTTTTGGTTCTGCAATAAGCTAGTCCTTGATTTGATTGTGATCAAGTAAAACACCTTAGAAATAATCATTGTTAGTTTTGGCCTCGTTAAGATTGCTTAGAGTAAATTTGCCTTTAGTTTGCTTATGAGTGCATTTTCATAGATTTTAAGAGTTGTTAAGATTGATTTTTGGTTATATTAGATTTATTTGCTTTATTAAAAGAAAAATACAAAAACATCTTCTTAAAAGTCTTGTTTCAAGTAGCTTTTTGTTTTCAAAAGAAGAAAAGAGTTTTTTCGTGCATGTAAAGAGAAGTTATGTTTTTATGCTTGGAAAAGAAAAACGAATTGTTTCTTTGATTGTCTTCAATTAAGAAGTTGCTTTTATAAAGATTGCATTCTCTCAACTTTTTAGTTAAGCAATTCATCGAAAAAGTAAAGTAGTGGATAAATCATTTTAGGTGCATTTTGTAGTGGTTTCGAGTCGAGTCAACACACCACTAGTTTCACTTCCATCACCTTTTGACTTAAGAAACAACCTTAAAAGTAACGCTTAAATTAAAATCAATCTAGTAATCTTTATTTTTCTAGGGCTCTGAAGCACCAACATAGCTTAGGCTAGGGTCTTGGAGTAGGTGAGTACTTAACTCTCCAAGACTACAAAACCAAACAGATAGTCTATCTTGAGTAGAACAAATCCAATTGTTTCAGTTACATTCTGGGAAAGCTCCTCTTAAAGGAGAAACACGAGCTCGTGTCCGAACCAGTGAGGGGATCATTCCTCCCTCGTTGGGAACGACGCCAGGCAGTACGTATTACAAACGGTAAACCTCGGATTAACCATTGTCGAGGAGCCAGGGGTCACTTATCGGTAAACCTTGGATTGTTGTCAAGGAGCCGGTAAGGGGATTGGAGCTTGCTACTCTGCCCTTGCGTGCTGTCGGAGTTTAGACTGTTCCCCCAGGTGTAATTGTTGTGATTGGTAACCTTAGTGGCCATAATATCTAGGATTCTACCCAAGGTGACGGTGGAGGGAAGGTCCCACTGTACCTGGAGCAGACGTCGGTTATACTCACTTGGATTTTCTGGGGGGTTCGCTTCACTTCGAGACGGTTAAAGTGGAGGAACTTGGTCCAGTCTATTCATTAAGCAGGTTGCCGGGGTAACTGTTCCACCCACTATTTCTGTACTGAATCCTGCGAGGTTGGGCCTAATCACCAACTAGCGCTTTTGGTCCGGAAGACTACTGTTTGTGTGTGGTTTGACGCTCTAGATTATTTAGGCGTGTGCTTCAAATTTGATTGGTTCTTTAGAAGACTTTAGGTGGTTTGATTTGAAATTTTTTACTTTGTTTTCGTGTGTTGTAGTTAAAATCTTTAATTGTGGCGGAATTACCGAGAAGGTCCCGTCGTATTGCGGGCCAGTCTCCTGAAGTTGTATCTGTGGCCGAATTGTTGAGAAGATCCCGTGAACTTAGGGGTTCACCTCCTCGAGACGACCCCAGTTATTTAGAAGGGTTTAAAGGTCCTTGTAACTCCTAGTGGCAGTAAGTAGGTTCACCTGAAGAAGGAGAATCTTCTTTGGTAGTCCATCCAGATTACCAAAGATTAGAAACAGGTTACAATCCCGAAGCTGTTACAGTTTCCGAGCTTGCTGGTAGTTTTTCATCTGCCAGTGAAACAGGCGAAGAACCTGAAATTTCAGAACCTGTTACTCCAACTCCTAGTGTTCCTGATTCACCAAGAATAGAAAGAATTATCACCGAAAATCTTCCTGTTGGATTAATTGCTATAGAAGAACTTGTTCCAGAGGAAGAAATAGGCGTTTCTGATTCTGAAGATCTAATTACCCTTGATCTAAGGGAGCGTGAATCCATCTTTTACAGTCCTCCTAGAAGTGAATCTTGGTACCTTGCATTAACCAATTTTTTAGACAACTCAGTAGGTTTTTCTACACCTCGTACTCCGGTTCCACCTAGAGGAATTCATTCTCCTGTAAATATGTCTGGTCAGTCATCTGTGTTTTCACAAAGTCCTGAATCATTTTTACATGGCGGTCCTTCTGTTCCTACTGGGTATCAGTCACTTTCTGGTACCTTTGCGGGAGCATCTCCTCAACCTGTTGATCATGGGTTATTAGTTGGAAACAGTGGTAATGTACCATTGAGTATAGGTGAAGTTTATATGATGTCAGGTTCAACTCCCATTAACCAACCTCAAGGTGGCCAATTACCGCCTGGGGGGCAACCTTCGTTAATGCCTGGGGGGCAACCTCAAGGTACTTCATTTGTGACTGGGGGGCAACCTCAAGGGTATCAACCCCAAGGGTATCAACCCCAGCCTCAATATGTACCCCAAAGTCAACCTCAGTATCAGTATCAACCTCAAGGATGGCAACCTCAAGGATGGCAACCCCAAGGGTATCAACCCCAAGGGTATCAACCTCAAGGATACCAACCTCAAGGTCAAGGTCAACCCCAGTATTCGTATTTACCTCAAGGTTATCAACCTACGGGTCAATACCCTGGTCAAGGTTATCAACCACCTCAAGGGCAATCATATGGGACTACACCTTACAGTTATCAACCCTATCCTCAATACGGCTATGGATCTCAGTATCCTCAACCTGTTACGAGTCAATACCCTGGAATGTTAACATGGGATCCGTCACAGGGTCAACAGATGTCGCAACCAAGTATACAGTCGGTACCTCAAGCAGGACAACCTGCAGTTCCTGGTCCACCCCAGCAACCGCAACCTGTCCAGTCAAGTGTTCAGACCCCTGTAACTTCTGTAGTTACTCAGCCGCCAATTGCACCGAGTACTCCACCTCACACGGCTGCAGCAACTACCGCTTCATCTACCATGCTTACATCTGGAGTATCGGCAGCTCCGGTTTCTACTGTCCCTGTAACCGTTCCTCAGACATCTGTACCGTTGTCTGGACCCACGGTTCAAACCACAGTCCAGATGCCTGCAGGTCAACCTGGTACAAGTACGGTTGTTACTACTCAACCTCAATTTGTTCAACCTCCGTACCAGGGACAGTATCAACCTGGTCAAGCTGCCCAACAACCGGTTTACCAGTATCAACCGTATCCTGGGTACAATTATCAACCACCTCAACAACCCCAGTACGGTCCGGTTAATCCTGGTTTTCCAGGAGGATATAATATCCCCAATGCGAATCCTGTTCCTAGTTATCCTGGATATCCTCCTCCTGGGGCTGGTATTGTGACTCAGAGTTTCAGAGATCCTAACCGGCAGTTACCATTTATTGCGACTTTAGATTTACCCGACTTGACGCGCCTAACGAACGATCCAATTCAATATCTTCCGTTCTGGCCGCCAATGCCAAATAAGTTGCCCAGCGATATACCCAAGTTCGAAGGTAAGTCTGGAGAGGATCCGTCTAATCACGTGATGACTTACCACCTCTGGTGTGCATCAAATTCCATCTCAGATGATTCTATCCGCTTACGTCTTTTCCAGCGTACACTCATTGGTCTCGCAGCCAAGTGGTACATTGAGTTGCCACGGGCTTCTTTTTACAACTTTAGCCAGTTAGCTACTTCATTCTTAACTCATTTTCAGTTACCAGTCAGATACGATAATGGTACGGAATTATTAACTTCGCTAAAACAATCGACATCCACGTACATTTCTGATCACATCCATGAGTGGAGACGTCGAAGGAGATTAGTGAAAGTTTTTATCCCGGACCAAATTTTAGCTGAATGGTTTGTAAAATCATTATTACCAAGAATTACTGAAGATGTAGCTAAGGCCGGCGTAGTTACTGAGGAGCAAGTCATTGCTCAGGCACAATACCTTGACTTAGTTTACACTCAGTCGGGTACGTTACACGAGAAAATTCCGGATCTTCCAAAGTCAAACCAAATCGCTGCTGCTCCTTCGGGATCTCATGCCGCTGATGGTATGATCGGTATCGTGACTACGAAGAGTAAGAAGAAGTCTTCCAAGACCTCCAATACTCCAATTATCACTTTGCCTGATTCTCCGACAGGAGAGTCTTCTCCTCCTGAACTTACCGCCGACATTCACGCTGTAGAGTCATCTACGGCCAAATCCAAAAACGGTGGAAAGAAGAAAGGAAAGAAGAAGGCTAAAGCAGACAAGGCTCCAAAGGAGAAAACGGAAAAGTCGGAAACTAATGACGAAAAGCGCAAACCTCGTTATCCTTGTCTCATTTGTGAAGAAGATCATTTTACGAGAGACTGCCCTCATCGGGCCGAGGTAGTGAAAATAGTTAAAGGTTCTCCGACTCCTGCTGTGTTAAAGAATCCATTCCCCGAGCAGGAAAATAAGATGATAGGTTCTTCTTCGAATGCCAGTGAAGAACCCATTTTGATGATGTCTCATGTCAGGATTGCGACTCGATCGCAAGATTATGGTAGTAAGGCTCCTGTTGATGGTAAAGAAGCAGAATCTTCTAACTCTAACCCATCAACCTCAGCTCCTGGTTCCGATCCACTACAGATCGAAAAACCTAACCCAGACTTAGTGATTAAGCCGCCCGCCAAGGGTGTACTTCGAAGGTCTGCTTTCAATCCACATGCGAGAGCAGCCCAGAATTACAACATTGTTGAAGACTTAGCTGTTTCACCTTCAGCAATGTCGGCACTCGAAGTGCTGCAATCATGTCCAGCGCAACGAAAATTGCTTTTGTCGGCTATTGGAGCTGTCGATGTTCAGGACCCGAACCTAATGATCTTTGATCTAGAAAGTAGTACACCGCGTCTCCCCCATCAAATGGCTTTCCAAATTCCAGTGATAGTCAAAAACAGGCCTATTCATCGGACTGTGATTGATGAGGGAGCTTCTACGTGTATTATGTCGATTCAATGTTGGAGATCGCTTGGTTCTCCTTCGTTGAACCAATCCCCCACCATCCTTAAGGCCTTTGATGGCCGTGGGTTCCGTCCGTTTGGTATTCTACAAGAATTGCCTATAGGGGTCGAAGGTAAAACCGTTAGTCTGGATGTGGAAGTGGTTGATGCCCCTCTAGACTACAACCTTCTTTTGGGTCGAAGTTGGTCATATGCTATGACAGCGGTCGTTTCATCGGTCTTCAGAGTCATTAAGTTTCCACATAACGGTAAGATCGTGACTATTGATCAGCTGACATACTTTTCATCCGACCCAACCTCTTTAGAAACTATCCAGCATGTTGGTAAAACGACAATCCCTTATAGGGACATTGGTGTAGGTTTAGTTAAGGATTCCGGTTTACTGGGAACTTTTCCTCTCCCTCCACTCAATGCAGACCCTTCGTTCGCAACAATTCATATGATCACGTCAGAAAACATTATTTATGATGATCCTTGGTATGTTCCCTCTGACTCTGAGCTAGACTCACTCGGTGATGTTATGCCGTTGAGTCCGTATGAGATTGCTTATGAAGCTCTTATGTCTTTTACCGACTTTCATTCAACCGACCAAATGAATGTGGTCAGTGAAGAGTCACTTTTCACCTCACCCTTAGAACGGATAACGTTTCCCGAAGAAGTGTCATCTGACGAACAACTTCGCGAAATCCTAAGTGTAGATGATCTACCATGGGACGATCTCCATCACAGATCTTCGTTTTTACCTAAGGATGATGCCTTTGAAAATGATTTTTCATCTATCTTTACCGCTGAATATGTCAAAGACGCTCAGGATCCAACGAAACATTCTGATTCAGAGCTGAATTTAGGGAATATTTCTCGTACTATTCCCATTGATATTTCAGTGAAGCCCGGAATCAAGGAGAACATTCATATAGGTGCCGCATGTACTGACGAAGAAATTGAAACTTACAAGGCCCTATTCCAAGAATTCCGCGACGTGTTTGCCTGGTCCTACGAAGAAATGCCAGGAATCGATCCTGCCATTGTTGTTCATGAAATCAAAACCTACCCGGATGCTAAACCCATTCGGCAACGGTTGCGTCAGATTCACCCTCGAAAAGCAGCTGCAATCAAAGCCGAAGTCGAAAAGCTGTTGAAAGCAGGTTTCATTTATCCGATCCCGTTAACGGATTGGGTATCGAATATTGTTCCCGTCAATAAAAAACAAGGAACAATAAGAATCTGTATCGATTATAGGGATATCAATCGAGCTTGTCCAAAAGACAACTATCCTACGCCTTATATCGATCAAATTATTGATGATTGTGCCGGAAGTGAGATGTTTTCCTTCATGGATGGTTTCTCAGGTTATAATCAAATCAATATTCTACCTGCCGATCAACCAAAAACGGCATTCATTTGTCCATGGGGGACATTTGCTTATTGCAAATTACCTTTTGGCCTTAAGAATGCCGGTGCTACTTTTCAACGGGCCATGTCTTATGCATTTCATGACATCAAGCACATTGTGCAACCCTATCTCGATGATTTGCCTGCTCATTCTTTACACCGAGCTGATCACCTTGTCCACCTACGAGCAATCTTTATGAGGTGTAGGCATTATCGAATTCGGTTGAATCCCCACAAGTGTGTTTTCTGTATAGAAACAGGTCGATTGCTGGGATTTGTTGTTTCCAAAACCGGCATTCGCGTCGATCCCTCGAAAGTCGAGGCTATCATCCAATTGCCTCCTCCTTCGAGTTTGCGCCAACTCCAAAGTTTGCAAGGGAAAGCAAACTTTTTACGCCGATTCATCCCTAACTACGCCGAGGTCACTAAAGGTTTTACACGGTTGTTGAAACAGAACGTACAATTCTTTTGGGACGAGATTGCTCAACAATCTTTTGATGCACTGAAACACGCGTTGACCCATGCACCGTTATTGCATCCTCCCAACTACAACCAGGACTACTTCTTATACCTCGCAGCTTCGCATTCCACCATTGGAATGGTGTTAGTTCAAGAAGATGAATTCAAGGCAGAGCATGTGATATATTACCTTAGCAGAACCTTAAATCCAACTGAGTTAAAATATTCGCATGTGGAGAAATTGGCCCTGGCAGCCGTTCAAGCTGTCCAGCGTTTTCGTCACTACATTCTTCTCCGCAAAACTACTGTTATTTCGGATTGCAACCCTATGATTTATATCTTGACAAAACAACTGCTAGGGGGCAAGTACTCTAAATGGATCGTCATCCTGCAAGAGTTCGACTTGGAGTTTGAGAAGTCCAAGTCTAAGAAATCTTTAGTCTTCGCGGAATTGATGTGTGATTTCCCGAGTGCTGACACAGAGACTGTGGCAGAGGAGTCCATTGCGGACGAATCTTTGTTTCTTATTAGCACTGTAGATCCGTGGTATGGGGATATAATCATCTATCTCCAAACCCAAACCTTTCGGCCTGAAACTTCCAAGGAAAACCGTCGAAAAATTCGGTTTCAATCCCAGCAATACAGAATTATTGGAGATACACTTTATCGCCTGGGGGCAGACTTAGTTTTTCGACGTTGTTTAACTCACGATGAGGCTGAGAGAGTTTTGAATGATTGTCACTCTGGAGCATGTGGCGGTCATATGTCTGGGTATGCCACAGCTCAGAAGGTGTTGCGCGCTGGCTATTTCTGGCCGTCTATGTTTAAAGATTGTATCCTTGCCGTCAGAAAATGCCACAACTGTCAAGTGTTTGATCGCAAGATGCGCGCTCCACCTGCTCCTCTCCACCCTATAATTGCCGCTGGTCCATTCGCCAAATGGGGCATTGACTTTATTACTTGTAACCCTCACTCGGCCGGGGGGCATGCGTATATCATCCTTGCGGTTGATTATTTTACTAAGTGGGCCGAGGCGATGCCTACATTCGACGCAAGCGGCAAGACAGCTGCACTTTTCGTATTCAATCATATCATAACTAGGTTTGGTGTCCCACAAGCAATCATTACGGACCATGGAAGCCATTTTCGAAATGTCATGATGACTGAACTTACAAGCCAGCTTGGTTTGCGCCACGATAGCTCTACACCTTATTATCCGCAAGCCAACGGTTTGGTTGAGTCAATCAACAAAGTTCTAGTCGTCATGATTCGACGGATCATTGGTATCCATCGAACGAATTGGCATAACATGTTATTTTCGGCACTATGGGCATATCGAACTTCAGTGAAAAATTCAACAGGTTTCACCCCTTTTCAGCTAGTTTATGGCTTAGAAGCTGTGTTACCTATTGAGTGCGAAATCCCATCACTTCAAATGGCTGTCGAATTACTTCCAGCTACTTCCGAAGAGGAGAAACGGTTGTTATACTTAGCTAAATTAGATGAGACTCGACGTGACGCTACTTTAGCTATCGAGACTCACGCGAAACGAATGAAAGCTCAGTACGATAAAAATGTAACCCCTCGAAGTTTTTCGGAAGGAGACCTAGTACTATTATATGATCAAGCAAACGATAAGCTAGGTGCTGGAAAATTCGTTCCCATGTGGCATGGGCCCTACATTGTAAAGCGAAAGCTAGCAAAAGGGGCTTATGAGTTAGTTGATTTTGATGGGGACTCTTTGGGCAAACCCAGAAATGGACTTTACCTAAAGAGGTATTATGCTTAAAATGGTGGATGGAGAAATTTTTAGATAGGTTAGATTTCCTTTCTAGCTAGCAAGTGTGTTAGTTTAGTCAGTGTGCTTAGCTTAGCAAGTGTGGTTTTTCGTCATTATTTTGGCTCATCTTGGTTTTACTCTTGATATTGTAGATGTCGACGCCTCTCCAAACATACATTGGATTTGCTGATGGTGCTTGTCGTAGTACACGGAATATCTCTTCCGCAGCTTGGGTTATCTATTCGCCCTCTGACGAGTTAGTTTCTATGCATGGGGTAAGCCTCGGTCAAACAACGAATAACATTGCAGAATACAGTGCAGTGGTTGAATTATTATCCGAATCTATTTCATTTGGAATTCGACGTTTGATAGTGAGGTTAGATTCTGAACTTGTTGTATTACAGCTTAATAGAGTTTATGCCATTAGAAATCCTGTGTTATTAAGGTTGTTTTTGAGAGTGCGTCTCTTGGAACGTGAATTTGATTACATTGAATATCAACATATTCCAAGGTCTTTGAATACATTAGCAGATGCAATTGCTTCTCAAGTGTTGGACAGACATTTATAATAATCATGCAAGTAAATTTAAAGACATTTCATCATACATGTTAAACAAGATAAGCCGATAATAGTGATATATAGATATAGATAGAAGTGTGTCCAAAAATATATACATCGTCTTCGATCATAGGTTTAACACACCTTATGATCGGCAAAATGATAGTGCAAAAAGTCAAAAATGTCACATGTGACTACAAAAGTGACTAGTCAATCACTGGTGGTGCTCTCTGTACGACACCACTGCGCGGGCTATCTTGCGCAGAAATCTCCTAAACGGTCCAGGGACTGCAACCACGAAGCGCTGAAGCCTCATTGGAATGTCATCCATAGTAGTCTCAGGTATATCTGCCGTGAGACGCTCTAGATCATGCTCCAAATCGGCTAGTACTTCTGCTGTCGCATCCTGTAAGGCCGGTGCCGGTGCAGCTGGATGTCGTCTGTCGTAAGGCCGGAGATTGGCTGGACGCTGTGGTCCAACATCTGCATTTTTAAAATTTTACTGTTACTTTGAGACGATATATATGAAAAATAAAAAATACATAATTAGAAAACTTGTGAAAATGAAAGTACCTCTGTCATCCCATTGTTCTCCCTGTGGAAGAACCATGTCCGGATCACCTCTGAAATCCATTCCGGCATATGGAAAGTCTTGTATCACAAAAAGCTGGCCCTCTAGCCAGTCGAAGTAACTGTCTGAGAATCGAACCACTGCAGCACCCTCGTCAGGATGCCGGGCCATCACCGCAACCCATCGAACAAGCTTTGGCTCCCGAGGACCCAAGTCATCAACAGTGAGTTGCTGAGGGATCAGCATAGGAACTCTCTCCAAGGCAAAGCTCACGACTAGAGGCCCATATCCAAAAGTCTTTAGTCGTCCGTTCTTTGCCTTGGTTAGTTGGCTCTTCATATGAGCCGACACAGCTTCGCACCAGTTGAAGATGGTGCCTTGGTAACAGTCAACTGCCATCCGCATTTGGGATCCGGAAGCAATGTGCAAGGCGGCCGCGCCACAAATCCTAGTGACCGTAAATGCAATAACTCTAAGTTCCGCCAGAGCGATGTGCTTTATCTCCACGCCCTTTTTATGGCGAGTCCCTGGTCTGCACCACTCCTCGCGGAGATCATCAAGGGATTGGCCACCCGGCCTGGTCCCCGCAAGGTTGAGTTGCTCACCTCTGTTTGGCAAGCCAGTGAGAAAGTATACATCCGAGGGCTCTATCTCGAGCTGGTGCCCTCCAATGTAAAAGCATTGATCTTGAACGTTCCATCGCTCAACTAGCCATTCCAAAAATCTTACCTGGCCCCTCATGCCCGGTATGGTCCAATATTTGTACAATCCACATGTTCTTAAGGCATCCAGAGAGGGTTGGTGGTTAATCGCAGCTTCATCGTCTTCTACGTGCTCTCTCTCTCTCCAGTCTAACATGTTTTGGGCCCTGCACATCAAAAGAGTCAATTAGAAATTAATTTGAGAAAATTTGGTGGTTTTTTGAGAGAGTTAGGGTTTTGAAATGCGCCCTTTGCGGAAGACGCACCCCGGCTTTTTAGCACAGGGCGTCCGGACGCAGCTCGCCTGAAGGCGGACTGCGTCCCCAGACCTTTTTCCCGTGTGAGAAAAAGTCGGGGGACGCGGCTCACCCGAAGGGCACCTGCGTCCGCCGAGGGGCGCATTTTGAACCCAAAACCCCCCAAAAAATGAAACAGAGACCAAAAACAAAAAACTAAACGGATAAAAATGAAGAGTGGGATGTGTAAAATACCTCGGTGAAGCGGCGTTCGATTCCGACGGTCAGATTTTCCGCAGCAACCACGGGAAGTTTCTTGTCAAAAGCTCCTTTTTCAACCTCAACAGTGAAACGGTAAAAATGACATGGTAAAAGGTCTTTTTATAGGTTTTTTGGATGAATTAGTTCATTTTTTACCATGAAAAGATGTTTTCAAATGTATTTTTGCCTATTTTAAACAGGTATGAGTAATGTGTCGCTTTTGTGCAGGACGAAGGGATTTCAAGGGAAATTGTAATTTTTCACAAACAAAATTTCAGAGTCATCTTTTAAGCCCTTTTCTGACTCCTAAAACATGAAAAGATCGCCGAGTGTTTCTTTTTCACTCGTTAAAACGGAATTAAAAGACGGTCCCCTTTTAGCTCTTTTCTGACCGTAAAATCAGGAAAAGATTGCCGGGTTTTTGTCGTTTCAAACTCGATAAGGAAATAAAACGACGTGTCTTTGATCGCTTTTTACTTTTCAGGTCAACGATACTATTATGAAAGTACTCCTTGGTCGCAAGATCAAGCGGTTCCCCCAGGTATTATTTTATACTTTTTCGGGCTTGAGGGACACAAATATACGAAAAAGTTCAACGTGGAGTTTCCTTAAGTTTTTCAGACTCTCTAAAATTGAAAAACGCCGAGTTTCTCCTATACTGGGCTCGTTAAACTTTTACAGTAAAGGACCTGTTCAATTACAAACAGGAACGAACCACTCCTTCCTAGGGTTCGCATTTAAACTAGGTTGGACTCGTCCGAAGGATGAGCTTATAATCAAGCATATGTTATCCTCCTCAAGCTTGTTAAAAATAAAGAGGTACTTGCCAGAAATGGTGGGGGAAAAAAGAGAAGAATGAACCTATTTGTCACCTTTTGCCTCAGAAGAAACTTTATTACCGCTCTTGAACACGACACTTTTCATTCACCTGGGTTGGGAAATCTTTTACCTCACAGTTGACTAAATCACTTTGAAAATCTTTAACCGGGTTCAGGGATCAACTTTGAGTTATTCGTCACCAAACCATCTGTTGTGTCGTTATGTGTTCAAGAGGTCTGCAAGCAAAACTTTCATCTGCAAAATACTTGTCATCCATTGACCATCCCTGAGTCAGTCCTTACAGCAACATTTCTTCAACTTGAACAATGATTTCGTGTTGCAGGCTTGCCTGCAACGGGTCGCTTTCTATCGACATCGACACATTATCTAGAAAGATGACTTAGGAATCGACAGTACCTTGAAGTCTGCATGCATCAATGGCAGGTTTCTCGCCTTTGACGTCAGTTTACATCATTGACTTTCGATCAGAGGATTCCGTGAAGTGTTCGACATCAAAACATCTATTCACATTTCACGGGTTGTGCTTGGTACTTTGAGAACCATTGACATTACTGGTGGTTTCTCTCACGCTTGTTAACAGTTTACATCATTGACTGGTAATCAAGTGGTTTCTACCATGTTCGACATCGAATCATTTAATCACATGGCTAGAATCGTACCAATTCGGGAAGTAGAAGTGAAGACCCTGGATCTAGTTTCTACCATCCAGGCTGCGAGGAGTTTTGTATTCATTATCTATGTAGACTAATCATAAACAGATGGCTGCGTCCATACTGTGTCTACAAAAGTCTATAAAAATGATGTACTGCAAGATCATTCCTGTATCAGAATAGTTAGTCCATTAGTTAAAGTTTTGAATCTGAGTATGGGAATGCCTACCTCAGTGATGATATAATCTTATCCATGTATTTTGTGTTGAAAATTGCAGGTTCCAACCAGGCCATCCACAAGACAATCCTTGAAATGATAAAGCGCTTCACCCTTCCTAGAATTACAAAACCCTATTCTATTCCAGGCTTCGCACTTTAGGGGGCAATCTGTTACACTAAAAAATGTCACCTTGACTACTTACAGTTAGTATGGCTCCAATCAACAAGTCATGCTACCCTCTTAGGCAAGTCTCATGCCTCTGTTATCCATCTCAAACTCAAAGAAGAGAGAAAGTCTTGTAAAAATCATGTTTATCTCTGGGGTCGCAGGTTCTCTCTAGCCTTACCTGCGGGGACGCTGACCATGTTCACAAAATCCGCGTCCATGGACGCTCTGTATGTTAAGGGACAGGTGCGTCCCTCTGTAAAAGGCAAAATGCGCGAGTTTTATCTTGAAAAAGTTACTTGTGGTTACTTCTAGAACATTCTAGAGGTCGGTTTGATGAAATGGATGCGCCTCCAGTTGGTTCATGTATCTCTATTAAGGGGGAACTTATCCCATCAATAAGGGAGCTATCCCACCCATAGAGGGGGATGATCCCATTGATAGTGGACCTGAATAACCTCTTTACAGCACTATAAATAAAGGCATTGAGCCAGGAGGAGAAGAGGTTGGAGCTATACATTTTCTTTGGGTAAATGCTGCAGGATTTAGGTCTTCCATTAGAGCCTTTGTGAGGAGAGATTGTCTTCACTTGATTCTACTTGGGAGAGGGTGAGCTTTGTCAAAGTAGAGGAAAACCCTTGATGGACCCTGGGAGGAACTTGCACAACACCAAGGCCAGGTTGTAAGAGTTTCTTTGTTTCGTTATTAATACAAACTGGTTTATTTTTCTCAATAGCTTGTGTTAATGAGTTATTTCATGTGTTCCTTGGTCTGCATGTTGAATATATGTTTTATTATATGAAATGCAAGTGCTTGGTAATTGTTTGATTGTTTGTGGTTGCAGGAATTGACTTGAAGGAGGAGCTCATCCGGATCGTCAAGAACGGACTTCAACAACAGCGTTTTGGAATAAGGTAAGCCTAAACACTTGTAGTTTTCATGTTGTAAAAGGTGTATTTAGAGAAAGATCACTCCATTTTGTCTTGTTTGTCATTAGAATGTCTTAGACTTCTAGGAAGGTCAGTCGTGTCCGCACCCTTGACAGATTCCGTGTGACACTCATACTCTGCCTCAAATGGTTGCTGCAACATTTGTTCGATCTACCCCACCTACTTTTTAAGTATCGAAAGCTCTGGTTTCTACTGTTCCTATATCAACTCCTCAGACATATTTACCTCAGTCTGGATCCACAATTCAAACTTCGGTTCAAATGCCTGTAGGACAACCTGGTTCAAGTACGATTGTCACAAGTCAACCTCAATTTACCTATCAACCGTACCAGGGACAATACCAATTTGGTCCTACTATGCAGCAGCCAGTATATCAGTATCAACCGTACTGTGGGTATACATATCAACAACCTTAACAACCCCAGTACGGTCCGGTTAATCCTGGTTTTCCGAGAGGATATAATATCCCAAATGCGATTCCAAATCCTAGTTATCCTGGATATCCTCCTCCTGGGGCTGGTCTCATGACCCAGAGTTTTAGGGACCCTAATCGTCAGTTACTGTTTATCGCAACTTTGGACTTACCTTATTTTTCGCGCCTTACGAACGACCCCATTAACTATCTTCCTATCTAGTATGTGTCTAATTCCATTTCAGATGATTCAATCCGTTTAAGGCTTTTCCAGCGCACTCTAATTGGTCTTGCGGCCAAATGGTACATTGAGTTACCGCGAGCCACTTTTTATAATTTCAGTCAGCTAGCTACTTCGTTTTTGACTCATTTTCAATTGCCAGTCAGATATGACAATGGCACGGAATTATTAACTTCGTTAAAGCAGTATACGTCCACTTACATTTCAGATCACATTCATGAATGGAGACGTCGACGCCGTTGAGTGAAAGTTTTTATTCTGGATCAGATCTTAGCCGAATGGTTTGTAAAATCTTTATTGCCAAAGATCACTGAGGATGTAGCTAAGGCCGAATTCGTTACTGAGGAGCAATTAATTGCTCAAGGAAAGTACCTTGACTTACTTTATATGCAGTCAGGTACGTTACACGAGAAAATCCCCGATCTTCCTAAGCAAAATCAAATCGCTGCAGCTCCTTCAGGGTCTCATGCTGCTGATGGTATGATTGGTACAGTTAATACCAAAAGTAAGAAGAATTCTTCCAAGAATTCTTCTCCTATCATAACCTTGCCAGATTCCCCGACAAGGGATTCTTCCACAGAAATTTCCGTTGATATTCATGTTGTAGAGTCATCTATAGCGAAATCAAAATCCGGTGGTAAGAAGAAAGGGAAGAAGAAAAATAAAACAAGTAAAAATTCGAAAGAGAAACCAGAAAAAGCGGAAGCAAATGATGAGAAACGCAAACCTCGTTATCCTTGTCTCATTTGTGAGGAAGAGCATTTTACAAGAGACTGACCTCATCGTGCAGAGGTTGCGAAAATTGTCAAAGGTTCTCAAACGCCTATTGTTTTGAAGGATCCTTTTCCAAGTCAAGACAGTAAGATGATAGGCTCTTCCTCAAATGCCAACGAAGAACCCATACTGATGATGTCCCATGTTAGGATTGCGACTCGATCGCATGATTATGGAAGTAAAAGTCCTGTTGATGGTAAAGAATCAGAATCTTATCATTCTAACCGATCAACCTCAGCTCCCGGTTCCAATCCACTACAGATCGAGAAACCTAACCCAGACTTAGTAATCAAACCGCCCGCCAAGGGTATACTTTGAAAGTCAACTTTCAATCCACATGCGAGAGCGGCTCAGAACTATAACATTGTTGAAGATTTAGCTGTTTAACCTTCAACAATGTTGGCTTTGGAAGTGCTGCAATCATGTCCAGCACAGCGTAAATTACTATTGTCGGATATAGGAGCTGTTGACGTGCAGGACTCGAACCTTATAATTTTCGATCTAGAAAATAGTACAACACGCTTACCTCATCAAATGGCTTTCCAGATCCCAGTGTTAGTCAAAAACAGACATATTTATAGGACTGTGATTGATGAGGGAGCCTCAACATGGATTATGTCGATACAGTGTTGGAGATCGCTTGGTTCTCCTTCGCTAAATCAATCCCCGATGATTCTAAAGGCCTTTGATGGCCGTGGGTTTCCTCCTTTTAGCATTCTACAGGATTTACCTATAGGGGTAGAAGGCAAAATTGTTAATCTAGATGTGGATATGGTTGATGCCCCTCTAGATTACAACCTTCTCTTGGGTCGTAGTTGGTCTGACGCTATGACAATTGTCGTTTCATCGGTCTTTCGGCTTATAAAATTCCCTCATAATGGAAAGATCGTAACTATAGACCAGCTGACTTACTTTTCATCCGACCCAGCCTCTTCTGAAAGTATTCAGCATGTCGGAAAAATGACTATCCCATATAAGGATGTTGGAGTAGGACTAGTTAAAGATGCTAGTTTACTGGGAAATTTTCCTTTTCCTCCTATCAACGCATCATCTTCTACTGCAACCATTCATATGATTTCATCAGACACTATTGTTTATGATGATCCTTGGATCGTACCTTCTGAATATGAGATAGACTCATTTGGTGATGTTATGCCTTTGAGTCCATATGAAATTGTGTATCAGGACGTGCAGTCATTTTCCGACCCATCTTCAACCAAAATTGACTTAATGAATGTGGTCCATGAAGAATAACTTTCAATATCAAACTTAGATTCAACAACGTTTTCCGAACTTGTTCACACTGATGAGCAAATTCGTGAAATCCTATGTGTCGATGATTTACCATGGGAAGATCTTCATCATAGATCTTCGTTTTTACCCGAGAGTGATCATTTTGAAAATGATTTTTCATCTATTTTTACGACTGAATATGTCAAGGAACCTCAGAATCCAATGAACAATCTTGATCCAGAGTTAAATTTGGGAAACATTTCTCGAACTATTCCTATTGATATTTCAGTTAAGCTTGTAATTGTTGAAAACATTCATATAGGTGCCTCTTGTACGAAAGATGAAATTCAAACATATAAGGCCCTATTTCAAGAATTTTGTGACGTGTTTGCCTGGTCATATGAGGAAATGTCAGGAATTGACCCCGCAATTGTTGTCCATGAAATCAAAACTTACCCGGATGCTAAACCCGTCCATCAACGTTTGCGTCAGATCCACCCGAGAAAAGCTACTGCTATTAAAGAAGAAATTGAAAAATTACTCAAATCAGGTTTCATTTATCTGATTCTGTTAATGGATTGGGTATCGAATATTGTTCCTGTTAACAAAAAGCAAGGGACAATAAGAATATGTATCGATTATAGGGACATTAATCGAGCCTGTCCAGAAGACAATTACCCAACTCCCTATATCGATCAAATCATTGATGATTGTGCCGGCAGTGAAATATTCTCCTTCATCGATGGTTTTTCCGGATACAATCAAATCAATATTCTACATGCTGATCAACCAAAAATGGCTTTCATTTGTCCATGGGGGACATTTTCTTATTGCAAATTACCTTTTGGGCTCAAGAGTGTCGGGGCAACTTTTCAAAGGGCCATGTCTTATGCGTTTCATGACATCAAGCACATTGTGCAACCCTATCTCGATGATTTTCCTGCTCATTCATTACATCGATCTTATCATCTCATCCCTTTACGAGCAATCTTTATGAGGTGTAGGCATTATCGAATTAGGTTGAATCCACACAAGTGTGTTTTCTGTATAGAAACGGGTCGGTTACTGGGGTTTGTTGTTTCGAAATCCGGCATTCGCGTCGATCCCTCGAAGGTTGAAGCTATTGTCAAATTGCCTCCTCCTTCGAGTCTTCACCAACTCCAAAGTTTGCAAGGGAAAGCAAACTTTTTACGCTAATTCATTCCTAACTACGCTAAGATCACAAACATTTTTACCCGGTTGTTGAAATAGAATACTCCATTCTTTTGGGATGAGATAGCTGATAAATCTTTTGATGCACTAAAACACGCATTGACCCATGCACCGTTATTGCATCCTCCCAACTACAACCATGACTAATTCTTGTATCTCGCCGCTTCCCATTCCACCATTGGAATGGTGTTAGTTCAGGAAGATGAATTCGGTACTGAACATGTGATATATTACCTTAGTCTAACTTTAAATCCAACTAAGCTAAAATACTCACATGTGGAGAAATTGGCATTGGCAGCTGTTCAAGCTGTCCAACGTTTTCGTCATTACATTTTACTATGTAAAACTACAGTAATTTCTTATTGCAACCCTATGATCTATATATTGACCAAGCAATGTCTAGGGGGCAAGTACTCCAAATGGATTGTCATCCTACAGGAGTTCTACTTGGAATTTGAAAAGTCTAAGTCGAAGAAATCTTTAGTTTTTGCGGAGTTAATGTGTGACTTCCCGCGTGCTGACACGGAAACTGTGGCGGAAGAGCCCATTGCGGATGAATCCTTGTTTCTAATCAACACTTTAGATCCATGGTATGGGGATATCATCGTTTATCTCTAGACCCAATCCTTTCGGCCAGAAATATCAAGGTTAAAACGTCGAAAAATACGATTCCAGTCCAAACAATTCAGAATTATTGGAGATACTCTTTATCGTCGTGGGGTGGACTCTGTTTTTCGACGTTGTTTAACTCATGAGGAAGCTGAAAGGGTTCTAAATGGCTGTCACTCTAGAGCGTGTGGCGGTCATATGTCTGGGTATGCCATAGCCCAAAATATATTGCGCGCTGGCCACTTTTGGCCGTCTTTGTTTAAAGATTGTATTAACGCGGTCCGAAAATGCCACAACTGCCAAATTTTTTATCGAAAGATGTGCGGTCCACCTGCTCCTCTCCACCCTATAATTTCCATTGGTCCATTTGCAAAATGGGGTATCGATTTTATTACATGTAACCCTCACTCGACCGGGGGGCATGCGTATATCATCCTTGCGGTAGATTATTTTACCGAGTGGGCCGAGGCGATGCCTACATTTGAGGCAGACGGAAAAATAGCTGTGATTTTCATGTTCAATCATATAATTTCTAGGTTTGGTGTTCCACAAGCGATTATCACTGATCATGGGCGTCATTTTTGAAACGTTATTGTTACACAGTAATTTGTCACTGCCTTCCTGTCAGTCACCCTGCTGTGCCCAGAATTCACAATCATCAAGTTCCTGCTTCCTGAACTGGCCCAAAAACCCATTTTTCTAAAGTTTTGTTCATCAGCGCGTCTGTTCCTAAAATAACCGCGATGACTGGTGCCCTGTAGTGTATTCCGTGCGCTGCCAGCGTGGAAGGACATCACTTTTCCGCGATGGTCGACAGCGCGCCTTTCCCGTGTGCTTCCGCGCTGACATGACTGTCCCAGTTATTGAGACGCGGCGACAGTGCGATAGTTTCCTAATAATCCGCGTTGATCCAGTTTGGGCGAATTTGTTCAAACAGCCAGCCTTCCAGATAATTCCAGGCTTGGTTGTTAGCTTTGTGAATGTCGACTCCCTTCTATGGCATGTCTGTTCGACCCTTTGCAACAACTTCCCTTGAAGATAAGCTCATCCTTCCACCCTTTTAGGAGACTCCTTCTCCTATATAAACTCTCACCATTACCATGAGCAGCTAGTTAGACATAGCTTGGAATAGCTTGGATTGTATAGAGCTTGTAGTGCTCAGATTGCTGCTACTATAGGTTTGGTGTGCTAGGTGTGGAAGTGAATGATTGCTTAGGGAAGGTTGTTTTGTGTTGCTTGTCATGTGAGAGAGAGTTGTTTTGTCTTGGGAGAATCATGCTCAAAGGTGAATGCTTGAGATACATGCTGACTGGCCCCTCCTGAGAAGGTTACCGACGTCAGAACATTTGGTTGTACTCTTCTCTATTCTGATTAATAATAGATGACTGCTATTATTGTTCCATTCTCATTTGTCTATGCTATGGTTAAATGTGAATTACATCTTTTCTGACCGATGTATAGTTGCTTTTACTAGATTTCACGCTTGTGTTTGTTTCCTCTTCGTGTGTGCAGGTATCTATTCGCGGAGATCGCGGAAGATTGTGACCAGCCGAAGCGAAGGAGCGAAGGCAACATCTCTTCGTCAAACGACAGCGCAGGAATCCAAGTAGGTGCTCTTTACCTCTTGTTTAATCGTAATTAGGAACATGCATGGCAGCATTGTGTGATTGTTTCTAGACCCCTGCTGGGCTAGTAGGGATCGCCTCTATCCGTAGAGGGGATTTACCTCTCCAACAATTTGGCGACTCCGCTGGGGATCAGCCTTTTTGTCTCTTGAGTCCGCTTTTGTGTTTGACTTTGATTGGTCTTTTTTCCGAGTTTTCGGGATTGTCTCTTTGCTTATAAACTTTCTGGGTACTTCTGGGAAGTATTTTAATTGTTAAAAGACTCTTGCCTTTGGTTTGGGAAGTTTTTGTTTTGGCCTTGCTTGTTTTTTTCTCTCAGCGCGTTTTAATTCAGAACAGTCGCGCTGACATCGCGACCCTGTTCCTTTGGTATTCTTTCCATCGCGGTTGTACGTCTAACAGTCGCGCTGACCTCGTTTTCAGAGACAGCGCGCTTTATTCGTGTCCTTCCGCGCTGACATCGCGCCGCCACTTCTTTGTGATTTGTGTCATCGCGTCTGTGTGTTTTCTTTCTGCGCTGACCTCGTTTTTCTGAGACAGCGCGCTTTATCCCTGTCCTTCCGCGCTGACGTCGCAAAGTTGCTACAGGCCTCCTTCTGTCAGCGCCGAGTTGCTGAAGGCTACCCGCGCTGATCCTGTAAAATTCATTTTTGACCAAATTGGCCTCCTGAACCTCTTGCTGTGACTTTCCCTTCTTCTCTCCACCTGTTTGATGACTTGCTTTTCACTGTCTGAACTCTGAACTGCTTGATTGCGGAGCTTGGTTCCATAGGGTTTCGTTTTTGCTCAGTTCTTAAGTTTGCAAATACCTTCCCTTTTTGCTTTCGCTGCTTGGTTCGTGTTTCCATCATTACTTTTACAATTGCTGGATTGTGTTGGGTCCCTAATTGACTGGTTGTGACTCTCGTCCTTCGGGTGTTCGCTTTTCTCTATTGATTTCGCACTCTAGCCCTAGGACATCTAGAGGCCGTGTGTGTGTCAAGCCTACCGTAGGAATCTTGTCCGCCTGTTTGACCAGCCGATTTCAGATTTGTTTATGCACTTGTTCAGTGATTGTTGGAGTGTTTTGGTTTGCGTTTCCGGGTGGTTTTTCGCTTCCTCCTTGCTTGCAATCCTTGCTTTTCTTGCCGGGCTTAGATCACATAGCTCGTGCAGAATTTAGTTTTCCTTTGATTTGGAAGCTTTGGTTGAGTGTTTCGGGGACTCTGTGTGCTTTCATTAAGTAGTTTACTTGGTGTTCCGGTTCCTCCAAATTCATTTAGATGCTTTGTGCCATTGAAAGGAAATCAAACTAGTAGCTTTGCTTTAAAAAATTGAAAAGGAAAAGAACATTTCATTGATTCGCATCTTCAAAAGAAAAAGTTTCCTTTCCTCGCTTTAGTTGCATTAAGTTGCTTGTTTGCTTGTATTTGTTTTGTTTGATTAAAAATTCCTTACCCTCTCGTAGCTAGAATTCATCGAACAAAATGAAATTCTTTGGCATGTAGTTTGCATCTAGGTAATTGTGGGAGAGCATACGATAGAGCTTGAAATCGAAACTTAATCTCAAGATCAACTGTAAAATGAACCAAATGAATCTAAAAACGCATTGGAACTAAACACAAATTTCTAGAGGTCTAGGTTAAAGACGTGTTCCGGCGTCTTTAAACATAGTCACTGTTGTTTCACATTAGGTTGGGTGATTCCTCCTTCTGTGACTCGATAGTGGTCTAACACGGACTGCGCTCCCACGTACCGTCGCGTATATAAGGAGACCCCACTAGGCCTTTATCCTTTATCCATAGGAAGCCGAGTCAGCCGCCCTACGATTCGTAATGCAGTGAACACAGCATTCACGAAGATCGACCACCCGTACCCTAAAAAGTATTCTGTGGTTTTGCGAAAAGTTTGGCACACCCTCTACCTAGAATTCCAGAGCAGTCACTTTTGATCCTTTTCGGACTCCCTAAACGAAAAGGTGCCTGTGAGCGTCTTGTCACTTCGTGCTCATTAAACATTCGAAGGAGACTGGAGTCATCTTTTCGTCCTTTTCTCGACTCCTGAAACATGAAAAGGTCAAGTTTGGTTCTTGTGTCTTAAAATTAATTCGGCCACGATAACATCACCCAGTTAGATCTTGTGTACGTTAGCTTGAGTAGGTTCCGTTTTCATTCGCTATGGCAACTTTTCCAAGATTCATTAACCCAGGTTCCCCCTCTGATGGGAATCCAGGACAATTCCCTCCTCTTGGGAATGTTGGTGCTCCTTATATGGCAACGTTGTCCCTACCTGGGTTAACTGTTGGGTTGCCTGTGTGGTTGTTTTCAACCTCCTTGGTCTCTACCGTATCGGCTGTTAGTCCATCAGTCCCTCCACCTGAACAATGTCATGTTGATCCTAAGGTGGATCTCTCCCCTTCGATGCCTACTTCTACGTCATCCTCTTGTACTTCACCTAGTGAAAGCCTCGATTCGCATAACCAGGTGGCTAAGAAGAAGAAGAGGAAGACCAAGAAGAAGAAGTCCCCTAAGGGAGAGCCTACACACACAGTCCCCCTCTCAAGTCCAGCTATCCCCTCCAGTATACCTGAAGTCGGGTCATCTTCTGCTCCTCCGTGGAAGGTCAAGTTTCCTTGTCGATTATGCAAGGAGGACCATCTCCTTCGTGATTGCCCTGGCATTCCCAGGGTATTAGAAGTTTGGTCTCACGATCCGGCCCGCCCTCCATCGTCCACTGACGATCATGGCGATGTTATCCCATCAGTTGGGAATGGTAAGGAGAAAGGGAAGCTTCGAATCCCCTGTCGACTTTGTGAAGGCAAACATCCCCTTCACCTTTGTCCACTCATGGATAAAGCCTCTGCTGTGTTGGAAAGTCTTGCTTCTTCTCCGAATCCATTTCCCGCTGGTTATCGTCTTTCTACAGCTGTAGATCGCGCCCCTGTTCACAAAGAGATCGCTTCAGATTCTCCTTTCGTCCAGGCCCCTCTTCCCCAACCTGGCTGTTCCCAGCCTGTTCCAGACCCGCCGTTGGTCAGAAAGGGTGTTGATTCGAGTTCACCTCCTCTCAACCACTCTGTTTCGGAAGAGCAAAATTCTCATGTTCTTCTTGTCTCCTCGGATTCTCCCGAGTTTGATAAAGGTTCTCCTGAAACCTCTCCAGAGAATTTAGATTTGGTTCTTTCCGAGCAGGGGGGCAACCATATGGTTCCCCCACCAAGTAGTTCGGTCATCTCCTTTGATTGGAGTCGTTTGACTGCCCCTCCCCTTCCGTCCCATGTGCCTTTCTGGGTCACTGCCTATGCTTGCAATAAGGCGCTGCCTGGCACTCTGTTAGACGAAGGAGCATCGGTTAGTCTCATGCCCGTTACTACTTGGTGAGCTTTGGGTTCCCCATCGCTCGTACCTATCGCGCCGCATCTCACCGCGTTTGATGGAGGAACAAGTCAGCCATTAGGGATCCTCCCGAAGTTTCCTATTACTTTGGGGGGCAAGACTGTCTATATAGACATCTCAGTTACCCAAGGTTCTCTAGACTTTAGTCTTCTCCTTGGTCGTGATTATGTGTATGCCATGGGAGCCCTTGTTTCTTCACTTTTCCGTGTGGTCTGCTTTCCACACGACGGAAGAATCGTGACATTCGATCAATTATCGTTCGTTCGTCCACAAGCCCCTCCCGCACATTCGTCTTTCCCTCCTGGCTTTCATCCACAAGTTGCATCTGCCTCGCCGCAAATCAACTACGTGGCCACCCACCCCGTGCCCGTACCCAGTGCTGACACCATCGTGCATAGTGTCCTGAGGGCATTAGGTCCTGATTTCCAGGATGTTGGCCTTCCCTCCGGAGCCACTTTCTTGGAGGCCTCCGCTTCCCGTTCATTATGATGAAGTCTGGATGGAGCATAGTTCTTTTCCGGTCTCAAGCTCCTTAAAAAATGAAACTGGGTCTGGTTCGAGCATAGTTCCTGATCTTGTGTCAAGCTCATTAAAAAATGAAACAAGGGTTATGAGGATAGTTCTTTTATTGTGTCAACCTCGTTAAAAAATGAAACAACTCCCTTTCCAAATCGAGTCTTTTGATTAAGATCTCGTAAAATCCCAGTCGAGTCTTTCCAAGATCTCGAAAGTGAACCTTCATTCCATCCACTTTGTCGAATGCAATGAAGCTTGGGGGGCATGTACCTCGATTTGCATTATTATACTGGGGGCATGCGAACTTATAACAAGCATAGTTTTTCGTTTCAAGCTTGTGTAAACATGAAACCGAATCCAAGCAAAGTTCTCCACGGTTCAAGCTTGTGTAAAAATGAACCCATACCCGATTTACATCTCGTGATTGCCATTTTTATCTGCTGAATTCTGCTAGATGAGCCTTGGTTGTTTCATTCCATTGCTACCATCTCTTAGGCCGATCATATGCTCTCACTTGGTTGTTTATCCTTTCCTGAGGAACCGCAGCGATGAGTGGTTTTATTAGCTAGCCTCTTAACCATTACATGTTTTGAACAGTTCCACCATTACCGGAACCAGTTGCTACCCTTTATACCACTCGTTCCTCTAGGACGAGTCTTCTTTAAGCTCTTTTCTGACTCGTAGAATGTGAAAAGATTGCCGAGTATTTTTCCCTTTTTGACTCGTTAAAGAGAATAAAAATGGAGGTCTGCTTTCAGCTCTTTTCTGACCGTTTAAAGATTAAAAGATTGCCGAGTCCCCCTCTCGACTCGTTAAAAAAATGAGAGGCGGTCGCCTTTAAAGCTCTTTTTTCGACCGTCTAAACTCAAAAAGATTGTCGGGTTTTTGTCGTTTCGAACTCGTTATTGGCTCCAAAACGACGTGCTTCTGACCGCTTTTTTACTTTTTCGGGTCGAAGTTACTATTTACGAAAAGTACTCCTCGATCATTTTGGTCGGGCGGTTCTTTCGAGTATTGTTTTATACTTTTTCGGGCTCGAGAGACACAACTTTACGAAAAAGGACCCCCCTGGAGTTTTCTTTTCTGCTATCTTTTCAGACTCTCTAAACAGAAAAAGGCGCTGAGTTCTTCCTTTGTCAGACTCGTTAAACACTTAATGACATCGGGTATTGTCGAAATGACGCACATCAAGCATATGCTATCCCCGTCAAGCTTGTCATTCAAAAAATAATTGGGGTACCTGCCAGAAATGGTGGGGAAAATGGAACTATGATTACAGTCGTGTCGGCAGTACGTCGCTCTTGAACATGGCACTCCGCTGCTTCGTGTCTGGGTGGGGTCATCTCATCTTGTTTTCACTAGCCTCCATGGGTTTGGGTTATCCTATTTGGCCTCTCATTTTCTCATTGCCATCATCACCATATCCTCTGCTCATTTGATGTCAAGTACTGCCAAACCCGTCTTAGTGCCGCCATATGCTCAAGAGAAGTTGACCTCTGCAACAATACAACCTCATCTGCTATCTCACACAAACTATTTTACCTCTGTCTCGCGTCGATGATGTGGGAAACATCATGGCCCACCTTCGATCAAGGTCCTTTCCCGTCGACTCCAACTCATTATCCGGGAAAGTGACTTAGAGACTCCTTTCAGGTGCCTTGGAGCCTGCATGCCTCAATGGCAGGTTCTTCGTGTTCGACGTAAGGTTTACATCACTGGCCTTCGATCGAACGATTCCGTGGGTGTTCGACACCAACTCATTGATTCACAAGCCACGGGTTGTACCTATAGTACCTTGAGGGCCATTGTCATTATTGGTGGTACCTCTCGCGTCTGTTAACAGTTTCCATCATTGACTGGTAATCAGACGATGTTCATGCATGTTCGACTTCAACTCCTGTATTCACATGTTTGAACTTGTACTTTGTTCGGGTCGAGATGGAGCGCAAGACCCTGGGCCCCTGTCTGTTATGGTCCAGGCTGCGATTTTGTGGATGATCATTACATGACTCATTGATGGATGGCTGCGCCCATACCTGAGTCTTCATGGATGGCTGCGACCATGCCTTATCATTCTTTTGGTCTCTTTAGCTGGGTGGCTGCGTCCATTCCACGGACCATTCTCGCATGTCTTTTGGATGGCTGCGCCCATGCTTAGACTACATGTACTTGATTGTCGGAGATTTTCGGTCCTTCCCGGTGGTGTTCCAGTTCGGCGTGTGTTGTAAAGAATTTCACCCCTCCCACTCTCTCGGTCTTCATGCTTTAGGGGGCATCTGTTACACAGTAATTTGTCACTGCCTTCCTGTCAATCACCCTGCTGTGCCCAGAATTCACAATCATCAAGTTCCTGCTTCCTGAACTAGCCCAAAAACCCATTTTTCTAAAGTTTTGTTCATCCGCGCGTCTATTCCTAAAATGACCGCGATGACGGGCGCCCTGTAGTGTATTCCGTGCGCTGCCAGCGCAGAAGGACATCACTTTTCCGCGATGGTCGACAGCGCGCCTTTCCCATGTGCTTCCGCGCTGACATGACTGTCCCAGTTATTGAGACGCGGCGACAGCGCGACAGTTTCCTAATAATCCGCACTGATCTAGTTTGGGCGAATTTGTTCAAACAGCCAGCCTTCCAGATAATTCCAGGTTTGGTTGTTAGCTTTGTGAATGTCGACTCCCTTCTATGGCATGTCTGTTCGACCCTTTTCAACAACTTCCCTTGAAGATAAGCTCATCCTTCCACCCTTTTAGGAGACTCCTTCTCCTATATAAACTCTCACCATTACCATGAGCAGCTAGTTAGACATAGCTTGGAATAGCTTGGATTGTATAGAGCTTGTAGTGCTCATATTGCTGCTACTATAGGTTTGGTGTGCTAGGTGTGGAAGTGAATGATTGCTTAGGGAAGGTTGTCTTGTGTTGCTTGTCATGTGAGAGAGAGTTGTTTTGTCTTGGGAGAATCATGCTCAAAGGTGAATGCTTGAGATACATGCTGATTGGCCCCTCCTGAGAAGGTTACCGACGTCAGAACATTTGGTTGTACTCTTCTCTATTCTGATTAATAATAGATGACTGCTATTATTGTTCCATTCTCATTTGTCTATGCTATGGTTAAATGTGAATTACATCTTTTCTGACCGATGTATAGTTGCTTTTACTAGATTTCACGCTTGTGTTTGTTTCCTCTTCGTGTGTGCAGGTATCTATTCGCGGAGATCGCGGAGGATTGTGACCAGCCGAAGCGAAGGAGCGAAGGCAACATCTCTTCGTCAAACGACAGCGCAGGAATCCAAGTAGGTGCTCTTTACCTCTTGTTTAATCGTAATTAGGAACATGCATGGCAGCATTGTGTGATTGTTGCTAGACCCCTGCTGGGCTAGTAGGGATCGCCTCTATCCGTAGAGGGGATTTACCTCTCTAACAGTTATGATGACTGAACTTACAGGCCAGCTTGGCTTGCATCATGATAGTTTAACTCCATATTATCCACAAGCTAATGGTCTGGTTGAAGCCATCAACAAAGTTCTAGTCATCATGATCCGACGAATCATTGGGATTCACAGGTCGAATTGGCATAACATGTTATTTTCAGTGCTTTGGGCGTATCGAACCTCAGTAAAAACGTCAATAGGGTTCACTCCTTTCCAACTAGTTTATGGTCTGGAAGCTGTGTTACCCATTGAATGTGAAATGTCTTCATTGCAAATGGCCATCGAGTTACTTCTAGCCACTTCCGAAGAGGAAAAATGTTTGTTATACTTGGCTCAGCTAGATGAGAATCGACGTGATGCTACATTGGCGATTGAAACTCATGCAAAACGTATTAAAGCTCAGTATGATCGAAATGTGACCCCTCAAAATTTTTCGGAAGGAGACCTAGTCTTATTGTATGATCAAGAAAATGATAAATTAGGCGCTGGAAAATTCGTACCTATGTGGCATGGTCCCTATGTTGTCAAGCGAAAGCTAGCAAAAGGGGCCTATGAATTGGTAGACTTTGATGGGGTCTCTTTAGGTAAACCTAGAAATGGTCTTTACCTGAAGAGGTATTATGCTTAAAAATGGGTGTGGAGATTTTTAGTTAGGATAGTTTTCTTTCTAGCGAGTGTGTTTTAGTTTTAAAAGTGTGCTTAGCTTAGAGAGTGTTTTTCATCATTATTCCTGCTTATCTTGGTTTTACTCTTGATATTGCAGATGTCGACGCCTCTCCAAACATACATTGGTTTTGCTGATGGTGCTTGTCGTAATACATGGAACATTTCTTCCGCAGCTTGGGTTATCTATTTGCCCTCTGACGAGTTGGTATCTATGCATGGGGTAAGCCTCGGTCAAACAATGAACAACATTGCAGAGTATAGTGTAGTGATTGATTTATTATCTGAATCTATTTCATTTGGGATTCGGAGTTTGATAGTGAGGTTAGATTCTGAACTCGTTGTATTACAGCTTAATAGAGTATATGCCATTAGAAATCCAGTTTTATTGAGATTATTTTTGAGAGTACGTCTCTTGGAACGTGAATTTGATTATATTGAATATCAGCATATTCCAAGATCTTTAAATACATTAGCAGATGCAATTGCTTCTCAAATGTTAAGTAGACATTTGCAATAATCATACAAATAAATTTAAAAACATTCCATAACATGTTTTACAATATAAGCCGGTAATAGTGATATAGTATAATATAGGAGTGTGTCAAAATATACATCATCCTCGATCATAGGTTGAAAAACACCTTATGATCGGCAAAAATGATAGTACAAAAAGCAAAAATGTCATATGTGTCTACAATAGGCGATCATCCTATCACTGGTGATGATCTCGATAAGAAACCACTATACGGGCCACCTTACAAAGGAACCTCCTAAAAGGTCCTGGGACCCCAATCACATAGCGTTGTAGTCGACGAGGAATGTCATCTATGTCGGTCTCCGAAATGTCTCCTGTCAAATGCTCTAGATGGCTATGCAATTCGGCCAAGATCTCTGCTGATTCGTCCAGTGGGGCTGGTGCCACTGCAGCTAGTTGTTTCCTCTCGTAAGGCCCAGATCGGTTGGTCACTGTGGACCCACATCTGCATTTGAAACTTTTACTATCAATTTTGGGACGAGATAAAAACAAAAAAATTTAAATTAGGAAAATGTTGAAAATGATTTTACCTGAGTCATCCCATTGCTCTCCTGGTCGAAGAGCCATGTCTAGGTCATCGCGAAAATCTACCCCAGCCTAAGGAAAGTCTTGAATAGCAAAAACCTGGTTTTCCAACCAATGGAAATACTCAGGTGTTAATCGAATAACCTCTGTCCCCTCCTCAGGATGATGGGCCATAACTGCAACCCATTGCATCAGTTTGGGCTCTCGAGGAAGTCTAGCTCCAACAGTGAGGTGTTGTGGGACCAACATTGGGACCCTCTCCAGACCAAAGCTCATGACTAAAGCACCATATCCAAAGGTCTTCAGTTGTCCGTTCTTGGCTCTAGTCAGTTGGCCTTTTACATTAGCCAACACAGCATCGCACCAGTTGAAGATGGTGCCACGAAAGCAGTCAACTGCCATCTGCATTTGGGATCCAGTGGCTATATGTAGTGCTGCACTCCCGCAAAGCCTGGTAACAGTAAACGCGATTACCATGAGTTCAGGAAGGGATATGGTTTTGATGTCTATCCCTTTGTCTCTAGTCTAGTTGTTACAGAACTCTAGCCGGAGGCTATCGATAGACTGGCCACCTGGCCTAGTCCCGAATAGAGTCAAGTGTTCACCTCTCTTAGGAAAGCCAGTCAAAAAGTATATGTCTTCCGGCTCCATTTCAAGCTGGTGACCACCAATGAAGAAGCACTGGTCCTGTATGCTCCACCTGTCTACCAGCCACTCCAAGAAGTCCACTTGGGCCCTCATGCCAGGTATGGCCCAGAATTTATACAAGCCACATGCCTTCAATGCATCGATCGAAGGTTGATGATTTATCATGACAAGATCTACGTCCTCATGCTCCCGTTCTCACCAATCAAGCATGATGTATACTCTACATCCAACAAAAAGGCGAATTAGAATATAAAAAATGAAATTTTTGGGTGAATTTTGAGAAATTTAGGGTTAAAAACCCTTGCTGCGGGGACCACACCCTCTCTGTTAGAGATAGTACGTGGGTCCGCATCTTGCCTTCACGGCAGGTGCAGACCCCTGACTTTTTCCCCATTACGAAAAAGTCGGGGTCCGCAGGCTACTTGTGTTGTGCCTACGGACCCTCGCGTGCGAGTTTCTAGCCTAAAAATCCTCTAAAAAATGAATTTAAAACCTAAAAAAAAAATTGAAACGGATGAATTTGAAGAGTAGGATGATGTGGATTGCCTGGAGGAGATGGCGCTATATTCCAACGGACGGATTTTCCGCAATCTTCACAGGAAGTTTCTGACCAAAAGCTCTATTTTCTCACCCAAAACTCAAACGGTAAAAATGAATTGACGGAAGCCCTTTTTATAAGTTTTTTGAATAAATGAGTTATTAATTTGTTTATGTTTCACTTTAGAAAGGTAACTTTTGCAGCATTTTTATCCATTTTAAACAGGTATGAGTAATGTTTGAGCTTTTGTTCAGGATAACGGATTTTCAGGCGAAATCGGTCATTTTCGACGAAAAAAACATTAGAGTCACCTTTAAGCTCTTTTCTGACTCCTAAAACATGAAAAGATTGCTGCATTTTTGTCGTTTCAAATTCGATATTGGTTAGGAAACGACGTGTCATTGATCGCTTTTTTACTTTTTCAGATCAGAGGCACTAATTACGAAAATTACTCCTTGGTCATAATGATCAAGCGGTTCTCTCAGGTATTATTTTATACTTTCTCGGGCTTGGGAGACACAAATTTACAAAAAAGGACAACCATGGAGTCTTCTTAAGTTTTTTTAGACTCTCTAAAATTGAAAAACGCCGAGTTTCTCCTATACTGGACTCATTAAAATTTGACAGTAAAGGACCTGTTCAATTACAAACAGGAACGGACCACTCCTTCTTAGGGTTCGAATTTAAACTAAGTTGGACTCATCCGAAGGATGAGCTTATAATCAAGCAAACGTTATCCTCCTCAAGCTTGTCAAAAATAAAGAGGTACTTGCCAGAAATGGTGGGGGAAAAGAGAGAAAAATGAGCCTGTTTTTCATACTTTGTAACCACTCTTGAACACGACACCTTTTACTCACCTGGGTTGGGAAATCCTTTGCCTAACAGTTGATCAAACTGCATTGAAAGTCTTCAGCCGGTTTCTGGGTATCAACTTTGGGTCAATTGTCACCAAACCATCTGCCATGTCGTTATGTGTTCAAGAGGTTAGTGCAAATAAGCCATTCATCTGCAAAATATCTGTCATCCATCTTGACCATCCCTGAGTCAGTCCTTGCAATTAAATTTCTTCAAACTTGATCTATGATTTCGTATTGTGGGCTTGCCTACGACGGACGCTTTCTATCGACTTCAGCTCATTATCTAGAAATATGATCTAGAAATCGTCAGTACCTTGGATCTGCATGCCTCAATGGCAGGTTTCTCGCCTTCGACAATAGGTTGCATCATTGACCTTTGATCAAAGGATTCCGTGGCATGTTCGACATCAACACATCTATTCACATCTCATGGATTGTACTGAGTACTTTGAGAGCCATTGACATTACAGGTGGTTTCTCTCACACTTGTTAACAGTTTACATCATTGACTGGTAATCAAGTGGTTTCTACCATGTTCGACTTCAACACATTCATTCGCATGGATAGAATCGTACTGTTTCGGGAAGTAGAAATGAAGACCCTGGATCTAGTTTCCGCCATCCAGGCTACGAGGAATTTTGTATTCATTATACTGTGGACTATTCATAAACAGATGGCTACGTCCATACTGTGTCTACATGTGTCTATACTTATGATGTATTACAAGATCATTCCTATATCAGAGCAGTAGTTAGTTTTCTAGTCAGTTTTGATCTGAGTATGGGAATGCCTATCTCAGCAATGATATGATCTCATATCTATATATATATATATATATATATATAGATAGATATTTATATATTTTGCATTGAATGTTTTTACTAGTTCCAACCAGGCTCTCCACAAGATGATCCTCGAAATGATAAAGTACTTCACTCTTCCTAGATGATAAATGAAATCCTCATCTACTACACACTTCACACTTTAGGGGGAAACCTGTTACACAACCATGACTATTTTCAGTCAGTATGGGTCTATCACCACTTATACTGTCCTCCTAAGCAAGTCTCAGACCTCAGCTCTTCATGTCAAGCTTTGAAAATGAGAGAAAGACATTAAAAATCAATAAAGCTCTGGTTCCGCACTTTCTCTCACTGTTGCCTGCGGTCCCACACCCCCTGTTTACATTACCTGTGGACCTGCCCGCTCTGTCTCTAAAGGAGTGGGTGTGGACCCCTGTGAAAGTCAAAAAAGTGCAAGTTTATTCTAAAAAACTCACTTTGGGTTAATTCTAGATGATTCTAGAAGGAATTTTGACGTGGATTGTTCGCTCTTAGGTGGTTCATGCATCCCAAAAGAGAAGGAGCTAATCCTTGATGAGAGGAGCTATCACTTTGAAGGAGGGCTTTATCCCTTTGAAGGAGGACCTAGTAACTTCCCTCCATTGCACTATAAATTAAGGCATTGGGCTGGTTGCTAGGGAGGTTAGAAGCTGAACATTTTTTAGGGTAAATGCTGGTGGAATTGAGACTTCATAGTTAAGCTTGAGAGGAGAGATCACATACCTTTTTGGCTTCATTGGGAAGAGAGTGAAACTTGTCAAAATAGAGGATACTTCTTGCTAGACCCTCGGAGGAGCTTGTACAGCATCAAGGCACAAGTTGTAAAGTTCTTCTTTGATTTGAATTAATACAATCAGATTCATTTTTCTCAAAAAATTGTCTTATGTCATTTGTTTCATGAATTCCTTGATCATCATGATAAGTATGCTTTATGATATTGGCTTTTCAGGTGCTATTTAATTTGTGTGCTTGTTTGTGTTTGCGGATTCGCTACAAGGGAGCTCATTTGGATCAAACGAGCGAGGCTTCCACAAACTTGAATTGGACCCAAGGTAGGCCTAAAACACTTGTTTGCCTTTGTTTATAAATTGCATATTTAGAGAAAGATAGTTTTTGATTGGCTTTCTTGTCACTAGATATTGTTAGATACTAGGGAGGTCAATCTTGTCCACAAGATCGACTCATTCCGTGTGACAAGATCTAAAGGATGGACTGAAGTATCTAGGTTTCAAACTCAAACTTGATGGATACAAAATAGCAGACTGGAACTGGCTTATTACCAAGGTGGAGAAAAGAATCAATATATGGTGTCATCGGTTCCTATCAAGGGCAGGAAGACTGATTCTTATCAAAGCAGTTTTGGAAGCTACTCTCGTCTTTTGGATGTCTTTGGCATGGATCCCAAGGGGATTCTTCACAGAATACAAAAAGCATGCAGTCAATTCCTGTGGAAGGGGCGAAAGGACGGGAAACTCTTTGCCTGGGTCAAATGGAACAAAATCGCCACTCCCAAAAAATGGGGAGGCTGGGGATTAAAGCAACTTCCTGCCTTTGCACAAGCGCTGGCTGCTAAACAGGGGTGGCTTTTACTAAAGCACAAGAGTCTCTGGTCGGAGGTGATAGCTCACAAATACATCTGGCCCAGCACCATTATTGATTGGATAAGGCGCCCCTCCTGGAGCAGAAAAGGCATCTCAGTCATATGGAGGGCCATACTAAATACTTTGCCCATTATCAAAGACGGACTCATATGGAAAATAGGAAATGGTGCATCAGTTCGTATTGGGATGGATCCCTGGACTGGCAGTGGGAACTCATACCAACTCCCACCAGAGCTAATCACATTTCTAAATAACAGAGGCATCACATACATTGAACAACTCGGTGACCACCAAAACTCTTCCTTTCTATTTCAAGCCTGGCACTCTGGTGAGGACTGGAACATACCTATTGAATGGGACAGGTCATGGAAAAACTACATTCAAGCCCTTACAGAGTCTCATGTCAGACTAAATGATGATGATGATGAACTTATTTGGGGGCATTCAAAAAAGGGCCAATACTCCTCAAAACAGGGCTATGACATCATTATAGCTGATACAAAGCCGGAAACCATGAAAAGTTGGTGGAAGCACCTATGGAAATTGAAAGCCCCCCTGCGCACAAGACTTCTGATGTGGAACATCCTTGAAAATAAAACACCCACTGGAACTAATCTAAGAAAGAGGGCATTCACTGGACCTACTTGGTGCATACTTTGCCATCAGGAGGAGGAATCGACACATCATCTCTTTCTTACTTGCCCCATTACTAAGACAATATGGGAGCAAGTTCTTACATCACTAAATATAAACAAGATCTGGCAAGGAGTCGACATCCCAAATGCCTGGGACTTGTGGTGGGGAGAAGCATCCGAACCAAAGACAAGAAATTTTCCCCTCCTGGTCTCATGGCATATTTGGCTGAGGCGTAATCTCATTATATTCCAAGACAAGCCTGTAAATTGGAATATGGTTCCACCTAAAATATGCTCGGGTTATGAGGAAATACCAGCAGAAGAAATCAACAATAGACCCAGGATTATAACACAGGAGCAGATAGACAAGTCAAAGCCTTGGGCATACTTCGATGGGGCTGCTCAAGCTCAGGGCTGTGGGGGTGGCATCCTATTCCATCTCACAGATTCACATTTTTTCCAGATTAGTATGGGCTTAGGCCAAGGAACAAACAACTATGCCGAACTGATATCTCTTAGACACCTGATTTACTTTGCTATACTACAACAATGCAGAAATATACAAATATATGGGGACTCAAAGAATGTGATAAACTGGTTTAACAACACGGCTACATGCCATGCTTATTCACTAAGATCTATTATGGATGAAATTGTTTTTTTTTAACACATTTTGATCATATTTCTTGCTCTCACATCTACAGGGAGCGAAATGAAAGCGCGGACAAGCTTTCGAAAGAGGCGATGAATTGTCCTATAGGAGAATGGCTGATTATTGAACATACACCAGAAAGAACATACCAGTTTTTCCACAGGCCATACATAGACAGGGATCTTCAGAGGGGGGACAACCCCTAATTTTCACAACAAATTTTGTTTATAAATACAGGTTGCTATAAATGATGTAAATAACAGTTTTTTGTTCATGAACAGTTATCACCTCTGGGTGACATTTTGGTTTTTGTATTCGCACAGTAGCACAGTACACCCCTTGGGGTCTTCTTGTAATTATCTTTGAACTACAAAAAGCTGACTTCGGTCACAGTATTGCATATGCTTAAGGGCATCTACAGCATGTAATTTCACCAATTAATGAAATTATGTTTTTTCTCCCCGGGAAAAACAACTTAGCTCGATGCAGTATTTACAATGATCAACTTGTTGAGAAGCAAACCAACATGAATACATAACAAAAATAAGATCATAATTACATGACACCCATACCACTTATTGGATCTTTGTAACATAGCTCATGGCAGTATTTACATCCATATACATATGTACATATAACAACATCATGAAAACATATACCAAGAAATATACCAAAACTGCTTTGCCTCAACTGGAAAACAAGGAAGGATACATAGCCTGCATCTAATTTTCCATCTCCCATGTAGCTTCATTGGGCCCAAAGTGCTTCCATTATACCTTAACTTGCTCAATTTCTTGGTTCCGAAGCATGAGCACGTTTTTCTGCAATGTACATTGAGGCTCCGGTTGGAATTACCCATTTGGTTCCACCTGCAATATAGACCAATCAATCACATAATCAACATCTCTAGCATACTTCTTAAGTAATGACACATGGAAAACATCATGGACTTTCACTATCGGAGGCAGTGTAAGTTGATAGGCTACTAGCCCAATCCTCTCAATAATACTAAAGGACAAAACCATGGTGCCAACTTGGTACATGATCCAATCTATAAGGATCTCTTCTTCGGTTTGATGCGCAAGTACACTTGCTCCCCAACTTGGAACTCCTTGAACAACCTATTCTGATCAGCATAGATCTTCTGCCTATCCTATTGGGCCTTTAGATTCTTCTTGATCACCTACATTTCATGTTCCATGTCTACCAACATGTCTGGTCCAATCAACACCCTGTTAACTGGATCAATCCAACTGAAAGGAGTATTTCACCTTTGCCCATACAATGCCTCAAACAGACTCATCCTAAAAGATTCTTAATACCCGTTGTTGTAAGCGAACTCTACCAGTGGAACATACTCTTCCCACTTTCACTACTGATGCATTACATACATCCTCAACATGTCCTCCAATACCCTGTTGACCCTCTCTGTCTGTCCATCTATCTGCGGATGATAAGTTGTAATGAAGGCCATCTTTGTGCCCAAACCTACAAATAACTCCTTCCAAAACTTGGAAGTGAACTTTGCATCCATGTCTAACACAATATTCTTCATAACACCATGTAATATGACCACATATCTTATGACTACTTGTCCTACATCGCTAGCTGAGAATGTAGACTTCACTGGAATGAAATGTGCAACCTTTGTCAACCTGTCCACTATAACCATGATGGAATCATGATGTCTCACTGTCCTCGACAAACCTATGATAAATTCCATGGAAATGACTTCCCAATTCCACTCTGGAATTGCATTTCGTTGTAGCAGTCCACCTAGATGTTTACACTCTGCCTTCGCACGCTGACAATCAAAACACCTAGCCACCAAATCTGCTACATCCCTCTTCAGGTTCGACCAATAATAAAATCTCTTCATTGTTGTCAGTGTCTCCTGATAACCTGGGTGAAACGAATATGGTTTCGCATGAAACTCCCTCAATATCACCTTATTTAGCTCACTATTTTCTAACACATATATCTTGTAAGGCAATATTCCACATAGGTGTATCTACACCTGTACCTATACATGTACCTTTACTATCACATGTACCTATACTTTTACTATCACATGTACATGTACATGTACTACCACCTGTAATTGTACCTGGAATCTACTCCAACCTGTGCATAATCTTCATATATCTAACATCGTACTGACCAGCCTGCAAGATCCTATATGTAAGTCTGTCACATAGGATCTCATAACTGCTAAGTGATTTACTTGTATCTACATACTAAGAGCATATGCCACTCTGATCTCTTTTCCTTTGATGTACTTGATCTCAAAATCGAACTCACTGATCGTATCCAACTACCGAAACTTCCTACCATTCATATTTGGTTGGTCAAATAGATACGACAAACCATTGTGATAACTCATCAATGTAAACCTCCTGCCCATAATATAGTGTCTCCACATCTTCAACACATGTATAATCGCTACCAACTCAAGACCATGTGTGGGGTATTTTTGTTCGTGCTCATTCAATTTTCGCGACTCATAGCATACCACTTGTCCATTCTACATAAAGACTCCACCAAGTCCTTTCTTCCAAGCATCTGTGCATACTACAAACTCTTTGCCCGGATCTGCAATCTTTAATACTAGTGCATGTGTCAACAACTGCTTGAACTGCTCAAAACTAACCTCACACTCCTTTGTCCATTCAAACTTCTTACCTTTCCTATGCAATGAAGTGATAGATAAGAAATATGTGAGAAGTTCCTAATGAAACTCCTGTAACAGCCTACTAATCTCATGAAGGACCTCACCTCATCTACATTCCTAAGAGCTACCCACTCCATGATGGCCCTTATGTTTTCTAGATCTACTGCAATTCCCTCCTTGGAGACAACATGCCCCAAGTAATGTACCTTAGTCTAAAATAAACTACACTTGTTGAGCTTATCATACAACTAATTCTCTCTCAATAACCTCGACATTGTTTCTAAATACTCGACATGATCTTCCTCATTTTTAGAATATACCAATATGTCATCAATGAACACAATAACAAACTTATCCAAATAAAGACACAACACACAATTCATCAAGCACATAAATGTAGCTGGAGCATTAGTTAAGCCAAATGGAACGATAACAAACTCATGATGCCCATACCTAGTCTGGAAATATGTCTTGTAAATGTCCTCCTCTTTGATGCATACCTTATGATATCTAGATCTTAAATCGATCTTTGAGAACATTGTTGGTCCCTTCAACTAATCGAACAAGTCATCAATCCTCGGTAACGGATACCTGTTCTTGATGGTCACTTTGTTCAATTTCTTGTAGTCAATGCATAATCTAAGAGTACCATCTTTATTCTTCATAAACAATACTGATAAGCCCCATGGTGATACACTTGGCCTAATGTATCCCTTGTCCAACATTTCCATCAATTATAGCTTCAACTCTACCAACTCAGGTGTTCTCATCCTGTAAGGTGTTTTTGATGCTGAAGCTACCCCTGGCACCAATTCAATAGAAAATTCTACTTCCCTATGAGGTGGCAACTCAGAAATATCCTTAGGAAATACATCCTTGAACTGTTGTAAAACTGGGTACCTACTCAAAACATCTACATCCACAACTTCCTTACCCTTGTCACTAGAAATGTGTATTACAAATAACACACAACCTTTTCTCTTACTGTGCTTTTCCTGCATAGATGTCACCATCCTAATTGATGTGGCTTTCTTCTTTCCCTGTAAAACTCTCGGTTCCCCATTTTCATCCAAGAACTCAATGTCCTTGTCATAGCAATCCACCTTGGTTCTATGAAGGTACAACCAATCCATGCCTAACAACATGCTGTATGATCCCAACAATAATACATTCAGATGTGATGCATAGGCATACCATTCAAACCAAATGCACAAGTTCTTACCCAATGGTGAACTTTCTTCTTTGTACCTGTAGCCAACTGCACTGACCAAGATTATGCATGCAATTCCTTACTAAAACCACACTTATCCACCAATTCAGGACTAACATAACAATAATTAGATCCAGGTTCAATCAAAATAGAAATAAATTGATCACAAAGCTTACCATCCATCTCAATGATAGATTCCTTATAGTATGCATGTTTGTTATTCAATGTTGCATAAATACTAGGAACACTCTTCCCAACATCCCCAACAGTCTGTACATCATTTTCACTATATATTTGAGGCCTACCACCCTGATTTTGCAGACAATCTCCCTTGTGATGATCATTGTCACAAGTCCAAGACTTTATAGGCTTCTAGCCTGCATCCTTGTTCTTCTCCTCAGATCAATGTCCATGTCCTCTGTTAGATCCATTGAACCTCTTAGGTGGTGCAACATTCTCCTTATTAAATAAATGTTGTGGTCTGACTCACTTCTTGTCCCATTTTCCTTTGTTATTTGCATTGTCTTTCCAATCTGGCTTAGTCTCATATCTGCGCTTCAATTGTTCATAGCAATGTTTTAGCTTTCGGATGGCCTTGTCCAATGATCTAGGTTCATCGAACTCAATCCTATCTTTGAATTCCATTGCTAACCCACTAGTGAATCTCTGAATCTTGGCCTTCTCCTCCTTGAGGTAAGGTATATACCTCAATAACTCCAAGAACTTACTAGTGTACTCATCTCCCATCTTTAGATCATAGAATTCCTTTCTCCTGTCATCAAAGTATCTCTCTAATGTGTACTTCATTTTGAATAGTTTCTCAAACTCATTCAAAGTCAAGTCTTCCTCTTGTACACCTCTAACATTCGTCACATCTTCCCAAAAAAAAAATTGCTTTACCTTTGGGACTAAATGTAGCTACTCTGGCTTTCATGTTCTCTAAATAATCATGCAACATGAATAACTTCTTTATACCAAGCAACCATACCTCTGCACCATGTGATTTCTTCATCTTGTTATGACTTAGGTTGTCCCTCAGGTTGGAGTAAAGGGATACGGTCGAGGTAACCACAGACCAACTTTGGACTGCAGATTCTATCCCACCTACAGTCAGAGAGGGGTCTCTCTTTATGGTTTAGCTTTGTTGAGGGGGATTTTAGGCTAGTTGTTGAGCTCAGGGTGTTTGTTTGTGTTTTGGTGGGAAGATTGATGTTTTCAGGTAAAGAGGTATGTATACTGTGAAAGTTTCAAACCATTGGGCATGGAGTCAAGGAGTAGGACTGCTGGTGCATTTTCTTGGTCACAATAGGAATAAGGAGCAAGGTAGCTGCACATGGAGCAATTTTTCAGGTTTAAAGGATGGAAAGAATGCCAAGGAAAGAGAGGCATTTAAGAATCTCTCATTCAACTTAGCAGAGAAAAGGGGAATGAGTTCTATCTAGGGGCAGTAAAGAATCCCTAGATAACAATCAAACACATGTGAATTAGAGTAAATATGAGCCACAGGGAATTCATATTCATGTCTAGTTCAGTTTCAGATGAAGAAACATAAAGAAACAACAGAAATTGAGCCTAGAGTGCAGTTAAACAAGTTCTAAGCTAATCTTTCTTTCTTCTATTTAGATGGTGAAACGATGAAAACAAAGGTAAGAAGCACTTATTGAGACATGTTGCAGCACAAGAATTCTACATTCACTTCCTCAGATCATTAGACAGAGAGCAGACAGTCATTCCTCCAATCTCTTCAGAAATCCTTGATCAAGTGAAACATATCAGGTATATAGTGCGAGTCTCTAGTGAAAATTATCAATCGACCAACCCTTAAAACAATACAGAGGGTGGTATATATAGAAAAAATTCTCCAAAATTGTTTATTACAGCTTTGACCTAAACAGGTCTGAAAGTAAAATATTACTTTAACCTAAACCTATCAGGAATAAATGCAAGAAAATATCTATGGGCTGCACTGAGGGCAGTTGTATCAAAACTAAATTAATGCGTTGTCCTCGGTGGCTTGGTGCAGTGCTTCTGCAATAACTGCGCATGGACTTCTGCTCCAGTGTAGTTCGGTGGCTTTAAGTGCTTTAACTGTGATTTGAGAGCTGGGATGGGCTTACACTATCTGATTTGACTTTGCTGGAGGCCATTCAATGTTGACCTGCTTTGGGAACTGAAGATTTCCATTAAAAATTTAATTGATACTCTTTGCTGCTTCATCTTTCCTCTAATAATCTTTGGAAAATGAATCGGGTCGGTTCTCTCCTTCACTGTGGGTCAAATCAAAATTTAATGGCTGTTGTTCGGCCCTCTTTTTCTTTTAGAACTGTATTTTGATCCTTTCTGCATGCCTCGCGAAGAAAAACAGGTCATTCGGCGGCTTTTGGGCTTGCTGTGGGCTGTACAATGAGGGGCTTTCCACTTCAGCCCATTTCCCGTAGTCATGCGCGATTAGTGCTAGGCGCTAATTGCGCATGAAAAACTGCCTCAGAATTTGAATCCGGGCTTTCTAAGCACGATTTTCACCTCTTGCGCCAAAAACTGATGATGACGTCAGCGGGTGGGACCATGGTACGGCGGATGACATCAGCAGGGTGATGTCAGCATGTATGGTGGATGACGTGGTATGGACACGGTGGCAACAACGTTGCAAGGGTGACTCGGCAGGAGGCCGACGTGGCAAGGGTGACTCGGCAGGAGGCCGACGTGTGCAGATGATGTGGTAGTGTCCTGGTGCAGTCGTCAGGGGGAGGGACAGAAGGCGGTTTGTGGTTTTCATCGAACCGCTTTCTGTACAAGGGCGGTAACTGTCAGAGCAGCTCCGATGCAATCACAGGTGGATGCGCGTCCTTCTGTACGACGGAAAAACCGCCAAGCCATCGAGCGCTAAAGGTCGGGCGACAGGATGGCTCCGAAATCGCTGAGAGCCGTCGGATCTGGGAGTGGCGGATCGGAGGGTTGACGGGAGACGGAGCTGGCGGTAGGTTTATACGGGGGATCTGCGCGAATATTCAGATCTTCATAAACGCCAGTTTTATGGGTTTGTACAAGCGGGGAGAACCAAACTTAATGTTTTATTAAAACCTTTAAACACTATCTTTGTGCAAATGATTGCGGAGGGGTAAAGTTACTGGGTTTTGAGGACAGCAAGGTGGGTAAAGGTTCTTGGTCTAACCAGAGGTTTAGACCAATCCCAGTTTCATGACACGGATGGGTTCATAATAGTCCCAAGTGGACTACTATGTCCCAGGACTGAAAAAAATACATAGCTATACCGCTACAAGGTGGGATATGTACATAGGGGAGTTATTAACATAGATCTAGTAGGGGAAGGGGAAAACAGATGGGGATTTACATAATAGAGTCAGTAGTTAATATGAAGATGATGAGAAAGCGCTAAGGTAAGGAACCTTAGGTTATTTTGGGGGAATATAACTTTGTAACAGAAGAATGGAAATCCTTGAGTGAGGGAGATCTTCACCAAGGCCAATGTTATGGAACATGATGAGACTAAGAGGCTCAAGCAGATCTTGACCTCTTTGGGAAAATTAGTGAGTGATTTGGGGAATAAGGAGAAAGGGAAGTTAGTTATGTCCAGTTTGAGTTCCTCCAGATGAAAAACTGCATCATGACTGTGATCTGAAAAGATATAACACTTAGAAACACAAAATTGATCATGAATCATCATTCTGCAACCTCAAAAACTACCTACCCAGCCTACTTTCCTAACATTTTTTCTTCTTTTTGGTTTGGGTGCACTTAGACTTGTAGACCGAGCTTTACAATTTTTTATTTTGATTGCCTTCCTATCTAAATCTACACTTATTTCTGCCAAGGTCCCAGATTAATTAGTTGGGCTCCTTTGATTCTCTACCTATCTACAAATCTGCCAAGATTAAGTTATTTGGACAGATATCATTCTCTATATTCTAAAACAGGAAATTGAAACCTAGGGAGACCAAGGTTAAGCTGTTTGGCCCTCCCTTTTATAGAACATTCTTTTTAAAATGGTTAAGTCATCAAAATTGGAATGCAGCAGTGGCATTTGGACTAGCACACTTCATGGCTTCTTCTTTGGTCTCTTCTGGAAATATGGAACATTGCAGCATGCAAAGTATGACATATTTGGCATGTAAAATGTCAATCATGAAAAATGAACACCTGTCGCAACAGGAGGCTAACAGTGGCTCCACTTGGGGATGGCTTTTCCTTGTGAAAAGCCAAGAACAGCAGGTCAGACTGCCTTGATCTTCTGTGGTTGCTGTGGATTGAAGGAACTTCTTTATGCTGGCTGTTAGATAATGGAAACTTTGTAATATGAACAACCTTCTCCTTAACTGAAATATTGTGAAATGCATAGCACTGCCTGCTTTCTTCTGCGTGCTTGCTATTATGTAGAATGCTGCTTGAGCATTGCCTTTGAAACATTCTCAAATCATGGATCAAAACTGATGTGTTTGCTTTACTTTTGCTTTGACCAAGGGTGCTAATATGAAACTAAAAAAACTCCTATGTTTTGATATTTTTTACTGAAGACTGCAAACAACTCCCCTTTACCATGAATTGTTGTGATGTGACTGTGCCACTCTTGTTGTTTTGTTGAAATTAGTACAGAGACAGGGCTTTTAAAACTGGAACACTTGTATTGGCTGTAGCTCCACAAGATTTATTGCTGCTCCTCTAATATTCAGAAAAATAAAACAAAACGTTGATATATACAAATATTACTGTACAAAAGATATATACAAAGTTGGACTGTATCCCTTAAAAGGGATCATGGTAATGTTTCAGCATACGGCCATTGACAGGGCCTTCTTCAGTAGAACTATCCTCTACAGATTTGAGAAAATAAGTGTTATTTCCCTTAACAGCAGAAATAACAAATGGCCCTTTCCATAAAAAATCAAACTTTGCATGTTTGCCCTTGTCTTCTCTTCGTGAGTCCCACCTTAGAACTCTGTCACCAATGTAGAAATACTCAGCTTTAACTCTCTTATCAAACATCTTTTTGAGTTTTTCTTGCAAAATTTGAGCTCTGTCATAAACTTGATCTCTGGTTTGTTGAAGATGAATGGTCTGATTAATTCTTCTTTGAATATCATTTGGTTCAGCCTGAATCTCCTGTAACAGCTTAATAGTAGGAATGCCCGAGGATGAAGGAAATCTAGCCTCCATGCCATATACTAGCTCATAAGGGCTCATCCCAATGGACCTCTTTGTTGAAAGTCTGTCTGCCCATAGGGCATTTACCAGCTTTTTTTGCCAGTTCTTCTTGTTCTTTTCTAGTGCTTTCTTTATGATGTTGATGAGGCTTTTGTTGGAGGATTCGGCCAAGCCATTACCTTGAGGGTAATAGGCTGTAGAGTGGCCCAAGGTAATATGAAATTGGTGGCAAAAATTGATCATTTTTTTGGATTTGAAGGCAGCGGCATTGTCAGTGATGATTTTCTCAGGGCAGCCAAATCTAGAAAGGATATTGCACTCAAGGAATTGGATAATGATGGTGTCATTGGCTTGTCTGCATGGGATGGATTCAACCCACTTAGTGAAATAGTCAGTGGCTGTTAGGATCCATTTGTGCTAGCCTGAGGAAGAGGGATGGATTTCTCCAATGAAGTCAAGACCCCATTGTTGAAAAGGCTTCTCGGTTGATATGGGTTTCAGGGGCAGGGGCAACAACTTTCTTTTGCCCTCAAAGATTTGGAATTTGTGACATGACATGGCAAACTTCTTTACATCTGCAAAAAGAGAGGGCCAATAGAAACCAGCCCTTAAGATTTTATCAGCAGTGGACTTCCAATATAGATGTCCTCCATAGTCACCTGCATGGAATTCTTTCATGACATTGTTAGTTTCACTCATGGTTAAACAATGAAGCAATATACCTTTATGATTTCTCCAAAATAATGCACCGTCTATGACACAAAACCTTAAGGCCTTCATTTTCAAAAATATTTTCTTGGTTCTGGACAATCCTGGTGGAGCAAACAAGTTAAACAATACAAAACATATATCAGCATACCATGGAGATTGCAAAAAGGTCTCACCGATCTGTGGAGTCGCCAGCTCCTGTTCATTGTCTAGCTGGTTAATGTCTAAGGCTTGAAAGTTTGTTTCGGACATCAGTTTGGCTAAACCTTGTCCCTTTATTAGCTTGGTTGGTTTTATTTCTATGTCATACTCAAGGATGTTTGCTATCCACTTGCCTCTTTTGCCTTCTAATCCCTCTTGGGTTAGTATGTATTTTACAACAGCATTTGGGACATAGGCAATCACATGTGAATATAAAATGTACACTCTGAAATCCTTGATGGCCTTAACGAGTGCATAGGCCTGCTTTTCTATGATCGGGTACTTCAAAGGGGCATCTCTTAAGGCTCGGCTGAAAAATGCAATCGGCTTTTCAGCTCCCTATTCATCCTTTTGCAAAAGGACAGCAACTATAGTATGATCAGATGCAAAAGAAAAAATGATAAAATCTTTGACAAATTGTGGGCTGGTGAGGACAGGGGTTTGGGTTAAGGCCGTTTTGATACTCTCAAATGCTTGCTTGGTTTCAAAAGACCATTTTACCTTGGCATCCTTTTTTAACATATTGCTTAACAGTCGTATCAGTTCAGCTAGATTTGGGATAAATCTTCTTAAGAAGACGATTTTTCCAAGGAATTCTTGCAACTCTTTTATGTTTCTGGGATATGGGATTTGGAGGATGGCTTGGATTCTTTCAGGATCTATTCTAATCCCATCTTTTGATATGATGTGGCCAAGTAGTTTGCCTTCTTCAAGGCCAAACAGGGACTTCTTGGGATTTAAGGAAATGCCATACTTCCTACATGTTATGAATATTTGCCTCAAGTGCTTGAGGTGCTCTTCATCAGATTTGGAAAATGGGGTAAGATCATCAAGATAGACAACTAGGAAGTCATGTATTTCTTTGGCAAAAGCAATATCCATTGCTCTTTGAAAGGTAGCACCAACGTTTTTAAGTCCGAATGGCATCTTAACATACTTAAATGTTCCCCATGGTGTGGTAAAGGCTATCTTGTCTTGGTCATCCAGGTGAACAAGTATTTGAAGAAACCTGAAAAACCATCTAGCAAAGAGATTCTAGATGAACCCACTACTCTTTGTAGGATGTGATCCATCTTGGGCAAAGGATAGTGGTCTTTTAGGGAGACTTGGTTTAAATTTCTCAGATCTACACAAAGTCTAATCTCACCTGTCTTCTTTCTTGTGGGAACAAGATTGGATACCCATTCAGAAAATCTGATGGGTGCTATTATGCCTGCTTCAAACATCCTCTTTACTTCCTTCTCAATCATGGGAAGAAGCATAGGGTTAATTCTTCTAAGTTTTTGTTTGAAAGGTTTCTGGTTTGGTTTTAAGGGAATGGTGTGTTGAATTATTGAAGTGTCATAGGACTTCAAGTCCTCATAACTCCAAGAAAATACATCTTGGAACTCTTTAAACAAATCAATGTACTTGGGCTTTTGATCAAGTGGTAAATTTTTGGACAATTTGATCATTTTGGGATTCTCTGTTGTCCCAATGTTGTGTTCTTCTATAGCAGCGTTCAATGGTTGTAATTTTGGCTTTCTGGGAACATCATTAGCGTCAAACATGTCTTCTAATGGGGTTAGGCCAGCAGGCAGAAAATTGTCCTTTAAGTCAATGATCTCTGCCTCTGTTTTGGCAATTTCTTCCAAATGCATTTGTTTCAGTTGTTCTATGTTTGTTTTGTCAAAAACAGTCAGGTTTAGGATTTGTTTGGCTGTTGCAGCTGTTACATCATGTTGGTTTTCATTTGTTTGCTGTTGGGCATCCTTCATAGCATCCATGTCAATGTTAATATTCGTAAATTCATGCTCAAGAGTGAGGAAATTATTAATCTGGGTATCATTTTCGAACACTTGCCAATCTTTAACGTTATTTGGGACAGCGGGCCTATGTTTTATTTCAGCAGTAAAGTGATGGTTTGGCTCAAAGGGAAGCTTGCATGTACTAGCAAAGGTGGCTAGGTTGTGTGCATGAATGTTATGCTCTCTTGAAATCTTGGCCATCTTGAATTCTGTGAATGCATTGAGTATATTAGTGGCAGCAGTCCTATAGGCCCTCATTCTATTGTCATTGGTTACAAAGTTACCTTTCATCTGTTGTATGATTAAGTCAGAGTCCCCTAAAATAGACACTTTTGCAGCTCCTAGAGCTTTGAGCAGTTTAAGGCCTAAAAGCAGAGCCTCATACTCTGCCATGTTATTTGTGCATTTGAAATTCAGTCTGTAGGCATGGCCTTCTGCATGATTGTTATGCGTATTGTGAATCCATACACCTGCCCCTGCTCCTAACTTGTTGACCGAGCCATCAAACTCTAAGTACCATGTGATTTCTTGCTTGTGTTCAGTACTGAGAGTTTCAGTCATTCTTGTAGTGGGCAGATTTGAAATTTTTGTTTGGGGAGGTTCTTCTAGCATGCTGGTTGCATTAATTGTTGTGACAGTCTCATGGGTATGTGCAATCGATTCTTCATTGATGTGTGCTTGTTGTTCTAGAGCCAAAGGCTCATCATCAGTTGGGGAATTTGTATCATCATTAAACAAAATAAAGGAATCCATATCAGAATGGATTGAATAAATAGGAAAATTTTCAGGCCTGCTCTCACTACTTACCACATATTTCATAAGTGTTTCTCTGTACAGTCTCTTTGGTTGCCCAAAGACTGAAATAGTAGCATAGGAGAGATCTAGTTGAAGGGATCCTTGGAGCTTTGCTCCCCATGATCTTGACAGGAGCATACCATACTTTGGTGGGATGTCAGCCACCACCACATCCATGAGGATGGTCTTGTTGGGATATTGAACTAAGGAGACACACAAGTCTTTAATGAGGCCTAAACACTTGACTTGACTTGAGTCAAATGAGTACAAATATTTATAGGGTCTTGTAATATCAAGGTTCAGCTTTTCCATAACTTCTTTGGGCATCAGATTGTGTGATGCTCCTGAATCAAACACAGCATTGTGCAAAACTTTGTCATGTATATGCAAACTGACATAAAAAGGTGGAATAGGTCCATATGTTGATTTTCCATTAACTTCTGGGCCAAACAACAGTTCAGGGGTATCATCCAGAACATTTACATCATCCTTATTCTCTGGTATTTGAAGTGATCTTTGAATTTGTTGCCTATATACATCGTGCTTGGCAAGTTTTGAGAGGGGGATGGATATCTTCAACTTAGCTATTTCTGCCTCTAAATTAAATGGCTTTTCCAATGGAGTCTTGGTGTTGATAATGGCAGTTTTTTCTGTTTCATTTGAATTATCTGTTGTTTGCTCTTGTTTATCAGCGTTATGGGAATTGATTGCTTATTGTTTTTCAACTTCAGGAGGGCTTTTTGGAACACTATTCGAGCTTTGCTCAGAGGAAGAAGGTGGAAAAAGCTGATCTACAGAAGGTTGCGCTTTTGTTATGTCTTCTACAGTCACTTGATGCGGGTTTGGGACATTTGTATCAGCTGGTTCAATTATGATAGCCTTGCTCTTAATCTTGTTGGGTTGTTTTCCATCCTTTGTTTTGATAGGTTTAGAAATGTCAATGGTCCTAGTTCTCAGCTTATATTGTTTGTGTACTTCATACACAGCAGTATCATAACCCTGTTTAAAATCAAAAGACTCACCTGACTTAGTCTGAAATTGACTGAAGTTATGCTTATCTCGGTCTTCTTGGCTCAGAAAAGTTTGATGCTCACCCTTTAGATCCATCAGATTCATGTGAGTGTCTTCTATGGTTTCACTAGAGGTGGATGCCTCAGCATAGTTTTCTTGGAAAGGCGGTCTTATGTCATGATCTGGGCTTAACCTACCAGCATTTGTGTTCTGCGTTTTCCTAAAATTTGGGTTCCTTATGGTATTGGACTGTTGTCCTTCCCATGATGATCTCCTCTCAACACTTTCTACTCTGTCTCCTAGCCTTTGCATGCCACTGATAATAGCATCAAGCTTTTGTTCTAAGGCTGAGGGTTCTTCCTTAAAGGTGGTTCTTCTTTCCATTCTAGCTCTGTTTCTTTTGGCAATTAGGTTGGCCTCTACGCTGACAGCAACATTTTGCATGTCTGCAAGGGTCTGAGGAGCTCTTTCTTTTAACTGGTATGCCATATCCGGGTCGAATCCATCAGGGAATTTATACAAGGCAAGGTCAGGTGGGGGTCTTAAGTTCTGTGGTATTGCATTATAGACATTATTGAATCTTGCACAGTACTCCAAAACAGTCTCTTGAGGACCTCTTTTAATTGTATCATATTCAGCTAGTATGTGCAAGGGGTCTTTCTTTTTCTCCCATCTGTTGGTAAAGGATTGGTAAAGCTCATCCGGGGTAGTTATGGAATTTGCAACAAGTGATCTAAACCAAGTTCTTACATCACCGGTTAAACTTTGAACAAAAATTCTCATTCTCACGCTATCATCGTCTATCTCGTAGTTTTCAAAATAGTCTTGCATCTTTTTGGTATGTTGAAGGGCTGTGAAAGGACCGGTACTGTCAAAATAGGTAATTTTAGATTGGTACTCCTGAGGTAAAGCCCCAGGATTAGCAGGCAATTGCAGGGGTGCATATCTATTAGCCATATTGGCAGGGATAAGTGGGACAACGGGGATAAATGGAACAACAGGGATAACAGGGATAACATAAGTAACTCGAACAACAGTAGTGGTAGTTGTAGTATGTGCATTGAATGGAGGTGTGGATGGAGTGCTTTGAGATGTGGATGATGAACAATGGGAAGTAGGGTCGAACGAAATAAAACCTTCATAGGAGTTGGAACACAGCTTGGGAGAGCTGCTTCAGGACTCAACTCAGCAAACTCTTCTCTTTGCTCTAGCTTCCTAAGGATCTTTGGGATTAAGTTCGGATTTTCAAAAGCAGCTGGGGGATTTGGGTCGGGATTTGACCTTGTATATCGTGGATTCTTCTTGGGAGCCAGCTTCCGAACTGTTTTGGTATTTTTCTGGGAATGTTTTTAGAATTAGCAAGGAACTGATCAAATTTTCGAACCGCTATCTATAGCTTAAAACTAGCATGAATATTGACTAAAGCAGCTTTTGTTTACTTCTATCAATGCAAAGAAAAGACAGTTTCAAAGGCTACCTGGCTGACATTCAGGCTTCATCTGTAGTTTTAAGGAATATACAGCAATTAGAAAATTGGTTTCTCAGTGGATTCTTCCAACCTGTTTCGTGAATTTAACTGAGGAGGTCCCCAGCGGAGTCGCCATTAATGTTATCACTCAGGTTGTCCCTCAGGTTGGAGTAAAGGGATACGGCCGAGGTAACCACAGACCAACTTTGGACTGCAGATTCTAGCCCACCTGCAGTCAGAGAGGGCTCTCTCTTTATGGTTTAGCTTTGTTGAGGGGGATTTTAGGCTAGTTATTGAGCTCAGGGTGTTTGTTTGTGTTTTGGTGGGAAGATTGATGTTTTTAGGTAAAGAGGTATGTATAGTGTGAAAGTTTCAAACCATTGGGCATGGAGTCAAGGAGTAGGACTTTTGGTGCGTTTTCTTGGTCACAAGAGGAATAAGGAGCAAGGTAGTTGTACATGGAGCAAAATTTCGGGTTTAAAGGATGGAAAGAATGCAAAGGAAAGAGAGGCATTTAAGAATCTCTCATTCAGCTTAGCAGAGAAAAGGGGAATGAGTTCTATCTAGGGGCAGTAAAGAATCCCTAGATAACTGTCAAACACATGTGAATTAGAGTAAATATGAGCCACAGGGAATTCATATTCATGTCTAGTTCAGTTTCAGATGAAGAAACATAAAGAAACAACAGAAATTGAGCCTAGAGTGCAGTTAAACAAGTTCTAAGCTAATATTTTTTTCTGCTATTTAGATGGTGAAACGATGAAAACAGAGGTAAGAAGCACTTATTGAGTCATGTTGCAGCACAAGAATTCCACATTCACTTCCTCAGATCATTAGACATAGAGCAGACAGTCATTCCTCCAATCTCTTCAGCAATCTTTGATCAAGTGAAACATATCAGGTATACAGTGCGAGTCTCTAGTGAAAATTATCAATCGACCAACCCTTAAAACAATACAGAGGGTGGTATATATAGAAAAAATTCTTCAAAATTGTTTATTACAGCTTTGACCTAAACAGGTCTGAAAGTAAAAGATTACTTTAACCTAAACCTATCAGGAATAAATGCAAGAAAATATCTATGGGTTGTACTGAGGGCAGCCGTATCAAAACTAAATTAATGTGTTGTCCTCGGTGGCTTGGTGCAGTGCTTCTGCAATAATTGCGCATGGACTTCTGCTCCATTGTAGTTCGGTGGCTTTAAGTGCTTTAACTGTGATTTGAGAGCTGGGATGGGCTTACACCATCTGATTTGACTTTGCTGGAGGCCATTCAATGTTGACCTGCTTTGGGAACTGAAAATTTCCATTAAAAATTTAACTGATACTCTTTGCCACTTCATCTTTCCTCTGATACTCTTTGGCAAATGAATCGGGCCGGTTCTCTCCTTCGCTGTGGGTCAAATCAAAATTTAATGGCCGTTGTTCGGCCCTCTTTTTCCTTTAGAACTGTCTTTTGATCCTTTCTACATGCCTCGTGAAGAAAAACAGGTCATTCGGCGCCTTTTGGGCTTGCTGGGGGCTGCACAATGAGGGGCTTTCCACTTCGGCCCATTTCCCGTAGCGCGCTAATCGCGCATGAAAAACTGCCTCAGAATTTGAATCCGGGCTTCCTAAGCACGATTTTTGCCTCTTGCGCCAAAAACTGATGATGATGTCAACGGGTGGGACCATGGTACGACGGATGACGTGGCAGGATGACATCAGTAGGGTGATGTCAACATGTACGGTGGATGACATGGCAGGGACACGGTGGCAGCGACATGGCAAGGGTGACTCGGCAGGAGGCCGACGTGTGCAGATGATGTGGTAGTGTCCTGGTGCAGTCGTCAGGGGGAGGGACAGAAGACGGTTTGTGGTTTCATCGGACCGCCTTCTGTACGAGGGCGGTAACTGTCAGAGAAGCTCTGATCCAATCACAGGTGGACGTGCATCCTTCTGTACAACGGAAAAACTGCCAAGCCACTGGGAGCTAAAGGTCAGGCGACGGGATGGCTCCGAAATCGCTGAGAGCCATCGGATTTGGGAGTGGCGGATCGTAGGGTTGACGGGAGACGGCGCTGGCGGCAGGTTTATACGGGGGATCTGCGTGAATTTTCGGATCTTCATAAACGTCGTGGGGAGGGTTAAACTTTGGTTTTGTGGGTTTTATGGGTTTGTACAAGCGGGGAGAACCAAACTTAATGTTTTATTAAAACCTTTAAACATTATCTTTGTGCAAATGATTGCGGAGGGGTAAAGTTACTGGGTTTTGAGGACAACGAGGTGGGTAAAGGTTCTTGGTCTAACCAGAGGTTTAGACCAATCCCAGTTTCATGACACGGATGGGTTCATAATAGTCCCAGGACTGAAAAAAATACATAGCTATAGCGCTACAAGGTGGGATATGTACATAGGGGAGTTATTAACATAGATCTAGTAGGGGAAGGGGAAAACAGATGGGGATTTACATAATAGAGTCAGTAGTTAATATGAAGATGATGAGAAAGCGCTAAGGTAAGGAACCTTAGGTTATTTCGGGGGAATAGAACTTTGTAACAGAAGAATGGAAATCCTTGAGTGAGGGAAATCTTCACCAAGGCCAATGTTATGGAACATGATGAGACTAAGAGGCTCAAGCAGATCTTGACCTCTTTGGGAAAATTAGTGAGTGATTTGGGGAATAAGGAGAAACGGAAGTTAGTTATGTCTAGTTTGAGTTCCTCCAGATGAAAAACTGCATCATGACTGTGATCTGAAAAGATATAACACTTAGAAACACAAAATTGATCATGAATCATCATTCTGCAACCTCAAAAACTACCTACCCGGCCTACTTTCCTAACATTTTTTCTTCTTTTTGGTTTGGGTGCACTTAGATTTGTAGACCCAGCTTTAAAATTTTTTCTTTTGATTGCCTTCCTATCTAAATCTACACTTATTTCTGCCAAGGGCCCAAATTAAGCAGTTGGGCTCCTTTGATTCTCTACCTATCTACAAATCTGCCAAGATTAAGTTGTTTGGACATATATCATTCTCTATATTCTAAAACAGGAAATTGAAACCTAGGGAGACCAAGGTTAAGTTGTTTGGCCCTCCATTTTATAGAACATTCTTTTTAAAATGGTTAAGTCATCAAAATTGGAATGCAACAGTGGCATTTGGACTAGCACACTTCATGGCTTCTTCTTTGGTCTCTTCTGGAAATATGGAACATTGCAGCATGCAAAGTATGACATATTTGGCATGTAAAATGTCAATCATGAAAAATGAACACATGTCGCAACAGGAGGCTAACACATCTCTCCATCAAATGTTGGTAGATTTGCTTTCTTAAACTCATCTAGAAAGTATCCCCTATCACTCCTCCTATACGGATGATAATGATATCGATCATCCTGCCTGTCAGAACCAGAACTAGAATGGTACCTGTGTCTATCCCCTCTCCTATCCAAAGTGTCCAACAGTTTGCCATCCCTAACCATGTCATCTTTATCTGACTTGTGACCACCATGCGACCTACTACCATATGCCCCATTAGTTTTTTTCTCCTACTCATGGCTGATCCGAAGTGGTCCATGTCACTACAAATATGACAAACTCTGAAGTATCACTGCATTTACCTCTACTAGTTTCTCTTGTGCCTGTATGATTCTGTCATTATCTGCCTTACAACTCCTTATTTCTTCCTTTATTCTTCTCAATGTGTGCCAAATCGGAATAATTCCCAACACCATACTTCTCATTTGATTCAGAGGGAGAGTCTTTGTAGTCTACCATCTTTCTATCCATTTGATATTTCTTCTTGCAAGGTATATCATGTCATCTAAACCAAATCACAATAAACCAATGTACCTTAGTATAGCTCAGGGAGGATACCTTGTCTGCAATATCAACAAATCAGCATGATACATGTATAACATAATCATTACAACATATAAAAACATAACACATAAGTATATAGCCATGCAACCATCATTATAGCTAGGGTCCAATCATCAATGCATGACCTTTATATCAACAATGCATACCACGACCAAATTGTTATCGGGAAATCTAGTGTCTATGCAGAGCTTCTAGTCCCACTAAGACTGGTAGCTATCTTAGAAACAAACAAACTAAAACTACTTTCGTTTTCCTTTATGAGAAGTAGATAATAGGGGAACAAAGGAGACCAACCTCTGTCTTGCGCTTGGTTCCTTGCTTGATTCCTCTCCCTTCTGATAGATCTTCGCCACTCGCTTCTTTGTCTACCCAGTTTCAAAGAGCACCTGTGGAATCAAAGCAACATAACACTATCCAAGAACAGAGATCTACTATCATAAAAAATATAGGACCAGATATATATTGACCACACAAAGGCATATACAGTCAATCATACAAGAATGTGGAGGAAAACTTGAATAGCTTTATTAATATCAAGAATAGCAAAGAGGATTACAACCAATTGTTCTGACCCAGCGTCATCCTCTCAGCAAGAAATCCCTTCTTCACCTCATGAACAGCTTAGATCACCCAACACTATGATGTTACACCAAGAAACCAGCAGCACTTCCTTACAAGATACAAAATTCCAGCCTCTGGATCTCTGGGATGAGGGATCCATATATAGATGTTTGGAAGGGGGGTGAGTCAGCTTCTGAGATTTGATTAGTGTCCTCTCTCTGATAGTTCTTGATTCCACTTGGAGATTGATGATCTCTTACTCATCCCTGGGCGAATGCAGAGAGGCAAGTGTCACAGGAGAAGTTTCTGGAAGATTCCATGATCATCCACCTCGAAAATTGACTCTCCCATTTATCCACTCTCGCCCATCGCACCCCATAGAAGGGTTTTTCAGTATGCACCGCACCTCCCGTGTGCATTTAGGTGGGATGCAGCGTACTTTGACCATGGAGAAGGTGAGATGGTCCCGTTTTGACCAGTTCAGAGTAGTTTTTCAATTTTTTCATGGAGAACTTCTGGAAGATGATGTAATCAGCTGACCTTGTTCTTTTAGGGGATGGAACAACACTTTTAGGGACTTAGGAGCCCTTGGTTTATGGACATGTTTGATTGGGGTTGCAGTGCCCAAAAATATCTATAACACACATGCATGACGGCAACCATTACATCACTATACACTTGACCACATGCAAATATTAACATGCATAAGAAATGCGTAACCAACCACACACATCCATAAACACATATAATCAAGCATAAACAAACAATACTTGTAACAAAACCTACAAGAATTATACATGTAATCAAGCATACAAAATGATACATGTAAGCGACATATAACAACATGTAACCAGTCATACACCCATGATTATGCACTCTACAATAAAAAAATCAACCTCCACATGACGACATCACTACAACCACAATCAACATCATGAAAATGCAACAAGCACATGGAATGAAAGCATAAGAGACACACATGCAACCAACATGCATGCATGACCAACACACAACCCATCCAGTCTGAGGTTTGAACCATGCTTTGATACCACTCTATAACACCCTCCTCCCACATTGACCCAAGTAACCGACCAGCCAGGGTAAACATATGACAAATTTCTGTAGAATTTCCCACTGTAGATCAACAAATTATGCAACATACTAAAGAAAAATACAAGATCTACTTCTACAACAAACTTGTGAAAGCTTAATTGATTTTGAGCAAGATCAAATAGAACACATAAAACTGAGAATGAGAAAGCAATCACACATGAACACAGAAGAATACTCTGGGGAAAGCCTCGGCTAAAAACCTTGATCTCTATATTATCATACAAGTGGAAATATGTTTGGATTACACAAAGATTTAGCTCACAAGCTATCCAGCTCTCAATACAATCCAACAATACAACTCACAGACTGAATAGACACAACATATGCCTTCCCTCAGCCCTCCAAACCTCCTATTTCCTTGCGCAGTTCCTCTTGGGGTCCAATGCTACCACCTATGTGAATTGGCCTCATCACACACTCATCAAACTCAAAAGTAACTATGCAATCTCCAAGGAATGATTTCCTTCTGCATGCAAGAGATATCCTCCATGGAATATTAACGCAACTGATAGTACACTGTCCCATCATATGATCTCAACTAGGTCTTTGACTAAACTAACATGCATGAGTTATTTATGAGAGAATATTCAGTTATCTAAAGTGCAGCAATTACATGCATGCATGCATTAACTAAGTGAACTCACAATCAATTCCACAAACTGTTGGAACTAATCTAACTGGACTTAACTCAGATAACTGAGCTAACTAATTACAACTCAAAGTACAACTCATCCCGATCTCCTTTAATTAAGGGATAACTTCCCCAATCAAAGGGGAAATTGTTGCATGTCTTCACATAGACTTCATGTTTGATTTTCTACAACTAATTAACTCAGGATGAATTAATTAATTATTTTACAAACAACTGCGAAGATCAAATTCGAATTTTAATTCTCAATTTTAGTTTACAAACTAACTAAAATTGGAATGTATCCCGAAATGCTATTTTTAGCATTTCTTGTTGCTATTTTCAACACTCCCTCTCAACAAGAAAGGGATTATCAGTCACCCCAATCCTGTCTCTGTGGAACTTGAACTTGCATTTTGACAATGCCTTAGTCAAAATATCTGTATCTTCTTCCTTGGTCGAAACATACAGCAACAACATGATCCTCTTCACCACACAGTTTCGAAGATGATGGTATCGGATATCAATGTGCTTGGACCTGTCATGAAATACTGGATTCTCAGAGAGTTTGATACAACTCTGATTATCACAATAGATCACAGTTGGATCCATCCTCTGACCAAATAATCCCATTAGAATCTTCCGCATCCAAATGGCCTCGCATGTTGCCTGACTGGCAGCCATGTATTCAACCTCTACTGAACCAAGTGCAACTGACCTCTGTTTCCTATTGTACCAGGAAACTACAGCTGAACCTAGGTTGAAGATTCCTCCAGAAGTGCTCTTCTTAGCTGATGGACTCCTTGCCCAATCTGCATCTATGAAGCCTTGAAGCTTCACTCCCTCTGTCCGTCTGTACCACAATCCACACTGAGATGTGCCTCTGAGGTATCTCAGCACATGATTTGTTTCCTTCCAAAACAGCTTGGTAGGATGAACCATAGCTTGACTCGGCGGGTACACCACAAAGCATAAGTCTAGTCGTGTGTTCACTAGATACATTAGTGAACCCACAAGCTATCGATAAACAGTATCAACTACTACCTCATCTGAAGTAGCATCCTCCTTCCTCCAGTTACCAGATAGAGGAGTCTACATGGGCTTGCACTTCTCCATGTGGAACCGCCTGCGTATCTCATTGGCATACTTGCCTTGAGACACAAACACTTCCCGATCCTTCTACCACACTTCCATGCCTAGAAAGTAGTGCATAAGACCCATGTCCTTCATCTCGAACTCTCTTGCAAGGTCTCCTTGCAAGACTTGATCAACTGATCATCACCTGTCAAAATCAGATCATCCACATAAAGAACAATGATCAATGGCTTACCTTCTACCATGATGTGGTAAAGGTTCACATCTACTTCACTCTTGGTGAAGCCCAACCTGGTGAAATAGTTGTCAATCCTAGTGTACCAAGCACGATGTGCTTGCTTCAACCCGTACAAAGCCCTCTTGAGTCAACACACATGCGACTCGCGATCGAAGGTCTCAAAACCTTTCAGCTACTCAATGTACACCACTTCTTCAATCTTCCCATTGAGGAACGTTGTCTTCACATCCATCTAATGGATCTTCCAACCCATCTGAGCTGATAGTGCCAACATCGATCTGATAGATGAGTAGCTTGCTATAGGAGCAAAGGTCTCATCGTAGTCGATCCCCTCGACCTGTGAGAAACCACGGGCAACAAACCTTACCTTATCTTTCTCAACATTGCCATCATCTGCCTGCTTCACCTTGTAAAGCCATCGGGAACTCACCACTGACTTGTCCTAAGGTCTTGGGACAACATCCATCACATTTTTCTGAATGATAGAGTCATACTCCTCTACCATTGCATCAACCCAGACTGGTTGTTGCACTTCCTCCTCGAATGAAGAAGGTTCGGACTCTACACACTTCGCAACTAGGGCCATGTAACGAGTGTACTACTCGGGTGACCTCCTCTATCTGCGCTGAGAAGATGGTTATCCCACATTCTCTCACACATCCAGCGACAACCTGTCAGTTTCCCTTGAGTGTTTCCACCCATCTCTGGAAGACTCAACATGAGTGGATGTCTCCACTCCCGGATCCTCTGCATGTGCCTACTCCACATCAGTATGAGGCTCCTCCTCCATAGGAACTTAAAGTTCCTCCTCTGCATGCAACTTGAGCTCCCTCTCAAGTGATACTCAGATGGCTTTCTGCTCGTCAAACTTCAGATATTTGCGTACCATTGTCCTCTGACTGGTAGGCAGGAACACCCAATAGTTGTGGGGTGTATCAATGTACCCCACAAGTATCCCCAACTCAGCTGTTGGATATAGCTTCTTTCGGGCATCTTTGGTCACATGGCAATAAACCGATGATCCAAAGATCCTGAAGTGACTCACATCTAGTCGCTTCCCGGAAAAGGCTTCCATTCGTGTCTTCATCCCCAGTATAAGGTGTGGGCTTATGTTCTGCAAGTATACTGTTGTATTGCATGACTCGACCCAAAAATGAAGTGGTAGGCTTTGGTCATGCAACATCACTCGAGTTTCTCCCACGATTGATATGTTCCTCCTTTCGGCCACCCCATTCTATTGTGGGTTATGGGGTGTCATCAACTCCCATTTAATTCCTTCTGCAGCGCAGAAGTCCTTAAACTGTTGGGAGACAAAATCTCCACCATTGTCGCTACGCAAGGCCCTTATTTTCTTTCCAGATTCTTTCTCTACCAAGGCCTTAAACTCACAAAACCTCAAGAAGGTTTGAACCTTCTTTTGCATAAAGTAGATCCAACATCTACGAGAAAAATCATCAATAGAAATAACATAGTACCTTTCTTTAGTGGTGGAGGTTGTAGAGAATAGTCCACAAACATTTGTGTGAACTCACTCCATCATTGCTCCAGCTCTACTGTCTCGATATTGAAAGGAATATTTTGCATACTTACCCAAGGTAAAACCTTTGCATGTATCCGTCTGCTCCAGTTTTACCTTTGGAAGTCCGGTAGAAATCTGTTGCATGATCTTCAAGACCCCATGGTGCAACTGGCCCAATAGTCTATGCCATAGCTCCCCAAAATCTTGGCTCTGCACCAAATCAACTTTGGAACTCAATGCAGCACAATCGTCTACCTCCAGCTTGTAGAGATTCTTTACTCGAATCCCAATCTTCTTGGTCTGTCCAATACCGATATGCCTCAAGAATACCTTTCCTTTACTAAAGACTACATCATAGCCTTTGTCTTCTAGCATAGCGATAGACACAAGATTCTTCTTCAGACCCGATACATAATTTACATCAGTCAAGGTGAGAGGAGCTCCATGCTCCCTCTGAAACACAATTGTACCTTCACCTAAAACATGGTACTTTCCATCATCGCCCATCTCAATCCGCATCTGGAGATCCTTCTCCTCCAGGGTACTAAAAATATTCTTATCGCTGGACATGTGGAAAGAGGCTCCACTTTCCAGCTACCAAACACATCCCACCATGGATGAAACCATGTATACGATGAGAGAGAAATCCACTTCAAAATGTCGGGCGAGAGCCTCACCATTTGATCCCTTCAAGGATCCCTTCTTGGATTTCTTCTGTGGACAATTCGTAGCATAATGGCCCACTCATGAAAATGAAAGCATTGCACTTTCCATTTGTCAAACTTATTCCCACCATGGGAAGAACTGGATTTGGGATGGGACGCCTTCCCTTTCCCTTTCCTTGCCTTACTCACTAAGGCTAGATTTTCTTCATCATCTTCCTCTGATCAAGATCCATCTCTAGTGATTCTTCTTATCTCCTCCTGCATCAAACCCGACCAAAGTCGTTCCCAATGTGGCAGTTTCTCTATTCCATTTACCGAGTCTTGGTAGCTATTCCAGCTCTTAGGAAGATCGAGGAGAGCAAGACTCACCATGTCATCATCGGCTGTCGTGATCCCTACACTTCCAAGCTCATCCTTGCAGGTGGTGAGCTTGTTCAGATATGTAGAGATCGTGTCGCACTTTTCACATTTGATTTTCTGAAGCTTGTCTTTCAGTGCCAGCTTCCTCTGATCGTTCTTGTTCTTATATAGATCCTTCAATGTCTTCCACATTGAAAATGGTGTCTCCTTCCCATGGAGGTTCGATACAATGTGGTCCCAAACTCCCTCCAGGAGGATTCTCCTCGCTCTAGCCATACATTTCTTCCATTCCACCAATTCTGTAGAATTAGCCGCTACTGGCTTGGGTACTTCTTAATCAATGAAGTCTTTTAGACCGTTGTCCTCTAATACTGCTTCCATGCGATCCTTCCAGGCTATATAATTTGAGCTACCACCAACTGCATACTCGAGTCTTAAACTATTGAACACCATTAGTGAAATTTGATATGTGATAAGAATTCGAATTCTATAATCAGGAACTTGAAACTTCGAACTTCTCCATTATTTGTATACTTTTCTTCGCTTTTATCACCTTTCCTCTGATACCATGTAGAATTTCCCACTGTAGATCAACAGATTATGCAATATACTAAAGTAAAATACAAGATTTACTTCTACAACAAACTTGCGGAAGGTTAATCGATTTTGAGCAAGATCAAATAGAACACATATAACTGAGAATGAGAAATCAATCACACATGAACACAGAAGAATACTCTCGGGAAAGCCTCAGCTAAAAACCCCGATCTCTGTATTATCATACAAGTGGAAATATGTCTAGATTACACAAAGCTTTAGCTCACAATCTATCCATCTCTTAATACAATCCAACAATACAGCTCACAAAGTGAATAGACACAACATATGCCTTCCCTCAGCCCTCCAAGCCTCCTATTTCATTGTGCAGTTTCTCTTGGGGTCCAATGCTGCCACTTGTATGAATTGGCCTCATCACACACTCATCAAACTCAAAAGTAATTGCGCAATCTCCAAGGAATGAATTCCTTCTACATGCAAGAGATATCCTCCTTGGAATATTCCTGCAACTAATAGTACATTGTTCCATCATCTGATCTCAACTGGGTCTCTGACTGAAATGACATGCATGAGTTATTTATGAGAGAATATTCAGTTTTCTGAAGTGCAGTAGTTACATGCATGCATGCATTAACTAACTGAACTCACAATCAGTTCCACAAACTGTTGGAACTAATCTAACTAGACTTAGCTCAGATAACTTAGCTAACTAATTACAAATCAAAGTACAACTCATCCTGATCTCCTTTAATCAAGGGATAACTTCCTCAATCAAAGGGGAAACTGTTGCATGTCTTCACACAGACTTCATGTTTGATTTTCTACAACTAATTAACTCGAGATGAATTAATTAATTATTTTACAAACAGCTACTAAGATCAAATTCGAATTTTAATTCCTAATTTTAGTTTACGGACTAACTAAAATTGGAATGTATCCCAAAATGCAGTGTTATTTTTAGCACTTCTATTTTCAGAATTTCTTGTTGTTATTTTCAACACTCCCTCTCAACAACAAAGGTATTATCAGTCACCCCAATCTTGTCTTTATGGAACTCAAACTTGCATTTTCACAATGCCTTAGTCAAAATATCTACATCTTGTTCCTCGGTTGAAACATACAACAACAACATGATCCGCTTCACCACACAGTCTCGAAGATGATGGTACCAAATATCAATGTGCTTGGACCTGTCATGAAATACTGGATTCTCAGAGAGTTTGATACAACTCTGATTATCACAGTAGATCACAGTTGTATCCATCCTCTGACCAAACAATCCCACTAGAATCTTACGCATCCAAATGGCCTCGCATGCTGCTTGACTGGCAACCATGTATTCAGCCTTTGCTGAGCTAAGTGCAACTGACCTCTGTTTCCTGCTTACCAGGAAACTACTGCTGAACCAAGGTTGAAGATTCCTATAGAAGTGCTCTTCCGGTCTAATGGACTCCCTGCCAAATCTGCATCTGTGAAGACCTGAAGCTTCACCCCCTCTGTCCATCTACCACAATCCATACTGAGATGTGCTTCTGAGGTATCTCAACACATGCTTCGCTGCCTTCCAAAACAACTTAGTAGGGTGAACCATAGCTTGACTCAGCTGCTTCACCGTAAAGCATAAGGTTGTTCGTGTGTTCACTAGATACATTAGTGAACCCACAAGCTGTCGATAAACAGTAGCAGCTACTACCTCACCTGAAGTAGCATCCTCCTTCCTCCAGTTTACCATCATGAGGAGTCTGCATGGGCTTGCACTTCTCCATGTGGAACCACCTAAGTATCTCATTGGCATACTTTCCTTGAGACACAAACACTTCCCCATCCTTATGGCACACTTCCATGCCTAGAAAGTAGTGCTTAAGACCCATGTCTTTCATCTTGAACTCTCTTACAAGGTCCTCCTTACAAGACTTGATCAACTGATCATCACCTATCAAAATTAGACCATCCACAAAAAGAACAATGATCAATGGCTTACCTTCTACCATGATGTGGTAAAGGTTCACATCTCCTTCACTCTTGGTGAAGCCCAACCTGGTGAAATAGTTTTCGATCCTAGTGTACCAAGCACGATGTGCTTGCTTCAGCCCGCACAAAGCCCTCTTGAGTCGGCACACATGCGACTCGCGATCGAAGGTCTCAAAACCTTCTGGCTGCTCAATGTACACCTCTTCCTCAATCTTCCCATTGAGGAACATTGTCTTCACATCCATCTAATGGATCTTCCAACCCATCTAAGCTGATAGTTCCAACATCAATCTGATAGAAGAGTAGCTTGCTATAGGACCAAAGGTCTCATCGTAGTCGATCCCCTCGACCTGTGAGAAACCACGGGCAACAAACCTTTCCTTATGTTTCTCAACAATGCCATTATCTGCCTGCTTTACCTTGTAAAGCCATCGGGAACTCACCACTGACTTGTTCTGAGGTCTTGGGACAACATCCCACACATTATTCCAAATGATAGAGTCGTACTCCTCTATCATTGCATCAACCCAGACTGGTTGTTGCACTGCCTCCTCGAATGAAGAAGGTTCAGACTCTACACACTCCCCAACCAGGGCCATGCAACTAGTGTACCGCTCGAGTGACCTCCTCTGTTTTCATTGAGAAGATGGTTGTCCCACATTCTCTCGCACATCCAGAATCAACTTGTCAGCTTCCCTTGAGCGTTTCCGCCCATCTCTGGAAGACTCAACATGAGTGGATGTCTCCACTCCCTGATCCTCTTCATGTGCCTTCTCTACATCAATATGAGGCTCCTCCTCCATAGGAACTAAAAGTTCCTCCTCTGCATGCAACTTGAGCTCCCTCTCAAGTGATACTCGCATGGCTTTCTACTCGTCGAACTTCATATTTCTGTGTACCACTGTCCTCTGACCGGTAGGCAAGAAAACTCGATAGTTGTGGGGTGTATCAGTGTACCCCAAAAGTATCCCCAACTGTTAAGTTATGGTATGTTCTATGCTTATAATAGTTTACTTCTTTTTCTCATTATATTCCACAAATTAGCAATCACATGTACATAAAGTAAAGTGCAGATAGAACATTAAATGATCGACAGAAAACAAACCAAGACAAGAGACACAAGATGTGGCGGCTAGCCAGGGACAAACCCCACAATGTGTGGGGAAACCCTTTGATCAAATCTTCTTTTATCTTCAATAATTCAGCAGACATAAATAGTACAATAAATCTGATTCATATCAGCAATAGCAAACCCTAGATCAGCAGCATCAGCATTAGCATCTTCATTATCAAACTAGGGCAGATGATATCTCACAAACCGACCGTCGGATTGACTTCATTCCACCACAAAAAGTTGCAGCTTCTAGAGGAGGTTCAGATGAACCTATAATGTAGTTTAGCTGAGGAGATATTCTAGGCCACGCAGGTCAATCTTTACTTCTACAGTTGTAGCTTCAGTTTCAATAGTTTCCGGCTTCAAACTAAGGCAGTCGATATCTTGCAAACCATTCATCGGATTGACTTCATTCCACCATCAAAAGTTGTGGCTTTCAAAGGAGGTTCAGATGAACCTATAACATAGTTCCAAAGAGGAGATATTCTAGGACACGCAAGTCAATCTTTACTTCTGTAGTTGCAGCTTCAGGTTCAACAGTTTCTGGCTTCACATGTGTGAGAGAGAGACCCATTTCTGCGCAGTAGAGAAGAGACTCATTTCTGCGCAATATAGAGAGAGAGAGAGATGTGATGAGATTAGTGAGTGAAAATGAGGAAAATTCCTCTTATATTTATACACAACTTTGGTGTTTTAATAGATGTGACTATTGGGCTTCTAAGCCTACATGAGTTGTAGGTCGGCTTGATAATAATTCCATAATCAAAATAAATTCATATCTCCATGAATACTTATCGGAATCGGATGATCTTTATATCAATCCTACACCTCTCGACGAGAGGAATCTAATAAAAATATTATCAGCCATGAATAAGATGACCCACATGAAGCTTTGCCCTGGTTTCCAATTTTAACACTCCCTCTCAACCAGGGAGAACTTCATCTGCAATATGTCTATTGGTCCTTACTATTCATCCATCAAATGCACTGCCCTGTACATCCTGACCCTTGCCCTGCTCTGCTATATTCTGCCTATTCTTCTTGGTCTTGTTCTACCCTGTACTAATCGGTATTGTTTTGCTTTGTTCTGCTCTGCTTTTGTCCGAATTATGAAGAAGAAGAAATGATCGAGGATGTATCATACTGACTCAAAGTCAGTCTCAGAGTATGTACCACTGGTCCTAGACCAGTCTCAACCAACCCGAAGTCAACATCACAGTGAGTACAACTCCACTGGTCCTAGACCAGTATCATCCTCCACTAACTCAAAGTTAGTCTCAGAGTGCGTACCACTGGTCCTAGACCAGTATCAGCCGACCCGAAGTCAGCTTCATAGTAAGTACCACTCCTACCACTGGTCCCAGACCAGTCTCAACCGACTCGAAGTCAGCGTCATAGTATGTACCAATCTCACTGGTCCCGGACCAGTACTGCACTGACACGAAGTCAGCCTCGGAGTATGTACCACTGGTCCCAGACTAGTCTCAACCGACCTGAAGTCAGCGTCATAGTATGGTACAACTCCTACCAGTGGTCCTAGACCAGTATCGCAGTCTCAGAGAGTGTATCACTGGTCCCAGACCAGTCTCAGAGAGTGTATCACTGGTCCCAGACCAGTCTCAATCGACCTGAAGTCAGCGTCATAGTATGTACCACTCTCACTGGTCCCAGACCAGTACTGCACTGATACGAAGTCAGTCTCGGAGTATGTACCACTGGTCCTAGACCAGTCTCAACCGATACGAAGGCAGCTTCATAGTATGGTACAACTCCTACCACTGGTCCCAGACCAGTATCATTGATCCCAGATCAATGGAGGTCATCCTAGCGTAGGGAGTATAGTAGATACAACGATGCATCCATTGGTATTAATATGGTCCCTAACTTCATTTCCCTACTCATTGATCAGATGAGAGGTACTTCCCATGAGTCCCAGATTGCATGGGTAGGATTCCTCGACAGGAGAACTAATCAATCTTTTCCTCACAGGAGAACACATCAATCCTGCTACAATATCCATGGAGAACACATCAATCCAGGCCACCATGGAGAACACATCAATCCAGGCCTCACAGGAGAACTAATCATCCTGCTACACAGGAGAGCGAATCATCCTGTTCCACAAGAAATCGAATCATCTTGTCCACAAGAGAGTGAATCATCTTGTTCCAGTGCGCACCACCAAGGGAGGGTGAGTCACCCTGTGGTTGTATGTTGCTCCAGTAATAACCGCAAGCCCTCAGAGCTCCCAAAGCTCAATGTATGCAACATGCAGGACGCTTGTACAATGGTTTCTTGACGACTCCAAGTTGTTTGGGAAAATCACAGATTAGATCTTTCCTCGGGGCTTTGACAAGGTGTATCGACCTGTACATCATCTTAATGCAATGGAGCATCCTTGCTCATCAACTTACCATATCCTAGATGATGTCTATATGCTGGAGCAATCAAAAAATATGAGATTCCTCAATAATTGAATCCCACCTCTGGTTGTTACAAAGAATCACAGTGGTATCCAATGTAAATCCAAACAGCTCACTGAAGATCTTTCACAACCAGACTGACTCACATGAGGTCATGCTAGTAGCAATATATTCTATTTCGACGGTGCTCAAAGCCACCAACTTCTACTTCCTGCTCATCTAGGATATCGAAGCAGATCCCAAGGTGAAACAGCACGCGGAAGTGCTCTTACGGTCCAACACACTACATGCCCAATCAGCATCAGTATATCCAATTAGTCTCACATCTTTGGCAATGTATCTTAACCCATTGTGCCACGAAGATATCTTAGAATATTCTTGGCATCAATCTAGTGAGGCTCAACCAAATATGAGCTCACAATGCTAACTGCAAAACATATGTTCAGATGGAGGTTCACCAAGAACATCAATGCGAATGAGTTTATGAAACTCAGAGGCATTTTCCAAATCTGGTCCGACATCACTACCATATAACTTCTAAGAGTTAAGATCCTCAGGGTAGTCACAGGCTTGCAGTCCATCATACCGAGTCTTTCCAATATCATTACCACATATTTTCCTTGAGATAGGAAAATTTCCCTCGGCTTCTACCACACTTCAAGTCCTTGGTCCTTCATTTCAAATTCAAAAGCCAACTCCCTCTTACATTTGTGAATGAGAGGGTTTGCACATGTTAGAAAGAGGTCATCCACATACAGCACCAGTATGAGAGGCTTGTCATATTCAACCTTAAAGTAAAGGTTAGGATCAGCTTCACTCCTAGTGAATCCCAGCTTCTTAAAGTAGCTATCGATTCTCTCATACCATGCTCGGGGTGCTTGCTTCAGCCCATAGAGAGCCTTCTTCAACTTGCATACATGATATTTTCAATCAAATCCTTCGAGTTGCTCCACGTAGACCTATTCTTTGATCGAGCCGTGTAAGAATGCAGTCTTGACATCCATCTGATGTAGGTTCCATCCTTGTGAAGCGACAAGGGCTATGATCGAGCAGATGGTCGTATATCTGGCAATAGGTGCAAATATCACATCATAGTCTATACCTTCCTTCTGGGAGAAACCATGAGCAACAAAACGATCCTTATACTTTTCCGTACTTCCATCTATTGCATGCTTTATCTTGTAAAGCCATTTGGAAGTAACAACTATCTTGTCCTGGGGTCTGGGAACTACTTCCCAGACATCATTCTTCATGATAGAATCATATTCTTTGGTCATAGCATCCTTCCATACTTAATGCTTGACAACATCTGAGAATGATGAAGGCTCATTTTGTATGATCGCGCTCATGATGGTCAGGTATCCCTGATACCTGTTAGGTTTCTTACTTTGACGGAAGGTTCCTCAGGGTGCAGCATGTCCTTTAGCATCATCAAGTATCCCCCTAAGCCATGAAGGCCTCTTCCTAGAAGAGGAAGGCTCATTTGGATGAGGATCATTCGGATCCATGGGTTCTTCTACATCAGGCATTGATTCATCATCTTTTTCTTTCAGTTCCATGGTGTTGGCTTCTTGAGAGCTCCTCAAAGTCAGAAGATTGTTCACCTTGCTAAGAGCCATATCTTCGTCAAAGGTGACATCATGACTAATTACGACTTCCCTTTGACTGGCAACATAGATTCTATAGCCTTTAGTATTTTCACCATAGCCCACGAAAATTCCCTTCTTTCCAGATGCACCCAATTTATTTCTTTTCTCTTTCGGCACATGAAAATATACAGGGCTTCCAAAAATTCTAAAATGAGAAACATCAGGTTTCTTACCAGTGAAATTTTCTTCAGGAGTCTTGGAACCCAATGCTTGATGAGGGCATCAAATTTTGTACATATACGGTAGTGTTTGTAGTTTCAGCCCATAGAAACTTTGGAAGTCTTTGATCATGTAGCATGGCTTGGACAACTTCCACAATCGTGCAGTTCTTCCTTCCCGCCACACCATTCTGCTCAGGAGTATGTGGTGTAGTAGTCTCCCTCTTAATGCCAGCCTCAGATATGCCTGAGTGAACTAACTGTAATATATTGGAGGTCTTGCTTTGGCTTGAGGGGAACACTCCCCTTTTGAGCTTTCCTTCAGCACATCCTGGACATATACCTTCTTTCTCTACTTGGAATTCGGGCATCCCTATTACCATCTGTCTTACATCGGGTAGAGCTTTGTAATGAAGGTGGGAAAACCTCCGATGCCAAAGTTTGCATTGAAGATTTGTGTCACAAGACATGACACCTAGCGGACTTCCATCGACCGGATATAACACTAAACCCAAGAGTAAAGGCATCTTTAATATTATTTTTCCATATACATACCTTTCCATTGCTGAAGGTTACCTTGTAGCCTTTGTCTTCCATTATCGAGATGGACACTAGGTTCTTTTTTAGGTCAGGTGCATTTAATACATCCTGGACTTTCTAGCCTTCTTAAATGGTTGTCCTCTTCCTTGATTCCCAACTCTCCTCTTACCTTTGCTATTGAATTTTTCATTCCTTTGATTACCATCAGATGGATTTTGATCATCGTCCCAGTGTGAGTCCTTTCTATCAGGGCACTCCCTTGCATAGTGACTTGCTTCATCGCAGATGAAACATCGTCCTTTTCTTCCACCCTTAGATCCAGCCTTTCCTTTTGATTTATACCTAGAATTATTTATTCTCTTAGCATGAGAAGAAAAAGCAACAGGAGGACCTTTAAGCATGGGCATTTCTTGCTCTTCTTCCCTTGTTTCTTCTTGAATGCATCTATCCATTAATTCCTCGAAACCAGGAATTACATTATAGTTCAGAAGAGTAGTCCTGAACACGTACCATTCAGATGGTAAGCCTCCAAGAGTCGCGAGTTCCATTTCCCAGTCTATCGTAGATTTCCTTGGAGGTGTCCAGTTCAAAGATGTAGGCCACCAAGTGCTTGTCAATAGAGTCCCAGATGATCTTCTATTTTGACTTCTTCGGTTTTCCATTTGTTCCATGCAATAGCGGATGCATTTGATGGAGGCTCAACAATATTGCCTCTTACATAGCCCATCACTGTTGGGTCTTCTAGGGTTAGATCGATAGACATATTCAATGCGTGATAGTCATCTTTCTCACAGATCTTGTCTTCGGCAGGAAAGAGTGTTGAGGACCCCATAGTTCTTTTAGGATAGCCTTGCCAATCTTCTCTTCAGTGATTGCTCTTGCTCTTACTCGGGCTTTGTCTTCACCTCAGCTCCGATACCATGTTAAGATATGGTATGTTCTATGCTTATAACAGTTTACTTCTTTTTCTTATTATATTCCACAGATTAGCAATCACATGTACATAAAGTAAAGTGCATATAGAACATTAAACGATCGACATAAAACAAGCCAAGACAAGAGACACAAGATGTGGTGGCTAGCTAGGGACAAACCCCACAATGTGTGGGGAAACCCTTTGATAAAATCTTCTTTTATCTTCAATAATTCAGCAAAGATAAATAGTACAATAAATCTTATTCATATTACCAGTAGCAAACCCTAGATCAGCAGCATCAGCATTAGCGGCTTCATTATCAAACTAGGGCAGACGATATCTCACAAACCGACTGTCGGATTGACTTCATTCCACCACCAAAAGTTGCAGCTTCCAGAGGAGGTTTAGATGAACCTACAACGTAGTTCAGATGAGGAGGTCTTCTAGGCCATGTAGGTCAATCTTTACTTCTGCAGCTGCAGCTTCAGTTTCAGCAATTTCCGGCTTCAAACTAGGGCAGTCGATATCTTGCAAACCGTTCATCGAATTGACTTCATTCCACTACCAAAAGTTGCAGCTTTCAGAGGAGATTTAGATGAACCTACAATGTAGTTCCAAAGAGGATATCTTCTAGGCCATGCAATTCAATCTTTACTTCTGCAGTTGCAGCTTCAAGGTCAACAGTTTCTGGCTTCACATGTTTGAGAGAGAGACCCATTTTTGCACAGTAGAGAAGAGACTCATTTTTGTGCAGTAGAGAGAGAGAGATGTGATGAGATGAGTGAGTGAAAATGAGGAAAATTCCTCTTATATTTATACACATAATTGCTGTTTGAATAGATGCGATTGTTGGGCTTCTGAGCCTACATGAGTTGTAGGTCGACTTGATAATAATTCCATATTCAAAATAAATTCATATCTCCATGAATACTTATCGGAATCAGATGATATTTATATCAATCCTACACCTCTCAACGAGAGGAATCTAATAAAAATATTATCAGCCATGAATAAGATGACCCACATGAATTTTTGCCCTGGTTTCCAGTTTTAACACCAACTCAGCTATTGGATCTAGATTCTTTTGGGCATCTTTGGTCACATGGCAATAAACCAATGATCCAAAGATCCTGAAATGACTCACATCTAATCGCTTCCCGGAAAAGGCTTCCATTGGTGTCTTCATCCCCAGTATACAGTGTGGGCTTCTATTATGCAAGTATACTATTGTATTGCATGCCTCGACCCACAAATGAAGTGGTAGGCTTGGGTCATGCAACACCACTCGAGCTTCTCCCACAATCGATCTATTCTTCCTTTCGGCCACCCCATTCTGCTATGGGTTATGGGGTTCCGTCAACTCCTGTTTAATTCCTTCTACAGCGTAGAAGTCCTTAAACTTTTGGCAAAAATGCTCTCCACCATTGTCGCTACGCAAGGCCCTTATTTTCTTTCCAGATTCTTTCTCTGCCAAGGCTTTAAACTCACAAAACCTCAAGAAGGTCTGATCCTTCTTTTGCATAAAGTAGATCCAACATCTACGAGAAAAATCATCAATAAAAATAACATAGTACCTTTATTTAACAGTCGAGGCTATAGACTATGGTCCACAAACATCTGTGTGAACTCGCTCCAGGATTGCTCCAGCTCTACTGTCTCGATCCTGAAAGGAAGATTTAACATACTTACCCAAGGTACAACCTTTACATGTATCCGTCTGCTCCAGTTTTCCCTTGGGAAGTCTGGTAGAAATCTTTTGCATGATCTTCAAGGCCCCATGGTGTAATTGGCCCAATCTTCTATGCCATAGCTCGTCAAAATCTTGGCTCTACACCAACTCAGCTTTGGAACTCAATGCAGCACAGTCGTCTACCTCCAGCTTGTAGAGATTCTTTACTCGAATTCCAATCCTCTTGGCCTGTCCAGTACCGATATGCCTCAAGAATACCTTTCCTTTACTAAAGACTACATCATAGCCTTTGTCTTCTAGCATAGTGATAGACACAAGATTCTTCTTCAGACCCGGTATATACTTTACATCAGTCAGGGTGAGAGGAGATCCATGATCCTTCTGAAACACAACTGTACCTTCACATGAAACATGATACTTTCCATCATCGCCCATCTCGATCCGCATCTGGAGATCCTTCTCCCCCAAGGTATTGAAAATATTCTTGTCACCGGACATGTGGAAAGAGGCTCCACTATCCAGGTACCAAACACATCCCACCATGGATGAAACCATGCATGCGATGAGAGAGAAATCCAATTCGAACTATGAGGCCATTGCCTCACCATTTGATCCCTTCGAGGATCCCTTCTTTGATTTCTTTTGTGGACAATTCGTATCATAATGGCCCACCTCATGACAGTGAAAGCATCGCACTTTCGATTTGTCAAACTTTTTCCCACCATGGGAAGAACTGGATTTTGGATGGGATGCCTTCCCTTTCCCTTTCCTCGCCTTACTCGCTAAGGCTAGATTTTCTTCATCATCTTGCTTTGATGAAGATCCATCTCTGGTGCTTCTTCTTATCTCCTCCAGCATCAGATCCGACCAAAGTCATTCCCAATCTGGTAGTTTCTCTCTTCCATTTACCGAGTCTTGGTAGCTATGCCAGCTCTTAGGAAGACTGAGCAGAGCAAGACTCACCATGTCATCATCAGCTGTCATGATCCCTACACTTCCAAGCTCATCCCTGCAGGAGGTGAGCTTGTTCAGATATGTAGAGATCATGTCGCCCTTTTCACACTTGATTTTTCGAAGCTTTTCTTTCAGCACCAGCTTCCTCTGATTGATGTTGTTCTGATATAGATCCTTAAATTCTTTCCACATTGAAAATTATATCTCCTTCCCAAGGAGGCTTGAGACAATGTGGTATCAAACTCCCTCCAGGATGATTCTCCTCACTCTAGCCACACATTTCTTCCATTCCGCTAATTCTGTAGCATTAACCGTTGTTGGCTTGGGGACTTATTAATGAATGAATTACTTTAGACCGTTGTCCTCTAACACTACTTCCATGTGATCCTTCCAAGCTATATAATTCAAGCTTCCATCAAGGGCATACTCGAGTCTTAAACAGTGGAATGCCATTGGTGAAATTTGATATGTGATAATAATTCGAATTCTATAATCAAGAACTTAAAACTTCGAACTTCAAACTTCTTTGTATACTGTTCTTCACTTTGATCACCTTTCCTCTGATACCATGTAGAATTTCCCACTGTAGATCAACAGTTTATGCAATATGCTAAAGCAAAATACAAGATCTACTTCTACAACAAACTTGCAGAAGCTTAATCAATTTTGAGCAAGATCAAATAGAACACATATAACGAAGAATGAGAAAGCAATCACACATGAACACAGAAAAATACTCTGGGGAAAGCCTCAGCTAAAAACCCCGATCTTTGTATTATCATAAAAGTGGAAATATGTCTGGATTACACAAAGCTTTAGCTCACAAGCTATCCAACTCTCAGTACAATCCAACAATACAGCTCACAAACTGAATAGACACAACATATGCCTTCCCTCATCCCTCCAAGCCTCCTATTTCCTTGCGCAGTTTCTCTTTGGGTCCAGCGCTGCCACCTGTGTGAATTGGCCTGATCACACACTCGTCAAACTCAAAAGTAACTGTGCAATATCCAAGGGATGAATTCCTTCTGCATGCAAGAGATATCCTCCATGGAATATTCCTGCAACTAATAGTACATTGTCCCATCATCTGATCTCAACTGGGTCTCTGACTCAACTGACATACATGAGTTATTTATGAGAGAATATTTAGTTAACTGAAGTGCAACAGTTACATGCATGCATGCATTAACTAACTGAACTCACAATCAGTTCCACAAACTGTTGGAACTAATCTAACTGGACTTAACTCAGGTAACTGAGCTAACTAACTACAACTCATCTTGATCTCCTTTAATCAAGGAATAAATTCCTCAATCAAAGGGGAAACTGTTGTATGTCTTCACATAGACTTCTTGTTTGATTTTCTAAAACTAATTAACTCAAGATGAATTAATTAATTATTTTACAAACAGCGGCTAAGATCAAATTCGAATTTTAATTCTCAATTTTATTCTAGGGACTAACTAAAATTGGAATGTATCTTGAAATTCTATTTATAGAAGTGCTATTTTTAGCACTTCTATTTTTAGCATTTCTTGTTGCTATTTTCAACACTCCCTCTCAACAAGAAAGGGATTATCAGTCACCCCAATCCTGTCTTTGTGGAACTTGAACTTGCATTTTGACAATGCCTTAGTCAAAATATCTGCATCCTGTTCCTCGGTTGAAACATACAACAACAACATGATCCTCTTCACCACACAGTCTCGAAGATGATGGTATTGGATATCAATGTGCTTGGACCTGTCATGAAATACTATATTCTCAGAGAGTTTGATACAACTTTGATTATTGTGGTAGATAACCATTGGATCCATCCTCTGACCAAACAATCCCACTAGAATCTTCTGCATCCAAATGGCCTGGCATGTTGCCTCATTGGCAGCCATGTATTCAACCTTTACTAAGCTAAGTGCAATTGACCTCTGTTTCCTATTGTACCAGGAAATTGCAACTGAACCAAGGTTGAATATTCCTCCAGAAGTGCTCTTCCGGTCTGATGGAATCCCTGCCCAATCTACATCTGTGAATCCCTGAAGCTTCACTCCCTCTATCCGTCTATACCACAATCCATACTAAGATGTGCCTCTGAGGTATCTCAGCACATGTTTCGTTGCCTTCCAAAATAGCTTGGTAGGATGAACCATAGCTTGACTCAGTTGGTTCACCGCAAAGCATAAGTCTGGTCGTGTGTTCACTAAATACATTAGTGAACCCACAAGCTACCGATAAATAGTGGTAGTTACTACCTCACCTAAAGTAGCATCCTCCTTCCTCCAATCACTAGCTCGAGGATTCTGCATGGGCTTGCACTTCTCCATGTGGAACTACCTGAGTATGTCATTGACATACTTTCCTTGAGACACAAACACTTCCCCATCCTTCTGCCACACTTCCATGCCTAGAAAGTAGTGCATAAGACCCATGTCTTTCATCTCGAACTCTCTTGCAAGGTCCTCCTTGCAAGACTTGATCAACTGATCATCACCTGTCAAAATCAGATCATCCACATAAAGAACAATGATCAATGGCTTACCTTCTACCATGATGTGGTAAAGGTTCGCATCTGCTTCACTCTTGGTGAAGCCCAACCCGGTGAAATAGTTGTCGATCCTGGTGTACCAAGCACGAGGTGCTTGCTTCAGCTCATACAAATCCCTCTTGATTCGGCACACATGTGACTCGTGATCAAAGGTCTCACAACCTTCTGGCTGCTCAATGTACACCTCTTCCTTAATCTTCCTATTAAGGAACATTTTCTTCGCATCCATCTGATGGATCTTCCAACCCATTTGAGTTGATAGTGCCAACATCGATCTGATAGATGAGTACCTTGCTACAGGAGAAAAGGTCTCATCATAGTCGATCCCCTCGACCTGTGAGAAACCACGGGCAACAAACCTTGCCTTATGGTTCTCAACACTGCCATCAACTGCCTGCTTTACCTTGTAAAGCCATCAGGAACTCACCACTGACTTTTCCTAAGGTCTTGGGACAGCATCCCACACACTGTTCTGAATAATAGAGTCATACTCCTCTATCATTGCATCAATCCAGACTGGTTGCTACACTGCCTCCTCAAATGAAGAACGTTCAGACTCTACACACTCCCCAACCAAGGCCATGTAACCAGTGTAACGCTCAGGTGACCTCCTCTATCTACGCTGAGAAGATGGTTGTCCCACATTCTCTAGCGCATCCAACATCAGCCTGTCAGCTTTCCTTGAGCATTTCCGCCCATCTCTGGAAGACTCAGCATAAGTGGATGTCTCCACTCTCGGTTCCTCTGCATGCGCTTTCTCTGCATCAGTATGAGGCTCCTCCTCCTTAGGAACTAAAAGTTCCTCCTCTGCATGCAACTTGAGCTCCCTCTCAAGTGATACTTGCATGGCTTTCTGCTCGTCGAACTTTACATCTCTGTGTACCACTATCCTCTGACTGGTAGGCAGGAACACCAATAGTTGTGGGGTGTATCAGTGTACCCCACAAGTATCCCCAACTCAATTGTTGGATCTAGCTTCTTCTCGGCATCTTTGGTCACATGGAAATAAACCGATCATCCAAATATCCTGAAGTGACACACTTCTGGTCGCTTCCCAGAAAAGGCTTCCATTGGTGTCTTCATCCCCAGTATATGGTGTGGGCTTCTGTTATGCAATTATACTGTTGTATTGCATGCCTCAACCCACAAATGAAGTGGTAGGCTTTGGTCACGCAACATCGCTTGAGTTGCTCCCACAATCGATCTGTTCTTCCTTTCGGCCACCCCATTTTGTTGTGGGTTATGAGGTGCCGTCAACTCCCACTGCATAATTCCTTAAACTGTTTGGAGACATGTTCTTCACCATTATCGTTACGCAAGGCCCTTATTTTCTTTCCAGAGTATTTCTCTACCAAGGCTTTAAACTCACAAAACCACAAGAAGGTCTGATCCTTCTTTTGCATAAATTAGATCCAACATCTACGAGAAAAATCATCAATAAAAATAACATAGTACCTTTGTTTAGCAATGGAGGCTGTAGAGAATGGTCCACAAACATTTGTGTGAACTCGCTCCAGGATTGCTCCAGCTTTACTGTCTCGATCCTGAAAGGAAGATTTCGCATACTTACCCAAGGTAGAACCTTTGCATCTATCCATCTGCTCCAGTTTTCCCTTGGGAAGTCCGGTAGAAATATTTTGCATGATCTTCAAGGCCCCTTGGTGCAAGTGGTGTAATCTTCTATGCCATAGCTCGCCAACATCTTGGCTCTGCACCAACTTAGCTTTGGAACTCAATGTAGCACAGTCATCTACCTCCAGCTTGTAGAGATTCTTTACTCGAATCCCAATCCTCTTGGTTTGTCCAATACTGATATGACTCAGGAATACCTTTCCTTTACTAAAGGCTACATCATAGCCTTTGTCTTCTAGCATAGTGACAGACACGAGATTCGTCTTTAGACCCGGTACATACTTTACATCAGTCAGGGTGAGAGGAGCTCCATTCCCCCTCTGAAACACAACCGTACATTCACCTGAAACACGGTACTTTCCATCATCACCCATCTCGATCTGCATCTAGATATCCTTCTCCTCTAGGGTACTGAAAAGATTCTTGTCACCAAACATGTGGAGAGATGCTCCACTGTCCAGGTACCAAACACATCCCACCATGGATGAAACCATGCATCTGATGAGAGAGAAATCTAATTCGAACTGTGAGACCAGTGCCTCACCATCTGATCCCTTCGAGGATCCCTTCTTGCATTTCTTTTGTGGATAATTCGTAGCATAATGACCCACCTCATGACAATGAAAGCATTGCACTTTCAATTTGTCAAACTTCTTCTTACCATGGGAAGAACTGGATTTGGGATGGGATGCCTTCCCTTTCCCTTTCCTCACCTTACTCGTTAAGGCTAGATTTTATTCATCATCTTTCTTTGATGAAGATCCATCTCTGGTGCTTCTTTCTATCTCCTCCTGCATCAGATCCAACCAAAGTCATTCCCAATCTGGAAATTTCTCTCTTCCATTTACCGAGTCTTGGTAGCTATGCCAGCTCTTAGGAAGACCGACGAGAGCAAGACTCACCATGTCATCATCAGCTATTGTGATCACTACACTTCCAAGCTCATACCTATAGGTGGTGAGCTTGTTCAGATATGTAGAGATCGTGTCACCCTTTTCACACTTGATTTTCCGAAGCTTATCTTTCAACGCCAGCTTCCTCTGAACACTTTTGTTCTGATATAGAACCTTCAATGTTTTCCACATTGAAAATGGTGTCTCCTTCCCATGGAGGCTCGAGACAATGTGGTCTCGAACTCCCTCCATGAGGATTCTCTCTTCCATTCCGCCAATTTTGTAGCATTAGCCGCTATTAGCTTGGGGACTTCTTGATCAATGAAGTACTTTAAATTGTTTTCCTCTAATACTGCTTCCATGTGATCCTTCCAGGCTATATAATTCGAGCTTCCATCAAGGGAATACTCGAGTCTTAAACCGTTGAACGCCATTGGTGAAATTTGATATGTGATCAGAATTTGAATTCTATAATCAGGAACTTGAACTTCAAACTTTGAACTTCTTTGTATAATTTTCTTCTCTTTGATCACCTTTCCTCTAATAACATGTAGAATTTCCCACTGTAGATCAACAAATTATGCAATATACTAAAGAAAATACAAGATCTACTTCTAAAAAAAACTTGCGGAAGCTTAATCGTTTTTTAGCAAGATCAAATAGAACACATATAACTGAGAATGAGAAAGCAATCACACATGAACACAGAAGAATACTTTGGGGAAAGCCTCAGCTAAAAACTTCGATCTCGGTATTATCATACAAGTGGAAATACGTCCAGATTACACAAAGCTTTAGCTCGCAAGCTATCCAGCTCTTAGTACAATCCAACAATATAGCTCACAGACTGAATAGACACAACATATTCCTTCCCTCAGCCCTCCAAGTCTCCTATTTCCTTTTGCAGTTTCTCTTGGGGTCCAATGTTGCCCCCTGTGTGAATTGGCCTCATCACACACTCATCAAACTCAAAAGTAACTGTGCAATCTCCAAGGAATGAATTCCTTCTACATGCAAGAGATATCCTCCATGGAATATTCCTGCAACTGATAGTACATTGTCCCATCATCTTATCTCAACTAGGTCTCTGACTGAACTGACATGCATGAGTTATACATGAGAGAATATTCAGTTATCTAGAGTGCAGCAATTACATGCATGCATGCATTAACTAACTGAACTCACAATCAGTTCCACAAACTGTTGGAACTAATCTAACTAGACTTAACTCACATAACTAAGCTAACTAATTACAACTCATCCTGATCTCCTTTAATTCAGGGATAGCTTCCTCAATCAAATGGAAAATTGTTGCATGTATTCACATAGACTTTGTGTTTGATTTTCTACAACTAATTAACTCAAGATGAATTAATTAATTCTTTTACAAATAGTTGCTAAGATCAAATTCGAATTTTAATTCTCAATTTTAGTTTAGGGACTAACTAAAATTGGAATGTATCCCGAAATGTTATTTATAGTAGTGTTATATTTAGCACTTCTATTTTTAGCGTTTCTTGTTGTTATTTTCAACAAATTCCACTATGATATGATTAAACCTCCTAAGTCACATTAAGGAATTGGAACTGATGGAAACACACCATACAGACATTCAACATCAACATTAGGACCCTCAGGAACTAATCCAACCTTTCTGCCAACCAACCCCTGGGTCCCATTGATATTTTGGGCCACTTAACCTCTGGACGCTCTCATGCTATGGGCATGCTAGCATCCAAGGACCTCTGGATGCTCTCACAAGCATGTAAGCCAATGTCCAGGGACTATTTTTCATAGTATTGTGCCAACGTCCCTGGGATTTGAGCCAATTTTTAGGCCTAGAGCCTAGGTCACCACCTAGAATTGAGTGACATCCTTAGAACAGTGAAATAACATAGAAATGACAGTACAAATACAATTTCTTGAATAATTCCTTGACTGAACCCTTACTAGCCATGACAGAAATTTCATCAAACATATCATGAATATGTAATCTACAGGTGTAAATAACAGATTTGAGCATAGGAGTCTCATACTTAGTTGAGCATCGCTAAGAAACATTGATTTCTCAGCACATCAACTGCCATTTCATCTATTAGGTCATAGATACATTGTTCATTCATTTACCAATAAAAACATGATGAGATCCATACATAGCTACTGCCATAAAACATATATATAACCAGCATAATAGCAGCAAAAATACCAAAGTAATCACGGCCATATAAATCACATATAACCATTATAATACTCATAGAATTACAGGGAGAAATAACTTCATATTGATGATTCAAAATCCAAACTCGGGATGGGGCTTCCACGTTCCACCCAACCGTAGAATGGCTGAGCCAAATCTCTCTTCATCCATTCACCCCCGTGCCATATTCCAAGCATGAATGTGGGATCTCATAGAACACAACAATCAAAAACCATACAGGGCTTCCAGAGGCCATCCACTTTAACCCATCAAATAGTGATTCCACCTCAGAGTCAAACATCACAAAACCATCATTAGATCGGTCTCTATCTAAGCCTTCTAGAGCATTTGTCGAACCAAGGCTTCCAGGACTAGTAACTCAACCCACAACTTTTATAGGGCTCCCAAAGCGATTTTCCAGCCAGGGCTTCCAGGACTAGTAGCTCAACCCACCAAGGGCTTCCAAAGCATTTTTCCAACCAAGGCTTCTAGGACTAGTAACTCAACCCAAGTTGTTATAGGGCATCCAGGACGTTTGTCCAACCAGGGCTTCCAAGACTAATAACTCAACCCAAGCTAAGGAAACATGAGAACCAACCAAAATAAAACAAGGAAAACAAATCCACAATCACGATGACTATCCAAGAAATGGCAAGGCTAGTAAACCCACTATCAAACTTGACCATCCTCCATGCCAATGATAGATCACAACCAATCAAGCCACATGCATATGTCATGCATGCCAAAACTAGTGAGGAAACATACATGCAACTCCGTACCTGCAAGGAAAATCCATTGTAGCTACTGATCCCAATTTCCTCTTGCACTTTCCTTCTCTTCCTTTGCCTTCTTTCTCCAAAAATCCAAGTATGCCATACCCTCCAAGAGTGCTCCAAGAAAACTCTAAGTATCCAAGAGTATGAGAGAGAGAGAGAGAATAATGAGAGAGCTCCAAAATTGAACTGATAAAAGATTACCTACTGATCCTCAGAAGCCTTTTTATGAATGAGGCCTATATTTTCTTCATTTTCCATTATTTTCCTTCATTTTCCTCCTCACATGCAACCTATGACCTTTCACCTTCCTTTTCTCCTAATTTCCATTATTTTCATAACTAAACGTGCCAAAAATGCCATTTTTCCTTCCCAAAGCCTTAGTCATTGCCTTTGCCAATTTCCTTAGCCATTAATAACCAAATGAACACCCACACTAGGAATTCTTGCCCAACATTCAGCTTGGAATAAGTGTCCCATCAACCATGGTTATTATTTTTCCTTTATTAACTTTTATTACATGGAATTTTCACTAGGGTTGTTACACTTTTCTTGCATGTTGGTTTGTAGATTTGATTGCATGCTACCATTTGACCTGTAATATGTGTACCTTGAATAATGGATTTTTATGGGTGGTTTGTATGTGAGTTTATTATGTTGGTTAAAAAGGCTCTATGACCCTAAGCATTTGCAAGCTTGAAAATATTCAAGTCTCTCATATGTTTGTAATAACTTGGTATATGTTTCCAATGATATGCTATATTAGATATCATTTTCAGGATTTACTGTGTAAAGTAAGCCATTAAACTATGACCATATCCATGAGTGTTAGTCTCAACTAACCAAATTTCTCATGATTTTGAATAGTCCACATAGCACTCATTACATCTTGTGATTCTAACATGGGTGAATAAGTGGGATTGGTAATAGTGAAATAAATTGCACAATTGACATCTAATATGTAGGTTTAGCCAATTGACATAATATGTGGGTTTGGCTACTTGACCTTTGATATGGATAATTTGACCTCTGAATAGCTCCAATATCTTGGGTAATCCCACTTCTGATTAGCTCCAATTGGACACTGATAAAGTAATTCATCCTATGGGTTTATGGATTGGATTGCATGTGTATTTGTTGCTTTACAAGCAGGTTGGTAAATAAAATACCTATGACCTTAAGCCTTTACAATCTTGTGGTAATTGAGGTCTTTGATGTTGGTAATAACTTGGAAATTGTTTCTACGTAGACTTGTGGGTTGTATTTTCTTGCATGTGGGTTTTTGAGTTTGATTTCATGTTGTTACTTGACTTATAATATTTGTAATTTGACTTGTGGGCTTATGGGTTGGATTACATGTGGGTTTATGGATTTGTTAACATGAACCTAAGCATGTTCACTTGTGACAAAATTTTGGGCTTTTATATGTTTATAATAGCTTGGTATATGTTTATAATTAGACCTATTGGTTTGCTTTACTTTCATGTGAGTTTCTAGGTTTGATTGCATGCTACTATTTGACCTCTACTATGTGTATCTTGAATAGTGGATTTTTATGGATGGATTTCATGTGGGCTTATGGCTTTGCTAGTATGTAGGTTAAAAAAGTTTTATGACCCTAATCATTTGAAATGTTGAATAAATTCAAGTCTCTAATATGTTTGTAATAACTTGGTATTTTTTTTCCCCGAGGAAAAATCGTAATTTTCTATTAAATTGGAAAAGTACATGTTGTATATGCCTGTGAGCATATGTTGTATGTTGTGGGCATAGCCTTCGAAAATATATGTTTGTACATAATTTACCCACAAGAGAGTATACAGTCACAGTTCGGTGAAATTTTATACAAAAATATATAGTGCATAGATAACTAATATGTACTACAAAAAATATTGTAAAATTAGGGCCTATCAACCCTCTATTGTAGTTGATCGATGTAGGGCCTGTGGTAATACTGAAAAAACTCTGCCTCCCTCTATTCTTGAATTAACCATAGACCTCTAGGCTGGTTCGAGGACTCCTTGGAAAGTTGATCTGCAACCTGGTTGCACTCCCTATAAATGTGTAGACAAGAAATATGTTCAAAATGTGATTTTAATTGCAAGGCATCATCCAAAATGTTTCTAAGAGCATGCACATGACATGTATATGTGCAATTGAACCAACTTATGATGATTTTGGAGTCCCCGAACATCTTTAATTGTCTACAATCATGTGCCAAGGAAAAATACAATAGATGTTTGAAGGAGATGAGTTCTGTGAAATTATTTGTACCAGCACCCAAACCCATATGGATATGGAAAAAATGGTTGACTATTAGGTGAAATAATATGCTCCCCCCCCCCCCCAACATCCCTGATCTTGGGTAGATCCACCAAAATAGGCCCAAGGTTGGTTATTGTTGATGGCTTCAGGGATTATTGTACGAGCAGGTGGTGGATGGGCATCATCGGGCACCTCATGAAGTTATTGATAATCTGAGAAATAACTAATGGCCACCGAATTTGCATTTTGTTGAAGATGATATGGTTCCTGCTTAACCAAATAGACCAACACATAATCAGTGGGAGATTACGATTTTTCATATTTGTGGACCCATCCCACCAATGGTTCCATGCCTCCAAGATATTTTGTACATCCCAATGTTGTGTGATTGCCAGAGAGGAGAGGACTTGTTCCCAAATGTGTCTAATAGAATAAAAGGAAGAGATGCTCATTCGATTCCTCAGCCTGTTGGAAAATGACACACCAGGTCCGACCATAGTGGGATCGCTTCATCAAATTGATACCAGTAGGTGTTGTATTCATAATGGCATTCCACATAAAGAGATGGATTTGTGGGGGCGCCTTAAGTTTCCAAAGAGATCTCCACCACCCTTCCAGCACAAGTGGCTTGTGCACAGCATGTATGATGGGGTATCCTTCCTTGGGAGAGTATAATCTGTGAGTTGTAGGTGCCCAAATGAACTCATCTTTGTCATTTGAAATGCAGACATGGGATTTGGTCAATGCAGTGATGTAACCCTCCCATTCTTGTAGCCATTGGTCAGGATTATCAAGGGAGGTTGTTGATTTCCAAGCCTACATAAACATAGTGGAGTTCTCCAAATCCACAATGTGTGCAATCGTGGTATTTCCCCTATCATTAAGGAATTGTATAAGGTCAGGTGGGAGATGATACAAATTTCCACAGTTAGTCCATGGATCTAAGCCAAAGCGTACTGATGTGCCTACTTTTATGCGCCAAGTAAGGTCATTCCTGATGGTAGGAAGTGTGTGAATAACAACCCGCTAGATAACTGAAATACCATGTTTGTGCCAAGTAGGGATTCGTATCCATTCCATAATGTGAAGCAACCAAATGTATTTATGCAATATCACCTATGACCATAGGCTATTGGATTTAATAAGGAGCAATCCCAATTTGGCAGCGAGAGCATGTGCAAAATCTAGAAGATCTTTTAGGCCCCATCCTCCCCATTTCTTGGGAAATGCAATATGGATCCATCGCACCCAAGCAAACGGTTTCCACACCTTGTGCCCATTCCATAGGAATTTGCAGTAGATTCTTTGGATTCTAGAAATTATACCTTGAGGAATCCATGCAAGGACATCTAGTAAACCAGAGTAGCTTCCAATATAGATTTAATAAGCACCAACTTCCCTGCTCTGGACAAGAATTTGTGATTCCAGTTTAGAATTCTTTTCTCCACCTTAGCCACCAACCAAATCCCATCCACTATTTTGTACCCATGGGATTTTATATGGAACCAAAAGGTATTTAAGTCCATCTTCCAAAAGGTGACTTTGAAAAGGAAACTTCAGATATGAAAATCGGGTTTCCTATGGAGAGCATTCAGAGAATGTAATCGTGGACTTTGGCCTATTCATTTCCATACCAGTGGCGGCACTGAATAGTAACATGATATCATAGAAAATGGAGAAGTCCTTGATGCCACCATTTAGGAAGATAAGCACGTCATCTACAGATAGGAGATGAGATATTGTACATTGATATGTGATCTTGAGGCCCTGTAGGTGCCCTTCTCTTCTTTTGTGCAGGATCAATCTGCTTAGGCCTTCCATAACAAGTAGAAAAAGTGGAGGAGAGAGTGGGCACCCTTGTCTGAGACCCCTCTCAGCATGGAAGAAATTGGAGGCAAAACCATTGATAAGAACACTGAAAGAGATAGAGGAAATACATCACATGATCCATTGGATGAAAGTGAGAAGGAAGCCTAAATGAGTGAGAAGCATTCTTAGATAAAGCTAGCTGACCTGATCAAAAGCCTTGGAGAGATCAATTTTGAGGATGGCTCCTTTTAGATGCTTCAATTTTATGGAATAGAGAGCTTCTTGAGAAGTACCAATGGCTTCATGAATCTGTCAGTTGTGCAGGAAGGCAAATTGCTCAGAATAGATATTGGCAGAGAGAATAGGCTTGATACGATTGACAATGATTTTGGCAATAATCTTGTATAGACAATTGCAAAGGGAGATGGGCAAGAAATCATTGAAAGTTTGAGGAGAATATACCTTGGGAATAAGGGAAATGAAGGTGGAATTGATTGCCTCATACATGCGACCTGAAAGTGGCATTCCTCCACAACCTTAAGAAGTTCCATACCTATAATCTCAAAAAAGAAAAGATAGAATTCAACCGTCCATTCATCTGGTCCAATAATTTTATCCTTTTTGAATCATTTAAGATTACTTTCCAATTCCCCCATAGATACAGGCTTAGTGAGGTCTTCTGATGCATCATGGTCAACAAATCGAGGGAAGAGTCCAGTAATGCGAATAATTTCAGCAAGTGAGGTCCCAAGTGGAGCCTTGAAAATTTGTTGAAAGTGAGAGTTTCCCAGATGAGCCAGCTGATGAAAAGTATGAGAAACTGACCATGTTCAATAGGCATCTTCCAAATAGTATTACAAGCCCATCTTCCTTTAGAAAAATTGTGGAATAATTTAGTATTTTCATCCCCTGCCTTCAGCCAGATGGCTCTGCTTTTGATTCTCTAGATCTCCTCTCGTTCCTTAAGTATTTTAGACCTTTGGGCCTCTAGATAAGTGAGAGTAGATTTAGCTTCTGCTGAGATGAATACCTGCCCTTTCTCATCCATTAGATCAACTAGCTTATGCTCAATAGTGCAGAGTGTCTGTTCATCCAGAGCACGCTTGGTTTTTTCTCATTGTATGGATAGGTTTTTAAGTTCAATGAGGTTGCGACAAAAACCTTCTGCCATAGACCGCCCAGGGAGGGAGGGTGAGCTCTCCAATAATCAGTGACCAATTTATGATTTGGGATCCATCAGCCAGGTTGAGTTGAATTTGAATGGTGATCTGGTTTTAGGAAAAGGGCCTGCTAATTCTAGGTAGATGGGGGAATGGTCAGAGATACCCTGAGATTCTACCCATTGTTGGTAGTTTGATAGGGTTCCAAGCAAGTTCTCCTTAATGAGAAAACGATCCAATCTCCATCCCTATCCTTCTATTGTGCCAAGTCGATTGCTTTTTGTTCATGGGGACATCAATCATTTGGTGTTGCTCCAAAAGTTGCTCCATAAAATCAGATAGGGGATCCAGCTAAGCATTATGTCCCCAAGATTCTGCATGACCAATTGTGAAGTTGAGATCCCCTACCATAATAAGATTATTGCAATTAGTCTAGGAGAGATGCATTAAGCAGTTCCAAAAATCGACCCTGTTGAGATAGGGTGCATAGACATTGATAATTTGGAAATCCTTGCCCATCTCTGAAGAGTATATATCCATGCCAATAAATCTAGCACCCCCCCGGGTTGTGATGACGTTGATAGAGCGTGTATTTATACCAAGTGTGTTACAGGGAAAAGTGTCTATATAGAACTGCTCTATCCCACTAAGGTGTGACAGCTGCCTTAGAAACAAACAGAATAAAGCTACTTTCATTTTTCCTTTATGAATTATAGATAGAGAGGAACAAAAAGACAAACCTCTGTCTTGCGCTAATCTCCTGGTTTGATTCCTCTCTTCCTTGATAGTCTTTTTCTACCTGTTCCCTTACACGCCCAGCTTCACAAATTACCTGTAAGATCACAGTAGAATAGCACTATACAAAGACATGGATCTATAATCATAAACAATCTAGGACCAGATGTAAATAGACCATATAAATAGAGCAAATATCAATGACACAAGAGGATGGAGGAAAACTTGAATAGCTTTTACTGATAAACAAGAAAGAGCCAAGAGGAGTTACAACCAGTTGTTCTGACCTAGCATCAACCTATCAGCAAGGAAGCCCCTCTTCACCTCATACAAAGCTTAGATCACCCAATAATCTGATGTTTGTCTCAAGAAACCAACAGCAATTCCTTACAATATGCAACATTCCAGCCTCTGGATCTCTGGGATGAGGGATCCATATATAGATATCTGTAATGGAGATGAGTCAGCTTATGATTTGATTAGTGTCTTCCCTCTGATAGTTCTTGCTTCCACTTGGAGATTGATGATCTCTTACTCATCCTTGGTCGAATTCAAAGAGGCAAGTGTCACAGGAGAAGTTTCTGGAAGCTTCCATTGCCTTTCCACCTCGCGGAATGACACTGCCATTTGTCATTTCTCACCCATCGCACCCCATAGAAGGGATTTTTGAAATTCAACACACCCACACAGTGTATTTAGGTGAGATGCAACGCACTTGGCCAGTGGAGCAGCTGAAATGATCCTGTTTTGACCAATTCTGAGCAGTTTTTTCATGGAGAACTTCTGGGAGAAGTTGTAGTCTGTTAACCTTGTTCCTTTAGGGGTTAGAACAACACTTTTAGGGACTTAGGAGCCCTTGGTTTATGGACATTTCATGCTTGGGGTTGTAGGGCCCAAAAATGTCTATAACAGTTGCCCCCTAAAGCATGAGGTCGTTAATCTTTTGATGTCGAGTGAAATTCTTTATTATGAGGATCCGAAGTTCTTTCAAGCCGGGAGGAAACCTGTAATAAGATACAACACAATACATTATCTTCATAATATTTTCATGATCTAGCTGAGGCGGGCATTCCCATGCTTAGCTTTATAAATTCATTTTCATGTACATAGGACAGACAATCGTCTGAGTGTAGACTGATGATTCTGGTAGAGCCATCATCCCTTTGATTGGATGATTATCTGTGCAGCAATGATGTACATTTGATGTCTTTATTTCCTTGAATATATATCGCAGCCCGGATGGATGAAACTAGATCCGGGGTCTTCAATCTCGTTCGATCTTCACTTGAAGTACAAGTTGATCCATGTGAAGGATGTTCTGGAGTCGAACATGGAAAGACATCACCTGATTACCATCCAATGATGTAATTTGTTAACAGGCGCGAGAGGAATCACCAATAATGATAATGACCCTCAAGGTAATGTAGTACAATTCACGTGGTGTGAATAAAGAACTTGGCGTCGAACACCACGCAAAATATTTCGGTCGAAGGCCATTGATGTAAACCTGTCGCCGGAAGTGAGAAACTTGCCATTGAGGCATGCGAGCTTCAAAGTACTGAATGGGGTGTTCCTAGATCGACTTCTTGGATAATGAGCTGATGTCGACAAGAAGCGATCCGTCACAGGAGGGCCTTAATGAATCCCACATCAATGACACGGAATAAAGCAAATGATTTTAATGGAGGTGAAAACTATCTGGTGATATAAGGTTCAGGGTGGCGATCATGAAAGAATGGAGTATAAATGTATGGTAGTGGGTGAAACACAGGTGAATTCTCTGAATGACTTCTCTTCAACATATCGGCGACACTGATGTGATGGATTGGTAGCATTAACCCCAAATGTGGATGGTATGATGGGACCATGGTGATGTGACCGGTGAATGAAACAACCCAACCCGACTCGGACGCGGAGTGGAAGTGTCATGTTCAAGAGCGACTTGCTACCAACAAAGTTTCTTCAAGTTTTCTTCCCAATTTTCCCCAGTCATTGCTGACTAGTACCTCTTTATTTTTGTCAAGCTTGAGGAGAATAACATATGCTTGTTCTATAATTTTCCCTTCGGGCAAACCCATCGCTATGTTTTAACGAGCCTAGCGATAGTGAAACTCGTTCTTGTCTGCTATGGACAAGTTTGTCGCTATTAAGTTTTAACGAGTTTAACGACAAAGATAACTCGGTCCTTTTCAATTTTAGAGAGTCTGAAAAGGAACGTAAAGGAAACTCCAAAATTCCTTTTTTGTCATCTAATCCCTTAAGTCTGAAAAAGTACAAAACAATACAGAAGGGATGAATTTTTGATACTTTTAACGAGCCGAACAAAACAAGCGCTCGATCTTTTTGTGTAATAATCCCTCGGGTCCAAAAAGATTAAAATCTAGAGGAGGGATAGCACTTCCTGTCCCTTTAACGAGCTGGAGAGGCCAATGGCTCGGCAATCTTTTCATATTTTACGAGTCAGTTGAAAAGAGCTTAAAGGAGACTCATCTTTTGAGGAACGAGTGATAAAATAGGGTAGCAGCTGATTCCAGGTAAGGTTTGGAATTTTCCAATCACAACAGTGTTACAAGGATGGCTAGCAAGGAAAATTTTAAGGATGGAAAAATTTCTTGAAGTTTAAAAACATTGGCGAATCTCACTAATCCCTAATATGCAAACTATAAAATGTTTATTGATATATTTGTAAAATTATTCAAATTTATAATGATTTTATATATAGCCTCTATACAATGTTGGCGATTTTTAAGGTAAAATAATTTTATATTCTAAAATTTGGGCGAATCGTCTTTTATAAAATTGGAAATTGGCGAATCTTTTTTTTGGAAAAATCATGGAAAATTAGCCCACTGGGCGAACATTAGCCCCTAAAATTTTCCATGATGGCTAGTGAGATCACTCTTCACAGTTGTTCCTCAAAAAGGGGTAAACAATCAAATGGAGGTGAATGATCGGCCAATACAGAGTGGAGGTGATGATGAGAACACGACCAAGGCTTTTAAAGCTGAAATACTATATTCACGATGGTTATTTACCGGGAAATAGTTCATTTTTTAATGAGCTTAAACGCGGGGGGAAACATTTGCTCATGGCTAATGTTTATTTTTTAACGAGCTTGAACTATGCGCTAAAACTGCACGATGTGGGTTTATTTTTTAACGAGCTTGAACCCTTTAGTAACATTGCTCGTGGCGGGTTTATTTTTTAACGAGCTTGAACCCTGCAGTAACACTGCTCGTGGCGGGTTTATTTTTTAACGAGCTTGAACCCTGTAGTAACATTGCTCGTGGCGGGTTTATTTTTTAACGAGCTTGAACTCTATGGTAACACTGCTCGTGATAAGTTTGCATGCCCCCAGCATAATAACGCAAATCGAGGTGCATGCCCCCCAAGCTTCATTGCATTCAACTCGGTGGTTGGAATGAAGGTTTACCTTTGAGATTTGGAAAGGGGATTTGTTTCATTTTTTAATGAGGTTGACACAGTAAAAGAACCATCCTCAAGACTCCTTGTTTCATTTTTTAACAAGGTCGACACGAGATAAGAACCATCCTTGAAATCCACCATATTTATAGTATTTGATAGAGAATCAAAAACTGAAGGATGATTAAGGTTGCTGGAATAATCTTCGTGGTAATTTGGAAGACGGGAGCGATGGTGGTAATCTTCCCATGGTGCCTCCCTTATCATTGAATGAATGATTCCTTCGTCTGTTGAATGTACATGCGACAAAGGATTTGAAGAGGTGCCATATTCCTTAGACCTATCTATCCAAACACTCGATGAGCGTTGATTTGGGTTTGCCCCCCAGGCCAAGAAAATTGATTGCTACAATATTTCTAAAATGGCGATGATCCATGCTGACAAAATGTTTAGATATAGAAGATTTCATATTCCACTGTGGCCACTTCCGCCAGATTACTCGGAGGCGGTAGGGCAAAAGTACCCATTAAGGCAGGGTCTTTTAGGAGACCTACTCCGATATTTTGGAGCGAATGATTGCTTCCATGGATCATTGGAATGCTTCCTGTAACTTGTGAACTGTTGGGAAGAAATGTTTATTGGTCGACGATTGTAATTCCTCCTTGGAAGGGAAATGCAATCTTCCTGAAGTAGGTCAACACAACTATGGCCATGGCATATATCCAGGGCCTTCCCAGTAGGATTTTGTAATCGAGGCTTCCGTCGATTACTTCAACATCAATTTCTACTGTTTTACCCCCCAGTTCAACTTGAAAGTTACTTAAAATCCCGTATGGAGTGTATGATCGTCCATCAAATGCTTTTAACATTATTGACGATCGTGACAAGGGTGGTGAGCCTAAATTTTTCCAGCAACTCATCGACATAATACATGTGGATGCCCCCTCATCAATAATTGTTCGATGAATAGTTTTGTTGAGGGCTTTCACTTGAATAAGGAAAGCTAGTTGAGCTGGTAACTGAGGGTCATATCCTTTATGATCAAAGGCCACAAGATTGGAATCCATTGGGCCAATGCCACCTATTGCTGATAATAAAGCTTGCTCTTGGGAGAGGCAATTTTGCGGTACCTCAAGTGTCAACATAGCGGACGGCGATTGGGCCAGGTCCTCTATTATATTATAATTTTGTGTTATTTTTGCACGAGGATTAAATGTCGATTTGTGTACTACTCCCTTTGGCGACTTTATCATTTGTTCAGGAATGATGGGTGGCACAACTTCGGTCAAAGTTGTTGTCGAACTACTAGGTTGTTCATTAGCCTTGTTATTCGACAGCTGTGGATTCCCGTAATCTTTATTCCTTGTCAAAGCATCATTTTGCTTCTTTGATATAGACAACATAAGCACTTGGGATCGAGAAGCATTTTGATTAGCAACCAGTTTGGTTCCCGGGTTCAGAAACGGATCAGTCAATACTGCTGAGGTTTTTGAACTCTTAAAGAGTTTCTTAACTTTAGCTCTATGTGGACAATCTCTCGTCCAATGATCTTCATCGCATATATGACACCCCGCAGGGGGTTTCCTTTGCCCATAAGGTTTTGTAGAAGGTTTTTCAGGAGATGACTCATCCCGCTTCTTTTCTCTCCCTTTCTTTTTCTTCTTGCCCCCTTGTTGCTTCAGTTGTTTGCCCTTGTCGGTCGACACGGCATTTAGTTCCGAGGCAAGAAGTTCCTCATTTTCATTTTGACTAGAAATCTTACGGGCCTTTTTGGATGTAGCCTTTGTTGATTTTGTGTCTGTCGCGCCAATCACGCCATCGCTGGCATGAGAGTCATTGTTTGATTTAGGAGGAGGAGGAACTGAGAATTCCAGTCTAGGGGCGTTAGGTATTTTATCGTAGAGCGTACCGGACTGAGTTTAAATCAAGTCCAAATATTTCGCACGAGCGATAACTTGCTCTGCTGTGATGACTCCCCCTTTTGCCACATCTTCCGTGATGGAAGGTAGTAATGACTTGATAAACCATTCAGCTAAGAGCTGATCGGGAACATATGTTTTTACCATTCTACGATGACGTTGCCACTCATGTATATGATCAGATATGTGAGTGGTCGTCGTCTGTTTGAAGTTGGTAAGGAGTTCCGTTCCTGTTTCGTACCTTATCAGTAATTGAAAATGGGTTAAAAAGGTTGTGGCTAGGGTAAAGAAGTTGTCGAATGAAGCTCTAGGCAATTCCATGTACCATTTTGCCGACGAACCAGTTAACGTCCTCTGAAAAAGGCGAAGTATTATCGAATCATCATTCAGGGTGTTTAATGAACACCACAGATGAAAGGTCATCACATGATTCGACCGATCTTCACCCGGATTTCCATTAAATTTAGGAATATCTGACGGAAGTTTATGCAGAATCGTTGGCCACCAAGGGGCATAAGCAATTGGATCATTCGTCAACCGGTTTAGATCTGGTAATTCTAGAGTTGCTACAAAGGGCAATTGTTGATTCAGGTTAGGCGAAGCATACCCAGGATAAGATGGAATCGCCTGAGCAGTGGGTCTTTGCATACCAACATAATGTATTTGATGTTGGCAACTTTGACAAGGTTGATGGGCATAACCATTATAATATGGTTGTTGATAACCATTTTGGAAATGCGGTTGCCCATTACTTACAAAGACTTGTTGCTCAGGTCCTTGATATGATTGCTGGAATGGCGGTTATTGAGATTGAACTAGCCATGGTTGTTGGACCATTTGTTGTTTCCCAATACTGGATGATTGACCAAGATGAGGAGTCATAGTACTTGTTAGAGCCTGAGTCGCTCCAGATAAGGAGGCACTAACCTGAGGTTGTGATTGAGTTGTCGAGACAAGAGGTTGTTGTATTGCAACCTGAGAAACTTGGGGTTGACATACAACAGGGTAGCACTTGTACTTGCGACGCATTCACCACAGCAGGTATAGTGGGAATATTCGACACAGGGTGGACTGGTTGCATTGAATATACAACCCTTGGTTGTTGAGGCAGTATTGGTACCCAACCGCTGGATTTAATTCTAGTTTGACCTGAACTTTATTGTGAACTCCCATATGGTTGTTCTCCGGGAGGGAACAATGAAAAGGCATACTGCCCTCCATATGGTGGCAATCTAGTACTTAAAGGGTAAGTTGGCCTTTGAAGACACATTGGATCAATTTTTTGAGTTTCAACATAAGAAATACCAGATGATAATCCAGATGAAGAAATAGGAATAGACCATGTCATCGAAACAGTCCCTGATTGAACTTCGGTTTGTTGTTGATAACTTGCCGGGACAGATGGTATACCGGCGAACATTGTTGGAGTAGTAGCAGGAGGTTCTGCTGCTACTGTGTCGGATGACACAGTCCTAGATGTCGACGGTTGTTCAGACATATCTAGTCTATCCAAAATATTTCCTAGCGATTCTACAAGAACTTGCGATGAAGGGAGACTAATTTCGAAGACCAACAAGGGAAAGGTGATGATTATTCCGTTTAAAATAAATTTTAGACGCTTTGACACAACTTGTGTTTTCAATTTTTAAGAGTCGAGAAAAAACAAAAGATGACTCTAGTCTCCTTAGATTTTTAATGAGCCTGAAGTGACAAGTGCTCAGATGGACCTTTTCTGTTAAAGAGTCTGAAAAGGAACGAAAGGGACTGCTCTGGAAATCTAGGTAGAGGGATTACCAAACCAATCGCAAAACTGCAGAATACTTTTTATGGTACGGAAGTCAATCTTCCCGAATGATGTGTTCAGTGCATTGCAATCGATAGGGCGGCAGACACGGCTTCCTACGGATAAAGGATTGAGCCTATTGGGGTCTCCCAAAATATACTCGACGGTACGTGGGAGCACAAGTCCGTACTGGCACTTATCGTCTCAAAGTGGAGGAATCACCCAACCATCAGTGAGAACAACAATTACCAGGCTTTACGACGCTGGAATACGTCTCTAGCCTAGACTTCTAAATGTTGTGTGTTAGGTTCCAAAGCGTTGTTAGATTCATTGAATTTATTTTATGGTTGATCTTGTTTATGAAGTTTGCCTTTCAGGTTCACCACGAGATGTAGATGTAATTACTAAAATGCAATCTAAGATGATAAACAATCTTTTTATCTTCTTTGTGCAATGAAAATCCTAGCTACTAAGGAAAGAAAGACAGAATTCTTTCACAAAGAGCAAAGAGCACACTCTAAATGCACTTTCCTAAATCAAACCAATCGGACTGTCTAAATGCAAATGCACATGCATGTGTTTGTTTTCGAATTTCTTAGTATATGAATGATAAAATGAAAATTGATGCACAAATCTGAATTTATTTTCAAGCGACAAATATTAACAAGTTTCTTTTCAAAATCAAAAATGGAGATGATCACAACACCTTACGATTTTGAAATGAATACTTGTTTTCGACACTAGAAAAATTACAAATTCAGACCAAAAACAATAGTAACAGGATAATCGACCATCAACAGCAATCAAACTATTTCCTATGATCGAAATCGACACTTGCGATAGTTTCAAATCAAAGGACGACAGTACGATTATGCTACTTTTGCAAAGGAGAACTGAAAATGACCCAACAAACACACAAAAACATTCACAGTTCTTTTCTACAAAGGAGGTGGAATAACAACAAGGAAAAGGGGTTTCAAATAGACATATATTGATCACAGGCAGCAAAATTCAGGAATAGAACTGGAAAGAATGAATCACAGAAACCAAAACTGCACAAAGCCTAGTCTGATCAGCCCACTTGTAACACAGGGAATTTGAAATGCAGCGCACTTTCTCCACTCGGGAAGTGCGCTAAAGTTCAGATTCTCTGAACAGTACCTACGCTGGGCCAGAAACGAGACTATGTTTGGGTTCTGGGTCACAGTTTGCAGTTCAGTTCATGGGTTTTGGCCGAGCAAAAGGTAATCAGTAATGCAACAATCAGGGGTAGATCTAAGGAGGATCTAAGAGCTATCACAAGGGAAATTAAAGAGTTTGTGAATCAGTTCTTTAAATCATAAACAGATCTCGTAGATGGACTGAAGTAGCATTTATCTACTTTGCATTTTCTATGGCAAATGCAGTTCAAATGCTACCTGTAAGTTTATGAAATAGACAACAAGGAAGATAAACAAATAAACTAATTCGTCCCCAGTATGGTCGCCATTTTGTTACGGGGAAAAGTGTCTATATAGAACTACTCTATCCCACTAAGGTGTGACAGCTGCCTTAGAAACAAACAGAGTAAAGCTACTTTTGTTTTTCCTTTATGAATTATAGATAGAGAGGAACAGAAAGACCAACCTCTGTCTTGCGCTAATCTCCTGGTTTGATTCCTCTCTTCCTTGATAGTCTTTCGCTACTTGTTACCTTGCACGCCCAGCTTCACAAAGTACCTGTAAGATCACAGCAGCATAGCACTATACAAAGACATGGATCTATAATCATAAACAATCTAGGATCAGATGTAAATCGACCATACAAATGCAGCAAATATCAATGACACAAGAGCATGGAGGAAAACTTGAATAGCTTTTATTGATAAACAAGAAAGAGCAAAGAGGAGTTACAACCAGTTGTTCTGACCCAGCATCAACCTCTCAGCAAGGAAGCCCCTCTTCACCTCATACAAAGCTTAGATCACCCAACAATCTGATGTTTGTCTCAAGAAACCAATAGCAATTCCTTACAATACGCAACATTCCAGCCTCTGGATCTCTGGGATGAGGGATCCATATATAGATATCTGTAATGGAGATGAGTCAGCTTATGATTTTCTTAGTGTCTTCCCTCTGATATTTCTTGCTTCCACTTGGAGATTGATGATCTCTTACTCATCCTTGGTCGAATTCAGAGAGGCAAATGTCACAGGAGAAGTTTCTGGAAGCTTCCATTTCCTCTCCACCTCGCAGAATGACACTGCCATTTGTCATTTCTCACCCATCGCACCCCATAGAAGGGCTTTTTGAAATGCAACGCACCCACACAGTGTATTTAGGTGAGATGCAACGCACTTGGCCAGTGGAGCAGCTGAAATGATCCTGTTTTGACCAATTCGGAGCAGTTTTTTCATGGAGAACTTCTGGGAGAAGCTGTAATCTATTAACCTTGTTCCTTTAGGGGTTAGAACAACACTTTTAGGGACTTAGGAGCCCTTGGTTCATGGACATTTCATGCTTGGGGTTGTAGGTCCCAAAAATGTCTATAACAAAGTGCTATACCCTGAGATCTACCATTCACATCAAGAGCATGAAAACACCAAACTGGATTCAGAGAGAGTAGAATATGGATGACCTACTCCGCCTTCCCAAGGGTTTCATGTAAGAAGATGATGTCAGTCAGCTCTGAATCCATAAGCCTCTTGAGGGCTAATTTTTCAGCAGGTCTAGCCAACCCTCTTGTTATAGACATTTTTGTGCCTTACAGCTTTAAGCATGAAATGTCCATAATCCAAGGGATCCAAAGTCCCTAAAAGTGTTGTTCCTACCCCTAAAGGAACAAGGTCAGCCAATGACAACTTCTCCCAAAAGTTCTCCACCAAAAACTACTCTGAATTAGTCAAATCAAGATCAATTCAAGTGATCCACTAGCTGCCTACGTTGCAAAGCACCCCAATACACTAGCTAGGTGCGTTGCAACGCACCTAAATGCACTACCAGGGTGCGCTGAGCGAGAAATTCCAAATGGCAGTGTCATTCCACGAGGTGTACAGACAATGGAAGCTTCCAGAATCTTCCTCAATGACACTTGCCTCACTGAGTTCGACCAAGGATGAGTAAGAAGCTCTCAGCCTCCAAGTGGAAGCAAGAACTGACAAAGAGAAGCCACAAGTCAAAACATAAGCTGACTCATCCTCTCTCCTTACATCTATATATGGATCCCTCATCCCAGAGATCTAGAGGCTGGAATTTTGTACTTTGCAGAGAATTGTTGTTGGTTTGAGATTGAGATTAGTGCACTGGGTGATTTATGCTTTGTTGGAGGTGAGGAAAGGATTCCTTTGCTGGGAGGTAGATGCTAGATCGGGACTCACTTGGTTGTATCTCCTCTTGGACTTTCTTATCATATCAATAAAACTATTTGAGTTTCTCCTACATGTTGTGTATCAATGATGCTTTGTTATATTTGCATGTTTAGCTTAAATATGATTCTAAGCTATTTATGAATGTAAATCTATGTCTGTTGTGTAGTTTTCTTCTTCTGTGATCTCGCAGGAACTTGGTGAAGCTGGGCCAGTAAGGGAGCAGGCAACGGGAAGCGAACAAAGAGGACAGCGAGTGGATCAACAAACTAGCGCAAGACACAGGTTAGTTACATCCTTCCTCTTCGTTTACATTTCATAAAGAAGAATACGAAAATAGTTTTCCTTGTTTGTTTCTAAGGCACTGTCACACCTTAGAGTGGGATAGGGGCGTTCTGAATAGATACTTTTCCCAACAACAAAATGGCGACTCCACTGGGGATCGTGTCTAGTTATTTTGTTTGTGTTTCTCTTATTGTTTGTTTCATAAACACAAAAGTAGCAATCGAACTGCACTTGCCATTATCAAGTCCAAAGTAGTTGCTACTTCAATCCTTTCACTAGGATTTGTTTATGATTTAAACAGTTGATCCACAAATGCTCTAACTGCCCTTTTTGATAGCTCTTAGTCCTCCTTTAAATCATCCCTCTAATTGTACCTTACTGATAGCTTTTATCCGGCCAAAAACCATAGATTAAACTGCAAACCGTGACCCAGAACCCAGAGAAACTTCTCGTTTCTGCTTCAGCGCAGGCTCTGTGAAGAGACTCTGCATTTCAACGCAGGTCCCGAGAGGGCTACCTGCGCTGCAATTCAGTTTCTCTGTGCAACAGGTGCGCTGATCAGCCTTTGCCCTGTGCAGCTGAGGTTCTTTGCTTCATTTTGTTCATTTTTGTCTCTGATTTTTGCAGCCTGTTATCAGTGTGTGTACCTATCTGAAAACCCCTTTTCTTTGCCTTAATTCCACCTCAGTTGTATAAAAGAAACTATATTTGTTTTTTTGTATTTGTTACATCATTTATAGTTTCCCATTGCAAAAGTAAACTAGTCATACTGTCACCCTTAGATCTAGACTTGTCGTAAGTGTCGTTTTGATCTTAGGAGAAAGTTTGTTTGTTGTTGACAGTTGATTGCGCTTTTACTTTTGCCTTTGGTTTGAATTTATGAATTTCTAGTGTCGAAACAAGTGTTTATTTCAAAATCATAAAGTGCCGTAATTGTCTCTACTTTGTTGATTTCGAAAAGAAGCTTGTTTGTGTTTTTCACTTGAAATCGAATTCAAATTTGTACAACAACTTTCTTTTTAGGCATCAATATTAAGAAAGTGAAAACAAATACATGCATATGTGCATTTGCATTTTGACAGTTTGTATGGCTTGATTTAGAAAAAGTGCATTTACAGTGTGCTCTTTGCTCTTTGAGAAAAGATTGTGTCTTTCTTTTCCCCTTGTAGCTAGGATTTTCATTGTTGAAAAGAGATAAAAGCTTGCTTATCATCTTTAGACTGCATTTAGGAATTACATATACATCTCCTGGTGATCCAAAAATGCAAACTTCTAATAAATATCAACCTAAAATAAATCGAATGAACTTAACAACGCTTTGTAACTTAACGCACAACATAGAGGTCTAGGCTAGAGACGTGTTCCGGCGTCGTAAAGCCTGGTAACTGTTGTCCTCACTGTTGGTTGGGTGATTCCTCTACTGTGAGATGATAAGTGCCAGTATGGATTGTGCTCCCACGTACCGTCGAGTATATATTGGGAGACCCCTATAGGCATAAAACCTTTATCCATAGGAAGCCGTGTCGGCCGCCCTACTGATCGCAATGCACTGAACACAGCATTCGGGAAGATTGACCGCCCGTACCCTAAAAAGTATTCTGCGGTTTTGTGATTGGTTTGGCACACCCTCTACCTAGAACTCCAGAGAAGTCCCTTTCGTTCCTTTTCAAACTTCTTAACGGAAAATGTCCATCTGAGCACTTGTCACTTCAGGCTCATTAAAAATCGAAGGAGACTAGAGTCATCTTTTGTTTTTTCTCGACTCTTAAAAACTGAAAAAAAAAACAAGTTGTGTCTAAAAGCGTCTAAAATTCATTTAATTCGGAAACATATTTCCCCTTTTTGTATTTTGGTTGATCGAGTAATCCGCAATCGTGGAAGAAAGTCAATTGAAACCCCATCGTTCGCGGAGGCTTACGAGTCAACCGTCTTTGTCTCCTGAATCGAAAACAGTACGAACAAAGAGAACTCGTTTAACCGGTTCGAAATCTCCTATTAAAGTTAGAACAAGTGTTCCAACAACATCCGAGATTCCGGTTACTCCAAAACATTTCTGGAAACCCTGCCTCTATAGAAGAAGTTCGACAACCACAGAGGGATAGTGATACTGATCCTAGTCTGAGAGTAAACACTTGTGTTACTGAACCAGTTCCATCTGCAACCGGTTCGGAGAGTCTTGCTCCTCAAACATTTGTCGTTATCGATTCAACCCCTTCTTCGGCACCAGAAATATTTTACGGACCTGACAGTCTTCCCCTTCCACCTGGTTTGATTGCGATAGAGGAAATTGTAGAAGATCCGCAAGCAAGTACTCCAACACATTTTGGAGTCAGGGTCACTCTATTTCCTTCGACATCAGAAGTTAGTCTACCACCAGTGGAAGTTCCTGTAGAATCGCTAGGTAATATTTTGGATAGACTTAAAATGTCTGAACAACCGTCAACATCTAGGACTGTGTCGACTGACACAGCGACGGCAGAACTCCCTGTCGTCACTCCGACAATGTTTGTCGGCATACCATTTGTCCTGACTAGCTCACAATCGCTAGAAGGAGTCCATCCATGGGATATTTCGACAGTATGGTCCGTTCCTGTTTGTTCCTCCGGAATAATATCTGGCAACTCTTATGTTGAGACTCGACAAATTGATCCATTTCGAGGTCAATTTGGGCAATCCAGTCCCCAAGGGCAGACAATCCCCTTGAGTTCTGGATTACCACCGTATGGGGGGCAGTATGCCCTTTCATTACCCCCTCCGGGAGGATATCCATACGGGAGTTCAAAACAGTATTCAGGTTATACTGGAGTTACGTCAAGTGGTTGGGTACCTATACTACCCCAACAACCAAGAGTTGTGTATTCTATGCAACAATGTGTACCTATGTCGAACATCCCGACTACACCGTCTATTGTGACAGTGTCACAAGTTCAAACGCTGCCTGTTGTATGTCAACCTCAGATTTCTCAGGTTGTAATGCAACAGCCCCTTAACCCTGTGACTCAACCACAATCGCCAACTGGTGGGGCGACACAGGTCCAAACGGGTACAATTACCCCACACCTTGGTCCAACGGTTAGTATAGCGCAACAGAACATGGCTTCACAACCGTGGTTGGTGCAATACCAACAACCACAATTCCAACAAGTATACCAAGGTTCTAAGCAGCAGATCTTTGCAAACAGTGGATAACCGTACATTCAAAACGGTCAAAATCAACCACTTTACAATGGTCATGTCCACCAACCGTATCAGTCGTACCAGCATCAACTACATTATCCTGGTATGAAAAGGCCAACTGCTCAGGAAATTCCATCGTATCCTGAGTATGCTTCACCTAACCTGAATCAACAGTTACCATTCGTGGCAGCTTTAGAGTTACCCGATTTACACCGGTTAACAAACGATCCAATTGCTTATGCCCCTTGGTGGCCAGCGATTCCTCATAAACTTCCATCAGATATTCCTAAATTTAATGGAAATCCAGGTGAAGACCCATCGAATCACGTGATGACATTTCATCTATGGTGTTCATCAAACACCTTAAACGATGATTCGATAAGGCTTCGCCTTTTTCAGAGGACGTTAACGGGTCCAGTGGAAAAATGGTATATTGAATTGCCTAGAGCTTCGTTCGACAACTTCAGTACCTTAGCCACGACTTTTTTAACCCATTTTCAATTACCTATAAGGTATGAAACGGGAACGGAACTCCTAACCAACTTCAAACAGACAATGACCACTCACATATCTGATCATATACATGAGTGGCGACGTCGTCGTAGGATGGTAAAAACGTACGTTCCCGATCAACTATTAGCTGAATGGTTTATCAATTCATTACTTCCTGCCATCACGGAAGATGTGGCAAAGGGGGGAGTCGTAACGGAAGAGCAAGTTATCGCTCGTGCGCAATATCTAGACTTGGTCTATACTCAGTCTGGCACACTCTACGACAAAATACCTAACGCCCCTAGACCAGAATTCTCAATTCCTCCTCCTCCTAAATCAAACAATGACTCTCACGCCGACGATGGCGTGATTGGCACGACAAACGCGAAATCAACGAGGGCTACGTCCAAGAAAGCCCGTAAGATTTCAGATCAAAATACAAAAGACGAAATTCTTGCTTCGGAAGTAAATGTCGTATCAGCAGATAAGGGCAAAGAAACCAAACAACCAGGAAGCAAGAAGAAACAAGGTAAAGGGAAGAAGAAGAAACAGTGTGAGTCATCTCCTGAAAAAACTTCTTCAAACCCTCCTGGAAATAGGAAACCCCCCTTTGGGTATCAGATATGTGATGAGGATCATTGGACAAAAGAATGTCCATACAAAGCTGAGCTTAAAAGATTCTTTAAGAGTTCGAAAACCTCAGCTGTGTTAACTGATCCGTTTCCAAATCCAGGAAAAAATCTGGTTGATAGTGGAAATGCTTCCCCGTCTCAAGTGCTAATGTTGTCAATTTCGAAACAGCAAAATGATGCTTTGATTTCGACAAGGAACAAATATTACGGGAATCCTCAGCTGTCGAATGACAAGGATAAATATCAACCAAGTAGTTCGACAACAACTTCGACAGAATTTGTACCACCCATCATTCCTGAAATAACAATAAAACCACCAAAGGGAGTAGTACACAAGTCGACATTTAATCCTCGCGCTAGAGCGGCGCAGCATTATAACATAGTGGAAGATTTGGCCCAATCGCCATCCGCTATGTTGACTCTTGAAGTACTACAAAATTGCCCATCCCAAAGGCAGGCTTTGTTATCAGCCATTGGCGGGGTTGATCCAAGGGATTCCAATCTTGTATCCTTTGACCACAAAGGGTACGATCCTCAGTTACCAGCTCAACTAGATTTCCTTATTCAAGTGAAAGCCCTCAACAAAACTGTTCATCGGACAATTATTGATGAGGGGGCATCCACATGCATTATGTCGATGAGTTGCTAGAAAACTTTAGGATCTCCAACCTTGTCGCGATCTTCGACGACATTAAAAGCATTCGACGGAAGGACATATACCCCATATGGTATCCTAAATAACTTGAAGGTTGAACTAGGGGGAAAAACAGTAGAAATAGATGTTGAAGTCATCGATGGGAATCTTGATTACAACATCCTACTAGGAAGACCGTGGATATATGCCATGGCAGCTGTTGTGTCGACCTATTTTAGAAAGATTTCATTTCCCTTTCAGGGGGGATTACAATCGTCGACCAACAAAACTTCCTCCCCAATGGTTCACAAGTTACAGGAAGCATTCCCATGATCCATGGAAGCCCCCATTTGCTTCAGAATATCGGAGTAGGCCTACTAAAAGATCCTATACTAATGGGAACTTTCGCTCTTCCACCTCCAATCAACTTGGCGGAAGTAGCGTCGATCGGAACCTGCAATATGATATCTTCCACAAAGATCTCAGAAAATGATATCAACATGGATCATGCAATGGTTTTGCCCCCAAGCCCAATAGAAATATTGTAGCAATCAATGTTTCTAGCATGGGAGGCAAACCCAAATCAACGCTCATCAAGCGTTTGGGTAGATAGGTCTAGAGAATATGGTACCCCTTCAGATCCTTGGTCACGAGTGCATGGAACCAACGAATGAATTGTACAATCAATGTTGATTGAAGAGGCGCCATGGAATGATTGCCACCATCGTTCCCTTCTTCCGGATTATGAAGAAAATACTCAAAATGACCTCTATCATCCTTCAGTTTTTGAATTCCTATCAAATACTGTAAATACGGTGGATTCCGAGCGAAACTTATCCAATATTGAAGAGACTATAGCCGTAAATATCTCGACTAAAACGGATGTTGTAGAGAATATTTATGTCGGAAAATGTTGTTCTCCTTCAGAACTGGAAATATATAACGCTCTTTTTCGCGAGTTCAGAGATGTCTTTGCTTGGTCATATGATGAAATGTTAGGCATTGACTCGAGTATCGTTGAACACGAAATTAAGATGTATCTGGATGTCAAACCAGTACGACAACGGCTCAGGCAGGTGCACCCAAAGAAAGTCGCTGCCATTAAGGCAGAAGTTGAAAAACTTCTCCATGTTGGTTTCATCTACCCGGTTCCTCTAACCGATTGGGTATCGAATATTGTCCCCGTTATGAAGAAACAAGGGAAAATTAGAGTGTGTGTCGATTATAGGGATGTAAATCAAGCTTGTCTGAAAGACAACTACCCTACACCCTTCATCGACCAGATAATTGATGAATGCGCCGGATGCGAGATCTTTTCATTCATGGATGGATTTTCCGGGTATAATCAAATAAATATCCGCCCACAGGACCAGTCAAAGACTGCATTCATTTGTCTGTGGGGCACATTCGCATATCGAAAATTACCCTTTGGTTTAAAGAATGCAGGGGCGACCTTTCAGAGGGCAATGAATTATGCCTTCCATGACATCAAGAACATCGTTCAACCATACCTCGACGACCTTCCGGCTCATTCACGAAAGCGGACTGATCATCCGCAGCATTTAAGAGCGATATTTCTACGTTGCCGACACTACAAGATACGACTCAATGCGCACAAATGTGTATTTTGCATCGGTTCTAGTCGTTTACTTGGCTTTGTAGTCTCCAAGGAAGGGGTTCGTCTCGACCTGTGCAAGGTCCAGGCAATCATAAATTTTCCTCCACCTTCAAATTTGCTTCAGATTCAGAAACTCCAAGGGAAAGCAAACTTTCTGAGGAGGTTCATTCCAAATTACGCCGAACTTGCTAAAGGTTATACACGTCTTTTGTAAAAGGAGGTACCCTTCGTCTGGGATCAGGTTGCGCAAGCTTCCTTTGATGCTTTAAAAGATTCCTTAATAAAAGCATCATTAATGTACGCCCCCGATTATCAACGAGATTTTAACCTGTATCTGGCTGCAGCAGATACAACCATCGCAATGGTTTTAGTTCAAGAAGTCGATGGAATTGAACACCCTATATATTATTTAAGTAAAAACTTAAATGATACAGAAAGCAAATATTCTTATGTTGAAAAACTAGCGCTTGCAGCTGTTCAAGCGATACAAAGATTTCGACACTATGTCCTCTTTCGGAAAACTACCATTCTGTCAGATTGCAACCCCATGACTTATATATTGTCGCGACAGTTGCTGGGGGGCAAATATTCAAAATGGATAGAAATCCTTCAAGAGTTTGATCTGGAATTTGTAAAATCCATATCAAAGAAAGCTCTAGTTTTTGCAGAATTATTATGTGATCTCCCATCGTCGTCCAACGATGAAACATCCGAAGAATCAATCGTGGACGAGAATTTGTTTATGATATCTACAAGCAATGAGTGGTACGGAGATATAATCATCTATCTCCAGACCCAAAAATTCAGGCCTAACACCTCTCACTCTGAACAGAAACGTATACGATACCAAGAAAAATACTACATGATCGTCGGTGATACACTTTACCGTCGTGGTGTCGATACAGTTCTGAGAAGGTGCCTCACCCATGAGGAGGCCGAAAAAGCCCTGAATGAGTGTCATTCAGGAGCGTGTGGGGGGCATCAATCTGGATATGCTACAGCACAAAAAATCTTACGAGCAGGATACTTCTGGCCAACCATGTTCAAAGATTGCATAACCGCAGTCAGAAGTTGCCATGCTTGTCAAATTTTTTATAGCAAAACCAGAAGACCACCCACACCTTTACAGCCAATAATTGTTGTTGGGCCTTTTGCCAAATGGGGCATCGATTTCATGACATGTAACCCCACCTCAACCGGGGGGCATGGGTATATTATAGTCGCCGTGGACTATTTTACCAAATGGGCCGAGGCGATGCCTACATTAGATTACACCGGTGAAACAGCTGCCCTTTTCTTTTTTAATCATGTAGTCGCCAGATTCGGCGTACCACAGGCTATATTCACGGATCATGGATCGCATTTTCGCAATCACATGATGCTCGAATTACCTACCAAAATAGGATTGTCTCACGACAGTTCTACTCCGTATTATCTGCAAGCCAACGGACAAGTTGAAGCGATCAACAAGGTCCTGAAGCGTATGTTGCAAAGGATGATCGGAGTTCACAAAAGAAGGTGGCACCTAATCCTGTACTCAGCCTTGTGGGCTTACCGAACATCGGTAAGGAATGCAACCGGGTGTGAACAGCCTTGTGGGCTTACCGAACATCGGTAAGGAATGCAACCGGGTTCACACCCTTCCAACTGGTATATGGCCTGGAAGCAGTCTTACCAGTCCAGTGCGAAATCTCGTCTCTTAAACTCGCAATCGATCTCCTCCCCGGAACTTCAAAAGAAGAGGCTCGTTTCTTGGAATTAATCCAATTGGATGAAACCCGTCGTGATGCCTCTTTGGCTAACGAAGCCCATAAGAAACGAGTCAAGGCGTAGTTCAACAAAAATGTCAAACCCCGTGTCTTCTCAGAAGGTGACTTGGTCTTGCTTTACGACCAAGAATTCGATAAATTGGGAGCAGGTAAATTTAATTCTTTATGGATGGGCCCCTATATTGTTAAACGAGTGTTAGCAAAAGGAGCCTACGAGTTAATGGATTATGACGGAATTCCACTGGCGCAACCTCGTAATGGGTTGTACCTCAAGCGTTACTATGCTTAAATAGTAACCAATATGCTTTTGTTGTATTTTGTTTTCGCTAAAGTGTTCGTTTTGGTCGAGTAATCCACCTTTTTACATTTATTGCAGATGTCAAACCTTTTGGAGACATGTGTTGGATATGCCGACGGAGCGAATCGTAGTTCGCGGAACCTGTCCTCCGCAGCCTGGGCCATTTTTTATCTAAGCGGCGAGTTAGTAAGTTTCAGAGGTGTATGTATCGGTCAATCAATGAATAACATCGTTGAGTATAACGCGTTGATAGAAATTCTCTCTGATGCCATCACCCATGGTATACGCCGACTAATCGTCAGGCTAGACTCACAACTCGTAATACTACAACTCAATGGTATATATTTCGTCCGAAACCCAGCCATTTATCGCATGTTCCTAAGGGTTAAGATTTTGGAAAGACAATTTGATTTGATTCAATACCAATAGATTTCCAGAAACTTAAACACATTAACCAACTCATTAGCAAACTGTGTGTTAGATAGACATTTGCGACATTTATAAAAAGAAACACATCATCAATGTTTTACATGTGGATCATATAACTCAACCAGAATAAAACCCCGAAAATCAAAATATATATATATAGTTGTTTATGGTTTACATATAATGTTCTGTAACCAAGACAAAATCGGTCACATGACCCAAAAACTCAAAATGCTAGGGGGCACCCTAGTCTAATGATGCTAGTGATAGCAAGTCACGGCCTGTGCAATCATGTGTAAGAGACGAGTCCATCGTCTAGGCACACCAGTAGTATGCTGTTGACTGCAAAGGGAGCTCGTCGATCCTCACATCTGGAATACCAAGAGTAAGGCTCTCAACCTGCTCTTGCACAGCTGTGAGAGTCTCGGCCACATCAAGGTCACGAAGGATAACCCTCCCGGCAACCTCTCTTGCTGGGGCAACGGCTGGCACTCTCAGGTGAACTACTGGACGAACAGGACCAACATCTGCATGCACACATGAGTTTGATTAAAGTCTTGATAGAATAAAGCACAAGGACATTATAAATAAAAACAGTAAACAGTGATATGGTCGAAGATTTTACCAATAGCACCCCACTGCTCGCCATCCGGCAGCACTAAATCCGGATCACCCCGGAAGTCCATGCCAACATATGGATACTCGGAATAGACCATCTCCTGACGATCAAACCACCTGAAGAAGGTATCACAAAAAGAAATCTGAGATTGACCAGCATGCCTAGACATATGGTCAACCCATATTTGCATGCGTGGTTCAGTAGGAGAAGGTAAGTCAAGAGCAATGTACTGCGGCTGCATCAGTGGTATCTTCTCAAGGCAAAGGCGGTCAAAATAGAACTGAACCCAAAGTTCTTCAACCTCCCATCCTTTAATCTTGGTCAACTGACTTTTCATCACAAGAAGTATTGCATCACACCAGTTGAATATTTTTGGTTGGAGGCATTCCAAGGCATGCTGCATATAGGATCTGTTGGCTACATGAAGAGACGCACTTCCGGCCATCCTACCAAAAGTAAACAGGATAGACCTAAGGGACCTGTCAGTGACATCACGGATGATGATCTTGTCATCTTTACTCGGCTGAGATCCTTCCCTGCAATACTGGCGGACATAATCTCTCACAGAGTCACTCCCTCTGGCCGAACCTGACAAAGAGATGGGGGCACCCCGCCTCGACAAGCCAGTCAAGAAGTAAATGTCTACTGCAGTCAAGGGGATAGATTTGCCCCTAATCTGGAAAACTTGATTGATAAGATCCCAAGCATCGAGCAAATACTGCAGTAGGTTGATCTGCTGTCTCATGCTAGAGATGCAAAATAACTTCATCAAACCACAGTTCCGCAGCGCGTTCACTGTAACCGGATCATGTAGGTCAATCATGTCCTCTTCTTCATGTTCTCGTTCTCGCCATGTAAGGGTCATTTTGCTCCAAGATCTCTGAAAAACAAACAAGAGGGGAGTTAGATCATGATTTTGATGAGAAACAGGAAAAAAATTTCATCAAAAACTATGCAACAAAATCCTTTTCTGCGCCCAACGCACCTGCACAGTGTTCCACCTGCGTTGAATGTCAAACTTCCTTCACAATGGTCAACATTCAGCACAGGTTTCGAATGCCCAGAGTGCGTTGATGGCAGAACGAGCCCATCAAACCCCAGGGGCTTAGAAAAGCAGGGAATGAAGCACAGAATGCAGAAAGGAAACCATGAAATGAAATAGCTCAGGTTTAGCTCCTACCTGGTCCAGACGGCGCCAAGAATCGTCCATAGAATCTCCCGAAATAAACTGATGAAAATCAAGGGGGAAGAGGCACCTCCAAAGCTCCAACAAACCAAGTTCAAATGAAATGGTAAAATGAGAGGTAAAAACACTTTTTAATTGCTTTTTACTTAGTTCAAAGTAAAATATTAGCGTTTTAATCTCATTTTCAAGCAAATGTTGTTCATTTCTAACTAGTTTGATGAAGCAATTGAAAGTACAGTACTATCTTTGAAAAGGCAAAGCTATTTATGGTAAAAAATCAAAACTAGACCATGTTATCGAGCAGTTTTATCACATGGTTCATGCTTGTTAAAAAATAAACATAAGATCGAGCAGTTTTAGCACATAGTTCATGCTCGTTAAAAAATAAACATAAAACCGAGAAAGTGTTTCAATCCGCGTTTAAGCTCGTTAAAAAATGAACTATCCTCCGGTAAATAACCACCATGAATGTAACATTATTAGCCATTAAATCCTTGGTCGTGTTTGCACCGTCACCTCCACTTTTCCATTGGCCGATCATTCACCTCCATTTGATTGTTTACCCATTTTGAGGAACAGCTGCAAAGAGTGATTTCACTAGCCATCCTTGTGACCCTACCGTGATTGGAAAATTCCAACCCTTACCTGGAATCAGCTGCTACCCATTTTATCACTCGTTCCTCAAAAGACGAGTCTTCTTTAAGCTCTTTTCATCTGACTCGTAAAATATGAAAAGATTGCCGAGTTTTGGCCTTCCAGCTCGTTAAAGCGACCAAAAGTGCTATCCCTCCTCTAGATTTTAATCTTTTTGGACCTGAGGGATTATTGCACAAAACGATCGAGCGCTTGTTTTGTTCGACTCGTTAAAACTATCGAAAATTCATCCCTTCTGTATTGTTTTATACTTTTTCGGACTTAAGGGATTAGATGACAAAAAATGACTTCCGTAGTTACCTTTACGTTCCTTTTCATACTCCCTAAAAAAGAAAAGGACCGAGTTATCTTTGTCGTTAAACTCGTTAAAAACATTAATAGCGACAAACTTGTCTTTAGACGAGAACGAGTTTCACTATCGCTAGGCTCGTCAAAACATAGTGATGGGTTTGCCCGAAGGGAAAATTATAGAACAAGCATATGTTATCCTCCTCAAGCTTGACAAAAATAAAGAGGTACTGGTCAGAAATGACTGGGGAAAAATTGGGAATAAACTCAAAGAACCTTTATTGGTAGCAAGTCGCTCTTGAACATGACACTTCCACTTCGTGCCTAAGTTGGGTTGGGTTGTTTCATTCACCGGTCACATCACCATGGTCTCACCATACCATCCACCTTTTGGGTAAATGTTACCAATCCATCATATAAGTGTCACCGATATGTTCAAGAGAAGTCCTCCAGAGAAGTCACCCGTGTCCCATCCACTACCATACATTATACTTCATTCTTTCATGACCGCCACCCTGAACCATATATCATCAGATCGTTTTCACCTCCATCAAAATCATTTGCTCCGTTCCATGTCATTGATGTGGGATTCATTAAGGCCCTCCTTTGACGGATCGCTTCTTTTCGACATCAGCTCATTATCCAAGAAGTTGATCTAGGAACACCCCCTTCAGTACTTTGAAGCTTGCATGCCTCAATGGCAAGTTTCTCACTTCCGGCGACAGGTATACATCAATGACCTTCGACCGAAAGATTTTGGGTGGTGTTCGATGCCAAGTCCTTTATTCACACCACGTGAATTGTACTGCAGTACCTTGAGGGTCATTATCATTATCGGTGATTCCTCTCGCGCTTGTTAACAGTTTACATCATTGACTGGTAATCAAGCGATGTCTTTCCATGTTCGACTTCAAAACATTTCTCACATGGATCGACTTGTACTTAGAGTGAAGATCGGACGAGATTGAAGACCCCAGATCTAGTTTCATCCATCCGGGCTGCGATATATATTCAGGAAAAATAAAGACATTGACATGTACAGCATTGCAACACAGATAATCATCCTACCAAAAGGATGATGATTTCATCAGAATCATCAGTCTACCATCAGACGATTGTCTGTCCTATGTACATAAAAATGAATTTATAAAGCTGAGCATGGGAATGCCCACAGCTAGATCATGAAAACAGTATGAAAATAATGTATTGTATTGTATCTTATTACAGGTCTCCTCCCAACATTGAAAGAACTTCGGATCCTCCTAATAAAGCATTTCACCCGATAAACGGCCTCATACTTTAGGGGGAAATTGTTATAGACATTTTTGTGCCTTATAGCTTTAAGCATGAAATTTCCATAATCCAAGGGATCCAAAGTCCCTAAAAGTGTTGTTCCTGCCCCTAAAGGAATAAGGTCAACCAATGAGAGCTTCTCCCAGAAGTTCTCCACCAAAAACTACTCAGAATCAGTCAAATCAGGATAAATTCAAGTGCTCCACTAGCTGCCTGCGTTGAAAAGCACCCCAGTACACTAGCTAGGTGCATTGCAACGCACCTAAATGCACTACCAGGGTGCACTGAGCGAGAAATGCCAAATGGCAGTGTCATTCCGCGAGGTGTACAGACAATGGAAGCTTCCAGAATCTTCCTCAATGACACTTGCCTCACTGAGTTCGACCAAGGATGAGTAAGAGGCTCTCAGCCTCCAAGTGGAAGCAAGAACTGACAGAGAGAAGCCACAACTCAAAACATAAGCTAACTCATCCTCTCTCCTTACATCTATATATGGATCCCTCATCCCAGAGATCTAGAGGCTGGAATTTTGTACTTTGCAGAGAATTGTTGTTGGTTTGAGATTGAGATTAGTGCACTGGGTGATTTATGCTTTGTTGGAGGTGAGGAAGGGATTCCTTTGCTGGGAGGTAGATGTTGGATCGGGACTCACTTGGTTGTATCTCCTCTTGGACTTTCTTATCATATCAATAAAACTATTTGAGTTTCTCCTACATGCTGTGTATCAATGATGCTTTGTTATATTTGCATGTTTAGCTTAAATCTAATCCTAAGCTATTTATGAATGTAAATCTATGTATGTTGTGTAGTTTTCCTCTTCTGTGATCTTGCAGGAACTTGGTGAAGCTGGGCCAGTAAGGGAGCAGGCAGCGGGAAGCGAACAAATAGGAGAGCGAGTGGATCAACAAACTAGCGCAAGACACAGGTTAGTTACATCCTTCCTCTTCGTTTACATTTCATAAAGAAGAATACGAAAATAGTTTTCCTTGTTTGTTGCTAAGGCACTGTCACACCTTAGAGTGGGATAGGGGCGTTCTGAATAGATACTTTTCCCAACAACACCTCTGTAGTTGAAGGACAACCACTTCATGGATGAGATCGGGAGAGGGTGTTCTTTTCTCTAAGAAACCTGTCAATAGTGGATTGTCTACCCATGGCCACATCTGCCCCAACAAGTATAATAGCTCTTGAGATCAATGATGGACACCCCGAGGGATCTTGGAGGCTTTAGAAAAGGGGATGAGACCAATCCCATAAGGCTCAGGTGGTAGAGATACTTGGGAACGAAGGTTATATGGATGAGATAGATGAGGTGAAGTGGAGGGCTTCGGGGATGAGATGGTGGAAACACCAGTAACAGTAGGAGGGGTAGTGGAAAAAATAGTGTTAGGTAGGTCCAATGGACATGTGAGGGGCGATATAGACATGCAAGCAATGGATGCAAATGGAACAGGTAATTGTTGTGCAGTGCATGATAAAGAAACAGAGGAGCAGAGAAAAGAAAGAGTACCCGAGGAGAGAGTGGTCGCAGCAGCAACTCATGATCTCGTCATACACGGAGATGGAGGTCGCGGAGAGACAGAAAAGGTCAGCTGAGTATAACCCCCATCCATAGCCATCGGTCGAGTAGCGCGAGGAGTCTCATCACCCACCGGAGATGCCTCAGGTCGAGGAGCCTCTGTGCTTTTAGCAGGTGATGAAGTTGAAGTTACTAAGGGGAAATATTTGAAAATATGTCCAACCTTATGACACCTTCTGCATCTGAAAGGCACCCCTTCGTAATCTAGAATTTGAATACGAGTGAAATGCTTCCAATGAAGTGTGATATTCTCTTCCAGTCCCTCCCTGGTATCAAGGTGAACCAAGATAAGAGCCAATTATTTATTGCCTGATGAGGTATAGGACTTATCATGGTCAAAATAAGTGCCCAGGGCATTGCTAATGCACATAAATATATCCTTCGACCATAAATTCAATGGGAGCCCAGGTAGGCAGACCCAAATCGTTCCAACACCTAATTTCTTTCACTCTAGATCGAAGAGAGGTCTCCATCTCTTAATAAGCACATGAGCCACTTTGATATGCCAAAAGCAGGATAGAATCCATTCGATGTATTCCTCCCTATGGAAACTGAGAGTTAACCAGCCCCACGCCAAAGTGGTGATAGTTAGAAGTTGCTTAAGCATATTTCCCCATATCTCCATAGCCCAGAGTCGTAGACGTGCTACTGAATATGTTCTTCCCCTAACACAACCCACCAGTACCATGTTCGTTATGTCTACCAATTCACCCATATTGACTCCTTCCCTAAAAGAGAGAGAGAGAGGTACTTGTGCGATGCCTTGACACACTTGTTCTTCTTAGCCTTGCCGTATAAGGGGACTGTTGGATGGTCCCAGAAGTCATCTCGTGTGCCTTGAGGGTTCTCCTATGGGGAGAGAGTGTTGTTCCGAGGATTGACGACCGGAATGTCAATACAACCGGAAGGGATATTAGACTGCCCCAGAACAAAGGTAGGGTTAGAGAGGGTGGATGGATTCAGAGGATGTGTGGCTAAGCCACCAACATGAGTAAACCCTAATGAAGAGGGATGTACGAATGAGGAAGGTTTCAGGGGTGCATCAAGTGAAAGGGGGTCGAAAGATGGGGAGGGGGTTATGGAGGAGACCAAAATATTGATGGTCGCAAGTGAGAGTGGAGGGAAATCAAGCCCCGTAGAGGTAGCTGAGAGAGCAGAGAACAGTTGGTAGGGCATCCGCATGGACAGATGGCAGTCCTGTCCACGACAGTGGAGGTGAGCATGGTCATCCATATTCCTACACTTGTAGTGTTGCACGAGGGAGTGACCAAATAGGCCAGGTTCAACTAAATAAATGATAGCATCAATATCCATTCTAACAAGCTGCAGACAGAAACGGGATTGAGGGTAACAGAGTGGTGATGAGTTAAGGAAATTGTCTGCAAACCGTCACGGTAATAGTCCCATTATGTGGGTTGATGGCGTATGCAGCAACAATGACAGTAGAGCTAAACCATAACCCTAGCCTAAACCCTGCGGTGCTTCAGAGCGGAGCTCCATTCTCGATCCACAATGCATGTGTCTATAACTTGGTATTTGTTTTTAACGATATACTATATTTAGATATCATTTTCAAGATTAACTAGTTGCATAGAGTAAGTCATTCAACTAAGACCATATACATGAGTGTTAATCTCAACTAAATAAATTTATCATGATTTTGAATCTTCCAAATAGCACTCATTGCGTTGGGTGATGCTCATAGAGGTGAAGAAGTGGGACTAATACTAGTGAAATAAATTGCATTGGGAAAGCCCAATGCTTAGATATGTTATATGTTTGTATAAGTCTGACCTCCCTATTTAAAGTGATTTAAAAGCGAGGAACACATTTTGGTATCTAGAATCCAATGCTTGTATTGAAAATATATTTCACTTCTCCTTATTAATTTAACCAAGGGAAAGTTGATGTTGTTTAGATTATGCAAAAGTTGAGATTAACCATGTGACAACTTAGAATAGGACCGTTCTCCTTTTGAATGTCTACAATTTGAACTCCAATGCTTACAATGAAAAATATTTCACTTCTCCTTATAGTGTGTTAGCACTCAGGTTGTTCCCTTTGACTCCTAAGGGAATACATCCAAGGTAACCACAAACCAATCTTTGGACCACAGGTTCTAGCCTACCTACAATCAGAGAGGGCTCTCTCTTTAGAATTTAGCTTGGTTTTAGTAATGTTTTAGGCTAGTTATGATGCACAGAATTTTGTTTAAAGTTTTGGTTGAATGATGTCTTCTAATAGCTAGAATGTAATCTTCAGGAGTTTCAGTCCATTGGGCATTGGAGTCTGTGATTATGTGTTGTTTGAGGTGTTGAGTGAGAGTGATGAAACTGCAGGGCCATATGGGTATTCATGAAACAATCTTCAAATTGTGGAATATGGACTATTTCCAGCCAGTGAGAGGCAACTAAGAATCTTTCACTAAGCTGGTGATATGGAGAAACGAAATATTAATCAGGAGCAGATTAGAATTCCTGAACAGTATTTACTATGAAAGATTTAGTGTAAATGTGAGCAATTAAGAATTACACATTCATAACTAATTTTGAAGAAAACATTCATAACAGCATAGATTGAGTTTAGGGTGTTCAATGAACAAATCCTGAACTATTCTTCTTCTCTACTGCTAAACCTATGAAACAAACAGCATAAGTGGATTATGAAATAGCGGAATACATAATAACATGGTTCAGAAAACTTATTGTGACATGAAATAGTGCAGGAATCCTGTAGCAGCAAACAAGCACACCACAACACTTCAAACAACTCAGAACTTCAGAAATTCCATTAGCTTCTTGTATTGAAAGTTTGAATTTACAGCATAGCTCCACAGAAGAAAAATCAACAACCCCAATAAGTTTATGCGTGGGGATATATATACAATCGTTTTACAAAATATCTTAAGGATGAGTCATTTGCTCAATAACTGTCTTTACCAACTTTCAAAAATAGCAGATGCACTAGTCATTGCTACTTTAAATGAACAATGAATGACTGTTCACTTCTGTCAGAAGTTCTTTGACTTTTGGAGGCAACCGGGTCGGTTGGGTGCATCGCATTGATTCTGAGTAACATGCCCTTTACTGCTTTGTCGTGCTGCGGCTATCTCAGCCCCGTCATCTGCATCTGTCGGTCCTGCTTTGGTGGTCAAACTTGATTGCTGAGTTGGCTTTTTCCACTCTTTTCCCAGTCAGAGCAAATATATTAATTTTCTGAAAACGCTGACTTGTGATTGATATACAAAAATTTGGTGAACAACCTGTTTCTTCACAGCAGTGTTTGTATCATTCCTGTCCACCATTCCTGTGTAGGCAATTGGTGTCTTAGGATTATGCCAAAAGTCTCATCTGCCTCAGTATATTTGTAATAGTTTGGAGGCACTTCAAAAAGATGTCTAATCTCATTCATAATAAAAAATAAATTCTCTAGTTTGTCATAGAGACTCTGCCCAGATGGAGGCCCTGTTTCTTCTGGGGCACTTGCTGATGCAGTGATCTGATTTGTGGCATATGTATCGACTCTTTTAGCATAGTTTTCATGAGATAGTAACCTTCCTGCACTGGTTACCAAGCTAAGAAGACCTCTGTTATGTAGTGTTGTAATTTTCTCAATGAATTTGTTCACATCTGCCTGCATCTCTTGGCACCTTATGTCCAGTGTCTGTACATGATTTCTCAAAGTAAGCACTCCCTTTACTAGTAAAATGGTATCAGTTCTGTTAGTGATACCCATTGCTGCCAGCTGGGGGCCAGTGCGATTGTTAAGGACATTGATCATCATGTTGGCTATTTCAGGCATATTGCCTAGAGATGTTGTTGCTCTTTGACTTTCTTTTTGGGCCCTGCTGAATGAGATCCATATGTTCATCAATAGTTTCAATATATTGCCACTGGTCTGAAATAGATTGACCAATATTGGCCCACAGGATTTTCTTGATTTCAGCTACAACCTTATCAAGAGAGAGCTCTTTCTCCAGTTCCTTTATTTTCTTCTCAAGATCCCTTACCTCTCTTGTTTTTTCAGCTACACTCTGCTTTTATTTATCATACTTTTCTTCAATGGTAGATAATTTATGCTTGGTCTCTTTTAGTTCAGCCATCTGTGCTTCTAAAGCCTCAAGCTCTTTCATCATGTTCTGCATGCTTAGGCTGGGTTCCTGTTCTGGTGTTGTTGCTGACGCTGATGCTCCTGTAGCTAGTGCTGATGTTGAAGGGCCCGCCTCTGATGTTTGTCCGGTGGGAGGACCTGCTGTAGATGTCTGTGCTAGCTACATTGGTAATTCAGCTTGTTTTTTTTCAATGCTACCTCCAGTGCACTCTCTGTTTCCATCAATCTTTTGTATAAACTTAGGAGTAAAGCCACCACATCCTGATCCTTCTTTTGCTCTGCCACTTCTCCAGTCTGAGGGTGAAGGGTAGCTGGCAGCTTGATATGCTTTCTCATAACATCTATGTCTTCATCTCTCTTCTTTAATAGTGCCTGCACACCCTTAGGGTCCTTTGGATCATGACCCAACTCTATAATGATCTCTTCCAAGGACTTGATTCTGTTGTCCTTGGCTTGAGATGATGCCTTTTCCAATTCTAGTTGAGCAGCAGTATTGTGTAAAGAATTTTGTAATTGGTGTGCCAGTAGGGTCTTATCAGCTAATGTGGAATATAGCATTTCCCCGGTTTGCCTGTGTAGCTCAATCTGATCCAAGGGGTGGATGTCTTTGGCAAAAATTTCCAGATTAGTTCTGATATAATCGGCAGCTGTTTGAGGTTGCTGCATAGTAGGCCTGAAATGACTAAGATTCATTTTTTGTTCTTGAATGTCATAAGCAGACATTAATCTCTGTTGATTAGTTAGTGCCATTTTCAAGAGTTGGTTGTAGATTTGGTGTTTGAGGGGCTCATTCCTTTTCTCTATATCTATGAATTGTTGCTTGATGCTAGAATCCACCTTAGATCGCTGCCTTGAAGATCTCACCTCTGCCCCATGTGGCATGTCCTGTCTTTCCTGTAAGGAGCTGGCCGATGTTTCAATGCTAGGAGGGGGCATATTATCAATTGGTCTCTCTGGTAATTCCTCCTCTAAAAAGGGATTTAGCCTCTACCTTTTTTCTCCTTGCTGATCCGTTGAAGTAGTAAGAGAAGTGTCCTCTTGCCTATCCCTTTTCCTTGTTCTTTCCTCATTAGCAGGTGTTTGTAAAACTGAGGATTCAACTGTTACCTCCTGTCTCGGAGGGATTTTCTCTTGTGTTTTCTGTTCTGTGGAGGCAGGTTCCTTGGCTGCACCTTCCTGCTGCTTTACTTGCTGCTCCACATTTGGAGGAGACTCTTCTTGCTGCATTGTTTTGCCTTTAGCCATGTCTGTTGCTTGATCAGTTGTTTTGGCAGGCTGCTTGGGAACGGTGGACGAAGAGGTAGCTTCTCCAAGATGCTGAGTGCCTGAAGACCAAACCTGTCCAAAATATTCCAAGTCAACTGCCTTTTCTAAGGTTTTAATGGCTCTTTCTGCTAATTCTTCTTCAGAATAACCTTCCACTAAGGTGCCTTCCCTCCACTCTAGTTGGTTAGCATGTTTTTCAATTTCTGGAATGCTAAAATGATCATAGGCGGTAAGCCTATACTTGATTCTTCTGAGGCTTATGAAATAGTTAGGGTCATAGGGTGCCCAATAGAAGTTGGTCTTGAGGAGGAGGCCTTTTAATATTTTGTCTGCTTCTTCCCAAGCTTCTTCCCTCTTATTAAAGATGAATGGACCCAATTGATGCTTAATTTTCAGTTGTTCCTTCTTGTTTATGCTATGGAAGTGAATCATATCTGCATTGCCGAACTGCCTGAAGTATTCTAGTGTGAAGAGTCTCATGGGAACATACTTTGGTGGCCTGTATGGTGCTAACTCACCGCCATATATTCTGATCACTGTGTGGTCTTGGTAAAAGTACCAATCTCCAATGCTATAGTTCTTAGAAAGCTGGAGGACCTTTTGCATATCATCAGTGAGTCTAGGAGGAGGGGAACTCTGCAGCAGTGACAAGGCTGGGTGAATGAAGAGGTCAATAAACTCACAGTAATTGTATGGTGAGTAGTGAATATGATGGCAGACTGATGTCCAGAACATTACAGATCTTCTATTTCCCTTTTCATCTAGTTTCTTGAGAAAAAGAGGAAAGGCATCAGGCTGATTGTACAATAGCAGATGATATATATAAGAGGTGTACTTGAATACCCTCTCTCTCTCCAAGTTCATGAACTGTTCATGAATTTTGTTGGCTATAAATGAAGCATAGTCATACTGGACAGCAGGGGGCTGTCCTGGGGTAAAAATGGATAGCACTACCAATGTTGTCTCATCCACAAACTCACTGGTCTTGAACCCTAGGATGGAGGATATCGTGTCTACTAAAAGTCTCCCTATGTCATTGAACCAGACATGCAGATAAGGGGGAGGCTGCTTGGGCTGAAATTTTGGAAGCATAAACAATTGGCCAATTCTTGTAACTTGTGAGTTGGAGAGCTTGGAACCTTGTTCTAGTAAAATCTGCATAGTAAGAGGAACCAGTTGCTTTGTAGGTTGAAATTATAGCATTTGGTTGATGGCTTCAGGAGTGATATGGAATAAGACAGAGCCTGAAGGACTCAGAACAGCCCTTTGATTGGGGTCATAGTTTGTGCAGCACTGGTGGATCAAGTTAGGGAACTCATTGACCTGAGGGAGGTAGTAGATTAGCAAATGGGATTTCCAGATTCCCAGGAGGTCTGTACCATCTCTGTGTTTCTTCCTTAACTCACAAACTATTTCTATGTGGTATTTGTTACACAGCTCCACAGTCTCTCTCATCTGATAATCTCTGTCTGCAAGGGCCAACCATTCCAGGTCCTTATGTGGGGCATTCAATGGTGCAATGTTTAATGCCACAGGGGTCTCCATGGTTAACTGATACTTGAAGTTGTGTTTGAACTTGATTTTTTGGGCACAGCAATATAGAGCAGTGAATTTTCAATGAGGGGGGCAATTTGCAGAGAGGACAAGGTAAATAGGGGTGAAACTGAGTTGAAATGCTCCTGGGAGAGATTCAACGAGCAAATGTTGGGATTGAGAATTTCTTTCTCGGTGGATTTGTCTGGCAGAGGTTTAGATTTGCGAATGCGCAATAAGCTGTGAATTTGTGATAATATGGCACAATGGGGAACTTCTGTAGGTGAATTTGGACTTACAGTGTGGAAAAGAAACTCCGGTTACTGAGGATTCCTAGCAATTCCTGTGTTTTCCCTCTTTTCTTGTTTGCTTTAGTGAATTATGCAAAGACCAAGGCACGCAGAGGGAAACTGATAAATACCTGGGTAAAGTATCACAATGGTGTTGATAGACAGGTGAATTCATGGCCCCAGAAGCGAGGGAGCAATCTTCAGAGTTGGCGGACAAGCAACGTAACCGCTCATGCAGGAGTACAGTGAGTATTTCGGCGAAAAAAGGGGAAAAAATGACTTTTGCGCCCTTATATAAAAAATTTGGTATTTGGCGCCTTTTTGTGGATGACGTCATAGGTGGGGTTGGGTACGGAATGATGACGTGGCGGCCGGTGAGCGGCTCTACGTGGACAGATGACAGGGCAGACAACTCGGAGCAATGGCGGATCGGGCGGTAATGTGATGCTGAAGCGGCAATGACGTGGGGGTGACGTGGGAGTGACGTATGGCGGAAATAGGAGGGCGATAAGCGGTAATATCAGACCACTCATGGTACGGGTATGGTTTTGGCAAGAGGCCGCCCGATGAAATCAAGGAGCAACACGCGTCTGAGCCCTGACGTCACCCTTCTGACAATTTCGGGCGCTAACGTTCAGGCATTGGGGGTGGTCCGATATTGCAGAGAGCCGTCGGATCGGAGGGCCCAGATCCGACGGTCAACGGGGCGCAGAGGTGATGGGTCGATATGATGGAGCGCAGACAATAAAAAATAATATTTCTAGAAAGGCGCGCCAGGGTAAAACTTTGGTTATCGGCGGATTTTGGGTTTTGTAATGTTTTTAGGACAAATGGATTTGTTGGTATTTATTTGTAAACTGTGCTTTTAGGGTTGCTAAATCAATCAGATATTGATTTAATCCCAAAATAGGTCTTTAGCGCTCTTTTGTCTTTTGCGCTTAGTTCCTTTGCTCCAGCCCTTTTAGGACTTTAAGGATATATTGCCCAGGGGGGAGAATATACATTTTTTTGGGGTTTTCAATACGAAAGTGATATATTAATAGGGAAAAGGGGAACATAGGGAGTTAAATAATAAGGCTAGTAGTTAATATGGATGGGGGATATGGAAGTGAAGAGATGAACACTAAGTTCAGGGAGAAAACTTAGTTTTGAAGGCAGATGATAATGAAGAATGATTATGTACAAGAAATGTGGCTCTGTTATATAACAAGGTGATACTGGGATGTTAGAAAGAAATTTGATAGGGAATGATTGGGAGGTTAGACATGCTTCACTTTGCTGTCACAAAAATGCTGAATAGGAGGATCTGTTCTGACCACCATGTGTTTCCTTTGTCTAGGTCAGTGATATAAGAGAAATCATGCTTCTGCAACCCCATCTACCTACCCATCTTATTGCCTAGAATTTTTTATTACTTCCGGGAGGGTGCACTTAAACTTGCAAACCCTCATATGCTCTTTTCTTTTTGTTGCCCTCCTATCTAAATCTACCCTTATATCTTCCAAGGGCCCAGATTAAGCTAGTGGGCTCCTTCCTTTCTCTATCCAGCTAGTCATCTGTCAAACTTGAACTGTTTGAACAGGTACTCATTACCTACTCTAAAACAAGCAATTTAAAACATGGCATGGCCCAGTTTGAACTGTTGAGCCATACATCAAGATAGCAGTGGCATTTTGATTGGCCACTTTCCTGGTCTTTCTTTGGGGTTCATTTCAATTATTTTTTCTTTTGACCAGCTCCTTTTCTTGCCTTTTGATTATTCTTTTAAGGCATACCCTCTTTACATTTTTTAACTTTTTTTGCTTTGTCCACAAAAAATGGAACCTTTGTATCACCAAAGATGAACATTTTTAGCACTTCCACTGTCAATCATGAAATATGAAACCCTATTGGTATAGGAGGCTAACAGTGGCTCCACTTGGGGATGAATTTTCCAGATGAAAATTCAAGATCAGCAGGTCAGATTGCCTTCTTTTTTCACCCTTTTGCAGTTTAACCTTTCCTTTTGTTGAAGATTGTACATCTGAATCCATGAAACTTGCATGCAAAACTCATTAAGCTGATATGCTACATATTACAGTACTGTCGTTACCCTGTTTGTTTGAGTGATTTTCTTCTCCTAGATGGTTTCCAAGTACCTTCTCTTATTTTCTCATGACAAAGTGAGTAATATACATCAGGAAGAATGCAACATCTTAGTTTTTCTCAAAAATTTACCCCATTTGGCTCCTTATCTATCCGTTGTAAACACATATACTGGAAATATAAATACTTATGTACAATATACAATTGAGCAGTGCTTTGATCAGAGGGGGTCAAAATAATGCTTCAACATCCTCCCATTGACTGGGCCTTCCTCAGTGTTTGAGCCATCCAAGCTCTTTAGAAAATAGGTGTTATTACCTTGTACAACATAAATTACATAAGGTCCTTTCCATAAGAAATCAAATTTCCCATGTTTTCCTTTGTCCTCCCTCCTGGAATCCCATCTCAGCACTTTGTTTCCTATAAAGAAGTCTTCAGCCTTGGTTCTTTTGTCAAATATTCTTTTGAGTTTTTCTTGCAGTACTTGGGTTCTTTCATAAACTTCCTCTCTTGTTTGTTGTAGGTGAATTGTCTGATTGATCCTTCTTTGAATGTCATTGGGCTCAACTTGTATTTCTTGCAGTAACTTGATTACAGGAACACCTAAAGATGAAGGAAACCTTGCTTCCATTCCATAAACTAGTTCATATGGACTTGTACCAATGGATCTCTTGGTGGTCAATCTATCTGCCCACAGTGCATTCACTAACTTCTTATGCCAATTCTTTTTGTTTTCTTCCAAAACTTTTTTGATGATGTTGATGAGGCTCTTATTGGAAGACTCAGCTAGGTCGTTACCTTGAGGATAGTAAGCAGTGGAATGAACTAGGGTCATATGATACTTGTGACAGAAATTGATCATTTTTTTGGACTTGAAAGCGGTAGCATTGTTTGTGATAATTTTATTTGGACAGCCATACCTGGACATGATGTTGGTTTCTAGAAATTGTATGATGATGGAGTCATTGGCCTGCCTACAAGGGACAGCCTCTATCCATTTGGTGAAATAGTCTGTAGCAGTCAGAATCCACCTATGATGGCCAGAGGATGGGGGATGAATTTCACCAATAAAGTCTAAACCCCATTGCTGGAATGGTCTCTCAGTGGAAACAGGTTTGAGTGGTAAAGGCATCAGCTTTCTTTTGCCTTCAAAAATTTGGCATTTGTGTTAAGACATTACAAATTTCTTTACATCAGTAAACAAGGAAGGCCAATAAAATCCAGCCCTTAGGATTTTATCAGCTGTGGATTTCTAGTATAAGTGTCCTCCACAGTCACCTGCATGAAATTCTTTGAGGACATTGTTAGTTTCATCCAATGTTAAGCAATTAAGTAAGATTCCTTCATGATTTCTCCAAAACAAAACACTGTAAATAATACAAAATTTTGATGCTTTCATTTTCAAGAACCTTTTCTTAGTTCTGGACAACCCTGGAGGAGCTTGCAGGTTTAACAATACAAAACATATATTAGTATACCAGGGGGATTGCATAAAGGCTTGGTTGATCTGTGGAGTCGCCATCTCCTGTTCATTGTCCAGTTCATTAATGTCAAGGGCTTGGAAATTGGTTTCAGCCATCAGCTTGGCTAGACCTTGTCCTTTTATCAGTTTGGTAGGCTTGATTTCCATGTCATATTCTAAGATTTTGGCAATCCATTTGCCCCTCCTATCTTCAATTCCTTCTTGGGTTAAAATGTCCTTCACTACTGCATTTGGGACATAGGAAATGATGTGGGAGTACAGGATATAGATTCTAAAATCTTTGATTGCTTTTACCAATGCATAGGCTTGTTTTTCCATAATATGATATTTCAAGGGGGCATCCCTAAGGGCTCTGCTAAAAAATGCAATAGGTTTTTCACAGCCTTGATCATCTTTTTGTAGCAGAACAGCAGCAATTGTATGCTCAGAAGCAAAGGAAAAAATGATGAAATCTTTATCAAATCTAGGGCTTGTTAGGACTGGTGTGTTTGTCAATGCCCTTTTAATATCCTCAAAGGCTTGTCTAGCTTCCATGGTCCATTTGACCTTGGAGTCCTTCTTTAGCATGTTGTTTAACAGTCTTGTGAGCTCAGCCAAATTGGGAATGAACCTTCTCAAGAATTGATTTTTCCTAGAAAGATTTGTAGTTCTTTGATGTTTCTTGGATGGGGTACTTGTAGGATAGCTTGAATTATGTCTGGGTCGATCCTAATACCATATTTTGAGATTATATGTCCTAGGAGTTTACCTTCCTCCAGACCAAAGAGTGATTTCTTTGGGTTTAAAGATATGCCATATTTTCTACAAATTGTGAAAACCTACCTCAAGTGTTCTAAGTGTTCTTGGTCTGATTTTGAGAAGGCGGTAAGATCATCCAGGTAGACCACTAGATAATCATGAATTTCCTTGGCGAAGGCTATATCCATTGCTCTTTGGAAGGTGGCCCCTGCATTTTTAAGCCCAAAAGGCATTTTGACATATTTGAAAGTTCCCCAAGGTGTTGTGAAGGCAGTTTTGTCTTGATCATCCGGGTGTACTAGAATCTGATTGAATCCTGAGAAACCATCTAATAATGAGATCCTAGAGGCTCCCACTACCCTTTGCAGGATATGATCCATTTTTGGTAAGGGGTAATGGTCTTTGAGAGAGACTTTGTTTAAATTTCTTAGGTCAACACACAGTCTGATTTCTCTTGTCTTTTTCCTAGTAGGCACTAGGTTTGAAATCCATTCTGAGAACCTGATTGGAGCAATGATTCATGCTTGATACATACGTTTCACCTCTTTTTCAATGAGGGGAAGGAGTACTGGGTTCACCCTTCTAAGTTTTTGTTTAAAAGGCTTTTGGTTTTCTTTTAAAGGTATAGTGTGCTGGATAACTGAGGTATCATAAGATTTGAGGTCCTCATAGCTCCAGGCAAAGACATCTTGGAACTCTTTAAACAACTCAATGTATTTTAATTTCTGATCAGGTGGTAATGCTTTAGATAATTCTATCATTTTGGGATTCTCTGTAGTTCCAATGTTACAATCTTCAATTTCAGCATTCAGTGGTTGCATTTTTGGTTTTCTTGAGATATCATTTGAATCAAACAAATCCTCCAAAGGGGTTAAACCTGTGGGTAGAAAATTATCTTTTAGTTCAATTACCTCTGCTTCTGTTTCAGCCAATTCATCTCCATCTATCTGCTTCAACTTTTGTATAGTTTCGTTGTTAAAGGTGGTAGGATGCAAAACTAGATTAGCTGTTTCAGCTGATATTCTCTGTGTAACAATGTGTGTATGTTGTTGATCATCTCCAGTGATTGAGTCAATGTTAATGCCAGAGAATTCCTCTTTTAGAGTGAGGAAGTTGTTTATCTGAGTGTCGCTCTCAAATACTTGCCAGTTTTTTATGTTGTCTGGAACTGCAGGTCTATGTTTGATTTCAGCAGTAAAAGTATGATTAGGTTTAAAAGGCAGCTTACAAGTGCTGGCAAAGGTTGCCAGGCTGAGCATGTAGAATAAGTTCTCTAGAAATTTTAGTCAATTGTGATTGTGAGAAGGTATCAAGTACCTGAATAGTTGCTCCCTTATATGCTCTCAACCTTAGATCATTTGTGGTAAAGTTTCCTTTCATTTGTTGTATGAACATATCTGAATCTCCTAAGATTGAAACTTTGGTTGCACCCAAATTTTTTATGAGTTTCAGACCTAACAAAAGGGCCTCATACTCAGCCATATTATTTGTGCACCGAAAGTTTAACCTGTATGCATGACCCTCAGCCTGGTCATTGTGCATATTGTGGATCCAGACTTCTTCCCCTGCTCCTAACTTGTTTACAGAACCATCAAATTCTAAATACCATAAGGTTTCATGATCAAGATTTGAATTGAGGTATTTAGAGAATTGTATCATGGGCGGATTGTTTTCTTACAAGTTGCTTGATACATCATACTCCTTCTTTATATCAGTTATGCCTAAAGTGTTTTGGTGTTGGGGGGAAAATTGTTCATTTAATTCCTCTGTCTCTGCTGCCATTACTAGTTCAGAATAAACTTTGTTGCAGATGTCAGCATTATAGAGAATAAATGAATCCATGTCAGAGTGTATTGAGTAGATTGGGAAGTTTTGGGGCTTCTCTTGACTGCTTACCACATATTTCATCAATGTCTTGCAGTATAATCTATTTGGCTGCCCAAAGACTGAAATGGTAGCATAGGACATGTCTAATTGCAAGGATCCTTGGAGTTTGGCCCCCCAGGATCTGGACAAGATCATACCATACTTAGGAGGTATGTCAGCTACTACTACATCCATCAATATTGTCTTGGTTGGGTATTGGACCAGAGAGACACATAAGTCTTTAATCAATCTTAAGCACCTAACTTAGCTTGAATCAAATGAGAATAGATCTTTGTAAGGTCTTGTGATGTCTAAGTCGAGTTTTTCCATTACATATTTGGGCATTAAGTTGTGTGAGGCCTCAGAATCAAACATTGCATTATGTAGGACCTTATCATGAATGTTTAAACTGACATAGAAGGGTGGAACCCCTCCATTTTCTGTTTTTCCATTAACCTCAGGGCCAAATAGTAACTCTGGTTGATTGTCTAGGACATTCACAACATCTTTATTATCTGATACTTGGAGTGACTTGTTAATCTGTTGTCTATATACTTGTTGTTTGGCCAATCCCGAAAGAGGGACTGATATCTTCAGCTTACTTATTTCAGTTTCTAAATTAAAAGGCTTTTCTATTTCAATCTTGGTATTAGGTGCAGGAGGTTTTTCTTTTTCAGCTGGGTTGTCAGTGGTCTTTTGTTCATAGTTGGCATGATTTTGAATGAAACTGGTACCCTGTTTGTTTCCCGGGGTGGTATCTGCCCTTGCCTTTGCAGGATGGAGCGGGGCTGTTTGATTTTCAGAGGGTTGTTGTTCTGAAACATCCTCCACAGTGACTTTTGTGATGTGTGGGTTTGAATTGCCAGCTGATTGTGGAAGAGCATTCTTGTCATTGGTATTTTTTGGCTGCTTATTGTCCTTTGGTTTAAGACGTTTAGGTACATCTATCATTCTAGTCCTCAGTTTATACTGTTTGTGTACCTCATAAACGGTTGCCTCATAACCTTCTCTGAAATCAAATGATTCTCCTGACTTAGTGTGGCATTGATTGTTATTATAAATGTCCTGATCTTCTTGTGTTAAAAAGACTTGATGTTCACTGTCCAAACCCATTAGATTGATGTGAGGTTCCTCAGTTGGTTCATTAGATGTTGAAGCCTCAGCATAATTTTCTTGGAAAGGAGGTTTGATATGTTGGTCTGGATCAGTCCTTCCCACATTAGAATTTTGATTCTTTCTAAAGTTTGGATTTCTAATATTGCTTGGTTGACCTTCCCATGATGATTTTCTTTCTATGGTTTCCACCCTATCCCCAAGTTTGTCCATACCTTTGATGATTGCATCTAGATTTTGCTCAAATGATTAGGGTTCCTCCTTAAAAGTGGTTCTTCTTTCAGTTCTTGCCCGATTTCTCTTAGCAATCAGATTTTCCTCTACACTTACAGCTATGTTTTGCATGTCTGCCAGGGTTGCAGGGGCTCTTTCCCTTAATTGATATGCCATATCAGCATCAAACCCATCCGGAAATTTGATTAAGGCAAGATCAGGTGGAGGTCTAAGATTTTGAGGAATGGCATTATAGACAGTATTGAATCTAGTGCAATAGTCCAAGACAGTTTCTTGTGGGCCTCTCCTTATGGTGTCATATTCAGATAGAATATGTAGAGGATCCTTTTTCTTTTCCCATCTGTTCAGGAAGGACTGATAAAGAGCGCTTGAGTCAGGTATAGAATTTGCAGCAAGTGCTCTGAACCAAGTTCTTACTTCACCTGTTAAACTTTGTACAAAAATTTTCATTCTCACGTCATCATCATCTATCTCATAATTTTCAAAGTAATCTTGCATTTTCTTGGTATGCTGCAAGGCAGCGTATGTATTGGTTCCATAAAAATAAGTAATCTTAGTTTGGTAGTCCTGAGGCATAGCCCCAGGATTACCAGGTAACTGAAGAGGAGCATAACGATTAGCCATATTTGCAAGGATAAATGGGGCAACAGGTAAAAGGGGAACAACTGGAACAGTGGGAATAACAATATCAGTTTGTGTATTGGGTGGGGGTGTGGATAGTAGGTTTTGGGAAGTGGATGAGGAAGAAGGGGACGAATGGGTTGTATGAAGATGAACTAATGGTTTGACAGGGGTTGGGATATAACTTTGCTGAACTGCCTCAGGGCTGGACTCAGCAGATTCTTCTGGTTCCTTTTGGTTCCTGAGAGTCCTGGGAATCAAATTAGGATTATCGAAAACAGGTGGAGGATTTAGGTCAGGATTTGACCTGGTATGCCTAGTTCTCTTTTTAGGAGCTAGCTTCTGAACTTGTTTTTGGTATTTTTGAAAATATTTTTTAAAATGGTTGAGGGATTGCTTAAATTTTGGAACCACTATCTAAAGCAGACAACAGTTGAAACATTCGTTCGCATCCCCAGCGGAGTCGCCAGTTATGTTAGCACTCAGGTTGTTCCCTTTGACTCCTAAGGGAATACGACCGAGGTAACCACAGACCAATCTTTGCATCATAGGTTCTAGCCTACCTGCAATCAGAGAGGCTCTCTCTTTAGAATTTAGCTTGGTTTTAGTAATTTTTTAGGCTAGTTATGATGCACAGAATTTTGTTTAAAGTTTTGGTTGAATGATGTCTTCTAACAGCTAGAATGTAATCTTCAGGAGTTTCATTCCATTGGGCATTGGAGTCTGTGATTATGTGTTGTTTGAGGTGTTGAGTGAGAGTGATGAAACTGCAGGGCCATATGGGTATTCATGAAACAATCTTCAAATTGTGGAATATGGACTATTTCCAGCCAGTGAGAGGCAACTAAGAAACTTTCACTAAGCTGGTGATATGGAGAAACGAAATATTAATCAGGAGCAGATTAGAATTCCTAAACAATATTTACTATGAAAGATTTAGTGTAAATGTGAGCAATTAAGAATTACACATTCATAACTAATTTTGAAGAAAACATTCATAACAGCATAGATTGAGTTTAGGGTGTTCAATGAACAAATCCTAAACTATTCTTCTTCTCTACTGCTAAACCTATGAAACAAACAGCATAAGTGGATTATGAAAGAGCGGAATACATAATAACATGGTTCAGAAAACTTATTGTGACATGAAATAGCGCAGCAATCCTGTAGCAGCAAACAAACACACCACAACACTTCAAACAACTCAGAACTTCAGAAATTCCATTAGCTTCTTGTATTGAAAGTTTGAATTTACAGCATAGCTCCGCAGAAGAAAAATCAACAACCCCAATAAGTTTATGCGTGGGGATATATATACAATCATTTTACAAAATATCTTAAGGATGAGTCATTTGCTCAATAACTGTCTTTACCAACTTTCAAAAATAGCAGATGCACTAGTTATTGCTACTTTAAATGAACAATGAATGATTGTTCACTTCTGTCAGAAGTTCTTTGACTTTTGGAGGCAACCGGGTCGGTTGGGTGCATCGTATTGATTCTGAGTAACATGCCCTTTACTGCTTTGTCGTGCTGCGGCTATCTCAGCCCCGTCATCTGCATATGTCGGTCCTGCTTTGGTGGTCAAACTTGATTGCTGAGTTGGCTTTTTCCACTCTTTTCCTAGTATGAGCAAATATATTAATTTTCTGAAAACGCTGACTTGTGATTGATATACAAAAATTTGGTGAACAACCTGTTTCTTCACAACAGTATTTGTATCATTCATGTCCACCATTCCTGTGTAGGCAATTGGTGTCTTAGGATTATCCCAAAAGTCTCATCTGCCTCAGTATATTTGTAATAGTTTGGAGGCACTTCAAAAAGATGTCTAATCTCATTCATAATAAAAAATAAATTCTCTAGTTTGTCATAGAGACTTTGCCCAGATGGAGGCCCTGTTTCTTCTGGGGCACTTGCTGATGCAGTGATCTGATTTGTGGCATATGTATCGACTCTTTTAGCATAGTTTTCATGAGATAGTAACCTTCCTGCACTGGTTACCAAGCTGGGAAGACCTCTGTTATGTAGTGCTGTAATTTTCTCAATGAATTTGTTCACATCTGCCTGCATCTCTTGGCACCTTCTGTCCAGTGTCTGTACATGATTTCTCAAAGTAAGCACTCTCTTTACTAGTAAAATGGTATCAGTTCTGTTAGTGATACCCATTGCTGCCAGCTGGGGGCCAGTGCGATTGTTAAGGACATTGATCATCCTGTTGGCTATTTCAGGCATATTGCTTAGAGATGCTCTTGCTCTTTGACTTTCTTTTTGGGCCCTGCTGAATGAGATCCATATGTTCATGAATAGTTTCAATATATTGCCACTGGTCTGAAATAGATTGACCAATATTGGCCCACAAGATTTTCTTGATTTCAGCTACAACCTTATCAAGAGAGAGCTCTTTCTCCAGTTCCTTTATTTTCTTCTCAAGAGCCCTTACCTCTCTTGTTTTTTCAGCTACACTCTGCTTTGATTTATCATACTTTTCTTCAATGGTAGCTAATTTATCCTTGGTCTCTTTTAGTTCAGCCATCTGTGCTTCTAAAGCCTCAAGCTCTTTCATCATGTTCTGCATGCTTAGGCTGGGTTCCTATTCTGGTGTTGTTGCTGGCGCTGATGCTCCTGTAGCTGGTGCTGATGTTGAAGGGCCCGCCTCTGATGTTTGTTCGGTGGGAGGACCTGCTGTAGATGTCTGTGTTGGCTGCATTTGTAATTCAGCTTGTTTTATTTTCAATGCTACCTCCAGTGCACTCTATGTTTCCATCAATCTTTTGTATAAACTTAGGAGTAAAGCCACCACATCCTGATCCTTCTTTTGCTCTGCCGCTTCTCCAGTCTGAGGCTGAAGGGTAGCTGGCAGCTTGATATGCTTTCTCATAGCTGCTATGTCTTCATCTCTCTTCTTTAATAGTGCCTGCACACCCTTAGGGTCCTTTGGATCATGACCCAACTCTATAATGATCTCTTCCAAGGACTTCATTCTATTGTCCTTGGCTTGAGATGATGCCTTTTCTAATTCCAGTTGAGCAGCAGTATTGTGTAAAGAATTTTGTAATTGGTGTGCCAGTAGGGTCTTATCAGCTAATGTGGAATATAGCATTTCCCCGGTTTGCCTGTGTAGCTCAATCTGATCCAAGGGGTGGATGTCTTTGGCAAAAATTTCCAGATTAGTTATGAAATAATCGACAACTATTTGAGGTTGCTGCATAGTAGGCCTGAAATGACTAAGAGTCATTTTTTGTTCTTGAATGTCATAAGCAGACATTAATCTCTGCTGATTAGTTGGTGCCATTTTCAAGAGTTGGTTGTAGATTTGGTGTTTGAGGGGCTCATTCCTTTTCTTGATATCTATGAATTGTTGCTTGATGCTAGAGTCCGCCTTAGATCGTTGCCTTGAAGATCTCACCTCTACCCCATGTGGCATGTCCTGTCCTTGTTGTAAGGAGCTGGCCGATGTTTCAATGCTAGGAGGGGCCACATTATCAATTGGTCTCTCTGGTAATTCCTCCTCTAAAAAGGGATTTAGCCTCTGCCTTTTTTCTCCTTGCTGATCCGTTGAAGTAGTAAGAGGAGTGTCCTCTTCCTCTTGCCTATCCCTTTTCCTTGTTCTTTCCTCATTAGCAGGTGTTTGTAAAACCGAGGATTCAACTGTTACCTCCTGTCTCAGAGGGATTTGCTCTTGTGTTTGTTGTTCTGTGGAGGCAGGTTCCTTGGCTGAACCTTCCTGCTGCTTTACTTGCTGCTCCACATTTGGAGGAGACTCTTCTTGCTGCACTGTTTTTCCTTTAGCCATGTCTGCTGCTTGATCAGTTGTTTTGGCAGGCTGCTTGGGAACGGTGGACGAAGAGGCAGCTTCTCCAAGATGCTGAGTGCCTGAAGACCAAACCTGTCCAAAATATTCCAAGTCAACTGCCTTTTCTAAAGTTTTAATGGCTCTTTCTGCTAATTCTTCTTCAGAATAATCTTCCACTAAGGTGCCTTCCCTCCACTCTAGTTGGTTAGCATGTTTTTCAATTTCTGGAATGCTAAAATGATCATAGGTGGCAAGCCTATACTTGATTCTTCTGAGGCTTATGAAATGGTTAGGGTCATAGGGTGCCCAATAGAAGCTGGTCTTGAGGAGGAGGCCTTTTAACATTTTGTCTGCTTCTTCCCAAGCTTCTTCCCTCTTATTAAAGATGAATGGACCCAATTGATGCTTAATTTTCAGTTGTGCCTTCTTGTTTCTTCTATGGAAGTGAATCATATCTGCATTGTCGAACTGCCTGAAGTATTCTAGTGCGAAGAGTCTCATGGGAACATACTTTGGTGGCCTGTATGGTGCTAACTCACAGCCATATATTCTGATCACTGTGTGGTCTTGGTAAAAGTACCAATCTCCAATGTTATAGTTCTTAGAAAGCTAGAGGACCTTTTGCATATCATCAGTGAGTCTAGGAGGAGGGGAACTCTGCAGCAGTGACAAGGCTGGGTGAATGAAGAGGTCAATAAACTCACAGTAATTGTATGGTGAGTAGTGAATATGATGGCAGACTGATGTCCAGAACATTACAGATCTTCTATTTCCCTTTTCATCTAGTTTCTTGAGAAAAAGAGGAAAGGCATCAGGCTGATTGTACAATAGCAGATGATATATATAAGAGGTGTACTTGAATACCCTCTCTCTCTCCAAGTTCATGAATTGTTCATGAATTTTGTTGGCTATAAATGAAGCATAGTCATACTGGACAGCAGGGGGCTGTCCTGGGGTAAAAATGGATAGCACTACCAATGTTGTCTCATCCACAAACTCACTGGTCTTGAACCCTAGGATGGAGGATATCATGTCTACTAACAGTCTCCCTATGTCATTGAACCAGACATGCAGATAAGGGGGAGGCTGCTTGGGCTGAAATTCTGGAAGCATAAACAATTGGCCAATTCTTGTAACTTGTGAGTTGGAGAGCTTGGCACCTTGTTCTAGTAAAAGCTGCATAGTAAGAGGAACCAGTGGCTTTGTAGGTTGAAATTTTAGCATTTGATTGATTGCTTCAGGAGTGATATGGAATAAGACAGAGCCTGAAGGACTCAGAACAACCCTTTGATTGGGGTCATAGTTTGTGCAGCACTGGTGGATCAAGTTAGGGAACTCATTGACCTGAGGGAGGTAGTAGATTGGCAAATGGTATTTCCAGATTCCCAGGAGGTCTGTACCATCTCTGTGTTTCTTCCTTAACTCACAAATTGTTTCTATGTGGTATTTGTTACACAGCTCCACAGTCTCTCTCATCTGATAATCTCTGTTTGCAAGGGCCAACCATTCCAGGTCCTTATGTGGGGCATTCAATGGTGCAATGTTTAATGCCACAGGGGTCTCCATGGTTAACTGATACTTGAAGTTGTGTTTGAACTTGATTTTCTGGGCACAGCAATATAGAGCAGTGAATTTTCAATGAGGGGGGAAATTTGCAGAGAGGACAAGGTAAATAGGGGTGAAACTGAGTTGAAATGCTCCTGGGAGAGATTCAACGAGCAAATGCTAGGATTGAGAATTGCTTTCTTGGTGGATTTGTCTGGCAGAGGTTTAGATTTGCGAATGCGCAATAAGCTGTGAATTTGTGATAATTTGGCACAATGGGGAACCTCTGTAGGTGAATTTGGGCTTACAGTGTGGAAAAGAAACTCCGGTTACTGAGGATTCCTAGCAATTCCTGTGTTTTCCCTCTTTTCTTGTTTGCTTTAGTGAATTATGGAAAGACCAAGGCACGCAGAGGGAAACTGATAAATACCTGGGTACAGTATGACAATGGTGTTGATAGACAGGTGAATTCACGGCGCCAGCAGCGAGGGAGCAATCTTCAGAGTTGGCGGACAAGCAACGTAACCGCTCATGCAGGAGTACAGTGAGTATTTCGGCGAAAAAAGGGGAAAAAACAACTTTTGCGCCCTTATATAAAAAATTTGGTATTTGGCGCCTTTTTGTGGATGACGTCATCATGACGTCATAGGTGGGGACGGGTACGGAATGATGACGTGGTGGCTGGTGAGCGGCTCTACATGGACAGATGACAGGGCAGATAGCTCGGAGCAATGGCGGATCGGGCGCTAATGTGATGCTGAAGTGTAAATGACGTGGGGGTGACATGGGAGTGACGTATGGTGGAAATAGGAGGGCGGTAAGCGGTAATATCGGACCGCTCATGGTACGGGTATGGTTTTGGCAGGAGGCCGCCCGATGAAATCAAGGAGCAACACGCGTCCGAGCCCTGACGTCACCCTTCTGACAATTTCGAGCGCTAACATTTAGGCATCGGGGGTGGTCCGATATTGCAGAGAGCCGTCGGATCGAAGGGCCTGGATCCGACGGTCGACGGGGCGCAGATGTGATGGGTCGATACGGCGGAGCGCAGACAATAAAAAATAATATTTCTAGAAAGGCGCGCCAGGGTATAACTTTGGTTATCGACGGATTTTGGGTTTTGTAATGTTTTTAAGACAAATGGATTTGTTGGTATTTATTTGTAAAACGCGCTTTTAGGGCTATTAAATCAATCAGATATTGATTTAATCCCAAAATAGGTCTTTAGCGCTCTTTTGTCTTTTGCGCTTAGTTCCTTTTCTCCAGCCCTTCTAGGACTTTAAGGCTAATATATTGCCTAGGGGGGGGAATATACATTTTTTTGGGGTTTTCAATACGAAAGTGATATATTAATAGGGAAAAGGGGAACATAGGGAGTTAAATAATAAGGTTAGTAGTTAATATGGATGGGGGATATGGAAGTGAAGAGATGAACACTAAGTTCAAGGAGCAAACTTAGTTTTGAAGGCAGATGATAATGAAGAATGATTATGTACAAGAAATGTGGCTCTGCTATATAACAAGGTGATACTGGGATGTTAGAAAGAAATTTGATAGGGAATGATTGGGAGGTTAGACATGCTTCACTCTGCTGTCACAAAAATGTTGAATAAGAGGATCTGCTCTGACCACCATGTGTTTCCTTTGTCTAGGTCAGTGATATAAGAGAAATCATGCTTCTGCAACCCCATCTACCTACCCATCTTATTGCCTAGCATTTTTTATTACTTCCGGGAGGGTGCACTTAAACTTGCAAACCCTCATATGCTCTTTTCTTTTTGCTGCCCTCCTATCTAAATCTACCCTTATATCTTCCAAGGGCCCAGATTAAGCTAGTGGGCTCCTTCCTTTCTCTATCCAGCTAGTCATCTGTCAAACTTGAACTGTTTGAACAGGTACTCATTACCTACTCTAAAACAAGCAATTTAAAACATGGCATGGCCCAGTTTGAACTATTGGGCCATACATCAAGATAGCAGTGGCATTTTGATTGGCCACTTTCCTGGTCTTTCTTTGGGGTTCATTTCAATTATTTTTTCTTTTGACTAGCTCCTTTTCTTGCCTTTTGATTATTCTTTTAAGGCATACCCTCTTTAAATTTTTTTAATTTTTTTTTTGCTTTGTCCACAAAAAATGGAACCTTTGTATCACCAAAGATGAACATTTTTAGCACTTCCACTGTTAATCATGAAATATGAAACCCTATTGGTATAGGAGGCTAACATAGTGAAAATGAAGTTCCCTTTAACTCATTTTAGACTTTAAATACCAAAATAGGATTTGTGTTAGAAGTAATCAAATTCTTCAAATATATTGTGTGTATTTTGATTAGTCAAAAGTTGTCTTACATTAATTATATTTGTTAATGTAGTATGGGAATGAGAAATGTCATACTTGATTTTGTAAGGTGATGTCATGACACTTCTATCCTCTTTTCTTAAATTACAAGGGACCATTGGCCTCTTTTATTATCCAACAATCATAACCCTTTAATAGTGGATTCTATGTAATTATGCAATATGCATTTAAAAGTCTCTTGTATGTAATTATGCAATATGCATTTAAAATTGTCTAGTATATGTAATTATGCATTAGGTAACTAGGATAATGTCTGTGTCATTATGAATTTAGTAACTGCATATGTAACTAAACTATTTGGTATAACCATGCTATGTTATTTCGTATAATTGTGCTTGTTATAAGTATTTGGGATGATATTCCATTTGGTTTGTAATTAGGAGTTTTGTTAATGATGGTTCAGTATGTGATATATACAATCAAACAATCTTTGGTATTTGTTATCACCTGCTTGAATCAAAGGATTTCCATGTTAGTTTATATTTGAAGTGAAGCCTTGTGTTTGTCAAATTGCTTATATTTTTGGAACCCTTTGTGAACGTATGAAACCTTTTTCCTTTCTCTTCATTTTTCGAACTTCGCCTCCTTCTAAATTTAAAATTGATCAATCCCTCTTTAAACATGTTCAAAATTTTAACGTGATTTATTGGTTGGGTTTGACTTCTCAATTGGGCCCCTTTTCACCTATATGAATTGTGCCTCTAGCCCAATTTCTTAATCATGCACATTTCCTTAATTGGGACTCTTTTCACCTATTCAAACTATGTCTCTATTATGATTTCTTTATTGGGCACAAATCCTCAGTTGGACCCCTTTTCACCTATTCAAACTATGTTTTTTACCTTTTTTTTCTAGTCAAGTTTGATTCCTAAATTGAGTTGCTTTTCACCTAAGTTCAAATGTCTTTTAATATGTTTCCCACCTCTTTTTTGAATAGTCACCCCTTTCAGACCTATTTTCCCCTATTCGAATTTGTTCTCAATTTTAAACTTTCAAACAAAGGGGATCTAAAGGCTCAGATAAAGGTTGGTACTCCAAATAAGCATGTGCCACTATTTATAGTAAGGGAAAAGACACTTGGATAGATAACATGACAGCCATTATGGAATCACTAATTGGAAAACAATAACTTATTTAGGTTTGAAATCATACATGTGTCCCTAATTTTGTGGGATTAAGAGTGAGTGGTGGACCCAAAGTGTAAATTAAACCTTGATTCAAAGATATCAATTGGCAGGTCATGGGAAAATAAAGGGTTCCCATTGGTTTCCCAAAGAAATGCCTTCGTAACAAAAACATTATGCACATTTCACCCCAAGAACTTATAATGAAGATGTTTTTTCTTTGACAAGGGAGGTTTTTCATTTAATCATTTTATTTTCAACAAACTAAAGACAGTGAGCCATAGGTTAGAGGTGAATCTGCTACTCTACCTAGTGTATCATAGTTTTGTAGCAACAATCCTAGCATCATTTTCCTCCTAATCCTCCCCTCTTTCATTTTCATTCTCATTGTAAACTTTATTTGAGTAACAAGCTCTATGGAGGGAAATTGTGACGCTCGAGACAATGATTATTTCATCCCAAACCCTTGGTACATTTATTGTATACATTAAATGGTTGTTTAACATAAGACTTTATAGTATCCAACGTTGGAGCTAATATATTCTATGAAATGTTAGGTTGATTGTGAAATGGAGACTGGGGATGTTTTCATTGGTAAATAATAAATTCAAGTGAGTTATGATGGTATCCCCCTTGGCTCAATAACTAGCTCGAAGGCCTATAGTGACATAGAAAGGTGTGTCTTGCACATGATGCCTTGACATTTTGCCTCTCTATGAGAGATAAGGGAAAATTTAGGAACAAAATCAAAACTAAAGATGTTGCTAGGGAATTCATCTTGATAGATGACATTATGTTTTTTCTCTAGTTGGGGGTAAAGAGAAACACTAGACAATATTTATGCATATCACTTTTTACCATTGACAAACGTCTATTTTACTCTTTGATAAAATACTAACCAATGATGTCTAAAACCCAAAAGAATCCTCTAAAAGGTGAATCTACAAATTGTGAATATAGGGGAAAATACTCACCTTGATATGTTGGACTTAGATTTGTTGTCATATGGTCCAACTCCGAAGGACATTTGGCCAGTCCCTCATCAAAACCAAAACACACTTGCCAACAAGTGGAAAAGGCCTCCAAGCCCACATATAGATAAGCAACTAGAGTATATTATTCAATTCTCCACTTTTGATGTAGTAATATTCCTATTTCAAATTCCCATATCTCAATGATATCCAAGAGACAACCTCCTAGCCTATGGTCTACCCTATTCCACCTTTGGTGGATCTATCATAGGACCCATATCTTGTGATAATTTGGAAGGTAAAATAATACTTTCTCTCACAAGTACCCACTCAAAAAGAGGAGTACTCCAAGTCTTATTTGGATTTGTTTCGACCCAACATCAAACCCAAAAGATTGGGTCATTCCTACCCTCCAAGTATTTACACACTTAAGATGTTCATTGTCAATTGGGGCTCTCCCTCATCCTTGAATACAAACCTTAAAACCCCATATGGATAGTCAAATTCCTTCTCACTCCTCGTTACCAACTAGCTTTAAACCATAGGTCTTATCCTCTCCTGAATGCCTTGGAGACCTACCTAATGGCTACCTAAAATTTATACCAAGATTCAACGAAGAAAATGACATTATTTAAAGAACACCTTACTGCTTTCCAAGATTGCACTAACAACTTTTACGTGGAGGATTACGATTTTTTCTCTAGAATGATTACCCATTGTTTAGAAGGAGAATTCAGAGAGTGGTTCATGAACTTACGAAATGGTTCTTTGAGATATTATACCAAATTCCATGAAAATTTATTAAAAAAGTGGGGTGTCAAAAACAAGGAAAATTTGAAGGATGTGTTGACACAAGTTTTGTGCACCCTAGTCAACAAGGGAGAAACGACCCAGACCAAGGCTCTTTAAATAGCCCTAGTTGTTTGGTGTGGTCGTTCTCAACAGGTTTTAAGGCTTTGTTTGGCTAGATGTCTCTTCCTCACGTGAAAATGAAAATACAAGGGTTGATCCTATCATATTCTATCCTATAGTTAATTTATGCTATTGTTTAAGGCAATCTACCTATTCTATGATTTAATATGATTAATAAACTATATTACAAATGAATGCTAACTATCTAAAAATATGTTACAAAAACGAAAACAAAGAGTAATAATACAAGGAATGTACAAGACTATGATACAAGAAATGAATACCAGAACTGGTGTGTGGAATGTAGATGTATTACCTAACAAAATATAAAAAGATACCATATGCAAACTAATACTTAAAATGCAATTATGAATTAATCTAAAAGAAAATAATTCTTAATGTGATATAAATGAAAGACTTTAAGTTACGTAAAAGTAAACTTCAACTCTCTCAAAGTAACGAAGAGTTATCAAACTCTATTAGTTTCAACACCACACATTAAGGATCGTAGAAAACCTATATTATATAATGAGTTCTTAGCTAAGGTATGCCTAAGAGGAATTGTTACAATTTATTAAAACAAAACAAGTTTCAATTATAAGTTTATGAATTAAAACAATAAACTGATAATCAAAGGTAACGATATTAGTAAGAAAATGCTACTAATTCAATTTGCATACAGAAAATGATAATCTTCTAGAATAAAATCACAGTTATCTATGTCAAATAAATGCCCAGCTAAATCATTGACCTCGGGACACAAATCATTGGAGAGAAATGTTAATCAAATAAAGAAAGATACGAATTAAACTAATGTGAACAAAAAAGAAATGTAATGAATATCGTTAATTGTTTATGGAATCAAATCACTAAAACAATTGGCTAATATCTACCAAACCTTGAGAAATCAAACTACACGGGATAAAAAAAGACAATAAATATGACCATAAAAAATATAACATAATAAAAATATGCACCGAATAAAACCAATCACAAACTAGCCCTAAGGGTTAGCTCAACCGGTCAAATCAGTGCCTCGCCATACGGGAGGTCACTGGGTTGATTCTACCCAAAAGCCTTTGGGGTCAGGTCAGTACATAGGCCGAGAAAATGTGATCCCCTTCAGGGTCGATCTGCCCAAAATTACTGTAAACGTAACGGCTACCCAATGACCAAAAATAACTGTGAACCACCAAAAAAACAAAAAACAAAAAACAAAACTAAATTAACAATACTCCATAATCATATAATTTACGGCCTCAACCATTTGAGATTGTGCCCCTTCATACTCCTATCTTATGGACTACAGTTCTCCGCAGAATGCTTTCATTACATTTTACATTTTCCATCAATGTTTTATAATAGTATATGTGCAACTGACTTCAACTTTGTTTAACAATTCACTTCTCAAAAGAAATCTGAACTCGATTTTTGGCAAATTAAATCATCGTTCGATCTTATTTTAGGAATCGATAATAGAATCAACCCTCTCGTTGCCAAGGAATTTTAGGAAACGATAATATAATAGTCATATATTCATGAGTTTTTATAATATGTGAAATGCAATTACATGTAAATATGGTGTATGTTTGTAAAGTTCTCAATGGCTCCGTCCATAACACACTGTCTTCGAAATGTAACTTCTTCATAGCAGGAATATGCTAGGTTAAAAGACATTGTTCATGTGATATATATATATAAATATATATATATATATTTATTTATTTATTTATTTATTTATTTATTTATTGTCGGTTTATTAAAAGATATATTCCAAATAATTACAAATATACAAAATGTAACATAAAATAATATCAACGTTTCTTTAAACTTTATTTATATATAATATTTTATATTATATTATATATATAATTTTTTTGTATTATATTTAATATTTATTTTACATCACACATTTTTTACATATATATTTGATAGAGTTATGCATATTTTTATATTACATATTATATATGCATTAATTTATATATGTTGTATTTACAAAGCGGTAAAGGTAATGTTATGCGAAGATAAAGTCATTTAATGTCGCTAAATAACATAAAAAAAGAGGTCGTCAAGCAAGGTATAAAAATGACGAAAGCAATTAAACTTTGAAATCATTAGGGGAATGTGCCAAAGTTCTGGAAATCATCAAAATAAACTCAACAAATGGCTCAAAATCAAGGGAGCTTCATATGATAAAAAATGGGTGTAGAAGAGGTGAAGATAACCATCAAACTTCCAAATCTGAAAAGATGATGTGGAAAACCACCCAAGACTAAGCAATGATACCAAGGATCAAAATAAGAGATGTGTCAAAACATGATTGAATCCAGGAGGAGCCAGTAGCGCAAAAGCCAAGCAATAAGGATTGGAGGAATCATCAAACACGCTAATGCCAATAAAAAGGATAATTTTCCAAAATTTATAATGAGGGCCCCTTCATTTTGACCAAAAATGCATGAGAGCTATTGGCAAGCAAATAGGATGTAAATTTATCTTAAAGTGTAGAAACCTTGATGAATCTTTCTAGTCCTTAATACAAATTATAAAATGTTTGGCAATACTTCTATAAAAAAATCAAATTTCTATGAATTGTACACTCTTCTATAATATTTTCGCAATTTTTAAGGTAGAATGATTTTATCCTACAGAATTTGGGTGAATCGTTTTTTGAGAGAATGGAAATTAGCATATATTTTTTTGTGAAAAAGCATTGGAAATTCTAAGCCCATTGATGAACTTTAGCCCCTAAAATTTCCCTTAGGAAAAAAGGATTATAGGTAATATCTCACTAAGTTCAACACCTTAAGGAAAAATGGTGAAACAATCCTCAATTTCACCAATAGATTCTGCAACCCATATCATCAAGTATCTAAACTTGTTAAACCTTTGGAACCTACAGCAATGGTGGCGTATGTTGCATTTTCCAAAAATGAATTTTCTTACACCTAATAGAAAGAACATCATTTAACCTAGATTCCTTGTTCAATGACATTGAGATCAACCAGGCAACATGAAGGCCTCAGGGATACAATGCAAGCCCCAAAGAGAAGGGATTTTAAGAGAGAAGGAGAGATAAGGAGACTGAGTCCACTTTTTCCTATCAAGAACCTTATCTATGGAGGAAGTGACCAAGCTACTAAGATCTATGGATAATGACCTCACCAAGGTTAAGTAAGGGCATGTTATCCATGCTTTCATAGGACTTGCACCAAGGAAATTAAATTAACCCCTCATAAGCCAACCTCACTTTAAGAGGACTCCAAATGTGTTACAAATAAATAACATGCTAGAAGAACTTTACCTACCACAAACATCAAGAGCATGAGCCAACATGATGGTTCCTCCACCCCTATACTATGAATATCACTATGAACAAGGAGGGAAAGAACCTACCAATGAATGCATGGACCTTAATATTCTCTTCCATATTGATGATAGTATGAGCATGGAAAGTGACTCTTATCCTCTTCTTGGATTTGATGGATTTTACAATTTCCTAATATCTTCATAGGCATTTACATGATAAGTATTACCATAACATATAAATAGGGAAAATGCCTATTAGGAAGTGAATATTGTCAATCAATCAATAGAGTTGAATGGTTATGATAATCTTGTAGGCCATTTTTGGGAATTGCAGAAAGCATGGTGACATTGGATTAAAGAGGTAGCAAACTCACGAGGGAGTGTCACATGAAAATGATGAAGATAAAGGTTTAAAGGAGAATTGCCTTTGCATAAAGGTGGTGTTCTTCTATTCAATCAAAAATTAGTGATATTCAGTAAGGTGCTAGCTTGAATTACAACAATATAAAAAATAGTAAAGCTTAGAACAGATTTATATGCAATAATTTAAGGGGTTGCTTCCTCAAATGGTGAGCTCTTTTAAGGATATAGACTAAGTGGATTGAGTACAAAGAATGACGATTAGGGATTATAGGTGAGGAGCATAGTGATAATCCATATAATTCTAAGATGTCAAGATAAGGAATTGTGAACTAAAAAAATCACAACTAGCTACAGATAGACGAGGAAAATGGTTTAAAGGTTTAAATGATCAACGATAACAATTGTGTAACTTTTGGAAAAGGAAATAGTTTATGTTGACTAATGACGAATCCTACCATGAAGTGTAAAAATGAGCATTGATGGAAATTCTATAGTAATACATTGAGAAGGAGTATGCACAAATTAAGAAAAGAATCTAACCAACTAATAGAGGGTGTACTTGACTGATCTGCACTCATTGTTTCATGAGTGGAATGATGACATAATGAGACTTCATATAATGAAACTTATCAAGTTTGTGCAATTAAAAGTGAAAGAAGTTATTGCCAAAGCACACCAAGCATATAAAACCTTTTTGTGGATGATAATGGTAGTGGTAATTCCACGTGCCTCAAATTCTAAACCAAATATAGTGTCTTGCAAGCTAAAAGTAAAGGGGAAGAATCCCTAGTCCAACTTGAAGAAGGGTGAATCTAATGTAAAATATGATAAAGTGGTATTTATTATGAAACTCCATGAGACGGGCCAATCTTAATTATAATTACTAGGTGATGTGCGAATCCCTGGAGCTTAACCATCCCTTTGGGCAAGTAGATTAAGCATGACATAAAACTTAAACAATGATGACCTAGCGTTTAAGTGTTATTGGGTATAGTAGCCTTGGAAGGGATAAACAAAAGATGTAAAGTGATGAAAAATCATGGGATTTAATTTAGGTATTGATGATTTAAGGAACAATGACAAGGCTAGTAATAACTTACTAATGAATTTCACCAAATTTCCATAGGTATGAAAGAATACATAACTATATATTAAGACTCGAGATTATGAGGCATAGTTGGAAGTTTAATAATGTAGTTAAATAAGGGAAACATATCAAAAATTTATCATATGGATAATGTGACTATACCTACCTTGTAAATTTTCTACCTCTTGTTGAAATAAATAGAATAAATGGCACACACGCACTTTAACACATAAATTTTAGCCTAGAAATTGAAAACTGGGAAAACTAGAAATATTTTTTAGTATATGTCTCTTTATATTGTTATAACATAATATACATATCTTGTGGTATCCATAAATACTCAATCTATTAGCCTTGGATTATAATACAACCATAGTTCCTTAACTAGAATTACAAAACCATGGCCTAAACCGATATGCACCACAAAATTGTTAAAAGCATAATTATGTGGCAAAAACTGCCAAAAATGGATACAAAAACCATCCAAATTGTTTTCAAGTGCACTTCCCCCAAACCCTCACACAAGAAGGGATATTGTTGCTAGAGATAAAAATAATATGAGAGAAATATTGATCAAATTCATACATAACAACAATACACATAAACCATGCACACTGTGATTTACCATGAAAAACGCATAAACCATACACGCCATGATTTATCCTAGAAAAATCCCATTGGGGAAAGCTAGCCAATAATAGATCTATTATTGTCTTATGACTTAAAAGAAGCCATTCCTTGACTTAAAAGTGACCAAGCCAGTCAACATCCTGGCCCAACCAAGTGAGCCCTTCACTTAACTAAAGCCCATTACAATGGAGAACTCCTGAGCCTTTTAAAGGCTTCATCACATGTAATACATGGGCTTTAATACCATGTGTTGAAAATGCAACAAGAAAATCCTAATTTAATTTTGTCCTTGATCTGAATTGGGAATAAAATTATAATTCCACATCATATGACAACTTGTATTAGTTTACTAAGTTAGTTTGACTTAGTTGGCTCAGTTAATTCGAGATGAGGGTCTAACTTGAGTTATGTAGAGTATCCCTTACATTATAGGAGCGTTAGTTGAGTTTATTTTGAGTTGTAATTAATTAATTCAGTTTAACTGAGTTAAAGTCAGTTAAACTAGTTCCAATTGTTGGAGGAACTAGTGGGAAGTCTAGTAGTGCAGTGTTGCCTGCAGTGATCAACTAGTTAACTAATGATTAACTCATAATTAACTCTTGCATATCAGATATCAAAGTTGCCGAGTCATTCCAGTTGTTAATACGTAGACAATAGATTGATTGCTGTGAGAGGAACAACAGACAGAAGTGATTACGAATGATTGATTGATGTTTGACTTCACCGCATTCCACATACATGGGAACATAAAAACAACCCAATATCTGGGATGTTACGATTCGATCCTCTTGCTTCTTATGATTGGCAAAATAGAGAATCTTAGGCAGGGGTGGGATGGTGAACCCATCGGTCGTTAATGGATTCTTGTGCGTGGAGTAGATGGGAAGGCGGTGACGAGGGGGCATCTGTTCCCCAGTTGAGTTTTGAGTTCAAGGACAATGTACTATCAGTTGTATAATCATCTCAATTGTACATGTGGTGCATACAGTCAGAGGAAGGCCTATGAGGATTGCATAATTCCAATTGAGGAATTTAGCTAATTAATAGGGGCTAATTCCTAAGGAAACATCGCAAGGAAATAAGGACTTGGGAAAGAAAAAAATTGGTTAAGTATTGGTCCGGGCTTGTCTAGGAAGCAGTGTGACAGATACAGATAGTGCAGAGGTTGCTCGGGCTTAAGCAAAGCATTGTTATATTCTCATACTTTATGACTAATGTAATATTATTACAGATAGCAGGGGTTTTTAGCTGTGGCTTTCCCCAGGAAATAATTATGTAGTGTGTTGATTAAATTCTTTCTCTTGTATGCTTCATGATTTCGTGATCGTTTAATTGTTTTTCGGTGATGAGTAGAGTAGATTCAAGTCTATTTTTTTAGTAAATTACAATTAGCAGTTTGAACCTACAAGGAATTTCTACACCATGGGCCACAAAAATCATGTACCCAAAACCTCCACTATAGACCTAACAACTTTGACTCTTTCACCAAGTCAAGTTTACCCTAACATTCTCCCCTTGCACTTAGCTATAGAAATCCTCATGTTATCCTCCCCTATCACCTAGGTCTACTCCAAGACTTTATCGGTAGGGGTATGCATGTGTAACCAGGTCTTACAATTGTATGCCCATATACATGTAATTTACAAATTTCACCTCAAAGGTAATTTATTTATTTTTGTTAATATTGTATGGAACTTATTCCAGCATTCTCTCAAGTATACACAACCTTCTTACATTAGGTGCTCTCCTCACCATATGTTTCTTTTGTGACTATATCTCATCCTTTTGGACCTTTATTTCCTCTCATAAAATCTTAGCATATGTGGGTCAAATCCCAATCAAGATTCTTTATGTTATCTTTTGCCTCTACGTACAATGTGCCAACATTTTCAAACATCGCCTCCTTTTATGGGCCACACTCCCTTGGTTTGATACCACTTGCTAGAAAAATAAAATGAGAGATAAATAAACAAATAGTAACAAATAAACAACTAACAACACATGAACACCACATTTTAACTGAAAACCCTTGCAGGAAAACTAGTTGTGAGTAATACATCTACTATTCCTCATAACTTAGAAGCGGGCATGCCTTGAGTCTAAAGCAACCAAGCTAGTCAACATCCCTACCTGACCGAATGAGCCCTCTGCTCAATTCAGGCCCATTAGAATGGAGAATCCCCAAGACTTTAAAAGGATTCATCATTCCATGGGCTCTAGTACCACATGCCACAAAACCATGTTCTTGAAACCACCAATGTGGACCAAACAACTTTGACTCTTTCACTGAGTCAAGTTTACCCTAACAACTCCCCCCACTATGCCTAACACAATGAATCATGCTTCAAGATAATCCTACAAAATGTATGACACATACCAAACATTCTCTCACTTGTTGTCTTCTTTGCATACATGGGGTTGCAGGAGTACATGATTAACAATCCAGGGTAGCAATGCCTATTGTTTGTCTACACAAAGAGAACTCCTCAGTGCTCATAGATTTTGTTAATGAATTTGAAACATTTTTCAAGGTCGTGTCCACCTTTACTAATAACACCTTCTTTTCTTCAATCATATCTCTCACAATGTGATACCAAACATAAATATACTTTGAATTATAATGATATGTTGGGTTCTTCTCCAAGAATATTACACTCTCACTGTCACAATCTATCATTATAGATTGTTATACCAACCAAATACCTTAATACAATCTATGTAACCATAATGATTTCTTACTTGCATGAGTGGTTGCCATATATTCATCTTATGTAGTTGAGAGTGCCACTACAAACTATCTCTTGCTCATCCAACTAATTGTTCTTCCAAATTGGATACACCTACACATTTGTAGATCTTTTGTGATGCATATCTCTATCCTAATTAACATCAACAAAATCATCTATATCTAACGCTCTATCTAATCTTGGTCTTCCTTAGTAACACAATCTACCAACAAAGCCACACAAATACCTAAAAGCCCTATTTACTATCATACATTGCTCCTTCCTTGGCTTTGACATATATTTGCTCAATACTCCCACTACATGTGCAATGTTTAGTCTAATACAAGCCATTGCATACATCAAACTTCCAACCACACTAGCATATGGAACACGATACATGTCCTCCTCCTTTTCTTGTGTCTTGGGACATTGATATGTATATAAATTTACACCTATAGGAATAGGGACCTTTATTGGTTTACATTGCTACATATTAAACCTCTGCAATATTGTCTTGACATAGTTACTTCAATTTAACCAGAGTTTCATATTTTCCCAATCTCTTTTAATTTCCATGCCAAAAATGAAATTTGTAGCTCCAAGATCCTTCATATCAGATATAGACAATTGAGTTATAACATCCTAGATGATTTCCTTGTCGTTTTTCAATCAACAACATATCATCCACATACAATACTAAATAAATCAAATGATTGCCAACTAATTTGAAATACACATAGTAATCCAATTTACTCTTTATGAAACCAAGTACTAATATATAAGTATCAAATTTTTGATACCACGTCCTTGGTGATTTCTTTAACCCCTATAGAGACTTGTTTAGCCTGCATACGAGTTGTTTAATCCACTTCACTACAGAGCCTTCTAACTACTTCATGTAGATTTCTTCTTCTATATCCACATGTGGGAATGTTATCTTCACATCCATCTATTCTAATTCAAAATAAAAAGTAGTGGCAACAAATAAAATAAATCTAATAGAATTTGATTTGGAAACATGAGAAAAAATCTCACAAAAAGTCATTTACTTCTACCTAGGAATAACGTTTTTCTACTAAACAAGCTCTGCATTTCTCCACTTTGCCTATGCATTCAACTTAATCGTAAACACCCATTTGCAACCAATGGAACTTCTTCCAGTCGACAACTCCACTAGATCCCAAGCCTCATTCCTATCCAAGGATTTCATTTCTTCAACCTGTTGTACCTTTGAGATAATAATGGTTAGCTATTATGCTAGAGCATCTAAGATAAATTTTTTGGGGGTTTTATTTTAATTTGGGAGATAAATGGATGCAACAGATATAGAACTGATGTGCCTAACCTCTTGAATAATATCAATATCTCAGTAGAGGGTTGTTATAAATATTTACACAGTGAAATAGATTTTATGATGATGAGTAGAAACAGAAAAGTAATATGAATGCCACAGTTTTCAAATTGAAAGCTAGATATTTATAAGTATGAAAACCTTTAACTATGTCAATTTTGTCATGCGGAAAGAGTCAATTTTGCGGACAAAACCAACCTCCCTAGAAGCTAAGGCTTTCTAGTGACAAACAAGACAAATAGACACTACCTTTCTCTAAATATGCATTTAGAATACAAGTAAACAGGTGTTTATAACATACCTTTAGTCCAACGCTTTGTAGTAGTCCAGCCTCGTCGATCCGGATGAGCTCCTCCTTCTCTTCGAAACCTGCATTCACTAACAAGCCAAAAGATTACATAGCACCTGAATAACTTATAAAATAAAACATATTCATCATACAGACCAAGGAGTATATGAAACAAATCATGTATAACAATCTGTTGAGAAAAGTGAGCTTAATTGTATTAAGTGGAAACAAAAGAAACCATTACAACCTGAGCCTTGGTGTTGTGCAGGTCCCTCCCAGGGTCCAGCAAGAGTTCTCCTTTACTTTGATCAGCTCACCCACTTCCAAATGAAGCTAAGAAAGGATGGGAATCTCTCCTCTCAAGCTCTATAAGGGAGTCCTAATTCCAGCAGCATCTACCCTTAGGAATGTTCAGCTTTCAACCTCTCCTCCCTCTGGCCCAATGCTTGTATTTATAGTGCTTTAGAGGAAGTTAATCAGGTCCACCATCAATGGGATAAGCCCCTCTTTGAATGGGATAGATCCCCTCTTGATGGGATAAGTTCCTCTTTCATAGGGATACATGAACCATCTGGAGGCGCTCAATACACGTCAAACAGGCTTCTAGAATGCTCTAGAATGACCACAAGTAATTTTTTTGAAGTGAAACTTGCGCCTTTTGACCTTTACAGGAGTACGCACCCACCCCTTTACAAACAGAGCGTACAAGTACGCAGGTATTGTGAACTTGGGGTGCGTACACGCAGGTAAGGCTAAGAGAAACTGTGTACCCAGAGTTATATAGATTTTTAAAGACTTTCTCTCTTTCTTGGAGTTTGACATGAAGAGAAGAGGTAGAAGACTTGCCAAGGAGGATAGTATGACAGTTGATGAAGCCATACTAACTGCAAATAGTCATGGTGACAAATTTTAGTGTAACAGATTGCCCCCTAAAGTGCGAAGCCTGTAGTAGATTATGGTTTCATATCATCTAGGAAGGGTGAAGTACTTTATCATTTCAAGGATTATCTTGTGGAGAGCCCAGTTGGAACCTGCAAGTATTCAACACAAAATACATATATAATATCATATCATCGCTGAGGTAGGCATTCCCATACTCAGATCAAAAAACTTTAACTAACAAACTAACTACTGCTCTGATACATGAATGATTTCGCAGTACATCATAATCATAGACTCTTGTAGACGCAGTATGGACGCAGCCATCTGTTTATGATTAGTCTACTGTATAATGAATAAAAAACTCCTCGCAGCCTGGATGGTGGAAACTAGATCCAGGGTCTTCATTTCTACTTCCCGAAAAGGTACGATTCTATCCATGCGAATAAATGAGTTGGTGTCGAACATGGTAGAAACCACTTGATTACAAGTAGATGATGTAAACTGTTAACAAGTGTGAGAGAGACCACCAGTGATGTCAATGGTTCTCAAAGTACCCAGTACAATCCATGAGATGTGAATGAATGAGTTGATGTCGAACATTTCACGGAATCCTTCGATCGAAAGTCAATGATGTAAACCGTCGTCAAAGGCGAGAAACCTGCCATTGATGCATGCAGATTTCAAGGTACTGACAATTTCTAGGTCATATTTCTAGATAATGTGCTGATGTCGATAGAAAGCGACCCGTTACAGGCAAGCCCACAACACAAAATCATAGATCAAGTTGAAGAAATGTAGCTGTAAGGACTGACTCAGGGATGGTCAAGATGGATGACGGGTATTTTGCAGATGAATGGTTTATTTGCAGTGACCTCTTGAACACATAACGACACATAGATGGCTTGGTAACATTTGACCCAAAGTTAATACCCGCCTGAAGACTTTCAATGTGGTTTGATCAACTATTAGGAAAAGGATTTCCCAACCCAGGTGAATGAAAAGTGTCGTGTTCAAGAGTGGTGATAAGGCTTCTTCTGAGACAAAGGATAACAAATAGGCTCATTTTTGTCTCTTTTCCCCCACGATTTCTGGCAAGTACCTCTTTATTTTTTACAAGCTTGAGGAGGATAACATATGCTTGATTATAAGCTCATCCTTCGGATGAGTCCAACTTAGTTTTGATTCGAACCATAAGAAGGAGTGGTCCGTTCCTGTTTGTAATCGAACAGGTCCTTTACTGTGAAATTTTAACGAGTCCAGTATAGGAGAAACTCGGCGTTTTTCAATTTTAGAGAGTCTGAAAAACTTAAGAAGACTCCAGGGTTGAACTTTTTCGTAAATTTGTGTCTCCCAAGCCCGAAAAAGTATAAAATAATACTTGAGAGAACCGCTTGGTTTTTTACGACCAAGGAGTACTTTCATTATTAGTGTCTTTGACCTGAAAAGTAAAAAGCGATCAAGGACACATCGTTTTATTTCCAGTATCGAATTTGAAACGAAAAAAATCCGGCAATCTTTTCCTGGTTTTACGGTCAGAAAAGGGCTATAAGGGGACCGTCTTTTAATTTCGTTTTAACGAGTGTAAAAGAAATGCTCGGCAATCTTTTCATGTTTTAGGAGTCAGAAAAGGGCTTAAAAGATGACTCTGATGTTTTTGTTTGTGAAAAATGACAATTTTCCCTGAAAATCCTTTTATCCTGCACAAAACCCAACACATTACTCATACCTGTTTAAGATAGATAAAAATACTTTGAAAAATACCTTTTCACGGTGGAAAATAAGCAAATTTAACATTTATTTACTCAAAAAACCTATAAAAAGGGCTTTTACCATTTTACTGTTGAGGAGAGAAAAAGGGCTTTTGGCAAGAAACTTCCCGTGGACACTGCGGAGAATCCGACCGTCGAAACCGAACGTCATCTCATCAGGTATTCTACAACATCCTCCTCTTCATTTCCATCCATTTAGAATTTGTTTTTAAGCTTTAGTTTCATTTTTTGGAGGCCTTGGGGTTTCAAGGTCCGCTTTTCGGGGTACGCAGGTGCTCCACTGGTGACCTGCGTACCCCAACATTTTCTCAGTTGGGAAAATTTCGGGCGTACGCAGCTTGCCTTAAGAGATCCTGCGTACAGACGCTCTGTCTCTAAAGGCAGGCTGCGTACACCGCGGAGAGGATTTTCAAACCCCCATTTCTCCAAAATGAACCAAAAAATTTTAATTTTATGGACTCTAACAGATGTTTTATGGTGTGTAGATTGCCCACCATGCTTGATTGGCGCGAGAGAGAACACGAAGATGTTGATTTGGCCGCCATTAATCACCAACCTTCCATTGATGCTTTGAAGGCATGCGGCCTTTACAAATACTGGGCCATACCTGGCATGAGGGCCCAGGTGCGCTTTCTAGAGTGGCTGGTTGAAAGGTGGAACGTTCAGGATCAGTGCTTTTACATTGGAGGGCACCAGCTCGAGATAGAGCCCTCAGATATTTACTTTCTCACTGGTTTGCCCAAGAGGGGCGAACAATTGACTCTTTCCGGGACTAGGCCGGGTGGCCAGTCCATTGCTAGTCTCCGACTAGAGTGGTGAAATAATTAGAACCAGGAGAAGGGGATAGAGATCAAAAAGATATCCCGACCTGAACTTATGGTAATTGCCTTTACAGTTACCAGACTTTGCGGGGCTGCCGCTTTGCACGTTGCCACTGGATCCCATATGCCGATGGCGATTGATTGCTATCGGGGCACCATTTTCAACTGGTGCAATGCTGTGTTGGCCAACTTAAAGGGCCAACTGACTAGAACCAAAAACAGACAGCTGAAGACTTTTGGTTATGGGCCTTTAGTTGTGAGTTTTGCCCTAGATAGGGTTCCGATGTTGATCCCACAACAGCTCACTATTGAGGTTGGGCCTCCCCGAGAGCCTAAGTTGACGCGATGGGTTGCGGTGATGTCCCGTCATCCTGACGAGGGCACGGAGGTTATCTGATTTAGACCGGAGTATTTTCACTGGTTGGAGAACCAGATCTTCTCAATACAGGATTTTCCTTATGCCGGAGTTGATTTTCGTGGAGATCCGGACATGATTCTTCCACCGGGAGAACAGTGGGATGACACAGGTACTTCATTTTTCACAAGTTTTTTAATTTATCTATATTTTTTTTTGTTTTTATATCGTCTCAAAACTGACAGTGACAATTTTCAAAATGCAGATGTAGGCCCACGGCGTCCAGCCAATCTCCGGCCTTTCGAGAGGAGAGTACCAGTTGCACCGGCACCGGCCCCACAGGACGCGGCCGCAGAGACCTTAGCTGAGTTGGAACAAGACCTAGAGCGTCTTACGGCAGACATACCAGAGACTACTATAGATGATATTCCTATCAGGCTTCAGCGCTATGTCGTCGCAGTCCCAGGACCTTTTAGGAGGTTCTTGTGTAGGGTAGCCCGTGCAGTGATGTCGTATAGAGAGCATCACCAGTGATTGGATGGTCGCTTTTGTAGACACATGTGACATTTTGGTTTTTTGTACTTATCATTTTTGCCGATCATAAGGTGTTTTTCAACCTATGATCGAAGACGATGTGTTTTTGACACACTCCTATCTATATATATCATTATTACCGGCTTATCTTGTTAAACATGTGTGATTAAATGTTTTTAAATTGACATGTATGATTATCGCAAATGTCTGTCTAACATTCGAGAAGCAATTGCATCTGCTAATGTATTTAAAGACCTTAGAATATGCTGATATTCAATGTAATCAAATTCACGTTCCAAGAGACGCACTCTCAAAAATAACCTTAATAACACTGGATTTCTAATGGCATACACTCTATTAAGCTGTAATACAACGAGTTCAGAATCTAACCTCACTATCAAACTCCGAATCCCAAACGAAATAGATTCAGACAATAACTCAATCACTGCACTGTATTCTGCAATTTTGTTTGTTGTTTGACCGAGGCTCACCCGATGCATAGAAACTAACTCGTCAGAGGGCGAATAGATAACCCAAGCTGCGGAAGAGATATTCCGTGTACTACGACAAGCACCATCAGCGAATCCGATGTATGTTTGGAGAGGCATCAACATCTGCAAACATCAAGCGTAAAACCAAGATAAGCAGAATAACGACGAAAAACACACTTTCTAAGCTAAGAACACTGTCTATACTAACAAACACACCAGCTAGAAAGAAAAACCTAACCTAACTAAAATCTCCATACCCATCATTTAAGCATAATACCTCTTTAGGTAAAGTCCATTTCTGGGTTTACCCAAAGAGTCCCCGTCAAAATCTACCAGCTCATAGGCCCCTTTTGCTAGCTTTCGCTTGACAATGTAGGGCCCATGCCACATAGGAACGAATTTTCCAGCACCTAATTTATCGTTAGCTTGATCATATAATAGCACTAGGTCTCCTTCCGAAAAATTTCGAGGGGTCACATTTCGATCATACTGAGCTTTCATACGTTTTGCGTGAGTCTCGATTGCCAATGCAGCGTCACGTCGAGTCTCATCTAATTGAGCTAAGTATAATAAACGCTTCTCCTCTTCGGAAGTAGCTGGAAGTAATTCGACAGCCATTTGAAGTGATGGGATTTCGCATTCAATGGGCATCACAGCTTCCAAACCATAAACTAGTTGGAAAGGAGTGAACCCTGTTGATGTTTTCACTGAGGTTCGATACGCCCAAAGCGCAGAAAATAACATGTGCCAATTCGACCGATGAATACCAATGATTCGTCGGATCATGATAACTAAAACTTTGTTGATGGACCCAACCAGACCATTCGCTTGTGGATAATAAAGAGTTGAGCTATCGTGACGCAAACCAAGCTGGCCTGTAAGTTCTGTCATCATCACATTTCGAAAATGGCGCCCATGGTCAGTGATTATCGCTTGTGGGACACCAAACCTAGCAATAATGTGATTGAATACGAAAATTGCAGCTGTCTTGCCGTCTGCCTCGAATGTAGGCATCGCCTCGGCCCACTTAGTAAAATAATCAACCGCAAGGATGATATACGCATGCCCCCCGGCCGAGTGAGGGTTACATGTAATAAAATCGATACCCCATTTGGCAAAAGGACCAACGGCAATTATAGCTTCTACCTTTGAGGGATCGACGCGGATGTCGGCTTTTGAAACTACAAATCCCAACAATCGTCCCACTTCTATACAGAAGACACATTTGTGTGGGTTCAACCGAATCCGATAATGCCTACACCTCATGAAGATTGCTCGTAAATGGACAAGGTGATCAGCTCGATGCAATGAGTGAGTGGGCAAGTCATCGAGATACGGTTGCACAATGTGTTTGATGTCATGAAACGCATAAGACATCGCCCTTTGAAAAGTGGCTCCGGCATTCTTAAGCCCAAAAGGTAATTTGCAGTAAGCAAATGTCCCCCATGGACAAATGAAAGTCGTTTTTGGTTGATCGGCAGGTAGAATATTGATTTGGTTGTAACCGGAAAAACCATCCATAAAGGAAAATATTTCACTGCCGGCACAATCATCAATTATTTGATCGATATAGGGTGTTGGATAGTTTTCCTTGGGACAAACATGATTGATATCCCTATAGTCAATGCATATTCTTATTATTCCTTGTTTTTTGTTAACCGGAACAATATTCGATACCCAATCTGTTAACGGGATCGGATAAATGAAACCTGCTTTCAACAACTTCTCAACTTCTGCTTTAATTGCAGCCGCTTTTCGTGGGTGAATCTGACGCAAACGTTGCCGGACGGGTTTAGCATCCGGGTAAGTCGTGATCTCATGGACAAAAATTGCAGGATCAATTCCTGGCATTTCCTCATAGGACCAGGCAAACACGTTGCGGAATTCTTGAAATAGGGCCTTGTATGTCTGAATTTCGTCATTTGAACACGAGGCACCTATATGAATGTGCTCAACAATTCTGGGCTTGACTGAAATTTCAATGGGAATAGTGCGAGAAATGTTTCCAAAATTCAGCTCTGAATCGGGATGTTTCATTGGACTCTGAGCTTCTTTGACATATTCAGCTGTAAATATTGATGAGAAATCGTTTTGAAAACGATCATCCTCAGGTAAAAACGAAGATCAATAATGGAGATCTTCCCATGGTAAATCGTCTACGCACAGGACTTCACAAAGTTGTTCGTCAGATGACACAACTTCGGGAAACGTTATTAACTCCGAGGTTGACGTGAAAATTGATTCCGCACAGACCACATTCATTTGGTCGATTTTGGTTGAACTCGGGTCGGTAAAAGACTGCACGGCTTCATAGGCAATTTCATATGGACTCAAAGGCATTGCATCACCAAATGAGTCTATCTCAGATTCAGAAGGAACGATCCAAGGATCGTCATAAACAATGGTGTATGAAGTAATCATATGAATAGATGCAAACGAAGACACGGCGTTGATTGGAGGAAAAGGGAAAGTTCCCAGTAAACCGGCATCTTTAACTAATCCTACGCCAACATCCTTGTAAGGGATAGTCGTTTTACCGACATGCTGGATACTCTCTGAAGAGGCTGGGTCGGATGAAAAGTAAGGCAGTTGGTCTATGGTTATGATCTTGCCATTATGTGGAAACTTTATTACTCTGAAGACCGATGAAACGACCGCTGTCATAGCGTAAGACCAACTTCGACCCAGAAGAAGGTTGTAGTCTAGAGGGGCATCAACCACCTCCACATCCAGACTAACGGTTTTTCCTTCAACCCCTATAGGCAAATCCTGTAGAATGCCAAACGGATGGAACCCACGGCCATCAAAGGCCTTAAGAATTGTCGGGGATTGATTTAGTGAAGGAGAACCAAGCGATCTCCAGCACTGTATCGACATAATACACGTGGAAGCTCCCTCATCAATTACAGTCTGATGAATAGGCCTGTTTTTGACTATCACTGGGATCTGGAAAGCCATCTGATGAGGCAAACGCGGTGTACTGTTTTCTAGATCAAAGATTATTAGGTTCGGGTCCTGAACATCAACAGCTCCTATAGCCGACAAAAGTAATTTTCGTTGTGCTGGGCATGATTGCAACACTTCTAAAGCCGACATTGTTGAGGGTGAAACAGCTAAATCCTCAACAATGTTGTAATTCTGGGCCGCTCTCGCATGTGGATTGAAAGCAGACCTTCGAAGTACACCCTTGGCGGGCGGTTTGATTACTAAGTCAGGGTTAGGTTTCTCGATTTGTAGTGGATCGGAACCGGGAGCTGAGGTTGATGGATTTGAATGAGAAAATTCTGCTTCTTTCAATCCATCAACAGGACTTTTACTACCATAATCTTGCGACCGAGTCGCAATCCTTACATGAGACATCATCAATATGGGTTCTTCACTGGCACTCGAGGAAGAACCTATCATTTTACTCTCCTGCTTTGGAAATGGATCTTTCAAAACAGCAGGAGTTGGGGAACCCTTGACGATTTTCACAACCTCGGCCCGATGAGGGAAATCTCTTGTAAAATGATCCTCTTCACAAATAAGACAAGGATATCGAGGTTTGCGCTTTTCGTCATTGGTTTCCGACTTTTCTGTTTTCTCCTTTGGAGTCTTGTCTGCTTTATTCTTCTTCTTAGCTTTCTTCTTCCCACCGTTTTTTGATTTAGCCGTAGATGACTCTACAGCGTGAATATCAGTGGAAACTTCAGCAGAAGATTCTCCTGTCGGGGAGTCTGGTAAGGTTATAATAGGCGAAGAATTCTTTGAAGACTTCTTCTTGCTTTTAGTATTCACCATACCAATCATGCCATCAGCAGCATGGGATCCCGAAGGAGCAGCAGCGATTTGATTTGACTTTGGAAGATCTGGGATTTTTTCGTGTAACGTACCTGACTGAGTGTAAACTAAGTCAAGGTACTGCGCTTGAGCAATCACTTGCTCCTCGGTAACTACGTCGGCCTTAGCTACGTCTTCAGTAATCTTCGGTAATAATGATTTAACAAACTATTCAGCTAAGATTTGGTCCGGGATAAAAACTTTCACTAATCGTCTTCGACGTCTCCACTCATGAATATGATTAGAAATACAGGTGGACGTCGATTGTTTTAATGAAGTTAGTAACTCCGTGCCATTATCATATCTGACCGGCAACTGAAAATGAGTTAAGAACGAGGTAGCTAACTGGCTAAAATTATAAAAAGAGGCCCGTGGTAACTCAATGTACCACTTGGCCGCGAGACCAATGAGCGTACGCTGGAAAAGACGTAAGCAGATCGAATCATCCGAGATGGAATTTGAAGCACACCAGAGGTGGTAATTCATCGCATGATTTGACGGATCCTCTCCAGACTTACCTTCGAACTTGGGAATGTCACTGGGCAACTTATTTGGCATTGGCGGACAAAACGGAAGATAATTTATTGGATCGTCGTTAGGCGCAACAAGTCTGGTAAATCCAAAGTTGCAATAAACGGTAATTGCCGATTAGGATCCCTAAAACTCTGGGTCACAAGACCAGTCCCAGGAGGAGGATATCCAGGATAACTTGGAATAGGAATCGCATTCGGGATATTGTCCTCCTGGAAAACCAGGATTAACTGGACCGTACTGGGGTTGTTGAGGTTGTTGATAAGTGTACCCAGGATACGGTTGATACTGGTAAACTGGCTGTTGGACAGCAGGCCCGTATTGGTACTATCCCTGGTACGGTTGATAAGCGAATTATGGTTGACTAGTAACAACCGTACTTAAATCAGGCTGTCCTACAGGAATCTGAACCGTAGTTTGAATCGTGGATCCGGACAATGGTAAAGATGTCTAAGGAGTAGTGGCAGAGATAGTAGAAACTGGAGCTGTCGATACTCCAGAAGTAAGTGTGGTGGATGGAACAGATGTTGCGGTAGTTGCAGCAGTCGTTTGAGATGGAGTACTAGGCGCAATGGGCGACTGAGTAACTACCGAAGGTACAGGAGTTTGAACATTAGACTGGACTGGTTGCTGGGGTGAACCAGAAACTAAAGGTTGCCCAGCTTGAGATGACAATTGTACGCTTGGCTGCAACACCTGTTGAACTTGTGATGGATCCCACACTATGTTCATTCTGGGGTATTGACCCATGACAAGTTGAGGATATTGAGATCCATAACCGGATTGAGGGTAGGATTGATAATTTAAAGGTACATTTCTCGTACCTTGAATATACGATTGACCTTGGGGTGGTTGATAACCTTGACTCGAGTACTGACCTTGGGGTAGATACCCTTGAGGTAAGTACTGATACTGGGGTTGACCTTGAGGCATATATTGATACTGAGGTTGACCTTGGGGTACATATTGAGGCTGGGGTTGACCTTGAGGAATGTATTGCACTATGGGTACATACTGTCCTTGAGGTTTCCCCCCAGACGCAATTTGTGTACCTTGAGGTTGCCCCCCAGACGGTAACTGGCCACCTTGAGGTTGAGAACCGGGAATTGAACTTGACATCATGTAAATGTCTCCTACACCCAACGGTTTATTACCATTGTTTCCAGTTAATAACCCATGTTCAATGGGTTGAGGAGATGCTCCCGCAAAAGTACCAGAAAGTGACTGATACCCAGAGCGAACAGAAGGACCGTCGTACAAGAAAGATTCAGGAGAATGAGTGAACACGAACGACTGACCAGACATATTTACAGGAGTATAAATACCTCCGGGTGGATAAGGAGTACGAGGTGGAGAAAAACTTGACCCTGAGTTGTCCAAATAATTGGTTAACGAAAGATACCAAGTAGTACTTCTAGGAGGACTGTAAAAAATGGATTCACGCTCCCTTAGATCAATAGTAGGTTGATCTTCAAGGATAGAGACGCCTATTTCTTCTTTTGGAGCAAGTTCTTCAATAGCTATCAAACTAGAAGGAAGATTTTCGGTGATGACTCTTTCTACCCTAGGTGAATCAGGAGCACTAGAAGTTGGAGTAACAGGTTCAGAGATTTCAGGTTCTTCGCCTATATCACTAGTAGATGAAAAACTACCAGCAAGCTCCGAAACTGAAACAGATTCAGGATTATAACCTGTTTCTAGACCTTGGTAATCTGGATGGACTACCAACGACGACTCTCCTTCTTCAGGTGAACCTACTTTACTGCCACTAGAAGTTACAAGGACTTCCAAACCTTCGTAATGACCCGGGACGTCTTCAGGAGGTTCGCCCCGAAGTCTACGGGACTTCCTCAACAAATCGGCCACGGTAACAATCTCAGGAGACTGGCCCCGAAGTCTACGGGACTATCTTGGTAATTCAGCCACGGTTAAAAACTGTTAACTACTACACACGCAAACAAAGTAAAATCTCAAAGCAAACCGCCTAAAGTCTCTAAAGAACCAAACAAATTCGAATCACACGCCTAAAGAATCTAGGGCGTCAAACCATACACAAACAGTAGCCTTCCGAACCGAAAACACTAGTTGGTGATGAAGCCCGACATCGCTGAATTCAGTACAGAAGTGGTGGGTGGAACAGTTACCCCGGCAACCTGCTTAATGAATAGGCCGGCACAAGTTCCTCCACTTTAACCATCTCGAGTGAAGTGAACCCCCCGGAAAATCCAAGTGAGTCTAGCCGACGTCTGCTCCAGGTACAGTGGGATCTTCCCTCCACCGTCACCTCGGGTAGAATCCTAAAGATAATGGTCACTAAGGTTACCAACAGCAACAAATATACCTGGGGGAACAGTCTACGACCCGATAGCACGCAAGGGCAGAGTAACAAGCTCAATCCCCTTGCCGGCTCCTTGGAAATAATCCAAGGTTTACCGACAAGTGACTCCAGGCTCCTCGATAATAATCTGAGGTTTACCGTTTGTAGTATGTGCGTATCTGGCGTCTTTCCCAATGAAGGAGGATTGATCCCCTCACTGGTTCGGACACGGTCTCATGCTTCTCCTTTAAGAGGAGCTTTCCCAGAGTACAAATGAAACAATTGGATTTATCCTACCACAAGATGAGCTACTTGTTTGGTTTTACTATCTTGGAGAGTTAATTACTCTCCTACTCCAAGACACTAGCCTGATCTATATTGGTGTTTCAGAGCCCTAGTAAATAAAAAGTTACTAAGTTGATTTTACTTTAAGCGTTAATTTTTATGGCTTTTCTTTAGGACAAAAGGTAGTGGAGAGGAAACTGATGGTGTGTAGACTCGACTCAAATCCACTAAAAATATGCACTTAGGATGATTTATACTAATTTTCTTTTTAAATGAATTCCCTAGCTAAGAGAGTTGGAGAATGCAAAATTGATATAAAGACAACTTTCTTGGCAATGAAAATCAAAGAAAAAATCTCTTTATCTTTTCCAAAGCATACAACACATGACCACTATTTATTTCACGAAAATTCCTTTTCTTTTCAAAGACTCAAATGCTACTAAAGCAAACTTTTCTTCAAAAGAGATTTTTTGGATTTTTTCCCTATATTAACAAAGCATGTAAAACTACTTTAACAGAAATCAAAGTTAAAAAATCTATGACAATCAAATCAACTCAATTTCACCCAAAAGCAAATCTAAGAGAAAATTCACCTAAAATTAAATCTAATGAGGCAAAAGCCTACCAAGTATGATTCCAGGATGTTTTACTCAGTCATGATTTAACCAAGGACTAGTTAATGCAGAATCAAAAACCAGTCAAAAACAAAAATCAAAATCTTTTGTTCTTTTTCTTAAGAATGAAATTCACAACTTTAACCAACAAGCTTTTTCGAGATTCCGCAAAGAGACAACACAAAGGTAGGTTTCTCACACAGGTGGATTTTATGAAAGGTCCAACTCCTAAGAAGACTGAAAAGACCAGGGAGATCCAACGTTTTACAACTTCTAAAGCCAAAGTCACTACAGGACCAATGCAAAAATCAAACCCTAGGGCTGGAACCTCTATGAATTTCACTAAAACTCTTGACACTGATGAAACAAGCTTAGGTGAAGATTTATGGCAGGTAACCAGTGGATCTGGGCAGAAAAAACAAATTAAAAACAAAATCTAAGAGGCAAAAGGGAGAAAATTGAAATTTTCTCAATTTTGACAGGGTACGCAGGCAACCTGTTTGCACAGGTGCGTGTACGCTCTATGCACAAAGCTGCAGTGCGTACTGGTACGCACTGTGCTTAACTCAGAGGGTGCGTACTTCTAGCAAAACCAAGAAAAACTAAAATCTAATTTAACCCTAAGCTATCCCACCCAAATGCACAGTCAAACAGCCAAAAACCAGAAAACAAATGACTTTTCTCAGATCAAAGTTTCACACAAAGGAAAAATCATTCACATCAATGGATTCCCCAGCGGAGTCGCCATTTTGTCATGCGGAAAGAGTCAATTTTGCGGACAAAACCAACCTCCCTAGAAGCTAAGGCTTTCTAGTGACAAACAAGACAAATAAACACTACCTTTCTCTAAATATGCATTTAGAATACAAGTAAACAGGTGTTTATAACATACCTTTAGTCCAACGCTTTGTAGTAGTCCAGCCTCGCCGATCCGGATGAGCTCCTCCTTCTCTTCGAAACCTGCATTCACTAACAAGCCAAAAGATTACATAGCACCTGAATAACTTATAAAATAAAACATATTCATCATACAGACCAAGGAGTATATGAAACAAATCATGTATAACAATCTGTTGAGAAAAGTGAGCTTAATTGTATTAAGTGGAAACAAAAGAAACCATTACAACCTGAGCCTTGGTGTTGTGCAGGTCCCTCCCAGGGTCCAGCAAGAGTTCTCCTTTACTTTGATCAGCTCACCCACTTCCAAATGAAGCTAAGAAAGGATGGGAATCTCTCCTCTCAAGCTCTATAAGGGAGTCCTAATTCCAGCAGCATCTACCCTTAGGAATGTTCAGCTTTCAACCTCTCCTCCCTCTGGCCCAATGCCTGTATTTATAGTGCTTTAGAGGAAGTTAATCAGGTCCACCATCAATGGGATAAGCCCCTCTTTGAATGGGATAGCTCCCCTCTTGATGGGATAAGTTCCTCTTTCATAGGGATACATGAACCATCTGGAGGCGCTCAATACACGTCAAACAAGCTTCTAGAATGCTCTAGAAATGACCACAAGTAACTTTTTTGAAGTGAAACTTGCGCCTTTTGACCTTTACAGGAGTACGCACGCACCCCTTTACAGACAGAGCGTACAAGTACGCAGGTATTGTGAACTTGGGGTGCGTACACGCAGGTAAGGCTAAGAGAAACTGCGTACCCAGAGTTATATAGATTTTTAAAGACTTTCTCTCTTTCTTGGAGTTTCACATGAAGAGCAGAGGTATAAGACTTGCCAAGGAGGATAGTATGAAAGTTGATGAAGCCATACTAACTGCAAATAGTCATGGTGACAAATTTTAGTGTAACACCTGCATACGAGTTGTTTAATCCACTTCACTACAGAGCCTTCTAACTACTTCATGTAGATTTCTTCTTCTATATCCAAATGTGGGAATGTTATCTTCACATCCATCTATTGTAATTCAAAATAAAAAGTAGTGGCAACAAATAAAATAAATCTAATATAATTTGATTTGGAAACAAGAGAAAAAATCTCACCAAAGTCATTTACTTCTACCTAGGAATAACGTTTTGCTACTAAACAAGCTCTGCATTTCTCCACTTTGCCTATGCATTCAACTTAATCGTAAACACCCATTTGCAACCTATGGAACTTCTTCCAGTCGACAACTCCACTAGATCCCAAGCCTCATTCCTATCCAAGGATTTCATTTCTTCAACCTGTTGTACCTTTGAGATAATAATGGTCAGCTATTATGCTAGAGCATCTAAGATAATTTTTTTGGGGGTTTTATTTTAATTTGGGAGACAAATGGATGAAACAGATATAGAACTGATGTGCCTAACCTCTTGAATAATATCAATATCTCAGTAGAGGGTTGTTATAAATATTTACACAGTGAAATAGATTTTATGATGATGAGTAGAAACAGAAAAGTAATATGAATGCCACAGTTTTCAAATTGAAAGCTAGATATTCATAAGTATGAAAACCTTTAACTATGTTTATAGGCTTGAGAAAATAAACATGAGCTCACAAAATATGCTAATGATTTATTAATTTTGAGGGAACTAATTAAACAAACAATCCATTAATTCATTCTCTTTATAGATTATCACTTCAGAAAGATTATAGGAATATATTGAAATACAATTAATCCTACGTAGTTATCTCTGCAAGCCACAAGTATATGAAGAAAAACATAATGAATGACACTGGAAACACTTACAGGAAACACAAACTATGCAAAACAAAATCCAGAATTCTTTGCTTCATATTAATGATCCAAAAATATTAATTACATCAGATGTCTAGAAATGTTTCTTCAAGGGTGAAACCCTTTATAACTCGTGAAGAGATTTATTTATACAACAGTAGGACGAAAAATATCCTAAACTGCTTTTACAAAAATAGATTATTTACACAATCAAAAATAAAATTGTTTAATTATCTAGCATTGCTTTGTTGCTGCGTTGTTTCATGATTATCACTAAAAAAGTTGAAAAGTGGTTGAAGCTAGCTGATTGTTCCCTCAAAAGTTGAATGTTGTTCAATAATCCTTAATCAAGTAAATCTGTTAATTCTCCCCAGCGTTTCTTATCTGGGATAAAAAAAAATTTACCCTCTTGTAGATTTCATCCATCTCGACACATTTCGTAAAAGTGGGTTTTACCAAAAATATATGCTTGATTTCATCCGGGATAAAGAAAGAATGCCTGAGTGTTTTTACTATGAGAGTTGGTGTTGTTGATCCTTTGATATTGGCTACTAAAGCTAAATGGGTGCCCACCTCTGTTAACTTTTGACATAATCCTCAATTCACATCAATTTATCATTAATAACCATCATAAAAGGTAAACCTTTGTTGATCAAAGGTTCAATTTTGTTGAAGAATCTCTGAACCATGTTCTTAACATTGCTGCACTTTTTTTGTAGTTGAAGGTTAAGATTTCTCTTAGTGGTAATCTTCTTTACTTCTAATATTGTTGTAGTTCTGTCACTTATCCTTAACTCCTCAAGCTCATAGTCATCCTTGAAATTCAGAAATTTGATTATATCAGAGGCAGTCTCTGGCATATCCTCCAACTGCTTAGTTATGGATTCCATTGCTTCCTGAGCTTTCTCCAAGAGATCTTTTTGATTGAATATTATCTCAATGGAGGGCCAAATCTCCTTGATTGCCTTTGTGATTTCTTCCCACATAATTTATTTTTCTAAACCCAACTTGTTTCCTATGAAAGAATCTGTGAGTTCTTCTTCAACACTTCCACTTGGCCTTTAAGTCTGTTTGTTTCAGTTGTGTGTGTACTATATGATATATACTTCAAAAGTCATAATTCTTTAAGTTCATCCTTTAATTTATTTATTTCTCCTGTCTCGATAGACAGGTTCTGAACAGCTTCAGTAAGCTGTTTAGCTCCTTCTGTTGTACCTGTTGCTGATGTAGTGGCTATAGTAGAAACTGTAGTGATGGAAAATGTTGCAAGAGAGACTACATCCACTGAAGTTTGAATGTTCTTGATAGCTTCCTCCTTCTCCTTAACCAATTTCTCTATCTGCTCCTCTATTTGTTTTATTTGCAAATTCTATTATATGATGAGCTTCATCATGTCTGGCTTTTAAGCCTATGTCTCCTCGATTTCTTTGGCCACTGGATGCTCAGATGCTGGTAGTTTCAGCTGTTTCTTTAGTACTGCAGCTTCATTGTTCTTTTTCTTAATGAGCTCCTCTACAACATCTATGTTTAATGAATGATATCCCATCCTTAGCACTAGATTTTCCATGGATTGAATCTTGGTATCCTTTGCTAACAAGGAGACCTTCTCCAACTTTAATTGTGACTGAATGTTGGCCAATGTAACCTGCAATTTTGACAAACTCATAGCAGTGTTTGTCAAGGTTGAAGCAATCATCTATCTGGTTTGTTTGTGCATCTCAATTTGATCAATTGGATGCACATCATGAACATTGAACTCAAAAGAAGTGTGTTTATGATATTGTGTTGCAATCGTGGCCTGGGGAACTTAGGCCTGCAAGAAAGCCATTTGCATCTCCCCCTTCTCAAAGTCAAAGACTGAAAGAAGCCTTGCTTGAGAGCTGGAAGAATGCTTCCAAAACTGGGTGTAAGTATTCAACTTTGAATTCCTCATTCTTTCTTTTGATTACACTAAAGACATGGAAGATGTCTTCCTCTTTATTCTTTGAATGCCTCCAACAACTTGGACTATCTTTTGTTCATGAGAAGTGATAGACTCATTTGGAGATTGTAGAGATTGTTCACCAGACTGTGAATCAACATTCATAGAGACTCTTTGTTTCTTTTTCCTGTGAAAAACCTTGAAGCCTTCGCTTGTTGCCTCTGTTACAGGTGAAGATTGTTCTTCCCTCCCTCTCTTGGTTGTCTTTTCCTGTGCAATTGGAGTTTTCATATTTGACGTAGAGATTACCTGCTCCTCAACCTCCTAGAGGGTATTCTTTGTCCATTCCAACTAATTCTTGAATTGTTCTATCTCAGACCTAGTTGTATGATGATATGGTGTGAACTTATTTTCCACCCTGATTTTGGAGATGACTCCCAATGGGTCATATGACCAAGAAAAAATGAGAGAAAATTTCATTTCTTTTAATAGCTTATCAGCTTCCTCCCCTACTGCCCTGGTATTACAAATGAAGGGACCAACTTGAGCTTTGAGCTTAAATTGCGATTTCTTTTTGGCAGCTACAAAATGTACTTCATATGCATTCAATCTTTGCATCAAGTACTCCAGTGCAAAGATTCTAACAAGGAGGTACTTTGGCAGTTTGTAGGGTGGAATCTCACAGCCAAAAACCCTAATTTCTGTGTAGTTCTGGTAGTAATACCAATCTCCTATTGCAGCTTGATCTATGAACTGAAGTTCTTTGACAATCTCTTCATTGATCCTTGGTAATGGAGTGTTGCTCATAAGGCTGAGGGCTGGATGAATTAACAGTTCTACGAATTATTTATATGTGAATTCTTCTTTCTCCTTCATCCCCATTGAAGTCCAGAAAATCACTGACTATGGAGATCCTTCTTCATTAAGTTTCTACAAAGAAAATTGGAATTTGTCCCCTTGAAAATATATAAACAGATACACAAGTACTGAAGCATACTTAAATACTTCTTCAGTGTTAAATTTGACAAACTGCTCATGTATGGTTTCAGCTATGTAATGACTGAAATCATAAATAATAGTAGGCTTACAATCAGAAGAAAGCATGGATAAGAAAAAAAGGATGGCTTTATTGACAGACTGATCAGAGTGATAACCAAGCAAATAGGACAAGATAGTAGTAATATGTCTGGTTCTATCAGGAAACATAGATGAATTATAAGGGGAATTTCTCTTTGGTAGAGGACTACCAATTGCTAAAAATAGTTGCAGGGTCTGGTATCTCTTGGTAAATTCCAATTTGTTATAAGCTTCTATCAAGTTTTCATGAGAAAAAGGATGAGTTGGTGTAGTGGCAGGGGCCTGCAACATTTTCTCAATTGAATCAACATTAATAGGATAGAGGACTTCTCCAGTAGGTGAGATAATGGCTCTGTCGCTGAGATCATAGGATTCATGGCATTTTCTCACACTCTGGAGCTCTATGTATTCGTGGAAAAATATAGTGAGGTAATTGGGATTCCCAGAGCCCAATTTCATCACTCTGTTCAATCAGTTGCACTTCCCACCAACAATAATTTCAAATAAATCAAATTGAGAAGAATCTCAATGATTTTGCAATCCTTGTCAACTAATGGAGTATGGTGGAAATCAATCTGTGATTGAATTAGAGGATTTGAAACTTTTGCAATTGCTTTTCCCTTGAGAGGCATTTTGTCAAATGAAACTACAGACTGTAAATGACAAAATGGTAAAAGGAGTTACCAGAGTGGAGACAGGTAACTGACAAGTGGACCTAGAAGATGTGCTTGTGAACAAGACAAGTGGCTGCTAGAATGTTGGACAGTGGCTGAGCTGTTGAGCAGGTGGGCTTGAAGAATACTCTCGGTCGCAGAAGTTAACTATGTAACCTTTGAAATGCATGACATAATGTTTATAAAGAGAAAAATGGAGTGGGAAGGTGGCACCGAATGTTTGAAAGTTCATTAATTATCCAACGGGTTAATTAACGGACATTTGGTTATAAATGCATAGGAGCGAAAATGAATGGGCAACGGATAGGCAGCAGATGATTGGATGGAAAATATGAAGTGAACGTGACGGTCTTGTCTTATGTGGGGAGGCAGTTTTCTAAACCATCGCACCACTTATGACGGTCAGGCGATATTTGGGAGGGGTCACCCGATCTACTCCAGTGATTGACATGTAGCAATCGGGAGGCCGAGGAAAACTGCTTTATCGGGCAAGTAACGATTGGTCATCGGGCACGGCCCAATATGGTTGTGGAAAGTCGGATGAGGGGGATGGTGATCGGACAATAGTCGGGCAAGGGAGGTACGCGGATGAAATGAACTGAGGTGTCCGGGGGGGGTCGTAAATGGCTATGAAGGATATCGCGTTCAGGGGTAAGATAGAGTGGTTTGTGGTTTTGGGATTTCTAGTCCCGAAAGACAAAAGTGTAACTTTTGTGGTTTATGTAGGTGGTATCAAAGATTTCCCATTTCAAGCCCGCCCCCCTCCCCCTCCCCCCTTCCCCCCCGCTGATAAACTTCGGACGGCGAATGAGGGGCGAAAGTGAATGTGGGTCGTATGATTGTGGAGGAGTGTGAGGGATGAGAGGTGAGGTGGAGAGAATTTAACGTGTGATCAGGGAATGGATGGTGGGGTTGAAATGTGATAGGCGGACGCAGCGGCTGTGGATCTGGATGATTTAACAAATGCAGTGATAGCATATGAATGAAATAACATAAGTTCAAAACTTTGGTTATTCGAACTCCCATCATCAATATGTTTCCTAATGTTTTGATCTTTAGGAAATAACCATTTCAACATCTCAAACTTTCACATTTCAACCTACCCTTATATTCCTAAGATTTTTACTTATCCTTTCAGAGTCCATTTAAATGAGCAACCCAATATTTCCTTTTTATGAACAATCTATCTCTATACCTTATTTCTTCAATTGGCTCAGATTAAACTGTTGAGCCAATTTATTTTCTACCTATCAGAATTAATTTAAAACAAATCCAATTATGATGCAACTATATAATTGGATAAAATAACCTAGTGTGGCATCTAAACAAACTGCACACAACTATTATTTTTCAAACTGAATTTAGAACAAAGTAGTGGCATTTAGATTTGCAACACTTTCAGAGTTGATTTCTTTTTCTTTTCTGTCTAACCTAACATTTTATTTTGCCTTTATTTTTTAGGGCATCTACCCTAACATTTTCTTTGATATGGACATATTTATCAAAATATTTTCCTAACATTTTTTATTCAATATTCTTTTTGTCCATATCCTATCTTAACATTTTGTAAATACATTTTCATTTTTTGTCTAATTTATTCTAACTTATCAAAACCAAAAAATGCTACAACATTGGCTCCAACTGGGGACTGCTTTCTCCTGTAGAATGCAGAGAACCTGCAGATCCATGTGCCTTCTCCTCGGGCTATGGAGTCCTTTGCTATAAAAACTCTCATTGACAGTGTAAAAAGTAAAAGAAACCGGATTTTTTACAATGAAATGTATCCCAACTTCTTATTATTGAATGAAATTTCGAGAAACCTTCCATTTACAGGATAAGTGGAATATATTCCCTCAAGATTTTGTAGCACAAAAGTGTTGTTACCCTTTACTTCAGCAATTAATAAATGACCAAACCATAGGTTGTCAAACTTACCATGCTTTCCCTTTTCCTCCCTCCTGGAGTCCCATCTTAGAACTAGGTCACCTTCCCTAAAGTCCCTTTCTCTGGCTCTTCTGTCAAAGAGGATTTTCATCTTATTATGATATTTCTTCAATTTGTATTGAACTTCATCTCTGTTTTCATTTAGTTCAATAGTCTGATTTATCCTTATTGAAAAATCATCAAGTTCATATGTTGAGTCCTGCAAGAATTTTAAAACTGGGAAAGCCAAATTAGTGGGAAAAATTGCATCTTTACCATAGACTAGCTGAAAAGGAGATTTCCCATTATATCTTTTTGGAGTTATTTTGTTTTCCCATACTGCATAAATTAAATGAGAGTCCCAGCTCTTTTTATGATCTGAGAGGGTCTTTTTTATTACCTTTACTAGACTTTTATTTGAGGATTCTGCGAGGCGATTACCTTGAGGGTGGTATGGAGTTGAATGATGTAACAGAATATAATATTTCTAGCAAAACTCAATCATTTTAACACTAGAGAAAATTGTTGCATTATCTGTGACAATTTGAGTTGGGCAACCAAACCTAGATAATATATTTTCTTAAATGAATTTAATTACTACTGAATCGGTAGCATTTCTTACCGGAATTGCTTCTACCCATTTAGTGAAGTAGTCTGCTACTGTGAGGATCCATCTGTACTTATTACTTGAAGTGGGATGGATGTATCCAACAAAATCTAATCCCCATTGAAGGAAAGGTGCTGAGATTATTGATGGTACTAGTGGAAGAGCTACTAGTTTCTGCTTACTAGAAAACATCTGACAAGGAACACAACCTCTGACCCTTGCCCCCACTTGTAAGAACAATGTTGGCCAATAAAATCCTCCCCTTAAAATCTTGTATGTTGTTGCTCTCCAAGCATAATGTCCTCCACAAAATCTTGTGTGAAACTGATCAATGATTCCTTCAGTGTTTGATTCTATTAAACATAATAACAAAATATTCAGTGGATCTTTCCAGTACAAATTTTCATTTATGATGCAGTACTTGACTGCTTTCAATTTAAGATTTTTACACTGGTGTGTTGTGGGGAAAAGTATCCGACGCGGATGACCCTATCCCTACTCTAAAGGTGACAGTCTTTAGCAACAACTGAAAGTAAAGCTTTGATGTTTTCCTTTATGAAAGTACAGAGAGAAGGAAAAGAATGTCAACCAACCTGGTGTCTTTCGCTTAGTCGATCCTTGTCCTCTCTCTTTGTCTCTTGTTCCCAGCTCCTTGCTCTCTTTTCCGGTCCAGCTACACACAGATCCTGCACAAAACAAGAGAGGAAACTACAAGATACATGTACTCATAACTGAAGCATGGATTAGGATGAATCAAATATACATGTAAATACAATACATCAATGCAATACAAGTATATAGGAGAACATGCAAAACTTTATTGATAGAAGTAACAGGGTTCTGAGAAGGTTACAACCAATGATGGCTCCAATCCAGCAGCACCTCCCCAGCAGCAAGAACTCTCCTCTTCACCTCTAGTAAAACAATCACCCAATAGCTCTGACTGTAAACCAACAGCACCTCCTTGCTTTACACAAAATTCCAGCCTCCTTAGACCTCATAGAAGAGCCCTATATATAGGAGAGAAGAAGAGAGGATGAGTCAGCTTGAGACTGACATGAAGATGCCTTGTGTCCTCTCCATCTTCAGTTAAACTTCAGTCCTTGAGTCCACTTGGAGACCCTTGCTTACACATGGTGATCAAGTACCTCTTACTCATCACAGGGCGAATCTCATGAACCAAGTGTCAGTTTGGAAGCTTCCTGGGCAGTTGACACCTTGCAGAATGACTGTGCCACTTGGCCAATCTCGCCCAGCGCAGGTAGCCTTCATTGGTTTTGACTTCCAGCGCAGGTACAAGGAGGAACAGTTGCATTCCAGCGCAGAAGCTCAGTGGAGCAGCTGACATGATCCAAAATAAGCCTGTTTTGAAGTGTTTTTAGGTGGAGAACTGATTGGAAGTGCTGTTGTTTGATGACCTTGTTCTTTTAGGGGTAAGAACAACATGTTTAGGGACTGAGGATCCCTGTAATTATTGACATTCCATGCTCCATGATGCGAGGCACAAAAATGTCTATAACAGTTGCCCCCTAAAGTATGAGGCCGTTTATCGAGTGAAATGCTTTATCTAGAGGGTCTGAAGTTCATTCCAGTGCTGAGGAGGCGCCCTGTAATACAATACAATACAATACATTATTTTTCATTTTGTTTTCATGATCTAGCTGAGGCGGGCATTCCCATGCTCAGATTTATAAATACATTTTGGTACATATGACAGACGATCGTCTGATGGCAGACTAATAATTTTCTGCTGAAATTATCATCCTTTGAATAGGATGATCATCCGCTGCAATGATGTACATGGCAAATGCTTTTATATTTCCTGAATATATATCGCAGCCCGGACGGATGAAACTAGATCCGGGGTCTTCAAACTCGTTCGATCTTCACTCTAAGTACAAGTCGATCCATGTGAGAATTTCGCTGAAGTCGAACATGGAAAGACATCGCTTGATTACCGGTCAATAATGAAAACCGTTAACAAGCGCGAGAGGAATCACCAATAATGACGATGACCCTCAAGGTACTGCAGTACAATTCACGTGGCGTGAATAAAGGACTTGGCGTCGAACGCCACGCAAAATCTTCTGGTCGAAGGTCATTGATGTATACCTGTCGCCGGAAGTGAGAAACTTGCCATTGAGGCATGCAAGCTTCAAAGTACTGATGGGGGTGTTCCTAGATCAACTTCTTGGATAATGAGCTGAAGTCGACATGAAGTGATCCGTCAAAGGAGGGCCTTAATGAATCCCACATCAATGACATGGAACGGAGCTAATGATTTTAGTGGAGGTGAAAACAAACTGTGACATATGATTCAGGGTGGCGATCATGAATGGATGAAGGATAATGTATGGTAGTGGATGGGACACGGTTGACACTTTCAGAATGACCCCTCTTGAACATATAACGACACTGATGCGATGGATCGGTAGCATTACCCCAAATGTGGATGGTTTGGCGAGGACCATGGTGATGAGACCGGTGAATGAAACAACCCAACCCGATGTGGTACGGAGGAAAAGTGTCATGTTCAAGAGTGACTTGCTACCTTTAAACTTTGATGTTCTCCCAATTTTTCCCCAGTCATTTCTGACCAGTACCTCTTTATTTTTGTCAAGCTTGAGGAGGATAACATATGCTTGTTCTATAACCTGCCCTTCGGGCAAGCCCATCGCTATGATTTAACGAGCCTAGCGATAGGGAAACTCGTTCTCGTCTAAAGACAAGTTTGTCGCTATTTAATCATTTTAACGAGTCTAACGACAAAGAAAACTCGGTCCTTTTCATTTTTAGAGAGTCTGAAAAGGTACAGAAAGTCAACTCCATGATTCCTTTTTCGTCAGCTAATCCCTTAAGTCCGAAAAAGTATAAAACAATACAGAAGGGATGGCTGTTCGGTACTTTTAACGAGCCGAACAAGACAAGTGCTCGATCTTTTTGTGCAATAATCCCTCAGGTCCAAAAAGATTAAAATCTAGAGGAGGGATAGCGTTCCGGTCGTTTAACGAGCTGGAAGGCCAAAACTCGGCAAACTTTTCATATTTTACGAGTCAGTGAAAAGAGCTCAAAGAAGACTCGTCTTTTGAGGAACGAGTGATAAACAAGGATAGCAGCAGATTCCAGGTACAGGTTGGAATTTTCCAATCACGGCAGTGTCACAAGGATGGCTAGGTGAAATCACTCTTCGCAGCTGTTTCTCAAAAGAGGTAAACACACAAATGGAAGTGAATGATCGGCCAAATGAAAAGTGGAGGTGACGGTGTACAAACACGACCAAGGTTTTTATGGCTGATGAGGTTACATACACAAGGGTTATTTACCGGGATGGGTTCATTTTTTAATGAGCTTGAATGCGCCAAAACACTGCTCAACCTTATGTTTATTTTTTAACGAGCATGAACTATGTGCTAAAACTGCTCAAATCTTGCGTTTATTTTTTAACGAGCATGAACTATGTGCTAAAACTGCTCGATGATTTGCATGCCCCCAGCATCATAATGACGCATGTCAAAGGAGGGTGCCCCCCAAGCTTCATTGCAATCAACTTGGTGGTTGGAATGAAGGTTTACCTTTGAATTTTGAAAAGGGGATTTGTTTCATTTTTAATGAGGTTGACATAGCAAAGAACTATCCTCTTGACTCCTTGTTTCATTTTTTAACGAGGTTGACACGAGATAAGAACCGTCCTCGGAGCCGACAAAATATCTAGGAATCTTCCGAATCCAACCAGAAGATTGGATTAGATTTCATTTTGTAGGTTTCCACCGTGGCCACTCCCGCCAGATTACTTGGAGGATGTAGGGCGAAAGTACCCATTAAGGCAGGGTCTTTTAGGAGACCTACTCCGATATTTTGAAGCAAATGATTCCTTCTATGGATCATTGGAATGCTTCCTGTCACTTGTGAACTGTTGGGGAGAAAAGTTTGCTGGTCGACGATTGTAATTCCTTCTTGGAAGGGAAATGCAATCTTCCTGAAGTAGGTCGACACAACCGCGGCCATGGCATAGATCCAGGGCCTTCCTAGTAGGATGTTGTAATCGAGGTTTCCATCAATTACTTCAACATCAATTCCTACTGTTTTGCCCCCCAGTTCAACTTGCAAGTTACTTAAAATCCCGTATGGAGTGTATGATCGTCCATCAAATGCTTTTAACGTCGTTGACGATTTCGACAAGGGTGGTGAGCCTAAATCTTTCCAGCAACTCATCGACATAAGACATGTAGATGCCCCCTCATCAATAATTGTTCGATGAACAGTTTTGTTGAGGGCTTTCACTTGAATAAGGAAAGCTAGTTGAGCTGGTAATTGCGGGTCATATCCTTTATGATCAAAGGTCACAAGATTGGAATCTATTGGGCCAATCCCACCTATTGCTGATAATAAAGCTTGCTCTTGGGAGGGGTAATTTTGTGGTACCTCAAGTGTCGACATAGTGGGCGGCGATTGGGCCAGGTCCTTTACTATATTATAATTCTGTGCTTCTTTGGCACGAGGATTAAATGTCGATTTGTGTACTACTCCCTTTGGTAGCTTTATCATTGGCTCAGGAACGATGGGTGGCACAACTTCAGTCAAAGTTGTTGTTGAACTACTAGGTCGTTCGTTAACCTTGTTGTTCGACAGCTTTGGATTCCCGTAATCTTTACTCCTTGTCAAAGCATTATTCTGTTGCTTCGAGGTAGACAACATAAGAACTTGGGATCCGGAAGCATTTTGATTAGCAACCAGATTTTGACTTGGATTAGGAAACGGATCAGTCAATACTGCTGGGGTTTTTGAACTCTTGAAGAGTTTCTTAACTTCAGCTATATGTGGACAATCTTTCGTCCAATGATCCTCATCGCATATATGACACCCTGTCGGGGGTCTCCCTTTCCTTTTCTTTATCTTCTTGCCCCCTGGTTGCTTCAGTTGTTTGCCCTTGTCGGTCGACATGGCATTTACTTCTGAGGCAAGAAGTCGTTCATTTGCATTTTGACTAGAAATTTTGCGTTTTCCAGTCACGCCATTACTGGCGTGAGAGTTAGTATTCGATCCAGGAGGGGGAGGAATTGAAAATTCAGGTCTAGGGGCGTCAGGTATTTTGTCGTAGAGCGTGCCCGACTGAGTATATACTAAGTCTAAATATTGAGCACGAGCAATGACTTGCTCCTCTGTTACGACTCCTCCCTTGGCCACATCTTCCGTTATAGCTGGAAGTAACGACTTTATAAACCATTCAGCTAACAGCTGATCGGGAACGTAAGTTTTCACCATCCTACGACGACGTCGCCACTCATGTATATGATCAGATATGTGAGTGGCCGTTGTCTGTTTGAAGTTGGTGAGGAGTTCTGTCCCTGTTTCATACCTTATCGGTAATTGAAAATGGGTTAAGAAAGTCGTGGCTAAGGAGCTGAAATTGTCGAAAGAGGCTCTTGGTAATTCAATGTACCATTTAGCCGCTGGACCTGTCAATGTCCTCTGGAAGAGGCGAAGTCTTATCGAATCATCATTCAGGGTGTTTGATGAACACCATAGATGGAATGTCATCACATGATTCGACGGATCTTCACCAGGATTTCCATTAAATTTAGGAATGTCTGATGGAAGTTTGTGTGGAATCGTTGGCCACCAAGGGGCATAAGAAATTGGATCATTCGTCAGCCGGTTTAGATCTGGTAATTCTAGAGTTGCTACAAAGGGCAACTGTTGATTCAGGTTAGGCGAAGCATATCCAGGATAAGATGGTATCGCCTGAGCAATGGGTCTTTGCAGACCAGCATTATGCTGACAACTTAGACAAGGTTGATGGGCGTAACCATTATAGTATGGTTGCCCATTACTTACAAAGACTTGTTGCTCAGGTCCTTGATATGATTGCTGGAAAGGCGGTTGTTGAGATTGAAGCAGCTCTGGTTGTTGGACCATTTGCTGTTGACCAATACTGGATGATTGACCAGGATGAGGAGTCACAGTACTTGTTTGGGCCTGAGTCGCTCCAGATAAGGAGGCACTACCCTGAGATTGTGATTGAGTCGCTGAGCCAAGAGGTTGTTGTATTACAACAGGTAACGCTTGTACTTGCGACACATTCGCCATAGCAGGTGTGGTGGTAATATTCGACACAGGGTGGACTGGTTGCATAGAATATACAACTCCTGGTTGTTGAGGCAGTATTGGTACCCAACTGTTGGATGTAATTCCAGTTTGACCTGAACTTTGTTGTGAACTCACGGATGGGCATCCTCCCGGAGGAGGTAATGAAAAGGCATACTGCCCCCCATATGGTATCAATCCGGAACTCAAGGGGATCGATTGCCCAGGTTGACCTCCAAATGGATCAATTTGGCGAGTTTCAACATAAGAAATACCAGATGATAATCCAGACGAAGAAATAGGAACTAACCATGTCATCGTCCCTGATGGGACTCCGGCTTGTTGTTGACAACTTGCCGAGACAGATGGTATACCAGCGAACATCGTTGGAGTAGCAGTAGGAGCCTCTGCTGCTGCTGTGTCGGACGACACAGTCCTAGATGTCGACGGTTGTTCAGACATATCTAGTCTATCCAAAAGATTTCTTAGCGATTTTACAGGAACTTCCACTTGTGGTGGACTAACTTCGAAGATCAACGAGGGAAGGGTGATGATTATTCCGCTTAAAATAAATTTTATAACGACGCTTTAGACACAACTTGCTTTTTCATGTTTTAAGAGTCGAGAAAAAGCTAAAGATGACTCTAGTCGCCTTCGATGTATTAACGAGCCCGAAGTGACAAATGCTCGGTTGGACTTTTTCAGTTATAGAGTTTGAAAAAGGCCAAAAGAAACTGCTCTAGAGATCTAGGCAGAGGGTGTGCCAAACCTTTCGCGAAACCACAGAATACGTTTTACGGTACGGGTGGTCGATCTTCGTGAATGCTGTGTTCACTGCATCGCGATCAGTAGGGCGGTCGACACGGCTTCCTAAGGATAAAGGATAATTGCCTATAGGGGTCTCCCAATATACGCGACGGTACGCGGGAGCTCAATTCCGTATTAGTGCCACCGACTCTCAGGAGGAATCACCCACCTTCGTAGAGATCGACAGTCACTATGTTTAACGACGCCGGAACACGTCTCTACCTAGACCTCTAGATGTTTGTGTTATGTTACAAAGCGTTGTTATGTAAATTGAGTTTATTTTAGTGTTGATCTTGCTTAACAGTTTGTCTTTCGGGATCACCACGAGATGTATAGGTACAAATTCCTAAATGCAGCTAAAATGATAAGCAAGTTTTACAATCTTTTTAGCTTTGAAAATCCTAGCTACTGAGGGGAGAGAAAAACATTATCTTTCCACACAGAGCACAAAGCACAAACTAATGCACTTTCTCCTAGATCAATCACGCAAACTTATCAAAAATGCAAATGTAAGATGCATGTATTTCTTTTCTTTTCCCTTAATGTTGATGTAGACAAAAGGAAACTGTTGTATAATTTTCGAATTCAATTTGAAGCGTAAACAAACAAGTTTTGTCTGAAATGAAAAGACACCTTACAGGTACTTGTTTCGACACTAAAAATATATGAATTCAAACCATAAGATGAAAAATAAACAAACTCAAACAGCCATGAACAGTATCAAAACTAGCTCTTAAGATCACAAAGACACTTTTACAGTTCAGGATCTAAGAGGCCACAGCTATACTGGTTTGCTTTTCACAATGGGAAATTGTAACTGAAGCAAGAAATACTGAAAGAACAATCACAGTTTCATCACACAACTGAGGCGGAATAATGTCAAGGAAAGTTGATTTACAGCAAGTACAATGACCAGCAATCAGCAGCAAAAAATCAGTGAAAACAGGGCTAAGACACAGTGGGAAACCTCAGCAAGACACTGGCTAACTGGTCCAGCGCAGGCTCTGGTCTGTCAAATTGACTTTCAGCGCAGTTCCCGAAGGGAGTACCTGCGCTGAAATGCAGACTGCCTGTGGACAGCCTGCACTGAGACACGAGAGTTGCGTTTACAAGGAATTCCGGGTCATAAAAAGCTCAAAAATGCACTGTTTTTGCTGAAATAAAAAACTATAGGTCAAGTACAGGCTAAGGGATGATCAAGAGGATGAAAAGCTATCACAAAGAGTAAAGAGTCTTTTGTAGATAAACTCTTCAAATCTTGAATTTGCTCAGCAAATGAGCAAGAGTAGCAGTCCCTCTACTTCGCTTTTGATATAGTCAAAAGCTTTTCGATTTGGTACTCTTTTCTTCAAGAAATGAATAGCAAAATACTACAAACACCAACAAGATACTAGGCTCCCCAGCGAAGTCGCCAGTTTGTTGTGGGGAAAAGTATCCGACGCGGATGACCCTATCCCTACTCTAAAGGTGACAGTCTTTAGCAACAACTAAAAGTAAAGCTTTGATGTTTTCCTTTATGAAAGTACAGAGAGAAGGAAAAGAAGGTCAACCAACCTGGTGTCTTTCGCTTAGTCGATCCTTGTCCTCTCTCTTTGTCTCTTGTTCCCAGCTCCTTACTCTCTTTGCCGGTCCAGCTACACACAGATCCTGCACAAAACAAGAGAGGAAACTACAAGATACATGTACTCATAATTGAAGCATGGATTAGGATGAATCAAATATACATGTAAATACAATACATCAATGCAATACAAGTATATAGGAGAACATGCAAAACTTTATTGATAGAAGTAACAGGGTTCTGAGAAGGTTACAACCAATGATGGCTCCAATCCAGCAGCACCTCCCCAGCAGCAAGAACTCTCCTCTTCACCTCTAGTAAAACAATCACCCAATAGCTCTGACTGTAAACCAACAGCACCTCCTTGCTTTACACAAAATTCCAGCCTCCTTAGACCTCATAGAAGAGCCCTATATATAGGAGAGAAGAAGAGAGGATGAGTCAGCTTGAGACTGACATGAAGCTGCCTTGTGTCCTCTCCCTCTTCAGTTAAACTTCAGTCCTTGAGTCCACTTGGAGATCCTTGCTTACACATGGTGATCAAGTACCTCTTACTCATCACAGGGCGAATCTCATGAACCAAGTGTCAGTTTGGAAGCTTCCTGGGCATTTGACACCTTGCAGAATGACTGTGCCACTTGGCCAATCTCGCCTAGCGCAGGTAGCCTTCATTGGTTTTGACTTCCAGTGCAGGTACAAGGAGGAACAGTTGCATTCCAGCGCAGAAGCTCAGTGGAGCAGCTGACATGATCCAAAATAAGCCTGTTTTGAAGTGTTTTTAGGTGGAGAACTGATTGGAAGTGCTGTTGTTTGATGACCTTGTTCTTTTAGGGGTAAGAACAACATGTTTAGGGACTGAGGATCCCTGTAATTATTGACATTCCATGCTCCATGACGCGAGGCACAAAAATGTCTATAACATGGTTTTATCAGGAAAACTAGTGTCCATTCAAATCTGCTAGTCCCACTAAGACGGGTAGCTATCTTAGAAACAAACAAACTAAATTTACTTGTGTTTTCCTTTATGAGAGATAGATGAGAGAGAAGCAGAGAGTACCAACCTCAGTCTTTCGCTTGGCTCCTTGCTTGTTTCCTCCCTCCTTTGATAGAGCTTTGCTACTCTTTCCTCACTTATCCCGCTTCAAAGAACACTTGTAGAGTCAAAGCAGCATAATACCATCAAAGCATAGATATCTATAACCATAAACAATATAGGATCAGATATATATTAACCATACAAATGCATATATCAATACGAGATTCAGAAATATACAAGAATATGGAGGAAAGCTAAAATAGCTTTATTGATAGAAGTAGTAGAAGAGAGGATTACAACCCATTGGTCTGACCCAACGCCATCCTCCCAGCATGAAAGCCCTCTTCACCTCATGAAAAGCTTAGATCACCCAACACTATGATGTTTCACAGAGAAACCAACAGTGCTTCCTTACAAAATACAAAGTTCCAGCCTCTGGATCTCTAGAATGAGGGATCCATATATAGATATTTGCAGGTGGGTGAGTCAGCTTCTAGGATTTTGATTAGTTTCATTTCTCTGATAGTTCTTGGTTCCACTTGGAGATTTCATGATCTCTTACTCATCCCTGGGAGAATTCAGAGAGGCAAGTGTAAAATGGGTAGTTTCTAGAAGATTCTATGGGCTTCCACCTAGCCAACTGCCTCTGCCATTTGTCTGCTCTCACTCATCGCACCCTACAGAAGGGATTTTCAATATGCATCGCACTTTTTGCATGTGGCAGGTGAGATGCATTGCACCGTTAGCACTGAGCAGTCTATATGTCCAGTTTTGACCAGTTCTGAGTGGTTTTTCAGGGAGAACTTCTGGGAGATGATGTAATCAGCTGACCTTGTTCCTTTAGGGTATGAAACAACACTTTTAGGGGCTTAGAATCCCTTGGTTTATGGACATATGAGATTGGGTTTGCAGTGCCCAAATATTTCTATAACAGTTTCCCTCTAAAGCATGAGGTCATAAATCTTCTGATATCGAGTGAAATGCTTTATCATGAGGATCCGAGGTTTTTCGAATTGGAAGGTGACCTATAATAAGATACAATACAATACATTATCTTCATAATATTTTCATGATCTAGCTGAGGCGGGCATTCCCATGCTCAACTTTATAAATTCATTTTCATGTACATATGACAGACAATCGTCTGTGTGGCAAACTGATGATTCTAGTAGAGCCATCATCCTTTGGCTTGGATGATTATCTGTGCAGCTATGATGTACATTTTATGTCTTTATTTTCCTGAATATATCACAGCCCGGATGGATGAAACTAGATCCGGGGTCTTCAAAATCGTTCAATCTTCACCCGAAGTACAAGTCGATCCATGTGAAAAGATGTTCAGATGTCGAACATGGAAAGACATCGCCTGATTACCAGCCAATGATGTAAGTTGTTAACAGGCGCGAGAGGAATCACCGTTAATGATGTTGACCCTCAAGGTATTGTAGTACAATTCACGTGGTGTGAATACATGAGTCGATGTCAAACACCACGCAAAATCTTTAGGTCGAAGGCCATTGATGTAAGCCTGTCGCCAGAAGTGAGAAAGTTGCCATTGAGGCATGCAAGCTTCAAAGTACTGAAATGGTTGTTCCTAAGTCAACTTCTTGGATAATGAGCTGATGTTGAAAAGAAGTGACCCGTCGTAGGAGGGCCTTAATGAATCCCACATCTACAACACAAAACGGAGCAAATGATTTTGTGGAGGTGAAAACAATCTGATGATACAAGGTTCAGGGTGGCGGTCATCAAAGAATGAAGTGTGAAGGTATTGCAGCGAATGAGACGTAAGCTAGGTTGGTGATTCTCTGAGCAACTTCTCTTGAACATATCGGCGACACTGAAATGGATTGGTAGCGTTAACCCCAAAAATGGATGGTATGGAGGACCAATGGTGATATGACCGGTGAACAGAATAACCCAACCCAACTCAATCATGGTGATGGAGTGAAAGTTTCATGTTCAAGAGCGACCTGCTACCAATAAAGTTTCTTCAAGTTTTCTTCCCAATTTTCCCCAGTCATTTCTGACCAGTACCTCTTTATTTTTTTCAAGCTTGAGGAGGATAACATATGCTTGTTCTATAATTTTCCCTTCGGGAAAACCTGTCGCTATGTTTTCACAAGCCTAGCGACAGTGAAACTCGCTCTTGTCTGCATGGACAAGTTTGTCGCTATTGTTTTAACAAGTTTAAAGACAGAGTTAACTCGGTCCTTTTCAATTTTAGAGAGTCTGAAAAGAGATGGAAAGGAAACTCTAGTAATCCTTTTTCGTAATATAATCCCTTAAGTCTGAAAAAGTATAAAATAATACGAAAGGGATGACTTTTCGATAGTTTTAACGAGCCGAAAATGACAAACGCTCGATCTTTTTGTGTAATGATCCCTCAGGTCCAAAAAGATTAAAATATAGAGGAGGGATGGCACTTATGATCACTTTAACGAGCTGGAGAGGCAAATTGCTCGACAATATTTTCATATTTTACGATGAAAAGAGATTAAAGGAGACTCATTTTTTAGGAACGAGTGATATTTTCAGGTAGCAGCTGGTTCCAGGTAAGGTTTGGAACTTTTCAATCATGGCAGTGTAAAGAAGGTGGCTAACAGAATCACTCGTCGCAACTGTTCCTCAAAAGGGGTAAACAATCCAACGGAAGCGTATGATCGGCTAAAAAAGAGTGGAGGTGATGGTAAGAACACGACCAAGGCTCAAAAGCTGATAATTATGCGATTGCAAAGATTATTTACCGAAGGTGGGTTCATTTTTTAATGAGCTTAAACTCTGGGGGAACATTTGCTCATTGCTAGATTTATTTTTTAACGAGCTTGAACTTTGCGTAAAACTATTCGTGGCTTGGTTCATTTTTAATGAGCTTGAACCATGCGAAAACATATGCTCATATTCAGTTTCATGTTTACACAAGCTTGAAACGAAAAACTATGCTTGTTATAAGTTCGCATGCCCCCAACATAATGATGCAAATCGAGGTGCATGCCCCCCAAGCTTCATTTCATTCAACGAGGTGGTTGGAATGAAGGTTTACCTTCGAGATCTTTGAAAGACTCGACTTGGATTTTACGAGATCGTAATCAAAGACTCGATTTGGAAAGGGAGTTATTTCATTTTTTAATGAGGTTGACACAGGATAGGAACTGTCCTCGAAATCCATTGTATTTACAGTATTTGATAGAAAATTAAAAACTGAAGGATGATTAAGGTCGTTGGAATAATATTCGTGGTAATCTGGAAGATGGGAACGATGGTGGTAATCTTCCCATGGTGCCTCTCCTATCATCATTGATTGAATGGTTCCTTTGTCTATAGAATGTACATGTGACCAAGGATCTGAAGAGGTGCCATATTCCTTAAACCTCTCTATCCAAACACTCGATGAGCGTTGATTTGGGTTTGCCCCCCAGGCCAAGAAAATTGATTGCTACAATATTTATATTGGGATTGGGGGCAATACCTAGCGATGATCCATGCTGAAAAAATGTTCGGGAATCTTCTGAGTCTTTTAGATATAGAAGATATCATATTGCAGGTTTCCATTGTGGCCACTTCCACCAAATTACTTAGAGGCAGTAGGGAAAAGGTACCCATTAAAGTAGGATCTTTTAGGAGGCCTACTCCGATATTTTGAAGCGATTGAGAGCTTCCATGGATCATTGGAATGCTTCCCGTAACTTGTGAACTGTTGGGGAGGAAGGTTTTTTTATCAACAATTGTAACTCCTCTTTGAAAAGGAAATGCAATCTTTCTAAAGTATGTTGATACAACTGCAGCCATAGCATAAATCCAGGGCCTTCCCAGTAGGATGTTGTAATTGAGGTTTTCATCGATAACTCTGCATCAATTTCTACTGTTTTGCCCCCCAGTTCAACTTGCAAGTTACTTAAAATCCCGTACGGGGTATATGTTCGTCCATCGAATGCTTTTAATGTCGTTGATGATCTTGACAAGGGTGGTGATCCTAAAGTTTTCCAGCAACTCATTGACATAATGCAGGTAGATGCCCCCTCATCAATAATTGTTTGATGAACAGTTTTGCTGAGGGATTTCACTTGTATGAGGAAAGCGAGTTGAGCTGGTAACTGAGGTTCATATCCTTTATGATTAGAGGCCACGATATTGGAATCTTCTGGGTCAATCCCACCTATTGTTGATAATAGAGCGTGCTTTTGGGAGGGGCAATTTTGTAGTACTTCAAGTGTCGACATAGCATATGGCGATTGGGCCAGATCCTCTACTATATTATAATTATGTGCTGCTCGGGCACGAGGATTAAATGTCGATTTGTGTACTACTCCCTTTGGCGGCTTTATTTTTAGCTCAGGAATGATGGGTGGCACAACTTTGGTTGAAGTTGTTGTCGAACTACTAGGTTGATCTCTAGCCTTGTTGTTCGACAGTTGTGGATTCCCATAATCTTTATTCCTTGTCGATATCAAAGCATCATTTTGTTGTTTCGAAATGGACAATAAGCACTTGGGATAGGGAAGAATTGTCGCTAGTAACCAGATTGGTTTCTCGGTTTGGAAACGGATCGGTCAATACTACTGAGGTTTTTGAATTCTTAAAGAATTTCTTAATCTCAACTTTATATGGACAATCCTTCATCCAGTGGTCTTCATCACATATGTGGCATGTCGAAGGAGGTTTCTTTTGCCCAGAATGATTTGCAGAAGATTTTTCAAGAAACAAATCATCCTGTTTCTTCTTTTTGCTTTTCCCTTTCTTCTTGCCCCCTCGTTGCTTTGGTTCTTTGCCTTTGTCAATAGACACAGCTTTAACCTCTGAGGCAAGAATTTGTTCATTTGCATTTTGACCAGAAACCATACGGGCTTTCTTAGATGTAGCCTTTACGGTTTTCGTGCTGGTCATACCTATCACGCCATCGCCGGCATGAGAGTCTTTGTTTGATTTAGGAGGAGGAGGAATGGAAAACTCTGGTCTAGGAGCATCAGAGATTTTGTCATAGAGCGTTCCAGACTGAGTATAGATCAAGTCTAGATATTGCGCACGAGCAATGACTTGCTCTTCATTGACAAACCCCCCCTTAGCCACATCTTCTGTAATAGAAGGTAACAATGACTTAATAAACCATTCAGCTAGCAGCTGATTAGGAACATATGTTTTTACCATTCTACGTCGACGTTGCCACTCATGAATATTATCAAATATGTGAGTGACTGTTGTCTGCTTAAAATTGGTAAGAAGCTCCGTTCTCGTTTCGTACCTTATCGGTAACTGAAAATGGGTTAAAAAGGTGGTGGCAAGGGCGTTGAAGTTATCGAATGAAGCTCTAGGCAATTTGATGTACCATTTTGCTGCCGAACCAGTTAACGTTCACTGAAAAAGGTGAAGCCTAATCGAATCATTGAGAGTGTTAGACGAAAACCACAGATGAAAGGCCATCACATGATTCGACGGATCTTTACCCGGATTTCCATTGAATTTAGGAATATCTGATGGAATTTTATGAGGAATCACCAGCCACCAAGGGGCGTAAGAAATTGGATCATTTGTTAGCCGATTCAGATCTGGTAATTCTAAAGTCACTACGAAAGGCAACTTTTGATTCAGGTTTGGCGAAGCATACCCAAGATAAGATGGGATCCCCTGAGCTGTGGGTCTTTGCATACCAGCATAATGTATTTGATGCTGATAACTTTGATATGGTTGATGGGCGTAACCATTATAATATGATTGTTGGTAACCATTTTTAATATACGACTTCCCATTACCTGCAAAGCTTTGTTTCTCAGGTCCTCCGTAAGCTTGCTGGAATTGCGGTTGTTGATATTGCACCAACGATCTGTGAGACCATTTGGTGTTGCCCAATACTGGATGTTTGACCAAGATGAGGGGTTATAGTACCCGTTTGAGCCTGAGTTGCTTCAGTTAAGGATCACTAATCGGCGGTTGTGATTGAGTCACGGAGATGAGACGCTGTTGTATTACGACCTGAGAGACTGGAGGTTGACATACAATAGGAAACGCTTGTACTTGAGACACCGTCACAATAGCTGGTGTAGTGGGAATATTCGACACAGGTTGATTTGGTTGTATAGAATATACAACTCTTGGCTGTTGAGGCAGTATTGGTACCCAACCACTGGATGTGATTCCAACCTAACCCGAATTCTGTTGTGAACTCTCATATGGTTGTTCTCCCGGAGGGAATAATGAAAAGGCATACTGCCCCCCATATGGCCCAAACCAGTGTTCAAAGGGAAAGTTGGCCTTTGGAGACTGGACTGCCCAAATTGATACTGATGTGAAGGATCAATTTGTTGAGACTCAACATAAGAAATTTCAGATAAGGTTTCAGATAAACAAGTAGGAACAAACCATACTGTCGAAACAGTCCCTGAGTGGGCTCCATCTAGTGGTTGAGAACTAGTTGGGACAAATGGTACACCAGCGAAAATTGTCGGAGTGGTGGCAGAAGGTTCCACTGCTGCTGTATCGGATGACACAGTCCTCGATGTCGATGGTTGTTCAGACATATCGAGTCTATCCAAAAGTTTTCCTAGCGATTCTATAACAACTTGCGATGAAGACTAACTTCTGTAGTAGAAGGATACAGGTGGATCCCAGTTCCAAAATGTAATGGAGTACTGGATGGAAGATCCTCCACAATCTCTTCTATAGAAACCAGTCCAGGTGGAAGCGGTAGACCGTCAAGTCTGTAAAATATTTCTGATGCCGAAGAAGGTACAGATTCTGCAGCGACATATGTTGGGGGGGTGACACCTTTCGAATCAGCACTAGATGGAGTTGGTTCAGGAATAGAAGTGTTTACCGTTACACTAGGATCAGTTCTAATGTCCTCTTTTAACTACGGAACTTCTTCTGTAGAGGCAGGGATACCAGAAATAGTTGGAGTAACTGGAGTCTCTGAGGATGTTGAAACAAAAGTTTCAAATAAACTAGGAGACTTTGACCCAGTTAATCGAGATCACTTCGCCAGAATGATTTTGTTTCCGGAGTCAAAGACGGTTGACTCGTTAGTCTCCGTGAACGACGGCGTTTTGATTGAATTTCTTCCATGATTTCGGATTACTTGATCAACTCAAAATAAAAAGGGGAAAATGTGATTCCGAATTAAATGAATTTTATGACGCTTTGACACAACTTGCTTTTTCAATTTTTAAGAGTCGAGAAAAAGCTAAAGATGACTCTAGTCGCCTTCAATTTTTAATGAGCCTGAAGTGACAATTTCTTAGATGGACCTTTTCTTTTAAGGAGTTTGAAAAGGAAAGAAAGTGAGTACTCTGGAAATCTAGACAAAGGGATTACCAAACCAATCACAAAACTGCAAAATACTTTTTAAGGTACACCAGTCAATCTTCCTGAATTTTGTGTTCATTGCATTGCAATCTATAGGGCAGCAGACACGGCTTCCTAAAGATAAAGGATATAGCCTATTGTGGTCTCCCAATATATACTCAACGATACGTGGGAGCACAAGTTTGTACTGGCAATTGTCGTATCAAAGAGGAGGAATCACCCAACCTACGATGAAGACGATAGTTACTAGGCTTTACGACGCAGGAATACATCTCTAGCCTAGACTTCTAGATGTTGTGTGTTAGGTTCCAAAGCGTTTTTATGTTCATTGAGGTTTATTTTATAGTTGATATTTCTTAAGAAGTTTGCCTTTAAGGTTCACCGCATGATGTAGATATACCATTCCTAAATATGCAATCTAAGATGATAAACAATCGTTTACTTTCTTTTTGCAATGAAAATTCTAGCTACTAAGGAAAGAGAAATAAAAATCTTCCAACATAGAGCAGAGAGCACACACTAAGATGCACTGTCCTAAATCAATTTCTGCATGCAGTCTAAATCCAAATTCACATGCATGTATTTGTTTTTCGCTTTCTTAATGTGTGAATGACAAAAAGAATGCTAAGCACAGATCTGAACTACTTTTCTTTCAAAGCGACAGTACTAACAATTTTCTTTTCAAAAAATGAAAGGAAGACTAAGACGACACTTTGCAATTTCGAATTCGAAAAACGAAAGGAAGAGTAAGACGACACTTTGCAATTTCGAATTCAAAAAAACGAAAGGAAGACTAAGACAACACTTTGCGATTTCGAATTTAAAATTTCTTTCGACACTTGAAATACTATTGATTCAAATCAAATACAATAGCAAAAGTGTAATTGACTATCTAAAAGAGGAAGACTACGACACTCTTTTCTTTGACTGAAAACGACACTTGCAACACTTTCAAATCAAAAGACGACAGTTTGATTAAGCTACTGTTTACAAAGGAGAACTGTAAATGACGAAAAATACATAAAAACATTCACAATTCCTTATCAACGGAGGCTGAATAATGCAAAGGAAGAGAGTTTCAACAGTGATATACTGATCACAGACAGTAAAACTACTGAATAAAGCTGAAGACAATGAAGAGAAAACCAAAATCTGGAAGCAGAACAATTTCACCTAATCATCGCACCTGTAACACAGGGAAACAGAGATGCATCTCACTTGCAGCACACAGGAAGTGCGATGCATCCAAGTTGCCAATGAGAGACACTGCGATGGTCCAGGGACGAGACTGAGCTTCGTTTTCACTCACAGTTTGCAGCTAAGTTCGAGGATTTAAGCTGAGCTAATGATAGACAGTAAACACAAAGTATAGGGGCTGATCTAATGAGGTTATTTGAGCTACCACCAAGGCACTTAGGATGTTTTCAAGTCAGATGTTCAGTTCATAAACTAACCCGGAGATTGACTGAAGTAGCGTTGATCTACTTTGCAGTTGCATAGCAAAAGCAGTTCGAAGGCTAGCTGGCTTAACTTCAGGCTCCATCTATAGTTTTTAAAGCGAAAAAATAGAAGCAAACAAACAAACTATTCGCTCCCCAGCGGAGTCACAATTTTGTTATCAGGAAAACTAGTGTCCATTCAGAGCTACTAGTCCCACTAAGACGGGTAGCTATCTTAGAAACAAACAAACTAAAGTTACTTGTGTTTTCCTTTATGAGAGATAGATGAGAGAGAAGCAGAGAGTACCAACCTCAGTCTTTTGCTTGGCTCCTTGCTTGTTTCCTCCCTCCTTTGACAGAGCTTTGCTACTCTTTCCTCACTTGTCCCGCTTCAAAGAACACCTGTAGAGTCAAAGCAGCATAATACCATCAAAGCATAGAGATCTATAACCATAAACAATATAGGATCAGATGTATATTAACCATACAAATGCATATATCAATATGAGATTCAGAAATATACAAGAATATGGAGGAGAGCTCAAATAGCTTTATTGACAGAAGTAGTAGAAGAGAGGATTACAACCTGTTGGTCTGACCCAGCGCCATCCTCCCAGCATGAAAGCCCTCTTCGCCTCATGAAAAGCTTAGATCACCCAACACTATGATGTTTCACAGAGAAACCAACAACGCTTCCTTACAAAATACAAAGTTCCAGCCTCTAGATCTCTAGGATGAGGGATCCATATATAGATATTTGTAGGTGGGTGAGTCAGGTTCTGGGATTTTGATTAGTGTCATTTCTTTGAAAGTTCTTGGTTCCACTTGGAGATTTCATGATCTCTTACTCATCCCTAGGTGAATTCAGAGAGGCAAGTGTCAAATGGGCAGTTTCTAGAAGATTCTCTGGGTTTCCACCTAGCCAACTGCCTCTGCCATTTGTCTGCTCTCACTCATTATACCCTACAGAAGGGCTTTTCAATATGCATCGCACTTTTTTCATGTGGCAGGTGAGATGCATCACACCCTTAGCACTGAGCAGTCTGTATGGTCTAGTTTTGACTAGTTCTGAGTGGTTTTTCAAGGAGAACTTCTGGGAGATGATGTAATCAGTTGGCCTTGTTCCCTTAGGGTATGAAACAACACTTTTAGGGACTTACAAGCCCTTGGTTTATTGACATATGAGAATGGGGTTGCAGTGCCAAAATATTTCTATAACAACTGGGCTATGGAAAATGATGTTGGGCATTCAAAATGGAGCAGAAAATTTACAATGTCTTGATACCAATCTGGCAATAGAAATTTGTCATCAATATGTAAAGGGCTAATCTGATCTAAAGGTAAAGGTTCTTGTGGATTCTTTTGGTTGAAGAGAAGGTTTTTGTGGATTCTCCCCTTGTAAAATTAGGAAAAATTCTTGTGGATTCTTCCCTAGTGCAAGGACAAAAGGTTCTTGTGGATTCTTCCCTTGTACAAGGACAGAAGGTTCTTGTGGATTCTTCCCTTGTTCTTCTAAAATAGAATTGATTCCAAGCACTTTGCAATTGGATTCTGCTAGAAGCTTGGGTAATCCATGGCCTTTTACTAGCTTTGTAGTTTTGATAGTTAGATCAAACTCAAGTATTTGAGTGATCCACATACCTCTTTTCCCATCAGTGTTAGGTTGAATTAAAATGATTTTTACAACACCATTAGGAACATAAGCAGTAATTGGTGAATGTAGGACATACATCTTGAAATATTTAAGGGCTTGAATGAAGGCATAAGCTTGCTTCTCGATTATGTCATACTTAAGCTTAGCATATCTCATAACCTTACTGAAAAAGGCTATGGGTTGGTGATGGGAATATTCATTCTTTTGTAATAGAACAGTAGCAAGGGTTGTTTCTGAGGCAAAAGAAAAGATACTAAACGGTTTAGTATAATCAAGGTTGGCCAAGGTGGGAGATTCGGAGATAGCTTTCTTGATATGATAAAATGCATGCCTGGAAGAGACAGTCCATTTAAATTCATGATCCTTTCGGAGCATGTCAGTTATATCTTTTACAATCTCTACATAATTTGGGATGAATCTCCTTAAAAAAATAATCTTACCCAAAAAAGCTTGAATTTCTTTCTTGTTTCTAGGTAAGGTCAATGTTTCAATGGAAGACACACGCTTGGGATCAATTACCACTCCTTCCTTTGAAATTATATGGCCCAATAGGTTTCCTTCTTTGAGAGCAAACAAAGACTTTTTAGGGTTCAATGATATCCCAAATTTCCTACATCTGTCAAAAACCTTGATCAAGTGCTTTAGATGTTTGTGATCAGATTTAGAAAAAACATTAATGTCATCAAGATAAATAGCCACAAATTTGTTTACCTGACCCATGAAAGCTACATCCATAGCTCTCTAAAATGTTTCTCCAGCATTTGATAAGCCAAATGGCATTCTAACGTACATAAATGTACCCCAGGGTGTAGTGAAGGTTGTCTTTTCCCTGTCTATTGGATCAACATTCACCTGATTATAACCTGAAAAACCATCAAGCATAGAAATTCTTTGTGATCCTGAAACCATTTGAAGTAACTGATCCATTTTAGGCAAGTCCACACAAAGTCTGATTTCTCCATTCTTTTTCCTAACAGGAACTAAATTTGCAACCCAATTAGAATATCTAAGAGGGAGAATGATCTAGGCATCTAGCATTTTCTTGATTTCATTTTCGACAATTGGTAGAAGGGCTGGATTAATCCTCCTAAGTTTTTTTTGTTAATGTACTACTTTTGGCTTCAAAGGGATCTTATGTTGTATTAATGAAGTGTCATAGGTTTTAAGATCAGCATAGGTCCAAGCAAAAACATCCTTATAATTTTGAAGTAACCTAATATATTGAGTTTTAATCTCAGGGTCTAGAGATGCACAGATTTTGATGCTTTTCGCATCATCATTTGTTCCAATGTTAATTTCTTCTATGTCCTCTTCCGAAGAATGCACTAAGGATTTCGGAGGACATCATTTTGATCAAACAACTTTTTCTAAAGGTATCAAGCCTTTGGGAAGGAAATTGTTAGACAATTGAATAATATCATAATCAGCAATTTTTGAACTGAAATCTGAAGTATCATTCTCACTTGTATTTTCGTTTATTTCATATCTATGTTCATCAATTTGTAGAACAGAAAATTGATCTACAACTTACAGAAAATATTTCAAGTGTTCATCATCTTCAAATATATGCCAGTGTTTTAGATTGTCTCGGATAGATGGTTTATACTTGACTTGTATTTGGTAGAGTAAATTAGTCTGATTAGGAATTTTAAATGAACTAGCAGAAACAGCTAAGGCATCTGCATAAATATTCTGATCTCTTGGAATATAAGTCAAATTAAAAGCATCAAAGAAGTTTTCAACTGAATCCCATACTTCATTTCGGTAATACCTAAGTCTAGGGTGTTTAGTCTGGCAAATATTTCTCACTTGCTTGACAATAAGTTCAGAATCAGTAAAAACACTTAAGTTTTGAACCTTTAAGCTTTTGGCTAATTTCAATCCCAAAAGGAAAGCTTCATATTCAGCCACATTATTTGTAACTTCAAAGTCGAGCTTACATGATTGGGTAATGTTTTCTTTTTCTGGTGATATTAAAACTACTCTAGCTCCTGATCCATATTTTGTACAAGAGCCATCAAAGAATAGTTTCCATATATCAGTTTGATTTGGTACTAGACTTTCAGTTACATCTTCAATTTTAACTTGAGTTTCATGCACTTGGTTTGAAGAGAGTTGAAAGCAACCAAAATCTTGGTAAATTTCATAAATGAGATGGTTCCTTAGCTGGTCTATTTTGCAAACAGTGTGCACAAATCTCACCTCCCTATATAATCTTAGTTGTTCTCCCCCATAAACTAGAATAGTAGCATAAGGCATATCCATCTGAAGAGTTCCCCCTAATTTGGCATAGCAAGACCTTAAAAGGACCATTCCAAATTTGGGAGGGATATCTATGACAACTATATCAAGTACTACACTTTTCATTGGAATTTGGGCAAGGGTGACTACTAAATCCTTAATCCATCCTAATCAAGGCACCTTTTTAGAATCAAAGGTGTACAAGTCATGATAGCATCTAGTTATGTCAAGTTTCAAATGATCCATGATAGTTTTTGGCATGAGGTTATGTGATGCTCCAGAATCAAGCATACAATTATACAACATGGAATCATTTGTCTTAAGAGTTACATAGAAAGGAGGTACTATTTCATCTATAATATCTGAGCTTGGGCCAAAAACAACTGCTCGTTTTTCATCTTGCAGACCGATGATATCACCTTCAACATCAACCGAGGTATTTTGTATCCATTTGGAGACCTGATTTTGATACCCAGGGTTTTTAGAAAGTTCTGAAAGAGGAATTGGGATTTTAACTCTTTCTAACTCATTTTCAACATTAAATGTAGTCAATGTATTTTTGTCATTTTGAGGAATGTCAATTGGTTGTTATAATGGTCGAATTCGTTTCAGTTTGAGTAGTTTTGGCACAAGGTTCAATGACTGGAGTTTCCTTAGGAGGTCTTCTAGGGCCAGGCCTAGGCTTAAGGTCATATTTTTTGTGCAACTCTACAATTAAAAATTCAAAGAAGGCACGGTATTTAGAAACCTGTGAATATTCTTGATCTTCTTGAACCTAATTTTGTTGTGTAAGAGGAATAATAATTGTTTGATCAAAGGAAGTATCCATATCATTTATATCTTCATTGATGGTCATAGTATTATCATCAAGTTGAAGATCATCTACCAACAAAGGAGTGGGAATCTGCTAATCATTACTAGGTCTCTGAAGAAATTGTAATTGTGGATTTCTTTTATACTGACCTTGATTTTGATTTTGGGGCCTAGAAATTGTTTGTTGAATTGTCCTAGGTTGAGTCTCAATCTTGGAAATTCTATTAGATCGATTTCTAAGAAGAGAAGTTATTTTATCTATTTTAGAATCTTCAGTTTTAGTCTTAGAGGAACTAGAAGCCTCTGGTGTCGATTTGAGTTTTATTTGGGCCTTTTCCTCTTTAGCTTTCAAAGAAGTTGAAGCAGCCCTATTTTCTACCTCAATAGCATTTGTTTTCATATCTTCAAGAGTTCTTGAAGTTCTCTCTCTCAGCATAACAGCAAAATCATCATCAAAGTCTTCAGAAAATCTAGACTTTGCTGCTACTACAGGGGGTTTACAATCAAGGGGCATTTTATGATAAAGCTTATTGAATCTTTTGATAAATTCTGATACAGGTTCACCAAAATTTCTTTTAAGTTCATCAAACTCGGTGAGAAAGTAAAGAGGATCTTTTTTCACACCCCACTGGTTTTTAAATATATTTGTAAGTTCTTCCCAATTTCTAATGGAATTTGCAGGTAACTGCCTAAACCAAATTCTTACATTTCCTTCAAGTGATTGTACAAAAAACCTCATGTAAACGTTTTCTTGTTCAATATTCATGTTATCTACAAATTCTAAAAAGGCTTGAAGATTGTCTTCAACAAAAGTACCGGTTTCTCCATTATACCTGGAAAGGTATTTCAAGTATCCAGCTGGGAATGCATCAAGATTAGGAGGTAAGATAAAGTTGCGTATCTAGCCTGTAAATTAGTTAAGAAAGCCATAGTGGGAGGTGGTGTATGAGGTGTTTGTGTGGATGAAGAAGTTGAAGAAGGTGATTGAGGGGGTGAAGAACTAGTTGGAGGTGAAGAAGGAGGGGATCTCCTGAATGATTTCAAAGGAGTCTTAAGAACTAACTTCTGGACTTGTGGATGAATACCTTCCTTTGTTTCAAAGAGTGGATTTGAATACACAGAGAAGGTCTCTTCGGGTTGTTCAAAAGTAGAAGCTTCAAGTTGTCCAAAAGTGGGAGGAAACGAATAAGTGGTAGGGGATATGAAATCTGTTGGTTTATATTCTGGTAAATTAACACCCAAGTCAGACTCAGTTTTAGGTGATCCTGGTGGTAGTGAGGGTTCTGGATGAGATTCAAATGAATGAATGAGGAATGTTGATTTAAAATCAACTCCCCTGTTTAAGAGTTCAGCAACCCTAGGTGATAAGTGGGAGTAATCTGGATTGGATGGAATGTTACTATAAGGATTAAATGATGGTCATACTGCAAGACTGAAGAGGAAGAAGAAGAGGGTTGATGTCCCCTTTTAGAACTAGCTTTCCTCAGAATTTTTTCAGGGTCTGACAGAGGATCAACTAAGTTACCCTCTGAACGAGATCTGGTGTGCTTAAAAGGTGCCAGTTTGGGAGATTGGAGTCGCCAGGTGAAGGATTTTAACCTTTCTATACCTTTAATCACCTTAAATGATTAGAATACGTACCGTTGCCCCCAGGAAAACTTAATGAAATTCGAGTCCCCAGCAACGGCGCCATTTTGATGTTGTACCTCTTAGATAATAATGGTCAGCTATTATGCTAGAGCATCTAAGATAAATGTTTTGGGGGTTTTTTTTTAATTTGGGAGACCAATGGATGAAACAGATATAGAACTGATGTGCCTAACCTCTTGAATAATATCAATATCTCAGCAGAGGGCTGCTATAAATATTTACATAGTGAAATAGCTTTTATGGTGATGAGTAGAAACAGAAAATTAATATGATTGCCACAGTTTTCAAATTGAAAGCTAGATAATCATAAGTATGAAAACCTTTAAACTATGTTTATAGGTTTGAGAAAATACACATGAGCTTACAAAAGATGTTGATGATTTATTAATTTTGAGGGAACTAAATAAATAAACAGTCCATTCATTCTCTTTATAGATTATCACTTCAAAAATCTTATAGGAATAGATTGAAATATAATTACTCCTACCTAGTTATCTCTGCAATACATAAGTATATGAAGAAAAACATAATGAATGACACTGGAAACACTTACAGGAAACACAAACTATGCAAAATAGAATTCAGAATCTTTTGCTTCATATTAATGATCCAAAAAAATTAATTACATTAGATGTCTAGAAATGCTTCTTCAAGGGTGCAACCCTTGATAACTCATGGAGAGAGTTATTTATACAATAGTAGGACGAAAAATATCCTAAACTGCTTTTACAAAAATAGATTATTTACACAATCAAAAATAAAATTGTCTAATGATCTGGCACTGCTTTGGTGCTGCATTGTTTGATGATTATCACTAAAAAAGTTGAAAAGTGGTTGAAGCTGGCTGACTGCTCCCTCAAAAGCTGAATGTTGTTCAATAATCCTTAATCAAGTGAATCTGTTAATTCTTCCCAGCGTTTCTTATCTGGGATAGAAATCCTTGTTACCCTCCTGTAGATTTCATCCATCTCAGTGTATTTAGTAAAAGTGGGTTTTACCAAAAATATATGCTTGATTTCATCCAAGATGAAGAAAGAATCCCTGAGTGTTTTTACTATGAGAGTTGGTGTTGTTGATCCTTTGATACTGGCTACTAAAGCTGCATGGGTGCCCACCTCTATTAAATTTTTGACATAATCCTCAATTGGCATCAATTTATTATTAATAACCATCATAGAAGGTAAACCTTTGCTGATCAAAGGTTCAATTTTGTTGAAGAATCTCTGAACCATGTTGTTAATATTGCTGCACTTTTTTTGTAGCTGAAGGTTAATATTTCTCTTAGTGATAATCTTCTTATAATATTGTTGCAGTTTTTTCACGTATCCTTAACTCCTCAAGCTCATAGTCATTCTTGGAATTCAGAAATTTGATTATATCAGAGGTAGTCTCTGGAATATCCTCTAGCTGTCTAGTTATGGATTTCACTACTTCCTGAGCTTTCTCCAAGAGATCTTTTTTTATTGAATATTATCTTAATGGAGGGCCAAATCTCCTTGATTTCCTCTGTGATTTCTTCCCACATAATTTCTTTTGCTAAACCCAACTTGTTTCCTATGAAATAATCTATGAGTTCTTTCTTTAACACTTCCACTTGGCCTTTAAGTTTGTTTGTTTCAGTTGTGTGTGTACTATCTAATATAGACTTAAAAAGCCGTAATTCTTTGAGTTCATCCTTTAATTTATTGATTTCTCCTATCTAGATAGACAGGTTCTAAACAGCTTCAGTAAGTTGTTCCGCTCCTTCTTCTGTACCTATTTTTGATGTAGTGGCTGTAGTAGAAACTGTAGTGATGGGAACTATTCCAAGAGAGACTACATCCACTGAAGTTTGAATGTTCTTGATAGCTTCCTCATTCTCCTTAACCAATTTCTCCATATGATCCTCCATTTGATTTATTTGCAAATTATGTTCTATGATGTGCTTCATCGTGTCTGAATTCTGAGTCTCTGTCTCCTCGATTTCTTTGGCCATTGGATCCTCAGATGCTGGTAGTTTCAGCTATTTCTTTAGTGTTGCAACTTCGGTGTTCTTTTTCTTAATGAGCTCCTCTGCAGCATTTATGTTTAATGGATCATATCCCATCCTTAGCACTAGATTTTCCACGGATTGAATCTTGGCATCCTTTGCTAACGAGGAGACCTTCTCCAACTTTAATTGTGACTAAATGTTAGCCAATGTAACCTGCAATTTTGACAAAATCATAGCAGTGTTTGTCAAGGTTGAAGCAATCATCTGTCCGGTTTGTTTTTGCATCTCAATTCGATCAATTGGATGCACATCATGAACATTGAACTCAAAAGAAGTGTGTTTCTGATATTTTGCTGCAGTCCTAGCCTGGGGAACTTGGGCCTGCAAGAAAGCCATTTGCATCTTCCCCTTCTCACAGTCAAATACTGAAAGAAGTCTTGCTTGAGAGCTGGAAGAATGCTTACAGAACTGGGTGTAAGTATTCAACTTCAATTCCTCATTATTTCTTTTGATTTCACTAAAGACATGGAATATGTCTTCCTCTTTATTCTCTGGAATGCCTCCAACAACTTGGACTATCTATTGTTCATGAGAAGTGATAGACTAAGTTGGAGATTGTATAGACTGTTCACCAGACTGTGAATCAACATTCATAGAGACTCTTTGTTTCTTTTTCCTGTGAAAAAACTTGAAGCCTTGGCTTGTTGCCTCTGTTACAGGTGAAGATTGTTCTTCCCTCCCTCTCTTGGTTTTCTTTTCCTGTGCAATTGGGGTGTTCATATTTGATGTAGAGATTACCTGCTTCTCAGCCTCCTATAGGGTATTCTCTGTCCATTCCAACTGATTCTTGAACTGTTATATCTCAGACCTAGTTGTATGATGATATGGTGTGAACTTATTTTCCACCCTGATTTTGGAGATGACTCCTAATGGGTCATATGACCAAGAAAAACTCAGAGCAAATTTCATTTCTTTTAACAGCTTATCAACTTCCTCCCCTACTGCCCTGGTATTACAAATGAAGGGACCAACTTGAGCTTTGAGCTTAAATTGAAAATTCTTTTTGGCAGATACAAAATGTACTTCATCTGCATTCAATATTTTCCTCAAGTACTCCAATGCAAAGATTCTAACAGGGAGGTACTTTGGCAGTTTGTAGGGTGGAAGCTCACAGCCAAAAACCCTGATTTCTGTGTAGTTCTGGTAGTAATACCAATCTCCTGTTGCAGCTTGATATATGAACTGAAGTTCTTTGAAAATCTCTTCACAGAGCCTTGGTAAAGGAGAGTTGCTCATAAGGCTGAGGGCTGGATGAATTAACAGTTCTATGAACTGCTTATATGTGAATTCTTCTTTCTCCTTCATCCCCATGGAAGTCCAGAAAATCACTGACTGTGGAGATCCTTCTTCATTGATTTTCTGCAAAGAAAATGGGAATTTCTCCCCCTAAAAATATATAAACAGATACATAAGTACTGAAGCATACTTGAATACTTCTTCAGTGTTAAATTTGACAAACTGCTCATGTATGATTTCAGCTATGAAATGACTGAAATCATAAATAATAGTAGGCTTAGAATCAGAAGAAAACATGGATAAGAAACCAAGGATGGCTTCATTGACAGACTGATCAGAGTGATAACTAAGCAAATAGGACAATATCGTAGTAATATGAATGGTTCTATCAGGAAACATAGATGAATCATAAGGGGGATTTCTCTTTGGTAGAGGACTACCAATTGCTAAAAATAGTTCCAGGGTCTGGGATCTCTTGGTAAAGTCCAATTTGTTATAAGCTTCTATTAGGTTTTCATGAGAAAAAGGATGAGTTGGTGTAGTGGCAGGGGCCTGCAACATTTTCTCAATTGAATCAGCGTTAATAGGACAGAGGATTTCTCCAGTAGGTGAGATAATGGCTCTCTGGCTGGGATCATAGGATTCATGGCATTTTCTCATGAACTCTGGAGCTCTGTGTATTTGTGGAAAAATATAGTGAGGTAATTGGGATTCCCAGAGCCTAATTTCATCACTCTGGTCAATTAGTTGCTCTTCCCACCAACAATAAATTTCAAATAAATCAAATTGAGAAGAAGTCTCAATGATTTTGCAATCCTTGTCAACTAATGGAGTATGGTGGAAATCAATTTGTGGTTGAATTAGAGGATTTGAAAATTCTGAAATTTCTTTTCCCTTGGGAGGAATTTTGTCAAACAAAACTACAGAGTGTAAATGAAAAAATGGTAAAAGGAGTTACCAGAGTGGAGATAGGTAACTGACAAGTAGACCTGGAATGTGTGCTTGCGAACAGGACAAGTGGTTGCTAGAATGTCAGACAGTGGCTGATCTGTTGAGCAGGTGGGCTTGAAGAATACTCTCGGTCACAGAACTTAACTGTGAACCTTTGAAATGCATGACACAGTGTTTATAAAGAGAAAAATGGAGTGGGAAGGTGGCGCCGAACATTTGAAAGTTCATTAATTATCCAACGGGTTAATTAATGGACATTTGGTTATAAATGCGTGGGAGTGAAAATGAATGGGAAACATATAGGTAGTAGATGATTGGATGGGAAATATGAAGTGAACATGATGGTCTTGTCTTATGCGGGGAGGTGTTTTTCCAAGCCATCGCACCGCTTATGAGGGTCAGGCGGTATTTGGGAGGGGTCACCTGATCTACTCCAGCGATTGACACGTAGCAGTCGGGAGGCCGAGGAAAACTGCTTTATCGGGTGGGTAACGATAAGTCATCAAGCGCGCTCGATATGGTAGTGGACCGTCGGATGAGGGGGATGGTGATCGAATGGCAGTCGGGCGAGGGAGGTACACAGATGAAATGAACTGAGGTGTCGGAGGGGTCGTAAACGGCTATGAAGGATACCGCATTCGAGGGTAAGACGGAGTGGTTTTTGGTTTTTGGATTTCTACTCCCAAAAGACTAAAACGTAACTTTTGTGGTTTATGTAGGAAGTACCAAAGACTACCCATTTCGGCGCCCCCCCCCCCCCCCCCCCCCCCCCCCACCACCTGATAAACTTCGGATGGCAAATGAGGGCCGAAATGGAGTGTGGGTCATATGATTGCATAGGAGTGTGAGGGATGAGAGGTAAGGTGGAGGGAATCTAACATGTGAGTGGGGAATGAACGGTGGGGTCGCAATATGATAGGCGGACGCGACAGCTATGGGTCCGAATGATTTAACGAATGGAGTGATAGCATATGAATGAAATAAAATAAGGTCAAAATTTTAGTTATTCGAAATCCCGTCATCAATATGTTTCCTAATGTTTTGATCTTTAGGAAATAATGATTTAAACATCCCAAACTTTCACATTTCTACCTACCCTTCTACTCCTAAAATTTTTACTTATCCTTTCAGAGTGCATTTAAACTAGCAACCCAATATTTTCTTTTTATGAACAATCTATCTCTATACCTTATTTCTTCCATTGGCTCAGATTAAATTGTTGAGCCAATTTATTTTCTACCTATGAGAATTAATTTAAAACAAATCCAATTATGATGCAACTGTATAATTGGATAAAATAACCTAGTGTGGCATCTAAACAAATTGCACACAACTATTATTTTTCAAACTGAATTTAGAACAAAGTAGTGGCTTTTAGATTTGAAACACTTTCAGAGTTGATTTATTTTTCTTTTTTGTCTAACCTAACATTTTATTTTTCCTTTATTTTCTAGGGCATCTATCCTAACATTTTCTTTGATATGGACATATTTATCAAAATATTTTCCTAACATTTTTTATTCAATATTTTTTTGTCCATATCCTATCTTAACATTTTGTAAATACATTTTCATTTTTTGTCTAATTTATTCTAACTTATCAAAACCAAAAAATGCTACAACACAACCAAGGCCTTTTTCTAGACTTTTCCATCCTCTAAATCCATTGCCTCCCTAACAATTATATGATTGCCATCAATAATAAACAAAGAAAATTTTGAATAGAAATAAGGTGGAGTATGCCTTTTTGATTGCCTTATTTTCTAAACTAATCTCCTCAATACTAGAGTATGTGGTTCTTTATCTTCTTCTTATTATTATTATTTAGTAGAGTCTAATTCATCATCCTTCAATTCAAACTCTATCTTCTCTAGTTATTTCTCTTTTGCTAGGACTTTTTGTTTCAAAACATATTTGATTTCTCTAAATACCACATATTGACTATCCATAACCTTCTTATTTGATAGTTTTCAAAGCTTGTAACCTTTCAGACCATCTTTATATCCAATAAAGATATAATTTTTCAGAATTAATATCAAGCTTAGTCCTATTTTCCATTGGAACATGTACATAAGCATCATAGCCAAATACCTTGAGATGTTTGAGAGGTGGTTTCTTACTAGTCCATACCTAATGTGGAGAATTTTTATCCAATGTTAATGAGGGTGATTGATTTACCAAGTAACATGTAGTATCCACTACCAATGCCTAGAATTATATCCTAACCAAACACCATTAAGTATGCTCCGTGCTTTTTCCATTAGTGTTCTATTCATCCTTTCTTTAAGTCCATTATGTTGACGTGTGTCTGGAGTAGCACTCTACCTTTGTATACCACACTTATTACCAAATTCCCAAAATTCATTCCCTAGAAAGTCTTCATTATTATCCCTTCTCAACATCTTAATTTTCTTCTTTGTTTGATTTTCCACAAGAACCTTAAAATAATTAAATTTGTCAAAGACTTCACATTTCTCCATAGGAAAATAAATTTGTATATTCATCAAGAATTCATCTATAAATGATACACAGCTGATCCAGGTTGATCTCTAGACACCAGTGGCATCGAAAAAGCTCAAAATTCAAAGTGGCAGAACGACACTCCAATCCGAGTCTGGATGAAGGAGATAGAAGCAGTCAAAGTTGGGTTGACTTTTTTATCACTCGGCAGGGTTAATGAAGGCACAATTTGGACTTTTCCCAGTGGACGGAATCTGGCCAACTCCAAACAGATTCCAGGTAAAATTGTTGTGTCGTTAAAATGACTCCTTCGGTCCAAAAACCGAATTTCCAAAAACGCACACTTTGTTTTATTTTAACAAAAAATATATAAAAAAAGGGGGTGGCAGGCCACCAACCCCACCACCCCAACTCTCCTCCGCACACAACAGAATTAATATATATATGGTGGAGGGGCGGGCCACGACCCCCGGCCCCTCCCACGAAACCACGGACTGTTGAAAACCATCATATAAAATGGAGCGGAGTTGGGTGGGCCAGACCTTGGGGCGCGGACCCAACCCATTCAATACAAACCAACTGCCCATTAAAAAATTACGGAGATGGAGGTGGGTATAGTGGGTGGGCCGCCCAAGGTGGGCCCAGCCCAACCAAAATTTTAATTTTAAAAAAGATTTGTTTGTAATGTATATTAAAAGGAGGAGGCAGGGTTTGACCGCCCGACCTCCTCCATATTAACCAGAACCTTAACCAACTCCGCCAACGGACTTATTGATAAATCCGCCACCACAAGTTATATTTAAATGCAGTTTATCAGTGCACCCAGGCAGAGGAGGAAGTGCACGCAGTTCGAGGCAGAATTTTGCGGGAGGTTCAAATTTTCACTTTGTCAGAATTTGACAAATTTTATATGACTTCAACACTTCTCGATGCCACAAACGCAATGGCACTGTCTGTTTCTCCATCAGAGTTCTGCATTTTTTGGCCTTTTTCAGTATGGAGGTATAAAACTCCTTTTTTGTAACTGATGCTTGTACTCTTCTTTCTCATGCCACTTAATGAATGAAGGCCTCCCCATTGATCGAGCAAGGCTCAGAGACGTAGTCCAAGTTGGACAAACTCCATTATCAAGTCTTGTTGTCTTCTTTCATGCTTTATGTGTTTCTCCTCTTCTCTCATATACACATTAATTTTTCTATGTTAAGCTACAATTTATGCATGTAATTATTTAACACATCTATAAGCAAAAGATTTTGGCTCAAGTGGTATCAGAGCATGTCTTTTTAGATGTGAATTGCATTTTTGTATGCTAACAAGAAATAGGCTCTGATGAGGCAAAGGTAAGCTAAAGCCTTTCGATCCTGAAGCGGGGTGTGTACATCGCAGGAGAAACATGGTAGATGAAGAGACTCGTCATGAAGAGGAGCGCAATTTCCGCAAAACCTTCTATACAATGGCAGAGAATGTCGGCCAGTTGCTTTCAAGGCTGGAGAAAGAAGAAGAGAGAAATCTAGAAGAACAAGGTTCAGTGCATGGAAATGGTGGAGAATAACCCCCTCCTTCTCCTTCCATGAGTGGAAGTTTTTCTTCCTCTCATCACCGTCATCATAGAAATTCAAGGGGTGCATCTAAGAAACCTTTCTTTAAGTTAGATGTCAAATTTGATCTTCCCATGTTTAACGATGAAAGTAATGCATAAAATCTTAATAACTGGATTAGGAAGATTGAAATCTACTGCAGGATTTAGCATATCGAAGAGGACGAGGCAAAGATTCAGCTGGCCTCTCTTCGGCTGAGTAGCACCTCTCTCGTTTGGTGGGAGAGAAAATTGCAAAGCAGTAAGAGTGTGGGCAATCTTCTTTCCTCATCTACTAGTTTCATTTCTGCATTAAAGGAACAATTGTATCCCTTGGGTTATAAACAAAAAGCCTTAATGGATTGGAAATACTGAAGGCAACACAGAGGTCAGGATGTTCAAAGCTTTACAGAGGAATTTAGAAAACAGGCACTTAATTTGGGCATTGCACTTGACTCACCTGAAGTAGTAACTAAATATATTGGATCATTACATAGTTACCTTAGACATTCATTATTATTGTTTGAACCAACTACTATTTACTCGGCCAGTGTAAAGGCCATCCATCTTGAGAACAGGGGAAAAAATGAAATAGATGATCATTTCAAGAAACCACTTTTCAAACCTCCAAATGGAAAACCCAAAGTGAAATGAAAAGGAAAGGAGAAGAGGATGGCATCAGCCAAGAAACACGAAGGAGAAAGACCTTATTGCACTTTCTGTAAAAAGGAAGGTCATGACAACGATCATTGTTGGAAACTATACCCGGAAAAGAGACCAAAGAAGTATGGAGGAAAAGGCAAGCAGAAGACAGTGGCAACTATGCAGCAAGACATTGGATCCGATTCCAGAGATGAAGCATTGATCACAGCAGTAGGAACAAAAGGTACTCTAACACCTCATGTTAATTCTGAATCACATGAAGGCACTCATTCAATAGATGAGTCTCTTCCTAATGAATGAAAAAGAATTGAGCTATTTCATATTAGAGTTATCATAAATCATACAAAAGTAGAAACTCTTTGATACTGGATCCCAAGCAAACTTAATTTTAGAGTCCTTGGTAAATAAGCTAGGCTTGGAAACCAAACCACATCCAAAACCTTACCCGCTTGGATGTATACATGAAAAAGCAAAATAGAATGTAACTAAGCAGTGTAAGGTTAAATTTGTGATCGCTTCTAAGTTAGTGGATGAGGCAAAACTTGATGTGATACCATTGGATATCTTTGGCATGGTGTTAGGGAGTCCATATCTATATGATAGAAAGGCAATCTTCTTCCGTCATGAAAACAAATACCAAATCACAAAAGATGGGGTAGAATATATTGTAAGGGCTCATCAAACTAAAATCAATGCCAACCTTGTAAGTGCATGACAAATGAATAGGTTGGTGAATTCCAGTAAGGGTTGCATGCTTATGGTTGTAAGGGGAAAAGATACAGAATTATTCGATGCTTTCTAGGGTTGTGATCATGTGCATAAAAAAGGAATTATGTGAATTGATTTCTAACTATGATGCGATGTTTTAGGAACCTATGGGATTACCTCCGAAGAGGGAAATTCAACATGAGATCCATTTGCAGCATGACGCTCCTTTACCAAATATTGGCATGTACAGGATGTCGACCATTGAGATGGAGGAGATCAAAAAGCAGGTGCAGAAACTATTGAACCAAGGGGTAATCAGACCGAGCACTTCTCCATGCAGCTCAACGATTGTCTTAGTGCCAAAGAAAGATGGCACATGGAGGATGTACGTATTATCGAGCACTAAACAAAATCACAGGTGAAAATTTGTTACCCTCTTCCCCGCATTGATGACTTATTAGATCAGTTAAAGAATGTTATATATTTCACCAAATTGGATTTGCGTAGTGGTTATCACCATGTCCGAATTGCAGAGCAGGATGTGTGGAAAACCGCCTTCAAGACCAAACAAGGGTTGTTCAAATGGATGGTGATGCCATTCGGACTTTGCAACGTTCTAGCCACTTTCATGAGGGTCATGAATGATCTCTTTAGGCCTTTCATTGATAAATTTGTTCTTGTATATCTAGATTATATTCTTATCTTTAGTAAAAGTTGGAATGAACATGTATGCCATCTGAAGAAAGTCCTTGATGTATTGAAAAATGAAAAACTCTATGTAAAATTGTCAGAGTGTGAGTTTGGGAAAACCTCTTTGGTTTACCTAGGTCATATTGTTGGTCACGGTCAACTAAAAATTAATCCTTCTAAAGTTGAAGCAATTGTAAATTGGCCTAAGCCTACTAGTGTAACCGAGGTTCGCAGCTTTTTGGGTGCAATACAGTATTGGAGAATATTTATTGCCAATTTCTCTATTATTTCATCACCTTTACACTCATTGACAAGTGTAAAGCAAATATTTCAATGGGGAGGAAAGTAGCAGAAGTCCTTCAAAACATTGAAAGAAAAGGTCAGCACCGCACTAGTCTTGGCCTTACCAGATCTCAAACATCCATTCGAGATCGAGACAGATGCCAGCAGATATACCATAGGAGCTGTACTGATGCAGCAAAAGAAGTCAATATGTTACCATTCAGATAAGTTCTCTCAAGCTGTGATAAACTATCCCACTTATGACAAGGAGTTATATGCCTTGGTCCAGAGTGTGAAAAAATGGAAACACTACCTGATCAACAAGGAGACCATCATCCATACGGATCATCATCCCTTGCAATATCTTTAGTCACAAACCGAGTTACAGCAATCTCGTCATTTTAGGTGGATGGGTTTTCTTCAACAGTTTCATCTGGAAATAAAGTATAAGATGGGCACTAGCAACAAAGTGGACAATATGCTATCTCGTCCTCCTATTTCTGCTTATGTTATTTTGCATAATGCTTCGTTATCTTTTGAAAGTTATGCTGAACAATATGATAACGATGATGACTTTAAGGAGATTTATGCAAAACTAACCCATGGTTCACAGGTGGACAACTATCACTTGCAGGGGAAACTGTTGTATCACCTTGGAAAATTGTGCATACCCACAGGAGAAAGGGTACATGTAATCTGGGAGGCCCACACCTCCCTTGTGTCTGGTGATTTTGGTATTGGAAAAACTCTGTGTCATGTACAAAGATTTTGTTTCTGGCCTCATATGAATAACATTGTAACTCGCTATGTAAAGGGATGTGTGATGTTTGTTTCAAAGCCCTCTAATAGAAAACTTGGGATCTACGCACCACTCCCTATTCTGAGTCGTCCATGGGAAAGTGTGTTGATGGACTTTGTAGGAGGTTTGCCTTTGTCTAGGAAAAGTCATGACTATTTGTATGTCGTCGTTGACCATTTTAGTAAGATGTGTATTTTAATGCCTTGTAAAAAGAAGATCACTGCAGAGCAGACTGCTTATCTTTTCTTTCAGCATGTTTGGGTCCATTTTGGGTTGCCCACATTGATTGTGTCAGATCGGGACTCTCACTTTCTCAGAGATTTTTGGACCAGCTTGTGGAAGATGATGGACACCAAGTTGAAAAGAAGCACGACATTTCATCCACAGACTGACGGATAGACAGAGGTTGTCAACTGCACTGTGGTACACTTGTTGCGAGGCTATTGTGGGAAACATCCTAAGTTGTGGGATGAGCATCTTCCATATGTGCAACATTCCTACAACCGAGCAGTGCACTCATCTACACATCGTTCACCATTTGAGACATGTTTTGGCTACCTGCCAAAAGACCCTTTTGATATGGTCTTTGGAAGGGAAGATGACTCCAGTGGATGTGATGACAGGGACAAAGCGCAGCGGTTCATTCAGCAGATCCAGTTGATTCACCAAGCAGTACAGGAGCAGTTGGAGAAAAGTCAAGCCCAATACAAGGCTCGACATGACAAACACCGAGTCGACCATCAATTTCAAGTGGGCAACAAAGTGTGGTTCCATATCAGCAAGGACAGGATGAAGGGAGAAGGGAAAAATTTGTGACCAATCCAATATGGTCCATTCACCATCTTAGAGAAGATTGGAAACAATACCTTTCATATTGATTTGCCGATATATATGCAAATGTACTCCATAGTGAATGTGGAGAACTCAAAGCTGTATGAGCCACCATTGGTTATGGACATCGAAGAGGTGGGCATAGTTCCTACAGTTGATGAATTTTCACCAAAGTATCTCGATGAGTTACCTGAGGACATCATCCTTGACAGAAGAACTAGGAATTCACAATGAGGGGATGTGGAATACCTTCAAGTTAGTTTCAAGGGAATGCACCCTAGCAAGGAAAAATGGCTAGATAAAGAAAAAGTGAGGGAACAATTCCCTCACTTGCCAATTGATTGATAAAGCTTTTGGCGGTCCAAAAGCTCCTCAATGGGGAGGATTGATCCAGGTGGATCTCCAGACACCAGTGGCATGGAAAAAGCTCAAAATTCAAAGTGGCAGAAAGACGATGAACTTGACAACAGATCTAAGTGCTCGTCGCCCTGATTCCAACGATGCGAACGGCACTCCAATCCGAGTCTGGATGAAGGAGATAGAAGCAATCAAAGTTGGGTTGACTTTTTGATGCCTGGGCAGGATTAAATGAAGGCACAATTTGGAATTTTCCCGGCAAACGGAATCCGGCCAACTCCGGCCATATTCCAGGAAAAATTGTTGCCTCGTTAAAATGACTCCTTCGGTCCAAAAACCGAATTTTCAAAAACGCACACTTTGTTTTATTTTAACAAAAAATATATAAAAGAAAAGGGGGTGGTGGGCCACCAACCCGACCACCCCAACTCTCCTCCGAACAGAACAGAATTATTATATATATGGTGGAGGGATGGGCCATGACCCCCGGCCCCTCCCATAGGACCATGGACTATTGAAAACCATCATATAAAATGGAGCGAAGTTGGGTGGGCCGGCCCTTGGGGCGCGGACCCAACCCATTCAATACAAACCAACTGCCCATTAAAAAATTATGGAGATGGAGGTGGGTAAGGTGGGCGGGCCACCCAAGGTGGGCCCGGCCCAACCAAAATTTTAATTTTAAAAAAGATTTGTTTGTAATGTATAAAAAAAGGAGGCGGGGTTTGACCACTCGACCTCCTCCATATTAACCGGAACCTTAACCAACTCTGCCAATGGACTTATTGAGAAATCTGCCACCACAAGTTATATTTAAATGTAGTTTATCAGTGCGCCCAGGCAAAGGAGGAAGTGCACGCAGTTCGAGGCAGAATTTTGCAGGAGGGCCAAATTTTCACTTTGTCAAAATTTGACAAAATTTTTATGGTTTCAGCACTTCTCGACACCGTGAACACAATGTTGTTGTCCATTTCTCCATCAGAGTTCTGCATTTTTCGGCCATTTTTCAGTATGGAGGTATAAAAATCCTTTTTTGTAACTGATGCTTGTACTCTTCTTTCTCATGCCACTTAATGAATGAAGGCCTCCCTATTGATCGAGCAGGGCCTGGAGACGTAGTCCAAGCCATACAAACTCTGTTATGAAGTCTTGTTGTCTTCTTTCATGCTTTATGTGTTTCTCCTCTTCTCTCATGTGCACATTAAGTTTTCTATGTTAAGCTACAATTTATGCATGTAATTCTTTAACACATCTATAAGTAAAAAAAATTGGATCAATAGCACACAGATTCACCTAGTCACCAGTGATGGAATTGACACAAGTCCAAAGAAATCATTGTACACCAACTATAATATTCCTTCTTCCCTTGTAGCACCAGAGGAGAATCATACTCGGTTATACTTCCCATATAATCAATGCTCACAGAAATCAAAATCCGGAGAGAAATTAGAGATTCCTGAAACCATACCTTTACTTGATAGTACTCGAAGTCCCTTCTCTTCAATATGTCCTAGTATTTGATGCATAACACAGTATTCTCTCCAAAGGATATAGGATTTTTACCTTCTTCATCTCCATTCTCAAGAATAATGGAACTATTGCACCCATCACTAGTAGTTCTTCCCAACAGTTTATATAGAATTCCAATCCAAACTATTAGCAATACCTTTTCTCCTCGAACCATCCTACAAGTTTCTGTTGGGTATGTGTTATATTATTTACATGATTAGCCATGTTTGGACCTTGATTCCTAATTGGGGGGGGCTTGTCCCCCTATATACATTAGAGAAATTTTGAGGTATAAAATGGGCCTCCTAAGGAATATTAAAATAATACTGGAAATAACAAAATAAGGTTACGTTACCTCATCAAATTTTGGAGGGGAAAAAAGGGGGAAAAACTATTTTTTCAAATCGTATTTTCAACTTATCACCCTATGATTTTACTCAAATTTCGAGTGGGAGCACTCATTGGATGCATAATTTAATTTTTCATTCAAAGAGTACCCATGTTGCATACTTTTGATGAACCCTACTACACGGAAAATGTGAAATATATGAAAAAACGTGATTGCAATAACGTTTTTTCATGTATTCCACATTTTCCATGTACTAGGGTCCATCAAAAGTATGAAACATGGGTACTCCTTGGATGCAAAATTATTTTTTTCATCCAATGAGTGCTCCTGCTCAAAATTCGAGTAAAATCATAGGGAGATTAGTTGAAAATAGGAGTTGAAAATTTATTTATTTATAAATCTTTTTACCTTTTTACTCTAAAAGTGGTGAATCATCCTCATGATTGACATCATCATATTTAATCCTATTGGTTATTATAAAGTTAACTTTTGTTGTACATTTTTGTTTTGAGGACCATTTTTTACCTCAAAATTTCTCTAATGACTGTCGTCGCTTTCAATGGTAGCACCTTACTTTTAAAATATTGCAATTTCATAGTTAAACTAGATTGGTCATCATTAGGTCACAAATATGACAATAGAACTTATGTTAGGGTATTTTTCCTAGAAGGAAACCCTCCTTTAAGAGGCAATTGTATAGAATCTAGGTAATCACTGAGAGATATACAAAAATCAATATGATTTCCCATTTTCTAGTTTGTAGGATAAAATCTCTATGTAATTTGTTTGTATGTTATTGATGTTAGGTTGTTTTCCCTAGAAGGAAACCATATTTTAAAAGGGAATTATATAGCAACTAGGTAATCATTGAGAGATATAGAAAAAACAATATGGTCTTCCTAGTTTTGGGTTTCCAACGCAAAATCTTTGTGCAAATTGTGTGTGTGTGTGCTATTGAATCTTTTTTTTGTTTTAGATTGAGAATCTTTTTGTAGGGATTATTTTTGTAGGGTTAAAACCTACATTTGGTATTAGATATTTTTGGTTTTGAGGGATGCCTTTATGACTAATGGGTTTGGCTTAAGCCTGTGCTAGATTATTGGGTATGTGTTATATTCATTGCACGATGAAAAAAAAAATGGGTAGTTTTTGTGTTTGTTTTCGACAATTTACGACCAACATTTTTCAAGTGCATGGTGTTTTAGATCCAATCAAAGGAAATATGGTTATATTATAATTTAGGGTAATTGGATTGGGGTTTTATGAATGCTTTGGAATGTATATAATGTATTGTAACATTGTAAAGGAACACCATAAAAAATCAATTTGGTTTTCCCAATTTTGGGTTCTAGAGAAAAATATTTGTGTATATTTTTTGTGATTTCCATTATATATTTCCTGTTAGAATATTTTTGCAAGTATTCTTTGTAGAGGTTTAAAACCTAGATAGACCCTGTTATAATGGGAGATCTACAAAAGAGATTCTTGTGGTGAAAGGAAATGGAAAGTAGTTTAAAGATAGAGATTGATAAATTCAATGGGAAAAGTTTCAAATTGTGGAAGCTCAAAATGGATATTTGTTGGTGGATAGAGATTAGTGGATTGTCGTGGATCCCAGTACTAAACCAACAAGATGTCATCATAAGATTATACCAAGTTGGATCGAAAGGAAAAGAACACAATACGATTGTGTCTTTTAGATTCAATAATACTGAATGTTTCATGGAAAGCTACAACGAAGGATTTGTGGAACAAGTTAGGGGCTTTGAATCAATTTAAGTCCTTGGTGAACAAGTTGTTCATATGGAAGAAGATGTATAACCTGAAGATGAAGGATAGAGATTCAGTGATAAAGCATCTAAATGCCTTAAATATTGTGGTAAGTCAACTATTATCTATTAATATTAATATTTCAAATGAAGGTAAGTGCATCGATTTATTATGTTCTCTTCCATACTCGTGGAATAGTATAGGTGTTTCTATAAATAGTAATGCAACTACTTTAAAGTTAGATGAAATAGTATTATCCTTGCTATCAGAGCATATGGGGTCGAAAAACATGGAAATCTAGAACAAAGATTCCTTTTATGTAAGAGGACGCTCCCAAAATAGAAATAAAAATAAGTCCTTGAGTGGGAGATCTAAATATAGAGGAAGATATAAGTCTCTAGGAAAGTTCATAAAGGTATGTTGGAGATGTGGGAAAAATACATTACAAGAAATATTGTATATCTAAAATTTATAAGAAAGGGAAGGGATATAAATATGCTCTTTCTGTAGAAGCAAAAACCTCCTTAGGTGAAGTAGGGTACGTGTACTTAGCATCTTCAAGTACACACGTAGATCACGAGGTAGGGTTGGTCGACTCACGCGCATCCTTTCATATGACTCTTCATAGGGAGTGGTTTTACGAGTATGAAAGATTTGATGGTGGTGATGTTTTCTTAGGACATAGGAGATGACTTGACAACCATAATCATAGGACAAGGAAAATTCAAGTTGAAGCTCATGGGTGGAAGGATTACAACATCCCCGGTGTTATGCACATCGTAGGATTATCCATAAATTTGACTTATGTAAGCAAGATGAGTGTTGTAGGTGTAATAATAATGTTTGTAAAGGATACTAGCATGATGGTTCGAGGGGAAATGGTATTGTTGAGGGGAGTTAAAATTGGAGCTCACTATAAACTATTGGGAAGTATTATTAGTGATGGATGCAATATTTCCAATGTTCTTAAGAGTGGAGAAAAATAAGGGAAAACTCTTACAGTTTGTGCGGAAAAGACTATGTTGTAGCATCAAAGATTGAGACATATCAGAGAGAAGGGCCTTAGAGAATTATATGGTAATGTTATGGTAAAAAGTATGGCAAATGGATCACTGGATTTTGATTTATGTGAACATTGTTTATATGGGAAGCATAATTGGGTGAGATGCTCTTCTAGTGCTAAAAAAGCAAAAGGAGGACAACAATTAGTGCATAGTGATGTGTTTGGACATGTGTTGGTTCCGTCATCAGGCAAAAATGTGTATTATGTATCATATATAGGTGACTTCTTAAGGAATACATGGATATATTTCCTGATAAATAAATCTAAATTCTTTGAAATATTTAAATATTTTAAGGCTCTGGTAGAAAATCAAATAGAGAAGAAAATAAAGGTGTTGAGGAAAAATAATGGTGGATAATTTTGCAGGAAGGAATTCGAAGAGTTATATAAGAAGTGTGGTATAACACAAATACAAAGACTACTCCATACACACCTTAGTATAATGGAGTTGCAGAAAGGATGAACATGACATTGATGGAAAATGCAAGGAACATGCTTAGTGGTGCTAGGTTAGGATATGAATTCTGGGTAGAGGTAGTGGATAGTGCATGTTACCTGGTAAATAGATCACATGCATCAATGTTGGATGACAAGGTTCCACAGAAGGTATGGATTGGTAAGAAACCCTCTCTCACACATTTCAATGCATTTAGCTCTGATACATATATACATGTTCCAAAGGAAAACAAAACTAAGTTTGATAGTAAATATAAAAGGTGCACATTTTTTTGTTATAAAGATGGTTTGAAACGTTATAAGCTTTGGAACCTGGAAACTAACAAGGTTGTGTATAGTTGAGGTTTCGTATTAGAGAAGTCCAAGATGTTGTCAAACATGAAGTCCTACCAAGAGAGAAATAACCAGAAAATATAAAGTTTGAAATGAAGGATGATGAATTAGACTCTGTATAAGAACAAGAATTGAAAGGAGAAGAACCACATACTTTGGTATTGAGGAGATCAATCTGGGAAAGAAGGTAGCCAAAAAGGTATACTCCACCTTATTTGTATTCAAATTTTATTTTGTTTATTATTGATGATGATCCTAGAACTATTAGGGAGGCAATGGATTTAGGGGATGAAAAACTTTGGTTGAAAGGACATGGTTGAAGAAATGGTAGCCCTTGACAAGAATGAGGCTTGGGATCTAGTGGAGTTTCCAGTTGGAAGAAATCACATTGGCAACAAATGCATGTTTAAGAAGAAGTCGAATGTAGAAGGAAAAGTGGAGAAATACAAAGCTCGATTAGTAGCAAAAGATTATTCCTAGGTCTAAGGAATTGACTTTGGTGATTTTTTCTCTTGTTGCCAAGTTAGTTTACATTATATTTATTTTATCTGTTGTTGCTTTTTTTGTTTATGGAGTAGAATAGATGGATGTGAAAACATCATTCCTACATGGGGATATGTAAGAAGAGATCTACATGAAGCAGCCTGAACACCTTGTAATGAAGGGAAATAAATGGATGGTATGTAGGATGAAAAAGTCCTTGTATGCGTTAAAACAATCACCAAGGATGTGGTATAAAAAATTTGATACATATATATTGGTACTAAGCTTCACAAGGAGAAAAATGGATCACTATGCATATTTTAAATTAGTTGGTGATCATATTATTTATTCGATCTTGTATGTGGATGATATGTTGCTAATTAGAAACGATAAGGAAATTATCCAATATGTGAAAACTCAATTGTCTTGCAAAATTGACATGAAGGACCTTGGTGCTGAAAATTTCATTTTGGGCATGAATATTAAAAGAGATTTGGAAAAGAGGAATCTCTTGCTAAATCATAGGAGGCATGTAAAGACAATAATGCAAAGGTTTAATATGCTGGAAATTAAATTGGTAAAGGTCATTATTCTTGTATGTGTAAAGTTATTTATATATTTGTGTCCTAAAACATAGGAAGAGGAAGAGAACATGTCCCACTTTCCATATGCCAGTGCAGTTGGAAGTTTGACACATCCAATGGTTTATACATGACCAAACATTGCAGATGCAGTGGGAGTATTGAGTAGGTATATGTAAAAAATGGGGAAGGAGAATTGGACAATAATAAAAAGGGCTTTTAGGTATATGCATGGCACTACTAATTATGCACTTGTGCTACCAAGGAAGACTAGGATTGGACAAAGTGTTGGACATACATGACTTGTTGATGTAGATTGGGTTAGAGATCCAAATCACATAAACCTACAAATCGATGTGTGTTTAACCTATTTGGAGGATAAATGAATTGGATGAGAAAGACACATCTGTAGTGACACTCTCAAGTATAGAATCTTCATATATTACAGCTACTTGTGCAAGCAAGGAAGTACTTCGGTTAAAAAGATTGTGTTCAGGTATTGGGTTGGTACAACAAGCCATAAGGATATATTGTGACAGTAAAAGTATAATTTTCCTAGCAAAAAACCCTACTTATCATTCTAATACAAATCATATTGACATTCAATATCACTTTGTGAGAGATATGGTCGAAAAGAAAAAGGTGCTACTAATAAAGGTGGACACTTTGAAGTATGTTGCATATTCATTGACAAAAAAAGTAAGCACTGAGAAGTTCTCTTGTTGTAGAGAAGCAATGTGAAATATTGTCCTAGATTATTGATAATGTACTCTTATGATGCCTTTTATGCATAGGAAACAACAAGTTGGAGAATTTTGGGTGTGTGTTATATTCTTTGCATGATAAGTTTTGTTTAGACCCTAGTTCCTAATGTGGGGGGGGGGAGGATTTCCATCCCTAATAAGTATCGTCGTGGGGGGTCCAAGGGGAGAAATGACACTTTTATGGAGTCCCTGGCAGGGGCTTTCAAGGGAAACACCCCCAAGAAAATTTTTTGGAAAATTTTCCTTGTAAAATATTGTGCGCATACTCATTATGGACCATTCATCATTATGTTGCAGATTTTATGGTAGAAGTTATGTTAGGGATTTTTTTCCCTAAAAGGCAATCCTATTTTAAGAGGGAATTGTATAGTGGGTAGATAATCATTGAGAGATAGAGAAAAAAGTAGTTTGGTTTCTTGGTTTTTGGTTTCCAGGGTAAAATCTCTACGCAAATTGAGTGTGTGTGCTATTGAATCTTTTCTATATTATATTGAGAATTTGTTTGCATGAATTATTTATGTAGGGTTAAAACCTAGAGTTTCCTTTTTACACGTTGTCTTTACACCTACATCACTCATGTTGCTTGCAAAAATCAAATTTATAGCCAATCCCAAGATGTGAAAAACACTAAGGAATGTTCTAATCCTTCTATCCCTGAGCTTCAAATTGATTTTTCATCGTCTTATGAAATTATCTATAGATTCAACTCCTAGGAAAATATCATTGTCACCATATTTTTCATACTTCCAAAAGCACTTATTGTGAGAAGTCATATGAAAAGATGCACCTGAATCAACCAACCATGAGGCCAAGTACACATTTTCTCCATTTTAGGGAGTTTTTACTTTTGTAGTAGGAGCATCATTAGATCCCTTCCCTTTCTCACCAATTTAGAAATGATACACTTTCTGTGTTTTTTCGTCTCATCTCCTCCAATAACAAAGATGATACTATTTCATCAAACTTTAAAGTAGTTGCAATACTACCTATGGCAACAACTAGAATATTCCATAAATCTAGTGGAGAACACAACCAACCGATACACTTATCTTCATCTAAAATCTTAATATTAACAGATAATAGTTGAATTACCATAGTATTGAAGATGTTTAGATTCTTTGTCACAAAGTTTCCATCCTTCATCCTTAGTTTATATAGTTTCTTCCACGAGAACAATTTGTTCAACAGGGACGTAGAATGATATAAAGCCCCTAACTTGTTTCACAATCCCTTTGTTCTCCTAAAACATTCAATAATACTGAATCTAGGAGACACAGCCATACTACGCTCTTTTCCTTCCCATCCGACTTGATCCAATCTTTTGTTCACATTCCCATTAGTGTAGTACCTAGATCCAAAAAATGCCACTGATCTTTATCCATCAACATATCTTCCATTTCGAGATTCCATAGCTCAAAATTCTGCCCATTGAATTTCTCAATCTCTATCTTTGAACTGCTCACCATTTCCTTTCACCACAAGAATAGAAATCATGGACCTCCCACTGTAACAAGGTTTTACATAGTTCCAAGAAAAAACCATTAACCATAAAGGCATCCCTTTGAAATCAAATTGCTATGATTCCAAATGTTAGTTTTAACCTTGTATATTGAATTGTTGCAAACAAATTCTTAAAAAAACAGAAAAGATGCAATAGCGCACACACACATTAACACGAAAAATTTACCCTGGAAACACAAATTGAGAAAACCATAAGGAATTTTTAGTATCTTATATATTTACAATGTCACAATACAATATTGATATCTTGTGGCATCCATAAACCCCCTATCCATTAACCCTAGATTACAATACAACCATAATTCAATTATTTAACTAGAATTACAAAACCATGAGTTGAACCACCATGCACCACAAAATCATTATAAGAAAAAATTGTCAAAAACCACCAAAAACGAATGCAAAAAAAGGCCAAATTTTGTTTCTAAGAGTTTCCTTTATGACATCCCTATTGTGCCCAATGCATATAAATTGCATGTCGAGCTAATCATATAAAAAATATAAAAAGATACACAACACGTCTTTCCTCACGTTTTGAAATGTGCCTCACAAATGCCAATACATGTGGGACAATAGCCAAAGAGGCACCATCAAATGTTGGAAGCTTTTCATGCTAATAACACTTCTCATACAACATGTCTTTCTTCACATTTTGAAATGTGATGTTGACGCGAGGAAAATTTCCTTCATGCAACGAGTGAGCATTGGCCTGATCAGGGTCCCAATTAGACCCCTACTCATTTCGTTTGGCTATATACTCTCTACAACAAAGTCTTGATTTCCATTCTACTCTAAAACTAAAGAAATGTTAAATTTAAAACTAAATTAGGGAAAATATATGACGTAGACTAATATTTACAATTAACTACAAAATGCAAACTTTGTGTATGTGTGTGTGTGAAAATAGTTTAAGAAAACTGAAAATAGGAGGGGGGATGGGGAAATCATACAAAAGTAACATTTGGATAAATATTATGGATGTTTGACCTTGACTGAAATGTGGGTCTAGTCAGCTGCATAAAATGATTTTTGAACTTTGTTTTAAAGACCTTATGAAAAGTTGGATTTTATTTGTATATTTTATTTGCATGCAATTTATTGAATTTAAATAATGGAAAGTAAATCTATCTCGTAAGCGAGAGAAAACCATACAACTAAAGTTCGAATATCAAAGATTAATGTCGATGAATGAAAAACATATAACAAATGTAAGATAACAAGCAATTTTGACAATAAAATATATTGAATTATTTCAAAAGAAATAATCACAAGCACGTACTAATATTGTGTAGAAATTGATATGTAAATGAGTCAAGAAGACAAATGCCAACAATGTCTATTAAATAATTAAATAGATTACAAGATATCAGGCTCGTAACTCTAGAAACACATCAAATGTTGAAATGGTCTTCAAAAATGTGAATATCAAATTGATTACAAAATCAAAGTCTTAAGTTTCAAAAAAATTCAACCCCTACACCAACGTAAAGGGTTGTATAAATAAGAAAATTAAACATGATAAGATTTTATTTCGGCTTGAAGATTTTCTTCAATAAATATAGTACTAAAAGTACAAATCTTATCCAATCATCTCATATTTTCCTAGAATTGGGTAGGTTGTTTTAATCTTCTTCCTGGATTTGAGAGGCCGGAGTTGAGTCAATTGACATACTTTTAGGAGTATTTGTTCGAATGTATGCAGACCATTCCAAATATCTTTCAAAAATGCATTGAAGATGAACTAATACAAAATTTCAAATATTAAATTGACGCCTGGACAACAAATTCTCGATATATCTCTTTTTGCAGTTAGATTTTGTCAAGGACTTAGATATCCATTTCATTTTTTGAAAAGGGATTTGAAGAGAGTTATGAAAACTTGTGCATCCCATGTACTTAATTTCCATAATTTTATTTTCATATAAAGTTCTTTTATCTTCAAATTCTTGTTGATTAAGTCTCAAAGGGACTGCTTCCCTGAGAGATTTAGGTTGAGGCATATCAAACTCCTCTATAATATCCAATCCTGAATCCCAAACAGAATCACAAAGCTTAACTGCATCTTCATTCCATTCTTTATTTCCTTTGCAATTTGAATCTCTCTGGTTTAATGAGGCAATCATTAGATTTCTATCCTTCTTGGAGAATTTTACAATATTCTCAAGATTGAACTATTTTTCCCAATCAGTTATATAGCCAAATTTGTTATTTATCATTTTTTCTTCCTCCATTATTAATTCAATTATGTTAGTAAGGGACAATAACTCTAGGAAAAATATATAGATTTTATCCATCTACTTGAAAAAATTGAATTGAACCTTCTTCAACTGATGATTTAATTGTAAGGCATGTTCTTTCATAAAATTAATACTTGCAACAATATCGTGTCTTTTCTTTAATTGTTGTTGCAAGGATTTAGATTCTTTCTTAAATATTTGAATTTGGTTCTTTTGAGATTTCTTCAAATCTTCAATTTCCTTAGCATGTTGATTATTCAAATCGTCCAATTGTAATTACCACAACTATTCCGGATTTGAATTACCCAAATTATGCTTCTCCTCTATCTATTTAATAGTTAAGTCAAAGCCTCCTCTAAGCATTGTGAAATGTCTTTGCCATTCTTCTTCACTAAAAAATATGTTATCTTCCACTTGTGCTTCAAGTTCTTTGATATTATTCAAACTTTTTGCATATTCATTAGATAGATTATCAATTGTATGTTGTGTGTAGTCCATGAAAGCTCTAAGGACCCACGTTGACTCTTTAGCTTTATCTTTGTGATCACTAGAGGCTTTCCAACTTAATTCTATAATAGTTTCAGTAGAATCATGCTTCCTCTTTTTAGTTCTCTTAACCACTAATTTGGTTTGATAATTGAAATAGTAATCACTAAAAGAAGGAATTGTTTCAGTATCTGTTTCAACCTCGGATAATGTTCTTAAAAAAAAAAAAAAAAAACTAGAATGTTTGTTGAAATGATAGTCAATGAAATTCCCAGAGACCAATCTTTCATTATTTGCATTGGTGATTTTCGAGTGTGTGAAACGTCTTGAACTGGCTCTTTATGAATTCTTTAAACTTCTGGAGTGGCATTTATTGCACTTTTTTGATGTCCTAAACAATTGTTTGAATAGTTCGTTGGTCTTCAATTGATTTTTGAACTTCTTCTTCCTATGAAAAAACCATGTCTATGAAAATTGTTGGTTGATCTGTCAGGTCGGGTAACTCAACATCAATTATTAATTTTTTTGTCATAGAAATATTATGTTCCTAAGTAGATTCCTTCTCTATGCTTTCAAACTTTTCTGCTTGCTTCTATAGAGTGCTTTCCTTGCCCTTTTCAGTCAAACTAGATGAAACATAAGATTGTAATAAAGAGGTAAAATCCAGTGAAACTGAAGATTTTATACTCCAATATTTTCTCCGACATAGATGGAGATTTAGGCTCAGCGAGAATATCAGTAAATCGAAAAGTCAAATTTTAGACAATTTTAACTTTTCAAGAGAAGTTGAAGTATAGAGACTTTATGTTGGAGATAAAATTCATAAGTATCCTCTCTAAAATTTTGTTCCTTAGCCCTCTCCTCAACATCCATGAAATTATCTATTTGTGTGATTCGATCAAAATCATCAACATGAATAAAAACATAATCATACAAGAGTTGTTGATGTTGAAAATATTTTGATAAGCTTATAGATTTATAAAGATTAATGATTAAATTTTTGCGGTCATATTTGAAATAAGGCAAGAATTGCAGCCAAATTTTTTGTAACTTCTTTGCTTCGAAAACAACATGTCCTCTATCTTTAAGCACCATTTGACCAACTTTAATAGGAAAACCCGTCCATACTTTCTTTTGAATTTTATGAAAAATTCTAGCTTAGCCATGAAGTGCAGTCTGATTAGCTATTTTTATGATGGCTAGCCTATTAGGTATATATCTTAGTGTTGGGCGTGGGATCCCCCAAGGGATGTTTTGAGGCTTAGAGTTGAGACTTTGGTCAAAATTTGTAATTACAATGTAAAGACTTCGCATTTTGTGGGCGTGTAGTTTGTTAAAGAGTCATAGGGTTGTCCAACCTTAATATTGTTATTGTAATGTCAGTTGTAGAGATCTATCCATGGTCCGCGGACCATGGGATTCTATAACTAGAGCAAGGCTCTAAGTAGTTTGAGAGGATAAGCATAATGGAAAATGAAGAATATATTATGTGTGCGAGATAGATCTGAAGTGTAAAGTCTAGTTTTGGTTCATAGAGTAGGAGAAAGCTCTGCAGCTGAGTGTGCAGAGGCCTAGTAGTCCGCAGTTGAGTGCGCGAACCCCTGCAGCTAAGTGCGTAGGGGAAGTCGAGTCTGTAACAGTTAGAAGTATTAATAAAGAGAAGTTTCCAATCATTTTTGTGTATTTATTTCCTGTTTTATGCATCTGTTATCTTGGGTATGAAAACCACTTCTAATACTTATATGATTCACGAATGTGTATAATTGTATTGATTAAGTGGATGCAAGATAGGATGTTTGTTTACACGAAGTTAACTAAGATCTGTTAAGAAGATAAGTAAGATACGCGGTGTAGTTTGGGGAAATAGTGCAGTTCGCTGCCATAGCAACGCGAAAGAATATCAGCCCTTAGTTAGGGCTGCGCAAAAGATGATTGTAATAGATCGCGAAGGTACTGAAGGTTGGAATAGTGCACAAAGCGACCTACGCAAAGACAAGCATATTTGGACTAAACCTAGATCACAAACATCTCAAGGGTGCGGAAACTTGGTTCCAGCATCCCCCCATACTGCTTCGGGTGAGACTTCATTCTACGCTCCACGGGATGATGCCGAAAGGGTCAGTAGTGTAGGGATTTGTTTAGCTAAATAACTCTAAACCTGGGTCAGGCCCCTTAAGCCAACAAATGGTTTTGTTGCCTGTTGGGTGCGGGATCCCCCAAGGGAAGTTTTGGGGGTTAGAGCCAAGATTTCGGTCAAAAATTGTAATTCCAATGTAAAGACTCCACATTTTGTGGGCGCATATTTTGTTAAAGAATCATAGGGTTGTCCACCCTTAATTTTCTTATTTTAATTTCGGTTGTAGAGATCTACCCATGGTCTGCGGACCATGGGATTATATAAATAGAGTGAGGCTATAAGTAGTTCGAGAGGATAAGCATAATGGAAAATGAAGAACATATGATGTGTGCGAGATAGATCTGAAGTGTAAAGTCTAGTTTTGGGTCATAGAGTAGGAGAAGGCTCTGTAACTGAGTGCGCAGAGGCCTAGTAGTCCACATCTAAGTGCATGGACCCCTACAGCTGAGTGCGTAGGGCGAGTTGAGTCTGTAACAGTTGGAGGTATTAATAAAGAGAAGTTTCCTATCATTTCTGTGTATTTATTTCTTGTTTTATGCATCTGTTATCTTCGGTATGAAAATAACTTCTAATACTTATATGATGTGTGAATGTGTATAATTGTATTGATTAAGTGGATGCAAGATAGAATATATGTTTACGCGAAGTTAACTAAGATCTGTTAAGAAGATAAGTAAGATACACGGTGTAGTTTGGGGAAATAGTGCAGTTCGCCGCCATAGCAGCATGAAAGCATCTCAGCCTTTGGTTAGGGATGCATGAAAGATGATTGTAATAGATCGCGAAGGTACTGAAGGTTGGAACAGTGCGCGAAGATAGACATAGTTAGACTAAACCGACATCACAGGCATCTCAAGGGTGTGGAAACTTGGTTCCAGCATCCCCCCACACTACTACGGGTGAGATTACAGTCCGCGCTATGCGGGATGATGCCGAAAGGGCCAGTAGTGTAGGGATTTGTTTGGCTAAATAACTTTGAACCTAGGTCAGGCCCCCATAAGCTAACAAATGGTTCTGTTGTCGGGACCGGAATATGCATAGAGAACTCTGATGTCGTATCATTGTAATCAAACTAAGAAATAAATTGAAGGTTGGTTGGACAAAAGAATTCACGAATTTGCGGCGCAGTATAATATAAACCCGCAACTGTCAAAGAAGAGTGGTTAGACAACTACCTGTATACGGAGATTCACGAAATCTTTTTCACATCCTTCCCTGATCTAAGTGGATCTTCAGATATAATGGCACGGAAAATCAGAAATAAAAATGATTAGAATGAAGTCAACTCAAGACCAGAATGTAGATCTCGTCTTCCTGATTCCAACGATGCAAATGGTACTTCAATCCGAGTCTGGATGATGAAGTTATTGCAAAAAGAAGAGCTCCTCAATCCTTAAGAAAAAAGAGGAATTTCCTTTAGAAATGGGTCTTAAATCCTTAAAGGAGTATCACAATCGGAGGTCGCATGAGGGCAGACTTAAGCATCGGACCATGGAACCCCTGATCGTCGATCTATGATCAGATCGAATCGACGGATCGGAGGCAATCGCAATCGGAGGTCTTACATATATATGTGTGTGCATATCAGTGGTGGCATGTTGCGATCGGCAATCATTATCGGAGCGATACATGAGGGAACACCGATGCGATCAGCCGACACTGATATCGGTGATCGGTTGTTCCCGATAACCAAGACAGCGACACCCCTAATAGGCCAATTGCGACTTCAATGCGGACCCGATACAGGTTCTATGCTGAGTCAATAATATTTGAAATCCGAGTAAACCGGTTTTGGTGGATTTCTTAGTGTATGCGGGATTTTTGAAGTGTTATCGTTTTAAACGATAAGAGACCATTTTAGGGGACGGTTGCGCCCGCCGATACTTCTCCTCTACCAACCTCTCTTATTAACCAAACAAGCCCCGTTTTACATGGGATTTTCTCCGAGAAACCATTATAAAAGGGATCAATGGAAGAGCACAGGAGGAGGCATCTTTATGGTTGCAGCACGCTTTTCGCAGGAGGCCGAGAGCAATTATTGATATGTTTTAAACAGTTACACACTCTAGCCCTGTTCTACAGCTGCGAGAAGCTTAGGCGCTGCACACCCCTCCATATCCGGCATTTATTTTATAGCCATCAGGCAGATTGGAGGTATAAGCCTCTTTATGGACAGATTGATGAATCTAATTATGTTTATTCATGCCATTTAATAAGAAAGGCATCCCCATTGTTGAGATGGGCCCAGAGACGTAGTCCAAATTGGATGAACTCCATTATCAAGCCTTGGTGTTCTCTTTTGTGTCGTTTTATGTGTCTTCTTCTTCTTTTCATATGTGCACATTTATGTGTTAAGCTGCAATTTTATCTGTAATTCTTTTCTATACATCTATAAGTGAAAACATCCTGGATCAAGTGGTATTATAGCAAGGCTTTTTAGATGTGAATTGCATGTTTGTATGCTAACAATAGGCAGGCTTCAAAGAGGCGAAGGGAATCTAGAACCTTTCGATCCAGAGGTTGGACGTGCACCTCGAAGAAGAAACATGGCTGAAGAGGAGGCTCATATTGAAGAGGAGCGCAATTTCAGAAAGACTTTCTTTTCAATGGCAAAGAATATCAGTCAGCTAGTTATAAGACTGGAAAAAGCTGAAGAGAGGAATCCAGAAGGACAAGGTTCAGCACATGGGAATGATGGAGAAGAACCCCCTCCTTCTCCTTCTAGTGGTGAAGGTTCTTCTTCCCCACACCACCATAATCAGAGAAATCCAAAGGATGCATCGAAGAAACCTTTTTTTAAATTAGATGTTAAATTTGATCTTCCTGTGTTTAATGGTGAAAGTAACGCAGAAAAGCTTAACAATTGGATTAGGCAGATTGAGGTTTATTGCAGGATTCAACAAATGATAGAGGATGAGGTGAAAATCCAGTTGACCTCTCTACGGCTAGGCAGCACAGCTCTCGTTTGGTGGGAGATAAAATTGCAAAGCAGTAAAAATGTGGGTAAGCTCTTTTCCTCATGGTCTAATTTTACTTCTACATTAAGGGAACAGTTTTATCCCTTAGGATACAAATAGAAATCTTTAATGAATTGGCAATATTTAAGGCAAGGAAAAGGGCAGGATGTTCAGATTTTTTAAAAATAATTTAGGAAGCAAGCACTGAATTTGGGTATTCCACTAGATACGCTTGAAGTTGTAACTAAGTATATTGGCTCACTACATAGTTATATTCGGCATTCATTATTGTTGTTTGAACCAACCACTATTGACGCAGCTAGTGTGAAAGCAATTCATATTGAAAATAGGGGCAAGAATGAAAGAGAGGACCAATCTAGAAAGCCACCGTTCAAACCTCCCAATGGCAAGTCCAAAGCGAAATGGAAAGGGAAGGAGAAGAAAACAGTAGCAGCCAAAGAAGGAGAGCGGCCTTATTGCAATCATTGCAAGAAAGAAGGCCATGATGATGATCACTATTGGAAGCAGCACCCAGAGAAACACCCAAAGAAGTATGGAGGAAAAGGGAAGCAGAAAACAGTGGCAGCAACACAACAAGACCTTGGATCAGATTCAGGAGATGAAGCGCTGGTCACAGCAGCGGGAACAAAAGGTACCTTTACACCTCCTGTTGATTCTAAATCACAGGGAAGCACTAGTTCTGTAGATGAGTCCATTTCAAATGATAGAAAAAGGATTGAATTATTTCATATCAAAGTAGTAGTAAACCATACCAAAGTAGAAACTCTGTTTGATACGAGGTCCCAGGCAAATTTAATTGCAGAATCTCTGGTAAAGAAGCTAGGCTTACAAACAAAACTGCACCCAAAGCCTTACCCGCTGCGATGGATACATGATAAAGCTAAATTGAATGTAACCCAACAGTGCAAGGTAAAATTTTTGATTGCTTCTAAGCTAGTAGATGAAGTAGATATGGATGTTATACCACTGGACATCTATGGCATGGTATTGGGGAGCCCCTACCTGTATGAAAGAAAAGCTGTCTTTTTCTGCCATGAGAAAAAATACCACATCACTAAGGATGGGATAGAGTACATAGTGCGGGCTCATCTAAACAAAATTAATGAGAGCCTTGTAAGTGCTAGGCAGATGAAATGGCTGGTGAACTCCAGCAAGGCATGCATGCTTATGGTCATCAGGGAAAAGGAGGTTGAATTCGCAGACGCGTTCCAAGGCTGCGATGGTAAGCATAAACAAGAATTAATGGAGTTAATTACTGATTATAATGCATTGTTTTAGGAGTCGCGGGGACTACCACCACAGAGGGAGATCCAACACGAGATCCACCTCTTGCATGATGCACCTCTGCCGAATATCGACATGTACAGAATGTCAACAATCGAAATGGAGGAGATCAAGCATCAAGTTCAGGAATTGATGGACCCAGACATGATTAGGCCGAGCTCCTCTCCGTGCGGGTAGCCGATTGTTCTAGTGCCAAAGAAGGATGGCAGCTGGAGGATGTGCATAGACTACTGTACGCTCAACAAAATATCTGTAAAAAATTGCTATCCCCTCCCACGCATAGATGATTTATTGGATCAGTTAAAAAGTGTTGTATTTTTCACAAAATTGGATCTACGCAGTGGCTATCACCAAGTCCGAATTGCAGAGCAAGACGTGTGGAAAACTGCTTTCAAAACCAAGCAGGGGTTGTTTGAATGAATGGTAATGCCATTCAGGCTTTGCAACGCTCCAGCCACCTTTATGCGGGTTATGAATCATATATTTCAGTCTTTCATTGATGAGTTTGTTCTTTTATATTTAGATGATATATTAGTTTTCAACAAGAGTTGGTTTGAACATATGAGTCATGTAAAGAAAGAGCTTGATGTGCTGAAGAAAGAAAAACTCTTTGTAAAATTGTCAAAGTGTGAGTTTGGGAAAACCTCTTTGGGTTACCTAGGTCATATTGTTGGTCATGGTTAGTTAAAAATTGATCCCGCTAAAGTTGAAGCAATTATAAATTGGCCTAAGCCTAATAGCGTAACTGAGGTCTGTAGCTTTCTAGGTGCAGTTCAGTATTGGAGGATATTTATTGCCAATTTCTCTATTATTGCAGCACCTTTGCACACATTCACAAGTGTGAAACAGGTCTTCCAATGGGAAGGAAGACAGCAGAAGTCCTTCGAAACATTGAAGGAAAAAATTAGCACCACGCCAGTCTTAGCCTTACCCGATCTCCAACATCCATTTGAGATCGAAACCGATGCCAACAGTTATGCCATGAGAGTTGTACTACTGATGCAACAAAAGAAGCCAGTTTGTTACCATTCTGAGAAGTTTTCTCAAGCTGTGATAAACTATCCCACCTATGACATGGAGCTTTATGCCTTGGTGCAGAGTGGGAAAAAGTGGAAACACTACCTGATCGGCAAGGAGACCATCATCCATACAGATCATCAGCCCTTGCAGTACCTTCAGTCACAAACCAAGTTGCAGAAAACTCGTCATTTCAAGTGGATGGGATTTCTTCAACAGTTTCATTTGGTAATAAAGTATAAGAAGGGAACTAGCAATAAAGTGGTCGATATGCTATCTCATCCTCCTATTTCTTCTTCTGTTATTTTGCATAATGCTTTGTTGTCTTTTGAAAGTTATTCTGAACAATATGCTAACAATAATGACTATAAGGAGGTTTATGCAAAACTAACCCATGGTTCACAGGTGGACAACTATCACTTGCAGGGGATATTGTTGTATCACCTTGGTAAATTGTGTATTCCCACAGGAGAAAGAGTGCATGTAATTCAAGAGGCGCACACCTCTCTTGTGTCTAGACACTTTGGTGTCAAGAAGACTTTAAGTCATGTACAAATATTTTGCTTTTGGCCTCATATGAAAAGCATTGTGATTCGCTAGGTAAAGGGTTGTGTGATGTGTTCTGTTTCAAAGCCCTCTAATAGAAAACTTGGGCTCTACACACCACTCCCTATTCCGATTCGTCCATGGGAAAGTGTGTCAATGGGCTTTTTAGGAGGTCTACCTTTGTCTAGGAATGGTCACGACTATTTGTATGTCGTCGTTGATCGGTTTAGCAAAATGTGTATTCTTATGCCTTGTTTGGTCAATTTAGAGTGTCCTAAATTGCTATATTAATTGTCAATCCGGGAGTCGTAAACTGTTGAAGTGTGGCGCACTATATGTGCAAGATAACCTATTTCTTACTTTTTTTCATTTTTTGATTTTTATTTCGTTTTTGGGTTTATCTCTGTTGATTTCCTAATGTGAAATGGGAATTCTAAAAGACAAGTATGGATATAAATGTTCAAGGCAATGATGTCCTTTAAAATGATTTCCAAAACTTCAAACTTTTCAAAAAGGTTTTAAAACATGCAATGATGAAATTAATTCCTAAAAGAGAATGAAAATGTGCCACTATTCTAATTAAACAAATAGTGAACTATTGATCATGAAACCATTATCCTTGCTACTATCTAAATACAAAAGAAACTGTACTCAAAGAAATCCAAAAATTGCAAGCAAAGTAAAGCTAAAATCAAATTACATCAACTCATATTCTGACCCCTCACCATTAGTCTCGCTATGGCTTTCGGAGGTAATCATAAACAACTTGAGCAATTTGATATCTAATTTGTAAAAAAATAAACTAATATCAAATTACACACTCATACTTCAATCCCTCACCATTAGTCTCGCTATGGCTTTCGGAGGTAACTGATAATGACATGAGCAATTTAATATCTAACTTGCAGAAAAATAAACTAATATCAAACTACACACTCATACTTCAATCCCTCACCATTAGTCTCTCTATGGCTTTCGGAGGTAACTGATAATGACATGAGCAATTTAATATCTAACTTGCAGAAAAATAAACTAATATCAAATTACACACTCATACTTCAATCCCTCACCATTAGTCTTGCTATGGCTTTCGGAGGTAACTGATAATGATATGAGTAATTTAATATCTAATCTAACTAATAAAGCCAATGGAAAGAACTGAAATAAACAAAACAGTGCTGGAATAAAAAAAAACTAAGAAAAAGAAATCAGCAGAAAGATAAGATTGATTCCATGTCATTAGTCATTGTGAAACTATATGCAAATGCCCGAGCTGCCTACTGTAATCTAGAACATACACACTGATCAGTTAACAGCAATATAAAACATGTAAAATTATGGACAAAATATCACGTTAATACCATAAGAAATGCAATATATACAAATGAATAATTATGGCATAATGAACGCAAAGAAACACAGCGTGAAAATGTACAGCAATATGAAACAAAACCTCGGTGTGTACAGGGGCCCTCCGCACAACCTCGGGAAACAGCTATCAACCACGAATTATACTTATAAACGGAGTCTTCTCATGTATTCAAAACGCAATCATAACAAAGAAATAATGTCACGGCACAGTGGCTTTCTTAACAGCAAAATTACATTACCAAGGCTAACTACTATGTGTATGAAAACGCATTATTTATAGTAAACGTTTACATAACTAATTTCCTAAGAACTGCGCTGACAGAGGACACGTGAACAACGACGTCCAGGGATCTAGCATCATGGCTGCCGTGGTGATTAAATCTATTGAGGGTGGTTGTTGGATTCGCCTTATGGAGCAGTCCATAGGTGTTGATATGTCCCCATAGATCTAGGAACGACCACGCAAGTTTTCACATGTTGAAAAACGGAGTCCTGTTACCATAAGACTCTTCTGTTGACCATTGCTTGACCCCCGTTGACTATGGCCTCCTTTGATGAATTCGACTGAGCCAATAGGACTTGGTCCATGTCCACGTCATTTCCAACTTGCCCATGCGGCTCGAATTTCCTGAAAACACCTGCAATATAGACTTTAACAAAAAGGCTGCGGAAAGTTGAACTGGCTACGGAAAGTGACAAGATTCCGCAGCTCAATGAGCAAAAATCTAATTCAAACAACAAACACAAAACATAGTTAGGAAACTGCTTTATGTGCTCTTTTAACTCAATATGCAATGATGTTGACAACTTAGGAGGTTCAGGTAAATGGAAAAAATCTAGAAAGGTGTATAGGAAAGATGCAAGTTTGGGGCTCAACATACCCCCACTGTGAAGGTGTTGCATGTCCTCATGCAACCAAAATTTTGATCATCCTCCCTTTAGTCCATGTGCTTTGAAGCTTCTGCCAGTACATCCAGCCCTCTTCTCCTCTTCCTTGGTACTACTACCATCCTGGGCTTCCTCATCAAGCATCTAAATTTGAGGTTGACAAGTGTTGTATTCAACCTTTTGCATTTCTTCTTCAATTTCCTGTTCTTTTTCTGCCACAGTCCCATATGTAACATAGTGTTGTCATGAATGATCTTGTCCAATCTGCTTTGCTCCTTTAATGCTTCATTTTCATTTTTAATATGTCTATTTAAAACCTCCAATTCAAAGACTTCTTGTTTCAATGTTTGGACTACAGCTTCTTGTGATGTGTGAGGCTGAGTGGATGACGTGCTTGGACCTGCAACTATCTTCTCTAAGGATTCTATATAATCATACATCTCCTGCTGATAAGGGTCTACCTCGGGTGTAGCCTTCCTTGGGCTGATCCCAAAATCTTTTTAAGAGGGACTGATTTCCAAATTTGGCCGAGAAGGACTCATGTCAAAATGTGGTTGTAGAATGGAAGTATGATGTGGACTACGGTCAGGAAAGGTTGCTGGAGGCTTTTCTGGGGTTTCCTCCCTCAAATCAATAAAGTGGGGCCCTTTGGTTTTTACTGTCTTTAATTTTCCTTTAATCCTATATGTTACACAAAAATATCGTCACCATGATTATTTGCAGTCAGTATGGGTCTATCATCACTTGTATTGTCCTCCTAAGCAAGTCTAAGACCTCAGCTCTTCAAATCAAGCTTTGGAAATGGGAGAAAGACATTAAAAATCAATGTAACTCTGGTTCCGCACTTTCTCTCATGGTCACCTGCGGTCCCGCACCTTCTATGTACAAAAGCTGCGTACCTACCCGCTCTGTCCCTAACGGTGTAGGTGCGGACCCCTGTGAAAGTCAAAAGGCGCAAGTTTTATCTTAAAAAACTCACTTTGGGTTAATTCTAGAGTTTTCTAGAAGGAATTTTGATGTGGATTGTTCGCTCTGAGGTGGTTCATGCATCTCAAAAGAGAAGGAGTTAATCCCTTGACTAAAGGAGCTATCCCTTTGAAGGAGGACCTAGTAACTTCCCTCCATTGCACTATAAATACAGGCATTGGAGTGAGGACTAGGGAGATTAGAAGCTGAAGGTTTTGTGGGTAAATGCTGGTGAAATTAAGACTTCCTAGTTGAGCTTAAGAGGAGAGATCACATACCTTTTTGGCTTCATTGGGGAGTGAGTGAAACTTGTCAAAATAGAGGAGACTTATTGCTGGACCCTGGGAGGAGCTTGTACAACGTCAAGGCAAAGGTTGTAAAGTTCTTCTTCTTTTGAATTAATACAATCAAACTCATTTTTCTCAACAAGTATCTTATGTTATTTGTTTCATGAACTCCTTGACTTTCATGTTAAATATGTTTTATACAATTGGCTTTTCAGGTGCTATTTAATTTGTTTGCCTTGTTTGTGTTTGCAGATTCGTGAAAAGGAGCTCATTTGGATCAAAGGAGCGAGGGCATCCACAAGCTTGCATTGGACCAAAGGTAGGCCCTAAAAACACTTGTTTGCTATTGTTTATCAAAAGATATTTAGAGAAAGATAGTGTCTGGTTGGTTTGCTTGTCATTAGGTCTTCTTTAGATTCTAGGAAGGTCTATCTTGTCCGTAAGATCGACTCATTCTGTGTGACACTAGAGCTTCTTCTTACATGTTGTGGACTAGTATCTTCCTCCTCACTCTGTTTTTCCTTTCATTTCTTCTTGGCTGCAGTCGCTTATTCTCGAAGATAAACTAATCTTTCGGACAATGTTTGGTGGTCTTCGTTTTGAGAAGGCTTTAAAGTTTGATAAACAACTTCTATGTTTCGTTTCCCTTTTGATTTTCTTTGGTTTCTATCCTTGGTTCTTTCCAGCCTCTCTTCTTGATCAACTTCTTTGGTTTTGCTAATAGGAGGGTCTTGAATTCTTGCACTTGTCTCCTTCCTCCTACTCCTTGCTTTACTAGTCTCAGGTACCTCGGGTGGCTCTTGAAAGTAGTTTCTCACCAAAAACCGTTCCTAGGTGTCCCTATTTTTCTTCAATTGGTCTTCAATTAGAATTTTCACAAGCCCGTGATGATAGAAATGGGGTTCTATGTCTTCTATATTCTTTTGGACTGTAGTGCACATCTTTTTCAAGCTCAGCAATAAAAAGTAGGGCAGATTGAGGGTTTGGTTTTCTAAAACGTTCATCAATAACCGGGTATGATACATATACATTGCCCCAAAACGGCCTATATCAATAATGAACTTTTGAATGATTAACAGTAAGCTAGCCCACTCCTCTTTTAAAGCATGGACAGGAATTCCTCGTTTGAATATAGTTACGTCCATACCTGGGTTACGTAGTATGACTCTCCAAGCCTGCTCGTCAAAGCTCTTTTTCTTGAACCAGTGTTCAACTTCCTGGGGAAGTTCTGTAGCAGCTGCTATGGATGCCTCGGTGACTGTAAATTTGAGGTCCCCAATCTGCACCTCCTGGCCGTTAAAATACCTCACAAAAGCCTTTGTAATCTCCTTATTGTGGCCCTTAAATTTTTGAATGAAACGTAGCCATATTTCCTTCTTCAGTAAGTCTTTCACTTGCAAGTATCCTTCCAAAAACGTAGGCCCTTCCGATTCTGCCCTAAACAACAGACCCATCCCTCCTTCTATTCTTAAAATTTGGCTGCGTGAGGAGGGTTTAGTGGAAGTGAGATGGCTGGTTTTAGGAGTAAACGGAGTTTATGGAGAAAACCAGTGACTGTGAGCAGAAAACAGAGGACAGGCAACGAAAGTGAATTCGTGAAATGGGCAAAGGCTTATGTGAGCAAAGTGGAAATGTAGCCGTGATGTTAATAGAACAGTAGGAAGAGTACACTGCATCCGGCAGAATTTTAAATTGGGTGGTTGCAGAGTAGACGCAAACGTGCTGATGAAACGGCTGTGGATTTTGTGCGGTTGAGAAGAGTCGTAGTCAAATCGACTACGTTCTCATGATTACAGATGGAGTGTTAAAATGCAACGAACACAAATTAAATTCGAAGGCTAATCATAAGACCGTTTAGAAAATAAATGCATGGTTCGTGGAGGAATGTCATGGAATGGTTATGGAGGCTATCATGCCAATAATTGCATATATTGGAGCTTATGGTTTAATAACTATGAAAAAATGTGTTTTGATTGCTATTTGAAAGAAATTTTTACTCATACCTTGGAATTTTTGCCATTTGTTGTCCATTAACCCTTGATCAACTGCTCCTTATTGATGCCTTTAGGTGCTCCATGTATTCATAATATGTCCTCGGTCATACCTGCATTTTCTTTCATGATTATTGAACTAACATCTTGACTGCCAATTTGAAAAACATAGTGGTGGTTGCAGAAACTGCTTCTAGCTGCGGAAACTGGTTCCAGCTGCGGAAACTGACACAACAACCACTTGACTGAATGGAGATGGAGAGATGATAACTGACTGAATGAAAATGGTCATGAAAGAAACTTTTATTGGTGAAATGAAATGAAATGGATGAAATGGAGTGGAATGAAAATGAGGTGAAGTGAAATGAAAATGGGAAAGAAAGAGTTTTTTTTTTTTTTGGAAAATATAGGGCGTCAGAGGATTCTGATTTTCGCTCTATATTTTCTGTATAATACTGCCAATCAGTGATTGGTGTTCAGGCTTATACAATTTTATTTTTTTAACAGCAAAGAAACAAAAGCTAGGCTGGTGGAGAAGAAGGATCCTTCTTCACCAGCCTTATTGTAGAACTATCTTGAAACATTTTAACAAATTCCTCTTTTGAGAGTGGCTTATGATAAACCTTTAATCTGTGGCCATTCACAATAAGAGGAATTTGAAATTCATCAATGGTTTTGATTCTTACCTCTCCATTGCTAAAGACTTTGTCAATCTAATTTGCAGAAAAATAAACTAATATCAAATTACGCACTCATACTTCAATCCCTCACCATTAGTCTTGCTATGGCTTTCGGAGGTAACTTATAATGATATGAGTAATTTAATATCTAATCTAACTAATAAAGCCAATGAACAAAACTGAAATAAACAAAACAGTGCTGGAATAAAAAAAAACTAAGAAAAATAAATCAGCAGAAAGATAAGACTGATTCCATGTCATTAGTCATTGTGAAACTATGTGCAAATTCCTAGGCTGCCTACTGTAATCTGGAACATACACACTGATTAGTTAACAACAATATAAATCATGTAAAATTATGGACAAAAATAACATGTTAATACCATAAGAAATGCAATATATACAAGTGAATAATTATGGCATAATGAACGTAAAGAAACACAACGTGAAAATGTACAGCAGTATGAAACAAAACCTCGGTGTGTACAGGGGCCCTCTGCACAACCTCGGGCAACAGCTATCAACCACGAATTATGCTTATAAACAGAGTCTTCTCATGTATTCAAAACACAGTCATAACAAAGAAATAATGTCACGACACAGTGGCTTTTTTAACAGCAAAATTACATTACCAAGACTAACTACTATGCATATGGAAACGCATTATTTATAGCAAATGTTTACATAACTGATTTCCTAATAACTGCGCTGACAGAGGACACGTGAACAACGACGTCCAAGGATCTAGCATCATGGCTGCCGTGGTGATTAAATCTATTGAGGTTCGTTGTTGGATTCGCCTTGTGGAGCAGTCCACAGGTGTTGATATGTCCCCAGAGATCTAGGAACGGCCACGCAAGTCTTCACATGTTGAAAAATGGAGTCCTGTTTCCATAAGACTCTTCTGTTGACCCCCGTTGATTATGGCCTCCTTTGATGAATTCAACTGAGCCAATAGGACTCGGTCCATGTGGCTCGAATTGACTGAAGACACCTGCAATATAGACTTTAACAAAAAGGCTGCGGAAAGTTGTACTGGCTGCTGAAAGTGACAAGATTCCACAGCTCAATGAGAAAAAATATAATTCAAACAGCAGACACAAAACATAGTTAGGAAACCACTATATGTGCTCTTTTAACTCAATATGCAATGATGTTGACAGCTTAGGAGGTCCAGGTAAATGGAAAAAATCTAGAAAGGTGTATAGGAAAGATGCAAGTTTGGGGCTCAACATGCCTTGTAAAAAGTAGATTACTATAGAGCAGACTGCTTCTCTTTTCTTTCAGTATGTTTGGGTCCACTTTGGATTACCCACATCAATTGTGTCGGATCGAGACTCTCGCTTCCTTGGAGAGTTCTGGACCAGCTTGTGGAGGATGATGGACACCAAACTGAAAAGGATCACAACATTTCACCCGCAAACCAACGGGCAGACAAAGGTTGTTAACCGTATCGTGGTACATCTACTACGAGGCTATTGTGGGAAGCATCCCAAGTTGTGGGATGAACATCTCCCCTATGTACAGCATTCCTATAACCGAGCAGTGCATTCATCGACACAGCAGTCACCGTTCGAGACATGTTTTGGTTACCTGCCCAAGGACCCTTTAGACATGGTCTTTGGAAGGGAGGATGTCTCCAGTGGACGTAATGATAAAGACAAAGCTCAGAAGTTCATTTAGTGAATCCAAATGATTCACCAAGCAGTGCAAGAACAGTTGGAAAAGATTCAAGCCCGTTACAAGGCTCAACATGATAAACATCGAGCTAACCATCAATTCCAAGTGGGCGACAAGGTGTGGTTCCACATTAACAAAGATAGGATGAAGGGAGAAGGAAAGAAGTTGTGGCCAATCCGGTATGGACCATTCATCATATTTGAGAAGATTGGGAAAAATTCCTTTCGTCTTGACTTGCTGGTATATATGTAGATGTACTCAGTAGTGAATGTGGAGAATATGAAGCTATATGAACCTCCTTTGATCATGGACACTAATGAGGTGGGCACAGTTCCTACCGTCGATGATTTTTCACCTAAATATCTCAATGAGTTGCCCAAAGACATCATCCTCGACAGAAGAACAAGGACTTCACAGCGAGGAGATGTAGAGTACCTTCGAGTTGGATTCAATGGAATGCATCCCAGCAAGGCCAGATGGCTGGAGAAAGAGAAAGTGAGGGCACAGTACCCTCACTTTCCAATTAACTAATGAAAAGCTTTTGGCAGTCCAAAAGCTCCTCAATGGGGAGGATTGATCTAGGTGGATCTTCAGATATAATGGAACGGAAACTCAAAAATCCAAATGATTGGAATGAATTCAACTCAAGACTAGAATGTATATCTTGTCTTCCTTATTCCAACGGTGCAAACAGTTCTTCAATCCGAGTCTGTATGATGAAGTTATTACAAAAAGAAGGGCTCCTCAATCCTTAAGAAAAAAGAGGAATTTCCTTTCGAAATGGGTCTTAAAGCCTTAAAGGCAAATCGCAATCAGAGGTCGCATGAGGGCGGACTTAAGCATTGGACCATGGAACCATCGATCGCTGATCTTTGATCAGATCGGATCTGCAGATTGGAGGCAATCGCAATCGAAGGTTTTATATATATATATATATATATATATATATTTGTGTGTGTGTGTGCGCGTGTGTGCATATTGGCGGTGGCAGGTTGCGATCGGCAATCATTATCGGAGCGATACATGAGGGAACGCTGATACGATTGGCGATCGGCGATTGGTCGTTCCCGATAACCAGGACAGGGACACCCCCGATAGGCCGATTGCGACTTCAGCGCAGACCCGATACAGGTTCTATGTTGAGTCAATAATATTTGAAATCTAGGTAAACGGGTTTTGGTGGATTTTTTAGTGTATGCGGGATTTTTGAAGTGTTATCGTTTTAAACGATAAGAGACCATTTTAGGGGACGGTTGCACCCGCCGATACTTCTCCTCTACCAACCTCTCTTATTAACCAGACAAGCCCCGTTTTACATGGGATTTTGTCCGAGAAACCATTATAAAAGGGATCAATGGAAGAGCACGGGAGGAGGCATCTTTATGGTTGCAGCATGCTGTTCGTAGGAGGCCGAGAGAAATTATTGATCTGTTTTAAACAATTACACACTCCAGCCCTCTTCTACAATTGCGAGAAGCTTAGGTGCTACACAACCCTCCATCTCTAGCATTCATTTCATAGCCATGAGGCAGATTAGAGGTATAAGCCTCTTTATGGACAGATTGATGAATGTAATTATGTTTATTCATGCCATTTAATAAGAAAGGCCTCCCCATTGTTGAGCTGGGCCCGGAGACGTAGTCCAAATTGGACAAACTCCGTTATCAAGCCTTGATGTTCTCTTTTGCGCCTTTTTATGTGTCTTCTTCTTCTTTTCATATGTGCACATTTATGTGTTAAGCTGCAATTTTATATGTAATTCTTTTCTATACATCTATAAGTGAAAACATCCTGGATCATTCCCTACTGAGCCATAAGAGTGGATCGGGAAGCTAGCAGATAGCCAAGGAAGGTGGAAATTTCACTGTCCTATTGTGTGGACCCCAGAGCTAGTGGGAAGATTGGAATCATCGGAGGATAAGATCGCACACGCTGTTGGTCATTGGCTCGATCGGATTATAGGAGGATTCATTACTGAGTTCGTGATTGACACCTCAGTGAGCTATAGCGAGGCAGAGTGACGCTTTCTAAAAGGACCACGAGGTAAGTACGTAAAGTATTTGAATACTTGGATTAAAATGCTATTGTGTGAAAATATGGTTATGCAGTTACCTTGATGTTCGGGGCTACACGAAGTGGAAAGGTTTACAGAAACGAAGGAAATAAGGGTCTAGAAAATAGACCCTTTATTTCACCTCCGTGAGGAGATGAGGAAGAGCTCGTGAAGGTCTCTCCGAGAAGTGCCATTAATCTGATAAGGAAAAGAATTGCGTGAATACCGCCTTTACCCACACCACCACCGGCTTCACCGCCATCATCTCCATCTTCACCCGTACCAACTCCACTACCACCGTGATTCAATATGTGATTAGGTGCTCATGTCCTAAGTGTTGTAAAATTCTCAAATTTTAAAGTGTTTAGAACTGGTTCAAAGTTGAATGACTGGAAAGTGCTCGTCTTCCTGATTCTGGCACCGCAAACGGTTCGAAAAACGGTCGCTGTATGAGGAAGTTATGGCAAAAAGAAGAATTTGTCCATAACATTAGAAATTTTAATTTTTCAAAAAAAAAAAAAAAAGGAATATTCTAGGCACGAAATCCGAGGCAACCACCAACATTAAATGTAACTGCAGCTAAGTTGGCGGAATTTTGGCAGGAGCGCCAAATTTGGCAGACCCGCCATAATTGGCGGAGCTAACTGGAGTTAACTAAAGTTAGCTGGAGTTTTTCTAGGGGCAAACTGGAGAAACTTTAAATGGCCATAACTTTGGCTAGGAAAGTCGGTTTTGGACGAATTTTATTTTTTTTAGGTATTTTCGGCCTTCTGAAGCCATTGGTGTAGGTATTACAGCCATCTGAGGTCATTTTCAGAGGTTCAGAGGTTTTGTAACAGTGAAAGTTCTAGGAGCCACCAGGGCCCAGTTTTGTGAAGACTGTATAGGGTTGCAGGTATCCATTGGAGGTGATCCAATAGTCAATCGTGAAGGATTCAAGTGTTCTAAATCCATTTTTACCATCTATTTCTCTTGTAGATGCTCCTATTCAGCTGTATTTTCAATTTGAGCATTTAATAAAAACAAAGACAAGCCCGGTTGGGAGCTTTGGACCCAGCAGACATAGCCCTAGAGGGGGTGAACTGCTTTATCAACTTCTTTTGCATTTGTGGTTGATTTATTTTGCAGAAAAAATTCATTTTAATGTGTTAAATAGTAAAAGGAAATAACTCTTCTATGCTTAAATGGGTCATGAACAGCTAAAAATTTCATGTGTTTTCTTTCTGCAAGACATGGAAATCTTTTAAACATGTTTAATTCTGAATTGAATACCTTGCAAACAAATTTCAAGTAGTTTCAAATTCAGATCAATATGGCCAGCACAGTGAAGTTTCCTGTGTTCAAAGGTTTGGGAAATGAGGATCCGAACCAATTTTGGTTCATTGTAAGGGTTGTATGGGAAGCGAAAGGTGTTATAGATAACCATATAAAGAAGGTGACGCTGGTTAGCGCCCTGCAGGATCGTGCGCTGACTAGGTATATTAAGTACTCCAATGATAACCGGAATGCCAGAGTCGCAGATATCAAAGCAGCGTTAAATAGAGAATTTAGCAGGCCTAAATCTGAAGCGCAGTTGATCACTGGATTTAAAGAGATTACGATGCTACCAGGCGAGACTCCTTGGGAGCTAGATCTGAGGCTGAAATGTACAATTCGCGAAGCCAATATGAATCTGACGGATGGACAACATCGCGAGTGGTTTGTAGCTTAGAGACTACCACATTTAAGGAGTGCGTTATCACAACAGAAGATAATGACTCAAGTAGAGGCCTTAGAGATTGCTATGAGGCTACATGAGACCCCGATGCAAGATCCTAACCTAGGAGTTTAGCAGATCCACACGCAGCTGAAGAATCTGTGCCTTGAGATGCAGAGTTTGAAACAAGATAGGACGGTTCGACCAAAAGTGCGCGAAGAAGTATGGTGTGTGAAATGCAAGAGTCAGGGTCATGACAAAGACCACTACCCAGTTTTTACAAATTACCTTGCAGGAGGAGGACTGATGCCTTTAAGGCTAGAAGCTCAAGCAGGACCTAGCACGGCGCCTACTTTGTGGTGCGCGATCTGTTAAATAGCTGGAAAACATGCCACAGACAATTGTCACTTGTTACAGAAGTATACGCAAAATTCGCAATAGTTGTTCTGCAACTTTTGTAGGTCAGTGGGACATGACGAGCGCACTTGTAGAAGTTATGAATTGATGATGGATAAAACTCCCACCTACCGAGTTCAAGCCAAAACGCAGTCCCTTGACCAGAATGCAGGAATGGCGCGAACAGGATTTCAGGGGCATGGACGACGCTTAGGCAGAGGAGGACTAGGAAGAGGTCGTAGACAATTGATTTTCTATAATTGCGGAGGGCCAGGACATTATGCCGACGATTGCACAAATCCAACACGTCCGTCATGTTTGTATTGCACGATGTTTGATCATGAGACGAAAGATTGTCCTACGCTGATAGCTAGCATACGCGACAAAGGAGTGCTACCGCCTCCCCCGACTCAGAACCTGCAGATGATGAGGTCTAAGCCACGCGATGAAGATCCGAATGTGAACATTTTTCTCCGAAGTGGAATTGAAACTGGAGATGACAAAGGAAAATAGCCAAAAGATAGTACTTGGGTTCGCAAAGCTCCGGTGAAAGAAGCAGAGTTTGATTTGGAGCGCACTCAGGAAACCTTCATGAAAGCTAAGAAGAGCTTCGTTGATGCCTCCACTTCAAGAAGAAAAAATAAACCGAAGTCGGAAATGGACCCATCTATGCTCACAACGTTCCTAGAAACCTGTACGAATTTACTGCGCGATAGTAAGACTGTGAAAGGGTTACAAGAACTCATCAACAAATGCGTTGGGACCGCGCCAGGAGAACCGCGCGTAGTCCAAAAGATTGGAAAGCATAAGACAAGGATAGGACGAGAAATGAGGCTAACAGTGTAGATGGAAAATATGAGATGGATCAAGTCATCCTGGATTTGGGATCGGATGCGAATGTTCTACCGAAACAAACATGGGAGCGAATGGTAAGACCTATGCTACAGCGCCTTTAATTTAGCTAAGGATGGCAAACCACCAGAAAGTAATACCCATGGGACAATTACAGGGAAAAACTGTGGATATTGAGAGAGCGAGTGCGCTGGCCTATTTCGAAGTGATAGATTTTTTATGACAACAATCCCTACCCTGCGTTCTCAGTAATTTGTTAGGTTCCTATACCAATAGGAGTCATAATTTTGAATTAATAAGGGTAAGCCTTGTAATATTGTATTTACCTTTGCTTTCTGCAAATGTTTTCCATATTAAAAAAGTTAAAAAATGTAAAGAGAGTATGTCCTAAAAGAAATATCAAAGAACAAAAAGAATAAGAGAAGGTCAAAAAATGAAAATATATGAACCCCAAAAACAAAAAGAGACCATGAAAGTGTGCAAGTCTAAATGTCACAAATATTTTCTTTTATGCATAATAATGATTATGTGCAGCTTGTTATTCATGCCACAATCCATGGTAATCCATCCGTTTAATCTTGATTATATCGTGTTTTGAATTTTATGTTTATAGTTAGAGAATAAAATCTTACAAACAGTTTAATCTTGGCAACTCATTAGATAGGTAGAGAAAATAAAGGAGCTCATCAGTTTAATCTGAGCCCTTGGATGATATAAGGTTAGAAGTAGATAGTTTGTTTTATAAAAGAAAAGGTAGGATAAGGGTCTGATAGCCTAGTTGCACCCAAATAAATGAAGAAAAAATGTTAGGGTAAGTAAATGGGTAAGTAGAAGAAAGGTTGTTGAAGTATAAAGTTGATTGGATCAAAACACATGCATCATGCTTAGACACATATTTCAAATATGTATGATCAATTATGGAAGCAAAAAAAAAGGGTTGTAAGTTAATGTTATTAACTCCCCCTCATTCATTTTTCCCCTTACTTACTAATTTCCTATCCACAAGTATATTCTAACACTTTAAATCCTTCAAGTCAAAGAGGCTCAGAGCATTTCTTTGACTTTTGGTGGGACCGGATCCTCGGCTTAATGACTTATGGACATCAAGTGTTAGAATCCCCTTCATAAAAGTCATACCCATTCACGACCCTAATAAAATCCCTTTTCCTAAGGTTAAACTTCATTTTCCTAGGAAAAGTGAAAACCCCCATGTAAATTCTATTTCACTCAAAAAACCCGCAATAGTATTTTATCCTAAGTATCAAATGTATGTGTGTGAATAAAATGCGTAGATTTTACATTATGCTAAGTGTATGCTCACTCCGCTCATTTCATATTAATTTTTAACTTAATTATATAAATCCTCGATATACCTTTTCTTGTATATTAATAAATCCCCTAAATAAATATCCCAACCCTTAGTTTAAATATATACTATACCATTTACCCCATATCCCGACGATTGATTAAACCCATGATTAGGACTTAATTAATCCAAAATCGTCGAAGTTTAAAGCACTTGGCCCCCCCCGAAGCCCATGCTCTTATCACCCGCGCACCTCCCTCGCCTGACTGTCATCTGATCACCATCCCCCCCATCCGACGGTCCACAGTCATATCGGCTGCACCCAACGGCCGACCTTTACCCGCCTGATAAGGTGGTTTTCCCCGGCCCCCAACTGCTACGTGTTGAGCACTGGAGTAGATTGGGTGACCCCTCCTCAATACCGCCTCCTCCACAAAAGCGATGCAATGGCCTGGGAAACCACCTCCCCACTCAACCTGATAAACCACCTACTGTTCATTCATAAAATCACCCACCAAAAAGTGATTGTTGCTTAATAAAAAGGCCGAGAAGCCCTCTCTCTCTCTCTCTTTTCGCTCACCCGAGCTCTTTGAAAACCTCTGCAAAACCAGTGTGACACCCGCAAAACTGAAAACTACTAATTAACCCCATTTTAGTCCTCAAAGAAGCTTCGAGACCACCATCAAAGCTCTCAGAGCCCTTTCAACATTTCGTCGTCATCCAGAACACCAGTTTGAAGTCAATTCACCTAAACTCCAGGTATTTGTGAACGAATTACCAGTCACCCTTTCAAAATTTGAAAACGTTCACCCTTAAAGTGTTTTAATTAAGTAAAATTAATTGGAAAATACTTTCAAGTTAACACCACATGCCCAAGCCCTTCTCAAAATTTCTAAATTGCCTTCCAACCCTCTGATACAACTCTACACTGCCAAATTCAAATCCACAAGAACTGAATTATGGTTGCCCCTGTCGCCATGGATGTTAGACCTATCACCACTCCCCATTTGGACCTAGACCACCTTCCCCTGGTAGACAGGGATTTTCAAATCAGAGATACCAGTGCATATGAGGTCCTGCTCAAACTTCATTGTTTGAGTAGGGAAATATATCTGAACCATTCTGATGACATTGGTCTTTGGGAATCCAATTTGCCCAAATACCAATTTCCCCAAGTACATGTTTTTCCTAAAATCTTCCATATGTGCCATGCCTGATACATTCCCAGCCAAAGAGTTATAATGTCCCTTGACCAGAAATTCTTGTTTACCATCACAACTGAATCAATCAATGAGATGTTACAAGTCCAACCAGGTCCAAACCTAACCCCACTCTCAATTGGAGATTTGTTAGACCAGTACACTAAGTTGAGTCCATTAAAACTGGCCCAATTGTTTCAAAATTTCATTGTAGAAGAGCAACACATTCCCAAAGATGCCCCTCCATATATTTCTGCCATTTTCTTTGAAAGAGGCAAGCATATTGTCACTATGATATCATGTGTTTTGGGCTATACCACTGATGAATTTGTTGATGAGCTCATCCTGGCCTTCATGTCCATTTTCACCCCAGGAAAGCCTCCTGCTACTATATACAATTATGCCCAATTCATAGCTGAAAGGATGCATGAATAGTTTACTAGAATGCACAATGAGAGAGTATTCAAATTCTCATCTGTACTATACCATATGTTTCTGTATTACCAGTCACACAGATTTCCCTTTACCCTCCAGAAGCTCGATATGAGAGGCTAGCCCAGGTTTTTCATATTTTGGACACCACTTTTCCACAAGTATTCATCACCATACACTTATACAGACTTCATTGACTCTTTTGTCCATCCAGTCATGACCATGCTAACAGGAAGCCCTCCACCTAGAATAAACCAAGATATCAAAAGGGTCCTTAACTTTTCCAAGCAGAGTAAAGTGGGAGATTGGTACCTTTACCAACACCACACTGAGATAAGAATATATGGTTGCCAGCTTGCCCCATACAAACTCCCCAAATACCTCCCCATGAGGTTATTTTCTCTAGAATATTATAGGCAAATAATGAACTCTAATGAAGTCAATTTTGTATCGGCCAAGAAAAGAACTCAATTCAAAGTCAAAAATCAGTTAGGCCCTTTCATTTGCAACTCTAGAGAAGCAGGGCAGGAGGTAGATCTGATTCTGCAACAGATGAAGTTTCAAAACAGTTTTATGTGGAGATATGACCCTCAAGGGTTTATGACCAGACTTAGACAAAAGGTCAAATTGGGACCTTACATTCATCACCCAATACCAGAGATAGAAAGATATGCAAATCAATCTGAGTGGTTGGAAAACACTCTTGTAGACAGGGATAGTACAAAGGTAGATGTTGAGAATGCCTTGATTGATTTAGAAAGACAGCTTGATGAAAGCTCGTTTTTGCAGGTACCTGAACAACAAGAAAGAACCATGAGCACCCCTCCTATTATGCAGACTCCTCAGAATGAGGAAAAGAATCCTAAAAGGAACAGGGAGGGAGCCTCCACTTCAGGCATGGACACATCCAATGTGCAATATGAAGGCAACCAGAGAAAAAGACCAAGGCTCAATCTTGTTTCAGAATAGGAAGACATAGAAGGCTCAACAGAGGTAACTAACACTGAGTTTGACATGAGCAGGTGCACAGCTCCATCTAGAGAAACTCAAGAGCCATCCACATCACAGACTCAAATGTTGGAAAGGCAGCTCAGTGTAGAAGTCTCCTCATTTAGTAGGCCTGTTGATAAAGACAAAGACATTAAAGACAGGTATAAAGAAATTAAAATGAGAAATGAGAAACTGAAGGCACAATCTTATGCTCAGTATCTCAAGCTTACACCTACAAACCAAACTAGATTGATGTCAGCTTTTGACATCAAGGAGGGAAATATGCAAATGTCTTTCATAAAGCCAACTGTGAAACCACCAAGGACATCAATAGATTACAAGAAAATTGATTTTGAGGTATTGGCAAGGGATATTCATCCCATTGACCAAATTGAATTTCACAAACGGGCTGGAGAAATTATTTACTCTACCCTTACAGGTAAAGCCATAGTTGCCCATCAATTGCAAAATTCATTGACCAATATCTCAACTCAATATCAGTTGGAGAAGGCCTCCTCCCAGGCCAAAGACACCAGAATCAATTCTTTGGAAGACTTAGTGATTGAATTAGGACATGATCCAAAATATATCAAAGCCATTGAGCAACTAATTAAGAAAAAGAATGATGACATTGCAGCCCTTAAAAAGCAATTAAAGGTACCTTAGCTGCAACATCCCCAGACACAAGAAGTTTTGGAAAACAAAACCAGGCATGAAGAGTTGATGGACTTAGTCCTCAAACTCAATGATCAGTTAAGGGAAACAGAGAAGGAATTGGACACTTTAATTCAATTGAAGCAAAGTGATATTGCCACTACATCTGTAAATGTCATCCCAACAGTCTCAACAGTTGTTCCTTCTACATTGGCAACCTCATTGGCTCCCACAGCTCCTATGGCCACAGCAGAACAGGTTTCAACATAGTCTACATCAACAGCAGGTACATCAGGAGAAGAAGCAACAAATTTAGTCAAGGTTATATAGGAAATGTCCATACAAGCTACATAAATGAATAAGTTGAAAGAAAAGGTGACAAGCTTGGAAACTAATTGCAAGCTTGCTAAAATCATGCACAAAGAAGAAGTGCAGAAAGCTTCCAGAATGAATGAGAGATTAAAGGCCATGGAGAAGGACCTAACACTAAAAGAACCTCTTGGACAAGCTAAGCAACTGCTATGGGCCAATATCATTGACTCTGCCAATGATATTTGGCCATCTATTCAGGGAATTTTTTAGCAGATATATCTAATAAAGATGGCTACAGAAGCCATCCAAAATGTAAAAGAAGAATTAGGAGAGATGACCAAAGATGCCACTAGAATCATCCAATTCCTTAACAGTAAAAACAAGTATGAGCTTCAGGAATTGGAAATTGAGGATAGAACTGAAACAGTTTTGGAAGTGAGGAAGGTCCTTTCCAAGAGAAACTTGATGTTAAACTTGGAGGACAAATGTAAGAATATGCAGGTAGCGATTGATAAATTTATGGCTAAGTTTCAAATTTTGAGAGAGAAAGGGTTACCCAGTCCCTTAGTCATAAATGACAAGCTCATGACACAGCAGGATTATAACAACAAAATCAGAGAGCTAGCAAAAGACCAAGTGAATACATCTTCAGTGAAGGCATTGCCAACTCGCAAAGTACTATACTAGACCTTTGAAAACTTGTTTTACCTCCAACATGAGGTAAAACACTTTTTTGTTAATAAGCCTACATTTTCCAAGTACACTGATGTAGATGAAATTTGCATAAGGATGCTTAATATCCAATTACCTAATGCTGAAATGTGGGAAAAACTGAATGATTTACTGTAAGAAAAATGTAGTAAAATAGTGAAAGTAAAACAGCCAGGTAAAAAGATGAAGATAGATCATCAAAGTCAAAGAGTATCAGTGTCAAAGAGTATTATACAAGAGCCAAAAGTAGATGAAGCTTCTAGTGTGAAAGATCAAACAACAAATCAACATAAAGGGAAAAAACCAAACCATAAAGGCCAGCAGTACCAAAATAAAAGGGACAACATGAAAGCAGTTCAGTAGTTGTCTCTATCTTCTTGCGAGAAGATATTTTTATTTCCTAGGTTAAATCTCAAGTTAGTTTGAGATATTTTGTAATAATTTTTTGTATATATACTTCACAATTCGAAGTATGAAGTGTGGATTCTTCGACATTTCTATCGAATTTTGATCAAAAAGACTATAAAGCTATTGTATCATTGACTAAGCCAGCAAGCTGGATTAATGAATAAAGACAAGATATTTCACACGATTCATGTGTTGATCAAAGTGCAGACAAGTATTTTCTTATGTTATCGTTATCTTTCTTAAAGTTTTTCCATAATCTTTAATGTATTTCTGAATCTGAATGCTATAACTGGAACAATATCTCAGATTTTATTTAATTACACTCTATTTTAACAGTTATGCATATAAATGTTTTCTACTGATATTTAAATTAAGGAATTCTTAATTGCTCCTTAGTTTAGGTTTTTTCTTGTTAATCAAGATCAGAGGATTCTTAATTGCCCATTGCTTTCAATTATCCTATATTCCTCGTTTATATCTCGATTTGAGAACCCTTAATTGCTCTCTCACCCTGATTAAAGCCGTTTCACCCCCCTGTTCCAAAGACCTACACTTACTCTGCTAGCTTGCCCTTTGAACATTCCCTTTAGTGAGTTGATCCAGTTCTTTTGCCCTTCTATTGACTCCATAGCCCAATGGTCTAAAGACATCATTCTATCCATCTGTTTCAAGGATCCCACCATCCAATCTTGAATACAAATCAAAAACCCCCAGAACATTCATAACTAGCCTGAAATCCAAGTAAACAAAGCTAAATCATAAAGAGAGAGCCCTCTCTGAACCTAGGTTAGCTAGAGCCTATGCTCCAAAGTTGGTTTGTGGTTACCTCGGTCATTTTCTTTCTTCTAATAACTTCTAGAGAAATTTCTTAGTGATAACAAAATTGACTAGGCCACTGACATGAATGGGGTAATCAATCTGAAGAAGAAAAATATGATTTTTTAGAAGAAGTCACTACGCGTAATTCTACCTTTGGACCCTATTGAAGGATCGCGCTATATGGAGCCGGTCCACGACTATGAAAGTGATGATGATTTGGACTGCATCTATAAGATAACAGCGTGAGACCAAGACTGGGTGAATCCCACCGCAGATGGGTGGATTACATGGGAGTGCGAGAGTTCCTGCACTTCGAATTCTAACAAAGAAGTAGAACGATGGCAGAATCGGTTACACGAAGTAACTACACTGAACTACAATATGATGACAAGGTCGTTGCGCTGTGTGTCGATAGAAGTAAGAGATCTGCCTACTTATGATGGTCTAAATGAGGTAGATACCTTCTTGGATGCATTTTAAAGGGAGGTGCCAGAAAAGCAATGCTTCCAGGCCTTGGACTGGGTACTGCACGCTACGCCTGTGAGATGGTGGGGTACACACAAAGGAAGCTTTGATTATTGGCGCGAATGTAGGAGAATGATGCGCACACGATTTGGGAAGCCTACGGTGCGACTGACAAACAATTATGATGGGCAGGATGATCTGCGTGCACATCTAGCCAAGTGGACGTAGGCGTATGTAGAAGAGCCACAATCTACACAGATGCACACGAACTCTGCGCTAAAATACATGGTCAATAAGCATGTTTTTTTTTTTGGGGGGGGGTGGGGTGTTGACGACATGCAAGAAGCTGACGGGACAGACGCATTTTAGGCTTGTCTATGGGGTGGAAGTCATAATGTCTATGGAATACATTGTGCCTAGTCTGCACATAGCAGTGCTCACAGGTATGACAGATCGCGGAGCCCTGGAGGAGAGGCTCGCGCAGCTGGAAGAGCTCGAAGAAGAATGATTTTTGGCTAGATTCCACCAGCAGGTCCAAAAGCAGCGCGAAAAGGCTTGGCACGATCGACATATTAAGCTGCGCACATTCAAGGTAAACGATCTGGTGTTGTTGTATGATAGTAAGTTTGATAAATTCCCAGGGAAATTCAGAATGCATTGGTTAGGGTCGTATGTTATTAAGGAGATTACAGATGGAGGCGCGGTACAGTTGGTCAAGTTAAATGGAGAGCCCTTCCCAGGAAAAGTGAATGGCAGTCATTTGAAGCCATACACAGGTGGCCCGACCACCTGACTAGTCGACGGAAGCACAGTCTTAGAGCTCTAGGCAGCTGAAAGGAGGCGCGGGACTATAAACTACTTTGTCCGGGAGCTGTGCAATGTCAGGACTGCGCATAGTAGCAAAGTGTCACAGGGTCCACAACAACGCGAGGGTAGTTTCACTGCCGCGTGGGTCGACTGGAAAGTGACCGTTACAGACACTATTCACGATGTGATGCTTGGTTTGAGACCAAATGGAGTAGGCAGTAGGCATTTAAGGTGAACTTTATGGGCTAGATTCCTTAAAATATGCCGCCAAACGAGCATTAATGGACCGAACGTGGGGGGAATGGTCGAATTCAAATTCAAAAGGCACTATAAATTACAAAGGGTTGTCCAACAAACAACACTTGGCAATTTGAGGACTAAGTTGTTGCTCACAGAGACATTCATGAACCAAGACTTGTTCGACCTTTTGAAGGCGAATTCATTGCTTAAGCAATTACCCGAGACGTTGAGAGAATTGTGGAATCGCACTATGGCAACATGCAAAGAAGCCATGGATACCTGAGCAATGACCGCTGAGGAATCCACACAGGCAATTACGGAAGTGGAAGCCCCACAAAGCACCAGGATAGTCACTAAAATCCCTAAATCACTGTGCATGCTGAGACCCGAGAAATACAAGCAAGCCATGGTACCGATGCGTGTATCACCTAAAAATTCATTGAGGACCAAGCCCACCATGGAAGAAAAGGGTAAGCCTATCAATTTGGAGGTCGATGAGGAAGAAGAGTTCGAAGAAATCCTGTTGAGGAGGAGGATGTAGAGATGGAGGTCGAAACCCAGGGTTCAGACCCTCTCACCAAACTACCTGCATATATTCCTCCGCGAAAGGCTAAAGCAAAGGCGCCCAAGGATGTAGATGAGAGCAAGAGCTCTCTACAGACTCCGCTGCTACTTGACGACATTATTTTTGAAGGAGCGCACTTGGGACGGGTGCCCGTGTTGAAATTTGAAGATTAGGACCTTGCGGACCACGAGAAGTTCCTGCATATCGCGACCGCATAGCTAATGTGCCAGAAGATAGATGCGTCAGATGGAATGATAGATTTGGAGCCATGCAAACTACTGAGAGGAGTTGAGAAAGCAGGGTTGTTGAACCTGATCTAGGTGTTGCATTACCATCGCACCCCAGTGACCATTTTTGTCATCAGGTACCTGCTCTACTTGGTGCATGATGGGTGCTTGTGGCTGGAGGAGCCCATCCCCATCATAGACCATTTGATTCATAGGATTACCTGGCTCCCTTGCGTATGGGAGGACCCATCAAACATCTCAGAAGGAGAGAGTGATGATTTGGCCATCGCATAGGCCATGAAGAAGAAATTTAAACTCGAGAAGAAGAAGTGAGGGTATGCCATTTCCAGCATCAACAACCCTGTCATTAAGGTTGCGACACAGATATTGGTAGGGAAGGTGATGCGGAAATGCCGTGCGGATGAGGTTCCCGCGCCGGTGGTAGCACTAACAGCGTAATGCGCAGAAGGAGTCCAGTTTAACTGAGCAAACTATCTATGTGGTGAGTTCCTTGAGAACTGCTGCGAGGTATAAGAGTAGGGATAAACCTTTCACTATGCATGGCTTATGTTTTCAATAGTACTAGTGGCATGGGAATTGCCTGAAGATAGCTAGTTCCTGACGATCGCGCAAGACCTTCAGGAGGTAGTGAAATACGCGTCGTTGTGGGAAACCAAGGATGCACAAAGAATAAGGGAAAGCAAAATATTCTAGGTTTTCATGGAGATGAATATCAGAATGGGGATTAATCGCAAGCCACAGTTATTGCCCATGGTCTACAACAGTCTGTAGAGCTTCGCAGAGTTCAAAGTAGACTTCCACCATGTCTTCATCAGGGCGCGGAAGGACCCTACGAAGACGTGGCGTGAGCTACCCTATTTGGCAATGGATGATGTAATTTTTCGTGGTCCTTAAGTCTTGGCCACCAGAGTGGCATGCTCCAACTGGCTCCGCAGTGGAAGCAGAGAAGTCTGTAGTGAAACAGAAGAAGCAAGAGGGAAAATTGTGATGGCGCAGCTGGCGAAAAAATGCAGGAAGGAGGAAGTAGCGGCTAAGGCTCAAGCAGTGCACGACGCTGCGAAGTTGGCAAAGGAGTAGCAGAAGAAGAGCGCGAAGGACAGAACTCACCTTCGCCCGAGACGGAGACAGATACAGAACAAGTTGGCGTGGACCCACAGACAACGGCCACCCAGGTAAAACATTTGCGCCCAAGAGAGCAGGTAGGGCCGCGAAAGAAGATGAAAGCCTCAAAGACTTCGTTTGACCCAATCACCCTCACTGAGGGGGATCTACATGATATTGGCAAGACGGTGAGGGATGTCACTGCGGAGGCCCTCCAGCAATTTGAGGAGCAACACCAGTTAGGGGCTCTCCGGACGCAGATACAGGAGTTACAGGTGCGCACTCCACATGCTAGCACTGTGTCAACCAGCCTTGTAGTAGGCATGTCCGTGGCCGAGGAAATGTTGCGCATCCAAATGACTAACACAATAGTGTTGCCAAATGGAGCACTCATTACATAAATTGAGGCCAACATGCCTATGGTCAGTGGGTTGAAATGGATCAGGTTAAACATTGTTGTGCTTGTTATAGACATTTTTGTGCCTCGCGTCAAGGAGCATGGAATGTCAATAATTACAGGGATCCTCAGTCCCTAAACATGTTGTTCTTACCCCTAAAAGAACAAGGTCATCAACCAACAGCACTTCCAATCAGTTCTCCACCTGAAAACACTTCAAAACAGGCTTATTTTGGATCATGTCAGCTGCTCCACTGAGCTTCTGCGCTGGAATGCAACTGTTCCTCTTTGTACCTGCGCTGGAAGTCAAGATTAATGAAGGCTACCTGCGCTGGGCGAGATTGGCCAAGTGGCACAGTCATCCTGCAAGGTGTCAACTGCCCAGGAAGCTTCCAAACTGACACTTGGTTCATGAGATTCGCCCTGTGATGAGTAAGAGGTACTTGATCACCATGTGTGAGCAAGGATCTCCAAGTGGACACAGGAACTGAAGATTAACTGAAGAGGGAGAGGACACTAGTCAGCTCTTTGCCAGCCTCAAGCTGACTCATCCTTTCCTCTTCTCTCCTATATATAGAGCTCTTTTATGAGGTCTAGGGAGGCTGGAATTTCGTATAAGCAAGGAGGTGCTGTTGGTTTGCAGTCAGAGCTATTGGGTGATTGTTTTACTAGAGGTGAAGAGGAGAGTTCTTGCTGCTGGGGAGGTGCTGCTGGATTGGAGCCATCATCATTGGTTGTAACCTTCTCAGAACCCTGTTACTTTCTATCAATAAAGTTTTGCATGTTCTCCTATATACTTGTATTTCATAGATGTTTTGTGTTTACATGTATATTTGATGCACCCTAATCCATGCTTCAGTTATGAGTACATGTATCTTGTAGTTTGCTCTCTTGTTTTGTGCAGGATCTGTGTGTAGCTGGACCGGCTAAGAGAGCAAGGAGCTGGGAACGAGATACAAAGAGAGAAGGACAAGGATCGACTAAGCGAAAGACACCAGGTTGGTTGACCTTCTTTCCATTCTCTCTGTACTTACATAAAGTGAAACATGAAAACTTTACTTTCAGTTGTTGCTAAAGACTGTCACCTTTAGAGTAGGGATAGGGTCATCCGCATCGGATACTTTTCCCCACAACAAACTGGCGACTCCGCTGGGGAACCTAGTATCTTGTTGGTGTTTGTAGTATTTTGCTATTCATTTCTTGAAGAAAAGAGTACCAAATCGAAAAGCTTTTGACTATATCAAAAGCGAAGTAGAGGGTCTGTTACTCTTGCTCCTTTGCTGAGCAAATTCAAGATTTAAAGAGCTAATCTACAAAAGACTCTTTACTCTTTGTGATAGATCTTCATCCTCTTGATCATCCCTTAGCCTGTACTTGACCTATAGCTTTTTATTTCAGCAAAAACAGTGCATTTTTGAGCTTTTTATGACCCGGAATTCTTTGCAGACGTAACTCTCGTGTGTCAGTGCAGGCTGTCCACAGGCAGTCTGCATTACAGCGCAGGTACTCCCTTCGGGAACTGCGCTGAGAGTGAAACTGGCAGACTAGCACCTGCGCTGGTCCAGTTAGCCTTAGTCTAGCTCAGCTTTCCCTTTGTGTCTTGGCCCTGTTTTCACTGTTTTTCTTGCTGATTGCTTGCTGGTCATTGTACTTGTTGTAGACCACTTCTCCTTGACATTATTCCGCCTCAGTTGTGTGATGAAACTGTGAATGTTCTTTCAGTATTTCTTGTTTCAGTTCCAGTTTCCCATTGTGAAAAGCGAACCAGTATAGCTGTGACCTCTTAGATCCTGAACTGTAAAAGTGTCTTTGTGATCTTATGAGCTAGTTTCATTACTGTTCATGGTTGTTTGAGTTTGTTTGCTTTTCACTTTATGGTTTGAATCTATACATTTCCTGTATTTTAAACAAGTCTTTCATAAGGTGTCTTTTTTATTGTGGACAAGCTTGTTTATTTCTACTTGAAAGTTGATTCAAAAATCATACAACAGTTTCCTTTTTGTTAACATCAACATTAAGGATAACGAAAAGAAATACATGCATTGTGCATTTTGCATTTGACTGTATGCTTGATGATTTAGGAAAATGTGCATTTTAGTGTGTGTTCTTTGATCTGTGGAAAAAGTTGTGTCTTTCTTTTCCCTCAAGTAGATTAAGGTTTTCAAAGTTGAAAGACTGAAAATATTTTGCTTCTCATTCTTAGATTGCATATAGGAAGTTGTATATATACATCTCGTGGCGAACCTGAAAGGCAAACTGTTAAGAAAGATCAACATTAAAATAAACTCAATTTACATAACAACGCTTTGGAATTTAACGCAAACATCTAGAGGTCTAGGTAGAGACGTGTTCCGGCGTTGTTAAACATAGTGACTGTCGATCTCTACGAAGGTGGGTGATTCCTCCTGAGAGTCGGTGGCACTAACACGGACTTGAGCTCCCGCGTACCGTCGAGTATATTGGGAGACCCCTATAGGCTTTTATCCTTTATCCTTAGGAAACCGTGTCGGCCGCCCTACTGATCGCGATGCAGTGAACACAGCATTCACGAAGATCGACCACCCGTACCGTAAAACGTATTCTGTGGTTTCGCGAAAGGTTTGGCACACCCTCTGCCTAGATCTCCAGAGCAGTTTCTTTTGGCCTTTTTCAAACTCTATAATTGAAAAAGTCCAACCGAGCATTTGTCACTTCGGGCTCGTTAATACATCGAAGGCGACTAGAGTCATCTTTAGCTTTTTCTCGACTCTTAAAACATGAAAAAGCAAGTTTGTGTCTAAAAGCGTCGTAAATAAAATTTATTTTAAAGCGGAACATAATCACCTGTTATTCCCATGTTGATCTTTCAGTTGAAAAGTATGGAGCCCACCAACCAAGGAAGTAACCTTGGCGGAAGTCCAAATCCCTTCTCCTCTTGGGGAGATGTTGGTGCGCCTCATATGGCTACATTGTCGCTTCCAGGATTGACAATCGGCCTCCCTATTTGGCTCTTTTCAACTAATGTAGTCCAAATTGCCACTAATCCTGAGCAGTCGAATCAACAGTCAGAACAATCTAGAACTACCCACCAGCCTTCCACTTCTTATGATACTTCCTCTGATCCTTCATCTTCGCAAGGTAGAGCCGGCAAAAGTCAGCCTCCCAAGGAGAAGAAGGAAAAGAAGAAGAAAGGAAAGAAGCAGAAGGAGCCTCTGGCGAAGGCGACTGGGGGCAAGCAGAAGAAAACTGACAAAAACCCACACACTGCACCGACCGGGCCTAAATCGCCATGTGTCATTTGCAAAGGGATCCATTTCCATCGTGATTGTCCTTGTATTCCCCGGATACTAAAGGACTGGTCCCCAAGGTTGCACAATCCGGTAGCATCAACCTCTGGTTGTCAAGTTGATTGCATTCCGTCAACTAGCGAGAGTGAAGGACGAAGAAGGGGACCAAGATCACCCTGTCTATTGTGTGAAGGTAATCATGCCATCCACAAATGTCCATTCTTAGATGAGGCCAAGAGAGTTTTGGAAGATCGCCCGGTGTCACCGTTGCGACTTCCTCCTGGATATCAAAAACTCGCGCCTAATCCCTCGATAGTTGTAAATCCAGTTGACCCTCTCAAGTGGTCAGCTGAAGTGTCGGTCATTGACAATGAACCTACCGAATCCAGACCAGACGAAAGTCTAAAGGTCGAAACGGCAGTTGACCCGGTTCTTCCTTCAGAGGTTCTATCGTCTAATGACTCCGTCATTGAAGATCCGTCTTCAAATGACACCGTCGCTGAAGAGTCATCTTCATGCGACACCCTAGCTGAAGAGAATAAGGATGACACCATCCAGGTTCTTTATATCAGCGCCGACTCTGATGAGCGTCAGGGCAATGCGCCCATTCCTTTATCGCAGGAAGGAACAACATCAGGGTCATATCCGGCCGTATATTCGGTCCCACCACCAAGCAACCTGGTTGTATCCTTTGATTGGAATCAACTAGGCAGACCCCGGTTACCAGCCAGTATACCATTCAGAATCATTGTCCAGATCTATAGAATGATTATGGCTGGTACTATCATTGATGAAGGGGCGTCTGTGAGTATCCTTTCCTCTATTGCTTGGAAAGCACTGGGTTCCCCAGCGCTTTTACCTGAGTTGAGAAATCTCTCAGGTTTTGATAAAGGAACCAGTCGACCATTAGGAATCCTCCCCAATGTACCTGTTACATTGAAAGGGAAGACTGTCGAGATGAACTTGTTGGTCGTCCAAGGACCCTTGGATTATAACCTACTCCTTGGACGTGACTATATTTATTGCATGGGAGCGATAGTCTCCTCACTCTTTAGAGTAATGTGTTTTCCACACGAAGGAAGGATGGTCAAGCTCGTAGACCAACTTTCATTTCCAGGATCTCGCATCGCAAATAGTCAAATACCAATCCTAAATGGTCTATTCACTCAAGATACGCCTCCACCCCCGGTCCTACTTCCCGATGAGCGTGAGTAATTCGGAAAGAAAGACTAGGACCCAGGGGGCATGCACCCTGGTCTGCTTCGGGCAGAAGAAACCCCGGGTATAAGGGAGAATTTCCGCAGAAGAATATGACTAGTCCGTACCCCGTCCGTAGGAAGTGGGGTTGTTCTGGAATAATAATCTTTTGTTAAAGTTATGTGTCTGGGAATCATTCACCTTTGTCTAAAAAAGTGGGCAATGCCCGAGTAGGAATTCCCTTATTGCAATAAATAGTGAACATCTTTGAATTCAAGCCTCGCCCATCGAAACATATGTTTTGAAGGATAAGCAGGGGCAGCCTACAAAGAAGGGGACTATATTGTTGTGACAGAGGGTAACCATCTTTGGACAACCCAATGATAGACACCGCCGAAGAAAGAGATTGATTTGCGGCAGCAAATAGAACCGTCTTCGGATAATAAGAAAGAGACAAACCTCGTTGATAAAGGGGCAGTCTCGAAATTCTACCATATACCTGGGGGCATGCAAACTTTTGGAATGCAAGCAAGGGACGACTATTTATTTTTTTAAATTTTTAGGTCCTCCCTTTAAACCTGTAGGTCTAACCCGTTAAACTCGTAGGATTAGCCGTTTCCAAACTTGCATAAAGAAAGCCTGTGGGGCAAAAGTAAAATTTGCCAAAATTAGAGCATAGCTGTGGTAAGGCATAAGCTCTATAAAAATTGGTCCTTACGAGAGGCGTTCTTCATATGACTGGTATATCGAGCAGTTTTAGCATATAGTTCATGCTCGTTAAAAAATAAACGCAAATTCGAGCAGTTTTAGGCCTGAATCTATGCTCGTTAAAAAATAGAAAAGTGTGAGCAAAAGTTTCCCCCAGAGTTCAAGCTCATGGAAAAAATGAACCGGTAAATAACCTTTTGAGATCGTAAATTCATCAGCCATAAGAGCCTTGATCGTGTTGTCATCCATCACCTCCACCGTTCATTTGGCCGATCATTCACTTCCATTTGTGTGTTTACCTCTTTTGAGAAACAGCTGCGAAGAGTGATTTCACCTAGCCATCCTTGTGACACTGCCGTGATTGGAAAATTCCAACCTGTACCTGGAATCTGTAGCTATCCCTGTTTATCACTCGTTCCTCAAAAGACGAGTCTTCTTTCAACTCTTTTCACTGACTCGTAAAATATGAAAAGTTTTCCGAGTTTTGGCCTTCCAGCTCGTTAAATGACCGGAACGCTATCCCTCCTCTAAATTTTAATCTTTTTGGACCTGAGGGATTATTGCACAAAAGGATTGAGCGCTTGACTTGTTCGGCTCGTTAAAAGTACCGAGCAGCCATCCCTTCTGTATTGTTTTATACTTTTTCGGACTTAAGGGATATGCTGACGAAAAAGGAATTATGGAGTTGACTTTCTGTACCTTTTCAGACTCTCTAAAAATGAAAAGGACCGAGTTTTCTTTGTCGTTAGACTCGTTAAAATGATTAAGTAGCGACAAACTTGTCTTTAGACGAGAACGAGTTTCCCTATCGCTAGGCTCGTTAAATCTTAGCGATGGGCTTGCCCGAAGGGCAGGTTATAGAACAAGCATATGTTATCCTCCTCAAGCTTGACAAAAATAAAGAGGTACTGGTCAGAAATGACTGGGGAAAAATTGGGAGAACATCAAAGTTTAAAGGTAGCAAGTCACTCTTGAACATGACACTTTTCCTCCGTACCACATCGGGTTGGGTTGTTTCATTCACCGGTCTCATCACCATGGTCCTCGCCACACCATCCACATTTGGGGTAATGCTACCGATCCATCGTATCAGTGTCGTTATATGTTCAAGAGAGGTCATTCTGAAAGTGTCAACCGTGTCCCATCCACTACCATACATTATCCTTCATCCATTTCATGATCGCCACCCTGAATTATATGTCACAGTTTGTTTTCACCTCCACTAAAATCATTAGCTCCGTTCCGTGTCATTGATGTGGGATTCATTAAGGCCCTCCTTTGACGGATCGCTTCTTGTCGACTTCAGCTCATTATCCAAGAAGTTAATCTAGGAACACCCCCATCAGTACTTTGAAGCTTGCATGCCTCAATGGCAAGTTTCTCACTTCCGGCGACAGGTATACATCAATGACCTTCGACCAGAAGATTTTGCGTGGCGTTCGACGCCAAGTCCTTTATTCACGCCACGTGAATTGTACTGCAGTACCTTGAGGGTCATCGTCATTATTGGTGATTCCTCTCGCGCTTGTTAACGGTTTTCATTATTGACCGGTAATCAAGCGATGTCTTTCCATGTTCGACTTCAGCGCAATTCTCACATGGATCGACTTATACTTAGAGTGAAGATCGAACGAGTTTGAAGACCCCGGATCTAGTTTCATCCATCCGGGCTGCGATATATATTCAGGAAATATAAAAACATTTGCCATGTACACCATTGCAGCAGATGATCATCCTATCAAAGGATGATAATTTCAGCGGAAGATTATCAGTCTGTCATCAGACGATCGTCTGTTATATGTACCAAAATGTATTTATAAAAGCTGAGCATGGGAATGCCCGCCTCAGCTAGATCATGAAAATTGAATGAAAAATAATGTATTGTATTGTATTGTATTACAGGGCACTCTCCTCAGCACTGGAATGAACTTCGGACCCTCTAGCTAAAGCATTTCACCCGATAAACGGCCTCATACTTTAGGGGGCAACTGTTATAGACATTTTTGTGCCTCGCGTCAAGGAGCATGGAATGTCAATAATTACAGGGATCCTCAGTCCCTAAACATGTTGTTCTTACCCCTAAAAGAACAAGGTCATCAACCAACAGCACTTCCAATCAGTTCTCCACCTGAAAACACTTCAAAACAGGCTTATTTTGGATCATGTCAGCTGCTCCACTGAGCTTCTGCGCTGGAATGCAACTGTTCCTCTTTGTACCTGCGCTGGAAGTCAAGATTAATGAAGGCTACCTGCGCTGGGCGAGATTGGCCAAGTGGCACAGTCATCCTGCAAGGTGTCAACTGCCCAGGAAGCTTCCAAACTGACACTTGGTTCATGAGATTCGCCCTGTGATGAGTAAGAGGTACTTGATCACCATGTGTAAGCAAGGATCTCCAAGTGGACACAGGAACTGAAGATTAACTGAAGAGGGAGAGGACACTAGTCAGCTCTTTGCCAGCCTCAAGCTGACTCATCCTTTCCTCTTCTCTCCTATATATAGAGCTCTTCTATGAGGTCTAGGGAGGCTGGAATTTTGTATAAGCAAGGAGGTGCTGTTGGTTTGCAGTCAGAGCTATTGGGTGATTGTTTTACTAGAGGTGAAGAGGAGAGTTCTTGCTGCTGGGGAGGTGCTGCTGGATTGGAGCCATCATCATTGGTTGTAACCTTCTCAGAACCCTGTTACTTTCTATCAATAAAGTTTTGCATGTTCTCCTATATACTTGTATTTCATAGATGTTTTGTGTTTACATGTATATTTGATGCACCCTAATCCATGCTTCAGTTATGAGTACATGTATCTTGTAGTTTGCTCTCTTGTTTTGTGCAGGATCTGTATGTAGCTGGACCGGCTAAGAGAGCAAGGAGCTGGGAACGAGATACAAAGAGAGAAGGACAAGGATCGACTAAGCGAAAGACACCAGGTTGGTTGGCCTTCTTTCCATTCTCTTTGTACTTACATAAAGTGAAACATGAAGAACTTTACTTTCAGTTGTTGCTAAAGACTGTCACCTTTAGAGTAGGGATAGGGTCATCCGCATCGGATACTTTTCCCCACAACAGTGCTCCCTCAGGAGACGCTCTATACTTTACAGGATGGAGTCACTGCAGAGCTTCTGGCCAGGGAAAGTCGTCTGATACAAGTAATGAGCGAGCAGTGCATAAACATTGAGCAGTTGAGCCTACAACGCGACGAGGTATTGGCGCAGAACAAACAGATAGTGCAGGTGGTGGAGGCCATCCCAACAGAGGAATCAATGGAGGCGCGCATACGTAAGTTAACATCAGGTGTGCAGGATGCAAGAGAGGAAATGGCCAAGGTTCAACTGGAGCTGAACCTTCAGATAACAGGACTGCAGTTGAAGGCACAGCCTTCAACTCCGCCGAAGGTTAAGGAAGAGTGCACCACTTTGATCACAACAGTAATGGCGGCGGTTAACAGTGTAGTGACAAACTCAACAAAGTTGTTCAAGTAGTCGTTCGAGGTCCTCACCACCCTGCAGGAGGACCCGAACATAGAGCGCCTGGAGACAGAGGCGTGTGAGCTGCAGCAGAGATACGATGAAGTAAAAGGGACCGCGCAGATGGTTGCCCTTACACAGAGGCTCGCGAGGATGCAGCAGGCTAAAGCGCTCAAGGAGCAGGTGGATGTTGCTCAGCATAAGGAAGCAGTTTTGAAGGTGCGCCTACAACCATGGATCGATGAGGCTTATACCATTACAACCTCCATTGAAGCAAAGCTCATGCACCTAAAAGCAACACAGGAGAGGATTCAGGGCAGCAGTTCAGCCGCAGCGATCACTGAACAACGCGTAGAGGAAGTATAGTAGGCAGTCGCTCAGTGCATTGCCAAACTTGCAATGATCTAGTCAAAGTTGGGAGGTCTTCACGCAAAGATCTCCACACTAACAGAGTGACTCGAGGGCAAGTCACGATGTTTGTGTTGGGGGCCTGTTGGGCGCGGGATCCCCCAAGGGAATTTTTGGGGCTTAGAGCCCATATTTTGGTCAAAAATTGTAATTCCAATGTAAAGACTCTGCATTTTGTGGGTGCAAAGCGCGTAGTTTGTTAAAGAGTCATAGGGTTGTCCACCCTTAATTTTTTTATTTTAATGTTGGTTGTATAGATCTACCCATGGTCCATGGACCATGAGATTTTATAAATAGAGTGAGGCTCTAAGTAGTTTGAGAGGATAAGCATAATGGAAAATGAAGAATATATGATGTGTGCGAGATAGATCTGAAGTGTAAAGTCTAGTTTTGGGTCGTAGAGTAGGAGAAGGCTCTACAGCTGAGTGCGCAGAGGCCTAGTAGTCCGCAACTGAGTGCACGAAACCCTGCAACTGAGTGCACAAGGTGAGTCGAGTCTGTAACAGCTGGAAGTATTAATAAAGAGAAATTTCCTATCAATTCTGTGTATTTATTTCTTGTTTTATGCATCCGTTATCTTGGGTATGAAAATCACTTCTAATACTTATACGATGCGCAAATGTTAATAATTGTATTGATTAAGTGGATGCAAGATAGAATATCTGTTTACGCGAAGTTAACTAAGATCTGTTAAGAATATAAGTAAGATATGCGGTGTAGTTTGGGGAAATAGTGCAGTTCGTTGCCATAGCAGCGCAAAAGCATCTCAGCCCTTGGTTAGGGTTGCGCGAAAGACGATTGTAACAGATCGCAAAGGTACTAAAGGTTGGAACAGTGCGCGAAGTGACCTGTGCGAAGACAAGCATAGTTGGACTAAACTGACATCACAAACATCTCAAGGGTGCGGAAACTTGGTTCCAGCATCCCCCCATACTGCTTCGGGTGAGACTTCAGTTTGCGCTCCATGGGCTGATGTTGAAAGGGCCAGTAGTGTAGGGATTTGTTTGGATAAATAACTTTGAACCTGGGTCAGGCTCCCATAATCCAACACTTGGCAAGACGTGAGGTCTTATGTCACTTCCATAAATCCTAATAAAAGAATAGATTTCTTCAAAAAACCAATCACCAATTTCAAACAAGATTTCGTGAAAATATTTACTAAATCTTGGGGGAGTTTCTCCAAATAAAAATTCATGAAGAGGAATCATGATGTTATTGCATATATCATAAAAGTACTATTCATATTTGCTTTCCCATAAGTTAGCAATATAATCTTGAATAGCCTGTTAATAGTTGAAAGAATAACTCCACTCCATTAATGGAAATGGAACTGAAGCTACAACTACATACATGAGATAAGAAAACATATAAAAACCTTGTTCAAACCCAAGAAGAGAAGCTACAAATACCTTAATGGCTTCTAACAAATTGTGAGACAAAATAATTTCCCAGTTGAATGGTCAGGATTTGCTTCTCCATATTGTCTAGAAAGCATCTTGACTATATATTTGAAAGGGGTTTTGAAGATTGCTACTGGGTTAATATTTTCTTGTTTTCAATTTGCAACCTTCAAGATCATGGAGCCAATCTTTAATCATTAAATTATAATCCTTGTTCTTCTTTTTTAGTACAATATCGTGGATTTCATCCAAAAAATCTTTGGTCGGAAGGATATCAGGAGGATTTAACTTATAGGTCGTACTAAAGACTCCAAGTTTCTAGGAGGCAATAAAATTTTGATTATGATTCATAAATATAACAAGTTGGAACATGAGCATGCGTCAAAATTCAACTTATCATATTGTAATAAGGAAAAATGTTGGGCCTAGCTACAATTTTATGCAATTTTATTTTCTTAATTGCTTCATAGTCTTAAGGAGATTCATCATTTGAATTCTCTGATTCTAACCATTTTCTTTCTTCAAAGAAACTAAAGATTTCTTCCCGCGAAAGCTTACCTACATCTAAAGTCCTATAAGTTGTATCAGAAATGGGGGAAGGATTTAAACTGGAATCTTCAGGTCCTCGAGCTTTTGCTAATTTTATATTCATCTTAATTTCATGAACAACATGTCTATAACCCTGTATTTTTCCTTTCTTAACCATTTTAAAATAATGTGTAATAAAGCATAAAGGGTAATAAGAATACGAATTTTAAAAGAGGAAATGGGTAATTTAAATTTAGAAAATTAAAATAGATTGGAAACTAACCAGAAAAAACACAAAGTTGATAAAAAACAACTGTTCCTTTTGTAGAAAATCGAGAGTTTTATGCATAAGCAATAAAATATGTTTTAACGCAGAAAACTCAAATTACAAAATTTAACAAATTCTCGAAAGAATGAATAGTGAATCTATCAAAAATCATGCGAAGTAAATATAATCTTGTAAAGCACGTAATAGTTCATTAATGTCTATAACCCTGATATGAAATCCAATTGTTAAACGAATCACAAAATGGGGAGGTACTCAAGTAGTCGCAAGGTCAAGGTTTTATTTAGCTTTAATATTTTATTGAACATTGGTTTGTCGACTACCTGACTTTCAGTCTTATTTAAATGAAACAAAAGAAAACAATAATAAAGAAAAATTGCGTGAAAAACCAAAAGGTGTCCAGACTGGTCAGAAGGTCAAGAAGGTCAAGATTGTCGGGAGTCAAGGCAATTGGGAGTTGGGGTTAGATGGATACATGACATCGGAAGATCAAATAGTCAAGAGGTTGGGTTCTCTCTCTCTCTCTCTCTCTCTCTCTGTATATATATATATATATATATATATATACACACACACACACACACACACACATATATATCCACATACATACATACATACATACATACATACATACATACATACATATATATATATATATATATATATATATATATATATATATATATATATATATATAAGCACTATGTTTCTTGAGGCAATTTTATTAAATGAAACAAAAACATAAAAGAAATTGAAGGGCCTATATTTTTAAAACTTAAAAATGGGGGGAGGGGGGTTGTTGTAGGCCTAACAACATGTGCTTCATAAATGGCGAGACAGATGGGACAATAGCTAGAGAGGCACCAACAAATGTTGGAAGCTTCTCATAGTAATATTTCTTCCCAACAACTTATATAGAGTTCCAATTTGAACTCCTCTTAGCAATACCTTTACCCCTTGAACCATCTTAGAGGTTTCCTTTTCACACATTGTTTTTACACCTACATCACTTATTTGGCTTACAAAAATCAAATTTCTAGCCAATCTTGAGATTTAAAAAATACTAAGGAATGTTCTAATCCTTCCATCAATGAACTTCAACTTGAATTTTCCTCATCCTATGATTCCATCCATGGAGTCATCTTCTAGGAAAATATCATTTTCATCATATCTTTCATATTTGCAAAACCACTTCTTGTGAGAAGTCATATGAAAAGATGCACCTGAATCAACCAACCATGAAGCCAAGTACACATCCCCTCCATTTGAGGATTTTTTTCTTCTATAAAAGAAGCATCATCAAATCCCTTCCCTTTCTCAACAATTTTGGATCTACATTGTTTCTTGTAATGCCCTTCTTTTCTACATCTCCAACATATCTTTATGAATTTCCCTAGAAATTTAGATCTTCCTCTGGATTTAGATCTTCTACTAGAGGCCTTATTTTTGTTTCTATTCTAGGAGTATCCTCTTACACATAAGGCATCAACATTTTTTTAAATTGCCATGTTTTTTCATCTAATATCATATGATAACAAAGATGATACTATTTCATCAAAACTTAAAGTAGTTGAATGATGTCTTCGACATCGGCAAGCCTTTATTTCTTTTTTTCCTGTCTTAATCTCATACCTCCTTTATTATCTTTTGATCATGCTTCCTTCTCAACATTGAAAATACATATTCATACAAACTTCCAGAACTAGAACTTCTTGCCATTTATTCTAAACCTATACATTTTTTTTTGTGTAAGTGAGTAGATTATATTATATAACAAGTATAATACAAAAAACTGCCGAAGCAGTGTGAGCAGGGATGTACAATATTCCTGGGCTGATCGCCTGCTCAGAGGAAGTGATACAAGTAAACCAAAACGTAGCACACCACACAGGGTGGCGAGGGACAGAACAAAACATTACTAAACCTCAGGAACTACCGTAAGTAGATAGGAGAAGTAACAACAGAACAACAGACAAACACTAAAGCCGAGATAACAGAGTGAAAAGATAACAGAGAAGCAACAACCCGAGTCGGTAAGAGAGCCAACGTAATGACCTTAGAAGTGGTAATTCCCCATCTGGGCGATGGTGTCCAAGCCGATGTCCCTGACGTGGCTGTCGACCTTCGCCTGCATTTCTTCCAGGGAAGCAGGCTGAAACGCTGCAGAAGTGGGTGGCTGAGCAGCATGGTTCGCACTAGAAGTGGCTGGCTGAGTCGCAGGAGCAGTATTGATGGATTTTTTGAGAAGCTGGATGAGCAGCATAAGCATACGGTTGTGGGTTTTGATCGCTTCATTCACCGAGGTGATTTTGCGGTCCAGGGAGCTATTGTAGTCTGTAATCTTGGCCATCTGTTCTGTAGTGAGATTAACCTGTGTAGTGAGATTGACCTCTGTGACGGATTTGTTAGGATATTCCGACACATAGGATATAGTTAAGTTCAACTTGGTCTAGTATAGAGTTAGGTTAGAGTTAAGTAAAGTGTGTTTCTTTACCGTTGTACATTTTGTAACTTACAATCCGACGGTCACGATATGTAGTGATCCGACGGTTCACTCTCACCTCGGTATTACCGACACTTGATCCGTGGCTTGACACCCGATTGGTCCATGAGTTCTATTTAAAGCGCATGGAGGGTCATTGTTCGGGTAATCCGTGCATGAGAGAAGCTTATGTAAATTTTCATTCTTTGATTAATAAATTGCCTGTAGTACCCACGTTGGGACAGGCCGTGGACTGTTTCCCTCCTTGCACTCTGAGGGTTTTAACCACGTCAAAAATACTGGTGTATTGATTTGAGATCTGGTTGTGAGCGGTGTCCTTTTGGTATTCTTTCTGTGGAACTTACCCTGTAAATTCCTACATGGTATCAGAGCTATTTGAGGGCCGCGTCCGTTGGTGATCCAAATCTGAAGCCGGTAGAACTGCATGCGGCTGTCGTTTCCTAGATCTGTTGTTTCTGACTGCTTTCGGGCCGAGAGGACTGCTCTGTTGCGTTCGGAGCATCTGTTCCAGTGAGGAACCCCTTTCGTTTCACGCGAAAAGGTTTCCGGTAGCCCTAGCTGCGTCATTTTTCAGATCGGGAGGTATACAGTGTTTTTTTTTGCAGTTTACTGTTATTTTCTCTCTGCTTATTTCGGTCTCAGTTTATTTAGCTTTTTTTTAAACCGGATCTATACCTTTCATTTCTGCGTATGCTCTTTGCCCTGCGACTCTGTGCGATCTGGGCAAATCAGAAACAGAAAGGAAGGATTTTTCTCATGCGTATGCTCTTTTCCCTGCACCTTAGTGTGATCTCGGAAAATCAGAAACATTGAGAAAAATATTTAGTTTTTCGGCTAAAGCTAACTTTGAGATTTTTTTTAAAAATTTCTAGTTTTTTGGCTAAAGCTAACTTCGAGCCGCAAGGTTCGTTTTTCTTTGCATATTCGTGTTGGGTTTTGTGTTTTGTGTTTTGTAGGGAAAAAGAGCTTTCTCAAGGCAAGCACGCAAATCGAGGCCCCCCCCCCCCTCTCTCTCTCTCTCTCTCTCTCAAATATTTTGTATAGATCAATTGGTTCAAAGCTATTTTTAGAGAGTAGAGGTCTTGGGTTCAAGTCTCCATTTTGTGGGGGCGGATTTTTTCATTCCCGCACATTCGCGCACTTTGCCGGCAACGTCAACAATTTTTTTTTCAAAAAGCCATAACTTCTTCATCCGGAAGCCTTTTTCAGAGCCGTTTTTTTTAAAACCGCCTATTTTTTCGAGATCTATCCATTGGAACACTTACTTTCAGCATCTTCAGCTTCAGTTTTTTTAAAAAAATGGAAAGTCCATGCCAAGTCATTCTTGACAGCACTAACTACTTCCAATGGGTAGCCTACATGGAAGATTTACTTAGAAGTAAAGGTCTCTTCAGAATAGCCACAGACCAAGAGAAGAAACCAAAAGATGAAGACAAGGCGGCAAAATGGGAAAATAGACAAGATCAAGCACGTGGTTTGATAGGGATGTCTATTTCTCCTGATCTTAGATTCCACATTGCAGGACTTGAGACTCCTCATGAAGCATTAGAAAAACTTGCTAAAGTTTTTGGGATTAAAAATGAAATTAGAGCCCATCAACTTGAAAATGAGCTGCTTACTTTGGATCCTAATAATTTTTCTTGCATTGAAGATTTCTTGTCCAAATTCAAGACCCTTAGATATCTCTTGGAAGGTGTTAAAGTTAAGAAAGAAGATGGTAACCTTATTTATTCCATCCTTACTAAGTTGGGACCAGCCTACTCTGTATTTGTTTCCACTTTCCATTCTACAAGGGAAGCTTTCATTTGTCAAGGACAAGACTACAAGGCCCCTTCCTTTGACTCCTTTTGTGATTCCTTAATAAGAGAACAAGAAAAACTCTTACACCTTGGTCTTCTTAATCTTGGAAACTCTTCCACGAAAGCGTTAGCCGCCCAGCAGCAACCAAATTCAAAGAATCCTAAGAAGTCATATCCTCAAAAGAATGGTCCTAAACCATCTCAGCCTCAAAATGAAAGATCATTTCAGCAAAATGATAAGACCAATAAAAACAAATGGAAGAAGACTGATAGACATTGTAACTTTTGTAATCGAGATGGCCACTTAGAATCTAAATGCTTTAAGAAGATGGAAGCCTTGGAAGCCGCAATGAAGAAACATAACATCCATGTGGAGCCTACTTCAACTTCAACTTCCGAAACGGCACTTTCTGCATGTCATTTCAATCATCTCAGTCTGGTTATGCATTAAATGTATCTTCTTCTTCTTCTCATTCTCATGAGTGGCTCATTGATTCTGGAGCCTCTTGTCACATGGCCAAAAACCAAGCCATGTTTTCTTCTTTAAATGATTGTAACACCAAAAATATATATATTGGTGATGATAGATCTCTTAATGTTGTAGGGACTGGAACTGTTCATCTAGACAATGGTCAGTTCAATGATGTATTATGTGTTCCAAACTTATCCTGCAACCTTCTATCTGTCTATCAGATAACTCATTCAGGTGAAGGTAAAATTGTTGAATTTTCACCTCATGATGTTGTAATCAAGGATCTAAAAGATCCTAAACAGATTCTAGCTACTGGTCTTGCTGATGATTCCAAAAGGTTGTATAAGTTTCACAACTTTGGGTCATCCCATCTTCCCTCAGTATTTGTTGCTCATAATGATGAAGTGAGCAAACTTTGGCATGAGCGATTTGGTCACTTAAACTATCGCTCCCTTCAGCATCTATGTAAAGAAAATATGGTGACAGGTCTTCCTATGGTATCTTGCAAAGATGGTGTTTGTTCCGGATGTGTACTCGGAAAACATCATCGGGACAGTTTTGACAAACGTGCCTCTTGGCACGCCTCAGCCCCTTTACAGCTTGTGCACAGTGATTTATGTGGTCCTCTTCCTGTTGCTTCATTCTCTGGCTGCAAGTACTTCTTAACTTTCATTGATGATTTCTCTAGACGCACTTGGGTATACTTCTTAAAACTCAAGAGCGAAGTATTTAGCACTTTTTTGGCCTTCAAAGCATTTGTTGAAAAACAATCTGGACATCAAATTCTTAAGCTAAGAACTAATAATGGCGGAGAATATGTTAACTTTTGCACCGAAAATGGAATTCAAATGCAACATACTGTTCCATACACTCCACAACAAAATGGTGTAGCTGAAAGGAAAAATCGCACCTTAAAGGAAATGGCTAATTGTATGCTGCAATCTAAAGGACTCAGTCTTAGTTTTTGGGCCGAAGCAATTAATTGTGCAAATTATATAATCAATCGCACTCCTACTAAGGTTCTAGAGAATATCACTCCAGAAGAAGCTTGGAGTTCCATTAAACCAGATGTAAGTCACTTTCGTGTGTTTGGAAGTGAAGCATGGGCCCATATTCCAGATGAAAAGCATAAAGCTTTAGAACCTAAGAGTGAGAAATGTACTTTTGTTGGATATTCTGAAGATGTAAAAGGTTATAGACTTATTCCATTTAAGTCCAAAAATGTTATCATTAGAAGAGATGTAAAATTTGATGAAAATAAATCGGCCTGCGAGCCTAGTCCGGCGGATGTGCCACCTCTTCCTATCTCTTCTATCTTTGAAAACATTTCTTCTTCTGATGATGAAAGCGAGGATGATAATCCTCCCCCACCTTCTCAGGATCCTCAACTTCCAAGATGGGTCCGTGCTACTCGGGATGCAGCAGGTGATCTTGCCGGTGATCCTACAGATCAGCGACGTACACGTTCTCAGTTTGAAAGAGCCTCTTCTTTACTGGCTCAAGCTCCAGTAAATCATGATCCTGACACTTTTGCAGAAGCTTCAGGCCATCCACATTGGGAAGCAGCTATGAATGAAGAATATCATTCATTGATGACAAATGATACATGGGATCTTGTTCCTCTACCAAAGGGACGCAAACTTGTTAGATGCAAATGGGTTTACAGAACCAAGTATGGACCAGATGGGAAAGTTGATAAACATAAAGCTCGTCTAGTTGCTAAGGGCTTTTCACAGGTTGAAGGCATTGACTACACTGAAACCTTCTCTCCAGTTGCCAAAATGAACTCTATCCGCCTTGTTCTTTCCCTTGCTGCCTCTTTAAAATGGGAAGTCCATCAAATGGATGTTAAATCTGCCTTCTTGCATGGGGACTTGCAGGAAGAAATCTATATGGAACAACCCATTGGCTTCATACAAACAGACTCCAGCCTCGTTTGTCGACTTAAGAAATCCCTTTATGGCCTCAAGCAAGCTCCTCGGGCTTGGTATGCCAAAATGGATAGCTTTCTTTTAGAATCTGGCTTTTCTAGGTGTCATTCTGACAATACTGTCTACACCAAGAAAGTGGGCAACTCTCTTATCATCCTTGTTCTTTATGTTGATGATCTTATTCTTACTGGTAGTGATCCCAACCTTATAAACCATGTGAAGTCCAGCCTTAAAAAGAAATTTGAAATGACAGACTTAGGACACTTACACTATTTTCTCGGTCTTCAAGTCTTGCAATCCCAAGAGGGTATTTTCCTTTCCCAGTCCAAGTATGCTTGTGATATTCTTCGTCATTTTCACATGGAAGACTGTAAGCCAGCCCCTTCTCCCTTTCAGTCTGGAGTCAAACTTTCAGTCTCTTGTACTTCTCCTGAAGTTGATGCTACCTTATACCGTCAACTTGTCGGAAAACTCTTGTATTTAACCCATACTCGTCCTGATCTTTCCTTTGCTGTTGGCCTTGTTGCTCGTTTTATGCAAAACCCCCGTGAAAGTCATTGGAAAGCAGCTAAAAGAATACTTCGTTATGTTCGAGGTACAGTACAGTTTGGGATTCATTACAGTGCCAAAGCAGCTCCTCTGTTAGTTGGTTTCACTGATTCTGATTGGGCTGGTGACCTTGATGATCGGAAGTCTACTGCCGGTTATGTCTTCACTCTTGGTTCAGGACCTATTACATGGGCTTGTAAGAAACAGGCTGCCATTTCTCTTTCGTCAGCAGAAGCAGAGTATCGTGGTGCCGTGGAAGCTAGTAAGGAAGCCTTGTGGCTTCGTCAGATCCTATCAGAGTTTGGCTTTGAGCAGCAGCATCCAACCACACTTTGGTGTGATAATCAAAGTGCCATTCAGCTATGCAAAGATCCAGTCCAGCATCAGCGCAGCAAACACATTGAACTACACATGCACTTCATCAGAAAGCTCATTCATGACCATGTTCTTGAAGTGCAATATTGTCCAACAGATGATCAGGTTGCAGACATCTTCACAAAGGCTCTCACAGAGGCGAAGTTCACTAAACTTCGATATATGCTTGGAGTTCAGGAAGTTGTCACTAAGGGGGGATAGGCTCTAGTGCCTCCTTCCTTCTCCTATTGTGTCATATTTGTAAATCCTTCAATCCTATCCCAAGTTGTTCTTAAGGGGGGATGTTAGGATATTCCGACACATAGGATATAGTTAAGTTCAACTTGGTCTAGTATAGAGTTAGGTTAGAGTTAGGTAAAGTGTGTTTCTTTACCGTTGTACATTTTGTAACTTACAATCCGACGGTCACGATATGTAGTGATCCGACGGTTCACTCTCACCTCGGTATTACCGACACTTGATCCGTGGCTTGACACCCAATTGGTCCATGAGTTCTATTTAAAGCGCATGAAGGGTCATTGTTCGGGTAATCCGTGCATGAGAGAAGCTTATGTAAATTTTCATTCTTTGATTAATAAATTGCCTGTAGTACCCACGTTGGGACAGGCCGTGGACTGTTTCCCTCCTTGCACTCTGAGGGTTTTAACCACGTCAAAAATACTGGTGTATTGATTTGAGATCTGGTTGTGAGCGGTGTCCTTTTGGTATTCTTTCTGTGGAACTTACCCTGTAAATTCTTACAGGATTCCAGTGCCTTTGCAATTAAGGTTTTCGTGCGCCAGCTCTCCGGCTGGGTTCGCACAAATTGTGTGGCCCTCTTCGAGGGAGTACCGGGGTCTGTTAACCAGTTGACCTCAGCAGCAATTTCCATATCCGAACGACCACCCTCCTCAAGCTTCGCCTGAGCCTCTAATTCTGCAATTTTGCGTTTGATTCTGGTCGCGGTCCTGGTTTCGTAGCCACCTCTGGCTGCCTGAAGTTCCCTATTAGCTGCCTCGCAGCGACTGCCTCCCGCTTCCATGGTAAACCTCTTGTGACTTGCCCGAATTAAACCAGACTTGTAAGCGGACCCTCTCTCAACACGAACTCTAAGAACAATGAGGAGAATAGGGCAATTGCTCATGTTTTTATAATGAAAGCAATGATGTTTCCTCAGGAGATTGGAGTAAATGCCTCTGATAGTGGTGGTACCTTGCTGATGGGTAAGCTGAAGAATCGCACAAGCGAGCCTGTCACTGGAAGAATTGGAGCTCATGATGTAACTGCCAGGCTGACGAGCCGGGCGCCAAGTGTATGGTGAAAGCCTTCTCAAGGGATGGTGGCGTGTGAAGGGAGATATGCCCTGTATGCTGGCATGCTTGATGTTGTTCCTTCGGGCCTTGTTCCACCTCCTTCCACTCAGAATTTCCATTAATGGTAATGAAACCTCTCCATACGGATCCTCTCCATGCGTGCTGAAAGGACAGTGTCTGATGTAATGGATCTCGTCGCTTAATTCATTATGATCGCCTATCTGCAAGAGCCGCTGCTGCCAGGAGCTCCACCTCCCCCTATGTCCAATCAACCCATTGAGGGCTTTGGGTTGATAATCCTTGCCGATCTCCTCGTGATTCTGAGACTGTGGCCAGGTGCCGTCCTCGATTAAGGTTGGGTGACCTGGATTAGATCCTTCGCTGCCAGTTGTATGCATGCTTCCTTTATGATTGGGTCGTCAAACTCCCGCCAGCACCTGTCCATGGCAATGTTGGGGTTGTCTGCTCCACAGTTTGCCAGATGGTCAGCAAGACCATTCGCCTTTCTTCTGATTGTTTGAAAGATTAGACCTTTCATCCCCATAACGAGCTCAGCTATGTTTTCCGTAGCTTTGGCAAGCCTCCAATGCTTGGTTGCTTTGCTTATGGTCGTGCCTGTCTGTAGGCGTTTAGCCGCCAAAACCTATACATTAATAACAACAAAGCATTTTATTGAGAGAGGGCCCTGCAGTTCTGGATTTGGACGAGATTGTGATGGCAGCACCGAGGATCACCTGTGCATCAACAGGCCTGCACACAGGTCACAAGGGAAGGGAGCCATTGAGCAGAAGCAGATTCAATGGCAGCATGATGCTCAAGCCCCTTGCAGAGCGGCCCATGGCCCGAATCCTCTGGCGATCTATGGGTCTATCCATACCCCTGAGCATAAAGAACCCTATGAGGCAGGCAGACAGTAGAACAACATCATGAGAGGTGGCAATGGGATGCAGAGACGGCCACCTGAGCGGCCTGACAAGCAAAAGGCATGTGGAAAATGGTGCGCACACGAAAGAGATGGTAAGGGTTTTTGCAGCCATTGTTTTTGCATCGCACCAGCCCCAAGATCAAGGGATCTTTGACACCCAGAATGATGGATCTAGCATTCATAGTGCTAGATCTGGTAGCCCAGCACTAGATCTGGCAATCTTGCCTTCCATGCACTTTATTCATAATCTTGTCTCAAGATACGTTGTACTTGTATGGAATTTTGGATCTGGAAGGTGAAGAAGTGTTTCTGAGATCGTCGAAGAGGGAACAATGGCATTGGAAATCGCAGTCGCTGCAGCGCTGGGCCAGAACGCCCCCACACCAAAGCTGCTAAAAGATCCACTAGAGCCCATCTTCTATTCTGCAGCTTGTTTCGCCATTAGATCCGAAGAGGATTTAGCCTCCCCACCTTGCTGGTTTCGATCCTAGGCTACCTCACCCACGCTAGAGGACACGCTCGGATCTGGATCGGGCGTTGCACACAACCAAATCGCATCTAAGGATGACCATGCAACCGATGGCACAAAGAAGATTGATGCAACCCTTAAGGGCAGAGACTATTATGTGAGCGACATCAGGATGCTGGAGCTGAACAATTTCTGGGGGATCCGATACCATACCCTAGACCAGGTGCTCCCTGAAACCACATGGGTTCCAAAATGGTTTCACTCCTCTCAACGAGGAATTTCTGACATGCATGGATCCAGAATTTCTGCTTCTGAAATACTCGAAGGTAAACAGATTACCCTCTTTATCAGATCTATGGAAGGGAACACAGTATGCATCAAGATAGGGAGATGGGAGGAGATAAAAACACTCAAACAGAGGATACAAGACAGGATAGGTATCCCACCTTGCAAACAAATCTTGATCTACGCAGGAAAAGTATTGCAGGAGGAGCGCAAACTAAAAGAATACGACATAGGCAATGACTCAACCATCTGCCTTAGCACAAGGCTCCATGGTGGCTGCTCCGCACAAGCTCAAAAGGACCTGTTTCCTTCAAAGATGCAGTAAAAGGGAAGATGGAACCTCAAGCGCAAACAGAACAGAAAGCTACAACCCTTGGTGCTTACATCGTCGAGCAGACAACTCAAAACCCTGCATTAACAATTGTTGTACCCGAGGTAAATGAAATATAGGCTGATTATTTACTAAAGAAATGATATGCAGGTTTAATAGTTTTTGGCCCAAACTGGAAACCCTTCGTCAATGGATTTACTCCATATGGACAGAAAACTGCGATATCCACCTCTGTTCAAAAGGATTTTTTGTTATCAAATTCGACATAGTAGATGACAAGGAATATGCATTGAACGAGGGACCATGGTTCTGGGGTAATGTTGGCCTTTTTATGACATCTTGGTTCCCATAATTTGACCCAAACACCATGGTGGTTTCGAAAATACCCGTGTGGGTAAGGTTATATAACCTACCTATGCACTTTTGGCACTTCAAAGTGTTAGAAGGCATTAGCAACGCTTTGGGGAAATTCTTAAAAGTAGAAAATGAGCGCCTTTCCAAGGATATCTATACATTTTCTAGGATCTATGTGGATGTTGATCTCAGTCAAGGATTACCAGACCACATCCTCTTACTCCAAAACAAAAAGTAATGGGCCTAGCCACTTGATTATGAAAACACTGCCTTCAAATACCGCATATGTTGTCAAACTGGTCATCTACAAAGTGCGTGCCCACAAAAGAAAAAAAGATAGGAAAAGAAGACAACCACCAAAGCCAAAAGGATGGCAGTTTTCAGCCACATGGGCAGATGACATAGAAGAGGAAAAAAACACAGAAACCACCAACATATTTCAAGAAGCAGAATATCCAGGAAATAATCCAGAACTCAGCGAAAAAAACATTCCACACAACCCACAGAATGATGAAAATCAGATTGAATCTACAATAGTTCTAAAGACAACCAATCCACAACAACAAAGTGAGAAACGCACCCCAGGGCAAGAAATTGGAGGCAGAAAGCAAGCACACTCTACAGAAGGCTCAGATTCTGAAAAATAAATCCCAATTGCCACAAATGAAGCACAAATGTCTATTGTAACAGCCACGCCCAACAATGAAGGTTGGCAGAAAGTGGAAAAAAAGAAAGGTAGGAAAGCATAGATAGACAGTAAATTATTTTAGATCCTGTTTCCATCAGGACAAGTTTTGATAAAGCATATGTTGTTTTCAGCATCTACAACATGTAATTTTACTCAATATGAATAAAATTACGATTTTTCCATGGGAAAAAAAACTTCGAGAACCAACCTTTGTTAAATCAAAGGCACTTACAAGACTTGATCCTCAATATCTTGCTGAAGTGTTAAACCTTCTTTCAAAAACTTAACTCACCTTCATTAAATCATGCTTTAGTTTCCAACAAACGCAAACCGTACATACCCTTGACACATTTTCATACCCAATTACAAGCTGACGCAAATAGACACCCCTGTTCCACTTTGAAACAATCTACAACTAGATCAAGTTGTTCCTTTTAAAACCTTTGCTCTTGCATCTTGGTAATCTCGCTTGTATCACAACTATCCCCTTTATCTTCATGATGAGATTGCTTGATCTCCTCATCCCTTTCTCAATTCTTCTCCAACAACTGTTGTGTTTCTTTATTTCAATCAATGTAGCAGGCTACCCTCAGGTTATAGTGATGTTCCTCTATCACAAAGTTCCCTTATATTCTTGTGATGGGATCAAATTATCTCTCATTCCCATCACAAATTTCCTAAAATTCTTTGTTGATTAATCCATTGACAGTTCCAATCACTGTCTTCCTCGGATTATTGTGATCACCATCCACCTCCCCCGCAACCCGGATATGTTTTACCATATTGGAATGTGAAGCAAACGATCCATGTGTTGAAGTTGGAAAATTACCATTGTAACTTCGTAAGTAAGAATGTGACCACCACATTTATGTTGCGCATAGGTGACCGTTGCCAGTTTGTAGAGGATTTATGTGACTGTCACACATACAATGTTTATAACTTCAACTTACAGGTTGGAATCACATCCAGCATTATGAGGTCATGAAACAATTAAAATTTTGACTAGACCTTCTTTAATTCCAAGGAATCACTGGATCCTAACACATCCTCCATTCTTGTCACTTATTTTATATATTCTGAGGATTTCCATATGGAATAACAACGAAGGCCATTCTAATGTCGAGTGTTGTAACATGAAATTACACCCTACTTCTGCAAATTGTAATCCAAATTTTGTGCTAACTTCACAATTTTCTCTGCTTCTTTTCCTGAACTATTGTATCAACTCACTCCCCACTACTCTTTGTAAGCTTAACCCAATTATCACATTGATCCTTCTAGGTTTATCACATACACTCTCATGACATAACATAACATTTAGAAAAGGACTAATTCACCAGTGAAATAGAGGCTTTTATAATAGTTATGCACGCTTACAAGAATTCATAATTATCAATCGAAACTACGAAAGACTACTTAAACAAAATGATTACTTTTATTCATAATCACATGAGAATGATTACAAAATTATACCTTTGTCTTGATAATTCTTGCTTTGGCCCCTTTTCTGACCTACTCTATCATACCATTCTATTATCTTTCTCTCTAATGTTGTAAGCTACGATATCTAATATAATTTAGAAACAAACATAGTTTGTTTTGATCCTAAAATTGCTCCATGATTTATTTCTATCATCTCTCTAGGATCAAATCAGATTGCATTCTTATCATTATTTGATAAATTGATTGAATAAACAAAACTCAAAAAACTCCTATTGCGCACATTAATTCTAGATTGCTCTAGAGTTATTACAAATTTGGAATTTAATCAAGGAAACACGCTTCCTTTTAAAATAAATTGATTGACCATATTGAATTATAAAATTTGACGAGATGCCCCTGATCATTTCATTGCTAACTATGGAAACAACCAAATTATCTCATGAGTCTAGTAGAGAACACAATAAATTAAACACTTATCTTCATCTAAAATATTAATGTCAACATATAATAGTTGAGTTTCCATAGTATTGAAGGTGTTCATATGCTCTGTCATCAAGTATCTATCCTCCATCCTTAGGTTATACAACTTCTTCCACAAGACTAATTTGTTCACGAAGAACTTAGACTAATATAAAGTGTCGAACTTGTTCCATAATGCCTTCATTATAGCTTCTCCTAAAACATTTATTAATGTTAAATCTAACAGACACAACTGTGTTTTGTTGTTTTCATTCTCATCCAACTCCGTACATTCCTTTATTTATATCCTCGTCGACATAATACATAGATCCACAGAGAGTCCCTGATCTTTATTCACCAAAAAATATTCCAGTTTGAGCTTCCGTACCTCAAAACTCTACCCATTGAATTTCTCAATCTCTATCTTTGAACTACTCGCCATTTATTTTCACCACGAGAATATATATTGCAGATATCCTATTATATTAAGGTTTTCCACAATCTTGAGCCCAAACCCTTAGCCACAAAGGCATCCCATTGAAGCCAAAATATTCTAATACTAAATGTTGGTTTTAACCTTGTATAGTTAATTGTTGCAAACAAATTCTTAATAAAAATAGAAAAAAAAAAAGATGCAATGGCACATGCACACATTAACACAAGGAATTTATCTTGTAAACTCAAACTGAGAAAAACATAAATATTTTCAGTATACCATATCTTTACAATGTTACTATAGAATGTGTATATCTTGTGCACCATAAACCCTCAATTCATTAACCCTAGATTACAACACAAATGTAGTTGGACTCTTTAACTAGAATTACAAAACCATGGGATGAACCATCTTGTGCCACAAAATCACTAAAAGTGAAAAATGCCCTTATGACTCCTTTGTTGTTTCCAACAAATATGAATTGTGTGTGGGGCTCGTCATGAAAATATTAAACACATATGCAACATGTATTTCTTCACATTTTGAAATTTGTGTCATAAATGTCAGGACATGTGGGACAATAACCAAAGAGGCACCATCAAATGTTGGAAGCTTCTTATGCAATTTTAGATGAGGCTTGTTTGGGTATCATGGGATGCTCTCAACATCTAATGCAAAGTACAATACATAAAAATTCCAAAGAGCCATCTTTAATCCTTACAAATCACCAATTATGAAAATTCAAATTTTGCAATCCCATTCCTTTTTTACAATGGAGTCAGCAAGGTGAGTTGTCAATCCCTTCACAATCATGCTTGTTTCACCTCACAAGTACACAATATTCAAATATAATAACAAGATCTTTGATCTTCCAATAGAGTCACATCGATGGAAATATATTCAAGCTCAAATTTCGTCCACTGTCATCTTCCAAGAACTAGACTTTATCCTTCGCAATGATGTTAAAAATGTTACAACAAAATCTCACACTTCTTGAGATAAATCCTGAAATCTCAAATGTGAAATCAAGTGCACCTCAAATGATCCAGGTGGATATTGGTGGCCACCTGCCTATTTGACTTGGACCCTCACCATTGTTTCTTTTAGTTTTTTAGTTTCCTTAATTGTAGCATAATTTACTATTTTTGGTAGTTTTTCTGGTCCTGAACTTCTGAAGCCATTTTGAGGCCCTAAACGACATTTTTTGGCAAAATTTCTCAACATCGGTTGTTGTATTCCTTGAAGAGATATTTCCAACAAGGTATCATATGCGTTAAATGGAGATAATATGACCAAGTTACGACCTTGGAAAGTTGGCCACCCAACTAACCCCAACGAAGCCCATAAACTATTGGTGTTACATCTCCTCGGGTTATGGTTTTGGTTGTTTAGGGCTTTCTCTTATTGTTCAATAATAAAAAGGCCCCTGAGCCTCATTGTAACTCAATTCAGAGGCATGTAACCACCATATTTCTTCTTAGAGATAAGCTACCATCGACCAAGCTATCTTATTTCCATTATGTTTGTAAGAATAGTTCAATATTTTTCTATTAATGAAATGAAGTGTTTTTCCGCTGCATCTATGTGTTTATGATTATATCTGTAAGTTGTTGCATTTCTATTTTAAGTTCAGGTCATTGGTATCAGAACAATCTGCTCTTTCTCTGTTTTTATTTTCATGTCCCCAATGAGATCAGGGTATAAGGAGTTAGGGCTCGATCTGGCTGAACCATACAGGATCAGCCTTGTAAAACTTGACAACCTCCCATGACAGAAGAAAAGAAATACGAGGGGGCAGGAGATCCTTTCAAAATGTTTCTCGACGAAGCCCTCAAGCGACAGAGGGACGTGATGATGGATAACTTTGCCCAGATCCTTCGACGACTACCCATAGACGATGCATCCTCATCCAACAGCCACTCTATAGGCGCCACTCCTTTTAAGGTACAAGTTAACATTGATATTCCCATATTTCTAGGCTTGATAGATGCAGACGCCATAGATAAATGGTTAAATATGTTGGAAGGATATTTTTTAGTTCATGAAATCAGGAAAATGTTACTTTTGAACTTCTCAAAGTCGCCCCACACGTCAAGCACTGGTGGGAAACTACTGTGAACAAAAAGACGGGAGTAAACCCTCGCTATTTTTAGCCGCACCCACTTGCAATTCTTTCTGATATGTCATCAAGGAACAATATTACCCTTAGGGAGCTATAAAGATAAATACATAAAGTGAACCACACTATGGCAGGGAAGGGACCAAGATGTGCTAGAGTTCAAAAATACTTTCCATACCCTTCACACGAAGTTGGGTATCAAGGATATTGAGCGGAATTTTGTGGTAAGTACCGCAACTGTCTACACAAGTACATCCAGGATGAGATGGAGTTCCTGATCCAAGTGGATCTTCAGACACAGTGGCATGGAAAATCTCAAAATTCAAAGTGGCGGAAAAGCAAGTATCCTGACATCAGATCGAAGTGCTCGTCGCCCTGATTCCTATGGTGTGAACGACACTCCAATCCGAGTCCAGATGATGAAGTTATGGCAGAAAGAAGGTTGTCTTGTTCCTTTGGAAAATGGGGCTTTTTCCCTTAAAAAAGGCTTTTAGCCTTTAAAAGGTAAAATCGCAATCAAAGAATTCAAGAGGCAGGCTTAAGGCAGTAGCAGCGGAACCCCTGATCAGTGATCTCCGATTAGTCGGAGTCGGGGGCAAGCAATTGGCGATATTGGGATGATCAGATCGGCGAAACCCAAAGGATAGGACCAGGACCCCTGGGTCGTAGGGATGTGATATGTCGATATGATAAGGCTTATGTGATATGCTAATATCGGCGATCGACATCGACGATCAGCACAGTCAAGGGAAAGACCCAAGGCCATTGCAACTTGCGATAAGCGTAGACCCGACAAACAAATAAGGCAGATTTGATATATTTGAAGTCCAGTTTTTAAGGCTTCAGTCAGATTTTCCAGTATTTCGTGTATTGTTCGTTTAAACAAACAAAAAAGGGCCAATTTCAGGGTTTTTTGTGAAGGAAGGGCGGATTCATCACGCTCGACTGATCCTCTATTGGAACAACCTTCTATTCTAATCGGACAACCCCGATTTTCAAGCAGCCTTGTATTATAAAGCCCAATGCACGCAGAAAAGTGTACAGAGAGGATTTTGGGGCAAACAGTTTGAGGCAGGAGCAGCACAGGAGAGCAGATTGATCATTTTGTCTGAATTGGACAAATTTTATATGGTTTCTGCCCCTCTCAATGCCATGGACACAGTGGTGCTAGCCATTTCTCCATCCGAGTTCTCCTTGTCTCAATAATTTTCCATAATGGAGGTATAATACTCCTTTTATGTAACTGATGAATTTAATTCTCTTCTTTCCATGCCATTAATGAATGAAGGCCTCCCCATTGATCGAGCAGGGCCCGGAGACGTAGTCCGAGTTGGACGAACTCCGTTATCAAGTCTTTTTGTCTTCTTTTCATGCCTTTATGTGTTCCTTCTTCTTTTATGTGTGCACATTAAATTTCTGTGTTAAGCTACAATTTCTACATGTGATTCTTTTCATACATCTATAAGCAAAAGATCCCTGGATCAAGTGGTATCAGAGCAGGTATTTTTAGATGTGAATTGCATGTTTGTATGCTAACAAGAGACAGACTCTGAAGAGGTGAAGGGGAATTAGAGTCTTTTGATCCTGAAGCGGGGCGTGCACATCGAAGGAGAAACATGGCAGAAGATGAAGCTCATCTTGAAGAGGAGTGCAATTTCCACAAGACCTTCTATTCAATGGCAAAGAATGTCGGTAAGTTGGTTTTAAGACTGGAGAAAGCATAAGAGAGGAATCTAGACGAACAAGGTTCAGCGCATGGAAATGGTGGAGAAGAACCCCCCCCTTCTCCTTCCGCGAGTGAAGGTTCTCCTTCCTCTCACCACCATAATCATAGAAATTCAAATGATGCATCTAAGAAACCTTTCTTTAAATTAGATGTTAAATTTTATCTTCCCATGTTTAATGGTGAAAGTAACGCAGAGAAGCTTAATAATTGGATTAGGCATATTGAAGTCTACTGCAGGATTCAACAAATCATGGAGGATGAGGCAAAGATTCAGCTGGCCTCTCTACAGCTGAGCAGTACTGCTCTTGTTTGGTGGGAGAGAAAATTGCAGAGCAATAAGAATGTGGGTAACCTCTTCTCCTCATGGCCTGATTTTATTTTTGTGTTAAAGGAACAATTTTATCCCTTGGGATATAAGTAAAAAGCTTTAATGAATTGGTAGTATTTAAGGCAAGGCAAAGGTGAGGATGTTCAGAGTTTTACAGAGGAGTTTAGAAAGCAAGCACTGAATTTGGGTATTGCACTTGATACACTTGAAGTTGTAATTAAGTATATTGGCTCATTGCATAGCTACATTAGGCATTCATTTTTGTTGTTTGAACCAACCACTGTTGACTCAGCCAGTGTAAAGGTAATTCATATTGAGAATAGGGGAAAAAATGAAAGAGATGATCATTCCAGAAAACCACCGTTCAAAACTCCCAATGGACAATGTAAAGTGAAATGGAAAGCAAAGGAGAAGAAGACGGCAACAGCCAAAGAAGGAGAAAGGCCATATTGCAATCACTGCAAAAAGGAAGGCCACGATGACAATCACTGTTGGAAATAGCACCCATAAAAGCGTCCAAAGAAGTATGGAGGAAAAGGGAAGTAGAAGACAGTGGCAACTGCGCAGCAAGACCTTGGACCGGATTCCGGAGATGAAGCGTTGATCACAGCAGTAGGAACAAAAGGTACTCTTACACCTCATGTTAATTATGAATCGCATGAAGGCACTAGTTCTATAAATGAGTCCCTTCCTAATGACCGAAAGAGAATTGAATTGTTTCATATCAGAGTTGTTGTAAATCATACTAAAGTAGAAACTCTATTTGATACTAGATCCCAAGCAAACTTAATCGTAGAATCCTTGGTAAAGAAACTCGGCTTAGAAACAAAACCACACCCGAAACCTTACCCGCTTGGATGGATACATGATAAAGCAAAATTGAATGTAACCAAGCAGTGTAAAGTAAAATTTGTGATCGCTTCTAAGCTAGTGGATGAAGTAGAACTGGATGTAATCCCATTGGATATATGTGGCATGGTGTTGGGGAGTCCGTATCTATATGATAGAAAGGCAATCTTTTTTCGTCATGAAAACAAATACCAAATCACAAAAGATGGGGTAGAATATATAGTAAGGGCTCATCAAAATAAAATCAATGCCAGCCTTGTAAGCGTTGGACAAATGAAAAGGTTGGTGAATTCCAGTAAGGGTTGCATGCTTATGGTTGTAAGGGAAAAAGAGGTAGAATTAGTTGACGCTTTCCAGGGTTGTGATCAGGAACATAAACAGGAATTATCTGAATTAATTTCTAATTATGATGAGCTGTTTCAGGAACCGAAGGGATTACCTCCGAAGAGGTAAATCCAACATGAGATCCATTTGCAGCATGACGCTCCTTTACTGAATATTGGCATGTACAGGATGTTGACCATTGAGATGGAGGAAATTAAGAAACAGGTGCAGCAATTACTGGACCAAGGGGTCATCAGGCCGAGCACTTCTCCATGTGGTTCACCGATTGTCTTAGTCCCAAAGAAAGATGACACATGGAGGATGTGTGTGGATTACCGCGCACTAAACAAAATTACAGTGAAAATTTGCTACCCTCTTCCATGCATAGATGATTTATTAGATCAGTCAAAGAATGCTATATATTTCACCAAATTGGATTTGTGCAGTGGTTATCACCAGGTCCGAATTGCAGAGCAGGAAGTGTGGAAAACCGCCTTCAAGACCAAACAGGGGTTGTTCAAATGGATGGTGATGCCATTCGGACTTTGCAACGCTCCAGCCACTTTTATGAGAGTCATGAATGATCTCTTTCGACCTTTCGTTGATTAATTTGTTCTTGTATATTTAGATGATATACTTGTCTTCAATAAAAGTTGGAATGAACATGTGTGTCATGTGAAGAAAGTGCTTGATGTATTGAAAAATGAAAAACTATATGTAAAGTTGTCAAAGTGTGAGTTCGAGAAAACCTCTTTGGGTTACCTAGGTCATATTGTTGGTCATGGTCAGTTAAAGATTGATCCTTCTAAAGTTGAAGCAATTGTAAATTGGCCTAAGCCTACTAGTGTAACCGAGGTCCGTAGCTTTTTAGGTGCAGTCCAGTATTGGAGGAGATTTATTACTAATTTCTCTATTATTGCAGCACCTTTGCACACATTGACAAGTGTGAAATATGTCTTCCAATGGGGAGGAAGACAACAGAAGTCCTTCGAAACATTGAAGGAAAATATCAGCACCGCGCTAGTCTTAGCCTTACCCGATCTCCAACAGCCATTCGAGATCGAAACCGATGCCAGCGGTTATGCCATGGGAGTTGTACTGATGCATCAAAAGAAGCCAATTTGTTACCATTCTGAGAAGTTTTCTCAGGCTGTCATAAACTATCCCACTTATGATAAGGAGCTTTATGCCTTGGTTCAGAGTGTGAAAAAGTGGAAACACTACCTGATCAGCAAGGAGACCATTATCCATACAGATCATCAGCCCTTGCAGTGTCTTCAATCACAGACCAAGTAGCAGCAATCTCGTCATTTCAGGTGGATGGGTTTTCTTCAACAGTTTCATCTGGTAATAAAGTATAAGAAGGGCACTACCAATAAAGTGGTTGATATGCTATCTCGCCCTCCTATTTCTACTTCAATTATTTTGCATAATGCTTCGTTGTCTTTTGAGAGTTATGTTGAACATATGCTAACGATGATGACTTTAAGGAGATTTATGCTAAACTAACCCATGGTTCACAACTGGACAACTATCACTTGCAGGGGAAACTGTTGTATCACCTTGGTAAATTGTGTATTCCCACAGGGGAAAGAGTACATGTAATTCGAGAGGCCCACACCTCTCTTGTGTCTAGACACTTTGGTGTCAAAAAGACTTTATGTCATGTACAAAGATTTTGTTTTTGGCCTCATATGAAAAACATTGTGACTCGCTATGTAAAGGGTTGTGTGATGTGTTCTGTTTCAAAGCCCTCTAATAGAAAACTCAGGCTCTACACACCACTCCCTATTCCGAGTCGCCCATGGGAAAGTGTGTCAATGGACTTTGTAGGAGGTTTTCCTTTGTCTAAAAAGAGTCACGACTATTTGTATGTCATCGTTGACCGTTTTAGCAAGATGTGTATTCTTATGCCTTGTAAAAAGCAGATCACTGCAGAGCAGACTGCTTCTCTTTTCTTTTAGCATGTTTGGGTCCATTTTGGATTACCCACATCGATTGTGTTAGATCGAGACTCTCGATTTCTTGGAGAGTTTTGGACCAGCTTGTGGAAGATGATGGACACCAAGCTGAAAAGAAGCATGGCATTTCATCCACAGACTGACGGACAGACAAAGTTTGTCAATCGTACCATGGTACACTTGCTACGAGGCTATTGTGGGAAACATCCCAAGTTGTGGGATGAGCATCTCTGATATGTACAACATTCCTACAACCGAGCAGTGCACTCATCTACGCAACGTTCACCATTTGAGACATGTTTTGGTTACTTGCCAAAGGACCCTTTTGATATGGTCTTTGGAAGGGAAGATGGTTCTAGTGGATGTAATGCAAGGGACAAAGCTCAGCAGTTCATTCAACAAATCCAAGTGATTCACCAAGCAGTACAAGAGCAGTTGGAGAAAATTCAAGCCCGTTACAAGGCTAGACATGACAAACACCGAATCAACCATCAATTCCAAGTGGGCGACAAAGTGTGGTTCCACATCAACAAGGATAGGATGAATGGAGAAGGGAAGAAGTTGCGACCAATCCGGTATGGTCCATTCACCATTATGGAGAAGATTGGAAACAACGCGTTTTGTCTTGATTTGCCGATAAATATGCAGATGTACTCAGTAGTGAATGTGGAGAACTTAAAGCTGTATGAACCACCATTAATCATGGACACCGATGAGGTGGGCACAGTTCCTACAGTTGATGATTTTGCACCAGAATATCTTGATGAGTTACCTGAAGACATCATCCTTGACCGAAGAACCAAGACTTCACGGCGAGGAGATGTGGAATACCTTCGAGTTGGTTTCAAGGGAATGCACCCCAACAAGGCAAAATAGCTGGAGAAGGAAAGAGTGAGGGTACAATTCCCTCACTTGCCAATTGAATAATGAAAGCTTTTGGCGGTCCAAAATCTCCTCAATGTGGAGGATAGATCCAGGTGGATCTTCAAACATAGTGGCATGGAAAATATCAATATTTAAAGTGGTAGAAAAGCAAGTATCCTGACATCAGATCAAAGTGCTCGTCGTCCTGATTCCTACGGTGCGAACGACACTCCAACCCAAGTTCGGATGATGAAGTTATGGCAGAAACAAGGTTGCATTGTTCCTTTTGAAAATGAGGCTTTTCCCCTAGAAAATGGCTTTGAGCCTTTAAAAGGAAAAATCGCAATCGGAGAAGTCAAGAGGCGGGCTTAAGGCAGCAACAGCGGAACCCCCAATCAGCGATATCCGATTAATCGAAGTCGGGGGCAAGCAATCGGTGATATCGGGATGATCGGATTGGCGGATCGGGTCGACGAAACCCAAAAGATAGGAACAGGATATGCCGATGTGATATGCCAATATCGACGATTGGCGTCGGTGATCGACCCAGGGCCGTTGCAATTTGCGATAAGCACGGACCCGACAAGCAAATAAGGCAGATTTGATATATTTGAAGTCCGGTTTTTAAGGCTTTGGTCGGATTTTCCAGTATTCCATGTATTGTTCGTTTAAACAAAAAAAGGCAAATTTCGAGATTTTTGTGAAGGAAGGGCGGATTCATCGCGCTCGACTGATCATCCGTTGGAACAACCTTCTATTCTAATTGAACAACCCTGATTTTTAAGTGTCCTTGTATTATAAAGCCCGATGCACACAGCAAAGCGTAGAGAGAGGATTTTGGGGCACATAGTTCGAGGCAAGAGCAACGCAGGAGGGTCGATTGATCATTTTGTCTGAATTGGACAAATTTTATATGGTTTCTGCCCCTCTCAATGCCACGGACGTAGTGGTGCTAGCCATTTATCCATCAGAGTTCTCCTTTTCTCATCCATTTTCCAGAATGGAGGTATAATACTCCTTTTATGTAACTGATGATTGTAATTCTCTTATTTCCATGCCATTAATGAATGAAGGCCTCCCCATTGATCGAGCAGGGCCCAAAGACGTAGTCCAAGTTGGACGAACTCCGTTATCAAGTCTTGTTGTCTTCTTTTCATGCCTTTATGTGTTCCTTCTTCTTTTATGTGTGCACATTAAATTTCTGTGTTAAGCTGCAATTTCTACCTGTGATTCTTTTCATACATATATAAGAAAAAGATCTGTGGATCAGTTCCCAGACATCTCCTCGCTCGACACAACGTATTGGTACGCTGTAAAGATTGAGCATACATTTAAACAGAAGAAGCGGGACTTTGGATATGCGAATCCAAAGCAAGCGAAAAGCCCCCCAAACCACAGAACAAAGGACCAAGCGAAGGCAGGGCTACCTAGGATAACCCGTCGAAGCCGCAGGCAAAGAAAAACACCATAAATACGAAGAAGGACACATGAAAATGGTGTGAGTTCCATAAGAGCTCCACTCACAATACAAGTGAGTGTCGGGCCAAACAGTCACTGGTGGCTGAGCTGAAGGCTTCTGAATCAGACATAGGTTCTGACTCTCAATCAAAACCCAATAAGGGAACTGAGAAAGGGAAGTAGATCATTGATGCGAAGACCAGTGCCACCGTGGCCAACACAAAGATCCAAAAAATTGAGCCTGAAGATCCAAAGGAGGGGGAGCAACTCTTCCACTCACAAATGTGGGTGAAGGGTTCTCCGTTGCAGTTCATTGTCGACAGTGGGAGCCAAAAGAACCTCATTTTAGCAGAGGTCGTGAAGCGGTTGGGCCTAAAGAATACAACACATCCACAGTCATACATCATCGGGTGGCTTCACCAAGGATGAGATCTTCGCGTCAACCAAAAGTGCCGCCTTCCCTACAACATCAAGCCCTTCACGGATGAGGTATTGTGTGACGTTTCTCCTCTTGAAGTTTCTAATGTATTGCTAGGAAAACCATACTTGTGGAAGCGACATGTTGTATATGAGTCTAGAACTCGTTCTATGATTATTACTTTGGTTAATAAGTTGTACAGGATACAGGAGGTAGCCCCGCCTCCCACCATCTCTTTGATCACTGCAAAGAAATGTAGTAAGATCATTTCGCAAACTAGGAAATTTGTTTTTCTTATGATTCACCCCCAAGGGAAGAAGAAGGTTGTGGCCACGGCTCCCAGGCAGGGCTCCTTTGCACAGCAGCAACAAATGGACAAGGTCATGGAGGAGTACAGGGATATTTTTGCCTCACCCACAGAGGTACCTCTACACTGTCAGGTCAAACACTCCATCGATCTGACCCTGGGCGCGCCACTGCCCAATGGACTGATCTGTTGATGCTTTGTTCTGGAGAACGATGAGGTCAAGAGGCAGATTCAAGAACTACTGCAGAGAGGGCACATTAGGTCAAGCTCATCACCCTATGGGAGCCTGATTGTATTGGTACAGAAGAAGGATGGGACTTGGAGGATCTGTATTGACTATCAGGCATTGAACAAGATCATTGTCTGGAATAGGTACCCAATCCCATGAATTTATGAACTTATGGACCAACTCAAGGGGGCAAATAATTTCAGCAAGATTGACCTGATGTCAGGTTATCACTAGGTGCCTATCGAACCCTCTTATGTGTGGAACACTGCCTTCAAATCCAAGGAGGGCCTTTTCGAATGCTTGGTTATGCCGTTCGGATTAACGAACGCCCCTGCAACCTTCATGAGATTGATGGACGGCATCTTGAGACCCTTCACCAATGCATTTGTGGTGGTGTATTTAGATGACATCTTGATCTTCAGCCATAGTTGGGAAGAGCACCTCCACCATATTCGATAGGTCCTTCAAACACTTTGACAACACAAGTTGTGTGCTCACTTGGAGAAATGCACCTTTGGCCTGACCCAGGTTCAATATTTGGGGTGCATCACTGATGAGAAGGGTGTGCATGTGGACCCATCCAAGATACAAGTCATTCGGGATTGGCCATCCCCAACCACTCTAATAGAGCTCCACAACTTTTTGGTTGGAAACCCAACAACGAGAGTTCTCTGAGTTGAAGAATTGCCTATGTTTTGTACCAGTGTCACATTACCAAACCTACAACAACCATTTGAGATTGACACAAATGCCTCTGACTATGCCATTGGTGCGGTTCTTACTCAGCATGGGCATCCAATGGCTTACCACAGTGAGACACTTTCAGACACGGTCTGAAAGTACCCCACTTACGACAAAGAATGTATTCCATTGTGCATGCCTGCTGTCAATGGAAGCATGATCCAGGTGGATATTGGTGGCCACCTGCCAAGTCCACCTGGACCCCCACCATTGTCTTTCTCAGCATTTTCAGTTTCCTTAATTGTAGCACAACTTACTATTTTTAGCAGTTTTTCGGGTCCTGAACTTCCGGAGCCGTTTTGAGGCCCTAAACGACGTTTTTTGGGAAATCCACCGCCAGCGATTTTTCTGATAAAAATCGTCTTTTCCGTCGTATTCCTCGGAGAGATATTTCCGACGGGCTATCATGCACGTCAAACGAAGATAGTATGACCAATTCGCGACCCCGGGAAGTTGATGTACCAACTTACCCGAAAACGGGGCCCACAATTTGGCGTTTCATCTTCTAGGGTTAGGTTTTGGAATGTGAAGGGTTTTCCATTGTTTCTCAACAATAAATAGGCCCTCGAGCCTCATTGTAACATAGTTCAAAACAGTTCAGAGGCATGTAGCCATCACATCTCTTCTCAGAGATAAGCTACCATCGCCCTAGCTAGTTTATTGCCATTTCTGTTTGTAAGCATATTTCAGTATTTTCCATTAATGAAATGAAGTATTATTTCCGCTGCATCTTTGTGTATATGGTTATCTCTGTAATTTGTTGCGTTCCTGTTTAAATCCGGATCAGTGGTATCAGAGCGGTCTGCTTTTTCTCTGTTTTTCTTTGCATGTCCCCAACAAGGTCGGGATATAAGGAGTTAGGGCTTGAACTGGTTGAACCTTTGCAAGACCAGCCTCGCAAATCCCGACGGCCTCCCATGGCGGACGAGAAGAAAGACGAGGGGGCAGGAGATCCCATCAAAATCTTGCTCGAAGAAGCGCTCGAGCGACAACGGAACGCGATGATGGACAGCTTTGCGCAGATCCTTCAGCGGCTACCCAGAAGCGGCGCATCGGCTTCCAGCAGCTCCTCTGGAAACGCCACACCCTTTAAGGTACAAGTTAATTTTGAAATCCCCATATTCGAGGGTCAGATAGACGCCGATGCCGTAGATAAATGGTTAAATCTGCTAGAGGGTTATTTTTCTGTTCATGAATTTTCGAGTCGGGAAAAGATTGTTTTTGCTCTTCTCAAAGCAGCCCCCCACGTCAAGGACTGGTGGGAAACCTACTGCGAGCAGAAGGATGAAAGTACTGGCTCACTATTTTCAGCCGCACCCACCTGGGATTCGTTCCGGGATGCCATCAAGGAGCAGTACTACCCTGTCGGAAGCTATGAGGATGAATACATAAAGTGGACCACGCTGCGGCAGGGAAGGGACCAAGACGTGCCGGAGTTCACCAATCTTTTCCATACCCTTCGCACAAAGTTGGGTATCAAGGATTCGGAGCAACATTTGATACTCAAATACCGTGGCTGCCTGCACAAGTACATCCAGGAAGAAATACAGTTCCTAAACATCCCCTCGCTCGGCGCAGCATACCGGTATGCCGTCAAGGTCGAGCAGAAGTTTAAACAAAAGAAGCGAGACTTTGGATCTGCGAATCCAAAGCAGGGGAAAGGTGCCCCTAAACCACAGAACAAAGGACAAAGCCAAGGCGGGACAGCCCAAGACAACCAGCCAAAGCTGCAAGCAAAGAGCAACGCCGCGAAGCCGAGAAAGGACACTGGAAAATGGTGCGAGTTCCATAAGAGCTCCACTCACAACACAAGTGAGTGTCGGGCCAAGCAGTCACTGGTGGCTGAGCTAAAGGTTTCAGAATCAGATGCATGTTCCGACTCTGAGTCAGAACCCGATAAGGGGTATGAAAAAGGGAAGCAGATCATTGATGCGGATCCCAGCGCCACTGTTGCTACCGCAAAGATCCAGAAAAATGAACCCGAAGATCCAGAGGAGGAGGAGCGTCTCTTCCACTCCCAGATGTGGGTAAAGGGCTCCCCGATACAGTTCATTGTTGATAGCGGGAGTCAAAAGAACCTCATTTCGGCAGAGGTCGTGAAGCGGTTGGGCTTACCGACCACAGCACATCCACAACCATACACCATTGGGTGGCTTCACCAAGGGCGAGATCTTCGCGTGAGCCAGCAGTGTCGCCTTCCATACAACATCAAGCCCTTCACGGATGAGGTATTGTGTGACATTGCTCCCCTTGAAGTTTGTGATGTATTACTAGGACAACCATACTTGTGGAAGCGACATGCTGTGTATGAATCAAGGCCCCGTGCTGTTATTATTACATTGGGAAATAAGTTGTTCAGGATACCAGAGGTAGCACCACCTGCCGCCATCTCTTTGATTACTGCAAAACAATGCAGTAAGATCATTTCCAAAACCAGGAAATTTGTTTTCCTGATGATACGCCCTCAAGGGAAGAAGAAGACAGTGGCCGCGGCCTCCAAACGGGGTCCCTCTGCACGGCAGCTACAGATGGACAAGATTGTGGAGGAGTACGAAGACATCTTCACCTCCCCGGCAGGGGTTCCTCTGCACTGTCAAGTCAAGCACTCCATCGATCTGACCCCAGGTGCGCCGCTACCCAATGGACCAATTTATCGGCGCTCCGTTCTGGAGAACAATGAAATCAAGAGGCAGATTCAGGAGCTCCTGCAGAAAGGTCACATCCGTCCGAGTTCTTCGCCCTGTGGGAGCCCGATAGTGTTGGTACAGAAGAAGGATGGGACGTGGAGACTCTGTATTGACTATCGGGCGCTGAACAAGATCACTGTCCGTAATAGGTACCCGATCCCGCGGATTGATGACCTCCTAGACCAACTAAAGGGGGCGAAATATTTCAGCAAGATCGATCTGAAGTCAGGATATCACCAGGTACCAATTGAACCCTCAGATGTGTGGAAGACTGCCTTCAAATCCAAGGAGGGCCTCTTCGAATGGTTGGTCATGCCTTTCGGATTGACGAATGCTCCTGCAACCTTTATGAGGCTAATGGATGACATCTTGCGGCCATTCACCAACTCCTTTGTAGTAGTATACTTGGATGACATTCTGATCTTCAGCCAGAGTTGGGAAGAGCACCTCCACCACATCCGACAGGTTCTCCAAACACTGCGGCAACACAAGCTATGTGCCAATTTGGAGAAATGCACTTTTGGCATGACCGAGGTTCAGTATCTGGGATACATCATTGATGAACAGGGGGTGCATGTCGATCCAGCCAAGGTCCAAGTCATTCGGGATTGGCCCTCTCCAACCACTCTAACAGAGCTCCGCAGCTTTCTAGGTCTTGCCAACTTCTACCGCAGGTTTGTGTTGGGATTTTCTCATATTTCTTGGCCCTTGAGTCAAGTCACCAAGGGCGGGGCGAAAGCAAAATTCTTTTGGTCTGAATCTCAACAGAAGGCATTCAGGGAGTTGAAGGATCGCCTCTGCACGGCACCAGTGCTCGCGTTACCAGATTTACAACAACCATTTGAGGTCGAGACAGATGCCTCTGACTATGCTATTGGGGCAGTCCTTACTCAACATGGACATCCAGTGGCATATCACAGTGAAACACTTTCAGACACAGTCCGGAAGTACCCCACTTATGATAAAGAGATGTATTCCATTGTACAGGCCTGCCGACAATGGAAGCATTACATTTTGGGGAAGGAAACGGTCATCCACACAGACCACCGACCTCTGCAGTTCATACAGACCCAAGGGAAATTGCAGAATGATCGCCATCAGAAGTGGTCTACATACCTGCAACAGTTTCACTTGAATATCAAGTATAAAAAGGGCAGCACCAATAATGTTGCAGATTGCCTCAGTCGACCACCGATCATGGCGCTAACCACCGTGCTCAACTCTTGCGGGCACGAGACTTCTGATTGGCCACTTCTCTACAAAAGCGACCCAGAATTCGGCCACACATACCAGACACTCTTGGAGGGTCGGCAGGTTGCAGATTTTCACCTCCAGGATGCCCTATTATGCCACCTCGGTCACCTTTGTGTTCCTTCAAGCGAGCGTGCCAAGATGATTTGGGAAGCACACTACAGTCGGGCTGCTGGGCATTTCGGGGTCGAGAAAACAGTGGCAGTACTGCAAAACTATTTCTATTGGCCGAATCTTCGACAGGATGTTGGGAAGTACATCCGATCATGTACTGCCTGTGCCATTGCCAAACCGACCATTAAGAAGCAAGGCCTCTATACCCCGTTGCCTACCCCTAGTCGACCTTGGGAATCCATCTCCATGGATTACATGTCAGGCCTTCCTTCCACTAAGCATGGAAATGACTGTGTTTTTGTGGTCGTCGACAGGTTCTCAAAGATGGCCATTATGATGGCCTGCAAGAAGAATATCACAGCAGAAGCCACTGCTAAACTCTTCTTTGAACGAGTGTGGGTGCACTTTGGGATCCCACAGTCTATCATCTCAGATCGGGACAGTCGGTTTCTCAGCACCTTTTGGTCCAGTCTCTGGTCAATGCTGGACACCAAACTCACGAAGTCCACAGCCTTCCATCCTCAAACTGATGGCCAGACAGAGGTTGTCAATAGGATGATTGTGCACATTCTGCGCATGTATAACTCAAAGCATCCACGCACATGGGACGAGAGCCTCCCCTACGTTCAGCACAGCTACAACCGAGCTCTTCACAGCTCCACTGGCCATAGCCCTTTTCAGGTGGGTTTGGGATTCCAGCCACTATGCCCCATTGATGTGGCCATGCCACTTGCAGCTACTCACATGAATTCAGCTCATGTCCAGTCCGAAACAGATAAGGCCACCAGCTTCATTGAGCGCATCCAACATATTCGCCAGCAGGTCCATGACATTCTTGAGAAATCAAATGCCAAGTACAAGCAGCGACATGATCAACATCGGGTGCCACACAAGTTTCAGGTGGGCGACAAAGTCTGGTTGCATTTGCAAAAGGAACGCCTTACTGGAGCCTATCGGAAATTGAGACCACTCCGATATGGTCCTTACACCATTACTAAGGCTATGGGAGACAATGCATTTGAGCTCAGCATTCCCCCATTCCTTGGCCTGCACCCAGTATTTAATGTGGACCGCCTTCGGCCATACTTTCCACCATTGCTAGACACATCCGACATTGCAGAACAGCTCAAACCCACAGAATTAAATCCAGATTGCATGGAACAAGCTGCAACTGATCGGATCATGGACACACAGATCAAGAACACTCGCCAACAGAATATCCAACTGTATCGAGTTGTCAAAGCAGGCCAACTCCTTCAGCAGGGCAAGTGGCTCACCAGGGAACAAGTTCAGCAGAAGTTTCCTCATCTCATGGAGGAGCTCAACGCAATGGGGACCATTGCTTCCTAAGGGGGGAGGAATGATCCAGGTGGATATTGGTGGCCACCTGCCAAGTCCACCTGGACCCCCACCATTGTCTTTCTCAGCATTTTCAGTTTCCTTAATTGTAGCACAACTTACTATTTTTAGCAGTTTTTCGGGTCCTGAACTTCCGGAGCCGTTTTGAGGCCCTAAACGACGTTTTTTGGAAATCCACCGCCAGCGATTTTTTTGATAAAAATAGTCTTTTCCGTCGTAGTCCTCGGATAGATCTTTCTAACGAGCTATCATGCACGTCAAACGAAGATAGTATGCCAATTCGCGACCCCGGGAAGTTGATGTACCAACTTACCCGAAAACGGGGCCCACAATTTGGCGTTTCATCTTCTAGGGTTAGGTTTTGGAATGTGAAGGGTTTTCCATTGTTTCTCAACAATAAATAGGCCTCGAGCCTCATTGTAACACAGTTCAAAACAATTCAGAGGCATGTAGCCATCACATCTCTTCTCAGAGATAAGCTACCATCGCCCTAGCTAGTTTATTGCCACTTCTGTTTGTAAGCATAATTCAGTATTTTCCATTAATGAAATGAAGTATTATTTCCGCTGCATCTTTGTGTATATGGTTATCTCTGTAATTTGTTGCGTTCCTGTTTAAATCTGGATCAAAGCATTACATCCTGGGGAATGAAATGGTAATCCACATAGACCACCAGCCTCTACAGTTCATACAAACACAAGGGAAGTTGCAGAACGATTGCCATCAGAAATGCTCCACCTATCTGTATCAGTTCCATTTGAACATTAAGTATAAGAATGACAACACCAATAATGTCGTTGATTACCTCAGCCGACCACCGTTCATGGAGCTAATCACTATGCTCGACTCTTGTGAGCACGAGACATCGAGGTGGCCGCATCTTTACAAGAGTGATCCAAAATTCAGCAGCATATACCAGACACTCCTGGAAGGGAAGCAAGTTCCAAATTTTCACCTTCAGGATGCACTCTTATGCCACTTGGGACACATCGTTGTTCCTTCAAGTGAGCGTGCCAAGATGATTTGGGAGGCGCACTACAGTGGGGTTGTTGGACATTTCGGAGTAGAGAAAATAGTGGTGGTATTGCAGAAGCATTTTTATTGGCCGAAACTTCGTCAAGATGTTCGGAAGTACATTAGATCTTGCACCGCCTGCACCATTTCCAAACGAACCATCAAGAAGAAAGGTCTGTATACTCCTCTACCTACTCCTCTACCTACTCTTAGTCAGCCTTGGGAATCTGTCTCCATGGATTATATGTCAGGCCTTCCTTCTACTAAGCACGAAAACAATTGTGTTTTCGTGGTCATCGATAGATTCTCTAAGATGGTTGTCATGGCGGTTTGTAAGAAGAGTATCACAATATAGGCCACTACTAAGCTCTTCTTTGAGCGAGTGTGGGTACACTTTGGGATCCCATAGTCCATTATCTCAAATCGAGACATCAGATTCCTAAGTGCATTTTGGTAAAGTCTCTGGTTGATGCTAGATACCAAACTTACTAAGTCCACGACTTTCCATCCCCAAACTGATGGCCAAACAAAGGTTTTCAACAGGATGATCGTACACATTCTGCGCATGTACAACTCGAAGCATTCACGCACATGGGATGAAAGTCTCCCCTATGTCCAACACAACTACAACAGAGCTCTCCACAGTTCAACAGGCCACAACCCCTTTCAGGTAAGGCTGGGATTTCAGCCATTATGCCCCATTGATGTGGCCATACCATTTGCAGCCACTCAGGTAGATTCAGCTCACGTGCAATCCAAAGATGAAAGGGCTAATAGCTTCATTGAGTGCATTCAACACATCCGCCAACAGGTCCATGATATATTGGATAGAGATAATGCTAAGTACAAGCAACGCCATGATCAGCATCGAGTGCCGCACAAGTTCCAGGTGGGCGACAAAGTTTGGCTACATTTGCTGAAGGAGCGCCTTGCTAGACCCCACCGCAAGCTTCACCCGCTCCGATATGGGCCATACACAATCACCAAGGTCATCGGTGATAATTTATTCGAGCTCAACATCCCACCATTCCTTTGTATGCACCCAGTGTTCAATGTATATTGCCTTTGGCCATATTGTCCACCATTGTTGGACACATCTCACATTACAAAACAACTCACACTGACAGAGCTCAACCCGGATTGCATGGAACAAGCCACAACTGATCAGATCATGGACACACAGATCAAGAACACTTGGCAATAGAGGATACAATTATATCGAGTTTTCAAAGCAAGCCAACTCCTTCACCAAGGAAAATGGCTTACCAGGGACCAAATTCAGCAAAAGTTTCCTCATCTCATGGAGGAACTCAACGCAATGGGGACCATTGATACCTAAGGGGGGAGGACCGATCCAGGTGGATATTGGTGGCTACCTGCCTATTCCACTTGGACCCTCGCCATTTTTTCTTTTAGTTTTTTTAGTTTCCTTAATTGTAGCACAACTTACTATTTTTGGTAGTTTTTCGGGTCCTGAACGTCCGAAGTCGTTTTGAGGCCCTAAACAAGGTTTTTTTGGAAAAATTGCTCAGCGATTGCTAAATCAATCGCATCGGTCGTTGTATCCCTGAGAGAGATATTTCCAATGAGGTATCATACGTGTCAAACAGAGATAATATGACCAAGTTACGACCCGGGGAAGCTGGCTGCCCAACTAACCCTAATGGGGCCTATAAACTCTTGGTGTTACATCTCCTTGGGTTAGGGTTTTGGTTGTTTAGGGTTTTCTCTTATCGTTCAATAGTAAAAAGGCCCTTGAGCCTCATTGTAACTCAGTTTAGAGGTATGTAGTCGCCACATCTCTTCTTAGAGATAAGCTAACATCGCCCGAGCTATCTTATTTCTATTTTGTTTTTAAGCATAGTTCAATAGTTTTCTATTAATGAAATGAAGTGTTTTACTTTTGCATCTCTGTGTTTATGATTATATCTTTAATTTGTTGCGTTCCTGTTTAAGTTTGGATCGTCAAAGGGGGGCACTTTCACTTCACCAACCCTATTCTTGATTATGGCTAGTCTCCTCTCACGTAAGGGGGGTCTTCTTGGGATAAGGTTACTAGGGATTGGTAGTTCCAAGATTTTGGCTCAAAATTTCCTGAGGGTCAATATAAAGGCTCATATCAACCAATAGAGTCTCAAATAGGTCCTAGAACACATAGAATCAAGGAATTACCACATGGTATTAGAGAAGAAACCCTATCAAAATAGTTTTAAAGATTGTAAAAATAATGGGTGATGGAGGATGGAAAATCGTTGTCTTATATCGTCACCATATGTGTGTGTGTGTGGAGTCAAGGAATCAAATAATTCTAGCATTTCCTTGGAGTGATAACTAGATCTAACAAGCCAGGGAAAATAGACTAACCTAACCTAGAGTTTGAGATCTAGGGCCTCAAATTTTCTGGTTGATAAGGAAAAAAAGAAAAAAAACAATTCATATTCCTCAAATACTTGGAAGAAGGGTTTAGCTCAACAAAGGAAAATGAAGAAAATACCAAATAAACTTACTTTACCATGCATCATCTACATCCATGAAAATGTATCACATCATATTACAATTCTAGCAAAGAAAAGTAACTCAACTTATCCATCCATAACCAAATTATAGGAGAAAAATAACAGAAATTTTAGACTTCCTATGGGATTTCTCCCCTAAATCCAACATGCCAAAATAAGAGTAAGGGAACTGTTGGGTGTGGAGCTTGATTATATTTTGTATTCAAAGGTATCGTCGCATTGGACCCCAGTTCGTAATGGGGCGACAACGCCGCCCATAAAATATTCGTTGCAGGGGGGGCGGCTGCAACCTTTGGGAGCCGGGCAGCATCCCCGAAGCTAAGAATAGATGTAAAATTGCCTTGTAAAATGTTGTAATTTTGTAGTCAATCTAGGCCGTTCATTAGGTGGAGATCTGACAGTAGAAGTTATGTTTAATTTAGGGTTTTTTGCCCTAGAAGGCAACCCCTCGCTATATATGAGGGAATTGTATTGCATCTATGTATATCTGTATTCTGAGTGAGGAAGAGAGAGGAGATTGAGAGCGAAGAGGGAATTACAACGGATCTGTTGTAGGTTGTATCTCTTCAGTTTGCTGGATAATATAAAAGGAAGGACTGGTTGTTTCTCCATGGACGTAGCCCAAACTGGGTGAACCACGTATATCTATGTCTCTCTTGTTTTATGTGTTTTCTGTGTTTATATTTCTGCAATATTTTATGTGTTCCATTGCTCTATAATATATAATTCTCTAACAGGAACATCTATTTATAGAGGAGGTGCTTAACTTTTCTCGCATTAAAATATTATTTTTATAAATTAAAATCCCATATTCTAGCCTATGCAAGGGTGAAACACCTTCTCGACAATTAAATAATCTAAATTACACCATTTAAGGGGGATTCATGCCACGTGTATAGCAATGAAGGTGAATTAGCCCTCACAAAGTGTTCTTTCCACAAGTAAAAAGGATCGGTATGGCATCCATCCTCCAAAAGCCTTTCAAAACTACTTTTTATCCACCAAATCAACCAATAAGCATCCCAATCTCTTTCAAAGCTGGACACATGGCTTCCCATGTTGAGTGTGCAACCCCACAAACATTTAATAAGGAGTTGGATTAGCTATTATTAAATTATCACTGATATTCGAGTTTCTTGGATAGGTTGGTCTCATTAACATTTCATGCATGCAATTTGTTATGGGTTCGCCAAATAATATAAAATCTTTCCAATATATATATATATATATATGTGTGTGTGTGTGTGTGTGTGTGTGCCTTCATTATGTATTCCTTAAATATCACTTCAGCGTACTTTGTTCTTCAAGGCATAAATCTGCACCCATATTTTAGGATTCCCTCTTCAGACTTGTGCACATTTCACAATGCTCAGACCACGATGTTGAAGGTCAATGCTTATGGCTAGATTTTTCTCCACAGATGCTGAAATATATAGGATCCTACTACAGTGACACCAACTTTGTCCAATTGTAGAGAACAATTATCAAACTATCTCAAGTTGCATTGCCTTGGTGGATCTAACAAAAGTAACTCTAGCTCATCCTACACTGATATACCTTTGTCTCAATAGCAACGCCCTTGTAGAAATTGCTTGGAATGTTGCAAGCTTAATGTCACCTTTGAGTTACTAGTCATTTGTAAATTACTTCTAGCTACAAATTTGAAATATTTTCAACAAGGTAAAAAGAAAAAAAGAAAATGTTGCTAACATCTCCTATGTTTATAGCTCAACAATCATACAACAACCTAATAGGTTTATTTTCCAATCGGGTTTGGACAAGAAAGTTCATATATGCTACGACTTTTCCATGGATAAACATCATCTGATCAACTCTCACTGATATTTCTCCAAATCATATGTACAATAAGTGCGAGGTCAAAATTATAGAAATCCCACTTTATTGTCTTAATGATCATATAATCCCATACCTCTTTCACCATGAAAATGTATGGCATCATCCATATATCTTAGTGATTTAGTTTTCCCATCTGTAATGATAAAACCATGTCATGTTTATGTTGCTACTTTCATGATAATTGTTCAATCTTTGCATAGATGCTCTTTCAATTGACACCTTATTATGACATGCATTGCTTCAACCTTCCATGCATTACCTATTATATGTTACATGCACATTTATGGACTCAAATAAACATCTTCATCTATCTCCACCTTTGCAACATTTCCAAATTCTGATGGGCCTCGATATAACATAAAAAATTGGAAATACTATACCCTACTAAAAAGTGTCTCTGGAGAAAGTTGGCTTGATTCACCGCCATGTCGTTCTAACTATTCAACAACTTTTTTTTTAAGATGTTGGCCCCTTGCTTGACTTCAAAGTATACCATATATCTTGTGTATGTTTCTAGGTTCACAAATCCACCATCACTTAAACACTTCTATTACCAAATCAAAGGGTGGGTACCAGGCCCTTATGCCACGATGCTTAGGTCAATGGATTCGTCAACAGAGGTAGTGATCCCCTTAATCAAAAAAATGTTGATGTGTTGAAGGTTATTGGGCAAGATTTCTTGTCCTTCTTTTACTTCCTTTGTTTGACCTGTGTTCTTTTTACCTTTTCGAAAACCTTAATTAATTACATGCTAACCAAATATACCCACGAATAATAGTTATGCTAATTCTTTCCCTCTCCCCATCATACATTTGTTGTGAGGATTGGTCCACAACAACATAGGTTGAACCCCAAGATACTATACTTAGTTGTAAGTGTTACGCTCACTCATTTCTTCTCCCCATTCTCCATTGATTATGTTTGTGACAACATATAAGTCCCAATACAACTATTGTAATGCCCTAGCATAAAGGCTATAATGGACATACCTAATCAATCATTTATGTGGCCTAAGAAAAGTGTGACAATTATAATAGATGTCGATAGAGATATATGGTATGAGCTTCAACTAGTATTGTTAGATGGAAAGATGTGCTAATTGGTAGATTAACTTGGAAAAAGCATTCAACAAACATGGAAAACCATGAATCAACCTTCTTATAGAGGTTGCACAAGTCTTGAGGATGGCTTGAACCAACTTGTATGATTGATGACAAATGTGTTTTGGGGAGAATGGAGACCCAAGTGGGATGGACATTCCTTTGTTCATGGGAACAAGGTACTAAGAAGAATGCATTGGGTAGGTGTGCCATGGTTTGTTGGTTGGGTGCAATTCATTAAGAAAAGAGTGGGCTAGAGTGACATGACCATTAACAAACAAGGAAGTTGGCTAGAGAACCTTGGGCATCATTCAAAGAGTTACTTAGAGCTTCCTATAGTTAAGAGGGTAACATGAGGGCGACAATTACACTTTTCCTTAGAGATGGTTGTAAGACAATCCATGTTGGGGAAAAACAATTGAACATCTCTCCTATTTAAAGTGGAGACCATGAAACTCCAAGGCATCATGAAGTTGGAAAGTCATTAAATTGTGAGAGAGATTTAAGTGAAATTCGAATGGTTTTGTGCTTTAGTGGTGCAATTGAGTTCGATAGAGTTCTTAAGGAAGTCTATGAGGTGACCTTAGATAACTTGGAAAGTGTTTAAGGTATAGTAGCCTTGAACTGAGAATGTCATTGAATAATGAGATCTACAAGAGGTAGATTGGTAGGCGATTTAGGGGTTGCATTGTGCAATTGGAGTGGAATTAAGGCGAGTGTGACTTGGTTTATTTGTACTTCTATAAATAGAGTTGCAGATAATGACCAAACTCCCTCATGTAATCTTGTTGTTCTGACATTCTTCATAATAAAAGTTAAGGCATCCACCTTGGGTGCCACCCAAGCATATGTATTATGGTTTCTTTACTTAATGGATCTTACTATTCCTTGCAATGTTTTGTTTGGCTAAGCGTTGATGAACTTTGGCTAAGTGTTAAAGAGTGATGCTAGGATGTTTTAAGATCATGGTTGAATGTTGATCCACGTGTTAGTGAACTTACTTAATGTGTCTGCATTGAATAGTTTTCAGAGAGAATTGAATGCAATAATGCTGAAATAAGTTCAACAATGTGACATTTTGTGGCAACGTTGGGTCAAGGAAGTAGTCTTGAAGGTAGTACTTGGTGTAATGGACTTAAGGCAATATATGGGAACCAAGTCTTGGTAAGTTGGGTAATTTTAGAAAATGATCATAGAATCTAGCCATGAGAGTTGCAAGCCTTTGAAATGTTGTGACATGTTGTAATCATGGAGGTTTCAATGGAGGCTTTGGAGTATATTGTGGTCGAGGATAGCTAGTTGGGGAGACTTTTGGTGATGTTCGACACCACCAAGTAATGTTGGAAGAGGTAAACACGAAGATTGACTCCTTGTTTCACTGGTTGCAAATCATGATGAACTAAGTAAAGGCATGCTTGCAACCTAAAAGGATGTCTTGTAATGGCATGGAAAATGTCTCAATAAGAAACCTAGTGTTTAGTAGAGATAAATCTATTGTATGTTATTTGAGTAGCCAAAATAATTATGTGAATTTTTGTCCTTTGAAGAAGAAGTTGCCAACCTTGGAATAATTCCAAGAATAATAAACTTCATAAATGGAATTGTAGATTTTCACTACCTTGCCAATTGGTCGAATTGACTTGGAAACAAAAGGTGAATAATATGAGTTGCAAGGTAAAAGTAAGGATGGCCTTTGTTTTGTGAATGAAATATTTAGTGGTTCAAAGGTAGAATACTTGCACAACACTAGTGTGACCAAGAATTTTATAAGTGACTTGATCATAAGGTTAATAGTTGTGAGGCCTCATTCAAGGTGGTGAACTCAGTAGTGAAAAATGACTTGATCATAAGGTTAAGAGTTGTGAGGCCTCATTCAAGGTGGTGAACTCAATAGTGAAAAATTGAAATTTATTCCAAGAGTAGTTTAGTTCCATGTTTTTGAAGGTTTAGGAATGGTTTGGTGTTTGAAATTTGATGGTGATTCCATTGGATGAGCATAGAGTCATCCTGGGAAAAGACTTTCTAAAACTTTACAAAGTAGTTTCCACACCCCATACAAACCTTTTAATGTTCTTGGAGAAGTTCATGACTTTTTGTGTGTACCTATGATAACTCAAAGGAAGACGAGGAGGGTGCCAATAATGCTAGTGATGAAGTTGATTGAGACATCCATTGAGCCCATGAACGTGGCTTCTATCATCACAAAACACAAATAGATATGATTTCAAGTAGAGAAGCCTTGGGTGCTCAAGTTTTCTCATGGAGAATAAGTTGGCAACATTGGAGGCTTTGGTGGGTACAATATTACAAAATACTAATCTATTATGTGTTTTGGGTAACCAAAAACAAGTCAAAGATTGCACTAACAATGGTTGTGGGATTGTTAATAAAGGTCTTACTACAGTGCCACATGTTCCATTATAGGTAAGGCATAAGAGGAAGTGATGTGAGAGGATGCCTTACATTTGTTGAAAAACTATCTAGTATTGGGTTTAAGTAATGCAAGGAGGCACTCATCTAATTTTTTTTTTTTTTGCTAAATTTGGTGAAACCAAGTGTGTTAATAATGATTCAACGTCGTTAAGACCAGGAAGGTGAGTATGTCATTGATGTTGATTCTAACATATGATAAACACCAAGAGGAGATGAAGAGTTTGAGGATGAGGAATCCCCCCAATGAGTGGCACTACAAATTGTAGAGCGTTATAGGGTAGTATGTGGTGAATATTATTATGTTGTCAATAGATTTGTTAGATGAGTTGCATGAACCAAAAGGAAGTGAGCAATGAACATGATTATTGTTTAGTCAATTTAGTGTTCCTAAATTGATGTCATTAATTGTCAACCCGGGGCTCGTAAGCTGATGAAGTGAAGGTGTACTATATGTACTTAAGCAACTTTCTTAGAGCTTTTGTCGTTTGGGGTGTTGTTTATGGTTAACTTATCTTCCTAAGATGGAGTGATGATTATAGACAGATGAGTGCAACTGTGTGAAAAGTGAGTTCTAGATGAGTGAAAGTGTGTGATTTGTGATTTCTAATTACTTGCTGAATTTGTAAAGGAAGAGAACTTGAAAGAAATGAATAAATTGAAATGACTTGAAAGTAAATGACCACGTTCTAATGGCATTAGTCTCTATCCATATTGCTGCAAATAAAAGAAACAAGAAAATCACTTCAAGGATTGATGATAATGGTTATCTCCTCCTAACTCCCTGCTTCTACCACATAGTACTGCGTAAAACACGATTAGGAGGTAGCTGAAGACAAATCCAAGAATTGATAAAAACTCTAATTGACAAATTGTAACACTACTAAGCCTTTTCCATCATACTGCTTCCTACATATGTGATTATGTGTAACAAGTGGAAAAAGTATTAGTGTAACAAGCCAAGACTACTCAAAAACAAGCTGCAATTAATTAGTGTTCTGTTCTCTTGAAAGATAAGCCATTCATGATAAAGAGAGCATAAATTAGTTAGCATCCAACTTGTAAAACTAAGCTAAAACTAATCTAGAAAACAGAGTAAAAAGGGCAGCATTATGAACAAGACAACTGCAACTACCATTAGATATTAAAGCAAACACAACACACTTAATCCCGGGTGAAAACCTGCAAAGAAGTAAATCTGATCAGTGAAAATAAAGGCTGCAACAATGAAAAGAAATCAAGTTGTACATAATTCAAGAAAGGAAATTCTGTTTGTAAAATAAAGAAATTGCAGAAGTATAAACATAAAAATACTTTACAAGGCTAATACGAACAGGGGCCCTCCATTCATATTATCCACAGAAAACTCAGATCCTCTTAAGACTTCAAAACAGCATTGTTTCCATTACTTTATATGCAGAAATACATAGTCAAAAAGTGCTGGAACAACTCTTATAAAAAAAGAGTTCAAAAACGTGCCAAAATCCTCACAAGTACATACACTACAACATCTAAAAGTTAACATAAGCGTACGCAGACGCAAGTATATATAGGCATCTGCAAGATGGCCTAATACGTAAAGCATAAAACAGAAAATAAACTGACTGTCATGCGTATTAAAGGTGTATTTAACACGTCATAGGCTTCATGGTCGAGCTGGAGGTCCTGGTCGATATGGGCAATGAATCCAGCATTAGATCATGTCCCCCACAGCTTTCAAAACACGGACAAGTCACCTTTTCCACCGACGTGATCAAACAGCTTACGTATCCACGTTAAGCTGCCTTTATTTGACCGTAACTTGACCCCCTTTGACCGGAGGTACAGATGACGTGGCCGGCTGAACTGATGGCACAGGAACCTCGAGCATGTATATTCCAACATGCCCACGTGGCTCGTTCTGCAAAATAGCACGTGGAACCTTGAGATCAACAAAATGGCTGCGGGATCATCAGATGGCTGCGGAATCAACAGATGGCTGCGGAATCAACAGAAGGCTGCGGAATACCTGCAAGTATGTCAAAAACTAAACTAAACAATCACCCATTAGCAAAGCTCACTTGATCATGTTTAATGACAACTAATGTAATGATCTGGGTGGAAAATGAGGCAAAAGAGAGAGGAAAGTGATGAAAACAGTAGGTAATGATGGATGATAAGGTGTAAAGTAGGGACTCTACAATTATTTCGAGGAAATAGCTAGGAACTTGAGCGAGAGCCATAAGTATGAGAAACTTGTTGTAGATTTGATAAATGTGGTTTATTATTATTATTGTGATGATGAAACTCATGGTGGAAACAACTCATGCTAGTTGCCCTCTTCTTCTCATTAAAGACTACTCAAGTGACATACTACCCAAGGGTGTGTAAGTGGGCATAAAGTATTGTTATGTAAGTGCCTTATTGAATATGAGGATACTTGGAAGAAATTGTTTGAGTTAAGGTGGTGACTTAATTGGCTTTGAGATGAAGGTATTGACCTTGCCTTTGTTTAGTGAAGTTGTTCAACAATTGAAGAGTGGATGCAATTGATCATTCTAGGCATGAATAAGAACATTCTCATGGTTCGAGAGTGATAGTTGGAATTATTACTCAACTAGTTCAAAACGTGAAGGTTAATAGTATTTGGAAACATGGTACAATTTGTTAAGGTATTGAAGTAGTGGTAAGTTTGGAGAACTGTAGCATTGGAAAATTGAGTGGCCTTCTTGGTGAAGGTTAAGTTGTAACATCAACAATATTGAAATGACCTTCTTGGTGAAGGTTAAGTTATATCAACAACACTGGAACGACCTTCTTGGTGGAGGTTAAGTTGCAACAATAACAATGTTGGTAGTAGGAATATGAATTTGAGGATGACAAATGAATAAGTCTTGGGTTGACTTGTTGTTGAGCTTTCTAGAACGGAAAGAGTTTAAATGGAGGAGGATGCAACACCCTTTCCTTAAAGGTGGAAATGGGTGTCATTTTTTAATCATTTATGTGGTCTAAGTAAGGTGCAACAAGATGTGATGGAAGGTGATAGAGATAAATGACACAAGCTTCAAGTAGTTTTTCAAAATTCCAAGGTGCACCTAAGTGTTCAATGACTTGGTAGAAATGTTCAGGAATATGACAAGCATCAAGTGGCCTTATTATAGAGGTTGTGAAAGTATTTACAATGCTTGAAATGACTTGAATGGTTGATACATTTTGGGGAGAATGTAAATCCAAGTGGGGTGGGCATTCCTTGTTTCATGACCATAGGTTCCAAGAATAATGTGATGGGCATGTGTGCTATGGCTTGCAGGTTAGGCACAACCCACAAAGTAGGAAGGGTGATGGAATGACACAATCATTAAGAAACAAGTAAGTCGTCTAGAGTTATCTTGTGCATTGTTTGATGAGTTGGTTGGAACTACCTAACAAATAAGTGGGCAACATGAGGGCCATGGGTCCACTTTTCCTTGGAGATGGTGGTGCGACACCTTATATTGGAGAAAAAAAAATGCACACCTCTCCTATTTAAAGTGGAGGTCGTGAGACTCCAAGGCATCATGAAGTTTGCAAGTCATTTAGTTGTGGAGAGTTATTCAAGAAAAAATTTCAAGGGTTCTATGGAGTGGCACAACTAAGTTTGGTAGAGTTCTTAGGGAAATTTGCATGTTGACCTTAAATGACATGGAAAATGTCTAAGTCATGGCATACATAAACTGAGATTTGTTGGAGGTCGATCCATGGGGCCTTCATTGATGGATTGTGCATGTGGAATGGCACTAAGGTAGGTTTGACTTATTGTGTTTGAACTTCTATAATAAGAGTTGCAAGCATGGCCAATCTCCCTCACATACTCTTGTTGTTGTAACATTCTTCATAATAAAAGTTAAGGTGTTGCCTTGGGTGCCGCATAAACATGTTTTGTTGTGGTTTCTTTTCTTGATGGATGTTATTGATCATTTCAATGTTTTGTTTGACTAAGTGTACATGTAGTTTGTTAAGTGTTAAAAAATATTGTTGAGATGTTTTAAGAATGCTTCTAGTCATTGGCCTATTTGTTAATAAACTTGGCTGAAATGCTAAGAGTGGTAGCTAAGAGTCATAGTCAGTTGAAAGTAGGTGTAGGTTGGTCAAGCCCCTATGGTTGAAGTAAGGTAGTGCCACATGACCTAGGACACTATTGACAAGGGAAAATACCCAACATCAACATAAGAGGGTTTAAACTATAAAAGAGGCACAATGAGACTCTTTCTTGTTTGGTGTGGAGAAACCCCTCATAGTAATGCCTTAACAATCTTTCAATGAGTTTTACAAATGTAGAACAAAGTTCTTTAAGCTATGAATGCAAACTACTCTAATGCAAATAACGTTAATAATTTAATGTGCTTAAAATGTATATACTCTAATTCTATTACCATCTTATGAAAGGAAGGATAGAAATTCGACTACTTAATATGTTTTAAAGAGTTTTAAGAAGTAATTCTTTACTCCTAATGAACTTAGATAAATAAATAATTAGTGATTAATCTAGGAATAAACTTCAATAAATTACTATTTACAATTCAATATCCATGACAACTAAAAATTATCTTCAAAGAAATTGAGAATTATAAATGACATTAAGGGATAGTTTGTAAAATTCAAATACAATTCTTATAGTATATCCATGTAGATACAAATTTATGATAGTCCATAATTTGCATAGAGCTTCAATTGATTTCCTTCAAAAACTTTACTTATCTATTTTAAGAAAAGTGTGTTGAATGCAAGATACATTCTTGGCTTTTTTTGTCAAAAAAATTCTTCATATAGATTTTGTTTACGTAATAAATACTTTTAGTATCAATTATATTTTGCTAAGGTGATTTCTCAAGAGACTCTATCACTTCACCTACAAGGAGAAAATTCCGTAGTGGTCTGAATGATGGATGTTGACATTCCTCAATAACATCTTCTACATAATCCCACATTTTAAACATGTTATCCATCCTTCTTCTAAATACATGTGGGCATCTTGAGATATCCTATGACACTATATAAGTACTTGCTCAATTTTATATTATTGGTCTCACTCCAAATATTGAATATTAGGAGGGTCCTTCCTCATCACATTTTGCATTTCTTTTATGACACCAAATTGATATTGCGTTTTTTCCAAAGTAAATTTCCAATGCGAGGTTTCTTTATATAAACTTGAAGCTTGACACTTAAATCTTGTAGCTAGAATGTTTTCTTTTAAAATTCCTTTGGACTTTTACATTTGCTTCATTTTCTTGTAAAGCATACTCAATGAAACTTGTAACCATTCCCTTTGTAATGTTTAACTTGATTTTCTACGAGTGTTATTTTGTCTTTCTATTTTTTGATGTATTTCTCTTTAGTCTAAGCTTTATCTAGAGTAGTAGGAGCTATTGCTAACCCTAATGATACTAATTTAGACAACTTAGTTTTCCTAGTGTCCAAAACTTCAACCTCAATTGTGCATGTTATTGTATTATCTAGATATAACTTTCTCTTTCTATATATTTGTTGAACAATTGACTGTTTCCTCTTATTGTTTGTTATTAACTATAAGTTAGCAATGTCATCTAGTGGATCAATTATAGATGTGTCTCCCCATGATAACACATTCTCATATTCTCCAACTTGCTTAGTGTTATCACCTCCTCATCAACTATATTCTTATACTTTTTTTTTGTAAGTTTAGGTAGTTCCTTTTCTATTTATAATCCGCAAACTGAGAACACATACATGACATAGGTGGCCACAACTTGCCCAAAGGGAAACCAAGCTATGAACCACCTAAAAATAACATAGGCCATCCAAAATTGGTATGTCTGTAGTCTTTCTAGCCATGCTATGTAAACCATACAATTAGAAATAGAGTTTTTATCTACTGTTCCTATAGACATTCAGAAATATAACAGATACTATTTGCTAAAAAAGAGCACACTGCTAATCTGAAATCAGAATGAGGCTAATTTTACTCATCCTGATCTTCGTGGTCAATTTCCATCGTTGCTGGGTTCGCTGCTAAACCCCCATGCATAGGTCCCCTGTTAGCTACTCCTGGGGTGTTGCGCTGGATACGGTCCAATCTCACGTCTTGATTGCAAAGCTGAAATTGTATGGTATCCAAGTCTTTCTTATAATCAAGCATGTCCCTTGTAATTAAGGCCATGCACATTGAGACCTGCTCTACTGCTTTGCATAACAGCTTCTTCATAAGCCAGTACAGGTGCAATGTTTGCTTATACTGAGCCATTCGACCATTAGTGTTACCCGGGCTAGAAACCATACCCCTCCACTCTCCATTTCCTCCTCAGACTCCTCCTCCTTCACTTCCGCTTCCATCGCTTCAATTATTTCTCTTATGCCTTCATTTGTATTTCTCATGTAGTCTGTGGTTGCTTCTTGAATGGTTTCGTTCATCGGTCACCGGCCTCGCCGATTACTCGGGGTGCTACTATTCTATGGTCCTAGGCGGTTACTTGTCTGTCCATGGCGATCGCGACTACGTCCTTGACCCCTTCTGCGACTTGCTCAAGTCATCTCCCTGCTGCCTTCTATCTGTTCACAAGACGAGTAGTAATGTGTTAAAATAAAATCCTCACCAGTCCAAGTGCCCATCCACTCTGGTTTAGGTTGTTTGTGGGTACACTTGCCTATACCCATTTCACCCGGAGGACTATCCATGCCCCTCCTTTGTTTCTTATTGCTTTCCTTCGCACATGTTTTTTTGATTTGCAACTCTAATATCTGCCCACTCCCCTACTAGAATTCGCCCTTCCCCATCCTGGTTATTCTGTATTATGGTAAAGCCTTTAGCCATGATCCTAGTTTCCCTTTTAGCGTTTTCAGAGTGCTCCTCCTGGGAAGGCAGTAACAACTTACAAGGGTTCCTTATCAGATTTCATTCACAGTCCCTTTCCTTATGCTTTTCTCGTTGGCTTCCCTTAAGCAGCTACTATGTCTGATGCCCTTACCCCAACTTTTCGTCCTCATTTCCTCTCTGTTATTTTCACATGGTATATACTCCTGCTTCCCCCTTCTGTCGTTGCTTATTTCTTTACCCTTCTCCTGGTTCCAGTCCCGACGCTCATGCTCTGTCATGTTCTGAGGTCTGGACTGATCACTCTTCTTAGTCCCCTTGATAGGACCCTGTTCGTCCTCCCTTCCTCAGTTTTTATCCCCCCCCCAACATACTACCAACAATGGAAATAATAACATGAGGGCAACAATTTACATAACTGGTAGCACGATCCTTTTTTGCTGGTGTAGGATGTGTCTCCCTTGTCCCGCTCCTTTCGCGCTTCCCTCGCATTCTATCCTTCCTCTTTACTTTGCTCCTTCTATACTTCCGCATACTACCATCCTGCTGTCTCGTCGTGCCGACATCACCGTCCTTCCCCCCACTCTCTGTCCTGACATTCCTTCTGCCCTCTTCCATTGCCAAACGGCAGTGCCTTACCGTGTAACTCTGGGCTCTCATGCGTACTTGTCCTTGTTCCATCATTCCTCTGACGTCGTCATTATGGTTCATTACCTTGTCCGTCACCCTGATCGGGGGTAACTATATTCTTATACTTGTCTCCTAGACTAGTATGTTTTTTTCATTTCATAATTATGGGATCTTCCATAGCATGATTAACATTTAAAAATTTAGTGTACTAAACCTTCTCTTTAACTTATTTTTCCTCTAGTTGCTTTCTCATTAATTCAATTGAATCATTTTTTTCTTTGCTTCTTCTTCTCTCTCCTTTACCTCTTTTGTGACATTTTTTTCCCTACTTTTATGACTTTTCTTTTCTTTTCAACTTCTACATTTAAAAAAAAAAATTAACCCTTATCAGCTTCCATTATTCTTTCGGTCTCTTCTTCTTGTTTTTCTTAATGATCATTTGTTTCTTTCTTCCTTTTTCTTTCATCTTCTTCTCTCTCAGTTTCTTAGGGTCACCATTCCTTTTCTTTTCTTCTAATTCTTTATCCTTATGCCGAGGGGAGGATTGTTATTGATCCTTTCTTGGATTTGTTCCCAAGACTCAACAATTTCATGAATATTTTCACGACCGCAACGTTAATGAGTGTAGGGCCAAGATATACTTGGTTTTTTTCTCACGCTTTGACACTAATCCTTTAGCACCATGTCTCTCGAATTTCCTTTGAGGGAACCAAAACTCTAACATGGTTATGGCTTCCTTTTTTGCGTATTGAGAGCCAATCAAACCATATTGCTCGTTGTACATGTTATATGGGATAAATGATCTACACTTGTCTTTCATTAATCAACTTCATTAATATTGCTTTGAGAGCATATAGTATAGTTCAATAAGTTATCTTGCCACCAATGACCTATATAGAATATGTTTTCCAAGAGGAGTGGTGGTGCAGTAGTTCCATAAGTTCTCAAATAACTACAATATTCTTGAAGATACAATCTTCAATACTACTAAGTAGCTACATTACATCCTTTGTCAATATAGGGGAAAGTTTGCAGAAAAACAACTTAAATACTTGTGCAAGGAAATTATCACATGTGCAAACATATTGCCTTTTATATATGTTTTTCAATTTTTTTGGTAATAAACATGTACTCGCATCTTACATATTCCAAGACCATCACATACTTGGTAGAATCCACAAGAACTTGCATAGGCTTTTAGGTTTTCAAAGAAGAGAAAGAAAGATAAGTTTTTTAAAAGAAAGTTTAGAGTTCAAAACGTTGTGGCAGGTTTTGAAAACTCATTCGACAGTGGACTTTAAAGATATGCCGCAACGAAGTTAGAAGGTGACTGATTTCTCAAAGGTTTACAATAGATTTTGAAAATTTCATCAAACCATTTTCAGAACTCACCCGATTTTTATTTAAAAGGCATTACATAGTGAGGATATTAAAGTTTTTAAGGTATTCCACAAGACCACTAAGCAAATTTGAAGAAAGTGTTGCAAAGCCATAGAGTGAGCTAAAAAATTGCTATACAATGCTTAAAAACCAAGTCTTGTAATGGAATTGCAACAATAAAAAATTAGAGTTGAGATTGTGTTGAACACTATGAAATTTGAGGTTTTCAAAAACGTTGTTAAGGTTAAAAAATAATTTCCAAAGAACTAGAATAAAGAATAATTTTTGATAAACTTTATGAATAAGCCCTCTCTTGGTAAAAAAACTTAACTTTGGACTAGTGAAAAAACCATTCAAACGATTAGTCAAGAACAATTTTTTAATTAATGTAAAGATAAATTTATTTTTCTTCATTACGAGGATTAGTTTTAAGAATGAAAAGGGTTAGCTTTAGTAGTGAAAAATGAGGGGTTATACCCAAAGAGATTATATTAATGGGACCTTGTAACCCATGTATGCATAAGTGGATGAAAGACCACCCCCATGTACTTTATGTCATTAGTCAAATCTCACTAGTGCAATTGGAAGGTCAAGGTTAGCCTTTTGAAGTTGGGAGGAGACAAAAAGATATCAACCATGTTAAGGTTTAGTGTGGTCAACACCACATGTGATTAAGGGGTTAGTGTAACCCAGGGCGAGTGCGACCTGGGTGATTTTGCTAGCTTATATGTCCCTAGGTCTCTTTGATATCTTAGATGCCCCAAGATCCCTTTGATATCTTAGATGTCCCTAAGTTGCAGTTTCTTAGGCTATAAGCAAATCCCGCAAGTCATAAAAATACTAGTAAATAAAAAAACAAAAGCATTCATTTTTCAAATAAAAACCTTACAAATCAATGAAACGAGGACTAATGACTTAAGAAAAAAGAGACACTCCAAGTTTAGAGAGTTTAAATTTCTTTAAATATTAACATATACTTAAGTGAAAAATTAAATGGACAATCCTAAAGTCATGAAAACTATATGTAATAATAAAAATAAAAAGTATTAATAGATATGTCCGCATATAAATATATTATATTTGATTGTTTTTCTACAAAAGTTAAACTTGTAAGTTGTATATATGACCTAACATGTTATCTTATTTATAGTTAAACTTTAGTACCATTAACATATGTCCAATAATTAAATTTGGCCATTTATGATGAGATCCATTGATAGGTTATGATGAGATTCATTGATAGGCTGTTATGAGGCTAGTTGGTAGGTGTTCCCTTGGAATGAGACCCCATATGGGAATGTCTCTTGATGCCTAAGTTTCTATTAATATTAACGTGAATTGTTCGTATTGACTACACACAATTTCATTTGTTTAAAACAATTGCAATACCATAATCATTATACTTAATAATAAAAAGTTAAAAAGATTAGCAATCTCATTATCACTATTTTCAATAGGTTCACTTATTTAAAAAAATTACAATACCATAACCATTATATTCAATAATAATAAAAAATTAAGAAGATTAATAATCATTACCCCTATTATATATATATAATTTTCTCAATAAAAAATTCATATTTTTATATTTCTAAAAATATAAAAATACATTCTCACATACATTTTCATACCAAACCAAATAAAACACACTATTTTTATTATTAACCAAATTATTTAGCTTTACAAAATTTAAATACTTTTGAAATAACCAACCACACTTTAAATAATATTATAACCCAAAACCCCAAAAGTAAATAAAAAATTTAAACCTAAATCTTCAACTTCACAAATTTTTGCCAAAAACTCATAAAAATTCAACCTTCAAAAATTATAAAAAACAACTACTTTCATTCTACAATGAATCAAATCAACCCATTGAAAAAGCTCACTAAATATAGTGACCAAAAGAATCTGAACACTAAAATTACTTTGGAGAACCAAATCTTATCAATCTGAATTCTGAATCTCCCATTAACCAAATCTTATCAATCTGAATTCTGAATCTCCCATTAACCAAATCTTATCAATCTGAATTCTGAATCTCCCATTAACCATCAATAGAAGCCCCAAAACTTACAAAGCTATCAAACCACAATCCAAGGCTCTTATTCACCCAGATTTAACTTGTTAATAAAATTTTCATACTTACATTATACTTGTTTTACCCTCCCTCAAAATTTAAACCTAGCTATCTCCCTCCCATAAAACTATACCTACCTACATGTTCTTGGCAACTCAACAACACCTCGTTGTTTACCGCCTTCCAAAAAATTGAAAATAAATTCATTTTCAAATCTACTTTTTTGTTCAGAGGGAAAAGGCATGATTCTGCTCCGCCATGTGGTTTGAATGAATGAGGTGTATGCATAGAATTCACCAAAAATAGCGGGCCTCCTCCAATATCCCCACCTATCCACAAACACACAGTACTTGGTTGGCATTTGTCTTTGGTAGATGCCCTGGTCAAATATGGTGTAATGCTTTCATTCTGGCGGGAAACAGAGCAGAGTTCCCGCCATTTCAGTCTACAAACACACATCCACACTCACTCGCAACCCATCTTTCTGCTCTCGGAACGAATTACGTTTCTCTCGAGCTCTGTCACAAGGGAAAGAGTCCTCTTCTCTCAGAATTTGTTCTCAGAATTTGTTTTCAGTGTAACGATGTTGGAACTAAGGCTTGTGCAGGGGAGTCTTCTGAAGAAGGTGCTGGAGTCCATCAAGGACCTCGTCACCGATGCTAACTTCGATTGCTCGGCCACGGGCTTCTCCCTGCAGGCCATGGACTCGAGCCACGTTGCCCTCGTTTCCCTGTTGCTCAGATCTGAGGGCTTCGAGCACTATCGCTGCGACCGTAACATGTCAATGGGGATGAACCTCAATAACATGGCCAAGATGCTCAAGTGCGCCGGCAACGATGACATCATCACCATCAAGGCCGACGATGGAGGCGACACCGTTACCTTCATGTTCGAAAGCCCCAGTAAGTTGAAACGACCTCAATATACCTAGTGTGTCATTTTTTTTTTCAATCATTCAATCTTTCGTTTTCCTTTTAGGTTTTATAATTGATGGGTTTTGTTTTTCTGTGGTTTCAGACCAGGACAAGATTTCCGACTTCGAAATGAAGTTAATGGACATTGACAGCGAGCATTTGGGCATTCCAGAGTCAGAGTACCATGCCATTGTGAGGATGCCATCTCAAGAATTTGCTCGCATCTGCAAGGATCTCAGCTCCATTGGGGACACTGGTGAGTGACAATCATGCTACTGAGTTTTTGAACATAAAGCTCCATTTTTGCTTGGCCTGGTATTTGAACCTATGCCAGTTAATGTCGGTTGGAGTGAATCCACTGGTTCTGCTGAGCCATAACCTAACCAAAGTAATGCCAGGTCTCGAGAAAATGGGATGGGCTTGGCATATCCATGCTACTATAAGGATAAAATCCATGTAAAGTGGGATCAGGTGCATATCATACTTGAGTAACATGAACCAATCTAGGCCCAGGCCATATGCATATTAACCTGGGGCCTATATGGGTATGCACATGTCAAATGCATCAATGTGCTATTACACATGCACAGTTTGGCTGATTCCAGTCCCAACCTGACTATAGACACCTAGATATTTCTTAATGTGGTTGATTTCATCTTAGTACTCTGTTAGTGTAATGGTTGTCAATGCAGTTATGTGTTTTATTCAATAATGTTCCCCTTGCATATTGTGTTGCTTGCAGTTGTGATCTCTGTGAGCAAGGAAGGAGTGAAGTTCTCAACCAGGGGAGATATTGGTAGTGCTAACATTGTGTGTAGGCAAAACCCTTCTGTTGATAAGGTAAGCTTCACGTGTTATTTCATAATTTTCAATGCTTTATGAAGTTAGCACAAACCCATAGCTTTGATATTCAGTTCCAGTTGGAAGTTGTGAACCTTAAGGTTTCCTTTATGTTTGAATTCTAATATTTGATAGCTGGCCAGTTGATGTATGCATCTTAAAATCTCAAGACACATTACAGACCCTGGTTGTTTAGATGGATCCGGGCTAAAATCTAGGTTAGGTAGGCCGTTTTCTAAAATGGGTTTATTAAAATGGGCCTGTGCCAAGTACTGGATAGTGCCTGTAGTTTTCTGTGCCAAGTACTGGATAGTGCCTGTAGTTTTCGATGGGTCTGTGCTAAACACTTGATTGTACAGGTCCCTGGTTTTTTAGATGGGGCCCTGCTAAATCCTGAATTACAGTCCCAATTTAGTTAACATGGGTCTATGCTAAATTCAGGTTTGGTAGGTTGCTATATTTTTTACAGGTCAGTCCCCAATTTTTTTAGATGGGTTAGATATCTCCCCATTTTTTCATACGAGCCTATGCTAAACATGGACTACATAGGTTCCTGTACCTATAATGGTTAGAGCGGCCTCTATGTTTTTAGATGGATTAGATGGGTCCCTATTTTTTTTAGATGGGTTTGCTTAACCTTGGATTAGTGTGCATGACTTGATCAGATGTGATATGCTAAATTCAGGTTTGGTAGGTTGCTATATTTTTTACAGGTCAGTCCCCAATTTTTTTAGATGGGTTAGATATCTCCCCATTTTTTCATACGAGCCTATGCTAAGCCTATGCTAAACATGGACTACATAGGTTCCTGTACCTATAATGGTTAGAGCGGCCTCTATGTTTTTAGATGGATTAGATGGGTCCCTATTTTTTTTAGATGGGTTTGCTTAACCTTGGATTAGTGTGCATGACTTGATCAGATGTGATGTTCTAAGCCTAGGTCCTCGTGTTTTTAAATGAATTACATGGCGACTAAATTTTTTTGTTTATATTGTTTGCTCTAAGCTCTGTATTAGAGAAGTCTATGTGCTTCTCGACGAATTAGATGGGTCTTCTAAGCCCTTGTTTAGATAGATCCCGGTGTTTTTAAATGGATTACATGGTGAACTATTTGTTTAGATCGTTTGCTCAAAACCCTGTATTAGATAACTCCCTGTGCTAAACGCTGGATCACCTATGTTCTTGTATTCATAGATGAGTCTGCTAAGCTCTGGATTAGATAGCTCTGTGGATGGTTTCAATATTCAATGAATGTAATTTACTATTTAGATTTAATGCACAGTACTTGGGGTATAGAATGCACCAGGTTTTCTCTTTGAGCCATGATAAAAGTTTTAACAATGACACTCATTCATGGTCTAAACAAACATAATGCTGAAGCTCTTTATGTTAATTTTTCCCTAATGTTTTTTTGCAGCCGGATGAAGCAACAATTATTGAGATGCAAGAGCCTGTGTCACTCACATTTGCACTGAGGTACATGAACTCGTTCACCAAGGCAACTCCGCTGTCTAACACAGTGACCATTAGCATGTCATCGGAGTTGCCAGTTGTTGTTGAATACAAAATTGCAGAGATGGGTTATATTAGGTTTTACTTGGCCCCTAAGATTGAGGAGGAAGGTGAAAGCTAACTGCTCTTTCCTCTGCGTTGTCTGCATTGCATTGAGCAGAGAGGCTCTTAGTTAGTTGCATGGTCTTCTTTTGCTTGTATTGTTGAGCATGTCATGGAGGGAACCAAAAAGGTGCAATGGCTTTATTTGCCCGTCATGTATCCCTTGAAGGGTTTATTCTCATCTTATTTAAGTCTTATTTCCACAGATCCCATATACAGGTTTGTGTTTAGGTAGTAAGTTCAAAAGATGATTTTGCCAAAATTAAATTTCACAGACTTTGTTGGCATGAGTGTTTCAGCTACCGTAAGAAAAGAAGATTCTTGTGAACACTAACATCGACATTAATATTAAATCAAATCAAATTTTACATTTAAATGTTTATCATGTACAGATACAATCCAATATCGGAGTGCCATACCAGGGTTGTCAATAACACAATCTTTATACAATCCAATATCAGAGTGCCTTACCAGGGCTATCAATAACACAATCTTTAAATAGTTCGAATCATCATATAATTAACCATGCTCATTCCATGACTGCACAACTAGTTAAATGACCGATTTTATTAGTCAACAATCACATTGAGATAAAGATTTGTGAGAAGTGATTAATCCATGTCACAGAACACATGTGAACGTTACTTTAATTTATGCATGGTTAAACACAACATTTTATTTTATGGGACGAAATAAGTGGTACAGACAAGCTCGTACTTGAAACAGTTTATGAATTGAAATACGTGATACAGACAACCATACCATGATCATTCCTACTTTCTAGGAGCAAAAATACTGGAGTAGATCACAACAATTTGCATTACTGGTACGAAGCTCATTGTAATTTTACATCTCCTTTCTAGAAAAGATTACAACACAATTCTTTCAATGCTGTAGAAAGATGTTACTCTCGCACCTCTCGCAAAAAAAAAAGTTTGAAAATAAAGCCTTGCCTTATTTATGAAAAAGGGATGGAAAAAGAGATATGAAAAAGGGATGGAAAAAGAGATCAGGTCAGAACAAAAAGTCTTTCAATGCTCTGCAGAAAGGCGTTTCTTACCCATCACTTCCCCACAAAATAAAATTTAAATTTAAGCCTTGCCTGAATTAAAACCAAAATGAATAAAGAGATCATGGTAAGCCTTTTATACCAAGATGAATAAAGAGATCATGGCAGAGCAGTACAGGAAGAAAACCTAGAAAATCACAAGAAAATGTTGCACTAAGAAAAACTCGAATCACAAGAAAATGTTGCACTAAGAAAAACTCGAAAATGATAAGAAAACAGAAAGAAAGGACTCAAGCGAAGAGAAACTTTTCCAATTAGAATTTGCCAATTCTATAAGTAGGATGGTAACTAATGAGTTAAGTTTGTTGGTCTTGTTGAAAGACTAATGGTGGATTATCACAATTTGCCAATTCCAAAAGTAGGATGGTAACTAATGAGTTAAGTTTGTTGAAAGAATAATGGTGGATTATCACAATTTGCCAATTCCAAAAGTAATTTGCCAATTCTATAAGTAGGATGGTAATTGTTGAAAGACTAATTGTGGATTATCACAATTTGCCAATTCCAAAAGTAGGATGGTAACTAATGAGTTAAGTTTGTTGAAAGAATAATGGTGGATTATCACAATTTGCCAATTCCAAAAGTAGGATGGTAACTAATGGGTTAATTTTGTTGGAAGAATAATGGTGGATTATGACAATGTGTCTATTATCTAGATTTTGATTTTTTCCCGAGTCTGAATTGACTTATAATTTTTATAATATATAATTTTTTTATTATATATATATATATATATATATATATATATTTTTTTTTTTTTCTCTCTAGGGTGATTAATTGATTAATTATAATTTTTTCACGAGTCATATATATATATAATTTTTTCCTTTTCTGATTGGATTAATTTTATATATATATATATATATATATATATATATATTTTTTTTTTTCCCTTTTCTGGGTGGATTAATTATAGATATTTTCCAGGAGTATGAATTGGCTTATAATTTTTATAATTAACCATTTTTCATAATGAATCATGGTTATATATATATATATATATATTCTTTTGTGGGTTCATTAATTATAAAATATAAAATAAATATATGTATTTATTCACATTTAATTTAAAAGTTTAATCAATTGTGTATGTGGGTTCATTAATTATAAAATATAAAATAAATATATGTATTTATTCACATTTAATTTAAAAGTTTAATCAATTGTGTAGTTATATGCATGTTGTTTTGGAGATGCCACATGGATAGGGAGATTGAGCATGGGTCTCCATTGATTATAAAATGTACATAAGTTTGGTTTTTTTGAAATAGTAATTGTACTAGATGTTGCAAAGGAAACGATGCAAGGCATAAATTTCACAAGAATCGTGTCATATAAAAAATGATAGTAAATGAAATACCATTCAAAACTAGAAGACAAAGAGAAATTATTCATTATGCTGAATTGAGAGATTCTATTATCTTTCTGACATAGATTACCTTAATCTTAAAAAATGGTCTTTCAAGTTCTAAGAACAAATATTTGATATATTTTGTAAAAATATTAGTAAATGAAATAAATTTAATTCATGAATAATATGATGGTTACTTTTCCAAATCTAAGTTTGCCTGACAACCTCACAAATTTCAAACATCACCATGTATTAGATAAAAATGAGTTTGGTGTAAAACCTACAATATCCCAATTATTCATAACTTTTGGTGTAAAATTTACAATATTGCAATTGAAATCTGTTATTTATGATTTTTCATCTTTAACTTCTTCACCACATCCATGGAATACTTTGCACAAAACACAAAAAAGACTTGAATGACTTCAATATTAAGAAAATGTCTTATTAACCCTAAATCATTTCAAATTCTTGTTTTATAGTTGATTTATTGATATATTTTTTGTAAAGATTGTGTCATCAACATATAAATAAACAATTATAATTTTACCTCACTTAATAACCTTTATTTTATGTTATAAGGTTTGATGAACTTAAATCTTGAGGTTTGAATATTGGTGAACTTTGAATTTTTTTTGAGGTTCAACCAATCCTCATGGAACCTCATAGTGATTGACCAAGTCCATAGATGAAAACTCATAATCTCATTTTACAACTCAAATTTATAATCTATCTTTGCAATTTCCATGTTTGTGATAACATTTTTTATGTTATATAATGAACCTCATCAAAAAGTTTAAACATGAACCAAACCTAATCATTGCCAAACTCGAACTTGAACCTAAACCATGTGATACCCTTTATGTACAATGTAGGTCCAATATTAAAACTATCAAATCCATAATGGATGAGATATCAATCAATCCTAATATACCAAGCTCTAGGAGATTGTTTAAGTCCATAGAGATATTTCTTCAACCTATACACCTTATCTTTATATCCAATTATCAAATATCATGGTTGTTCAAGATAAGCTCGTTATTCAAAAATACCATTAATATTTCCAACTTTACATGAAACTAATTAACTTCCAACATGTTTTGACTTGTCATGGCTATGCTATCTCTAGTGATATCTAACCTTGAATTTGTTGGAAAGTCCTCACCATAATCTACTTCATAATGTTTTGCAAAATATTCTCCTAACAATATAAACTTGTACTTCTCTACTTCTCCTTTACCATTAAGTTGAAAATCCATTTTACACTAATACAATCTTTATCTTCTAATAATTCTAGTACATCATGTGTATTATTCTTCTCTATGAAATCCATCTATTCATCCATTTCTTTGACATAATTTTTTTCTTTAATTCTCTTCAAAACATTTTGGTTGACAAGTAAATAATGAAAAATTTAAATGCACAACTAGTTCTTCATGGATTTCCATTAAACCTTTTGTATACTTTAAGGAAGCAATAGTATAAGATTCACTACTTGGTTGAGATGTGGGTGTAGATTGGGATACTAGAGTACATGAATGTTCTTAATAGTGTTTTTTGGAGTTCCTATGGGAGTTCTTAGCATTGATTATTAGATTTATGAGCCTTGTTATCCTTTTACAATTTGTTCCTTTTCTTTACCTTTTGCTTGACATATTGTTGCTCCAAACATTTAGTCTTTTTAGTACACCCATCCCATGCTTCATTTTCTTTCAATTTGACATCCCTACTGATTATGAGCTTGTTTATATTCACATTATACAACTTATATGTCTTGGAATGATCACTATACCCAAGAAAGATACACTTTTCACTTTTGTGATATATCTTTCTTCTCAGCTCTTTAGTCACATGAGCACATGTCAAATAGCTAAATACCCTAAAGTGTGTTACACTGCAACTCATGCTTACCCCTACTTCCCATTGGACTTTTTTCTTCACAGTTTTAATGGGACATCCATTCAAAACTAAATAAAGGAATATACTTTTTGTCCCCAGTAATCATTTGATAAAGTTTCCCCTTTAACATGCTTCCAATCACATTCATAATTGTATAATTTTTTCTTTCATATAGAACATTTTGCTAAAGTGTGTACCTTGTTATGAATTCTCTTACAAACCCATCCTTCTTACAGAAGTTATGAAAGTCATTTGAATCATACTCACCTTTTTTTTGTTCTTAACACTTTATGATGACCACTTTTGTTATCTACCATTTCCTTGAATTATTTGAAATTTTCAAATGTTTTAGATGAGTTACCCTAACCACTCGACACCTAATTTCCCACTATTAGATCAAGGAGGGAGCATCCAGACTGAATATTATGACAAACACGTGGGTAGGCTAATTGTGGCCTCGGAATATTGGCCAAATAGTCTCGAGTGCATGATTAAAATATCAGAATTGAGATTGTAAAACTTTGCACATAATATATGTTACATGGTAGAAGGGTAGATAAGACTTATTTTAAAACCTTCATGCCGGTTCAATAAATTTACCTCTGTTTTTTACGAAAATACAAAGTCATGTTGGTACTCTAATGTTAAGACCTTGCATTTCCTTGTGGTGTGTCATGTGTTGAACATGGTGGTGGTCATCCATCTTACTTATAAGTAAGTAAATCCTAATGGGATTAGGGAAAAACCCTGTGTTATATATATACAATCATATAACCTAAAAAAAGGTTGGAACATACATAGATACTCAAAGTAACCTTGGTGAATAAAGTGAAAAAATGAAATCTATAATTGCGATATTGACAATAATATATACTTAAATATTACAATTTCAATTTTTATTCTTCTTTTATTTTGGTAATAATACTTAATGAAGTAATGAGGCACATTACATACGATGGTCAAGCCATTCTTTTTCCTAAAGTCCAAGCAATAGCTTAGAGCTTTGCAACTCACTAAACTTTTGTGATCCTTCTGAAAATTAGAATTGAAATTTATTAGCAAAAAGAGGAGGTTGGCATCCAAAGTCATTTCATACTGGATTAAGAAATTGGAAAAGTTGTTAGCATTTGGAATCCAAAGGCTTGAAACACAAGATAGTGACCAATCCAATTGAAATCTATTATCAATTGAAAACAATTATGAAAAAAGTGTTAATTTAACACAACTAAAAATTAAATTGTACATAAATAAAATTCTACAAAAACATGAGATGAAAATGTGACTATCCTTTAAAAAACAATAATAGAATTGAACTTCACAATCTTTAAAGAGGACATTGAGTCACTATCCACCTTAACATGGCTCACTTTTTTGTTATATATGTATATATATATATATTTATGATATATGGAACAAGAATGCAAACAATAATAATCTAGTACCATTATATGGCTCACTTTCTTGTTTATGTTTTTTTGGGATGATTGTTATGGAACCAGCTCACAAAAAGATAGAAAAGAGAGATCCACGCTTTAGAATTCAGCCTCTTCGAGGGGGCAACCTCTTTTACATTACATAAATGAACAATTCTTGAATGATTCAAATGACAAAACCTCCTTTCTATATATAGGAGTCTAAGGAGTCACAATATAATCCAGCCGACCTAACAATAATAATATAAAGCCACAAAAATAACAATAGAGAGATTCTATGGGCACATTAATAACAATATGTGGGCAATGGGGGCACAACAATATAAATAAGGGGTATAACTACAATAGTAATGGGGTAATCACTAGTATTATAGGGACCCAACATGCCCCTCTCCTTCAAAAAAGTGTTGTCCTCAACGCTTGAGTAGTTCTGGATACTTCTGCATAAAATTCTCATCCTCCCATGTGGAATCTTTAGCGGATAAGTTCTTCCACTTGATAAGGTACTCTGAAATTGATCGATTTCGTAGCTGTCGAGTTCTTGTTTCTATAACTGCTTCCGGTTCCAATATAATTTTTCCTTCCTCGTCAAGTTCTGGCAATATTGTTTGAACTGGGAGCTTGTCGCCTATAACCTTCTTTAAGCATGAAACATGGAAAACTGGGTGCAATCGAGAAGCTGCAGGAAGCTCCAATTTGTATGCCATAGTACCAATCTTTTGCAACACCTTGTACGGACCATAATACTTTGGTGATAATTTATTATCCTTCTTAGCTTGCTTGAGGGACATTTGCTTATATGGTTGTAGCCGTAGGAATACCCAATCACCTACATCAAAACTTCTTTCACTGCGATGTTGATCTGCCTGTTGTTTCATTCTATTCTGTGCCAACACGAGGTTATCCTTTAAGAGTTGGAGGACTTGTTGTTGATGTTCGATGTGATGTTCCACTGCCTGAACCTTAGAATTTTCTCTTAAATATGATGTGATGGATGGTGGTTGATACCCATAAAGTGCCATAAATGGGGTCATTTTTGTTGCTGTATGAAAGGAAGTGTTATACCACCATTCAGCCAGAGGCAACCATTTGACCCATTGTGTCTGTTTATCAGATACAAAGCAACGAAGATATCCTTCCAAACATTTGTTTACTATCTCAGTTGCCCATCAGATTGAGGATGATAAGATGAGCTATGAGCTAACTGAGTACCAAGACAAGAAAATAATTATGTCCAAAAATTTCCAGTGAAAATGGGATCTCTGTCACTTACAATAATCTTTGGGTTTCCATGTAGCTTTTGAATTGTTTCCATAAATGCAGTAGAAACTGTACTGGCTTTAAATGGATGTGATAATGCACAAAAGTGTGCATACTTGGTAAGTCTGTCAACTACCACCATGATGACACTCTTTCCCTCAGACTTGGGTAAACCTGTGATAAAATCCATTGATACCTCCTCCCAACGTTGGCTTGGAATGGATAAAGGTTGTAATAGACCCGGTGTCTTAATTGTTTCAACTTTATTTTGTTGGCAAACCAAACATTCTGCCACAAACTTTTGAATATCTGATTTAAGGCCATCCCAAAAAAATTCCTTCTTAACCCTGTGGTAAGTTTTTAAAAATCCTGAGTGCCCTCCTAAGGGAGAAGTGTGCAATTCCATAAGAATCTTTTGTTTTAGCTGGGAATTCTTACAGAGGTATAAGCGATCTTTGTACCATAACGAATCATTTTTCCAGCTAAATGTATCAGACGTACTGGAATCTTGTTGTAGCTTTCGAATAAGTGCCCACACTTCTTCGTCATTCTTCCATTCCTCCCTTGCTTCATTTATCCAATCTGGTTGGATAATAGAAATGGCGCACAACAATGCTTCCACATCCTCATCCTTTCTTGAGAGTGCATCTGCCACCACATTTTGCTTCCCTTTTTTGTAGATGATTTCAAAGTCATAACCCAACATCTTTGTGACCCACTTTTGTTGCTCTTCAGAGGATAATCTTTGTTCTAAAAAGTATTTAAGGCTATCATGATCCGTTTTTACCTTGAAGTGTCTTCCCATTAGGTAGGGTCGCCATTTCTTAAGTGCATGGAGTATTGCCAACATTTCCTTCTCATAAATAGCTTTGCTTAAAAACTTTCCCTTGATTGGACGACTTTCAAAAGCAATGGGTCTTTCATCTTGCATTAGAACAACACCAATTCCATTTCCTGAAGCATCACATTCCACAATAAAGGTTTTTGTGAAGTCCGGTGTAGCTAAGACCGGTGCTTGGCACATTGCCTCTTTAAGATGTTCAAAGGCCTTTGTTGCTTTCAGAGTCCATGAAAATGCATCTTTCTTCAATAATGTTGTTAGAGGTGCTGCTATTCTCCCATAATTCTTAACAAACTTGCGATAATACCCTGTCAACCCAAGAAATCCTCGCAGATGCTTTATGGATGTGGGGATTTTCCATTCCTTAATGGCTTTAATTTTGCTAGGGTCTACCTTAACTCCTTCATGAGATACAATATGACCCAAATATTCCACCTCCTGGACTCCAAAGAAACATTTGGATCTTTTGGCATATAATTGTTTCTCCTCCAATAGTTGTAGCACCCTGTCAACATGTTCAACATGATCCTTCCAAGACTTGCTGTAGATTAGTATATCATCAAAAAATACTAACACAAATTTTCTAAGGAATGGTTTGAAAATTGAATTCATCAAACCTTGAAATGTTGAAGGTGCATTGGTAAGGCCAAAAGGCATGACCAAAAATTCATAATGACCCTCATGAGTTCTAAATGCCGTTTTCGGAATGTCTTCAATCTTCATTCTGATTTGATGATATCCTGAACGAAGATCCAACTTGGTGAAGTAAATTGATCCATGCAATTCATCCAGTAATTCATCAATGACAGGAATGGGGAACTTATCTTTAATAGTGAGCTTGTTGAGCTCCCTATAATCCGGACACATGCGCCATGATCCATCCTTCTTGTGCACCAATACTACTGGAGCTGAGAAAGAACTTTGACTCGGTTGAATTATACCAGCCTCTAGCATTTCTGCAACCATACGTTCAATTTCACTTTTTTGGACATAGGGATATCTGTACGGCCTGATGTTTGGAGGAACACTTCCTGGAATCAGATGAATAGCATGATCATGATCACGCATAGGTGGGAGACCTTTGGGAGTCTCAAATACCTTGGAATGATTGTCCAGGACTTTTTGGAGATCTGGAGAAATAGATGATTCCAATGTGGAAACATCTAGCGAACATAATTGTGCAATTACACCCCTTTGCTCCTTTTTTAGAAGCTTTGTCATACCATTAGAGCTGATTATCTTTCCTGGTTTCCCTGCAATACCCCTTAATTCAACTTCCTTTCCTTCCGTAGAAAATTTGATGAAAAGTTCTTGAAAATTAAAAGCTATTGTACCCAAGGATTGTAGCCATTGGACTCCTAGTACAACATCAGCACCTCCCATTGGAATGGAAAGCATTGGGCTAGTCAATACATATTCTCCCATGGATAGCTTGATATTATGGCACTTTCCAGAGCAATTTATTGTTCCTCCATTTGCAATCATCACTTGACACTCTGGTGCTGGATATAGGAAGCAATTCAATTCTTTTGCTACCCTACAATGAATAAAATTGTGGGTGCTTCCTGAATCAATCAACACTATCACTTTTTTCTTCTTGATTTGTCCTTCTATCTTGATGGTTTGAGGAGTGGTAATTCCCGCCAATGCATTACAAGATATGGTCGGATTTATTTGTTCTTCATCTAGGCTTTGTTCCTGGAGTATATCCTCTTCTTTTGACCTTTCTTGCTCCTTTTCTTCTTCCTCTTCACAATCTATGTAGAATAATTTCTTCTCAGCACACTTATGACCTTTAGTGTATTTGCTATCACAACTATAACAAAGCCCTTTTGCTCTTTTTTCTTCCAATTGTTGTGGTGTCAACCTTATAGGTTGTGGAAGACTAGGGGCAACAACACTTCCGTCTTTATAGTTGTGAGTGGTATGCTTCCTGGTTGCCATAATTTTGCTTTCCATTTTTCTTGCTAACCTGAATGCCTTCTCTAATGAATCAGGTTTCCAAAGGCGAACATCATGTTGGATATTATCCTTTAAAGACCCTATGAACACATCAATCCTATGCTCCTCTGGAATATCTTTTACCCTTATGTTCAATTTTTGGAACTCCTCAATGTGCTCCATTATTGAACCCTTTTGTTTGAGACTTATCAATTGGCTAAAAAAAGTGTTGCTTTTTGTATCCTCATAATGTGCTATCAATTCTTCCGTAAAAATTGCCCAAGTGATAAATTGTTTACGAGAGCAAAGCCATTGATACCATACAAACTGATTTGGTTCCAAATATAAAGTTGCCATACGTACCTTTTGTGTGTTTTGCACATTATTGAGATCGAAGAATTGCTCCATCTGTAATATCCATGTGGCGGGATCCTTGCCATCAAACTTCCTCATATCGATTTTTGGAATATGGTGGGTCTTTGATCCAACATTAGAGTCTATGGAATCATGATTAACATTTCTTTTGTTCACATCATGAGTTTCCTTTACAACCTTTTCACCATTAGTAAGTATTTCTTGTAGAAAATTTGTCAAATCTGTCTTCAAATCTTCCATGTCTGTCTTCAAATCTGTCCTCAAATCTATCTTCAGATCATCCATCTTAGCTTCCATGCCCTTTATCTTAGATTCCACGCCATTTATCTTAGCATCTGTTAGCTTTTGTGAGCGTGACATTTGTTGCACTTGTTCTTGTAATTTTGATATATCATGTAGCATTTCTTCCTCTTCTTCATGAGTCATGCTAGAGCTTTCAGGTTCCTTACTAGGTGTTTGCATTTTCTTTCCTCGGGGCATCAGTTACTGATAATAATGTTTTACTATGCCCTTTGAATTCCTTCAAACCAAGCTTATGCAAAAATAAAAATAAAAAAACTACACATTTTTTTTACTTTGTAGAAGCTTGATATTGAATCTGATGTATCTCTGTAATTTCGAATCATCCAGTTCTGAAATTGTGACCTGTAGTAGCCTTCTATGTCCTCTTTCCAATGCCACTAGTCTGATACAAATTGGATTCTCCAAGAAAGAGTTATGGACAATCTCCCGCAGTGACCTGATTATAGACTAGTTCAGTAGAACGAACTTGTATGAAGTGCCACGTGTCACTGTTTCAACCTTTGACTCTGAAAAATATATAAAAGAAAACTACAGTCCGTCCTCTTTCTGTACCTTCTTATGAAATTTCAATCCGATGCTCAGAAAGAAAGTTATGACGATTTTCCTCAGGTCACCTGTTTTGAGTGTAATTCAGGAGTCTGCAAAAAGACCAACTTTCTCAGATCATATCTCCGAAAATATCACGCGAAAAGCTCTGAAATTCGGACCCAAGGTTCAGCGCGATTTTTTCTCAAATGAGTTTTTTTTGCGACTTCTGAAACGTCACAGAAAAAAAGTTATAGCGAAAATGCCACGATGACCTGTTTGGAGCAGCGAAACCCTAGAATCCAAAGCTCTGATACCAAATGTTATGGAAACCAGCTCACAAAAAGATAGAAAAGAGAGATCCACGCCTTAGAATTCAGCCTCTTCGAGGGGGCAACCTCCTTTACATTACATAAATGAACAATTCTTGGATGATTCAAATGACAAAACTTCCTTTCTATATATAGGAGTCTAAGGAGTCACAATATAATCCAGCCGACCTAACAATAATAATATAAAGCCACAAAAATAACAATAGAGGGATTCTATGGGCACATTAATAACAATATGTGGGCAATGGGGGCACAACAATATAAATAAGGGGTATAACTACAATAGTAATGGGGTAATCACTAGTATTATAGGGACCCAACAATGATATATGGAACAAGAATGCAAACACTAATAATAATCTAGTTAGGATTATGTTTTTAGATTTGGTCATAAACTTCAGACTTCTTATTTTATTGAAAGATGGTATATATGTTGATAATAAATTTGAAGACTCTTCTATTAAAAGATGATATATAGGTTGATAATAAATTTAAAGACTCTCCTTCTATTGTAGTAGTCTGGTTTCAGTAACAAATCAATAACAAAACAAATACAATGATATATATATTTTAATTATATTAATAAAAAATAAATTTAAAAATAAATTAACCTAAAAAAACATTTAAAATATATATGATACGGAGGAATGCATTATCACCTTAAAATTGAGAGAAAATAACCTTGATACATGCCTTCTGGTCATTCTAGTAACCATTCAAATCAAATGAGAGTCCTAGTATTCATGGTACGTGCCTTATAATTTTGATGTTTGTTCAAATTATCTTCTTAAAAACATTCTGAATCTTAATGGCAGCTATTGAGTGAATCTCAATTTCATTATGAGGAAAAGTAATGCAAAAGGCAGAGCATTGTATAGTGAATGTTTGTTTGAATATATTTCGGCTCTTTCATACATCCAATTTCCTGGTAAAGTTCAAATTTTATTAACACGATTTGGGTTTATTTTGTGTTAGTGGGAAAAATAATTATTATCATTCTCACCAGAATTTAAATAGAAATTATTATTTATATTTGTATTCACTGTTAACATTAAAATATAAATTTTTTTATTCATTATTTAACAATTTTTTTTTTTTTTTAATTAATATAAAATTATTTTAATGGAAGTGGATATTGACATATATTTTTTTCACGAATATTTTGAAAGTCATTAAGTGTCATTATTTAACAACTTTTTTATTTATTTTAAAATTAATATAAAATTATTTTAATGAAAGTGGATATTGGAATATATTTTTTTCATGAATATTTATAAAGTCACTGAGTGTCATTATTTAACAAATTTTTTAGATTGATATAAAATTATTTTAATGGAAGTGGATATTGAAATATATTTTTTTCATAAATATTTTTAAAGTCACTAAGTGTCAAGTTCATGTTGACATCTCTCAAACTAATTGTAAAAAACACCTTTCAATGTACTAATAAATTTTGTGCTTCCAATTACTCAATGATGATAATGATTATTAATATTAATTGGAACCATGTAAGAAGATATAAGATATTACTTTGATATTTTTAGAATTTTATTTGTATGTTTAGAAAAGCATTAAGAAAAGTCATAATAACATGTATTTCGAAATTGAGTTTTCATTTGAGTGTATTGATGACAGATTTTTGCATCCTAAGATGTTTTGAGAATTGTCCAATGCAAAATTTCACTATGAAATTCATAGAAGTTGGTTTGCATGTTAGTGTATTGATGACAAATTTTTGCATCCCAAGATGTTCTGAGAATTATCCAATGCACACTTGCACTATGAAGCTAACAGAGGTTGAATTCTAGTTTAGCATTGTTGATTTTTTTTGCTAATAAAAACTCAAAAATACTTTTTTATCATTTAAATTAGAGTTGACCACTTCCTTGTAGTATACCCAAGAACCTATAAAACCATGGGTATGAAAGGAGACCATCTAGTTAATGTAAATTATAACAATATAAATTTATTTTCATTTTGTTTTATTAAAAAATTAAAAAATGAGAAATAATGTTTTTAATGAAGAGGAGGTTTAAAATTGAATTTCATGAAATATAATATTTTATTATCAAGTGATTGTGTAAGCAAACTGTGAAATAATATTTAAAAAAAATGATACAAATCCAGAACAAAAAAAATCAACTCAATTCAAATTACATATTTGTAATTTTCAGATAGGCCAAAGGGAACTAGAGTAGTTCCCAGTGTAAAGGTGCATCGATTAATCTAACAACTTGTGGATATACATGTTGCATATCTACGTTTAACCTGAATCACATATCTACGTGATATTCTATCAATTTGATATAATATGATAATCACATATATATACATTTCACTTTTCACAAACTAACTGTAACGAAGTATTCCCTCGCAAGAACCTTTCATAATGACCCACTTAGAGTTCGAGAAGAGATGAAGATTTTTCTTCTCCCCTAATATTTGGCTTACTCCTGGGACTTGACTATCGTTGAGAAGATTGTTTATCCCTGCGACATTACTTCCCCTCATGCCAGGTCTTTATTATCTACTTGATTACAGGTTGCGATGCTAGACTGGGTGGGCTTGAATACTACTTGGCCACTCCACTTGACTTCGCTAATCCCATAGTTGAAATAGGCTACTGGGATCCAATATGCTGATCCAATAACTTTAGAAGTGTTACGATATCGCTAATTCATATTTGATCACGGGGAAGTCCTTTCTTTACTATTTCTTTCATTACCAACCTGCCTTCCTATTGATTATAATTGGGCAGAATATAAGGAAGCGCTCTTTGGCATGCCTAACTATCTAATCTGTTGACAAGATGGCATTGACTGCCCTCACCTTTCTGACATCAGGTGAGCCCTTCGTCCTAACTTTCTTGAAGGGCTAAAGCATGTTGGCATCCTATCCGTTGAATGGAGAGTAAGATTCGTCCAATGGGCAGATACATTCATTGAACATGAAGTATAAAGATCTATCTATGGATAAGAAATAAGAGTCAAGGTCTCCACTCCTCCTTTGAGATCAAATTGAAAGCTCGCAGCAAGATTTCGAGCAAGAAGGGATGGACTAAATTAAACAAGATGGTTGGATCGTAATCCCCATGGGAGAATCGAGTGGAAAATCCAGGCTCGTAGAGCAAGTGCAGTAAGCGATAGCGAACACACCTAACACCAACGACGATCACAACGACAGCGACATTGATAGCAAATTTAAAGACATCGATACATATAGATTCCAAGTTATGTATTGGGCAATAGGTATCGCTCGACATGGCTAGCAACTTGGCATTGGAAGCCATTTTAATGATTGCATTTTTTTAATGTGATACATTTTGAAACAAAAATCAACTCAATTCAAATCACATAAATCTAAATTCTCAAAAAATTTAAAACTCACATGTTTTAACCTGAAATTCCGTGATCGTTTCACATCCCGGCATTGTAGGCAAATGTGAGGAGATTGCTAATAAACAACAACACCAGAGGCCAGTAATCAACAAAGGCCCTCATCCGAAATACCTTGTTTTTCATCTCCCGATATTCGCAGGTTGGTTTTCCAATTACACTCGTAGTTAGTAGTATTGTAGTCGAATAAACAATATTATATAAGCCATCCTATCTTACTTTGAAAATATTTGAAAGTTAGCTTTTTGGAATGATCATTTGATTATCACGAATATCAACATATTCTAAGAGCAAAGCATCTCAATACATGGAAAAGAACGTTATATAACTTATACTACAGAGCTTATCTGGCACCGAAATCTCAGAATATTTGTACTTATTTCTAAACAAAAATTACGTCCTAAATATGAACTATATCTTTCTCTCTCGAAGAAATCGATTAGTAAACTCCATGATTCTGCCTCGTTTGCCATTAATGAACTCCATCATTCTGCTTGCGTGCTTATAAGAACATATCTATACATATTTGTGTTCTCGTTGTTTCTTTTCTTTGCTGAAACCCGCCATGGAGGAGCGATGTTCATAGGTTATAATTATTATTTTAAAGATCAACAAGTTGAACACTTACACAAATCAAGATTTGGTTGACAATTAAAAAAGTGAGATCTAAGGGTGGGAGAACTTTCAATCGTCTAAAATGTATCTGATGGCAGAAAAGAGTGCAAAGTGGTAATTGAAAGAGTTCTTCTCAAAGGGAAATGCCTTATGATGTAATAAATTTAGTTGTTTGTTTTTCTAAAATTAATTTAGTTGTTAAGTTGAACTTTCTCAAGTTTTGAATTTAAAACTTCATTATTCTTATTTTTACAAAGGGGATAAAATTATTTTTTCTAATTATAAAAATATTGTAATTATTCTCATATTAGTGAAGTTTTATGGAAGTATTAAAGATAAGTATATGGTTTAAAAGTCTTGGAAAAAATATAAAGGACAAGTTGACTTTAGGGGGTATCATTCAATTGTGTCTTATTACATTGAAGATTGTAAGGCAACAAAATTGGAAACCAAATTCAACTGTATATTAACAATTGATCTCACAGAATGATGAACATATGTACATGTAAATACATAAAGAAAGTGTTGATTCGATTTTCAGGTCTTTTTGGACACTTAACAACTAATTACCATAATACACACTAACTCAAACTTAATTCCAAGGATTATGTGTCTAACATTCTCCCTTAATCCAAAGGATGTATAAAAGAGAATGAGAGCTAAAAAAGCTGAATGTCTCTAAAAAATGGTTTCAAAGGATGACCAAAAACCAAAGACGATGGTTTTCAAAAGAAAAACACAAACGATACAAAAATGTGGGAGAACTTAAGGTCTCAACCAACACCAACTCTGGAACTTTCATAGTAGTTCTCAAAACAACAAAAAATGTGGTTTTAAGGAGATTACTAACTTTGGAACCATCAATGTAGTTCCTCGCACAATTTTGAATTTGGAAGTGCCCGTTCACAAACAACTCATTCAACAAAAATTGAAGTCTCTATGCCTACAATTCTAGCTCTAACTAGTACAGGTTGTGGCTTAGGCTCACTTGTGGAGTAGAGTAGAGTAGTTAGGCATAGGGTACTAAACCAAAAGAAGAAGAAAGTAATACATAAAATAATATGCATTTTTTAATTCACAAACAACTCATTCAGCAAAAACTGAAGTCTCTTTGCCTACAATTCTAGCTCTAACTGGTAAAGGTTGTGGCTCAGGCTCACTTGTGGAGTAGAGTAGAGTAGTTAGGGATAGGGTGTTGTATAACCCAAAAGAGGAACAAAGTAATACATAAAATAATATGCGTTTTTGAAAATTATATTAAAAAAAAGACTATTTAGTTATGGTATATGTTAATAAATGGATTTGGAGTATGTTTTAATTTTTTTTTCCAAGAGTTTGTTTTCTTTTGACTTAAGGAAACATGTTAAAAATCCAGGACTCAGAGGTATCTAGCAGGAGTGAAAGCTTACCCCTTACGAACCACTAACTAGTAATTCCAAGTGGTGTGGTTTTTCTTGAATAATGGAGATGAGTGAGCTTGTATTCACAAATAACAAACAATAATGGTTGTCCTCACTACTAGTTTGACAATTGACTTATATAGGTTTTCCCACTGTGTGAAAAAATGATCCAAAATGGATTTTGGATAGACTCCTAAGTCTAAGTGTTCCTCACAGAGGAAAAATGAAAGTCCAAGGAAGTTCCTGGAATTAGCCCCATTGCAGAGATCGTCTCATTCTGAATCTACTGCAACTTGAATGGGCAAAAATGGACTTAGGATGCAAAAGTTATGGCAGAAAGAAGATGCCCTTGCTTATTTGGAAAAAGAGGCAAATCTTCAAAAAAATGGCCTAAAAGGCTTTATGAAGAAAATCGCATCAGAGGAGGTCCAAGGCGGACTTAAGCGGAAAGGGGAAGCACCCTCGATCGTCGATCCCCGACATATCGGGTTAGAGGCGGGCATAGGCATATAATATGAGCAAAAGACCCGGGCCGATGCGACACTAAGATCACCGATCGACGGATTGGCATCAGCAAGGGCATGAAACATAAGGAAAGGACCGGGTTGATGCGATATCGTGATCGCTGATATCGGCGGATCGCAATCGATGATACCATATGGAAAGACCTCGAGCCCATGCGATACGCGATTGCGATCAATTGCATCGCAATATCGCGTCAGAGTCATACGACGGAGCGGGGCTACACACACACACACACACACACACACACATATGCATCGATGCGATGCGACTGGACCCGAAAGGGTTATGGATTTCTCTGCATAGGTATTTAAAGTCCACCATAAAGCCTTTTGTTGGATTTTCAAAGGTTTTAATGTATTTTTCAAATACAAAGGGAAAGCCACGGAACGAGCATTTGCGACATGCGATAGCGATTTAAAAGGCAGACTTGATGGAATATAAGGCAGGATTCTATAATTTGTGAAATTCGGAAATTCAAATTTTTCTGTGAATTAACGTTTTTCGGTGTAAAAACCAAAATACAAAGGAACGACGCCTGAAGCAATATTATGGACCCGAAGGGGAATTCTAAGCCCGATTGCATAGATTTTGAGTTCCGTAAAGGCGGATTTCGAGTAGGCCTCAAGCGGTAAATGGTTTTGGGCTTGCTCCGCTCGATTCCATAGACTGGTCGACTCGTGGTTGGCAGAGGAGAGAGGAAAACCGCCTTTTTGGGCAGGTAACCTTCGTACTCCTAAGTCGCCCGAAATTGCATGATGACCATTGGATCGGAGAACACCGAGATCGACAATGGAGATTACGACAATAGCCAAAGGCGGACCCGATATGGTTATAGAGCGGATTTAAGGGATTTTCAAGTCCGATAAAAGACGTTTATGCAAAATTTTCAGCGTTTCCGGTGTATTTCTTTGTGTAAATAGAGAAATGATATCTTTGGGATTTCAACGCACTAGTGGCCTTTTCCGTTGCAAAACAGGTGGCCACCATACCTTGGGACATTAGCAATGATTGTTAAACGCTCCAGAAGGAAGATGAAGGGACGACGACTGGGAGCTAGAGAGCTAGAGAGCTAAAACGAACAGACAAGCGCCAATAGGCTTAAAAGCTGTTCAATGACAGAGACAGAGGGCTTGCTGAGTCTGAGAGCACGATTGAGAGGTATAAGAAGGCAGTGCAGAGAGCTGAAGGGGCGAGAAAGCCTGAGAGTGCGATTGACAGGCAACAAAGCTGCAACAAGGTCGCTGGAAGGTTGTCGAGGATCGCTTGGAGGTCAAGCGGATCACAGAGGCACGCAGAGGCCGAGAGACAGCTGAGAAGCTAGAGCCAAAGAGCCGAGAGCCTAAGAGCTAGCGCGAGAGCCTAAGAGCCAAAGCCAGAGCAAGAAGGCCGAGAGCTTCAGAGCCGGGGACAGAATGGCATTCTAAACCCATTGTTTCTGTGTTAAACCATGGACTTGAGCCAGAGAGCTTGTAAGAAGATTGCTGCCATAATCCTAGAGAGTCTAGTTGAGTTGATTAGAGCTCAAGGAGATGTAGCCCAAGAGTTTTGGATGAACTCCTCATTAAATTGTTGTCTTATGTGTGTTGTTTTATTGCTACATTTTGTCTGCCACTTTAGTTGCTGTTATATCAGTTCAATCAAATAGACTTAAAACACATAAACAATCAACCATAAACATAAGCATACACCTTATTTCAAGCACATATTCAATTCCACATTGGTTAATCATAAAGACTGGGAACATTTAAGCTTTGGAAGTGGGAGAGGTCTTTGTAAGTTAGACAAAGAGCCTAAGTGACCCATTTATTTTTTTTCAAATACTTCTTTAAAGAGGTCAGATTCATCGATGAGGAGTGATGGCTTTTCATCCCCCAAATTGATTTTTGGTTAATGTTTTACTTTAAAGTTATGGTGAACCATATTTGGATTAAATTTTTCGATTAAAATAAGTTTCTCATCATCACTTTGTAATTATGTTTAAAGATTTCAGAGAATGGTTTTTATAAATAGATAAAATTTTGAAGTATCCAAAACCATGTTACTATTTTATCTTTTTATAATCAAAATTGCAATTAGAATGTTTAACTTTATATGAAGTGGCGAAAATATTAAATATATATTATTGAAAAACATCTTTAATCACTTTTTAAAATAAAATTGTAAAACACAAGGAAAAAAAAAATATTTACAAAGTTTTAAGAAATAATTAACTTGCCTGTGCTACATAGCAAATTGGATTAAAGAACTTTATTTATTGATTGAAGAATATATATATATATATAATTTATGTTTTTAAGAGTGAATTGAAGACCAAATTATTATTTTTTTAAAATGATGTTTGCTTCTTTTATTATTATTAATTTTTAAATAATTTTTTTTTATTAATTAAAAAATAAATATTGAAAAGATCTATTATAACGTCTGTCTAAAATTATTTATATATTCTTTTTCACAAAAAAATAAACATGTTGTTTTCCAATCTTTTTTTCTACTTCTTCCATCAATAAAAATTATTATATATCTTTTTATTTACACAATGTTTCCTCTTTTAATTGTCAATCTATTATCGACTAAGGTGTTGGCTTAGCCAACCTTCCCCATTGTCCAAGGATGGAATTATTGTTTTTGTATTTTCATTTTCTAATGTTTTGTCCTTATAAAATTATATACACATAAAAAGGGGTTGATATTATATAGGTGGTGGACACATAAAATCAAGCCTCGACTAAGGTGTTGGCTTAGCCAACCTTGCCCATTGTCCAAGGATGGAATTATTGTTTTTGTATTTTCATTACCTAATGTTTTGTCCTTATAAAATTATATACACATAAAAAGGGTTGATATTATATAGGTGGTGGACACATAAAACCAAGCTTTCATGTTTTGTTTGCAATAATTTAATTTAATTTTTTTAACCACATGGTGAATTGGTCACTGCCAGTCTTAATCTATGGGAGACCTAGGATCAATCCTCATAGCTGCCTCTATAACACCAGGAGTACATCCAACTACAACATCAGGAGTACATCCAACTGCCTGCAAGTCGATATACTAAGATCCTATGATTTTGATGTTTTGTTCACAATGATTTTTTTTTTTTTTTTTAACCACATGGTGTATCGGTAATTGCTAGTCCTAATCTATGGGAGACCCAAGATCAATTCTCGTAGCTGTCTCTATAACACCAGGGGTACATCCAACTCCCTGCAGGTCGATATACTAAGATCCTATGATTTTAGCAAGAGCTAGACTCACGCACCGCCAAAACGGGATTGGGGAATCTGCCTCTTTAACTATCACCACAGGGACTCCCTGCAGGTCGATATACTAAGATCCTATGATTTTAGCAAGAGCTAGACTCACGCACCGCCAAAACAGGATTGGGAAATCTGCCTCTTTAACTATCACCACAGGGACAGTGTACTCAATGAGATTTGAACTTCGCAATGATTTAATGACCTTGGAAGTTTCAACATGTATAGAGGGTTCTAGACCCCTTTGAGGGCTTTTCATGGCTACCCTATGCATTCGTGGAGGCCTCACAGCCTGCGGCCCATGTGATATGTTACATTTGGAAGTATTATCCACAACTTGATCCACTCGTTGACATGTGGAAATCTCGACGACAGGGATCGCTAAGGGTTTAATCTACGATGATTATGACTCTGACTTAGTTACCTACCCACGAATACTGATGCTTTGGCCTCATTTGCAATTGCACCAGTTTTGGAAACACGATCTGCAATCGGTGAATTAAGATGGCAAACTAGGGTTTTTCCTCACATAGTAAAGATTTGCATAATGAATTATTTTCCAGTCTTGCTGCTATCGCCGATGGAAGAGAATTTTACTTAAGACTGAGGCAGGGTTTCACATCCAGGTTTGAAATCGACCCATATCTCTATTCTTTTAACTTCTTTTTTTACGTATATAACCCTCTATAACTACTTCTAAGATTTTGGGTATTTTCATCGGCTAGATTGTTTATTTCTCAGCTTAATGATATGTAATTGAATGTGTAGGTCAAACCTTGGAATTTCATCAGGATTTTGGTTATGTCCACTGTTTTCTCCATAATTCTTAGCATTGACACTCCATTATTATGGATTTCACAAGGTAACATTCTTAAGAATCTAGTCCTAATTTCAAACCCTAACTTGTCTTCTTTAAAAAGGGTCTCCCATTAATTGCATGCATATTCGAAATTGACATATTGTATTATGAAACAAAGTCTTAATGCAGAGATTTCTCCTCCCTTACCACTGGTAAAAATATTATAATTGTTTTGACAATTTTTTTCACATTGATTATAATAATTTCCTAAGGAATGTGAGGATTAACTGAGGAACTCTTCTTATTTTTCACAGGTTAGTCTCAACGGAGTTGGGGTCTTTGGTTTGGCATTTCTTGTATTAAATGCTCACAATTTCTCTTCCTTTCGCCACGGCTGCTACAGGGGATTATTTATCTTTATCTTTCACAGGTTATCAATGGCATAGACATGCCCAACTTTTCTGGCTCATATGCAAATCTCTTGATTTTAGGGTTTTACAGAGAGGGTCGTATCTAGCCAGAATTTCACTTATTTGAATGCATCCCTGTCTGGAAAGTTGCACTAAAAGTATTTGGGGAAAATTCCCATTTTCTGTATACAATTGTTATAATAATTGTATTTTACAATGGGTTTACCGTTCTATAAATTTCTAGATTTTCTCACTTTAAAGTTTGATATGTGGTCGATACCTGTGTTACCAAGAATGCAAACTTTCCTTGATTCATTTCTAGAATAGCATTGCATCTTGTTCTCTCGAAATTTACTGTGCATGTCAATGATACATGTGTACCTAGGTATGGTTTCTTTAACTTATGTATAATTTAAGGTCGAAGCCTGTAAGGTTGGGCAATACTTATTTCCTTGTGCAATTATTATGATTATTTTGGTGATAATGGCCTTACCATCCTCTTTATTTATCATGTATGCATACAAGATTTCTTTCACTACAATCTATGTATTGTTTTTGACAATATCTTCGTAGTAGCTCTGTAATTGGTATTTTGATATAATAGCCTCGGTACTAAGCCAAGGACCTGGAGGACACCTGTCATGGGGGACCATTACGAATTCTCTTTGTGCTTTCTTAATACATTTGCCCATGACTATTTGTCCCTTGGCCAATTGACAAGGTCCCTTGTCATGGCCTGCAACAACTAACTTGGGTATAACTGTCCTACTCTTTACTTGTCTGTGATAAGTTTTTATATTATAATAAATGCATATACCTTCAATATATACATACATATCTTTAACTTTCCTGTAGTTGTTAAAAGCATAGTCTAATTTTAGAAGTGTCTCATTTGTTTTCGAAACAAATGCTAACATTCTTCTACCTTAGCTCCATCTTTCTATTTTCTGTTCACACCCACTTCTGTATTGGTTGCCAGGGTTGGTCCTTGGTCAGGGTTCCTGTTCAAATCCTTAAACATAACCCTTTGTCCCGGTGCCACTAGATTTCCTACAATTATTTAGTCCAAATCCACACTTATATACACATTTTCATTAGAAGGAAACTAGCAAAAATTATCCATTCTTTTCTTTTACTCGAACACATATAGGAAACAATATGAGCTACTTTGATATTTCCTAAAACCTGTCATAGTTATAAACTGTAGAATGAATGTAATTAACACAGATTCATTTCCACGAAATTATATATACTTATCTAGGAAATACCTGAAAAAGGCTTCCCCGTTTATCCCAACCATGAACTTCACTTCTCTGTAGTTCCCCCGAGCTCTACACCATGAACTTCACTTCTCTGTAGTCCCCCCGAGCTCTACTCCTTTCTGTCAGAACAACAAATCAACAATTCATTTCTTACTTCATACCTCCTTAACCCTTAGCAGCAGCGTCCTGCTAATTTCTAGGTACATGTACGGTCTTTATCTCCCATTGTCCCTTTCTTTTTATGAAGAAAACTGTTATCTCTTGCAATCCTTTTTCAATCAGTTCCACCTCATGAAACTGTTATCTCTTGCAATCCTTTTTCAATCAGTTCCACCTCATGAATTTGATCTCCAGTCATGAATTTCATGGTGGTTTGTACAACCAACAGTTAAACAGTTCAATTTCTTGGTGGTTTTCGCAGCAAAAAGAGGATTCTTCTTCTTTTTGTTCCCGCCCCTTCTTGAGAATAACTTTATTCCAAAATTTTCCAGTTACTCCGACTTTTCAATCACATGTTCAATACAACAACCATAGAAATAAAATAAAGTTACTAGGGTATTACATCTCCCTTCCCACTTTGACTTTTCAACTACATGTTAAATACAACAGCCAATCATAAAAATGGTATTACATCTCCCTTCCCACTTTGACTTTTCAACCACATCCATAAAAATAAAATAAACTTTTCAACTACATGTTAAATACAACAGCCAATCATAAAAATGGTATTACATCTCCCTTCCCACTTTGACTTTTCAACCACATCCATAAAAATAAAATAAACTTTTCAACTACATGTTAAATACAACAGCCAATCATAAAAATGGTATTACATCTCCCTTCCCACTTTGACTTTTCAACCACATCCATAAAAATAAAATAAACTTACTAGGGTATTACATCTCCCTTCTCACTTTGACTTTTCAACCACATGTTCAATACAACAGGCACCACATGTTCAATACAACAGGCAGCTGAACAACAGCCAGCCATAAAAATAAACTTACTAGGGGTATTACATCTCCCTTGTTCCTTATTACATCTCCCTTTCCCTTAAAAAGGAACTAACAGAGGAACATTGTTAGTGGAAGGAGCTAACAGAGGAACATTGTTCCTTATTACATCCCCCTTCCCCTTAAAAAGGCCCTTCCCCTTAAAAAGGAACTAACAGAGGAACATTGTTAGTGGTGTTTTCATTCTTCTGTGTTAGTGGTGTTTTCATTTTTCCATTTTCCTTGAAACAATATAGGAAAAACTTCACTCATTTCATCATCCATTTCCCAAGTGGCATCCTGAGGAACAAAGTGCTTCTATTGCACTTTAACTAGGCGATCGTTCAATTCTGGAGTAAAACTCACTTTTCTTCCAAATTCATATTCAATACGAACTTATCTTGCACATTTATCTAATGGACACCCGACAAGGGTAAAAAATATCAATATAACCACTTCTAATGGACACCCAACAAGGGTCAAAAACATCACTATAACCACATTATTAATAATATCAATATAACCACTTCTAATGGACACCCAACAAGGGTCAAAAACATCACTATAACCACATTATTAATAGTAATTGACATCAAAAGATTATCTTGCACATTTATCTAATGGTCATTCCTGGTAATATGCAATTTATGAATTGACTTTACCGCACAGTCTAATTCCAATTTTATTCCATTCTTATACCATTCATACAATAATCATATTAGTTTTTAAGGAGTATTTACTTACCTTGCTACCCATGGTGCTCGTAGCTATACATAATGATATGTTACATTATACAACAATCATAATTTCACAATATCAAATATACATCAACCACACATTATTATTATGCAACATCGTAATTTCACAATATCAAATTTACATCTACCACACATTATCATAATTTCACAGTATCAAATCTACATCAACCACGCATTATTAGAATTTATGACAACTTCTTTTCCATTCCACTTTCATAGTGGTTATATCTTCTTTTTGTTCAAGTGGACTCAGTCATGTCCATTTTGATTATTCCGCCATCTTCTTCTGTTCTCTTTTCATCTTTTATTTTATGCATAGGGTTTGATCAAGGTTTTGCTTCTCGGGTTGAGTTCCCTCGTTGAGCTCTTCTAAAGTTAACTATTTCTCTTTCGCTTTGTATTTTCCACTTTCTTTCCTTACACCCAACAAACCATCAAGACCAAACCACAAAAACCACAAAAGACAAGACAAAGGAAACCACTTCACACTGTTTGGTGTAGGAGTCCCATCCAGAATACACCCTGGTTGTCAATGCAGTGGGTGTTACTGTTGTTCCTTGGCTGCAATGGCGCATAGAGTGATGTATGGTGACTTTGGTGGGAACAAGTGTGACTCTGTGGAAAATCATGTGCAATGCATGGAGGCTCTAATAACGAAGGGAAAATGAGTGAGTCCCTTAGAAGCTTGTAATAGTACGTAACTTGAAAGGAACACACGAGCATAAAAACATCACAAGCTAATCTACGAAATAGTTCACAAGTTAACAGTGATGGAATTAAACAACAATATCCATTCAACAAGATTTGTTCCAATGCGAATGAAATAATTCATAAGCATAAGTGTAAGTTAAATAACATACATTGCAAACATAACACGAATAATCTTACTATATTAACTACATATGCATGAAAACGTGCCGATTCCAATCTTTTATTAAGTGAAAGTTCCATTCACACATATGCTGTGCTGACTCTAATCTTTTATTAAGTGAAAGTTTCATTCACACATATACCATTGACAGACCACTAGCCCCAATAGTGGAACATGAAGTCAACACCTGCTCCTCCAAAGAAAGATACTCTCTCTATGCTATAGAGAATCCAAGGCCCTCACAAACTCCCAAGCTCTTGATTATAAGCCTAAATCTAGCTAAAAGCTTGGCTCCCCCAAAGCCCTTTACATGAGTTATGAGGGTATATTTATAACAAGAGGGAGTGACTCTTCAACTCCCCTTTGTAACTCTTGGAATTACCTCACGACTCTTGAATGTCTTTACAATGATTCATTATTTACATTGTGACTCTTCACATTTCAATATTGACACTTGGAATTCCAATTACAAATTAATTGCAAAATAATATTACAATTTACACTCGTACGCATATAAGACAAAATTGGCTAGAGCCAACTAGACAACCTAATAAGACAAAACATATCATGTTTGCGTTTGGGTAAACTCCAGCTCATAAACTTCCACTTGATGTTTCTCGGCTACATAGTGGTGCCAAGCTTGGTACTACGCAATGATATCCCCAAACTTTGCGATGGTGTCTAGCTGGAAGCAAACTCTAGCCTCCATGGCATCCAGGTACACTGACTTGGAACCAGTTTGTGTTTCCTTCTTGAGCAAGAGACACACCGTGTTGATTTGGACAGGGCCACCGATATACTTGTGCATACTCTATCTGTTTACTTCAAGATCTTCCTTGATGGTAACCTGTCTCCACTATTCTAAGTATTCATCTATCTCTTGCTTGACCTAGTTCTTGTGCTTGATATCTGTGAGTGAACCAAATGATGGGATCCCATGGGACTTCACTAAGAATTTCAGGCTGTTGTACAACCATGCATACAAGGGATGAATGCTACTAATGAATGAGGCGAGTTTTTTTGTTGTTTTGGATCAATATTCGAACTCTTGCTTTCTCCAAATCCAAAGAAGAGACAGTGCGATGGACCAGGGACAAGACTTTAACTGGGTTCCAGGTCACAGTTTGCAGCTCAGTTCAGGGATTTAGGCCGAGCAAGTGGTAACAAGTAAATCAATCACAGGGGTAGATCTAAGGAGGTTACTAGAGCCACCACAAGGGCAATTAGAGAGCTTGTAAATCGATTGTTCAGTGCATAAACAAAACCCGGAGATAGACTGAAGCAGCATTGATCTACTTTGCACTTGCATAGCAAACGCAGTTCGAAGGCTCGCTGGCTTGACTTTAGGCTCCGTCTTTAAGTCTATAAAGTAAACAAATGTAGACAAACAAACAATCTATTCATTCCCCAGCGGAGTCGCCATTTTGTTATCGGGAAATCTGTAGAAATTTTGAATAATTTAACACATATTCAATGGAGATTATCCTGATCATGTACTAATGCGGAAAACATACACAATACATAAGCTCCTCTACGTTGATCAAGAATATAGCAGCATCAATAACAATAAAACATCAAGAGCATTCACACATTAACACAGTATGTATCACGGGGAAAGCATCTCGCTAAAAACCCCACACTATCTGTATATTAATGATTGAGTCATGTAACATTACACAGCATAATACTTCTCACAAGTATCTCCACCTCTGTTACACACAATACAGCTCAGATCTGATCTCCAAATCTCTTCCACTGCTTGCTTGCCTCCACTGCTCAATACCTGCTCAAGAACTGATGAGAATTGCTTCCCAAACTCAATTTTCACCTGCAAAATAGTCACTCACTCTTTGTGGACGTGAGCAAAGGCTAAAATGCGGGCCAAATACGTGAGCAAACTCATTGGCATACTCAATCCTTTGATTGTGCAAGATCTAGTGCACAACTATAGTCACAACTGATAGCAATCTGATTCTCTACCACCTGTCCCTGTTGAACTGAACATGCACTGACATGCAACTGAGTTAACTGATGTATTCTTTAGTTGTATTATGAGTTAATAATTAGTTTAACAACTCATCATTAGTCTATCTGCAGTTAGACTAACTACAACCAGTTTAACTAAGTTAAACTGAACACAACTCCATCAACTGTACCTCCAGTCCACTAAACTCAACTCACTTGAGTTCTAACTGAAGTCATGCATGCAACAACTCAACTGACTCATAAGAAAAACGAATTTCCTTCTGACAGCTGCATGTGCCACTTCCGTAGCTCAAACTGAAGTGCTCCAAGAGAATAAGATTAAGTTTATAGTCCAAATATTATTGTGAGATAATAATATTTGACTTTTCTATTTTTGACAGCCAGTCTAAAAATAGACTTGATCACTCACACTGTGATCACTCACACTTTCATCAAAAATAGAAGTCCATCTATTTTCCCAACTTGATCAATCATCCATAAACATAGACATGATCCATATGTCTAAAAATAGACTTGCGCCAAAAATAGCCTGCGGGCCCACTTAGTGAAGGCGACTCTTTTCACTAAGCTCCATCATTTTGTTGCAATCTCAACACTCCCTCTCGACAAGATATGGATTATCAGCAACCCCTATCCTGCCTCGGTGGTACTCGAATTTGCTCCTGGTGAGAGCCTTCATCAGAATATCAACATCCTGATCCTCCGTTGGAATGTACGAAAGTAACATGATCCTCCGCTGCACACAATCTCTGATATGATGGTACCTGATGTCAATATGTTTAGATCTATCATGAAATACAGGATTAGCCGAGAGTTTAATGCAACTCTGGTTATCACAGTAAATCACAGTAGGATCCAAATGAGAACCGAATAAACCAACCAGGATCTTCCTCATCCATATAGCCTCGCATGCAGCCAAACTTGCTGCCATATACTCGGCCTCCGCTGAACTGAGTGCCACAGATCTCTGCTTCCTGCTGTACCAAGAAACTGCTGTCGATCCGATACTGAAGACCCCTCCTGATGTGCTCTTTCTGTCTGTTGGGCTCCCTGCCCAATCTGCATCCGTGAAGCCACATAGCTTCACCTCATCCTCCTGTCTGTACCAAGATCCATATCCCGATGTGCCTCTCAAGTAGCGCAATACATGCTTGCCCGCCTTCCAGAAGAGCTTGGTAGGCTTAACCATAGCTTGTGAAAGCTGGTTAACTGCATAGCATATATCAGGTCGTGTATTGACCAAATACATCAGCGACCCCACCAACTGTCGATAAACAGTGGCATCCACTTCTTTTCCCGAAGTGGCATCCTCCTTCCTCCAACCTCCAGGAAGAGGAGTATCAACAGGCTTGCAGCCATGCATGTTGAACTTCTCCAGTATCTCCCGAGCATACTTGCCCTGAGAAACAAACAGTCCACCACTGCGCTGCCATATTTCCATCCTAGGAAATAGTGAAGGAGGCCCAAATCCTTCATCTCAAACTCTGTAGCAAGATCCTTCTTGCATGACAGTATCAACAGCTCATCACCCGTTAGAATCAAATCATCAACATACAGTACAATGATAAGCAACTTACCCTCCACCACAATCTGGTATAGGTTCGGATCGCCTCGCTCTTGGAGAATCCAAGTCCTGTGAAATAGCTGTCTATCCGTGTGTACCAAGCACGTGGTGCTTGCTTCAACCCATACAGCGCTCTCTTGAGCCTGCACACATGCGACTCGCTGCTGAAGACTTCAAAGCCTTCGGGTTGCTCAATGTACACCTCCTCCTCAATGACTCCGTTGAGGAACGCAGTCTTCACATCCATCTGATGAATGTGCCATCCCATCTGCGCTGAGAGAGCAAGAATCGTCCGTATGGAAGAATACCTTGCGACAGGTGCAAAGGTCTCCTCATAATCGATCCCCTCAATCTGTGAAAAGCCTCGGGCAACAAATCTTGCCTTGTACTTCTCCACACTCCCGTCAGCTGCCTGCTTAACTTTGTAGATCCATCTCGAACCTACCACTGATTTCCCTTCCGGTCTAGGAACAATCTCCCATGCACTGTTTCTGACAATAGAATCATACTCTTCCACCATGGCGTCTACCCATGCGGGATCCTCCACAGCTTCCTCGAAAGAGGATGGCTCAGTCACAACACACTTGCTCATAAGAGCCATGTATCCAGTGTACCGATCAGGTGACTGTCTCTGCCTGCGTTGGGCTGTAGGTGGTCCTACAACTTTCTCTGCATCTTGAGCCAGTCGCTCAGCTTCTGTCAAGCGCTTTCGCCCTCTGATGGTTGGCGCTGCATGAGTGGTCTCTTCCACTCCATGAACCTCGTCCTGTGGCTGATCCACGTCCTGAAGCTCATCCTTAGGAACTAATAGCTCCTCATCTGCATGCAAGTGTAGCTCCCTCTCAAGCGAACACTTCATGGCTTTCTCCTCCTGAAATTTTATATCCTGTCGCACAACAGTTTTACCACTGTCTGGCAAATACACACGATAGTTGTGGGGCGTATCAGTGTACCCCACAAATATCCCAACCTCTGCAGTCGGCTCCAACTTCTTTCTAGCATCCTTCGTCACATGCATGTAAACGTTAGCACCAAAAATCCTCAAATGAGAAAGATCAGGCTTCTTACTAGAATAAGCCTCCTCGGGTGTACTCATGCCAAGTATCCTATGAGGACAACGGTTCTGCACATAAACTGCTGTATTGCATGCTTCCGCCCACAAGTGAAGGGGTAGGCCCTGATCATGCAACATTGCCCGTGCAGCACCCACAATCGTTCTGTTCTTCCGCTCAGCTACCCCGTTTTGCTGTGGGTTATGGGGAGCTATGAGCTCTCTACGAATCCCTTCTGCCTTGCAGAAATCCTTGAACTCGTCCGAGATGTATTCACCACCATTATCGCTCCTAAGAGCCTTCACCTTCTTCCCCGACTCCTTCTCGACCAGTGCTTTGAATTCACAGAACTTTGAATATGTCTCGCTCTTCTTCTGCATGAAGAAGATCCAGCACTTACGAGAGAAATCATCAACAAAAATCACATAATACCTGTGTTTTGCTGTCGAAGCAACTGAGAAAGGTCCACACACGTCTGTGTGAATTCTCTCAAGGATCGTCGTGGCGCGACTATCCTTCTCGTGAAAGGTGGCTTTCACAAACTTCCCCAAAGTACACCCCTTGCACTGATCTGACTGCGCAAGTGTGCCTTTAGGAAGCCCTGTAGTGATCTGCTGCAGTATCTTCAAGGCTCCATGGTGAAGGTGATCCAATCTCCTGTGCCACAACTCGCCATCATCCCGGCTCACCAATCCTTCTGCCTTGCCTGCCATTGCTGCGCATCCATCTACATGCAACTGATAAAGGTTCCTCACTCGAACCCCTATCTTCCGGGTCTCACTAGTTGTCTTGCTGCGCAGGAAGGCCTTTCCCTCGCTGAAAACAACATCATACCCCTTGTCTTCTAACATCGCCACTGAGATGAGATTCTTCTTCAATCCTGGAACATGCATGACTTCCTTCAATACAAAGGGTTTACCAGACTCCCTCTCAAAGGAAATGGTACCGATACCGGTCGCACTGTATCTACCATCATCGCCCATCTCGATGTGCACTCCAAGATCTTTGTCCTCTAGATCAGAGAACAAATCTCTATCTCCCGTCATGTGAAAAGACGCACCACTGTCCAGGAACCACACTGATCCCATCACACTTGAAACCAAGCATGCGATCAATGAAAAATCAAGCTCAAACTGAGAAGCTAAAGCCTCTCCCCCTGCAGATCCAGCAGCTTGCTTGTTCTTCTTCTTCTGCGGACAATTTGTGGCATAGTGTCCATGCTGGTGACAGTGAAAACACTTCACCTTGGACATATCCTGCTTCTTGCCTTTCGCACCAGACTGAGAAGCTTTCTTGCTCTTCCCTTTCTTTGCTTTGGCAGCCAAAGCACAATTCTCTTCATCAGATACCTTTGATGAAGATCCATTCTCACCTTTATTGTTACTGAGTTTATCCTTGAGCGCCAGGTCGCTCTTGCTTTGGAATAACAATAGCAATCCGTTGAAAGACATTTCAACAACACTGCTGCAAATTTGATTTCCACCAGCTCCAAACTCAACCGCTTCTGATCTAGAATTCGTGAGAACAAAATATTTCTCGTACAGAGATTGACTGTATGGGCTTTTACCGGATATTTCACCTTCCAAAGGAAGGATGAATCCAGAGGCTACCTGGCCCGATTACAGGCTCTGCCTAGAGAAATAGAATGTAAACACTTCCTGAATAGTAGATCTGATGATCAACAGCTCCGATACCATGTAGAAACTTTTTCTACAATTATCTAGCTTGCTCTGATACCATGTAGAAATTTTGAATAATTTAACACATATTCAATGGAGATTATCCTGATCATGTACTAATGCGGAAAACATACACAATACATAAGCTCCTCTACGTTGATCAAGAATATAGCAGCATCAATAACAATAAAACATCAAGAGCATTCACACATTAACACAGTATGTATCACGGGGAAAACATCTCGCTAAAAACCCCACACTATCTGTATATTAATGATTGAGTCATGTAACATTACACAGCATAATACTTCTCACAAGTATCTCCACCTCTGTTACACACAATACAGCTCAGATCTGATCTCCAAATCTCTTCCACTGCTTGCCTGCCTCCACTGCTCAATACCTGCTCAAGAACTGATGAGAATTGCTTCCCAAACTCGATTTTCACCTGCAAAATAGTCACTCACTCTTTGTGGACGTGAGCAAAGGCTAAAATGCGGGCCAAATACGTGAGCAAACTCATTGGCATACTCAATCCTTTGATTGTGCAAGATCTGGTGCACAACTATAGTCACAACTGATAGCAATCTGATTCTCTACCACCTGTTCCTGTTGAACTGAACATGCACTGACATGCAACTGAGTTAACTGATGTATTCTTTAGTTGTATTATGAGTTAATAATTAGTTTAACAACTCATCATTAGTCTATCTGCAGTTAGACTAACTACAACCAGTTTAACTAAGTTAAACTGAACACAACTCCATCAACTGTACCTCCAGTCCACTAAACTCAACTCACTTGAGTTCTAACTGAAGTCATGCATGCAACAACTCAACTGACTCATAAGAAAAACGAATTTCCTTCTGACAGCTGCATGTGCCACTTCCGTAGCTCAAACTGAAGTGCTCCAAGAGAATAAGATTAAGTTTATAGTCCAAATATTATTGTGAGATAATAATATTTGACTTTTCTATTTTTGACAGCCAGTCTAAAAATAGACTTGATCACTCACACTGTGATCACTCACACTTTCATCAAAAATAGAAGTCCATCTATTTTCCCAACTTGATCAATCATCCATAAACATAGACATGATCCATATGTCTAAAAATAGACTTGCGCCAAAAATAGCCTGCGGGCCCACTTAGTGAAGGCGACTCTTTTCACTAAGCTCCATCATCTTGTTGCAATCTCAACAAAATCTAGTGTCTATCCAGCGCTGCTAGTCCCACTAAGGCTGCTAGCTACCTTAGAAACAAACAAACTAAAACTACTTTCGTTTTCCTTTATGAGAAATAGATAAGAGGGGAATAAAGGAGACCAACCTCTGTCTTGCGCCTGGTTCCTTGCTTGATTCCTCTCTCTTCTGATAGATCTTTGCCTCTCGCTTCCTCGTCTACCCAGCGTCAAAGAGCACCTGTAGAATCAAAGAAGCATAACACTATCCAAGAACATAGATCTATTATCATAAACAATATAGGACCAGATATATGTTGACCACACAAATGCATATATCATCAATCATACAAGAATGTGGAGGAAAACTTGAATAGCTTTATTAATAATCAAGAATAGCAAAGAGGGTTACAACCAATTGTTCTGACCCAACATCATCCTCTCAGCAAGAAAGCCCTTCTTCACCTCATGAAAAGCATAGATCACCCAACACTATGATGTTACACCAAGAAACCAGCAACACTTCCTTACAAGATACAAATTTCCAGCCTCCTGGATCTCTGGGATGAGGGATCCAAATATAGATGTTTGCAAGGGGGGTGAGTCAGCTTTTGAGATTTGATTAGTGTCCTCTCTCTGATAGTTCTTGATTCCACTTGGAGAATGATGATCTCTTACTCATCTGTGGGTGAACGCAAAGAGGCAAGTGTCACAGGAGAAGTTTCTGGAAGATTCCATGATCCTCCACCTTGCAGATTGACCCTGCCATTTGTCCACTCTCGCCCATCGCACCCCAAAGAAGGGCTTTTCAAGATGCATCGCACCTCCCGTGTGTATTTAGGTGGGATGCAGCGCACTTTGACCATGGAGCAGGTGAGACGGTCTAGTTTTGACCAGTTCTGAGCAATTTTTCATGGAGAACTTCTGGGAGAAGATGTAATCAGTTGACCTTGTTCTTTTAGAGGTTGGAACAACACTTTTAGGGACTTAAAAGCCCTTGGTTTATGGACATTTATGATTGGGGTTGCAGTGTCCAAAAATGTCTATAACAATATGTCATAAAAGAGGTTGGGGAATACTCCAAGATATCCAGTTACCAACCAATGATAGCTGATGAGAGCACTTCATCACATTCCAGTGATAGTGAGGATTCCATGGGCACTTATCAAAGGCGCATCAGGAATGAACGTTCCAAGACGATCCAGAAAGTTTGGAGGAGAAAGAATCATTGTACTTACTACAATGAGGATGGAGACCAGAGAGCCACATGGCAGACACTCCATGCCCAAAAATCACCTATGAATAAACCAACAGGTGAAGATGTTCAACAAGCGAATCAATCATAGGGAGACGAGCCATTCACTTTGTTGAGTGAGAGACAGTTTTATTAGATATAGTAGCTTGTCATATTATTGTAAATCATATGTTGCAAAATGATTTTAAAAGTGATGATGTGTTTTCCATAACTTATGAAAGCAACATAATGATGTTTTGGAATCTTGGAATCTTGGCTAAATCTAGTGGAGCCGCTAAATTTGGTGGAAATTACGAGGCAAGAATTTGGCACTTTGCGGTAACGGATTCCGGTGACATGAACTCGCGAGATTGTTGCATACTTAACTTTTTCGGTGAACCCAAATTTCGGCCAACGAATTTTGTTCTTATTTTTTTTTTAAATAAAAAAAAGTAACCAAAAAAAAGTAAAATTGGCCAATAATGACCCAACAAATTAACACTGCCAACCATTCTGTCAGGAAGACAGGGTTACAAATTAACGCCATTTTTTTATTATTTAAACTCATATTTTCCATAAGGGAACAAGATCATGAAACCCAATGCAAAGGTGGAACCGTGAGCGGACATGAAAACCGAGGAGTGGAACCCTGACACAAGGGAATATGCAAGGATTCTAAAAGATTCCCCAACGACCAAATTTTGGCAGTTTCAGAACCAAGCTGACTTTATACTCATTTTACTTAGTTTTTCATAAGGAGTGCAATGGTGAAGTCAAATTTGTCACATGAACAACATATATTCAGTGAATTTGCATAGAGGAATCTTTGTGGAATCATGAGGAATCCAAAAGATTCCATAAGGGCTAACTTTTGACAGTTTCAGAACTAGACCGACTTTATACTCATTTTACTCAATTTTTCACAAGGAGCACAGTGGTGAAGTAAGATTTTTCATATGAGAAACAGATCTTCAGTCAACTTTCAAAGAGGAATCTTTGTGGAATCACAAGGAATCTAAAAGATTCCCTAAGGGCCAAATTTTGACAGTTTCAGAACCAAGCCGACTTTATACTCATTTTACTCAATTTTTTACAAGGAGCGTAGTGGTGAAGTCAAATTTGTCATATGAGCAGGATAATTCTAGTCAATCAACGAGAAGGAATCTTGGGGGAATCTTTGAGATTCCTAAAGGTCCAGATTTTGACCGAAGCAGAAAGGGGTCGAGTTTACAGTCATTTTTCATGATTTTTCGCCTGGAATTAAATAGTGCAATACATTTCTTCAGCAGAGGTGTGAATTTTTAGGCCATCCCCAGAAGTGGAGGTATAAGGTGTCTTTTGTACATGCATGTAATTTGATTTTGCTGAAGATTAATGAACAAGGCCTCCCCACTTTGAGCAGGGCTCGAAGACATAACCCACACTAGGTGAACTCTGTTATCAAGTTGTTTTGTGCCTTTGTTTTCTCATGGTTGCATTTTATTTCTGCTCCTTTTATGTGATATGCTTTCATGGTTACATGCTCTTTTATATGAAATTATGTATGCATATTTGAAGTGAAAAGATCCGGATCAACATTAGACCAAGCTCGTGATGAAGAAATGGAGTAGAGCTTGACAATGTGGTGGACTGGCCACATGTTGAGCTGGAAAATCGATTTTGTTATTTTTGTTGGAATTCTAAATATTTAATGTAAGTGTAGGATTGGTAGTAAGTTGAAGAGTCTAGGAATTAAGATTTATTTCCATTGTAATAATTAGCTCACCATGGTTGCCTTTTCGATTTCCATCATTTAGGGGGAATAGGAAACAAACCATTCACCGAGGATTGTGAATAAAAGAGGCATCAAATGAGGAGGAGAGAAACTCTTCTCCCGCCTTTGAGTATGTATGTCAAAGTGAATGAAAGAAAGTTTCTACACTATACACTCTTCATAAATCTGCATTTTTTGTTCTTTGGGTTCCACTCAAACTATGTGTGTACATTCTATTTACATTCCAGAATTCGTTGTGACTATTTGTGAAATGTTTTGTGGTGTCAAACTTGACTTGGAGCTGTGATTAATTATGTCTATTCTGCTTATAGTGACCTTCAAACCATTTTCATAGTGCTTATGTGTTTGCAGGCAATATCATTCCCTTTTTCTTGGAACGTGGACCATTGGTGAGCGAGAGTGTAACCATTGACGAGGATAGGCAGGAGGAGATCATTCTCTAAGTGTGGAAGTCGAGTTAGACCATGGAGGAATTGAGTCTGTAGAGTATCGATCCATTTCGCCTTCCAAAAGTATGAAACACAGTTTTTTGAAGCGCTACGAAAATATCTTGTAGTGCCTACAAGTTTTTAGAAGAGTGATGCGAAAATATTTTGTATCACCTACAAGCAGAATTTTTTGCACTGCATTTTGGAGTCTAGATTGCCTTTTTGGTTTTCCCATTGTCGTTAAATCCTTAATCAAGACAACCAAATTATGTGAATTTAAAATTAAAATAAAACCCATGAGGTGTAGACCAGTTGTTTTTAGTAGGGTTTAGTTCCCACCACGTCTTAGTTTCAAACCTCATGTGGAGAGGTTGAGGATGGAAACCAATTTTGGGGGAATTAAGTTATCCCAAGGGGAAACACATCTTGACCGAGCTTCACACAATACCGGTGATAACATCTCACTATGGATAGATTTTTCTTCCATCCCATAAATAGGCTGGCCTTGGCCTAGGATCAAAATAGTTAAAAAAGAAAGGAAAAAAAAGGAAAAAGAAAAAAACAAACTTAAAATAAATACGTATGCAATAACTTTGATTTTAATTTATTAGTTTCTTCGTTCTTTATTTTCAGTTAGACTAAGTTGGTGTAAAGGAATTTTAAAAATATCACCATCACCATCATCGTAAAATGAAATACCAACCCTTCATTTTGTTTTAATTTTTTTTTGCATTTTTTTCATTTTTATTTTTCCTAATATTTCTTTTTTAAAATATATTTTCTTTGTGATTTTTTTTCTTAGAGAAAAAAAGTATTCATCATTTTAATTACATTCTGCTAGTGCTTTCAACACTTGCATATAACAATTTCATATATGCGTTGGGCAGGTTTATCGACATCTTTTAAGATTGTAAAGGACCTACTATTGTAAGATTGTAAGATTGTAATGGATAATGTTCTCTAAGTTTCCTAAACCTCATTTAAAACAAAAATCATATCTTACTAACAATTAAAAATTATCCATTAGTGATTTGTGAAGAGTGAAACTATACATGAGCACTTTGTAAAGAGTACATTAGAACATATTCTGTGGAAAAAGAGAGGACTCCTCTATTAGCATGATTCCAACATCATCATGTTGAGACTCCTTTGATAATCCACCAATGATGGTATTCAATCCTTTCTATACATGATTATATAAAACATTTTGAAGCATTCCTAAGATATTTAGCGAGTATGTCTATGGCCTTAATGCAACATTTTGAATTTGATCAATACCTTTCATCCAATTAATAAAAGAAAGTCACCAAAAACATGTAGTCTTTAGATTTCTTTATGACATGACCATTCCTTCAAGCACCTCATTGTCAACAATTTAAAATTATTATTTGTACCTATGCCAAGCTTGCCATGAATTTAATAAAGTGATTTTATGAGATAAACAAGACCCCTCCAACACCATACTTATCACATGGAACTTGTTTTGATCCATTAAAGAATCCCCATGGAAATGACTCGTCTATCAATAAACCCCCAATATGTCTTGGAACTCTTTCCTTCAACTATGATATACATCTTTTAAAATTTCCAAAGATAAACATAAAAAATTGGCTCTTGATTATCATTAAATACGTTATTATTGGAACAAGCCGTATCCATAATACTAAACAAGATAAACATCTAAATACCTTAAGTTCCTTTTTCCTAAACCATCTTCTTAAACATTGTTATATAAGAGTACCACTCCAAACATTGGTAGTCGAATTCTCCACTTCCACATTTGTTGTGCATCTATACATTGGATCACTAAATGCCCATTATTCTCTTTAACCTCTACGAATAAGTCGAATACACTTTGACCATTTTTATCCTTTCTTTTGCGTCATATCTCATGACATCATGTTTCTAAGGGTCAACTATAAGAAAATATTGGTTTTCCTCAAAGCTTTGATTCAAATATTTTTCCACCACCAAACCTCTCCTTGTATTTCCTTAGATCTCATAGCCTTGTATCCAAGTTTACTAGATTTACACTCCCTACAAGCCTTATCTTGAGCCCATGCCAATATGGTTACACCATCAATTAATCTAATATGACCTCTTCTTAGTTTTACCTCCTAAGCCTTCCCTATAACCTCTTTGTCTCTCTATAGAATTAGTGATTGGTTTATTTTCCACGCTTGTGACTAGATTGTGGTCAAAGATTTTTCCTCATTTTTGGTTCAAATATAAGATTCCTTGATCATGTAGCTATACTAAATTCTCTACTGGTAAAATCATTGGAGTTCCCTCACACCAAAATAGGATAAGTTCCTTATCTTACCTAGGTTCCATTTCCAATGTTCTAGACCATATTGTTTTCTATAAATAAGAAAGTCAAGATTATTGTTTTGCACTATTTTGAGACATCCTTTATGCTCTTCCTTGGATTTTTAATCGAATGTAATATAGTACCTAGCTTAGGATACTTTTTATTTGTCACTTTCTTCTAAAGATGTGTTTGGTCAACAAGTTTTATTGAATTATATAGCTAATGATTTGTTAAACAAATTTGTATGATTTATTCCCTAATGTCCCATGTCCTTTGTATTTCTATATCTAGTCATTTGTCCATATGTATTCCTTGATTGTCATTTTTACTTCCCCACAAAAAATTGAAACTGAATTTCCTGAATCTTTGAAGTACACTTTTTGGAATAAAAGTAAGTGAATGTTGATACATAGGGATTAATTCTAATACAATATTTATCAAGGTTGTTTTCCATCCCTTGATATCCATATGATGCACCAATGGGAATTTTTACCTTCCTTCCTTTTAATTAATCAACCCCAATATCTTTTGCTATCATTATCAAGGTTAAGGATAACTCCTAGGTACTTGAATCCCTCTTGCATGGAAAAAGTTGTGAAAGGGAACAAGGAAACTAAAAATTGGATTATTTAACATTCATTTACATTTTGATGGCCATACAAAAAGTTTTAAGAATCTCTTCAAAATCGATGGATTCTCTTTCTATACCAAATTTAAAAATAACGAAATTTCATCCATAAATAGAAGATACATTGATTGTAATAAAACTAGGTTATGTTCACATAGGATGAACACCTTAATGAAAACACTCCCACACACACATATTAAAGATCAATACATTGATGTTTATGTGTTTAAAACCATCAAAGAGGGAAATAATCCATAACCCCAATAACACGACCACTTGAGGCAATATATTAATGCAAGAAAGAATAATGGTGACATGAACATCTCTCATAATTGATCATTAATAAATGACCCTGAATGCTATTTAAATAAATATCATGGACCAGTCAAGTGTTAAACCATATATCATGTGATTTTATATCAAGGAGGTGTTTTAACCATCATATTATTCACGTGTAGGACATGATTGTGATCATATAATTAGTAAATTACAAAATCACACTAAAGAATCACACTAAAAGCACACTTTAATCTAATATTACATTAGAGAAAGTCAAATTTAACTAACTCCTAATGTTTAAATTCCTAAACTCCCCCATTAAGAAAATCTTAGGATGTGATACAAGGATTTACAAAGTGACAAAAAAGAGAAGGAAGGAGGCACTAAAGCCTATTCCCCCTTAATGAAAAGTTTTTGAACACTAATAGGAACCAAAATTTTAGGAGCATCATTGCTATGAGGGATTTAGTGAAAATGTCAACAACTTGATCACATGTTTGAAAATAGAGCACTTCAAGAACATGATCTTGAAGAAGCTTCTTGATAAAGTTCATACATAGCTCAATGTGTTTGCTACAATATTGTTGAACTAGATCCTTGATTAGTTGAATGACACTCTAATTTTCACACTAGAGTGTAATATGATGTTGTTATTAGAATCCAAACTCTAAAAGGGAACTGTTGAATCCATATGGATTATTAAATTGCATGAACTGCTACTCAATACCCAACATCAGTTGAAGAAATAACCAATTCCATTTTCTTTTTACATGCTTCAATGGTAGGTATGGACAGGTTGAAAACATAGCACACAACTTTACACTTTTGATCATCAAATCTCTAGCTCATTCGAAATATGTAAAACCAACTGTTTGAGAAATGACCCCTAAACTTATTGCATGGAAAACTAAATCATACCATAGATAGAATGAAGTGTCAATTTTGCTACTCCAAATGGATTTCATGGGGTTCTTGCATGTACTAGTTTTCAAGATCAACAACTTGAAAGGAGATGAAAAGTAAAGTATGCGTTAAATACAAAAGGATTCCAACTAACTGAGGGTACAAAGTGGTGTCAAATTTTGGCGGGGTACAAGAAGTATAAATTCCAACTCTAAATTGAAAGGGGGGTTGGATTAGAAGAATCCACGTGAAATTGGAAACGAAGGTCACATGCATACCTAGGTTGGGAGAGAGATATTCCTTCTTGGGTTTGTAAAACTTAGAGGACAAGAAAATAGTGCAAGTGTCCTATATCTATCATTTTAAAGTTATTTTCAAGGCTAGTTCTCACATGTGTGATAATCTTGGGATTTATATTAGTGAGTATAAGGTCATCAACATAAAGTATAAGTATGATAATATGGTCACTTTCTTGCTATAAGCATTACGACTAGAGTGGCATCTTAAGAAGCGAAAGTCATGAAGGAATTAATCATTTTTTTTGTACAAGCCCAAGGATTTTTCTTGAAGCCATAAAGGGATTTCTTGAGGCGATAAACAAGGTTAGAGTCATTCTAAATAACTCTAGGAGGTTTTTCCATATAAATATCTTCTTGTCAATACACATGGAAGAAGGAACATAAGGGGTTGTATCAAGGGATCTGAGACAAGGATTGGTTAGCTGGTCTTTAGTTTCCACTTATGTTTATTCACATTTCTCCTTTTATTTTATGAACATTTTATTTGATTAAAGTTAATCTTCAACAATAGTTGATAGCATGGGATTATATTAGAATAGGCCTTAATCTTGCATATATTTTTCTAGCATCTCCAAGTATTACGATATTGGTTCTATAATTAAATGTTGGTAATATAATACATATATTTTGACCAACAATGGTTCCATCTAATTGAAGTAATGTGATTCTAAATAACCTTATTTACCACAAAAATTTCCATGCTTGTCAGATTTATTTCCTTTTGTTTGAACCCCTTTATTAACATTAGGAGAAAGAGAAGGCTGAAGGGATTTCAAACCATCATTTTTTTTTCTTCTTGTGAGGGTGTTGTTGATTCTTTGAATTCTTGGGGATTTGTTCCTACTGTGCCACTAAAAATTTGTTAGATGTACCTGCAATGCTAATAAATTCAAAATTCAAGAGCTTAAATTGTTCTCTAGGAGAGAAAAAAAACATGCTTTAATGGAGGGTAAACCTGTAAGTAGTTTTAATCTTAATGGGAATACATATATGAGTTGATCACATTTAATTCCTATCTTACATTCTTTAAGTAAAAGGCAAAGTTTCTTAAACATAGAAAAATATTAATGAAAGAGAAATCAATAGGATTTAAAGCAATGAATTGATTGTCAAGTTGGTGGCTTGAATCTCATTGTGTTTACCATACAAAAACTCCATATTTTTCCAAGCTTCATATAGGGTTTCGATCCCTTGTGGGTGAAAAAATAATTCAATACAGATTGACATCTTTGTCAATCTAAAAATTGAACCATTTTTACTATCCCATTTGAATTTCTTTGATGCATTAGTGGGGGTAGTTTTTATTCCAAAGGAAACTTGGTAAATTCCTTTACTCCTTAGTTAACCCTCCATATGGGATTTCCATAGTTAAAACTATTAAGTAGGACCTCTCTTGGACTAGCTGTATTATAATATGGAATACATATAAATCTAAAAATAAAAATTGATTACTTGAATATAAAGAGATCAAAAATTAAATACTTAAAAAATTAAAACCCAAAATTGTACCCATATGTAGAAGTTATGCATCTTGAAAGCTCACAAAATGAGGATTATAATTTTTGTTTTAATCTCAATTTATGTGCTATTGATGTGGCACTACCTCAATCCATGTGCAAGTGAGGTGGAAGTCTTGGTGTATGTGTTGCTCAGGTGGCACCATGAGGTGAAAAGTTCAAATTCATAAATTAAAGGCTAACATGACGTTCCAATGAGTAACGGGTTAAACAATTGCATAATCCAAAGTTGAAGGCTTAGGCTTCACTATAACATTCACATGAAGCTTCATGCATGCATGATGAAGCTCCAAAGAGTAATGGTTACACATACACAAAGGCTCCATTAGGTTCATTAAAGCTTCCAAGGTGTGGATTCCAAGGTAACCATGGAAAATACCCTCCAAGGTAGGCTAGTCTCCAAAGTAGAGCCCATGTGGGTTGCCAACCTCGAAAAGGTTTTAAAAAATTATAGTTTGAAACATTTCCCACTCTTTTACATAAGGGATCCAATCAAAAGGTTGAAATGAATAACTACACCATGAAGAAAAAAACATGAACCAATGGGTAGATTAAGGTGGCGAGTGTTTCACAGTCCACAATTAGAGTTAGACTACCACATGCAATAATTAAGCACCCTATGCATAGAGCCACACTAAGGGAAAGAGAAGAAGAAGATGCTAGAAACACTCTTTCATAGTTCATTAAGGGCTCCACTACACGAGACTAAATTTGAAACTAAGCCTACATGCAAATCACCTCTACCATAAAACCTCAGCCATAGTCTTGACTCCATTGCAGGCTTCCCCACATAAATAAAAACTGGAACTACAAATAACGAAAGATGAATGCCCACAATAATATACATGTATCTCAGGAGTTCTGTAAAATTAGTGTCATATTTATTCAGTTCACCATGATGATAGATCCATCCACTAGTGTTGATTCAGTTGATAACACGACTAAGGAGCTAGTTTCGACCACAAATTATGGTTTTGAATTGAATTGAAGTTGCCATCCTTGACTCCTCCTTTTGATCTCATCCTTTTTCCCACTCATTGAGTAGATGTTTCATAAATTTGGCTGATGATCATACTCATGTCTATATTGCAATTTACCTCAGAGCATTATGTTTCATGTAATGAACTTGATAGTTACTCGAGATGAGCCCAAACCATCCCTACTCATGCTCGGTATAGTGTTGATAAGTATCTCTCAGCAACATGCCTTTCCAATACTTCCACCCTTGCCTCATTAGTTCTATGGTGGTGTGAAGATAATTTTTGATCCAGGAAATTTTTGTTAATGCTTTCAAACAAAAATCTCCATTATACAGGACCTTTTATTGACACTTATATTTTCACGTGAAGCATGAGTGATGCATATTCAAAACAATAGTTCAACAAACCATAAACCATAATCAAGAAGAAAATAAGATGCAGTCATAACACATGATATGATAATGGAGTTTGTCTAGTGCGGACTACGTCTCCAGGCCCCGGGTTAAGAGTGGGGAGGCTGCTTCATTAGTATTTACATGAAGATGAGTACATAATGAAATATCTAATGATACAAGGATAAATCCCTTATCTAGAATGGCATGTCTCTCCAAAGAGATGTTCTCCTTCAGAGAAATCTCACTCACAAGATGTTCTCCTTCAACATGAAAAAGGAATGATCTCACACATAAGTGGCATGAAATGGACCTCTCATACAAGATGGCATAAAATGGTCCTCTTGAATCCACTGATCATATTCAATCATACTCATCAAAATATCAAATGAATACATGGAAAAAATACACCTTATACCTCCAAATATGATAATAGCCTAAAAAAAAAGTGCTCAAATGAAGAAATGAGTTGCTCTATCACGTTCCTTGTGAGAAATCGTGAAATTTGAGTATAAACTTGACCCTGTTAAAAACTGTCAAATTTCAGCGCTTAGGGAATCTTAAAGATTTCTCAAAGATTCCACATAGGGAATATTTTGTGGAATATTTCTTTTGAATATACACATCTAAAAAATAATGTCTACTTGTGTCTTGGTTCCTTTTGTGTGGTTCCTCTCGGTTTCGTTTGCCTGGCTGAATGGAAAAAACTGGTTTATATAGCTTGAGGTGGATGGAATTTACAACATGGTCCATTGGGTTGTTGGTTAGTCACCAACGTGGGGATCTGGAGGGTGCAAGTTAAAACCCTGCCCTTGTCAAATTTTATGTTCATTATTTAAACCCCGTTGACGATGTGTTTATTTGGTGGTTGGTTGTTTTAATAACTGGAATTTTGCGTTGGACCGCTTGTTGGTGGGCCGACCACCCGGGCAACACATGTTCAAACCCCGCTGATCCACTATTTTGAATGTGGCCATTTGGAGGGTACTGTGGGCTCCATCCCAACATCCCAATTAATTACAGTGATATGGTTTTCTTTTGAATCAGTTCACCTCACATTTTTGTCTACCATTTTCGTATGACCGTGACATTTGTCCAACTACAATTATGCATATTTCACCTTCTTACTGTTACGCTTGCAACACTTGCCAAAATGATGTCTCCATTTTGCAGGTGGATGTAGTGGCGAGTGGATGTGTTGTTACTATTATTCTTATCACATCTTTTGGAAGGATGTCTCCATTTTGCAGGTGGATATAGTGGCGGGTGTATGTGTTGTTATGCTTTCCAAAGGGTGAGCCATTTTTCCAACTACAATTCACAGATATTTCGCCCACTTACTGTTACATTTTCCACGCTTTCCCTGGTGAACGCATTGGCCAGTGGAAGGTGGCATTATTGCCTAAATCCTCACATATCCTATAGTGACTATGAGATAGATAAATTCTCAATGAGTTTCTATGATTTTGTGCTTGAATTTAACAAAATAAACAGAATGAATGAGTGGATTTAAGCTACGCTTTCATTATTTTGTGCATAGGTGAATACATGTCAATAGATAGAGTGCAAAGCAAAGAGGGAAACCAATGAGAACATGAAAAGTCCAATTAAAACTCTTCCCAAATGGCTAGCTGAGACTTTGCAACAGATATATCAAGTCTCAATACCTGGGAAAATATCAAAGGATTGTGTGCTGGAGGGTGCTCGTTCAAGTGTCGCTTGAAAGATCCAAATTCTCATAGTAAACCCCATGTAAGTAATTAGATAAGTCACATTTGATGAAAATAAATAGTGTCGCATGATTCAAATCTCTCCCATGAAACCACATAGTAACCCCATGTAAGTCACTAGATAAGTCACTTTTAGTGACAAGAAATAACGACGATTGATTCGAGCTCTCACAAGAAAAACACGTAGTTGTATGAGGGATTCAAATTATCAACAAGAAACACCATGTATGTCGGTGGATAATACTTTGTAACTTATTTATACACACAAACTTTACAAAAACTTCACAATTCATAGGTTTATGTTCTAACACGATCAACGAATATGTGGATGTTATACTTGATATGTTGAAGAAAATTTTTTGAACAAGAAGTTTGGGCAAAGGTGATCAAATCCAAAAGCCCACTACATCACTAACATCTTCCCCATAGAAAAAATGGGACAAGCATTCATAGCTAGAGGATAGTGCAGGGCCATAGTGTGGCTATGAAATGTATGGGCACTAGTTCAAACTCCAAACATATGACTTTGGTCTTCTTATCCTTTGTGATAGAAAAGGCAAGGACCTGTAGCTAGAGTTAACACAGATAAGGAGGTAAAGCTAATTCTAACACGGAGCCTCTGGAGTTTTAGCTCCACAAAAGGTGAATTTGTGTCTTTGGAATGTACCTTGCTAAATTCCCGGATTGTTTGTGATTCTCTAAGATGATCATACTCTATTTTGGTATGGACTGTGGAATGATTCACTTCATCCTTTTGGTTGCCTACATTTTATCCTATGTCTATATGGATTTGCAATGTTGTTTTTATTTGAATTTTTGTGTGTATAGTTATTTGAGAGAAACAAAGAAAACTTTTGGCCAAAGAGCCTAGGGCACCAAAAGTGATAACTAAAGCTCAACTTCCCAACCTAGTTTAGAAGGCACTGTGGTTCAAATTGCTAGAAGGAATATTGTACTACAATATATGCAACTAGACTTTCTTTTTACATTTCCGTCTCAAGATGCGATTTATGGATCATTAAGACATTTTTATATCCTTTTCTTTTTACATTATCGTCTCATGATGTGATTTATGGATTAGTAAGACATTTTTATATCTTGCAGGATAAGGAGGTGAATAATCAAATTGTCAAAGTTCATGCAAAGGATGGTAACTTTGTTGAAACAGAGTGGAAAAAAATGATGGAAGTTGATGTAGTGATGGTAGAGAAGGTTATTTCTTCCCAACTTACCTTTTCTTATTGTCATCAAGCTATGAGGATGGTGTTTTCTATCTTGAGACAATGAACCTTGACAGAGAGACAAATTTAAAGTTAAAGCAAGCATTGAAGGCGACAACACAATTACATAACAATGAAAGTTTCCAGTCCTTTAAGGCTTTTATCAAATGTGAGGATCCAAACCCAAGCTTGTACACATTTGTTGGCAGTATGGAATATGAAGGTCAAACCTATCCTCTGTCATCTCAACAGATTCTTCTTAGAGACTCAAAACTCTGCAACACAGAATATATCTATGGTGTGATAATTTTTAGTGGACATGATACAAAAGTGATGCAAAACACGATTGACCCACCATCAAAGAGAAGTGGGATTGAGAGGAAAATGGATAAAATTATTTATTTCCTCTTCAGTATGTTGGTTTTGATTGCATTGGTTGGTTCAATAGCCTTTGGTGTCAAAACTAGGGATGACATGCCATATTGGTGGGACTTAAGACCTAATGATGCAAATGCTTATTTTAATCATGATAAACCAGCTTTAGCATCATTTTTGCACTTTGTGACAACACTTATCCTGTATGGTTACCTCATCCCAATTTCTCTCTATGTATCAATAGAAATTGTGAAGGTCGCATAGAGCATGTTTATTAATAAGGGCCAAAAAATGTATTGTGATGAAACAAATAGGCCTGCACAAACTGACACATCCATTTTGAATGAAGAAATTGGGCAGGTTGACACTATCATATCTGATAAAACTTGTACATTGAACCACAATTTGATTGAGTTCCTAAAGTTCTCTATTGTGGGTATGGTCAAGGTATGACAACGGTGGAAAGGGAAATGGCAGAAAAGTACACAAATATCCCTTCCATTTGCCAAATTGCAATCCCTGAAGAATATGAAGAGATTGGTAAAATCAGTTATGAAGATGAGCCACCAAAAGAATCAACTTTTGTTGTACTAACGAGGGAGCTTGGCTTTGAATTTTTAGAACATACACAGACAAGTGTTATACTGCATGAACTAGATCCAACCCTTGACCTAGATAGAGAGGTGGGTGCTTGTACACAATAATTTTCTCCATGAGGATTTTTGTTGGTTATTTATGGTGTTATATCTGGTTGATGCTACATAGGATTATTATGGAGGCTATAAGCTCCAATCCATTTTATGGCCCCTAATGTGATAGAGGTTGTGTTATGCAGTGAGTACAAAACTTTAAATGTATTGGAGTTTAATAGTACTTGAAAAAGATTGTTTGTATAGTAAGGAATAAGGAGGATCAATGGTTTCTATTTTGCAAAGGTGCAGGAATATTATAGCTCAACCTTTTATAAATTATTTCTGTTTATGCATGGAAATACAAGGATTCAATATGATCAAAATTTTATGGGAAAAAATGTGAGAACAAAGATTTTCCAAATATTGGTCGGTAGAAAAATTTCAAGTCTATGAAGTGTCTCGAAGATGTTGGGTCTTATATATTAATATTGGAAGCATGAAGGCCAACATTATTTTGGAAACTTTATTAAAGTCAATGCTAATGATTGTTTTTCTTATAATGCTTGTATTGGGCGATGGAATATTTTATAATGGCTATTTTTATGTCTGTGCAGTGTCATTTTGAAACATTGTCAAAGAATCAAGGAAGAGGATTCGAGGAAGCGACAATAAATCATATAAGTAAATATGTTGATGCCCAGTTAATAGCCTTGGCAATTTCATGTTGCGAGCTTTGTGATCTTGATGAAGAGGAGTACAAAAATTGGAATGAAGAATTTATGGAGGTTATAAATACTGTAAGTGTAGATCGGGATGAAAAAGTGGATGTTATCACAATTTTTTTTGAAAGGGAATTGGTTCTTGTTGGTGCAACTGTTGTCGAGGACAAACTGCAGAAGGGGGTGGGTCATAATATCAAAAATGTCTTGTTTTTCTTATGGCACAATTTCTGATGTCATTAGTTGATGACTCATGAAAGGGACAATGCTTTGTTGTATTATGAAGTGTTTTTTTTTCTTTCATCTATTCACATGAACTAAAGTGATTTCTTTGATAACTTGCAGGTTCCTCATTGCATTGACAAGCTAGCACAGGCTGGTATTAAGATCTGGGTCTTGACTGGAGATAAATTGGAAACTGCCATCAATATTGGGTATAGTCTAAAGCACTTGATACTATGTGTTTGAAAATATTTTATAGTTAAATTTTAATTTACCTCTGTGGTTATCAAATGGTTACCATTTCCTCCTACTCATTTTCCTTGAATGGATTTTATCCCTGCATATTTGCATGCAGTTTTCTGAGACAAAGAATGAAACAAAAACTGATCACATTGGATACACTGGAGATAAATGTAGTAGAGGCACAAGGAAACAAGGAAGTCATTTCAAAGGTAAATACCTCATCTTATGACTGTTTCACAAGAATCTGAAACACATATCTATATCTTCAATTTATCCAAAGGATTCATACTCTGAATTTACATGCCATTGTTTTATTATTTTTTTTTGGTCTCTAGGGAAAGTGTACGAAAACAAATTAGTGAGACAAATGCAAGTGAGTTCAGTAAGTAGCAATGATGATGTGTTTTCTCTGATTATTGATTGGATGTCATTGGCATATGCATTGGAGAAAGAAATTAAAGAGAAGTTTCTGAGTGTGGCTATTGGTTGTGCATTAGTTATTTGCTACTGAGTCTCACCAAAAATAGAAAGCACTTGTAAGTGTCCTCTGGAACCAGGTTCACTAGGATTTCAAATATTTTTCTATCAGGGACTTTCCTTTTTAGATAATTAAAATCCATGTCTTGTCATTAAAATCCATGATGTAGCATCTTATTACAAAGGCCCATTCTATCATCATCAAAGGCCATTTTTCCCTTACTAGAACATCTCAGAATAGATTGTGTTAAAGTATGTGGTGGTCGACATTATTCAAGGATTGTTTCAAATTGGTTATAAAAATGTGTGCAGTGCCTAAATGCAGGCATGAAACCTTAGATCCTAGATTACAATGATCTCTCCCCAATCCCATTGATAAATCCATTCTATGCCTCACGAGACTTCCAATAGATTATCCTGGTGGGATTCCCCAGCGATGTTGAATTATTCTTGCAAGAATTTTTACATAGTAAAAAATGCCAAATTAATAGCGATGCGACATACAAAAATAATACGTTAAACTCACTTTAAATAATAACATTGAAGTTGAAATATATTTCTTAGAAACTTAATGAATTTGAGATGAAAATTAATATAGATTTATTAATTTGTTTTTTTAAATAGATTCAAGATTCTATTATTGTTTTTTTTTCTCGGTAAAAGACTAAACTATTCTATTATGTACAGGAAACAAAAATACATCATGGTGAAACAGAAGAGAGTCAGGCTCTGGGCATGTCACCCGAGAGCGATTGAGTCATGCCAAAACTAGCCCACACAAGGGCGCCAGACACAGAAACTAGACTTCCATAGGAGCTCGCCCACGCAGGGGCATTAACCATTTCATCCCACGCAGGGGAGACCGACCTTACCCAGATCATTGACACAAAATTCAGTAACTTGGAAATAGACCCAGACATGAAAGAGAGCAGACACATTGTTACTTTAACAAGTTCAAAATAAAACAAACAGCAAAAGACCAGACAGAAGGCCATAGAAACCTTATGTGCAGGAATCCTCAGTCGTCCATTTGCACCTCCTCGACCCGGCACCAGCCATAGGCTTCTCTTTCAGCCGTAGTGGGATAGGTGTCTTCCTCCTCGCAAGTTCCCGGCTTCTTGTCTTGCTCGCGTTGCATTACGTCTTCCGGGGCTAAGGCCGCATCCTTACCCTTCTTCTCCTTGTCCGCTTCAGAGGCTACTGCTTCATGGTGCTGATTGTCATTCGTCCTCTGCCCCTGTTCGTCCAGGGCGTCCTCATCTTCCCTGGAATTTTCTATGAACAAGATAGAGACATGCGCGCTAATCCGCGGATTGTTCATGGCGCTGCTGAAATTGAATATGGCCGAACCAAAGGCAGGCAAAGCATTCGAGCTTGAAGCCCTGTATCCATGAATTGGCTGGAGTGGAGGGGGTTGGCATGAGAAGAGCGAGCGAGGTGACAGTGGCAACAATGGACAGCATTGTCCGATTCTTGACTGCACGTAGAACCCCCCCTGGAGGTACCTCGGCGGCTAAGCATGCGCTGTCGAGGTCTCACCATTCTTGCGGGATGCGGAAGAGCGAAGTGCCAAACAACCACAGGGTAGTTCAAGTCCCCTGCAACCAGATCCCCTGCAACCAGACCTCCTGCACCCAACTCCGAATGAGGGATAAACCAGACAGACGGATAAGAAATCCCGACAGAGACGGAGAGGTCGGGCACCTGCAAAACCCCAAACATTCTCTGATCCCAAGCTGCGATTTCCCTTATAACTTCAGCGGCTCTGCTTCGGATCTCCCCCGCCATAACTGTTGTCGTCGCCTGAGCCAATTTACCTCGCGGGTCATTAACTCTCGTCTGCCATCCCACCTTATACCAGCTGCAATCGATGGCAAGGTTCTCAACTGCTGCCACGTGATGGCCACAGGCTGGCATGTGGCCGTCTCCCGTCGCCTGTCCCATCTCACATATCACCCGCATCCGGGGAAGATTCTATTATTGTTATGGATAATTTCATAATTAATTAAATATGGCATTTTTATTTTATTTTGTATATAAATTAAAATCATTCAATTCATAATGAATAAATAAGTAAAAATATATTTTAAAATGAAAACTTAACAATTTCATTGGTCTAGCTTAGCTTTCTATTCATCCATTTTTATAGTTATCCATTGATTCAATTAGGTAATTGAGTTATTCTTTCTATTGATTTGAGGAAACTACACTATATTCTCAATTTGAATGTGTTATTTTCATATTGACACTACATTTTTATTATTATTAAACAATGTTGTAGTCCCCCTTGAAAGGCTAATAATATTGGGATGGGATAGTGAAATTTAAAAATGTTGGATATGTACATGTGTCTTTGAAATTATCACATAATTTAGCAATCCTATCGGCGTCTCTTTGCACCTTTTGGGGTAATTGCTAGTATATATATATTATTATTATATATACAATGTGGTTAGTGTTTGGGCGGGTTAGCCGAGCTCACCACCAATTTTTTTTTTTTAAACAACAAATCAAAATCATCCCACCAGATTTTAGGGGTCACCGACAAAATTAAGTAGGCGACAATTTGACCAATTCCTATCTCAGATAAGTGCTAAAGTGTTTCTCAGTTAGATGCCTCCAATTTTAGCATATTTTTCTAGATTTATCTAGACTACCAAATTTAGTGAGCCTCCAAATTTAGTAGGTGACAAAAGCACTACTCCATTGACTTGAACTTTGATTGCCAATAACTTGTGCATACGAAGTCGGATTTGAGTGTTTCCTGCTTCGTTGGAATTAGGATGACGAGCTCTTTGTTTTGGTCTTGGTTTCGATGAAATCCAAAGACTTTGAGTTTTGAGCCTCTCCAAAGCCACCTGGATCATTCCTCCCCACTAAGGAGCTTTTAATCCTCCAAAAGCATAAACATGACTGCAATCTCAATCTGCACAACAGATGCCTCTTACAGGCCACCTTCACTTTTGCACTTCCGAACTCAAAATGATGACATTGACACCTGTATCATATGTAAAACTTGTACTTCTAATACATGTTTAATTAAAAGACAAATCATGACCCAAGAAAACCCCATAAGCCAAGAGTTTATAACACATTCATGGTCAAATTTAAATCAGAATCATAGTAGGAACCATACCCTAAGCTATCAACTAAAAGGCAAAAAATATCACCATGTTGCATTTATAAGTGATGACAAACACTACACCACTTTTACACCTTTTTCCCATCCACACAGTCTTTAAAAAGCAACATGTGATTTACAATGATGGCAATTTCTCAAGTATGCTATTCATCCTTTTAGTCACCAAGGAAAACATTCTCTTTATTTCAAGTTGTTTCCATAACTGCCCTGCTTCATGAGCTACTTTGTCCGCTGGTTCCTTTACATGTGCTTTCCCAAGCTTATTGTCCTCCTTTGGACATAGTTCTGAATGGAGTTCCAAACATGTGGCTTTATGATGTCCATCCTTGTTGCAATGGCTACACAAATTCTTCTTCCTCCATACTTTCTTGACCTTATTTCTACCCTGATGTGGAGAAGGGTCTTCATGTCTTGCCCTCTTCCTTGCTGCCATTGTTTTCCAACACTTAGCAACAACATGGGTATTCAAGCCACAAAAAATACATGGTTTTCTATGCCATAAGTTTTGGTCATTATTATCAATCTGCTTGTAATCAAAAGGAATATTAGATTATCGAGACATTTTATACCTTTCTTGGTTGTCTTTGGTGTGGATTTGATGAGAAGTACTTGCCTTAGCCCTTCTTTTGCAATACTCACAGTCACGAGAATATTGTGATGTACTCTCAACATTCTCTTTCCTCGATAGTTTTGGCAATGGCTTGGATTCTATGTCTGAAGAACCCCTTGATTCTGCTGCCTTCGAACATTCTCCTTTCAATGTACCCCAAGCCTACAAATTGAGGCCTTCGTACAACCTCCAATGGCTAAGTAATTCCTTGGCCATTAATACCAAGTCCTCCTCCTTTATGCCCCATCTTGGTGAGGAGTCTCATGTCGGTTCTTGAAATGGGTATCTCAATGCTCCCAACAAAAATAACATCATGAGAAGAAGAAGTTTCCATTACCTTCGATCCCATTGGTGATGCTTGATCATCTTCTTTGGCCAACTCTCCTTTGGTAGTGGAACATTCTCCCATTTGTTCCTCCACAACCTGCGCTAACATGAGCCTCAATTTCTGCTTCTCTTCCTCTACATCTTCTAGAAGCCTCCGAAGCTCTACCTTCTCTACTTGAATGAAATGGTTAATCTCTTGTAACTCTTGAAGTCTTACTCACTTCAATTCTTTGCCCATGATGACATTCACAATCCCTGGAAAAATGGTCAGACCACTCTAATACCACTTGATCCACGAAAAAATTGTTAATGCTTTCAAACAAAAATATCCATTATACAAGACCTTTTACTGACACTTATATTTGCATGTGAAACATAAGCAATGCATATTCTAAACAACACTTCAACAAACTATCAACCATAATCAAGAAGCAAATAAGAAGAAATCATAACACACGATATGATAATGGGGTTCCTCTAGTGTGGACTACGTCTCCATGCCCTGGGTCAAGAGTGGGGAGGCCGCTTCATTAGTCTTTTCATGAAGATGAGTACATAGTGTAATCTCTGTGAATAGAATGATGGATCCCTCATCTATAGTGACATGTCTCTCCAAAGAGACATTCTCCTTCAAAGAACTCTCACTCACAAGACGTTATCCTTCAACATGAGAAAGGAACGATGTCACACATAAGTGGCATAAAATGGACCTCTCATACAAGATGGCATAAAATTGTCCTCTTAAATCCGTTGATCAGATCCAATCATATTCATAAAAAAATCAATTGAATACATGACAAAAATACACCTTATACCTCCAAATCTGATGATGGCTTGAAAATCGGTTGCTCAAATGAAGAAATGGGTTATGCCATCATGTTCCTCGTGAAAAATCATGAAATTTGAGTATAAAGTTGACCTTGTTCTGAAACTATCAAATTTCGGCCCTTAGGGAATCTTAAAGATTCCTCAAAGATTTTGCATAGGGAATATTTTAAAGAATATTCTAGGGACTATTCCCCTATAATATACCCGTCTCAGAAATCATGCTTTCCTGTGTCTTGGTTCCTCCTGTGCAGTCCCTCTCAGCTTCGTTTGTATGGTTGAATGTTAAAAACTCGTTTATATAGCCCGAGGTGGGTAAACTTTAGAACATGACCTGTTGGGCCGTTGGTTAGTCATCGGTGTGGGGTTTTGCTGGGCACAGGTTCAAACCTCGCCCCTATCAAATTTGACATTTGTTATTTAAACCGTGTTGGCGGCGTGTTTATTTGGTGGTCGATTGTTTTAATAGTTGGCGTTTTGTGTTGGACTGCTGGTCAATGGGCTGACCACCTGACAAACGCGGATTCAAACCCTACCGGTCCACTATTTTGAATGTGGGCATTGGGCAAGTGCCACGAGCCCTATCCCTATATATATATATATATATATATATATATATGTATATATATATATATATATGTATATATATATATACACACATATATATATATATACATATATATATATATATATATATATATATATATATATATATATATATATATATATATATGTACATACATACATACATACATACATACATACATACATATATATATATATATATGGCAGATCCGCTGGGCTCACCCCAAATTTTTATTTGTTTTTTGATTTTTAAAAACAATAAATCAAATCTGTCCCACCAATTGGGGTTACTAGAAAAATTAAGTAGGTGACAATTTGACCAGTTTCGGTCACCGATAAGTGCTAAAGTGTCACTCAGTTAGTTTTTGCCAATTTTAGCGGATTCTGCCAGATTTAGCCAGACTACCAAATTTAGTGAGCCTCCAAATTTAGCTGGCAACAAAAGTATTGTTCCCTTTAACTTGAAATTTCACTGCCAATAAATTACGTATACGAAGTTGGATTTGAGTGTTGTCTGCACCAATGGAATCAAGATGACGATCTCTTTTTTTTGGTTCTAGTTTCGACGAAATCCAAAGACTTCAATTTTTTAGCCTCTCCAGAGCCACCTGGATCAATCTTGCAATACAGCCCCTGGGACCTAGGGGCACCTATATACACAACTGCATGCTTCATTTCATATATCACTTTCAACTGTAGGCAGGCCTTAAGGTGGCTAAACTTTCTTGAGTTCTTAATACACCTCATTAAGGGAAAGGGCAATACCCCTCTTTCTCATTAATCATCAAGGTTCCTATGGCTAAATCTATCCCTTGATTGGCTATACAATCAACTATTTGATTATTCTGACATTAAATGTGGAAAATTGAAACAAAAGGAATATTGTTTAATAGAGTTAATTCTATTAAGAATTCCCTTCAACATAACATCTCTAGGGCTAGCACCAATCACTAAGTGATATATAACTTTCCTTAAATCTCTGAAAATAATTAGATTATTGATATTTTTGGCACGTGTTTGAGTTAATCCTTGAAAATGAGGATATGTCATTGCTTGATTATTTGTGTTGTATACCAAACCCCAAACATAGGATAATTCAATTGTTCCATCAAGACAAAGAATAACAACCTGCCTATCACAAACAAGAAGATCTCGTACACCAATTTGGTGTCTAGTTTGATTGTTTTCTTAAAATTAAATTATTATTATTATTATTCTATTATATTATTATTCAAGATTAAACATTAATATTTAAAAAGATACATTTAATTAAGACAAACAATATGCACCCTATAACATTACATTAAATGTCTTTCCAACATAAATAAAGTTGAATATATATATCTATATATATATATATATATATATATATATATATATAATGTTGGTGCATATTTTTTATTTAATTAATACTTATTATATACAATAATCAATTATAACCACACTTAAACTATACCTCTTACTTTTTCTTCTCACAACTTCATAGAACTTAGGTTGACCTATGGAGAGTTAAAATAAAATAGAAACCTCAGCGCTTTTAGCTTTGAAAGTTAGGTATAAAACCTAAGAAAGTAGCGCTAACGTAGATTTTGATAATAGGAGGCTTACCAAGTGAGATAAGGATGCCATACCTAGGAGTTCTAAACCAATGCTACCCACAATGTGCATGCCCTAGAATTTAAAGCATGATATACTCTAGTTTTTCCCTTTAGGCACCTCTACCAATAATTCCTTACAACACCCCGTTCATGTAAAGCGAGTATCTTAATGGACACATTTCCATGGGTAGTGTTGAGATGTTTGTGAAAATTAATTTGTTTAATTTTCTTGGGAAACAAGAACAATGATGTGATATTTAATAAGCATAAGCATGCTTATTCTTTTTCATGGTAAGATGGGGCATTAATTCGTGCTTGTTCATGCAGAGTATTGCACAATTATGCACAATAAGAATGGATATGGATCACTTGTAAAAATTAATGGATTATAGGGATGTCTTGTGGATAATGATTTGAGAGCAACCATACCTACATGAGCATAAACATAGTGAAGTGGCTAATAAATTAGTTAAAAAGAAGTAAGGACAAGCATATATTGAACAATCTATAGTGCATCAACTCAACCCCATGTCCCCTCTTACATGGGGTAAAGAGTTTTCCACCTTATTACTTATTATTTACGACGAACCCAAGTCCCTAGGGATATGATTCACTCCTTAAGAAGCCTCCCACATTTACTTAATTGAACCCTAGATTGAATGATCATAATGAGTGCCCACGAATTGTGAGTATTCTAATTAAATGTTTGTAGCATGGGCTCTTTTTATACCACTATCATACTCACTATTTACTCAAATGTTTTGGCTTGAACAAATTCAACTTTGAGTTTTTTCTATGACTTTATATAACATCATAACAATTTTAGTAGTGACATTTATAGTCCACACTTTTATATATAACAAGTAGTGACATTAATAGTCCACACTTTTATATTAGAATGATATATATTTTACAGTAATAGTCCACACTTTTATATTAGGATGATATGTATTTTATTTTATTAATCGTAATTTTTTTTGGAACATGCATTCTTTACTAATTCTCCCTTTCCTACTTTGACGGGAAATAAATTTATTGCATATTACTATTTGTTACATGGTGTAAAACGATGCAATGAACTATTACACATGCATATGTTTAGGACAATGTAGCCTTCACTTACCACTGTCTCTACTTCATTGGATCATCAATTCAAAATTGCAAAGCGTAATTCTTTTGGTTACATTTTGCATTTGTTGCATATGCCAAGTTGTTTTTTTTCAATAAATCCGTCAGCGACGTTGTTTTCATTTAATTGTGTTATTGGTTGAGTTAAAAAATAATAGTTTGAATAAATAGAAGGTAGTCTTACATTTTTTCTATTTAGTTTTATATTTCCAATAAAATATTAAGATTAGAAGACCACAAATCTAAGAGTGAGACTTTCTATCTTTAAATATTTAACTTTTAATAAATCATAAATTTCTTTTATATATTAATTTGCAATTTTTTTTTCGAGGAAGTCTTTGTGTAGATCTATCTGAAGGGATCACATCCCATTGATTTATTAGCCAAGCATAACCCCAAGGTGTCAAAGAGAATTGACCCTGTGATCTCCCATTCACGAGACGCTTTAGAAATGAGAACTCAACCAATTAATTTAACCCTCAAAACTATTAAATTTACGATTTATTAATATTAACTTAAAATTTATAATAATAATCGATTAAATCTAAATCCAAACATCACTCTAATAATCTCTGCCAATTATCAATTTAATATATTACATTCACTAAATCTCATCAATATTGAAACATTCCCACTTCGCTCTCTCTTAATCTTACATAGTTCAACGTTGTGGTAAAAATGCAAAAGGGTAAGAAATCTGAGTATAGATGTAGGCCCGTTAAGTAATATAAATAGCTATCCACCTACTAACATGAAATGCCTTACCTCCATAAGTTAGCACTAGTTAAAATGGAAATAAAACAAGCATAGGGGTCTTCTCAAAGTTGGAATGTTGCAAAGCTTTTTCTAATGTTGATTGTAGCAAGCTTTCGTTTTATCTTGGGTGCACCCAAGCTAGGATAATTATAGTACAACAACGTTATTGACTTAAAAGTTACTAGCTTTATTATCATTAATGCATGATGAATGTGTTAAGTTGAAAGTGCCAACAAGAATATAAATTGTAACACTAATTGATATAATGATGCAATTTGATGAAGGCTTAAGTAGATTATCTCAATAGACATTTTATTTTTTATGGGGGAAGATACCACATTAATCATCATTGCAATACAACGAGTAGTTTTTTGTTTTTTGTTTTTTGTTTTTTTTTTTGTTTTTGTTTTTTGTTTTTTTTTTATGTGGGTGGAATGCATTGGGATTTAGCAACTTGATTTAGAGGTCGAGTCTACATTTTTTTTTCTCGTTAAAACTATTCTATTATATACATAAACAAAAAACAGTTACATCATTTCAAGACAGAAAGAACTAGTTGCCTGTAATGGCAGCTTGGAACAGCTGAGACTGCAATGTCCGAGGACTTAACCAGACCAAAAATAAACCAGCCCTCGCAGGGGCGCCAACAGAACAACAGATTAATCCCGCGCAGGGGAAACAAACACTTCCCAACCATAGAAAAAGATTCCAGAACCCAAGACCCAAACATAGACAGTTTGCCATCAGAACATAAACATAAAAACCAAAACATAATCAAAACAACGAGAGAGGCCGAAAGTCCTAACAGATGTGCCGCAGAGACCTGGAACGAAGGCGCCGCTATTCTTCAGGTTCCTCCTCAACCACCCGACACCACCCGTATTCCTCCACCTCCGCTGCAGTTGGAGTGGTTTCCATGTTGACATCTTCTCTTTTGCTGATCATCGCCTCCTGAGCCAGAGGGCGTTTTGAGACATTCTCTGGATCTGCAGTGGGCGTCTTCATGACTTTCTCTGAGCCGTCAGCTGGCTGCTTCCCCCGACTGTCTTGAGTATCACTACCATCCGGGGATTCTTCGATGAAGAGAACCGACACATGGGCGCTGATCCGGGGGCAGTTCAAAGAACTGTTGAAATTGAAAATGGCAGAGCCGAAGGCGGGCGAGGAAGCAGAATCAGGAGCGCTTGAATCCAGGAATTGACTGGACTGAAGGGGGTTGGCTTCAAGGGTACGATGGCAATGGCAATGGCAGCAATGGGGAGAAGTATCATCTACAGGAGGGCGCGAAGACCCTCCACGGGAGGTGCCTCGACGGCTGAGCATTCGCTGTCGAGGCCTAACCATGATTGCAGGGTCCGAATGGATAAAGCGCAGAGCGAAATTGAGAATCAAACCAGTCCCGGGGAGACCACAAACAGACGACGGATTGGCCCAGACGGAAAGACAGCCGCTTGGAGCTGCTCGCAGCTCCAGAGGTTGCATAAACATACCCTGAGGTTGAACAATGAACAGACCATAAACAGGCGCAGTGAAGCCCAACCCACCATTGCATTTATCATACCTGCCTGCTCCTCGAAACCCGTCCGCCATTACTGCAACCTCCATGCGAGCCGAGGAGCCGGACTCTGGCTTGCGTACAAGGGTGGACGGAGCATTTAAGCTCCTCTGGTAAATATCAAACAAACCACTCCCGCGCGGCTGAAAACAGGCCTGCGCCCATGTGTGTTCCTTGCGACTGCGCATGGCTGGCATGTGGCCGCATTTAAACGCGCGTCCCATCCGTTCTATCACCCGCATCCGGGGGAGGTCGAGTCTACATTAAGTTTATGATATTGAAAATTTAATTTTACAAAAAAATTATGTATACTAGCAATTGCTCCAAAAGGTGCAAAGAGAAGTCGATAGATTTATTAAATTGGAAAAATTGTATTTGGATTTCCATAATCAACCAGATAATAATTATTATATTAAATTTAAGTATATATATATATATATATATATATCAATCATTGAGAAAAATTCAATTAGACATGTATGTCATATGTTTTCATTTAGTGAATTTCATATCTTGAGGGTTTGACCTATAAGGTTATGACCATGAAATTTTTTTGTACTACCAACCATATTTTTTAATTAATATGGGATTGAAGTACCTTAAACAAGCCTTGTAATAAATTGTTTGCATATTTTCCACTAAGAAGAGATTTCATGCAGCTATAAAGGTCAAATGAGAATACACTTACCATCATGAGAGGATTTTCTGTGGTGAATGTTGAGTCATTGAATAGACATTTGGCATGCCCAACACACTCTTCAACACCCTCCAACCATTCAAAAAACATGCTCTCATGAATCATCGTGAAGAATGTGATGTCAAAAATCCGGGGAGATTGCTCCAATCGATCTTGCATTAAGGTTGTCATTACTCCTTGAGAAAGACTGTAAAACAATATACCCTCGTACTACCCTTTAATGCCTACTCGACTATCGCATTTATAGTGACAAGACTAGGTGAGGTAACCCGAAGGTGTAATTTTTAGCGGGAGCGATGCGGTGATTCCAAAGGAATCAGGTGGAAAAGAGTAGCAACGATATTAAATGTTGCCAAGCCTTGTGTCATTCTCCTCTTCATCCTGTTAATCATTCATGTTATCAAGGTCTGGTTTAGTGCAATCACCCCATCGGAAAAAAAATACACTTTGATAATGATGTCTTTCGAAATAAAACTTCATCGTCTCGCATATCTCTCTAAAATGACTAATCTTTAATAACCTACATAAAATGTGCAACATGGATAGTACTTTGTTTAAAAGATTTAAAAATAGAATTTTGTAATATTTCACCATCTTTTAAATTTGATAATTTATTTGAATATAAAATATTTTTTAGATAAATAAATTTAAATATTTTATATTACTTTTAATAATTATTTTCTAAATTTAATCATAAAATTATTATGAAAATTACAAATTTTCATTACTTAAATTATAATTTTAATATCTTAAACTATTTAGATTATACGATCTCAATGATTAAATTTTACAATCTGTTTCATATCCTCACTCAATTCTCCTTAAAATTAACGCCTATATAAAATCAACATTCATTGTGTTTAATTAAACCTCCAAAGAGTTTTACTCAATTCTCCTTAAAATTAACGCCTATATAAAATCAACATTCATTGTGTTTAATTAAACCTCCAAAGAGTTTTGGATTTCTTTACTTGTACCATTTGTTTTGATGTGAATCTTTTCTTTGTGAAATTGTACATGCAAAAGTTCACATACCAATCTCAAAATTAGATATTTCTATATAAATAATTATAAAATACAATTGATTTATCCACATAATTTTAAAATTTTATCATATATACCTGTTAAAATAAACTATAATAACATATAAATATTTAATAAAATATTTTCAAATTAAATTTTAAAAATATATATAAATCAATATTTTAGATAATAATAACAATACTGATACGACAATAATGTGAGAGATAACAGTCAACAACAAACCAAAAATCTAAAATTTAACAATAAATATAAAACATATCTTTACCATGTCAAAAGAACGCAACCTTTAAACAAGGAAATATTCAATACATCCTGGGCGACATTGTTCTAACCTGCATGAATAAAGAGTGTGGAGATACCTTAAATTTCATAATGAAATTCATATATTCCTCGATATCATATTCTTGGGTTGAGAAAATGAATTTACCATTCCAGTGTGGATTTGCTATTTTTTACAGAAAGACAATATTTTTTTTCAATCTTCTCCAAAATATTTACCCAAATCCCCAAAAAGCCAAAAAAATCGTTGATCAATATCTATTGGAATTGTTGTTGGTAAAAGGAAAATGGACAATTAACTTAGAGCTTCTTGCCATCCATTCTCGTGACTCTAGTCCTCCATGCATGTTCTCTTATAACAAATTCCTACGTTGTTTGAAAAGTAGTAATAAAGTTGCCAATACTTTAGGTTTCTTGGCCAACAAGAGCTACTGTAGACTATTCATGATTTCGGAACCAATCAAATAACTATTTGGAAAGAAAATGTGCATTTATTTGTATCTTTTAAGTAGACATTAAACTTTAGAAATTTGTTTTCTTCTCCATATTCCAATGCCGAGCTATATATCCTTAAATTCTTTCAAACAAAAATTTAATGAAAGAATTTAAAATTAGTGAAAATAGAGATGTGAACTCAACTTCAACTTCACTACTATGCACTTAAAATCTTAGAAAGACAAATTTTCGTTGAGCCTCGAATTTATTGGCCTCATAAGTTATATTTATAAGGAGTATGATAAACTAAATAAGCAGAGCTGCACTACACTGTTAGATTGACAAAAACAAGATTTTAAGTTAAAAAACAAGATTTTAAGTTTTTTTTTTTTTTTTTTTTTTTTGTGGGCATTTTTAGATATCAGAGCATAAATGTAAAATATGAAAATGTATCGTAGAATTTTGATTGTTCCCAGGAACTAAACACTGAGATAATCAATTGCACTACCCTCCAATGTAGACAAAAATTAACTTAACATAAACCGAAGAGCAAAGTTTAATAACATGAAATTTGCCATATTATTTGGCACACTTTATCGTTAAGTTTTCTACTGACCATATTCTTTTCTGGAAACTACAGTCTATATAACAACCCAGAAAATAACTAAGATGTATATGGCGTTAAGTTTTCTACTAACCATATTCTTTTTTGGAAACTATAGTCTATATAACAACCCAAAAAATAACGAAGATGTATATGGAATTACTCATGCAGCAATTTTGACAGGAGAATTTGCATTAAAAGGGAAATCAGGTGGAGCAACAAGACCAAGATGACGCATGACTCTTATCCCGCCCGTCTTTTTCCCAGAAACATCTATTGTAACATCCTAACAATCCATTCAATAAACCACAGATCCCACACCACATTCTGTAGCACCGGATACTGTCGGAGGAACGCCCTTCGACAGAGGAGCAACAGATCCCGACGCTGTTACAAAAGCAGCAACAGAAATGCGATGAGAATCTGATACTCTGGGTCGACTCAGCGGTGCACGGGGTTCAAGCCAAATCGAAAGAGCTAGGAGCTTCTGACTTGCATGATGATTCATTTCTGGAGCATACATACTAGTGCTCACGTGGTGGTCATCTCCTTGGACGCAGGAAGCATGGCCGAGAAGGTGAAGGCTGCGAGGGCGGCGGAGGTGAAGGCCACGAATGCGGAGGAGATGAAGGTGGCGATGATGGAGGAGATGAAGGCGGCGATTCAACTGTATCTACAAGTTGTTCCCTACAATATTGGGTAGTAATTATGTCACCATACAATAGTGAAAATTTCCCTGACTAATCTTAAACTGTAGGAAACAATCATGGGAAAATTAGCAGAAAAAATCACAAGAGAGGATAACAACTTATTATACACGATCTATTAAATAACAAGTATGTCAAGCGCAGAGGGGTGGGCAGCCTAAAAAAGTGTGCACACGTGTCATTTGGAGAGAAGAAGTGTAGACAATCGACTGATTCAAAAAGAAGGCCTATCGACCTAATTATATTATTGTTAATTTTATAAAAAAAATTATGTGACTAAAATTGTTATGGCAAAAGTATTATGTTTGTATTGAATTAATATTATATATGTAAATGTGTAGCAGTTTATAGATATTATATCAATATTTTAGTAAAATATTTGATAAAAATATATATGTTATCATATTTTTTTTTACGTATTTATAATATTATTTTTCACAAAATTGTAATTAACAATTGTCAATAATGTAATTTGTAGAATTTAATATGAGGAATCATAGTAGTAACGAGGAAACTATACTTTTTCAAAATTCAATTTAATACGTTACACTAAATAAGAAAAACAACCACGATTCAAGTTGCTACTGAGTATATAGCATTAAAAGATGCCACCTAGCCTACAGATTCATGTTAAGATCCATTAGTATCTTTACTCTTCTAACTCTTGGTTAGCTCAATCCATCAATATTGCAATCTTTCATTTCCTCCCTAACTAGATTAGTAGCGTTTACATTTTCACAACCATTAAAGAAGAAAAATAACCACCATTCATGATGTTGCTCAAGGTTGTGATACACTACCTAGCCTATATTCATGCTAAATAATCCCCCCTATCAATTTATAGATTTTAGTGGGGCCAATAAGGCTTTCACATCATCACATCCTAACCTTTTAATTCCTGGAGGATTTAAGCTTCATAGAGCATTCTTTTGATCATCAATATCACTATTCTTCATCTTCTTAGCTAGCTTAATCCATTAGTATTGCAATCTTCCACATCCTTGCTACCCAAATATTGCTTGTATTCAACCATGGGAAAGTGAAGGGACAAATTGAGTGATATGTTTGCTCTAATTTCATATCCTTTCAAAGCTTATTTGGAGAGATGCAACATGTTAATCTATTCTCTCTTCAAGATGGTAACTCCTTTGAACTTTCTCCTCCATCTTGATTTCTCCCATGAGTTCTTTTATTATATCATCTCTAAAAAAAAATATTCAATTGATAACTTCATTTTCTTCCATTTTGTTTAACTTGAATTTTTTTATTGTTTCCTTAAATAATTTTATAATAAACTTTTATTATATCATCTCTAAAAAAAAAATATTCAATTGATAACTTCATTTTCTTCCATTTTGTTTAACTTGAATTTTTTATTGTTTCCTTAAATAATTTTATAAAAAATAAAATTTTAAAAGAAAAATTTGAAAATCAATTAAAAAGTAGCTTTAGGATACAACTTCAAAAATAATTAAAAATAATTACTCTAATAAATATAACTTGAAAATATAACTGGTAAAAATGATTATATTTATGAAGATGAACATAAAAATATTTCAAAAAATATGTTTAAATCTCAATTTCTAATGATTATTTTTTAGTTTACATCTCAAATACTTATAAATCTACACATTTGCATATGTAATTTCAAGTAGTTTAATCTTAGGTCTATATTTATACTTGAGTAATGATGTAGGAGAATTTTTTATCAAAAGAAATCCACATCAATTGATTTCGGTTGGTATCTTAAAAGACAAAATAACAACATTACTGTAACACCGCTGCTGCAATACTACATCGTTGTTACGTTGCTGCAACACCATTCTTGTAATACCTTTGCTGCGGTTATATTGTTGAGAACCGATGTTGTGTTAGTTTAAATTCTATCCCTTTCTCATATAATTTTCTATACACTTTATAAGTAGATACCAAATTCCTATGGTGATTTTCATAGAAGTAAATATTATAGGTAAAATGTAATTTTTTTTAAACATTTACTATAACACATAATTATATAATTATCTTAGCTACATAAATGAAATGGCTGATACTAATAGGCATCAATCCATAGTAAGTGTGAAAACATTTCATGATCTATGTTGCTAAAATTTAAAAAATCATAAAAACTAAATACATTGTAACTTTATTTTACATTATTATTATTAATTATAAAAAAAATTAATATAAAAGTTAAAGATATATTCATTTAGATAAACATTGAACAAGATTTTTTACCATAGATATTTATCCTTAATTTACCATGAACATTCTTAATCTGTAAATAGGTTTCAATGTTATAGGTAATGATACGACTTATTCATTTGAAATTCTTTTTAATAACTATTTTTAATTAAAATGACAAAAAAACATAATAATTTTGGAGATAAATCTCAATCAATAATTTATGTATAATACCAAAAATATTTTATAATATTTTGAAAAAATTAAATCCCTACAAAATAACTTAATAATTATTGATAAATTAAAAATTTAAAAACCTAATTAAAAAAGATAAAAATAAAATTATTTATTTACTTTATTTCTATTCATGATTTCCACTTTAAAATGTATTATCATAATACCTCTTCCTTTATGCTTACTTCAATCTAGAGAAAAAAAAACAAAAAACATAATAAACTTTTTTGCTTCTACTAGTGGACCTCCTTCCGTTGTTGGTCACATTTTTAAAACCATCCCTAAATTATTCATGGAAAACTATTTAAGATATAACTAAAAATGTTATATAATTACTATGTTTTTATGTGATAAGATATTACATTATGAAGATTCTATACTCTAATGGGATATTTTTCTATCTTATTAGATAAACGTTGAAGGTTTTTTTACCATTTTTTATTTGCTTCTTTTGGTAACACATTTTATGTTAACCATGGCATTTTTCTTTGGGAGAATCCTTTGTAAATAGTTCGAAAGCCATTACTTCTTTGTACTCAACTTATTCATGGTCTTTTTCATATTATTGTAATTAAATTCTCATTGCTAGTTTGGAAGGCATTGTCATTTGCGTATCCACCCAATGCATGAACATAAAAAGCATGAGATTTATTATTGGTAAAATATTTCACTCGATGCATGAACATAGAAAGCATGAGATATATCGTTAGGTAAAGTATTGAAAAATATATGTTTTTTTTGTGGGTTTTTTTTTAAAATTGGAATCTCTAGTCTCTTCAATTATTTTCTACATGTTTCGCATTTTTTTTTTTTTTTAATTTTTTTTTATTCTATTTTTTCTCTCTCTATTTTTTTGACAATATAAAAGAGAGCATTGAGACACCATGATAGTTAAGAAATAAGATGGTCAATTTAGAAAATAATTAGTTTTGAAGGCAATTGTTTTGCACTGGTGCTTCTTGTTATTCAATTGCATGTGGGATGAATGTTAGGTTTGTAGCTATTATAAAATTAGAACTAGTTGATCAAATGTCTTGAAAAATTGTTGAATGACATTTTTAAGACTCTAGTTTTGAGATGATGAACATTGAGCATATATAAGTTTTTAGAGTACCTTGCTATTGTATTGTCTCTCTGTACAATTTATGTGAACTCCAAATCTCAAGCATAGGTTTCATGCCATTTATTCACTCAAAATTTGTTTTAATCTCATGTATAATAACTCGGGTTACTAGTCTTATAGGTAAATTATGCATATTATGTGGAGGTTAAATTCAATAACCAAACTAGATTGGGGTTAATTATGTGGGTGAATTCATCCTTGGTATTATGTTGAGACTAAGGCTATAGGTATTGACTTTATATCAATGTAAATTGTGGCATGACCATTAGTTTATATATTTTTCTTAACAGTGTATTGATCAACCATCAATGTTAGAGTTTGTACTCACCTCAACATGTCAGTTTGTGGTTTAGCTTCATTGCTAGGGGGAGATTCATCATCTATATTCATTTTCTAATTCTTATAAGTTTGAATCTACTGTTATGGTTGTGTATTTACTCCAATGGGGTTTATCAAAGGGCCCAATCACGGTGGACTAATTGTGAGACAATTTGACACCATTATGTTTTTTTTCATACTTGGTTGACATTAAAAAAAAGACAACACTATGTATGAGTAATTTTGAGTATTTCCTTAATCCATAAAAGGTATGCTTATTTTAAGATTACTTTGGTTGCAATAATGTAAAGAGATTATTTGTAGGTTAGATATGTCTTTGAATTATGAACATATTATGAGGTTGCTAACATTTTGTGATATGGTTGAGGATTTTTGACAATGCAATTTTAAGATTACTTTGGTTGTAATAATGTAAAGAGATTATTTGTATGTTAGATATGTCTTTGAATTATGAACATATTATGAGGTTGCTAACATTTTGTGATATGGTTGAGAATTTTTGACAATGCAATTTTAGGAAGTGAAATAATATGTTAAGATCACTTGATGATTTTTATGGCTACTGTCAATCACCTTATATTTATCCTATTATTTTTGTCAAAAGAATGGGTTGAGTTTGGCCACTTATTGGGACAAAGATTCCACCATCAAGACCTCTTTCCATCTAAGTAAATCTTGTGATTGAAATGTTCTATGCAAGAATTTTTGTTCAATTTAATTTACTACATAGTCTAACTCTTTAACATTTTGAATTTTTTTGTCAAAATTTGGTGATACAATTCATAATAAGATTGCAATTTTTTATTATTTAAAGTACATTTATAAATACAAAAATAATTCAATGCCAAGCTTTTGAGACACTTAAATTATGTAAATTTCATAGCTTAAAACTTCAATTCTAGTAAATCCCTACCAAATTTTAAATAAAATTCACTGAAAAATATACCAAAAAACCAAAATATAAAATAATTAAACTACACTTTTAATTTAATGAATTCAAAAAACACCCAAAATTTCTATTAAATTTTATTTTATAAAATACTTTTCTTTAAAAATACTAAAAATTATTTTATATATATATAAATGCACTGCATATAACTACATTTCATTTCATTATCACAAGAGGCGAATGCACTGCATATAACCACATTTATATCCCAAAAAAATAGAATATAAAATAATTAAACTACATTTTTAATTTAACGAATTCTAAAAACACCCAAAATTTCTATATTCATTTTTTTTATAAAATACTTTTCTTTAAAAATACTATTTATCTATAAATAAATAAATAAAATATTTATTATTATTTTTAAATATTTATAATATCATCACTCTATATATATAGAAATGCACTGCATATAACTACATTTCATTTCATTATCACAAGGGGTGAATGCACTGCATATAACCACATTTAATCGCGTTTCATTATCACAAGGTTCCTCCGCACCTTTGTCAAATTTCAATTCAGATTAACACTCCATTTGGAATTGGCTTGATGCATTCTACTTTTGCATATATATCATCAATATAATCACATTCCAATATCACAAGGTTCCTTGTCAAATTACTAAATTGTCAAATTTCAATTCAGTTTAACACCATTTGGAATCCGCTTCAAGCCAATACGGGGATTTTCAGCCTTCCAGGATTTTCGTATTATTAAAGGAACCCCTGAAGCGGGGAACGCTGGAACAAAGAATTGTTCGAGTCTGGGGTGAAAGAAATGGGACATATATTGAGATGGAATATACTCAATCTAGAAAATGCAATTGGTTATTTATATAAATAAAAATGAAAATTTTTACTATCTTATCTTTCTTATGAATTTCTGAATTTTCCCATTTTATATATAAATTTTGAATTATATTGCTGTAGCATACAGCTAGGTATACACTACAAGTAAAGATAATGTTTCTCTTTTCAATATATATAAAATATGTAGTTTTATGAATTTCTCAATCAGCAGAGATCTAAGCCTTGCATATTACCCTTTGCAATCGATTTCTTAAACTGTTCAATTAAACTGTTATATGTACCTTCGCTGACAACTTGAAGGAGGTCTGAAATTTTTATTCAAATAGGCTGAATAGAACTTCAGATGATGTGTCTGTGATTTCATCAGGTCCCATAAATAACCTGACAAAAGCGTGACAGTGTGTCCCTCAAAGAGGTATTCCAAATCATTTCCCAACATCAACATTGTTGATTGCATCAAATCCTTCTAGGTAACAATATTTTGATGCATTGATCACTCCAACAGGGCCTTGAACATGGTGGAGTCCAGAAAAAAAGCTTAGAATTCCGAAGCAACACACCTATGCCTTACAACATATGTAGAAACCAATGATGCATAATTGATCAAATTCACAAATGGTGTTTCCAATAATTGTAAAGCTGCAATTGAGCCCTCGACTCTCCGAAGGGGTATCTTAGGAAAAACAATGGAACTCTATAGTATTGCATATATCTCAATGTCTAAACAATTAAGTTCTCACGGATAACTAAGGTAGCATGAGGCAAAGGAATGTTTAAAAAGAACAATCTTTTCTTTGTTAAATTCTTGAAATTGCTGTGACTCAAGCTTTGGACGACCCCCCCCAACTGTATTCTTTGTATCTGGGTGGATTTTTCTCATTGACCAAATCAGGTACAGGTCCCACCATAACATAATATGGAGGATTTAAAAAGAATGGGACAGGGAACCTTTCCTTCTTGTCATTCACCACCACCGTATGTTCTATACTTTCATATTTGTCTTTGCTCCAAACCTGCACAAGACAAAAAAAGGCTTGTTTCTATGAAAACTGTAGGGTGCTTAAAACAAAATAAGTTGCTTTGTTAACATCTTTCTTTCTTAAATTCTTGAAATTGTTGTGACTCAAGCTTTGGACAACTCCCCCCAACTGTATTCTCTGTATCTGGGTGGATTTTTCTCATTGACCAAATCAGGTACAGGTCCCACCATAACATAATCTGAAGGATTTAAAAAGAATGGGATAGGGAACCTTTCCTTCTTGTCATTCACCACCACCGTCATTCACCACCACCGTATGTTCTATACTTTCATATTTGTCTTTGCTCCAAACCTGCACAACACAAAAAAAGGCTTGTTTCTATGAAAACTGTAGGGTGCTTAAAACAAAATAAGTTGCTTCTAAGGCAGCACTGACAGAATGAATGCAAGCTATATATGGCCATTCACTCATAGATCAATATATTTTATTTCCAGGCTAATGCAATGTACATAGCCAAACATATATTGCCTTAACCATTTTGTTAAAGCTTGTTTCTTCTGGCTTCACTTGTAAATAAAGAGAAATATCATTTCATTAACAGAGACAACTGATTATTTAAATTGTACAATCTATTTCAATTAAGAAACCAACAATTTTTTTTGTGTTTTAGTCCTAGGAAACTAGACAGTTACATCATACATGGCTTTGAACATATCAGATTAAAGATATCCCGAGGACTATTCTGCATACCATGAATTTGTATGGGCAGGAGTAAGAGAATTTTGCTCCAATTTACATACCCCACAAACCCATCCAATAATGTCATACATTATGTCATGTGATACCCCATAATATAGTTATTGATTAGCTCAAGTATCCAAGGTTTTTGATTTTACAAGACTTGAGTTTGCCTTGCTCATACTTACACTTTCTTAAGAGGCAGTACCACCGCAGGCACTGCTGTGGGTGGGATGATTCTTACAGCATGCATTCTTTTTTTCAAGCAAAAAGAATAAGATGATATCCATGCCTGTAAGATGACATCTTTGAGGTAAAAAATCTTTGTCAATGTATCATCAAAGGAAACACAAAGGAAACCTTATGCCTTACTGTGTTTTCTTTGGGCATTAAAAGGAGGTTCTTTCACACCATTCCCTCCCTCTGTTACAAACCTCTCTTGTTTATCTCTTGCAGATAAAACAACAACAATTTCTGCAGAGCAAAGATCTCTCTATCCTTGCCTTCCAACTCACCTACTCTGGTTTCAAGCTCTCCTGCTCTTTCATTCATTTTTGTATCCAACAGCCTTATGAGCTCATCTTGAATCACCTTCTGTATCATCTGGGACCTCTTATACTCGTCCACTTCCTGAAGCCACAGGTCTGCGAATTGACAATCTTTCCAGGCCTCGAACCAAGGACCTCCCATTGTAACATGTATAGCTCTGGGAATTTTTTTTTGTTTATTTAGTTGTCTAATACCAAATATTCAATAAGAACTTTTCTTGCAAGGTGTGGTTCTAGTTAGTATAACTTGAATCCCCTGTTGTCAATTAATTTGCTGATTCATTGTGGTCAAAATTTTCTTGGGCAGAATTTGGCAAAAGAAATTGTAAGATCGAGGCAAGCTATTCAACGCCTTTATGAGAACAGGGCACACCTGAATTCAATATTCTACGCACCTTGGAGGAAGTGTTGGTAATTTTTTCTTTACTACTTGTTCTCGGATCATCTTGCATGCAGTTTAATCTCTGTTTTGTTATTGAATTTGGATGCTATGCGCAATTTGGAAAAGGCTTACAGGGTAACATTTCCCCAATTTTTTTTGAAATTGAGGAGCCATTTACCTGAGGCATTGTGGCTGTTTGTGTTCTTAGTGTCACTGCTAATCTAGATGGTATCATAAGGAGAATCCTCACTAGTGCATTGAACAGAGTTGTCTTGTTGTCCATCACATAGAAATATGTTGGCTTCTTGGAGGCCGTCTTCAATAATTAAAGCTGAGAGCACCCTTTGAACCAAAGCCACCATTGTCTAACTACTAATGTTTTCAAGCCTGACTGTAGCTAACCTTAGCATAGAAAAATTAATAAAACTTGAGATAAATATAATGCCTCAAATAGACCTGTGTCATTCTTGTATCTTATGATTTGGTGTATTTAACTTGGAAAGATACACCTTCAAAACAAATGGTTACAAATGCCATCAGATGTATTGGATTTGGCAAAAGAAATTGTAAGATCGAGGCAAGCTATTCAGCGCCTTTATGAGAACAGGGCACAGCTGAATTCGATATCTACGCACCTTGGAGAAAGTGTTGGCAATTTTTTCTTTACTACTTGTTCTCGGATCATCTTGCATGCAGTTTAATCTCTGTTATGTTATTGAATTTGCAGTTGTTTCTCCCTACCTTTATCTGACAATAGCCATTTTTTACTATATAGCAAGCAGTTGCAAGCTAAATGTGATATTAGCTAATTTGTAGTTGCTGTTTTTTTTTTCCATTAATTCTATCTTATGAAGTTTACAACATTTGTTTAGGAAAATCCCAATACGTCAGTTTGAACCGATCATGATCCACTGCATAATTCTCACTATATTCGCACTTAGAAATTCAAATACACAAACTAAAACCCCAAGACATATTTGCAAGTTTAACAAATTTGGTTTCTCAAGAAAGATATAACCAAGAGCAAAGAACTCTCATACTATCAAGGAGTGGCAGCTACTCTATAGAGTGGACCTATCAATTAAGATCATGTGTTCTGTCCTTTGAAAACAAATTTGGTTTCTCAGGAAAGATATAACCAGGAGCAAAGAAATCTCATACTATCAAGGACTGGCAACTACTCTCTAGAGAGGACCTATCAATTAAGAACATGTGTTCTGTCTTTCGAGATCACAAGTTTGAGTCTAGTGGGGGAGGTTATGTAAACCAGCATAGACTCAAATTATCACTGTGCATAGGTGATAGGGATTTCATCCATTAATTTGGTGTCTGACTAGGCCAATTTGAGTCTAGCGAGGGTAAAGTATGTACACCTGCATAGACTATGTAGTCAAATCATCACTGCACAGAGGTCATCTCTTGTCCCATAAACAAAGGGATTTCATCTGTTAATTCGGCCTCTGACTAGGCCTTGGCCTTAAAATTATATCATTCCTATAATTATTCAAATAATTGATATCTGAATAGGCCTTGACCTTAAAATTATATTATTATGATAATTTAATTTGGAGATTTATAGTGTCTTTAAAAAATAGAAAACTAGACTAAGATTGGGCTTATTGCTTTGTTCCAGAGTCAACAAGACTAAAACTGGAACTCTTGAGCACCTGTCTCAATATACAAGACAAGTTTAGCCTCTCTCTATAAAGAGAAGAACAGAGGAAACAAAATCGGTACTTTACAACAAAGTTTCCACAATACATACAGAGTCTATAACTTGTATGCAGTGCCGGGATCATAACCCTTGTCTTTTTCAGGTTCATGCTATCATGGTTTGTTCTCAGAAAGTTGTGAGGATATTGAGAAACAGTTTTATTTTAAATTGTCGTCATTCTAAGATCTGTTGTGTAAATCAATGTTGCTAAATTATCCTCATCTAAATAGCAGGGATCCCAGCTGGTCCTATTGTTTATTTTATATTGTTGTTGAGAAATTCGTGTCGATTTATATGTGCAGTGGCAATGTCTATCCGCTTGTTATTGCTGCACATCCATCAGAACCTAATCAGTTTGCCATTGGGTTGACTGGGCATTGTCTCAACACCAGGATTGTCGTTTGTTTGAAAGTTCTCCTTTGTTAAATAAGAGCACTCCCAATAGATCTCGGGATAGGTCCAGATATATTATTGTTAGAAATGTCCCTAAAAGTTCACATCACATCACAGGGCAATAGAAATGCAAGGTCTTCCCTTGCAGCTATTATGTTTTTTAGATATAGTTCTAAAAGGGAACCTTAGAAGCCTTAACCAAGACATTAGAATAACTAAAACTCACAATCTGTCTAAATTTATAATATGCCCCAGCTCTCTAGTAATTGTTCCCGTGGTATTGTTGGAGGACAGATCGATGTTTGATACTTCCAACAGTCTCTAACTCAGTTTCGAATTCCCGCAAGCTTTGTGGATAGTGTGTGTATAGTCTTTTAATAGCAACTGACTTACAGTTCTTAAGATCACATCTGTAAGCTGTGCTTGTAGCACCATTGCCAATTATGAATTTCTCATTCAAATTTTCGGTCATTCTCATTATATCATCATACATGTATAGGGCCATATCCATGTGCAATATTACAAGCCTTGGAGAACCTGGTCAGGACATGCAAGAATCTTTTAACAAGAGGCATAGATATTGATGGTAAGATGATAGCTTTACTCTGAGAAATAACAAATTTGAAATGAGGCATAACACCTTGACCCGTTTTGCTTGATGACCCTTTAGTGAATGGTTTATGTTGATTTGAAAGGTAGAGAGCGATGGTGATTACACACACTAATATCACTGAACCTAATGAGATGCAAACAATAGCTGTTGTTCACACAGAAGTTGTCCATTTACACAATCAATAGATAACACTATCAATATAATCTAAAGGATATTTAATACAAATCTATGGAATCTGATTTGTAATATCTAGTTCTGTTTTCACCTTTTGGTTGTCTGGCAGATATCCCACAAAGTCATCCAATCCAATAGCCACAGAGACCTGGATTTCCAAAAAAACTGAGGCAAAAATCGTTCCCATCAGATAAAATGTACAGACTTGACAATATCAAGAAGAAAACTGAATTTGATCTAGAAATAAAATGTGTTCATTATATCTATACCTTTCTGGGGTAAACCTTGTAAAGTTCTGTGTGACAGGAATATTCCCAGACAAATTGTTGTGGCAGAGGTTTCTGTAAAACAAATTGATCGTTTGTGGCAGAGGTTTCTGTAAAACAAATTGATCGTTTCCAGTATGAATAAGTACGAGTTGATATACGAGGATTGTTTCCTCTGTAATTTCATGATGAAATGAACAAAAAATAGCACCAATTCAGGCAAATTCTTATAGAGTAGTAAGGCTAAAGCAGTTGTTCAATTGCCATGGCATCTCCTCTGATAAACTGTTGTTATTCAGTATCCTATATATTATCCACTTACAGAGTTATTTTCAGAATAATTGTGAGGGTATTAATAAATTGTAATTTAGGGACAATAAAGAATGTAGTAAATGATATTTATAGACAATATCCACACTAAAGAATAGTTAGACAGAAAATGAGATGCTAATATATATGTCACATAAAATGTGTAACAAAGATGAAGGTGGCATTGTTTATTTTGGGAAATGCTAATGTATTTACAAGCGTTTCAGGTATTTTTGTTCCAGGGCATGACAGCAACCTTTAAGGAAAATCAAAGAGAAAGATGTAAAGATGGTATTATACAATGTGATACAAACCAAGTCATTTGTAGATAAATTGTAGAAGAGAAGATCTATGGTTTATATGTTAAGCTAAATGTGCAACTCTGAGTAGAAGCTATGGGTTCATACTATCACCTCAATGTACTATTATGGGTATTATTCTTCTCTTGAAATTGATGTAACTATTTTATCTCTATTTAATAATCCTCGTTGTTGTTCAGCTATGGAAATCTCTTTTGAAAAAGGGTTCAATAAGATGCTAGTGTTGTTCATGGGGCAACTCGGACTGTCAGAACTTAGACCTATGACAGCATGGAGAGGAAGAAATACTCAGATAAAATGCAGGGTTAGATAGCCTAAAAAAATCTCTTCCTATACAGAATCCAGATTGCTGTGGAGACTTGAGGAAGGGATGGAATAACATTAAGAGAAAACTATCAAGATTCAAAACTAGTTTAGATAGACAAAGAAGGACAATAGTTTTGGTGTTGTATCTCAAGGTACAGAAACCAGAATTACAGGAATTAACAGCAGATGTGTCTGAGCAAGTTGAATTCTGCTATGTGATGAACTAGGATTTGGTGCCTATTATATGATGAAATTTTTGTATTGAGGGTTACTTTTATTTCAGATCTTCTTTTTCCAGGTTTTTTATTAGGCAAAATGTTTGTTCTTTTAAAGTAGAAATATCATTATACTAAGAGGAATTTAGTCTTAGAATAATTGTTTAGAGTTTAGCTTCAATAACAAAGTTCGAAGTCATTAGAATAGAGCTCATCACATCACTTAAAATAATTGAACTTGGATGAGTCCTTTGCATGTTGTTGGTTATAAGAGCCCTATGCACATTGATGATGTACCCCAAGTTGCAGATGTGGAGAGGGCAGGTCAGATATACCATAAATTCAGAGATCAGCCAGAGGCCAAATGTCATACTGGTCATTAGCAAAAGGCTTATTCCTATCTCTCTGGAAGGAAGTCCTTTTGACTCCATCCTTAGTAGCACTGGAAACTTGTGGATCATATGTAGGTCCATATTTTATAAGTGCCTTTATTCTGTTTCTATATGGAAAGAAAAAATTTGAAAGTCAAGGCTATGTGCTAGTTTGCGAATTTCTTGTGGCATAGGGTCTTCATCAATCTCAAATTTGAATTTTAGAAGTATCCATTTACTAACAAAGTTCCATTCAGTAAACTCAGGGCTAACACTCACACTCAGATATATTCTTTTCTTAGGAGACGAAGAAGATCAACTTCTTTTATTTCTTCACTTCTTATGTTAAATCTATTGTTTGCTGCAACTTTGTGATTGATATCAAGCAGGGGACAAATCTTGTGAGGTGTGTTTGCACTGAATGCTGGCTGATGTACTGCTTTCCATCATTTTTTATGTTTCTTGGGTTGAACCTCCAGTAACGATTCTTGTTATATTTCTCTCTAGTACAATTTCTAAATTTAATGATATCATATTGTACTAAATTTAATGATATCATGTTTGTGACTAAAGAACATCAGCAAGGTTGCTAGTGCTCAGAAATAGGCTTTTCTTTTATCTTTAATGAGTCAATATTTTCTTGGGCAGAATTTGGCAAAAGAAATTGTAAGATCGAGGCAAGCTATTCAGTGCCTTTATGAGAATAGGGCACAACTGAATTCAATATCTACGCACCTTGGAGAAAATGGTGGTAATTTTTTCTTTACTACTTGTTCTTGGATCATCTTGCATGTAGTTTAATCTTTGTTCTGTTATTGAATTTCTCCCTACCTTTATCTGACAATATCCATTTTTTACTATATGTCAAGCAGTTGCAAGCTAAATATGATATTAACTAATTTGTAGTTGCTGTTCAACTTTCAGCGTTGAAGGACATTTCTGGACGTTCTCTGTATTGCTTCAACTCCGGTAACAACCTTAATCTCCTTTCCGAGTTTTTGCTTCATTTCTATTTCATCCATGGACCATGATAGAAAAACCTCTTCCATCAATCGTACATTAGCCACTGAGCAACTATAGAGTCTTACTTGAAAGCAGAAAGTGTTTTTCATATATTTAACATTATGTGTATTATAGAAGTAAAAGATGAATCTTTTATCATATTGTTCAAGTTCCTTTGGAGACAATGCTTAATAGTAAGTGGGTATTATGGTATACATTTTTATTTGCTGGGGCACCCACATTTGCCTAGGATTTTATAACATAAGAAAACCTTTAAATCCCTGCAAAACCTTCCTCGTGAGGATTAGATTGTGTGGATTATGTTGGGTTTTCTTCCTGCAAAGACTATTAATTTGCATAGCACTGTGCAACTTATGTTGGTTACTCACACAACAATGTTAAATACAGATACTTTGCCTTGGCCTACTCTGTTTTGTCACTGGGCAATTCAACTTTCAGCATTGAGGAACATTTCTGGGCGTTTTCTGTATTGCTTCATCTCTGGTAACAACCTTAATCTCCTTTCCGAGTTTTTGCTTCATTTCTATTTCATCCATGGACCATGATACAAAATCCTCTTCCATCAATTGTACATTAGCCACTGAGCAACTATAGAGTCTTATAAATTTCATTCAAAATTATTTCCCGATTGAAATGATTCGGTTATATATATGCTTTCTTGATAATTTAAACTTTATTCCTTTGTGTTAAACTAATGCAAAGTGGTGCCATCGTGATTGTCTTGTTTTTAGTGAACAGACTCTAGAAAATCTTAGATACAAACTTCAATAGCTTTGCTTATGTCTGTCGGAATTCTGGACTAGTCATATCCCTGTATTTATATTATGTTCCACTTGGCATTTTTTTTGTCATCCACACATTAAGAAAGCAGAAAACAAATACATGCATGTACATTTACATTTAGAATGCATGCGGAAATTGATTTAGGACTTTGCGTGTGCTCTCTGCTCTATGTTGAAACAATTTCACTTCTCTTTCCTTAGTAGCTAGGATTTTCACTGCAAAAAAGAAAGTAAACGATTGTTTATCATCTTAGATTGCATATTTAGGAATTGTATATGTACATCACGCGATCAAACTTAAAGGCAAACTTCTTAAGAAAGATCAACTGTAAAATACATTTCAATAAACATAAAAATGCTTTGGAACCTAACGCACACCATTTAGAAGTCTAGGCTAGAGACGTGTTCCGGCGTCGTAAAGCCTGGTAACTATCACTTTCATCGTAGGTTGGGTGATTCCTCCTCTTTGAAATGAGAAGTGCCAGTACGGACTTGTGCTCCCACGTACCGTCGAGTATATATTGGGAGACCATAGTAGGCTATATCCTTTATCCTTAGGAAGCCGTGTCTGCTGCCCTATCGATCGCAATGCACTGAACACAGCATTCGGGAAGATTGACTGCCGTACCATAAAAAGTATTCTACAGTTTTGTGATTGGTTTGGTAATCCCCCTATCTAGATATCCAGAGTAGTCACTTTCGTTCCTTTTCAGACTCCTTAAAAGAAAAGGACCATCTGAGCACTTGTCACTTCAGGCTCGTTAAAAATCGAAGGCGACTAGAGTCATCTTTAGCTTTTTCTCGACTCTTAAAAATTGAAAAAGCAAATTGTGTCAAAGTGTCATAAAATTTATTTAAATCGGAATAACCTCATTGTTCCCTCGTTGGTCTTAGGGTGAGAAAATGGAGTCCACCAATCAAGGATTTCCCCTTGGAGGAATCCTGCTCCCTTTTCCTCTAGGGGAGATGTTGGTGCACCTCATATGGCTACATTGTCCCTTCCAGGGCTTGCAATTGGCCTGCCAATATGCTTTTTCTCGACCTCTGCCGTTCAAAACACCGTGATTCTTGAACAATCAACTCAGCAACCAGATGATACTAGACGTACCCAAATCGAAGGCGACTAGAATCATCTTTAGCTTTTTCTCGGCTCTTAAAAATTGAAAAAGCAAGTTGTGTCAAAGTGTCATAAAATTTATTCAAATCGGAATAACATCACTGCTCCCTCGTTGGTCTCAGTTTGACAAAATGGAGTCCACCAATCAAGGATTTCCCCTTGGGGGAATCCTACTCCCTTTTCCTCTAGGGGAGATGTTGGTGTACCTCATATGGCTACATTGTCCCTTCCAGGGCTTGCACTTCGCCTGCTGGTATGGCTTTTCTCGATCTCTGTTGTTCAAAACACCATGATTCTTGGGCAATCAAATCAGCAACCAGATGATACTAGAGTTACCCCCAAACCTTCTATTTCGTTTGTTTCTCCCTCTCCTTCCTCTGCGCTTCGTGGAAGTATGCTTAAAAAAAATGATCGTATAAAAGTTGTTGTAATAAATATCTTTCTTCATTATGTTTACAAGCTTATATGCCCACTCATTTAGAAAAAAACTGAACATGCTTCTTTCCCTTTGCCCTTTAATTCATATTTTCTCAAGTAATGCTGTAGGAATGTAATGAATTTTAAACATATTACGCGAAGAAAACAACATTTTTGTGTTTTGTTTTGTACCAATAAATGACATCAAACCTTACTGAAAATGCAATTTCCTCAATGTTATCTGGATCAACTCATATTCAACCATACCTACAAATTGTTGAACTTGAGCCAATACAATCAATGCAAAATTCAACTCCACGATATCGTACTGCAATTTCAGATGGAACACATAAGAAACACATCATGCTTCCAAAAGATTTCAATGATCTCGTAGCAACAGGCTTGCTACAAAAGGGTTCTATTATAAATGTTAAAAGTTTGACTACCTCAACTATTGGTCCTTCAACGTAAGTTTGTTATAAATTTCTTATTTCAAATTTAACATTTTTTATTTATAACACAACCGCTTCTAACAGTTATTCTTTTGACTCTCATTTGTCGTGTAGGTCTATAAAGCTAATAGACTTTGAAATATCTACTTCATTTTCACCCTTAATTGACAATCCAAAAACTATGAGTATCCCCATCACATTTGATGAAAACACTCCATCCTCATCGGATCCACATCCTCCATCAAAAAGACACTGCCCTCTTCCAACTACTCCAACTCCGTCCGTTCTACCAGTTCAAATTCCCATGAAATCGTTAAACCCTTACCACTCAAACTGGTGCATAAAAGGATACGTCCAAAGGAAAACAACTCTTCGACAGTTTCAGAATCAATACGGACCCGGTAAAGTGTTTGGTTTTTACCTGTTCGATATAGAGGGTGGAGAAATACATATTACATGTTTCAACAATGTCGCAGATTATTTTTTCGACAAAATCCAAAATGGAAATGTCTACATTGTCTCTAAAGGGAATGTAAAAATGACTAATAAGCAATACAACCACTTGAACAATGACTGGGAAATTTTGTTGAATGCAACATCTACCATAGAACATGTTGCCAACGAAAAAAAACATAATCCAACAGTGTGATTCAATATAAAATCAATTGATGATATCAGAACAACAAACGTCAACTCCATTGTTGATATTCTTGGTGTTGTCACAGACATTTCCAGTGTATGCACTATACGTAGAAAAGACGGCTCTGAAGTCAATAAACAAACAGTACAACTTCGAGACATGTCAGGGTATAGCATAGATGCAATCTTTTGGGGAGATAATTTTAATGCCGTGTCACAGGAAATATCCTCCCTATGTGCTACAGGAAATAACCCCATCATTGCAATCAAATCTGCACGTGTTGGAGAATTTAATGGAAAAAATATCGGCACTACAACGAGATCCATTGTTCTTGTAGATCCTGACATTGAAGAGGCCCATGCGCTAAAGTCGTGGTTTAAAAAAGAAGGTTCGACTGCAACTTCTACATCTTTGACAACAAGATCTCCTTTTGGCCACCAACAAAAAAAAATAACAATTGCTGACATTTATAGTATGGTTTCCTTAGAGAAACCAACATTTTTCCAATTAAAGGGCACAATAACAAAAATTGGTATGGATAGTTTTTACTAAATTTCTTGCCCGTCGATTGTTTGTGGGAAAAAATGCATGAAAAAACTTATTCCACAAAATACAGGGATGTGGTTCTGTCCAAAATGCAACGCTGAAGTAAGCGACTGTGATTATAGATACTTATTGAAAATCAACATACAAGATCACACTGGTGAATTGGCTTCAACTGTTGCTTTCGAAGACGCGGGCTCTACAATTCTTGGAAATAATGCCAAAGACTTCTATCTATTATCTTCAGATCCTGAACTGATCAAAGAAATTGTCTCTAGAGCTCTATGGATAGATCATATCTTCACACTATCGGTGAAGACATAAACTTTTAAAGAAGTCCCACGATTGAAATGCGTTATCATAAAAGAAGAAAAACTGCATTTCACGACAGAATGCAACAACATCCTTCGAGAAAGTCAGAGCATCTCGACATTGTAGATAAATATTGCAGAATGTATTCCTTGCTTTTTGGCAATTCCTATTGTCCAATTTTATAAATACAACTTTACAAGATATATTGTTGCATGTCTTCTTATGAAATTTTCTTATATACCATTGAAATAAATATTCGTTCTCCATTTTATCTAGCATTATGTGAGTAGACAAAATCACATTTTTTTTTTCCTTTTATTAGCTTTACACATGAAACTACCTACATGTATGCAGAAAAAATACTAATACGTTCTTTCAAAAACATTTCTCAAATAAAAAAATTCACATGGCATTGTTCAGAACTTAGATTTTTTTCCCCTTCTTTCGCTTTCGCTTGCATTTTTTACCCTTCTTTCGCTTTCATACAATAACATGGTTGTTGTCTCCAAATAACATTCTTCTTTTCCCCTCCCTTGCTTATAGGTATCATAAATTTTTCGAATGGCTTCTTCTTCTAATAATGAACGTGCTCGAAGATACTATGCAACAAATAAAGAACGAATAAATGCACGGCGCCGTGAGCTTTACCAAGCAAAAAAAAAACATCATAGAATGTCAAAAACACAAAAAACAAAAGGGTGACCAACCTTCCTCGTCTGAAATGGCCCACCCTGAAAACAATCCTCCCTTGCAATTATCAGACTCTTTATCTTCTTAGCAAACCTCTCAAACAAATACATCCATGCCTCATTGCCCTAACCCCTCCTTCGCACATGCTTTCAACAACGTTTATACTGATCAAGCACATCGAGATTTCTGTTCAAAGCTTGATAAACTTCCACCTAAATGCCCATGCTCCATTTGTCTTGAATCATATCCTGGAATACATATCCGCAATTCCAACCACATGTACTGCTGCTCCAGATGCGTCTCTGAAACAAAGGGTCATCGCTTCTCATTATCAAACAACATGGACCCTGGCCCTCAATTAGCTACCCTTACGTCTCTTTCACAAATAGAAGAAATGCTTATTGCTAGGGTTAACCCTATACTGCAGGTAACACATGCACGTGGTGGCCAGTATAAATACAGTGGCCACACAATTTGTTTTCCTCAAGACATTACAAAAATCGCAAACATGTTGCCACGACGTGTTGAGCACTTGGACATCCTAATTGTCACGCGTCATAGTAATGACCATAAAGCTTATGATTTCATTGTCAGTAGACATCGCGTTCTCGCTGCATTGGAATACAAATTGGCTAATGACCCATACTATAAGAATGTTCGTATTGATTCCAACGCACTGGCATCCTTACCAGCAATCCCCATCGATGTCTCCTCCTCCCTTCACCATTCCAATACTACAGAAACCACTGTCCGCCTTCCACTTGAACCACCCCATGAGCTCACCGAAGATTTCACAGACCCATCCACTGGCCAAACATCATCGTTCATACCCATCATACCTAATACAAATACAGAAATCCAAGAAATCCGCCATTATTTGCATGCTTACAACCACCAATCTGATACTACAATTGAGTGGCCAACAATTGGTTTATCGCCAGTCAATGAATACAACACAGAATGTCTACTCTCTATGGCTTTCCCCGCCCTTTTCCCGACAGGCGCTGCAATGCCAAATCAGCCAAGAATGAAAGCAGTGCAGTTACATGAATATGCACTTCATCTCATACGTTACTATGATAACAAATTTGGAAGCCACCCACACTTTCGTTATTACATATATAATCTCATGATGTGGCATCGCAGTCAAGCAACAACGCCGATTTTTGTGAAAAAAACATCACAGATAACTTTCCAATATCTATTCAAGATCTGAACATTCGATTAGAATAATTTCCAGATGAGCAATTGGCAGAGCAAGTCATGCGATTCGGTAGCTCTTTACGTGGAACAAGGTCATTTTGGCACAAAGCAAAAAATGAACTAATGGACATGATATCTCAACTCGGTTGTCCGACGTTCTTCTTCACATTAAGTGCAGCTGATACAAAATGGCATGATCTTCATGCAGTCATGCCCGGATGTCTTCCTACTGATATTGTAAAACAACAAAAGTGGAGAAATGATAACATTATCTCTAACCCACATTTAACATCACTATATATGCACCATAGATTCACAGCATTTCGTGAGATTATCTTAGAGAAACACTTGAATACAAAATATTACTGGTACAGGTACGCATTCTACCGCATTTTTTTTCCTCCAAGAACTCTAAACAACATTCCTCACCTATTGCAACATTATCTTACAAAACGCATACTTGTTAGGTATGAATGGCAACATAGGGGATCTGCGCACATCCATGGTTTCCTTTGGATAGAAAATGCACCTGATATGGAGAATCTCAACTGGGAAGACACAGAAGTAGTCGATATTACAAGGCAGTTCTTTGACAAATATATTTCCGCTTGGAACCCTCGTGCTCCTTCGACTTCAAACCAACCAAATGCTTGGACAAATCCCGAAGACCCTTGCCTATTGTCCACACCGCAAATCTTTTGAACCAATCCTTTCAGTGACTATGAACAGCTCGTCAATTGTGTTGAACGTCACACAAAATTCTCAGAAATCACGTGCCTAAGAAAAAATGGATCCTCACTCCAATGTCGTTATAAAGCACCGTGGGAATTACATCCAAAATCGGCCTTATTCATTGATTCCAATGGCCAAAAAACATACACCCCTGCTTGCTACGACAATCGACTCAATAGCCATAACCCTACCATCCTATCTATTTGGCGTGCAAATGTTGACTGCCAACCAATACTCTCCATACACGCTGTACAAAAATATATCGCCAAATATGCATCCAAAGCAGAAAAAAATCTGAAAGCTTCCACCACATGCTACATAGAATTGTCCTAGCTTCACCGATTGCTGACCCAGCAACATCCGCATTTCGAAAATTTCTTGCAGAAGCCCTTGTTGATCGTGACATTGGAGCACAAGAAACCTACCATATGCTGCAAAAATTACCATTAACATTATGTAGTCGGCCATTCATTTCTTTAAATGTAAACCAAAAAATTCTTATGCGCCTTCCACAAACGAACACCACCTCCACTACATCCCCGCACTTCATAGATACATATATCCAGCGCCCTTCTACCCTAGATTCCACATCACTAATAGAATTGGCAAGATCCTGGTCATATGATCCTCGTCGCAAAACAAACAAATGGAAACAAAGGCCTACACAAGCAATTGTTCGGGTCATACCACGTTACTCCTCCATACCATCCACAACAGAACCTTGCTACGCTGACTTTTGCAGGGTTGAACTTATGCTATACAAACCTTTTCGCCATATCGTACAAGATATAGGAGATTATGCTACAGAATTCATCGCAAATTGGCAAACATTTCGTCCATTCTACAATCCTTGGCATCAACACTGCACACTATCTGATATTGAATCTGTCACAAATGATACCTCAACTATAAATGAAGCCAATCCAACAGACACCATGGAAATAAATGAATGGGAATTACTTTCCCAATTACACCCTACAAATGAGCTTCTCATAAACGACCTTGACATGCTTGGTCTTCTTGGCTTTAATGACACCCATAACTGGAATCATACCACTATCCCATTGGATCTACAAAATAATCCAATACAATTCATTGAGAATAGCCGCTCCATCCACCGCATTCTTCAAACACATCAACATACCCTGCCGACCCTTACTACATTATCTCCAATGCAAAGAAAAGCTCTAAATATTATTTTTAATCATTTTTCTAGGAAGGATTATTTACCCGCTCTCAGAATGATAATACAAGGCACTGCTGGTACGGGAAAATCCCTCCTTATTAATTGCATCAAAGATATGCTCATAGGCCTTGCAAGCCTGGAACCTTCACCGATCATGCTCCTCGCCCCTACAAGGGTTGTTGCCTTCAACATACAAGCATCGACAATCCATTCTGCTTTGCACCTTCCTATAAAGGATCTTATGCCGTTAGAAGGTAATGCTCTTGCAAAATTCCAAGAAGAACTCAGGCATATAAGATACATACTAATCGATGAAATGAGCTTCATTGGGCCAAAGCTTCTCAGCCATATTGATGAACGTCTTCGCGAGGCATTTCCCCACCAAAGAAACACTCCTTTCGGTGGTTGTTCCATAATATTGGTTGGTGATCTCGGTCAGCTGCCACCCGTCAAAGACATACCTCTATATGCAGGGACGAGCCACGGAAGCGCACTGTGGAACACCTTCAACACAGTCATCACATTAGACACAATATTTCGTCAACAAGGTGACGACATCGCACAGGTTACTTTCAGGAACATTCTCCAGAACATTAGAGATGCAAATCCAACAATCGACGACTACAACGTACTCATGTCACGCACAGATTCCTTTTTATCAGAAGAAGAAATATGTTCATTCCATGATTCCATGCATCTATTTCCAACAAATGCTCAAACAATGGTCCATAATAAGCAAATGATGAAATCTCTAAACACCCCTATCACACGATCCATTGCTGAAGATGACAACACATATTCCAGTGTTTCCTCTGAAGACGAGCAACTTGAGCAAATTGTATTGCTATGCAATGGCGAAAAAGTTATGTTGACTTCCAACCTTTGGGTTTTAGCAGGTCTTGTTAATGGTTCCCTTGGAAAAATTGTAACCATCTTTTACAAAGAATCAACTGCACCACCACAAATTCCAACATTTGTTGTCGTAGATTTCCCCATGTACATTGGGCCTCGTTGGGATGAAAGAAACCCCACTCACTTGCCTATTCCAGCAGTAAAAAGAAATGGCCGTGCACAAATTCCACTGAAGATGGCTTGGGCTTTAACCATACATAAATCTCAAGGTATGACACTCTACTGAAATCAGGTTCGTTTGGCTATCACTGTCGACAATGAATTGCAGCGGCGAACCCTTCACCCACATCTATGAGTGGAAAAGATGCTCCCCCTCCTCCAGATCTTCAGGCTCATTCTTCTGGATCTTGGCAGTGGAAACAATGGCGCTAGCTCCGCATCAATGATGTGCTTCCCTTTGCCATTCCCCTTGTCAGGTTCTGACGCAGGGTCAGAACATGCATCTGATTCAGAAGCCTTCAACTTGGCCACCAACGACTGCTTGGTCCGAAACTCACTTGTGTTGTGAGTGGGACTCTTGTGGAACTCACACCACTTTCCCATGTCCTTCTTCGACTGTGGTGTTGTTCTTTTCTTGTGGCTTCGACGGGTTGGGTCACCCAGCCTTAGCTTAGCGAAGCCGCAAGAAAAGAACAATACCATGAAGCTGAAGAAGGACACAGGAAAGTGGTGTGAGTTCCACAAGAGTCCCACTCATAACAGAAATGAGTGTCGGACCAAGCAGTCGCTGGTGGCCGAGTTGAAGGCTTCCGAATCAGATGCATGTTCTGACCCTGAGCCAGAACCTGACAAGGGGAATGGCAAAGGGAAGCAGATCATTGATGCAGATCCCAGTGCCACTGTTGCCACTGCCAAGATCCAGAAGAACGAACCTACAAATCCAGAAGAGGGGGAGCGTCTTTTCCACTCACAGATGTGGGTGAAGGGTTCGCCGCTGCAATTCATTGTCGACAATGGCAGCCAAAAGAACCTTATTTCAGCAGAGGTTGTGAAGCAGTTGGGCCTACTGACTACACCGCACCCGCAGCCGTACAGTATCAGGTGGCTTCACGAAGGATGAGATCTGAAAGTTCATCAGCAATGCTGCCTTCCCTACAGCATCAAGCCCTTCACAGACGAGGTATTGTGTGATGTTACACCTCTGGATGTTTGTGATGTACTATTAGGCCAGCCATACTTGTGGAGGCGACATGCTGTGTATGAGTCAAGGCCTCGTGCTGTTGTTATTTCTTTGAATAATTCATTATACAGGATACCAAAGGTAGCCCCACCTATTGCCACCTCTTTGATCACTACTAAGAAAGGCATCAAGCTTATCTCCCAGACCAGGAAATTCATCTAAAGTAAGGGGAGGATCGTTGCTACACCCATGACCCCTGCAAAGGGTTCCTCCATGCAGCAGCAGCAGCAAAGGGATACGGTCATGACAGAACACAGGAACAACTTCTCCTCACCCACAGGGGTACCACATAAGTTTCAGGTGGGCAACAAAGTTTGGTTACATCTGCAGAGAGAACGCCTTACTAGAACCCATCAGAAACTCAGACCACTCCGACATGGTCCTTACACCAATACCAAGGCTATGGGCAACAATGCTTTGAAGCACAACATTCCCCCATTCCTTTGCTTGCACCGAGTGTTCAATGCGGACCATTGTCGACCATGCTTCCCACCATTGCTGGACACATCAGAGATTGCAGAACAGCTCACCAGAAACCCAGATCAGCAGAAGCTTCCTCATATCAGGGATGAACTCAACACAATGGGGACCATTGCTTCCTAAGGGGGGAGGAATGATCCAGTTGGATGTTGGTGGCCACTCACCTATCCCATTTGGACCCCCAAAACTGTCTCTTTCAGCATTTTCAGTTTCCTAAATTGTAGCACAATTTACTATTTTTAGCAGTTTTTCAGGTCCTAAACTTTCGGAGCCGTTTTGAGGCCCTAAACGACGTTTTTTGGGAAATCTGGGGCAACATGGGTCCATGGACCGATGTTGCCTTCCAAAGTGGTAGTGCTCGGATAGATCTTTCTAACGAGCTATTGTACGCGTCAAACGGAGATCGTATGCCAAAGTTACAACCCCAGGAAATTGATGTACCAATTTACCCAAACGGGGCCCACAATTTGGCGTTTCATCTTCTAAGGTTAGGTTTTGGAATGTTAAGGGTTTTCCATTGTTTCTCAACAATAAATAGGCCTTCGAGCCTCATTGTAACATAGTTCATAGGCATGTAGCTGCCACATCTCTTCTCAGAGATAAGCTACCATCGCCCTAGCTGGTTTATTTCAACTTCTGTTTGTAAGCATATTTCAGTATTTTACAGTAATGAAATGAAGTATTATTTCCGCTGCATATCTGTCTTTATGGTTATCTCTGTATTTTATTGCGTTCCTATTTAAGTCCGGATCAAGATGGAATGGATGCACTCCTAAGCAATAGCAATTGCATCGTGTATAGACCTATTGTGAAGAAATCCAAATTGTTCCCTGGATACATGAGCAGAGAGGATTCCTTTGATCCGTTTTGTTATGACCTTCGCTATAAGCTTTTATATAATATTTCATAGAGAGATCAACCTGAAATCTGAGAAAGTGGTAGGTGTATTGACTTTCGGTATAAGGGCTATGAAAGTACACTGTATAGCTCCCGAAATGAACCTCCTTGTCAGGGATTCCTCGACCATATCCTGAATTTCCTATCCCATAAGCTCAAAAAAGTGCAAAATGATTTCAACCATCCAGCCATCAGGGCCAAGGCACTTGTCCATGATAAAGGATTTCAATACTGAGAGAATTTCTTCTTTGGAAACTGGTCTAGAGAGTGCAACATTTGCTTCGTGATCAAACATCCTTGGATATTCCTCAGCACCCCAGAGTTGATTTTCAACGAGGACCTTACCTCTGGTCGTAAAAAGATTATGGCAATATTGTACTGCTTCTTTTTTAATCTCAACATCGGAATAAATATAATTACCATCCACCCCCTTTATGCTCCAAATTGCGTTGATATTCTTCTTGTGGCAGGCATCACAATGGAAGAATTTTGTGTTGTGATCCCCCTCACGGATCCAAATGGCCCTAATTTTTAGTCTCCAAGTATTTTCCTGTATCAACAATATGAGTTTTTTTCTTTCTTCTAAAATCTTCAACCTTTCTAATATATGCGAAGAGGGTGGCACAACAGACAGATTCTCTCCAATCTCTCGAATTTCACCGACCAATGCCTTTAGTTCCTTATATAGCCTAGTCTTCTTCTTTCGCTCCCAAATGTGAACCTGGCTCTTAAGCGCATTTAATTTCATAGTAATAAAATCCATGGTTGATCGTCCTAGCTATGCATCAAAGGATTTCCAGACACTAGAAACTAGTCTGTTAAAATTTTCGCCTTCCAGCCAAATTATATTGAATTTGAAGGGGATGCCCCTCCTAACTGACTATGCTTGCTATTGCAGGACAATAGGAAAATGATCAGAGATATATATCTTCTTGACCCTTGATCTTAAATTACCAAAAACTTCATACAAATTTTGATATACCATGAATTAGTCAAGTCGTTTCCCAATATAATCGCAGCCACTTCTACCAATGTGTCAAGTGAGATTGATGGGAACAGGGCTAATGTCCACCAAATGGTTTTCATCAAAGAGTGTGTTGAGTCGATCTGAGAGAGGGTCACCACGAAACTTGAGCCCCCAACACTTGCCCCTGGATAAAACTGCATTGTAATCACCTGCAATGATCAATGATCCGATCTTTAGAAGATTTGAGGACTCCACTCTATCCAAAAAACCATGTCTACCATCGTATGGAGCATAAATGCTCCAAATGTGGATCTTCTCTACCAAATCCCGAATATGTACAGAAAGCAAAATTCCAACAAAAAACTTGTGTGCCTTGAAATTTGCCCAATATGGATCCCAGAGTGCCACCAAGCCACCTGACAAACCACATGATTAAACTGCAACCATGCACCAATTAGGACATACCAGTCAAAAATATGCTAAGGATCTCACATAATCAACCTTAGTTTCTTGTCTGAGAACAATGAAAGGTCGCACAGAAAGGACAAGGTGATGCAAGGACATCATTTTAGTGGTGTCCCCCAGGCCACGCATATGAAAAGAGAATATGTTCATCATGGCCCAGTATCAGAGGGATTGCACACTCTAATGGCCCCAGATGAAAAGGAATCAAGGATAGCAACATCATAAAGTCCAACAAATTCATGAAAAATATGTTTCCCCGATGATTTCCCCCATAAGTGTCTACTGCCCTTGCCTCCCCGACGATGGGTAGTAATTTTTTTGGCCGACTTAGGGCTAATGACAGGTGAGGCGGTGAGAGTTTTTCCATTGTGAACAGTAAGGGCATAGAGGTCCATTGTCGGATTGAGCATCAAGAATTCCAAGTCACTTTCAACTGATTTGTGTGGTGATAAGGGAGGTTGTGGCTTTGATGGGGGTGGAAGGGGGGGTAAAGGAGAGTCAGAAGACGTGGGTTCATATATAGATGGATGCACCAAAAGGGAAGTCACAGAGGGGTCTGCAGAGGGGTTTGTAGACGATGTATTTAGATGTGAAGGGGAGAGGGGAACCGTGTCAGCATCGGGTACTATGGGATGCCCAACATAAGGCATATTAGGGCGCAGTGAAATAGGAATTTGGGTCCCCTCCGGACAGGAATCCAACATAATATGATGCGAAGGAATAAAAGAATCAAAATGGACTAAAACAAATTGATTCCAAAATATAAAAGGCTTATCAGAGGATGTGGATATGCCTTTATCAGTCTCCGGCAGAGGCCAAGAAAAAGAAATATGCGCTCATTTGCTGCATGTAATCTATCGCGATGCATAATACCTCTGCCATGAAAACGCCTGGGGCATATATCCAATAAATGGCTTGTTTGGTGGCATAGTAAACAACAAAAAGGAATGTCCCAATAATCAATCATTTGTCTGATGCAAAGAGTGTCCCATTCCAAATCATGCTCTCTAAAAGACCCTCAATATAATTCACTACAACCAAAATCCAAGCTACCCTCTTGTCACGTGCACCCAAGATTCAGGGATCCATGTAAACAAAATGTCCCACCGCATTCCCAAGCTCCACCAGGGCTTGCCTGGCCCAAAACTGAACCAGCAATCTGGGGATTTTAACCCAAACAAAGTTATTCGTTGGGGTGTCCAGAAGTGGGTTAAACCCAACATACCATCTGCTAAGTTGAAGAAAACTTTGTCCCTGAACCCATGGGTTCATTAAAATGCGCTTTGAATCATCCTTATGCAAGAAATGGAAGTTATACCACTAATTTAGTAATTTACTCATCTTTAGCGTGTATCCCAGAATAGGCACCCACTGAGAAGATACCCACCCCACCATGTCCATGTCCCAAGTGCCTGCAAAGAACCACCTCCCTAGTAGTTCCCAGTTTTTTAAACTTACCACTCTATCCCACAAGACATCATGTCCAAAACTCAACAATTTTGGTTCCACTGCACATTTGATGTTCTTGTTCCGCCTTCCTCGATGGCCCGTAGGTCCAAGGAACTATTGTCGAAGGTTAGGGTCCTCCACAGGCAAGGGATTTGCAAGTGTACATTGATCCGACATCAAGGTGTTCCCCCCATGCAATAAGGGTGATTTAGCACCTCGGGAATGGGCGCAATGCATGTAATTTCACTCAACGTTTAACGTGGCATGCACAAAAGCCTCCTGAATGGATATGTCAACATCCAGTGAGTCAATAATCCTCTCCATCATCATCTGCCAAGGATGACAGTGTGGACACCCCAGGAAATAAGTACCAAACTGTCCCAGCTGCCAGAGGGAAACAAACACCACCCTCGCACTATCTAGGGATCAGTAAGTGATGCCATCTTCCAAGGACACCCATAAATGTGAAATGATATGATACCCACCAAATCTAGGCAGGCCCTTATATGGAAAATAAAAAACCCTCTACCAAGATTGTTCATCAGCTAAGGATCATAGATTGAAGATCCGCAGCAAGTACAACACACCTAAAATAAATGAGAAAGACCCACCGAATGTATAACTATAGATAGAAACGGTTGCCTCCCCGAGAAATATACCCAGGATGGATATAGACAGACCAGAAGGTCAAAGTTGTAAAACTCCCAAGGATGACGTAGACATTAAAAAACCTAGATCCGCAACATGCAAGATCCCACCAAACCTCAAATGTAATGTTAGAAGCCTAGGATACCTTGAGGAACGTGGAAAATAATAACACCTATGTATATCTCCACCCCCAAATTTACGCACCTGAGATATCTAGTATCGTCACCAGCAACACAGTGCTTTAATGAGAAACAATCTGGTCGATATGTCACCAAAAAAAGGCGGTTGAGAAAATTTGTCACCCGAGCGCCACCGTCCTAGAGTTGCAGCTCAACAACGTCTCACCAAAACTGGCAAGTAAACTAAGAATCATGAAGAGCAAAGGGATCCTCAGACAATACTAACAACAACAACAACACCAGCAACCCAAGATCCTCCACTACCTATGGCAACATCTAAAACTTATATCTTTGAAGGGTCGCGAGATATTAAAAGAACTTATCCACTTCCTCTACAAAAAACGAAGGTCTTTCTGATCTTGTTGCACCTGAGGCTCAATGTCATCCCCCACCAAATCCCTTATAAAAAATTCCCTCCAGACGTGCATTGGTCCTCTAGTGAGAATATCGCAAATATCCTACCCAAATGAGTATCACGATATATATTGCACAAAGAAACAGCAATATAATGTGTATCAATTCAGAAGTGGAAAAGGAAACATTCCTAATAATGAAAGACCTTGTGTCCACCCAAGAAAAACAAAGTATCCAGGCCCAGCAAAAACAATATCCACCCCACCACCATCAAACAACACCACAGGGCCGGGAGAAGTCCACCCAAAAACCCCACACTTTCAAAAACCCAACCAACAATTCAGGTGCACAATGGGAAACAAAAGAAAAACTTTTCTGAGATGATTCCTCAAATATCCATATGTCCCCACTCACAAACCAAAATCCATGTGTTCCAATTCACAAACCACAGTTCAAAGAATAGTTGTATTCGGGAAAAAAAATTCCATGGTTACTCGGACCATCAAGAAAACAAGCATCTCCCATGATGTCGCACAACCTAGTTTGCAGAAGCCGACAAACATTTTATGTATTGTTAAATAACCATAGTCACATGCATTGAAGCATCGAAGAACATATACAACCAATGTCCAAAAACACCTTAGCTAGAATCGAAACAGTTGCTTAACACCAAGTCGATATTTATGCCCAATAGCTTTTTTCTTGTGACCACTAAAATTCAATTATAGCTATAGTAATTACATAAATAAAATGAAATCAAAACCCAAATAGGCTAAGAGCCTTCAATTAAGGAGTAGTGATGGCTTCATATTATGCTTTGCATACCACTAGGGCCACAGATGATACATGCTACGAATGGAGTTCGATTCACTTCCAATGATCCATTTGAATTCCACATGTCCACTTGCAATCATTGATTCCAACTAGGAAAACTCACATGCCAAATTCAGGGTTATGGTTGGTTCACCATTACAACAATCGTATTTATGTGAAATTCAAGTTCACGTGGCCTCAACATTCATGTTGAGTATTGAAAGAAAATGATACTATATAACGCATTAAGTAAAATGTGATCCACTTTCTATAACTTTTTGACTTCGATGGTTGAAGTATTATGGATCATTCATTCATTTCAATGGCTACTTTAAAATCCATGGATAATATGTATGTTCTTGTATAGGTGTTATTGGCTTAGCTATAGTAGAATTGAATATTTATTTGAATGTGGAATCTTTGCATTTAAGCATTTAGATTTTATTAGGTATTGTATTTGAAGTTAGAGAATTGATTTAAATTGGTAGTTGTTGTATTTGGCAACAGGATTATGGGTGTAGAAAGTGGACTTACCATAGCTATTGAGGTTGGTGTTAATGGTGAATTGAAGAGAAAGATTTAGATTTGAAATGAATAGATGACCAAAATATATCTAGAAGATAACATTTGGGTAGAAGAATTAAATGGTGGGCCATATCCAAAGCGTTAGACTCTTAGTTACCCCATTGTGGTCTATGACGAGAGACAACCATATGGTGGTGTGCTCCACCCCAATCTCCTTTGTGACTTCCTCCACGATTTCAAGGGAAAAACCATATTTCCTATCAATGCTTCCACTATATTCATTAGATCCATCGTTGATACCATCACTAAGAAATTGGTGGTTTAGTAACTATGAGTTATATGTATATTCACGCCATTAAAACTTGTTGGACACCTAATCCTCTATGGGTTAGTGTGGAAGCCGAATAGACTAAAGGATTCCAAGAGACCACTTGGAATATGAATCCAAGGGTCACACCATGTACTATAAATGTATATCATTTGTTAATAATAAGTGTACTCTCATGTTTTATCTTTCATACTCTTTCTGCCATGTGTGTGTTTAACATGGTATCAGAGCGGGCGATCTCCTGCCCTGCTCAAGTATGAGCCACTTGTTTATGTGAGCTTGTTTTTCTGTGGCCTTTATGTGCATGTCAATCCTGCACCTCTACCCATAATCCTGAAATAGTAAAATTGGCATCCTAGGTCTACAAATTCAAATGTTTTATATCAGCCTACGTTACCAGAGAAACCTCCTTCACTCAGCGTTATTTGTGCCATTTCTGTCATTTCCATCGTGATAAATTTGCTCGATTTTGGCAGCACTGCCCTGTCCAAAGAATATGCTTCTGACTGTTTACAACACTTGACTTCGGGCCATGAAATCCTGTGTCGGACGGTGGTATCCGAGGGCGGAATTCAACACCTGTTGAAGTACTTGGACTGCTCTCCTCCTTGTGGGTTCTGACAGAGGTAGCCCATTCACCTCCTCCCACTGCATACCACCGTCACCATACCTAGAGAAAACAACTATTGTCATTCTATTCTACTCAGATCTGAGGGATGCGATATTTGAAACCGGGGCATTGGAAGTCTACGCTCAAACTCGTTCATCGCTCTCCTAAACGAGCTCATTCTGACTTAATTTCCTCGAAAGAATTCAAGATCGGTTATGCGCGTTGGAATAGAGCGTTGAATAAATTGTGTTTAAGCCTTCTCTGTAGTGATTGAATGCCATGAAAATATTTGTGTGTTGATTCCTTTTGGTGCACTTGTGTGTAAGTGGCTGCTCGGATCCAGGCGTGGAGAACTAACTGCGTTGTGAATGGCACTCGAGCTCTGACTATTGTAAGAATTGCACAGGTTGGAGCAGTTGTGGGCTACCTGCATGTTTCTATCAATTGTGGGGTTCACTTAACAAGAATCTCATAACTAAATTTTGGGGAGACATAACAGTTGCAAGAATAATGAGCAGATGTGAGTGTTAATGACGAAAATATTTAGAGGAATCCTTTGCAAAATGTCATTGCTGCAACGCGACAGATCGATCATGATTTGCCACGGACTTTCCCTTCTCATCCCTGGTTGGATACTCTAGAGGGACATGAATCTCTACGAAGGGTGCTTGTTGGATACGTCGCCTCCTTATTTGATTTTGTGAAATTTGTTCCCCAATAAGATGCGCAAGCTTTGTAGCTGGAATACACCACAAACTAGTTGAAGAGAAGGAGACCCTCAGGAACACTCTCAACTATTTGGCAGTCACAGTTGCGTTCAAAGGCGTCTTCTCATCTTTAGATGGATGGTTATGCTAGAGGTTGAGCACGTGAAATTCTTGATGGTTTGTGCAATGGAGGAAAACACTTCATTCAATCATGACTGAAACGATTAATTACAAGGCACTCCTCGGTAAGTAAATTCGCCCACCTTATATAAAGAGAGTTACAAAACCTCTGTTTGAAGAAGGTGAAACGTTTTTGGGAACAATTCTTTATTTGGCAATTAATTAAATAAAGTAAGCAATTGGGCATGGTTACATCGTTGAATATGTGTTGTCCAAAAGAACTGTGTGGAGAAAGAATTTGCAATACATTGTATTTCTGAATACAACGTTGAATGCTACCTGTGATACCTCTGCTTCATACGCTGGTTGTGAAGGTGGTTTGAACAATGCGACCATCGTGCAATGTGATATGATGTTGCGTATGCATTGGTCATTCTGGTATGCTTCTTTTGAAGTGTGTTGAGTTTGTTGAAGACTCTTGGAAATGACTAGATATCAAATGGAGCCAAGTTTCATTGATATCTGAACGTGGGTCAGATTTATCACTTCAGAACTTAGACTAAAATAGGATTTTAGAGGTTCTGTCTTTAAGGGAAGAAATAAGGCTTCCTACGCTGGCCATCCCAGTTTACGCTGATCAGACTTGCCAGTGAAAGTAGTCTCTCACAGTGTTATTTGGTTACCCACAGTTATATATAAAAGAACGCATTGCATGGATGGGAGATACATTGTTTGGAGTTGAACGCAGAAGGTGGATGCTAGAATGCTGTGGATATTTTCACTGATAGTGTGGCTGCTTCATTGGCACAAGAATTTCAAGGGTTAATTTCGAATTCTTCTCACAGTCACTTCTTCAGATCTGCGTGGGTCCCTTTCCACAGTCAAAAGTGGTTTTGTTACATCTATTGGGCCTGAAAACTTTGTGTAAGGTGCAACTGGTCTCATCATCATCTTGAACAACTCAGAGGTTGTTGTGTTGAAGAGAAAATTCCAAATTGAAAGGTCACTCCTAGTTACTGGATTTGGCTATGAACATGATGAAGCTTGGGAAGAAAATATTTATCTTTTTAAATAATTCACTCACGTCAGCAACTTAGATATTGCGCTAGTATGCATAGTGTACACATGATCAAGCAACGGGTTAGTAGCATGCACGCTATTGAAGTTGTAGAGCCTGCTCACAAAGGAAAGAGCAATGTGACAGACCAATTGTGTGGGCTCATTGATTACTGCATATAGTTAGCTTTAGAATTTTCCTCAGTTAATTGGCATTGTTTATTTGAACCTGTTTGATCACTGTTTCCATTTTCATTAGTGTTTTCATTATTTTCTAGTTTTCACCTTCAACTCAATATCATTTTCTAAAGGCTCTATATCTCCATTGAGCTTGATCTTACCCTTGAATATTTTACAGCATCTATGTCATTACAATAATCCATATCAAATCATCGATTTTGTCGAGAATGGCCAAATTTTATGAAGTATTAGAGTTATTGGAACCTTTGATACAATCTAATGTCGATGGACAATGAAAATAAGCAAAGACTCTCTTTCAGACATTCAAATTTGTCTACAAAATGCACAAGAGAAAATTGAATTTTTGCAGCTTGAATCTCAACTACAGCAAGAAGAATTACAGCAGTGGAGTCATCATTCTGAACCTATTTCTGTTCAGAAGATTGAAACTGACTCCCATAAGCAGCAAGTTGATTCAGATCTAGTGCCCAATGAAGTAGCAGAATTTCATGCAGACACAGAACTTCAACCAACACTTTCCAAGCCCATCATCAAACCTTGTGAAGAGCTCGTCCATAACAAACATAAAACTGGTCTTGGATATGACAAGGATGTTTCCTTTCATATTCCAAATTACTCAAAGCCCATCCAGTTTCAGAGTGCTAGATTCTTTCATGACAGTTCACCTTCAACTGTTCCAGACTCTGCCCCTCTTCAACAACAACAGATTGTGAAATGCCAACACTGTGACCGAGTTGGCCATTTGAAAGATCACTATTTTGATCTTCATCCATGTAAGCACTGTCATAAAACCAGTCATTCTTCAAACAAATGCTTCAAAGACAAACTCCTGCAAGAACAAAGATTCATCTTGGATGGATCGCTTCTTGGCAATGGGCATCAACAGGCAAGAAGATATTACAGTCACATGTCAGAACTTGTTCTAGAGTATTGAACAGTCCTGCAGCTGAGTTTTCTCCATCATCTCACCTTGTATCTGACAGGGGGGGAAATGATGGTCATCTACAAGCTTCAAAGTCACATCAAGAGAGCCTGAGCCACAACCTGCAATACCATATTCAGAGTTGTAGCTAGAGACAAACATGCCCCTGAGCATGCCTTCATTCGGTGATACCTCTTCAAAGAATTGGGACACTTCCTCTAGTAGAAGACTTCAGCTTCTTGCCAGTTTTGGAAGAGTTCCAGGAATTGTATTAAGCATTCCAGAGTTAGTGGTGATCCTTAAACCATCACAGTTTGAGACCTCCCTTTTCAGGTTGAGATTCTCCCTTTTATGTGGGGTGAGACCTCCCTTTCATGGTTGAAGGTTTCCCTCTTCAAAACAATAGGAGCACTTCCTCTAGCAGAAGACTTCAACTTCTTGTCAGTTTTGGAAGAGTTCTAGGAATTGCACTAAGCATTCCAGTGTTGGTGGTCATCCTTAAACCATTGCCCTTTATACCAACATTTCAGAGAGCACATTTAGCCTAGTGCTGCCATGCTTTTTTGCACGTTTTGTATTACAGCTCTCTTCTTGGACTCATACATAACCCTTCAGACTAAGGGGGGGAATGTTGGACACCTAATCCTCTGTGGATTAGTGAGGAAGCCGAATAGACTAAAGGAGTCCAAAAGACCACTTGGAATATGAATCCAAGGGTCACACCATGTACTATAAATGTATATCATTTGTTAATAATAAGTGTACTCTCATGTTTTATCTTTCATACTCTTTCTGCCATGTGTGTGTTTAACAAAACTCATTAACATTATATTTGTTACCACTTTTCCAAACTAATCCACCATTTCAAACATATCTACCATTACCAAGGTGTAGGGTTCAAAACAATTGGCCCTAAATTCTTGTGGAATCAAAACATGTTAATGCTCTAGTGGACATATGGTGTGTACTATAGTGGTCATACTCTTTCAACCATAAAATCCTGCATTATGTACCAAATATTATAAAAGGACATAACATAATGAAATTTAAATTTTTGTCATATATATATATATATATATATATATATATATATATATATGTTATTGATGTTTTAATTCTATTATGTTATGTACTTGAAGATATACATCTTCATTGTGAGTTAGATAATAAAAAATATAAATATGACATGTTTGTATCATTTTATTTAAAATATTCCTTTGGCATTCTCTATTTTTAAATACTTTTATTCAAATGTTCAACAAAATGATGAACTGCACTTGTTGGTTCGAAATGCACTGGCCAAAAATTTCTGAAATATAATTTCTATAAAAAAAATTTACTTAAAATATATTCTTATTATTTAATATATTTATGTCACTTTAAAAATTAAAATTATGTAATTAAATATTCCAAAATACTTTATAATATACAATATACCATTTTGTAAAAAATAAATAAAAATTAATATATGATATCACCACAAAATACTAAATTAGAATTTAAAATTAATATAATCTAAATTTATTAAATATATATAAATAATTATAAAAATTAAATTAAATAAAAAATAATATTAAATTAATTTAAATTAAATAAAAAATAAAATTGAATTAATTTAAATTATCTCATATCTAATAAAACAATGCAGGTTACATGCAGGCTTATTATGCTCTAATGTTAAATCTAAAATTAATTTGAAATAATATAATCTAAATTTATTAAATATATATAGATAATTATAAAAATTAAATTAAATAAAAATAATATTAAATTAATTTAAATTAAATAAAAAATAAAATTGAATTAATTTAAATTATCTCATATCTAATAAAATAAAACAATGCAGGTTACATGCAGGCTTATTATGCTCTAATGTTAAATCTAAAATTAATTAAAATGTTCATATTTATGTGATGTATTATAAAATTGATTAAGTTGAAGGCACTTAAATTTAAGTTAATATACTATGAGGCACTTAGAAAGCTAGGAAAGTTGCAACACCGACTTTCCTAGCCTTTTACGATGTCAAAAATATAATGAGCTCGGGAGGCTTCTCTCCAAGCTTTTTGAGAATAGGAATAAAATCTTAAATCAAACTAAATAATTTGTTCCTTTTACGATGTCAAAAATATAATGAGCTCGGGAGGCTTCTCTCCAAGCTTTTTGAGAATAGGAATAAAATCTTAAATCAAACTAAATAATTTGTTTTTTTAGGTCCGATAGACTAAAGGGGTCTTAGTGGATGTTAACTGTCATCCTCATCATCATCATATTTTATTAACAAATTTAGATTAAGGATTTTTTATTAATTTATTTAAATAGTATTGTATTGAGAGAGGTTTTGAAAGACGTAAATAGATGTAATGTAAAACGTGTAAACATTTTTTAGACGTTAGTTCAGTATATTAAATTTATATTAATAGGTTTATTTTATAAAATTAAAATATTTGTAAATATTTATTTATAAAATATTAAAAATAATATAAAAGTTAATATGAGAGATGTTATGATGTGAATAAAAGGTTTATATATATATATATATATATATATATATATATTAAAATTCAATTTGTTATATTGTAAATTTTTTTATTAATAAAATTATGAATAATATTTTAGAAAAAAAAATCATAATATATTTACCATATCAAAAATATATAATATATAAGTAGTTATAAGTTAAAATCTATTTTACATTATAAATTTTAAATAATGATTTTATAACTATACATAAATTTAATTAATAAACACATTAAAAATTTAATACTTAGTCTAAACTTTAAATATAACAATATTAATTATGAATATTCACATCCATGTTACCATAGATTTACTATAGATGTTACAATAGATTTATTATTGCTGAACCATCTCTTCATGCCCAAAAATCATCTCTCACTTCAATCAAAATATTTTATTTGAATTTAATTTTATGATTTTTTTTAATTAAATATAAAAGTAAAAATATTGTAATTATTTTGAGATATATTTAAACCCTCTATCACATTAAAACATATAAGATATAAATAGTAGCTATAAATTAAGCTAGTAGTTTTAAGTGTGATTTTTTGTAAAGTTTTTTGGTTTATTTTCTGATTTAATTTGTCTAGAATTTAGCATGGATTCATTGAAAGCACAAGTTTAAGAGGTGAACTCTTCACAATCTAAGTGCCCCAGGATTTTTGAGGGTGTATATGTAGCCAAAAAATCAATTTAAAGAACACAAATCAAGATTTGGCACAAGTTTAAGAGGTGAACTCTTCACAATCTAACCAGGATTTTTGAGGGTGTATATGTGGTCAAAAAAACAGTTTAAACAACACAAATCAAAATTTGGCCACAAATTTTTTTGTTGGATTCGGCTAAAAATCCCCTGGAAACTCCAAAAAGTCATACTTAAAGACTACTCCTAAATTAAGATCCATTGTACCATTTAAATTAAAATAATAATTTTGTAACCATATTTAAATTTCATTACTAAGCACATAAAAAATTAAAAACAATTTTTTTTATGTAAGTGCTAAATCTAACAAGACATATATATATTGTACCCACTCTAGTTTTGAACTTATGAACTCTTATAAAGAAAAACATGCTCTTAACTATTAAGCTCACTCAAATCAAATCAAATACATCTTAATTTTGGATCTATCAAACTTTGAGAAAAATCTTCTAAAAATGTAAACATTTCCTTAAATTTTTCACTCATAAAAAAAAAATTGTACCTCAAAAAATTTAACCTCTCCACTTAATAAATCTAGAATTAAAATAAATCTTAATTATTACAATAACCATATAAATTAAAATTAAAATTTATATATAGAAAATATATTGTTAATACTTTAATCTGTTTCAAATTTTTAAATTTATAAAACTATATTCCTTTGTTCCAATTAAAAAATCTTCATAAAACTTTATTCCCTTTGTTTTCATCGCCAATTTAAAACCTCTATTTTCATTCAGTCATATTGATGATGATGGTTAAAATCCACTGAGACCAAACTTTGATGTATCCGACCTAAAGAAACGAATTATTAAAAGGTTTTCAGATTAATTATATAAAACATTTTTTAATTAATTAAATATTTTATAATTTGTTATAAAAAAATCTATAATTATATATTTTATAAACTAAAAAATGTCTATGATGTATAAATTAGTAAAAAATGGTGTGGAGATTAATTTTTATTTATTTTAAATTCAAATTTTATAAAATTAAATTGAAAATTAATTTGTGGAAAAAAATAAATTATCTAAAGAATATGCAAGTTTAATTCACTATTTTTTTAATAATATTTCACAGATAGATAAAATTGTTTTTTATAAAATTATAAATTCAAAAATATATAAATCACATAAGTCTAAATTCAAAAGTAGATATGGTTAATATTTTCAATATATTTAATATTAATAAAAAAATTGACTATTAAGCCACATGTAGTTGAATATAATGATAAAATAAGATAATCCTTGAGATGTGTGGTCCAAAAGTTAAATGAGAAATTTTGTTCTTCACAATTTTTTTGGAATCCAATGGGGAATAATACTATGCATGTCTGAGAACTGCTGTAAGCAATATTTATGGGTAGGATGAGAAAAGATAAATTAGTGGGGAAGGTAGCATTGCATGAGAGACGTACCCAAATCAAATACGGCAGAATTGAATTGGGCTACACAACTCCTATCCTGAGGAACAAGGGCCAACTCACGGTCTTCACCTCCTCACCACTTGCGCCCCAAGCCTCCTTCAAACGGGCAACCATTTCATCATCCAGTAGCTCCACTCCCTTGCCCTTAGCAATCTGATAAGCAGACCACGATCTGATCAAAGACTGGTAACCCTCAAACCCCAATTCTTTCGTGGCCCAAAATTTAATGGCAGCTGTTGACGACGCCCCTTCTTCCTCTGAGCCCTCCTGGACAACGCTACGGAAGGGAAAGTCGATCGTTGCGTATTCGCCGTCCACCAGTTGACGCGCGGGCGTCCAAAAGGGGTCAGACGCGCGGTACAGATCCTGGAACACGCGGTCGACGCTAGGGTTCACAACCGCCTGTCTGTTGTAGCCCCAAGCCGCAAACACCCCGCCGGGCTTCTTAAGCACATGCTTCACTTGCCCATAGAAGGTTTCAAGGTCGAAAAAGTGAAGGGCCATGGCGACGGTGACGAGATCCACGCTCCCCTCTGCTCCTACGGTGCTCTCCAGCTCCTCCAACGACATCGCGCGGGGCGTAACCGCGTACTTTATGTTGGGGCGCCTGGGAGCGTAGCTGATCTGCTGCTCGCTCACATCCGTCGCTATCACGCTCTCGAATATCTCAGACAACTGTCAACATCAAAATCAAGAACATCAAAATGAAATGTCATAGCTGCAATTGAAGAAAGAAACAGAGATCATGTTGAATGGTAATGAAAAGCAGATTACAGCAAGTGCAGCTTGACCGCTTCCGGTGCCAACGTCCCAAACCAGACCGTGGTGGGGTGTGTGTCTAGCAATAAAGGAGAAGAGCTCTGGTGGGTATTGGGGTCTGCCATTGGCATAATCCCTTGCTTGCTTGTCAAACAATCCAGCCATTCTTGACTAATCCTTCTTTCAGCCAAGCTCTGCCCTAAGACACAGATAAAAATAAATGGAAGATTCGCTTCACAGGTAGCCTTCATTCATCACTGGCAGGAACAAGTATGCTTTCCCCAATTGGGCATGTCAACATAAAAAACCTTCAAAGGCCACAAACTGTTCAACATTATAACATGGATTGCGTGTAAATGTGCTCCTCTAATTTTATTTTTCAGCCAGCTCATACGACAAATGAAAAGCAGCCGCAGATCCGTCAATTCCTATTTTAAAATCAAATTCATAACTTGCAAAACCGAGTTAATACCTAATTATATATTTTTTAAGTATTACCAGAAAATACAAAATATAGTAATAAAAAATACATTAACAGACTAACACTTCCCCACATACTACATGACCCCAAAACTCAGAATGCAAATATGTCTCCATTTTAAAAGCGGTTGTCTATAATGCGATTTTTTGGAAGCTTTTTCGGTCAAAATCCGGCAGCAATTTATTGGAATCACAAGTTTGATAGCTAGTTTCTGCACAATCAAAGTGTCCCAAGGGTTTTTTAGGGTGTTGAATCCAAATATGTAATTAAAAAACCATTTTAAATAATACAAATCAAGATTTAACCTCAATATTTTCAGCCGGATTCCGTCACCGGAATCTCCAAAAAGTCGCATTATAAACAACTGCATTTTAAAATCGGTTTAAAATTATTTAAAATTTAAACAATTAGTTTTACTTTAAAATTATGTGTGCAATTCATAAAAACAGTAAAGTTTTTTATTTTGGTTTTTTCACTTTTACATTGAAGAGAAGAAAACAGTAAAGGTGTTTTTTTTTTTTTTTTTTTACTTTAAAATTATGTTGGTAATTGATAAAAAAGTAAAGTTGTTTGTTTAATAATGGATAAAAATAACACCGTTTTTTTTTTGGGGTTTTTTTAAGTGGTGAAATTATGGTTAGTGTTTTAAATTAGTAATTATTAAATAGTTATTTTTATATTGATTATAGATTTTGAAATATTTTGAAAATTTAATGGATATGAATGAAGTCAACTGTTTAATATTGTTTATCGGAATTGGTATGAGGCATTTTTCGATGTTGTATAAAAACGTATTTAGGTGTTAGATGGTTCTGGTCTTGCCACATATATTTGGTTTTTTGCATTTTGTGAATAAATGTACAATTGAAGTAATTCTTGGTTAAGTTTAAAATTTTGTTAATAACTTAAAGTAAAAGAAAGTAGAGAGTCATATTCCACGTTTAGTACGATTGATGTGGGTAAATTGTTATGAGAAAAACATTGGTGTTGCACAGGCCATAATTGGAGGTCCATGGTGTGCCATAATCTATGTGGCTTATCCTAGGGCCATGACAACTAGTACCAAAGCAAGATCATATTTTTGCAAATGGTGACACATTCTTATAGTCAAATTGGGATTTTTTTGGCAAACATTGGAGATGACCATAAGCTAAGTAGTCAACTCGTGTTGGCATTATGGTGTGCATGGTTCTCGCGAGTTGATGTTGGCTTTGTTTCATGATGGCAACTAGCTCATGTTGGCATTGATGTCAACCCTATGTAGACTTATTGATGTATTGATGCTTTCCTTGTAGCACGGTTGCAGATGGTTGAGTTGGTTGCGTTGGCATTCATGTCAACCTTATGATTTCAACCTTAATGGTCAAATGTTGGTAGTATGTGGATGATGGTTCCTCATGTGCTAGTTGTGTTTATGTTCTTGTTCATAACCTAGTGCAGGAACAAGAGGATGACTTGTTGCAATTGTGTGTTAGCCTTATGATGATGATGGAGATGTGCCATAGTGTGTTGCAACGATGATTACAAGTATGTTTAGAGGTGTTGCACCATTTGTAGGTGTGAGAGGAGAGTAAAGGACTTGTTGGAAATCATGCCAACCCTTGTTTGTTGGCCTTTAGGTCAACTTGGAATTGAGACTTGGGAAACATGTTTGCCTATTTGTAGTGGTGTCACAAGGCTTAGCAAAGGTTTGGAGAGATGTATAGATGTTGTAGAAGGTGATCCAATAGGTGGCAGAGGTTCAGAGTTGAGAGTCTTATGTTTTTCATTAGGCCCTGCCCCAACCGCATGGACGCAGGCTTTGCGTGCGTTTGAAGGGCTCCAACTGCTGGGAGACAGTTTTGTGCATGCGGCTACAACCAAGAATTGCTAGTCTTGTGGATGTGGTTATGGCTTAACACAAAAATTCATTTGCATTCCTCACACACATCCTAGTTATTTCGACTTGTATGTTCAAGGAAGATTCTATATTAATTGAATAAGGTCGAAATTGGTTGAGTAATTCCTCCAATGGGTGTGAACACCTTTAGTGCACAAGTAGTGATCATTATGGTTGGTTTTCGTTAACTTTGTGCACTCTTGATCCCAGGACAAAAGTGGATTTCGCCCTTAATGTTTTATATTCTTCATTTTGGAGTTGGGTAATTGTTGATGAAGTGAGTATCTGAGTGAGAAGTCTATAGAGAAGTAGAGGAATGCTTCAGGCAACAACGATAGCTTGTACATGAGTTTTAATGGCAGCAAAATGAGCAGATCTATTTGCTTAAACATAATATTGATGCAAAGTTTCAAATTGCATATTAGAGATGCAGAGAGTTGTAGTAGAGTTGTTGGTAGAGATGGAGAACTTGGTATAGCTCCAGAGTTTATGACTCTCACATATGTTTTGTAGGTGTTGTTGATGCATTTGGCACATAGCCATCATGTTTTATGTTGTTGATTGTATTATGCAGAAATCATATTTTGGAGTGAGGGTTTGATGTTATGGATGATGTGAGATATGTTTATGTTGTTGGGTGGATTTGTTATTCAGATTTGATGCATGTATTGTGGCCACTACTTTGCTTGAGTGGAGAGCATACGATTGTGTTGATTTTATTTGTTTTGTTGATGGTGTCTTGTTGTTGAGAGTATGATTGCAGAGTTGAATCGGATTTGAACAAAGTGTATTGGATCCAATTTGAAAATGAATAAAATCAAGGTCCGCATAAAGTAGAGGAGCAATGACTTCATGAGAGTGGAGCAGTGATTTCGAAGCTTCAACGAAAGGAACAGTTTCTCCATCTAATCGGAATTGGCTAGACCAATCGGAGTTGGGCGAAGATCATTGATCATGGTGGCTTTCCGTAGATGGTGGTCTATAGATTCGTGTGAGAACGTAGTCTTTTGAGTTGATCAATAGAATCGAGTCTCCTGGCTGATGGGGGTCAGTTGATTATGTATGAGGTCAAGTCTCCATGTTGATGGGAGTCATCAAATATATGTAAAAGACATATTTTCTTAATAGAATATTCAGAGCAGCATAACAACAACAAGGGTGGTTTTTTTACCCGGTGAAGGGTTTTCCACCAAATATCTTATGTCTCTTATGTGATGGTTTTTGTGTTTGTGTTTGATGTTTTTTTTGTGTATTGTTGCTCTCATGGTTGTTTGATTTAAATGTTTACATCGTTTATATTCATATGATGATATAATTTTTTTGTTGCTTAATATATGTGATTCAGTAGAGAAGTTTCAATTGGTGAAATTAGACACACTATTGATTCACCCCCCTGCCCCCCTCCCTCTTAGTAGTGATCAAAGGTTTCCAATAATTAGTATCAGAATTGGAGCTCTCAATTGCATCTTAGTCGATAGAGAGTAGAGCTAGGGTTTGTTGGCGAAAAACTTGAAATTTATTTATTTATTTTATTTTATTTATTTATTTATTTATTTTTTCTCTTTGGCTGACTTCTCAAGGAATGTTTGTCCTTACTACTACAAATTTCAAGGTATGGCAAAAAAATGTTAAATCTCAGTTTTTGTCTTGTGGATCTAACATTTGGAGACTAGTGTGTGAAGGATGTGGTAAGGATCCAATTGCACCTAAATTTTTGCAACAGGATGCGCAAGCTAGATGCATAATCTACAAGAATCTTCATGATGATGATTTGAAGAAGCTAGTAGGTTTGAAATATGCCAAAGAAATGTGGGACAAGCTAGAGTCCATATTTGGAGATGGTACCAGTAGTAATAAGGAGAATGAGAAAAAGAGCAACAAGAAGAAGAATAAGAAGAAGGGCCTTCAAAATAAAAAATCTCAGCCACAAGAGTCTCATCCACCTAGTGAAAATGATTTAGCTGATGATGAGGAGAAATTAGAAAATCTTGAATCCAAAGGTATAAATATTAATCATTTTTTGTTAAGTTATAATTTTGACAATTCATATTTTTATCATGATGAAGTGCCTAGTGAAGATGAGAATGGTATTAAGGGTCTTAGAGCTGATATTTCTAAACTAACAGTTGTATCCAAGGATCAATAAAAACTATTGCAGATATTTGATAATAATGAGGCCAACCTCAAGGAAGAGATTATTAGCTTAAAGATTAAATTGGAAAAATCAAAAAGAGTTGAGGAAGGCATGAGGAAGCAGTACAAAGAGAAGGAAGACCAATGTGAGTGATTAGAAGCGAAAGTGATGTCCTTGAGAAAGTAGCGGAAGATGGAGAACAACATTGTGGCCTTAAATAGTTGTTTGAGATCCAGAGATCCCCATTGGATAAATCTAGTCTTGGATTTTGCATGCAGGTTAAAAGAATAAATTTGAACCAAAATAACTTGTAGCGAACAATGCCAGTAGCGAGAGTAGAAAATAAATAAACCAACAATAGATCAACCAACAGATCCAGCAGCAACGAAAATGAAAACCTGAAGGACCACTTACATTTAGAAGATCTTTTGCTCCAAGATAAGATCATGGCATATCTATAAGATTTCAAAGGAATCAAAGCCCCTTCATTCCTTTGATGAACAAGGTTGACTGTTATCACTGCCACAAGTTTGGACATGTTGTAGCCAACTGCGGGAAGGAAATGTATAGACCTAATCAACAGAGCTTGCAACAGTTTCAACAACCAAGGAGATTGGCCAACAGGTATAATCATGATTTTATGGTTATTGTTATTCATGTAACCGTTTTGCCATAAGACATCAGGTTGCATATCTAACCAATGGAGGAGAACCACATTACCTGCAAGGTATAAATCTGGCATGAGCAATAGGAGATTTGATCATGTTGCTTCATATCTTGGCCACATGGAGTGATACACATGTCATAACTTTGTCCTTATGGCAAGAGACTACTTATTGCCCCGTTATTCAAGGAAAAACTAGCAAAAGCAACAAAAATAAAGAGGACCTAGCAGAAAACCAGTGAAGGAAGAAAACAAGTAGCCAAAGACCATGTGGAGAAAGAAGGAGTGACAATTCTTCAAATAGTGAAGAGCAAACCCTCATGCCTTCCATGGTTATTTCATGCATACTTATAGAGGACTACAAATGTTCATGAGAGGTGCATAGCCTCAGGGGGAGTGTATGGTGACAATGTGTCAGTTTTATAGTACAAGTTGGTGTAACTATGTATGATGAGTTTACTTTAGCCTCATGCATTTTCATATCAGCAGGATTATCCTGCATATCGAAGGTATATTGAGCTTAGGGGGAGTTATGCATGGTATGAGTTTTGCATATTTATTTGACATATTCTTAACTATTTTCCCTCAGTTATTTGCAGCAACTATGTTGACACCTAATCCTTGTGATTGGGTAAATATATGTAAATAAATAAATGAGAAATATGAACAGTCATCGGGAGATGAACTGAACAGTCTCTCCATCATGTATATAATAGACCTACCTGATGGAATAGAACATACGAATCAGTTTTTGCTTAATGGAGTTACTGCCTGGCTTGACATGGTATCAGAGCCAGCTCCTTTTTTAGCTCTTGTGCCTTGTAACTCCCTTGTCTGCTCTCCATATAATTCAGTGATTGACAACTGTACGCTTGTCTAATACTGCCTGCGTTCTGCCATATTCTATTTATAAGACCTGCGCCCTGTTCATCTGAATACGTTTAGAATCCATAAACGTTTCTTAATTTTTGAATGCTGTCTATCAGTCACATTAGAACGTTGTCTGACCATCTGTTTGAATGTGTTGAGTGTCGAGTTTATGTTGCGTTTGCTGTAATTATGACTATTGGTCTCTCCATACCATAGTATACCCAATTCAGTTTATGTTACGACCTCTCTACCATTGTTGAAAATTCATATATAACGTTGCCTTTTATATTATGTATTACGTTGCTCTCTGTTGTTAAAGCTCTCCAGAAAAGTGTATGCATTGGCTCCAGTAACGTTGTCACATTGAAGAACGTTGCTCCTGTGGAAAACAACGCTGGAGGAGAAGAACGCTGTCATGTTGAACGCTAGAGGAAAAGAACGCTGTCATATTGAGCGTGGTCCTGTTTGGAGTCTGATGGAGAAGCGGGGTATCGTGGAGATTTGAACACTGCTTCAGACTTCACACAGAGGCATTTGCGGTTGTTTTTAATTTTTGTCTATCTACATGCCGAAGGAATGTATGAACGCTGCTCCTGATTTGAATGCTGCTCCTGAGTTGAATGGTAACCCTGTATTGAATATGCTGCTCCTGATTTGAATGCTGCTCCGTTCTGAAGAACACTGGTATATATATGTTGAATATGTTTTGGCTATACGCTGTCTTTTTTTGGCATATGCGTTAAATACACCGCCCATTCTACCTACGGATCTTGGTATTTGTTGTTATTACCTGCGGTTTTGGTATTAATACAGTCACAATTTTGTGAATACGCATATAGTGTTCTCATTTGCCCCGAAAGCTTCCATATGTTCTGCCGCTCCTGCGCGTGAATATTTGGGGAGACAGCATGGCTATGCATGGATATGCGTGGTTATGTTATTGTTAATGGACCTTTCTTTAGTCAGTTCAGTTTCAAGTTTAAGGCAGGAATAGAGGCTAACTGATCTTACTTATTGGATTAGGGACTTTCCCCTTGTTCTCTAAATCTTAAAAGGAGAAGCCGCTTCCCTTGAATGGTCGATTAGCTCAACCAATTCTTACGGGATACACGCTTTGTTTTGGCCATATTTCTGTAATTTTCACCACAGTTTTTTATGATTGTATCAGCGCAGAGGCATTAAGGTTAAAGGAGTAATAGTTTATCTTTGTGTGCTAAATGTTGAGACTGTGAAGGTGTTTGAGCAGAAACAATTTTGCTCAAGATTTTCCTTATTTTATTAGTCATTCTGGATTTAAGGAATACAATATATTGATAATGGTGCAGTGAGCAGTTCCTTCTTTTGTCAAGGGCATGGATGCTTGATATATTGTATCAAATAAGGTTGAAAATACAAATGGTGATATTCTATATGGATAAAATATAGTTTTGCTCTTTGCTAGCAGAAGTATTTTTTTTATATTACACAGATTTTTTTCTTGCTAGCAGAAGTATTTTTCTATCAGCAGAAATAATTTTTTTACAGTATGCATTCAAGAGGAAGAGGAAGATATTTCAAAGGCAGGGGGGCAGACATTCTCAAGGAGAAAAGGCAGATTTGCACTGCATACGCTGCAAAAGGAATGGATCACATGATGCCTCTACATGCAAACTACCATGGGACAAAATTGAGCAGAAAAGAAACCACTAGAAAGGTAAAACTGATGATTCAGACAAAGGTAAAACACCTGAATCCGCTCACCATGTTGTGGCACAATGTAATATTGGAGTAAACGAGATTTATTTAATGCTTCACTTGCTTCCTGGAAAAATGATTGGTTTCTTGATTTAGGAGCAACCTGCCACATGACTCATATAAAAGATTTTTTTGAAGATTTCACTGACAATGTTGATGGAGCAGTATACTTTGCAGATCAATCAAAAATCAAGCCATCGGGGCTTGGCACAATCAGGCTTAAACTGCCTGGTCTTCCAGACTTTCTTCTGGATCGTGTTCTATATCTCCCACATATCAAGAGAAACTTGTTGTCCTTGGTCCACATCTGCCATCAAGGTCACTCCATTCATATGTTTGATGGAAAGCTTGAGGTAATAAAAGCATCTGACCACTCGTCATGAGGGGAATAGAAGAAGAAAGGCTTCTCAAACTGCAAGGAACATTTGCTCATGCACAACATTTCTCATACAATTCTCATCATGAAAAAGGTACACTTCCATCAAGTTTATTATGGCATGCTAGATTTTGACATTTGAACTATGACAGTCTCCGCTTATTGAAGAAAAATGGTGTTGTTGGTTTGCCTACAATTTCTAGGAAACGTAAGCAATGTGATGCTTGCATTCTAGGAAAGCATAGAAAACAGTCTTTTCATGATTCACATTCAAGAGCACATAGGAAAATTGAACTCATTCATTCAGATTTATGTGGTCCAATGCCTGTTCCTTCTGCAAATGGAAATAAATATATCATGACATTTATTGATGACTACACCAGAATGTGTTGGGTTTATTTATTGAAGAACAAATCTGATGCTTTTCAAACATTCAAGAATTTTCATAAATGGATTGAAAATGATGCACAATCTCATATTGGGTCTATTCGCACTGATAATGGAAAAGAATACACATCAAATGAATTTGAAAACTATTTTCACCAACATGGGATCAAACATCAAACAACTATGCCTTATAATCCCCAACAGAATGGTGTAGCTGAAAGAATGAATAGGACAATCTTAAATATGGTACGATCCATGCTCTTCTTCAAAAATGTAAAGATAATGTTTTGGGCTGATGCTGTTCTATGTGCTGCATATATAAATATTAGATTTCCATCTAATGCTATAAGAAACAAGACTCCATATGAAATGTGGTATGGACATGTTCCTTCGGTAAAGCATCTCAAGGTCTTTGGTTCCACCTGTTATGCCTTGATACCAAAGGTACATAGAAACAAACTTGGTGCTAAAAGTCATAAGTGTATCTTCCTGGGGTACTCAAACACCTCCAAAGCATACCGCCTCTATGATGAAGTAAATAAGAAGTTTGTTGTATCTAGAGATGTAATTTTTCTTGAATCATCCAAAACTGACAATGTTGTTGAGTGGCAACTTGATCGCTTGGATAGATTCACAAAAGCAAAATCATTTCAAGAATTTGATAATTAGATTCCACATCTTGAAGGGGGGATTCCTATACTAGATAAACATGTGGAATCTTCTTCTGAAGAACACTCTCCCCCGCACGAAACTCCAACAACAGATGATGCTTTAAGTGATGTAATTGATAGAATTGGGAGACTTAATCTTGATTCCCAACTCAATCAACGGAGCAGCCTGGACCATCTCAGAAAGGTCCCCCAAAGTGGTTGACAAAGACACTTGAAAGTGTTCATCCTGATGAAGTTGGAAAGACAGGAACTAGAAACTCAAACCGGAAAAATGGAGGTGATGTGGATGACTCTAATTCACCTGTTGATAAGGATGTTTCTTATGATTGTGAATTGAACTTGTCTACAGGTTTTGAACCAACTTCCTTCAAAGAAGTTGCTTCTCATGATGAATGGAAAGAAGCGATGCAAAAGGAGTATGATTCCCTCATAAAGAACGACACTTGGAAGCTGGTTGATCCTCCATTAGGAACCAAACCAATTGGCTGCAAGTGGGTCTACAAGAACAAGTATAAAGCTGATGGCTCACTTGACAAGCACAAAGCTAGGCTTGTGGCAAAAGGTTTTGCACAGAAGGAAGGTGCTGATTATGAGGAGAATTTTTCCCCCACAGCAAAATGGGCTACCATCTGGACACTCTTTGCACTAGCGGCTCAAAACGGTTGGAAAGTCCATCAAATGGATATAAAAACTGCTTTCTTGAATGGAGATCTAAAAGAAAATGATTTTATGTCCTAGCCTGAAGGATTTGCTGTGAAAGGACATGAACATAAAGTATGCAAACTTGTGAAGTCCTTGTATGGCCTCAAACAAGCACCGCGAGCCTGGTATGAAAAACTAACTGAGCATCTTCTGAAACTCAATTTCAATCATTTTGATCTTGATGATGCAACTTTATTTGTCAAGAAAGTTGGCAAAATAGTTGTATATCTTGTGGTATATGTAGATGATCTTTTAATGACAGGAACAATGAAAGCTAAATTGCATCCATAAAGAAGGAATTGGGGAAAAGTTTTGAAATCACTGATTTGGGCTATGTTCATTACTATCTTGGCATTGAAGTAACCCAACATCCAAAGTCCATATTTCTTTCTCAAAAGAAATACATTGGAGATTTGTATGACAGAGTGCAATCCTCTTACTACTCCAATGGAACAAAACTTAAAGCTCACATCTATTGAAGGAAAAGAATTGAGGATGCAACAAAGTATAGACAGCTTGTAGGAAGTCTCAACTACCCAACTACTACCAGACCAGACATTTCGTTTGCTGTTGGAATCATCTCCATGTTTATGCAAAAGCCCCGTGAGGGACATTGGTCTGCTACAAAAAAAGTTCTAAGGTACTTGAAGGGAACTCAAGACTTTGGAATCAAGTATACACAGGTGGACGACTTCAGCTTGATTGGATACTCTGATTCAGACTTCGATGGAGACAAAGAAACTGGAGTATCAACTTGAGGATATGCTATGAGTCTTGGATCAGGAGCTGTCTCCTGGAGATCATGCAAACAATCAGTTCCAGCAGATTCCACAGCATAAGCAGTATACGTGGCAGTAGCTGAAGCAACAAAAGAAATTGTGTGGCTCAGGAAAATTCTTGAAGATTTGCAGGTAAAACAAGTACAATTAGCTCCACTCATGGTTGACAATACCTCTGTAATAAAGTTGGCCAAGAACCCAAAATTCCATGATCGAACGAAGCACATCAATACTAAATATCATCTGATTCGACATCATGTTGAGGCCAAAACAATCCATCTCTGTCATTGTTCCACAAATGAGCAAATTGCAGACATCTTCACCAAAGCGCTTGGAAGAGAAAAGCTTGAACGATTCAGAATGATGCTTGGACTCACCAACATCCCTTCATATTAAGGGGGGGGAATATTGACACCTAATCCTTGTGATTGGGTAAATATATGTAAATAAATAAATGAGAAATATGAACAGTCATTGGGAGATGAATTGAACAGTCTCTCCATCATGTATATAATAGACCTACTTGATGGAATAGAACATACAAATCAGTTTTTTTCTTAATGGAGTTACTGCCTGGCCTGACAAGCTATACACATGTTTTCCTTAGTCAAATGGATACATTTTTTAACTGTATAAATGCTTTTGGTCTCTACTGGCAGCTGGTTGAAAATTTGTACAGCCATGCATAGAATGTGATCATTTCTTCAGCCATTTATAGAGGTTATTTGAGACTTGGACCAACCATGTGTAGGCTATTATATGAAATTTATTACAGCTATTTATTTATTATAGTATCATCATTTTTATGTTGGTAGTGTGTAAGACTATGCATATGTCGTGAATATTGTAAGACTATTTGTTGAATGTTTACGATGTATGTTGTTTTCATCTATTCTAATGAAATTGAACTATTTCATTGGTTGATCAATGATTCATTCATATGTGTATGCGCGTGTACCTTTTTTAGATTATTATTTTTACTTGTTTTTATAGGGCCCACTTTTTTCTTCCCTTTTGGTAGAAGGACCTTGATAGTTTTCGCAACTGAACATTTCACAAGGCATACTCACTTGTTGATCCGAAAATACCTGTGTATTACTCTCTTGTGTTGAACTTTGTAGCCAAGGAAAATATACAAGGATACATGGCAGCTGGGATGATACTCCGGATGGGGCTCCTACTCCAAATGGTGTGAGGTCTAATTGGGACTTCATGTAAGGGAGACCCCCTTAGTTGACATATTTCCAGCACCGCTAATAAAATGGCACTAAAAGGAGGGCCAAGTGACAAGTTGTGCTCGTTGAGTCTATTTTGAACCTCTTATATAAAATGGCTCATGCTCAAATCATACTCTCCATGACTTGTCTCAATTCAAGTTTGATGGTGAGGGTGATACATCCATTGTCGAGCATGCATCTCTTTTCCTTAATTTCTGTGAATACTATGAAATTGATTGTGAAGATGTGCCTTGTATTCTCTTTTTCCTCACCCTTGAAAGTCTAGTTAGTCAATGGTGTCACACTCTACCACTTGCTTCCATTCATTCTCTTGAACACCTCATCAAGGAGCTTCATTCAATGTTTGATAAGTATTATTACTAAAATGTTTATAAAAGAATCAATTAGCTTAGAATTGAACCTAATGAATCAACTGATGATTTTTATAATATATTCCTTCACTAATGTTATGAGTTTCCTGAAGAAGACATGGATTGGGATTTCTTCAAGAAAAATTTTGAGCATTTGGTTCATATCTATTTGCACGGTGAATCCAAACCACCTGATGTTTATGCTTCCCCAACTCTTGTAAATCATGAGACACCCCTAATTTCAGAAGAGGAACCTACTATTCCTTTTGTGAATCAATCAGCTTAGAATTGAACCTAATGAATCACTTTATGATTTATTAATATATTCCTTCACTAATGTTATGAGTTTCCTGAAGAAGGCATGGATTGGGATTTCTTAAAAAAACGTTTGAGAATTTGGTTCATATCTATTTACACAGTGAATCCAAACCACCTGATGTTTATGCTTCCCCAACTCTTGTAAATCATGAGACACCCCTAATTTCAGAAGATAAAGCTACTATTCCTTTTGTTCCTCATCCTTCTCCTATTTTAGTTCTGATGTGGGTGCCTCCCTGCGATGATAATAAAGTTGGGAAGTCTGCACATCAAATTCCTAATCCATCTTCTCACTCCCCTTCCACTTTTCATGATTCAAACCCAATGGAGGAAATCCTAAAATGGCTCATGAAGCCTATGGTGAAGACTAATTGTTCCATTCCTCAAGATGGTATTAACGCTCGTGACTCTAGTATTGAATATGATTTGGATTCCTGTCATACTCTATCACCTCTTTCTCCTGATCCCTTGCCCCATGATTTGCTTGATCAACCTATTCCAAGTCCATGTAATGAATAGGTGCAAGGTAGTCACATTTTATAGGTAGAGGAGCAAGAACATGAAGATTCTTTCAATCTTTCTTCTCTTTTTCAAAATAATGTGTGAAGATGATGCTTCCTCATTCTTGGTTGATAATGAATATGTTAATCTTGTTCATCAATAGAATAAAATTAGTTTTCCTGATCAATCTTAGGTCTTGGGAAACAATCATTCTGATGAGAATGACTTCGCTAATATATATGATGACGAATTCCCCAGTGCACCAACTAATCTTTTAGCTTCTCATGGAGTTTTTTTCTTGAAATATTTATATCTTAATTTTTTTTCAGTCAAATAAGATTTCTTGTGAACACTTCTTCCTCTTCACCTCCCTATCCTTTATGCTCTATTGTTTATAATGCATCAACTTGCAATGGAGACTCTCCATGCTCTTCAAGATTTTTATCTCAAGGGTTGAATCTTGAAGTGTCACAGGATAGTGAGAATATCCATGATCAAGAAGAAAGTGATGAAATTATAGAGCACCCATTCCATATCTTACCATCTCTTGTTTTGTATAAGCGAAACTCTTCGAATCAATGTGATCATGATATTTTTCCGATTCATACATCCTTGGACTTGCGATTAGAAGAATGTTATGACTTGAGTAATTTGTTTGTTGAAGTTGAAAAATATGATCAAACTAGTCATGTAGATAGTTTCCATCCAGGTAAGCGTGATCCTATTAACTTAGTCGATAACAGTTGTCCACATGCAATTAGCGATCTGACTCAATTTGTAAAATGTTCTTATATGTTTTTTCAAAGTTCCATAACTTGTCAGGAAATCGAGGCACTTCAACTCTCGTTGATGGTTATGTCAGGTTCTTGTGATCCTAGTAAAATTCCTTAACCATGTTAGATCTAGATTTTCTTGTAGAATTATTTCATTCGTATTGTTTCACTGGATGCAAACTCGTTCTTGATGGATTTTGGGATTTCTCATTATGATTTTCCTAATTCTCGAGTTCGGATTTCTGATCATACTACTATAGTGAATTAATCCACATTCAAATCTCTTGTATCGAATATAGGTTTGGAGTGTATACCTTTTTGAATGCGGAGAATTGTGAAGTAGATAAATTTGAAGATTACCTATGGCCAGAGAATTCATATATGTTAAGTGTTACGGTGGATAATCAACTCCTAGTCTCTCTTGTGGATGTCTTGATGACACCAGAAATCCTCTTGAGTGTTAGCAAGTGCTTGAGTTATTTGTTGAATCAAGTTCCTCTTTTTCATACATTACACCTTGATTAGTTTCGTATATTTTCTATACTAACATTCCTCTTCAATTATTTTGATGATTATGATGCTTGTACAGTTTGTCACCAGTTACGGGAAGATGATTTGTCACATTCAACATGCAAGGAAGTTGGTTTTATTGTTCAAAGCATTCATGGAACTGTTCAAATTGATTTATCCTTGTTAATTACAAACTGGGAATCTGATGCTTTAATCAGCCCATCTGATCATGATTCTATCTCTGATGACTGTCATTCAACTTACCATTTTCCCATTAGCACATCTAATGATAGTTGTTTTACATCCTTTGATCTTTACAGTTTATCATCTCAATATCTAGATACTAGCCAAGCAATTGAGGCACTTCAACCTTTGTTGATGGTTATGTCAGGTCCTCATTATCTTGACATGTCGGATGAATATGATCAGATCCATTTTCCCTCACAAGATTCTCATCTTGACCCTATGATTCTAATTGAAAATTCATCTTTTCAAGGATTTTGGGGTTTTCAAGAGGATTGTTTCGAATTTCACGATCCAATCTATGATTTTTTGGAAGCATCTTACTTAGCAAGCCCTTTTGCTAATAACAAGTTTTGGTATTTTCTCATGCTTGCTAAGAAGGATGGCATAGATGAAGGTGCATTCACAAGAAGATTTTGAGGTTTGTCTATTTATAATTTTCATCGAAAAGGTAAGATCACAAGTTGGGTAGAAGTAGTGACTATGACACATCTTTCTACTGACAGGAAAGACCTTCAATTTGTTGTGAAAATTATTCAAGTTCTTATCTTTTTTGTTGCACATTGCTTTATATCAGTTTTAATCGGTCGTATCTTTGTGTATGCAGGTTGGGAGCAGCTATGATGGCAACACTAGAAATTTCATTGTATGTGACCCTCACCTTGTAGCTAGTTAGGTTGGGAGTAGGTCTAGTTGCATATTATTTTCCTTTACACATGCATCTGGCACTCACTTCCCTTAGTATTTCATTTGTTTTCTATCTTTTGTCTCACATTCCATTTTCAGTTTACCCCCATTTTCTTTATCCTTTTGATTTTGGTTTTTGTTGTGTCTTGTCTCTTCTTTTGCGTTTTGTGTAATAAGAATTTACATGAAGGGTGTCCCATTTGGGCTCAAAAGACAATGTGGAAAAATAGAAAATGGCTTTGTGACATTACAACATTTTGCTAACCTTCAGTCCTTCTTCTTTGTCTTGGCTACACCTTTTGATCGATGATGGTTTGATAGAAAATACGATCCTTGTGTAAGGGAATCTTTGTGTTGAACCATGATATCCATGTCCATTCTAGAATCCTAATGCCTACACTAGGTTCTTTATGTTTCAGTGTTTTCCATGCTGATCCAATCAATTAGAGAAGGACAAGGGGAAAATAAAAATGAGCAAACCAAGATCAGAGGTTTTATATATGATTCTCTGGAGGAACAACCTCTTCTGCTCTCAGTAAGTTGGGATCCCTCTTCTGCCCCATGAAATGAATGTGTGTGGATGCACTGTCCTTTAATTATCCAGGTGGATATTGGTGTCCACCCACCTTTCCCACCTAGACCTCCAGTTGTTTTCACTTGTTTCCTTGTTTATTTCATCATTTACTATTTTTAGCAGATTTTCAAGTCCTGGACTTTCGGAGCAGTTTTGACCCCATAAACGACATTTTTTTGAGGTTTGAAGTAGGCCCATAGCCATTGGCAAGGGCCTGTAGCAAATCTTGTAGTTCTCAGAGAGACCTTTCGAACAAGGTTCCGTATGCGCCAAACGAAGAAAATATGACCAATTTATGACCCTGGGAAGTTGGCTGCCCAATTAACCCCAACGAGGCCCACAAACTCTTGGTGTTACATCTCCTAGGGTTAGGGTTTTAGTTGTTTAGGGTTTTCTCATGTTTTTCAATAATAAATAGGCCATTGAGCCTCATTGTAACATAGTTCAGAGGCATGTAGCTGCCACATCTCTTCTCAGAGATAAGCTACCATTGTCTGAGCTAGTCTTATTTCCATTATGTTTGTAAGCATATTTCAGTATTTGATAGTAATGAAATGAAGTGTTATTTTTGTTGCATCTTTGTATTTAGGGTTATACCTGTAATTTGTTGTGTTCTCGTTTAAATTTGGATCAATGGTATCAGAGCGGGCTTCTCTTTCTCTATTTTTCTTTGCATGTCCCCAACGAGGCGAGATATAAGGAGTTAGGTCTTGAACTGGTAGAACCTTTGCAACTCCAGCCTCGCGAATCCCGATAGCCTCCCATGGGGGAAGAAAAGAAAGATGAGGGCACAAGAGATCCTTTCAAAATATTGCTCGAAGAATCCCTGGAGCGACAGAGGAACCCAATGATGGACAACTTTGCCTAGATCCTTCAACAACTACCCAAGGACGACGCATCTACTTCTAGTAGCTATTCTAGAAGTGCCACACCCTTTAAGGTACAAGTTAACTTTGGCATTCCCATATTTGAGGGTCAGATAGATGCGGACGCCATAGATAAATGGTTAAATCTGCTAGAAGGATATTTTTCTATTCATGATTTTTCCAGCCGAGAAAAGATTACTTTTTCTCTTCTCAAAGTCGTCCCCCAAGTTGAGGACTAGTGGGAAGCATACTGTGAGTAGAAGGATGGAAGTACGCCCTCACTATTTTTAGCCGCATCCACTTGGGATTCGTTCCAAGATTCCATCAAGGAGTAGTACTACCCTGTCGGGAGCTATGAGAATAAATACATAAAGTGGACCACATTGTGACAAGGAAGGGACCAAGACGTGTCGAAGTTTAACAATGTTTTTCACACCCTTCGCACGAAGTTGGGTATCAAGGATTTTGAGAAATGTCTGGTACTCAAGTACCGTGGCTGCTTACACAGGTACATCCAAAATGAGATGGAGTTCCTGGACATCTCCTCACTCAGAACGATGTACCAATCGCTGTCAAGATTGAGCAGAAGCTTAAACATAAAAATCAAGACTTTGGATCTGCGAATCCGAAGCAAGGGAAAGGCGCCCCCAAACTGCATAGCAAAGGGAAAAGCCAAGGCCGGATGACCCAAGATAACCTGCTGAAGCTGCAAGAAAATAAAAACACAATGAAGACAAAGAAAGGCACAGGAGAGTGGTGTGAGTTCCATAAGAACTCCACTCACAACACAAGTGAGTGTTAGGCCAAGAAGTCACTAGTGGTCGAGCTAAAACCTTCTGAGTCCAATGCATGTTCCAACTCTGAGTCAGAACCCGACAAGGCGAATGACAAAGGGAAGTGGATCATTGATGCGAAGCCCAGTGCCACTGTGGACACCACCAAGCTCCAGAAGATTGAGCCTGAAGATCTAAAAGAGGGGGAGTGCCTATTCCACTCACAGATGTGGATGAAGGGTTCTCTTTTTTAGTTCATTGTCAACAACGGGAGCTAAAAGAACCTCATTTTAGTAGAGGTAATCAAGCAGTTGGGCCTACCAACTACAACACATTCGCAGTTGTATACCATTGGGTGGCTTCACGAAGGATGAGATCTTTGTTATAGCTCCAAATCTCACTCTTATGGTTGGTGATGCTGCACTCATGGCCTAAGGTAACCCCTCCTTCCAGACCTGGTCCTAAAATTTAAAAAATAATGTTTTATCCCTTATACGCGACATTGCCCTGAGTTAAATGCGTGTATACGTGGGTAGGCATATACCCAACCCGCGTATATGTATTAAAACACTTAAAAAATATAAAACTCCTTAATTTCGGGCGGAGATTGCGGGTTTTACCTGTTGATCACCTGTTAGTGCCCGTGGCCCAACTGTTCCCAACCAACTCCCAACTAAAAAACTACTTTGGGAGAGGTATAAAAATACCTCAATGGGAAGGCCTAAAGGAGGAGAGAAGAGAGAGAAAGGTTATTATGCTGAGATTTTTCCCCTGACCAGGTCTGAAGACCCTTGTGCCTTCTGCACTTCCCCCATTTGTACAGGAAACCCTTGTTTCCTTGTGTGTTGATGTTCATCCATTACTTGTGACATCATGGAGTAAGTCATGGAAGGAGTTTGTTAAAGGCTTGAGGCTGGACAAATCCAGAAGGAAGCTTTGCTTGGAGCCTGCGAAAGGTGACTCAGGTGAAATTATTCCTTTTCTGTACTTTATTTGTCTATAATAAAAGAAACACATGTCTTGGTTCCTGATATAAATCTTCTTTATGTTTATGATATTCATGTTGGAATTCATATGTGAATGGTTGTTTAAAGTTCATAACTAACTACCTTTTCTTTATAACATGAAGATGGTTCCTTTGTAAGTTTTTGTCCATATATTGCTACGTTCTTTGGAATTGGTTGTTTTATAGGACAAAGGAGCAAGAGGAACTTGAAGAAGGGTTTGGACCCTTGAGGACCTTCTCAAATGTAGGACCTAAGGTACTCCCCCTTATCATATAATTTGCTTATAATAGCATAATCGCTGTGTGAATATGTGTTTCTCTGTATAGACAACCTTCAGTCTGCTAGGGTTTCAACCCAAAAGCCCTAGGGGAACATTCCCTCAACAATCTTCGTGTCAGCCTGCAGTGTCACCTTCCCTACAACATCAAGCCCTTCACAGATTAGGTATTGTGTGATGTTGCTCCTCTTGAAGTTTGTGATGTATAATTAGGAAAGCCATACTTATGGAAGCAACATGTTGTATATGAGTCTAGACCTCGATCAATTATTATTCCATTGGGTACTAAGTTATACAGGATACTGGAGGTAGCCCCACCTCAAAGTATGGGGAAGGTCATAGCCACATCCATGGCCTCTGAGAAGGGTTCCTCCAAGAAGCATAAGCATGTGGATACAGTCGTCGAAGAATACAGGGACATATTATCGTCATCCACAGGGGTACCCTTGCATTGTCATGTCAAGCATTCAATCAATCTGACTCCTAGAGCACCTCTACCCAATGAGTCGATATATCACTGCTCCATTCTGGAAAATGAAGAGATCAAGCAGAAAATCCAAGAGTTGCTACAAAAAGGGCACATCCGACCAAGTTCCTCGCCTTGTGGGAGCCTGATTGTACTTTTACAGAAGAAGGATGGAACCTAGAGGCTCTGCATTGATTATCGAGCACTAAACAAAATCACTGTCAAGAACAGGTATCCAATCCCATGGATTTATGACCTACTGGACCAACTCAAAGGGGCCAAGTATTTCAGCAAGATCGATCTGAAGTCTAGTTATCACTAGGTTCCAATAGAACCCACAGATGTATGGAAGACTGCCTTTAAATCCAATGAAGGCCTTTTTGAATGGTTGGCTATGCCCTTTGGGTTGAAAAATACCCCTGCTACTTTTATGAAGCTAATGGATGACATCTTGCGGCCCTTCACCAACTTGTTCGTCATGGTTTATCTAGACGACATCCTCATCTTCAGTGAGAGTTGGGAAGAACACTTACAACACATTCGGTAGGTCCTTCAAACCCTTCGGCAACACAAACTATGTGTCAACTTGGATAAATGCACCTTTGACATGAGCCAGGTCCAATACTTCGGTTTACATCATAGATAAGTGTGGTATACATGTGTACCCAAATAAGATCCAAGTCATTCAGGATTGGCCAACCCTGACCACTCTAACGGACCTTCGCAACTTTTTGGGCCTTGCAAATTTCTATCATAGGTTCATGTTTGGATTCTCCCATATCACTTGGCCATTGAGTCAGATTACTAAGGTAGGGGCGAAAGAAAATTTTTCTTGGTCCGAGTCCCAACAGAAGGCATTCGTTGAGTTGAAACATTGTCTCTGCTCTGCACCAGTACTCACACTGCAAGACCTACAACAACCATTTGAAATGGAAACAAGCGCCTTAGACTATGCTATTTGTGAAGTCCTCACCTAGCACAGGCATCCAATGGCCTATCATAGTGAGACACTTTCCAATACAATTTAGAAGTACCCCACCTATGATAAAGAGATGTATTCCATCGTGTAGGCTTACCGACAATGGAAGCACTGCATTATGGGGAAGGAGACAGTCATCCACACCGTTCATTGACTTCTTCAGTTTATATAGACATAGGGGAAGTTGCAGAACGATCGCCATCAGAAGTGGTCTACATATCTACAAGAATTCCACGTGAACATTAAATACAAAAATGGAAGCATCAATCATGTTACAGATTGCCTCGGCCGGCCTCTAGTTACAGCATTGACTACTATTCTCAACTCTTGTGGTCATGAGACCTCCAAATGGCCAAAGCTATACAAAAATGATCTAGAGTTCACCTCGACATACCAGATGATAGTAGTTGGCAAGAAATTTCCTAATTTCCACCTCTAGGGTGCATTATTATGCTATCTAGGCCACCTTTATGTTCCTTCAAGCGAGCGTGTCAAGCTGATTTGGCAGGTGCAATATAGTTGGGTCACAGGACACTTTGGTGTGGAGAAAATTGTGGTTGTACTACAAAAGTACTTTTATTGGCCCAAAATCTGACTGGATGTTGGGAAATATATCAGATCATGCACTGCATGTGCCATCTCCAAGCCAACCATCAAGAACCAAGGCATGTACACTCCTTTGCCTACTCCCATCCAGCCGTGGGAATCCATCTCCATGGACTATATGTTTTTCCTCCCTTCTACCAAGCATGATAATGACTATGCATTTTTGGTCATCGATGGATTTTATAAGATGGATATTTTGACAGCCTGCTAGAAGCTTATCATAGTAGAGGACACTGCCAAACTCTTCTTTGAACGAGTATGGGTACATTTTTGGATCTTGCAAACCATTATATCAGATTAGGATAGTCGGTTCCTAAGAACATTCTGGTCAAGCCTCTAGACACTATCAGACAACAGATCACCAAAACAACTGCCTCTGATCCCTACATTGATAGCCAGATGGAGGTCGTCCATAGGATGATAATGCACATAATCCGAATGTACAACTCCAAGCATCCTCGAACCTAGGATGATATTCTTCCATATGTGTAGCACAGTTGTAATATATCTCTCCATTGTTCGACTAGTCGTAGTCCCTTTCAAGTGGGTCTAGGATTTCAACCGTTGTGTCCTATTGATGTTGCCATGCCTCATGTGACTACAAAGATAGAATCCACACATGTACTATTCGACGATGATAAAGTGACCAGATTTATTGAACGCATCCAACACATATGCCAGCATTTTCACAACATCCTGGAGAAGTAAAATACTAAGTACAAGCAACGACATGATCAACATCGAGTGCTGCACAAGTTTCAGGTGGGCGACAAAGTCTAGTTGCATTTGCAGAAAGAACGCCTTATCAGAGCCCATTGAAAGCTTAGACCACTATGATATGGCCCTTACACCATTACCAAGGTTGTGGAAGACAATTCTTTTGAGCTCAATATTCCTCCATTTGTTGGCCTGCACCTAGTGTTCAATGTGGATCGCCTTCATGTTAATCTAGGTTGTCATTAATGTCAATATGGCAATATTCTGGACAGTAAACAATGATGTGAAGCCAAGTAGAGCAGATCCATGAAGCAACAGGAGTATGAAAATATGGCAATATTCTAGGATACTAAATGATGATATGAAGCCAAGGAGAAGTAGAGCAGATCCATGAAGAAACATGAGCAAGAAGCAATGAGGAGAAGCCAGAGGAAAGCCAAGATAGACAAGCCATTGGAAAGATTAACGGAAGTCATAGGAGCTATCAGAGCAGAGCTATCAAAGCAGAGAAGAGGTATTGGAGCGGTATCGGAAGCCACAAGAAAGCCAAGTTAGTGTAAGAGCAGGAGATTGAGGAGGAGCCATATCAGGAGTATCACATGTAATATATGCCAAAGAAGAACTACAGAGTATCGGAGGAGTTAACAGAGGAGCCATATCTAACCAGAGAAGAGTTGAAAGTCAAGGGAGCTGAGATGATTAGGTTTTGAGTGAGAAGCGAGAGGTTGAGTGTTAGAGGGGGTTTGAGAAAGAGGTCAATTTATTGTTGTAATTGAGCCGAGAGGGCAATAATTGTGCCTGGTGTGGACTCTCATTACTCTGTGTATCCGCATTCAACATTTAACTCGGTATTTCTTTGTATTCCCACTGAATGGATCGATGGCGATCCAGTATTAAGTGAATGAATCGATATATGAATGTTGTGTGTTAAATGGAGTGTGGCAGAAACTGTGCTTTTAACACAGATTCCATCAAAAGAAAGCGAGATTAAGTTAAGGAGGAAACAGACGAAGAATGCACAAGATTCGTTGGATCTCATATATCAATAGTCATCGCATGGTGGAAGAGCACATAATATAATCAGCGAAGAGGTGCTTTCTCAAAACCATAAGTGGTATTTCGGGCGGACAAAAAGCTGTAAGTTGTATTGAAGGGTAGTCACCCGATTCCATTAACCGTTCGACACGTAGCAACCGAGGAGAGAGAAAAACTGCTTTATCGGGCGGGTATTCTTTATGCTTGTGTCTCACCCGAAATCGTTTTGGATCATCAGATCAAGCGGATCTAGATCAATAGTCACAAAGTGTCGTGCAAGTTGATTGATTGGGAAAAGGCATTAGCCATTGATCTAATGGAAGGAGATCAACGGTGGAGATCGAGCGGACTGGTTGGTGATCAGGCTAAGTGACAACCGTCAGATCGAGCAAAAAATCGACGGTCACGATTTAATTTCTAATTGCAGGGGTGAAGGGTTGATTGGAGATCAAAGATCAGAAAGCGCTACAGAGATGCCTTTGATGTGCAGACCCAAAGATTTATGAACGTGGACCCAAGAGCTCCATAAAATACGCCCTAATGTAATATCGTGTCCCGGTATTGGGGAAGTCACGCAAATCATAAGGGTTGTTGCTTCCTGACCGCTGATTGCGATTGAGATAGTGACATGGCATGTGGGACCTCCCCGTTGGTACAAGCCTCTCCAATCAAATCCTCCATAAATAATGATTGAGTCTATTGTATAAATATTAAAGAAAAAAGGGGCCTCCCTGATATTTTTTTAATATGCAACATTTCTTTGTAGTTCGACCTCTCTTCTGAATTTACGTGTCCTGTGAGTATTGGAACACTCGGACATAGGAAGCCATGGAACGGGAAGCCGAAGAACCAAGCGAGCGTAGATGGGCGAGCGTTGAGGAAGCTAAAGCGACTGGAGGAGGGAAGCCAAAAAGTTGAGCGAGCATAGAGGAAGCGGAAGTTAAAGCAAGCGAAAGGGAAGCCAAAGTTCAGGCGTATCAGTATAAGAAAACAGGGAATTGCCTTTATGTGTGTGGTTGGAAAACTGGAAGAAAGAAGGAAGCCAACAGTCCAGCAGGATAGAAAGAGGCTGAAGGTCCAGCAGGACAGAAGGAAGATGAAGGTGCAGCCGGGCAGGAGATAGTCGAAGGACGAGCAACTCTATTGATCGTGTTACCCTGTGAAAGACCCAGACCTGTGATGAATTAATCAGGTACATAATGCATGCTGAAGAACAATTCTATGATATAATAAATAAAGTTTCATTTGATATCGCTTGAAGGGAACAATAGCCAGCACCAGTATTGAAGCATATGTGAATGTATTTCTAGGAAGTAAGAGATTGCAATAGCAAGAACAATGCGCAGTAGTCACGCTGGAAGCATTCACTGTGACAGTGAGAACAGAGGCTTGAAACAGAGAGTTGGTTCTTGTGCAGAGCTTAGTGCAGCTAATAGTAGACTCACTAAAGCTGTGTGGAGACATTATCAGAGATCATGATGGCTATTTGATATCATCATGAGATAACTTTTGCAGACTCTGTGTGGATAGTATGAAGAGTTGTAAAGACTTCTTCATATGAAGACTGGTTGCCATTGATGTTGTAGCATGGAGACTACAATGAAGCTGTAAACAAACAAAATTCAGTAAAGAAGAGTTTTGGGAGTAGAACATTACTATCAAACATGCCTTGACAAGAAAGGGTTGGAGCCCTTGGGGTTGGTGCCTCAGAAGTTGGAAGGATTGGTGTCCTTGGAGCTGGTGCTCCTATATCCAAGGTTGGTGCCTTGACAACAGAGGGTTGGAGCCCTTGAGGTTAGTGCCTCAGAACTAGAAGGATTGGTGTCCTGGGAGTTTGTGCTCCTAAATCCAAGGTTGGTGCCTTGAAAAAACAAAGTTGGTGCTCTCGAGGTTGGAGCCTCACAAAATTCCAAGTTGGTGCTTGGCAACAGATTGGAATCATATATATTTGTATCTATTTTATTGCAAATATTATATTAAAAAAAGAATTTATTCTTGTTGTTAATCTTATGTTTAGAATATAAATGTTTTAACTGGTAAAATAATAGTTGAAAAGAAATATTGATTCACCACCCCCCCCCCCCTCAGTATTTCCAACAATTGGTATTAGAGCTAGTATCTTCTTTCAAAGCCTAACAACTTGAAGGTTGATCTTTAGAACACAAATGGTGAAGTCAAGTAAGAAAGTCTCCAATCCTCCTAAAGATGTGTCTCCCTCTACCCCTGAAATAGAAGATAATCAATTTGAGAAGGCTCCATGGTTCATGTTGGGTGTGGAGCCTGATTATCTTCTATATTCAAAGGTATCGCCACATAGGACCCTAGTTCGAAATGGGGGCGGCAACGCTACCCGTAAAATATTCGCTGCAGGGGGACCCGGGGGAGGGGGGGGGCGGCTGCGACCTTTGGGAGCCTCCCCCTGGCGGGGGGTTTCGGTGGCAGCACCCCCGAAGCTAAAAACAACTGTAAAATTGCCTTGTAAAAGTATAGTAATTTCTAGTCAATCTGGGCCGTTCATTAGGCGGATGATCTAACGGTAGAACTTATGTTTAGTTTAGGGTTTTTTGCCCTAGAAGGCAACCCCCTCTCTTTGTATGAGGGTATTGTATTTGAGGCTATGTGATAGATGTGTATTCTGTGAGCGAGAAACAGAGAGGTGAGACTGTGAGAGAAAACAGAGGATATTACAGCGGATTTGCTGTAAGTTGTGTCTCTTCATTTTGCTGGATAATAGAAAGGAAGGACTGGCTGTTCGGGGTGGACGTAGCCCAAACTGGGTGAACCACGTATATCTGTGTCTCTCTTGTTTTGTGCATTTTTTGTGTTTATATTTCTGCAATATTTTATGTGTTCCATTGCTCCATAATATATAATTTTCTAACAACTGGTATCAGAGCCGAAGGTTTATTTGGCTGATAAACTCGCAGGAAAGAAGGGTTCCTGGTTCGAGTGGGAGCAATGGCGGAAGATGGTAAGTTTAGGGTTGAGAAATTTAACGGCAAAAACTTCTTGTTGTGGAAGATGTAGATGGAAGATTATCTGTATCAGAAAGATCTATACCTACCATTGGGCGGAAAATCAAATATGCCGACGGGTATGACAGATGAAGAATGGAACCTTCTCGATAGAAAGGCACTCGGAACAATACGGTTGTGCCTTGCTGCGTCAGTCGCCTTCAACATTTCGAAGGAAACCACGACAGAGGGTTTGATTCAGACGTTGTCAAAACTATATGAAAAACCCTCGACCTCAAACAAGGTATTTCTTATGAAACGGTTATTTAATATGAAGATGTCGGAAGGTGGATCTGTTACAGACCATTTAAATGATTTTAATACAGTTACAAGTCAGTTAAGTTCTGTAGGGGTAAACTTTGATGATGAAGTTAGAGCTCTGTTATTCTTGTGCTCATTACCAGAAAGTTGGAATGGTTTGGTAATGGCCATTAGTAACTCCATTTCTAGATCTAGTACTTTAAAGTTTGATGATGTTGTCGGTGCTATCCTTCGCGAGGAAATGCGATGGAAAAGCTCCGGTGAGACATCGGGAAATGCTTTGAGTGCAGAGTCTAGAGGAAGAAAAATGGAAAGAGGAAAGAGCTCAGGATATCACAGTAAATCAAGGAAAGGCAGATCCAAGTCCAGATCAGGGATAGTGTGTTGGAAATGTGGAAAGAAAGGACACCTAAAGAAAGACTGTAGATCTCGGAAGGGAAAAGAAGGAGATGCACAACAAGAAAAAAATCATGAAGCAAATGTGACAGGTGAGGTGTTACAAGATGCTTTGATTCTTTCTTTCGAAAATATTACTGATTCCTGGGTGGTAGATTCAGGGGCTTCATTCCATGCCACACCTGATATGAAATACTTTCATGACTATGTTCAAAGAGATTTTGGACAAGTTCGTCTAGGTGATGATAAACCCTGTAAAATCGTTGGAATGGGTAAGGTTCTTGTAAAATAGCAGAATGGAAACCAATGGCTATTAAAGGAGGTAAGGCATGTTCCAGATCTAAAGAAAAATCTGATTTCAATAGGGCAGCTAGGCGGTGAAGGTTGTGTGACAACTTTCACAGATAAAGCTTGGAAGGTCACCAAAGGAGCCCTGGTAATAGCAAAAGGCGAAAAGGTTGGTACATTGTATTTATGCAATGGTATTTCTAACTCTGTTAATGCTTTAACTTCCAAAGGAGCAGATGCAACATTATGGCATCATAGGCTCGAACACATGAGTGAAAAGGGGATGAAGATTCTTCACTCAAGGAATTTGCTACCAGGTTTGAAGAATGTTGATTTGGACTTCAGTGAGAATTGCATTTATGGAAAACAGAAGAGAGTGATATTTCTTAGAGTTTGGAAAGAAAAGAAGAATGAAAAATTAGAGCTTGTGCATATAGATGTATGGGGACCTGCTCAGGTATCATCTCTCGGTGGCTCTCGTTATTATGTTACTTTTATTGATGATGCAACTAGAAAAACTTGGATTTATTGTATTAAGAATAAATCTGATGTATTTGATACTTTCAAGGAATGGAAAGCTTTGGTTGAGATTGAGACAGGAAAGAAATTGAAGTGTCTTAGATCAGACAATGGAGGTGAATATTGCAGCAAAGAGTTTGATAAGTACTGTTCAGAGCATGGAATTCACAGAGAGAAGACAGTTCCAAGAACACCGCAAGAAAATGGTGTGTCAAAAAGGATGAACAGAACAATCATGGAGCGTGCAAGGTGCATGAGATTGCATGCAGGATTGCCTTTATAGTTTTGGGAAGATGCTGTAGATACTGTTGTTTATCTAATAAACAGAGGGCCTTCAAGTTCCTTGGATGGTGGTGTTCCAGAGGAAGCATGGACAGGTAAAAAGTTAAACTACTCTATTTTAAAGCCTTTTGGTTGTGAGGCCTTTGTCCATATTGATAAAGAAAATAGAACAAAGCTTGAGGCAAAGTTAAAGAAATGTACCTTTATTGGATATGGTGTTAATGATTTTGGTTATCGCTTATATGATTATGAAAATCACAAAATCATTAGGAGCAGAGATGTAATATTCAATGAAAAGGTCTTGTATAAGAATCAGTTGCAGGAAAAGAAACAGGAAAAGGAAAACAAGGAATACGCAGTTCTTAATGAAATCACTGAAAAAGTAAAGGTGCCTAAAAATAATAATAATCAACAACCACAACAACAACAACCACCACAACAACAACAGGCACCCCAAACACCTGAAAGTGGTGTTAGAAGATCTACCAGGATAAGTAGACCCCCTGAACGATACTCTCCTTCATTATATTATTTATTGTTGACTGATTCCGGTGAACCCGAATGTAATGAAGAAGTAATGCAGGTTGAAAGCAGGAAGAAGTGGGAGGTAGCCATGGAAGAAGAGATAGACTCCTTAATGCATAAAAAGACTTGGGATTTAGTCAGGTTGCATGTAGGAAAAACTACATTGAAGAATAAATGGGTTTACAGGCTGAAGGAAGAAGATGGAGGAAAACATAGGTATAAAGCTAGACTTATGGTGAAGGGGTTTGCACAGAAAAAAGGTATTGATTTTGATGAAATATTTTCTCCTATTGTTAAAATGACTTCAATCAGAACTATTTTAAGTCTTGTAGCAGCTGAAGATTTGCATCTTGGCAGTTAGATGTAAAGACAACCTTTCTCCATGGGGATTTGGAGGAAGAGATATATATGCAGCAGCCACAAGGATATGAGGTGAAAGGGAAGGAGAAACTAGTGTGCAGGTTGAAGAAGAGCTTGTATGGCTTAAAACAGGCTCCAAGGCAGTGGTATCTAAAATTTGACAAGTTTATGTCTGAACAAGGTTATACTAGATGTCACTCTGATCTTTGTGTTTATTTGAAAAAGCAAAATGATGGCAGCTATATTATATTGTTATTGTATGTAGATGACATGCTTGTTGCAGGATTTAACATGCAGGAAATAAATGTGCTCAAAAGAAAATTGGCAAATTCATTTGCAATGAAGGATTTGGGAGCTGCAAAACAAATCCTTGGTATGAGAATAACTAGAGACAGGAAAAATCGTAAATTAACATTGTCTCAGAATGAGTACATACAAAAGGTGTTGAAAAGATTTAACATGCACAATGCAAAACCAGTTAGTACACCTTTTGCTAGCCATTTCAAACTTAGCAAGGAAATGTGCCCAAAGACCCAAGAAGACATGGATTATATGTCTAAAGTTCCATATGCATCAGCAGTTGGAAGCTTAATGTATGCAATGGTCTGCACAAGGCCTGATATTGCACATGCAGTGGGAGTTGTAAGCAGGTACATGAACAATCCAGGAAAGGAACATTGGATGGCAGTGAAATGGATTCTCAGATATTTGAAAAGTACCACAAATCAAGCATTATGCTTTGGTGGTTCAAACATCTCCCTACAAGGATATGTTGATGCAGATATGTCAGGTGACAGAGATAACAAGAGGAGCACTACAGGATATGTATTTACTGTTGGAGGAACAGCTGTCAGTTGGGTTTCAAAAATCCAAAGTGTTGTTGCACTTTCAAGAACAGAAGCAGAGTATGTTGCTGCTACAGAGGCTAGTAAAGAAATGATTTGGTTACAAAGGTTTATGGGTGAATTGGGTAAGAAGCATGATATGGGCACATTATACAGTGATAGCCAAAGTGCCATTCATCTTGCAAAGAACTCAGCATTTCATTCCAGGACTAAACACATACAGCTCAAGTACCATTTCATACGATCAGTGTTGGAAGATGGAGAGTTGAAGCTGGAAAAGATACACACTAGCCAGAATCATGTAGATATGCTAACAAAAGTTGTAACTAGGGAGAAACTGAGAATATGCTCAGTTTCAGTTGGTCTTCAAGGATGACAATGAAGATGAGAAACAGCCAGGTCCAAAGAGGAGTCTTTGTCCAGCAAATGGAGTAGCGGTGGAGTTGCTACAATCAGTCTCCAAGTGGGAGATTGTTGGGTGTGGAGCTTGATTATCTTCTATATTTAAAGGTATCGCCACATAGGACCCCAGTTCGAAATGGGGGTGGCAATGCCGCCCGTAAAATATTCACTGCAGGGGGGGTCCAGGTGGGGGCGGCTACGACCTTTGGGAGCCCCCCCTGGCGGGGGGTTTCGGGGGTAGCGCCCCCGAAGCTAAAAACAACTGTAAAATTTCCTTGTAAAAGTATAGTAATTTCTAGTTAATCTGGGTCGTTCATTAGGCAGATGATCTGACGGTAGAACTTATGTTTAGTTTAGGGTTTTTTGCCGTAGAAGGCAACCCGCTCTCTTTGTATGAGGGTATTGTATTTGAGGCTGTGTGATAGATGTGTATTCTGTGAGCAAGAAACAGAGAGGTGAGACTGTGAGAGAAAACAGAGGATATTACATCGGATTTGCTATAGGTTGTGTCTCTTCATTTTGCTGGATAATAGAAAGGAAGGACTGGCTATTCGGGGTGGACGTAGCCCAAACTGGGTGAACCACGTATATCTGTGTCTCTCTTGTTTTGTGCGTTTTCTGTGTTTATATTTCTGCAATATTTTATGTGTTCCATTGCTCCGTAATATATAATTTTCTAACAGTTCAATGGAAAATTTAATATATGGGAAGCAAGAATGAGGAATTTCTTAAAGACTCAGGCATTGAAATCTGGAAATCAGTGATTGTTGATAGCATGATGGATGGAGAATCCAAGGAGTGCAATGCAAAAGCAATGAAGGCAATCTTGAATGGGCTACCTGATTCTATAAAGAACAATTTAGGAAAATGTTCATCAGCAAAGGGTATATGGGACAAACTTCATGACCTTCACTCAAAAGGAGCATTAACCATGACCATCAGTCAAGAAGATTATGGAAATCAAGAAGGAAATCCAGAACCCATCACAGAAGCTGAAAATGAGAATGATGATACCAAGGCTAAAGAAGATCTAGAAGATGAAGAGAATGAAAAAGATTTTGTAGAAGATCTCTTTGCTCAACTTACAGCTACCATGGAAGAGATTATCAATTTGAAAAAGGAAAACAAGGAACTTGAGAAGAAAGCACTAGCTGGTGACCAAGACCAAACAAGGAAGAAAATTGACCTTGTCTAGCTTCAAATATAGGAAAGGGATGAAGAGCTTGTCAAGATTAAGAAGGAATTTTATCAAAGCAAAAGAAAGCATCATGAAGAAGTCATATCTATGACAAATCAATTGGATAAAGCAAAGAAAAGGGAAGATACCTTGTCAAGTAAAATTGAACAAAGGCACAATAGCTTGAACAAACTTGAAGAAGAGATTGGTCAGTACAAGGTAGAGGTCTCCTCTCTCAAATCTCAACTACAAGAATCAAGAAAGTTAGCACAAGGAGCTGAGAAGACAATGGAAACATTGGAAATCATAGAAGAACATGTTGATGAAGCAGAAAAGGAGAGAAACACCATGATATGTCAACTAAAAGCAAAGGATGAAGAAACATTCAAATTCAAATAACATCAAACTTCTCAAGGCTAAAACATGTAAAGCTACAAGGATAAAGGAAGAAATGGAGAGTAGTCTAGCAAAGGAAAATGAATAAATCTTCAAAATGAAGTCAGATATCATCTCCCTTAAAATAGAAGCAAATGAAGCTGCTCATATCAAGGAAGAAACTGAGAAACAACTTGCGAAGAAGAATAATGAGTGTGAAAGATTGGAAGAAGAGATTGTCTTCCTCAGGAAAAAGGTTGAAGGGATGAAAAAAACCTTGAAGAGCTCTCAAGCATTGGATAACATGCTCAGCCATCAAAGATGTCCATTTGATAAATCAGGTCTCGGGTATGCAGGTGAATCCTCAAACAAGAATGGTAATGTTTCAAACAAAAGGGATGTGAAGAAGCCAGAAAGAAATGGTGATGCTTCCAGTTCCAATAAAGGCAAGGAGAAAAATCAAGGCAACTATGGAAGAAATCCTGCTCCAAGAGGAAATTTAGATAATGTCAAGGATGCTAGAAGTAATGGTTATCATCAAAGTATCTCAAGACAAAAATACTCCAGAAGTACATAAGGGAAATCTCCATCTCCCAGGTACCAAAGTTTATTTCTTGGTTATTTTTATTGTTGTACAAACTTTGGTCACATGGCAAAAGATTGTAAATCATATCATAAAGATAGATGTTATGGTCCCCAACCATATCATAAAGATAGATATTATGGTCCCCAACAATCTCCAAGGAACAATTTTGCAAGAAGAAATCATGAATTCTTGTTCATGAACAATGTAGAATGCTTCAAGTGTCATAACATTGGTCATATGGCATGTGATTGTAACTTAACTTGGGCTCTTACACAAGCTAGAACCATGCAAAAGAAGAAAGTTACACAAGTATGGAGAAGGAAGCAAATACAATCTGAAAGTCCCTTGAACTCTCCAGCCAACAACACATGTTGTTGACCTGATGTTCGACAATCTTAGCATTTGATGGGAAGACTCTGCCAAAAGAGATGATGCATACAGTCAGGGGGAGCCTGTGATTCTTGATCATTATTGCAGAAGCATTGGAGTGAAGAATCTCTAAGCATTGTTGAAGCCATGATAAAGTAGTTCTGAGACATGAAGAGGGGATAATGTGCTAGTTGCAGCAATCCTTCTATCTTGAGTAAAAAGAAGAGCACTATGACAGGGGGAGTAACAGACCCACGAAGAAATACTATTCATGAAGAAGAGTAGTAGTTCGACAGGGGGAGTCCTTGTGCACTCCTTTGCCATTGATGTTAAAGGGGGAGAGAAGAATAATATTGCCATCAATAAAAAGCTGGAGATGTTAATTTAGTTTGTCATTGATGTCAATATGGCAATATTATGGACAACAAACAATGATGTGAAGCCAAGTAGAGCAGATCCATGAAGCAACAGGAGTATGTCAATACGGAAATATTCTAGGATACTAAATGATGATATGAATCCAAGGAGAAGTAGAGCATATCCGTGAAGAAACAGGAGCAAGAAGCCATGAGGAGAAACCAGAGGAAAGCCAAGACAGTCAAGCCATTAGAGAGAATATTGGAAGTCATAGGAGTTATCAAATCAGAGATATCTAAGTAAAGAAGAGGTATTGGAGAGGTATCGGAAGCCACAGGAAAGCCAAGTTAATGTAAGAGCGGGAGATTGAGGAGGAGCCTTTCTATATAGGAGTCTAAGTGGTCATAACATAATCAGAGTCGACATAACAATAATAATGTAAGGGAACAATAATAACAATAGTGGGCTTCTATGGGGCACAATAGTAACAATATGGGCACTACATGGGTACATCAATATAATAAGTGGGTTATACTAATAACAATAAGGGGTTACACTAGTAGTATAGGGGCCTAACATGCCCCTCTCCTTCAAAAAGCGTTGTCCTCAACGCTTGAGTAGTTCTTGATGCTTCTGTATAAAATTCTTGTCCTCCCATGTGGAATCTTCAGCGAGTAAATTCTTCCACTTGATGAGATACTCTAAAATTGATCGATTTCGTAGCTATCGGGTTCTTGTTTTTGTGACTGCTCCAGGTTCCAATATGATTTTTCCTTCCTCTTCAACTTCTAGCAATATGGTTTGAATTGGGATCTTTTGCAACTTTTGAATAAGTGGCCATACTTCTTCGTCCTTCTTCCAATCATCCCTTGCTTCGTTTGATTTTGCATTGAAGTGACGTTATCCTTTAAAATTTATGAAACCAGCTCAAGAAAAAGATAGAAAAGATAGATCAACGCCTTAGAATTCAGCCTCTTCGAGGGGGCAACCTCCTTTACATTACATAAATGAACAATTCTTGGATGATACAAATGAAAAGACCTCCTTTATATATATAGGAGTCTAAGTGGTCATAACATAATCAAAACCGACATAACAATAATAATGTAAGGGCACAATAATAACAATAGTGGGCTTCTATGGGGCACAATAATAACAATATGGGCACTACATGGGTACATCAATATAATAAGTGGGTTATACTAATAACAATAAGGGGTTACACTAGTAGTATAGGGGCCTAACATGCCCCTCTCCTTCAAAAAGCATTGTCCTCAACGCTTGAGTAGTTGTTGATGCTTCTGTATAAGATTCTTGTCCTCCCATGTGGAATCTTCAGCGGGTAAATTCTTCCACTTGATGAGATACTCTGAAATTGATCGATTTCGTAGCTATCGAGTTCTTGTTTTTTTGACTGCTCCAGGTTCCAATATGATTTTTCCTTCCTCTTCAACTTCTGGCAATATGGTTTGAATTGGGATCTTTTGAAACTTTTGAATAAGTGGCCATACTTCTTCGTCCTTCTTCCATTCATCCCTTGCTTCATTTGATTTTGCATTGAAGTGACGTTATCCTTTAAAAGTTATGAAACCATCTCAAGAAAAAGATAGAAAAGATAGATCAATGCCTTAGAATTCAGCCTCTTCGAGGGGGCAACCTCCTTTACATTACATAAATGAACAATTCTTGGATGATACAAATGAAAAGACCTCCTTTATATATATAGGAGTCTAAGTGGTCATAACATAATCAGAGCCGACATAACAATAATAATGTAAGGGCACAATAATAACAATAGTGGGCTTCTATGGGGCACAATAGTAACAATATGGGCACTACATGGGTACATCAATATAATAAGTGGGTTATACTAATAACAATAAGGGGTTACACTAGTAGTATAGGGACCTAATAGAACATGCCACAAATGATCATATTATGGACACACATGTCAAGAACACTCGCCAACAAAATATCCAACTATATCAGGTTTTCAAAGCTGGCCAACTCCTCCACCAAGGCAAGAGGCTCACTAGGGACCAGGTTCAACATAAATTTCCTCACCTCATAGATGCTCTACACGCAATGGGGACCATTTTTTCCGAAGGGGGTAGGAATGATCCAGTTGGATATTGGTGGCCACCCACCAATCCCACCTAGACCTCCAGTCAATTTCATTTGTCTCCTTGTTTATTTCAGGATTTACTATTTTTAGCATATTTTCGGGTCCTGAACTTCCGGAGTAGTTTTGACCCCCTAAACGATGTTTTTTTTTAGGAGCGTTTCATGCCCATAATTATAGGTAGGGGAATGTGTAAAATCTTGTAGTACTCAGAGAGACCTTTCCAACAAGGTATTGTATGTGCCAAACAGAGATAATATGACCAAGTTATGACCCCAAGAAGTTGGCTGCCCAACTAACCCCAACGAGGCCCACAAACTCTTGTCGTTGCATCTCCTGGGGTTAGGGTTTTGGTTGTTTACGGATTTTTCATGTTTTTCAATAATAAATAGGCCCTTGAGCCTCATTTTAACATATTTCATAGGCATGTAACCGCCACATCTCTTCTCAGACATAAGCTATCGTCACACGAGCTAGCCTTATTTCCATTCTATTTGTAAGCATAATTTGGTATTTGATAGTAATGAAATGAAGTGTTATTTATGTTGCATCTTTGTATTTGTGGTTATATCTATAATTTGTTACGTTCCTATTTAAATTCGGATCATTTATAAATTAAATAAATAAAGGGTGAAGAAGATAAAGGCTTCCTACATAGGGAGGTGAAGTAAGCAACTTCGTCAGGGTACTGTCGAGGCTTGCTAGTAGCAGAGAAATGTTTGTGTTCCTGAAGTGACTCTGCCGAGGTACTTTCCATGCCTACTAGTAGCGAAGCAACACCAGAGATGAAAAACTATATTCTAAAAATCTAAAGCTTCCTAATAACATTACCCTTCTCCTTATTCAAAAGGTTGTGATATGGTTGGATTTTTTATTTTGTTCAACCGAGAAAGGATGAAGGGGACTATGTTTATACGTGGGGTAACTAGGGAAACCAAAGTAATTTGAATGATTAATCAATACTTCCTTGAGAAATATACCCTGATAAAGAATTTACTAAGGCAGAGAAGTTAGAGTTCTACTAGTGTGTCACCAAGTTTTGTCACTGCGACAAACACCCTCCAAAAATTTTCCTATACTTTAATTTTGGAGCCTACTATGGATATTTTGATCGGTCGTTCTATAGTCACTTATTTTTCGGCTAATATTTTGTTAATTCTATGATCTCCCTTCTTGGATTGTAAGTGTTGAAGTCACCTGCTCACACATGCTAAGTCCGTAATAAATTCATGATTGCATTCCTTCATGGGAGCTTGAACAAGCCCAACATAGTCCATCAAGACAATGCTTGTGCAATATTCAACCCATTTCTACAATTAGTATGCACAACCATTGAGAGTTTTTCACGTTTGGTTGTGTTTTTGCTTCTTTTCAGTGAGTTTTTCAAACTATAGCTTTTGCGCACCTTCCCTTTCGTGAGTGTCATTTTCATGTTATCTTCGCTTTGGCATGTGTCTCTTTCACTATCGTTCACATATCACAAGTGTCGTTTGCACTTTTATTTCATATATCAATTGTTGTCTTTTAGCATGGAAGGCGTCACACATCATATAAAAGTAGTCTTGGTTTGTTTCAAGGGATGACATTTGTGTTAATGATTTTTTCTTATCATGTAAACATGTATCGCACTCTTTCCTAAAGTTTCAAGCATTGTTACACAAGTGTCGTCACTGTTGTCACAAAGTGTATCTTTAGTGTCGCACTTGGAGTGAGTTGTCGCAATGTTGTCGCATTGAGGAAAGTATGTTGTTCATGTGTTTAGGGTGTCCTGGGTTGTGTCGTCAAGTGATCTAAGTGTGTGATCATGATCAAGTCTTGTTCTTGTTCAAATTCATTTCATTGATTCCACACTTAGTAAAAACTGGGAAAACTCCCTGACCAGGCCACTCAGCCTCATCGAAGCCTATTGAACTGTGCACTACACAATCTCAGTCCTCAAGAAACAACCTTCCCTCTTCGTACTGCACAATGCATAGTCTCTTCCTCCTAGAACTGCGCATTGCGCAATCTTAGTGCTCTAGAACTGCACAATTTTCCTCTCCACTCGGTCCTCCACTATGCATTGCACAGTCTCAGTCCTCAAGCATTAGCCTTGAGCTCCTAAACTCTGAAACTATGTAATCATTGGCCTCATATTCCCCATAACTACGTTGTGAGAAATCTCAATGATCAAGCCCTCAACCTGAACTCTTGAGTTCCACAACTTTGCAATTTTTGCCTCCCAATCAACCACAACTGCACACTACACAGTGTCAAGCCTCAAGCTTCCAGCTTGACACCTTGACCTATGCAACTGCGCAATCCATGAGATTGTTCTCCCTCCAGTATTGTGCATTGGGCAACCTCACACTTGAATCCCCATCCTGGAGCTCTTGAGCCCCTCAGCTGGGCAATTCCTTGACCCTGGCCATCCTAAACTACGCAATGTGTAGCCTCAAGCCTCACTTCCAGACCTTGGCCTTTGGAACTACGTAATCACTGAGTCAATTACTCAACCAGTCACTAGTTCTAGCCCTAACAAATGATTTCTTGAAACATGTTAGATTAGGGGTTTTCATATTGATATCGTATTGTCATGAACAATTTTCAGGTTCAGGTACTCTATCTTATCATGACAAGATGATGATGGAGGAAAAGCAAGAAAGAGACCATGATAGAAGACACCTATGGGGATGATGAAACCAAATGATCATTAGGAAATAAGACAAAGGAACACAAGGTTACAACAGAAGACAAAAGATCAAGACCACATTGAAGACTCCTTATCTTCAATTCATGAGGAGGAGAATTAAAATACATCATTCTATCTTTCTAGAAGAAATAAAGGAAGCAACAACAACAGATGGATTGACATTGCCATGTCATCATGCAGTCCGTTGTCATGCAAAGTGTATAGGCACCATCACAACACTTAGAGTAAGGGTTGTCACTCTTGATCCTTACTCACTCCGTTTAGACTCTATCCTAGGAAAGTCAAGGGGGGTAGTCCCTAAGGTAAATGGATGAGAAAGCCTGCGGATCAGGGGCTCTAGGAGATTTTAATGATGGACAACCTGATGAATCTAAATGAATCTCGATTAATTTAGATGAATAGATTAAACGCTAATGTAACCAAGACACGACCACAAGATATAAATAATTATAGACCAATGCCTTTAATATTTGAATTAACCATCAACTAAACAAAACAAGTTATCTAGAACGATTTTGAATATGTGACGAATAATGACAATCATGAATAATATAAATGCCCAAAACCATATCACACAAGATATTCCAGATTTAAGATGATTATTGTTAATGACCAAGATCTAGAATTAATTAATTTTCTCCAACATTCAATATAACTTAAAACAATTGTTGCACCTCGACCATAGAAACACATGCATTTAAGATTTAGTATTTAACGTTAGAAACACCAAGGAATTTAAAATTAGTATTTCAATCGTTCCTTAGGAAATTAAATGCAGTAAACGAAGAAATCAAAATTTCTTAAATGACAAAGTGAATCGAAAGGATCAATAAATCGAAATTTTAATGGGCCATAGGCCACATTAAAAAAAATTAATGTGAAAGCGCAAGTCCTTTAATTTATTTCTCTAGCCACCAAAATTAGATTTAGGATTTTTTTTTTTTTTAATATTTTTTTAAGAATTTTTTTAATGTTTTTGGATTTTTAAAATTTTTTAATTTTTAGGATTTTAAATATTTTAGAATTTTTTTAAGTTTTGAGATTTTAATTTTTTTTAGGATTTTTTAAAAGTCTTTAGATTTTTAAAGTTTAGAATTTTAAATCAAAAAACAAAAATCATAAATTATAAAATAAAAATGAAAACAAATCAAGTTGAAAGTGAAAATCGAAAATCTAAACTAATCCAAAAATAAACAAAGCTTAAATGAAATTTGATTATTCTAAATTAAGCTAAATAAAGGTGATATCTAACCTAAGTCAAAGATTAATGAAACTAAAAAAAAATATGTACATATGCTAACCTAAGTCAAAGATTAATGAAACTAAAAAAAAAAGTATGTACATATGCTAACCTAAGCCAAAAATTTAATAAAACTAAAAGGCACACATAGGCTAACCCTAACTCTGAAATAAAAGAAATACCTATGCATAAGAAAATATCGAAGTGTTTTTGGTGATTGCAGGTTTGTGTGAGGAGCAGAGGAGGTCGACAGAATGGAGAAGGGACGTAGGAGAGGTTTCGATGCACAGGCTAGACAACAGAATGGAGGAGCGATGAGGAGATAAGGGATTTCGGGCAACAAGGGATCATGAAGCGGAAAAGGAAATCCACAGGAGGAGTACGAGCTAGTAGTAGGCAAGGGAGGAAATACGCAGCTGGAGAAGGGACTGCGGGGTTGGAGCAGAACGCGAGAGAGCAGTATGGCAGTGTGACGGAATAAAGATGGGTTGGACGCGGAAGAAACATCATATGAAGGTGGTGGGGTAGGCGGGAATGGTAGCAGATATGCGTGGATGGTTGGTTCGGCCTTTTTTTTATTATTTAAATTTTTTTTTGCAGGTTTTGGTAGCGTACATGTGAGGGTTTGGGCAGCGTGAGGGACATCGATGGCAGGGGTTTTGAGGTTTTGGAGAGAAGGCAGTAGCAAGGGACGCAAGAAGATGGAGCAGTGATGATGTATGGCGCGGATCTGGAGGGTATGTAGGGAGTGCGAGTAGGATAGACAGAAGAAAGAACTCAGGCAAAAACTCAAATTTCTCCATATCTTAAAAAAAAAAATTCAAAGCCCAAACTCAAAAAATAATTTCGAAATTTTCCAGAAAGCAACAGTGAAAACAAATTCGAAATCTTGTTCTTAGGAAACCCCAGGCAGTAGAGAAACTATAGCCCAATAACCGAAGAGAAATTTCGAGATTAAGTTCTTATACTTTAGCTTAAAATTTATCAATGAAACCCTTGTGAAAATTCTCCATGTTTAATTAAAATATTAAATCCACCTGCTTTAGATTTCTTTGAAACCCTTATAAAATTTCTTGATTTAAAAAAAAAAAAAAAAAAAAAAAAAAAAAAAAAAAAAAAAACTCTTAGATTCCAAAATCTCTGGACAGAAACCCTGCAAAAAACGATGTTGATGGACCTTCAGAGATCTAGATGTTACCCTCCAGGACCTAGATCTGGAATCTGTACAACTTTTAGCTTCAAATCTACAGCTACTGGACAACAAGAAACACCCAAACGATCTATACAATGACCCAAAAAGAAAACTAAAACCCAAGTTAGAAAACTGAAAATAATTACAGATCTATGTACATGAATGGCAGATCTATCAGATCTAGGGAGTGTGAGTCCAACTCCGCTCCCAGATCTGATAATTTGAGGCTCTCAATAGCCAGATCTATCGATTTAGCATAGAAAAATTAAATTTTTTGAATTTTAGAAGAGGTACTGAGCTCAAAACCCTTTATGCATCACCCATAAAAAATATCTTATGATAAGCCCGAGATCAAATTTATGCTGGGCTCTTCAGAAAATAGGGATCGAGAGTTGGCCGGTTCAGCCGAGAACTTCCCCAAATGCCCGATGATCAAATAATCAAGGATTTCCTGCAAGAACTCAATTTAACCATCAATGCAGAGCGAGAAAACGATAATAAAATTCAAATAAATAGAGATACCTGCTATTATATTCTAAAATTAAATTATCATTCAAACCCCAGCGACTGAGCAAGATACCTATACTCAAATCACTCTTCAGAAAGTTATCATCAATGGCTAAAAAGAAATCTATACATGAAAATGACACATCTTACAGTATTTCCATGAAGAGTAACACCCACAGAAATTAACCCCAAAGTCTTTCTTTATTGCTCATAAAAAGATTACAAGAGAGCTTTTTGCTTAGTACATGATTTAGAGATCGGATGATACTGACTGACAAATGAACTCCTATTTAAAGATAAATCCTCCAACGGCTAGTTCGAGTGATCCTTGTCAAAGCAATCTCGACCGTTGATGAGGATCAAAACTTATTTTAATGTCATCCGTCGAAATTTTAAATATTGAGGAAATTTCGAATTTTTCAATTAAATGCATTTTAATTAATTCAAAAATTAAAAATTTGAATTAATTTCCTCAAGATTTTGACTTTGACTTAACCCCAGGGACTAAAGGCATAAAATTTAGCAAAATAATCAATTAACCTTAGTCCCTGGACCTCTTAAAATTTATTTTTTTAAAGCACCCACGAATTTCACCTTTGGAAAATTTAAATTCACTTAGGACCTACATTTAATCAAATTTCTAGGTTAGGATTTTAATTAATTTTGGCCAGAAAATTTAATTAATTAACCTATGAGGTGATAAACTATTTTTCTAACCCTTAAGACACTTTACATCATGATTTTTTACATTTTTTATATCTCAAGGGGAAAAACCCATTTACAAAAGACCCTCACAGACTACCCAGTTCTGCGACACAAATATAATCTAGCAGATCAAGCAATTTGTAATAAAATAACCTAACCAAATAATTAGGGTTATTCCCAAATCACTTTTACATAGACTCGATCTAGAATACTAGTACTCCCCTAAGATCCCAGTGACAAAATCCATTCCAGCTTTGGGGTAAGGATGAAGGAAAACTCTACCGACCATTCGAGAATGGATCGGAAAAGTAGGTTTACCTAGGTGATTACATACACGACATGGATCTACTGAGATTATTTACATTATACATATGCAGACTGGGTTTACATTATAATATGATCCTCAGGCTAATGATGATAGCTGGATGGCAGAAACACATCGATCAGACGCTATCCCTTTTGCGAAAAAAGGGGGTGTATTGCTATGGGTCGTAGACACATAGTGGTCAACACAGTCCATTTCATCAGTGTCATGTCATGTCATGAGTCATCATGTGCCACATCATTTTCTGGATTATGTAAATTCATTATAAAGTGGAAATCCAAGAGACATGTACAAAATGTCATGAGTCATGTAAGAGTCAAAAAGTCAAAGAGAAGTCAAATAGTCATGAGGGTAGTCCAAGAGTCACAAGGAAGGTGAAGGATCAACCCACTTTTTATATATACACTCTCATTATACAATAAAATTACTTTTCACCTTGGCTCCTCCTACTAGGCATTGGAGAGGAAGACATTTGTTTTGGATGAGCGAGTGACTACTCTAATGCTCCACTATTGGGGCTAGTGGTGTTCATTGTCTTGATATATCTTGAAACTTTTACTTAATTCAGAATCTCGTTGAGTAAACACGCTTTCATGCATATGCGTGGATATTGTAAGACTAATCTTTTAATGTTTGTGATGTATGTTGTTTTCATCTATACTAAGGAAATTAAACTATTTTGATGGCTTCGGTACTTATCTTGTTGAAGGTGTGTTGTATTTTCTTTAACGACCATTTGTTCCTTGTGAAATATTTCATTGGTTGATCAACCATTCATTCACATGTATATGCTGATGCCTTTTCTAGATTAGTACTATTACTTTTCTATAAAGGTCCCACTTTTCTCTTCCCTGTAGGTTTTAAACCTGTACAGAAATTACCTGCATATGAATTCTAAAACACAGAAAATAAACAATGCGAGAGCATAACACATAAAACACATATACACAGAGATTTTCCCCTAGATCCCAAAACCGGGACTACCAGCTTGATTTTTCATTATGTTCCTTTCAATGTTATAATACATATTTATACATGCCGAAGCATCCAATACCATGGACCAAAAACCATCGCGTCCAATACCATAGACCAAAAATCATTGCCTCCAAAAACATGTGTGAAAATCATGCACAAAACCATAGGTGGGTCCGCCCATCCTAAGATAGGGTCCAAAACCAAAAATTTTTGGGGCGCTGCCCCGGACCCCATAAACTAGGGTTACGGGTTTGCCTCAAACCCCCTGTGGCCCCCCCCTCCCTCACTACAGAATCAACACAATGAAGGGGGGCTCCGCCCCCCCTCTAACCCCCTAGTTAACTACGTGGACTAGTCGTGGAAAGAATATAACACAACCCAACATTCTCCCACTTGTTGTTTTCTTTCCATAGGGGGCCACAAGAGAGCTTAGTCATTTTTCCAGCCCTGAAATGCCCATTGTCTCTCTACACCAAGAGAAATTCTCAGAGCTCACAGATTTTGTCAATGCATCTGCGGTATTCTTCAAAGTGTCCACCTTTACCAACAACACCTTTTTGTCTTCTATCATATCCCTCACAAAGTGATACTAAACATCAATGTGCTTTGTCTTTGAATGATATGCGGGGTTCTTTGCCAAGAAAATTGCACTTTGGCTGTCACAGTCTATCCTTATAGCTCCCTGTACTAACCCCATACTTGAACACAATCTCTGCAACCAAACTGCTTCTTTGCTTGCAAGAGTGGCTGCCATGTATTCTACCTCTGTAGTTGATAATGCCACTACAAATTGCTTCTTACTCATCCAACTGACTGCACCTCCAAATAGGTTAAACACATACCCACTTGTAGATGTTCTCTAATCCAGATCTCCAGCACAGTCTGCATCAACAAAGCCACGAATATCCAACATTCTGTCTAATCCTGATCTTCCTTGGTAGCACAAACCATAATCACTAGTGCCATGCAAATACTTGAAAACCCGCTTCACTGTTGTCCAGTGCTCCTTCCTTGGTTTTGACATAAAACTGCTCAATATTCCCACTACATGTGCAATTTTTGGTCTAGTACAGACCATTGCATACATCAGGCTACCGACTACACTTGCATATGGAACACAAGACATGTCCTCTTCCTCATCTTGTGTCTTGGGACACTGTTCAACAGATAACCTTACACCTACAGGAATAGGAACCTTCACCGATTTACTATCCTTCATATTACGCCTCTGCAGTATTGTCTCGACATACTTCCTCTGGTTTAACCAGAGCTTCGTGCCGATCTCTTTTAATTTCCAAGCCCAAAATATAGTTTGCAGCACCAAGATCTTTCATGTCGAATTTGGAGGACAATTGGGTCTTCAAATCCTAGATAATTTCTTTGTCATTTCCAACCAGCAACATTTCATCCACATACAAGACCAGATAAATAACACGGTCACCAATTAATTTAAAATACACCTAGTGATCTGCTTTGCTTCTGGTGAAGCCAAGTCCCCGTATAAATGTTCAAAGTTCTGATACCACATCCTTGGTGACTGTTTTAATCCATACAGAGACTTGTTTAACTTGCATACCAGTTCTTTCTTACCCTTCACCACAAAGCCTTCAGGTTTCTTCATGTATATTTCCTCTTCCAGATCCCTGTGAAGAAATGTTGTCTTCACATCCATCTGTTCTACCTCAAAATCAAAAGCAACAACAACAGATAAAAGTAATCTAATAGAAGTTACCTTGGCAACAGGAGAAAAAATATCACCAAAATCAATTCCCGGCACCTGGGAATAACCTTTTGCTACCAACCGAGCTTTGTACTTCTCCACCTTTCCTTCTACATTTGTCTTCTTCTTGAACACCCATTTGCTGACAATGGGTTTCCTTCCAGCCGGCAACTCCACTAGATCCCAAGCCTCATTTTTGTGCAAAGATGCCATTTCATCAACCATGGCCTCTTTCCAAAGTTTGCCATCCTCTGAATCTACTGCTTCCTTCGTAGTTATGGGATCATCGTCAGTAATAGATAAAGAAAAATTTAAACAGAAAGCATATGGACTATACCTTTCTAGCTGCCTTCTTTCTCGAACTAATCTTCTCACACCCGGAGTTTGTGGCTCTTCATCTTCTAATTCCTCCTCTGCTGTAGAGTCTGATTCTTCCTCCTTAAGCTCAAACTCTATCTTCTCAGGTTGCTTTGGTTGGACTTCATGTTTAATAACACCTTTTACCTCTCTGAACACCACATCTCGGCTGTACACAACCTTCCGTGTGACTGGGTTCCAAAGCTTATAACCCTTTAAACCATCCTTATACCCAATAAAGATGCACTTTTCAGATTTACTATCCAACTTGATTCGTTTCTCCTTTGGAACATGTACATATGCATCACATCCAAGTACCCTCAGATGTGGAAGAGAGGGTTTCTAACTAGTCCATACCTCTTGTGGAGTCTTATCCTCCAACGCTGATGAAGGTGACCTATTGACCAGGTAACATGCAGTATCCACCGCCTCTGCTCAGAATTCCTATCCTAACCTAGCACCACTGAGCATGCTTCTTGCACTTTCCATCAACGTCTTATTCATTCTTTCTGCAACTCCATTTTTCTGAGGTGTATATGGAGTAGTCTTCTGTCATGCTATACCACACTTCTTACAGAATTCTTCAAATTCCTTGCTGCAAAACTCTCCACCATTATCTGTCCTCAGCACCTTTATCTTCTTCTTTGTCTGATTTTCCATAAGAGCCTTAAATTCTTTAAACCTGTCAAAGGCTTCAGATTTATTCTTAAGGAAATATATCCATGTTTTCCTTGAGAATTCATCTATAAATGATACATAGTACACAGACTTACCCAATGATGGAACCTTCACAGGTCCAAACACATCACTGTGCATAAGTTATAGTATTTGTTTGCTGTCTTACTACCAGAGGGGAAAGTCACCCGATTCTATTCCCATATACACAATTTTCACAGAAATCAAAATCCAGAGAGCTATTACTCATACCTTCTACCATACCTTTACCATGAAGTATTCGAAGGCCCTTCTCTCCAATATGTCCAAGCCTTTGATGCCACAACATGGTCTTCTCTCCAGAGACCCCTAGATTTTCTGCTCCACTTTCAGGAACCACATAGTGCTACCTTGCAGCTTGTAGAGAGTTCCAATTCGAACTCCCCGCATCAATACCAGTGCTCCCCGAACCATTTTGCAGGTATCCTTCTCAAACACTGTTTTTACACCTACATCATCCAGCTTGCTTACAGAAATCATATTTCTGGCCAATGCAGGAATATGCAAAACACTCGGAAGTGTTCTAACCCTTCCACCTTGCAACTTCAACTTTACTTTTCCGCGACCAATGATTCTAGCCTTCCTATCATCCCCTAAGAAGACATCACCACCATCATATTTATCATACTCGCAGAACCACTCTCTATGGGGAGTGAAGTGAAAGGATGCACCTGAGCCAATCAACCATGCCTCATGATCTACATGTGTACTTGAAGAAGCCAAGTACACATTCCCACCTTCGCCTGAAGTGGTTTTCACCTCTGTTGAAAGAGCATCATCAGATCCCTTTCCTTTATCAGGAGCTTTAGATTTACAGTCCCTTTTGCAGTGCCGTTCCTTTCCGCATTTCCAACACACCACCTTTACAGGTTTTCCTGGAGATTTAGATCTCCCTCTAGATTTAGATCTCCCACTCGATGATAATTTTTGTTTCTGTTCTGGGACCGTCCTCGTATAGACAAGGCATCACCATTCCGGATCTCCATGTTTTTTCGTCTCATCTCCTCCGTTATCAAGGCTGAGACTATTTCATCAAACTACAAGGCAGTTGCATCGCTACCTATTGCAATAACCATACTATCCCATGAATCTAATAGAGGACACAACAAACTGATGCACTTATCTTCATATGAAATTTTAATATCAATAGATGCTCATTGAATTACCACAGTATTAAATGCGTTCAGATGCTCTATCATCGAGTCTCCATCTTTCATCCTCAGGTTATACAGTTTTTTTCGCAGGAACAGTTTATTCACCAGAGACTTAGATTGGTACAAAGTCCCTAACTTGTCCTACAAAGCCTTCGTCGTAGCTTCCCCTGATAAATTCAACAATACTAAATCTGAGACACACAATCGTTTTGTGCTCTTTGCCTTCCAATACAAATTCTTCCATTCTTCATTAGACACTCTCACTACAACAAAACAGGCAATTTGCGCCAGATTTAGCACCATATTCTAGTGCATTTTTTTCTCAATTGGGATGAGCAACCTGGCGCTAAATTTGGCTCTATTGTACAATTTTTAAAGCGTCCTTTTTTGCACCAAATTTTGCATCTTTTTTACGCCAAATTTTCCATCATTTTCTGCATCATATTTTGCACCAAGATTTTCATTTGGTTTTACAACAGGTTTTGCTTCTAGTTTTGTGCCTTTTTTTGCATCATTTTTTGCTTCCTCTTTTGTGGAATTCTTTGCTTCTATTTTTGTGTCATAATTTGCATCGATTTTTACACCATCTTTGACATCTTATTTAGCGTCTTTTTTTACATCCAATTTGTGCCAATTTTTGCATCTGGTCTTATGCCATCTTTTGCTTCTAATTTTGTACTTATTTTTACATCTATTTTTGTGCCAATTTTTGTGCCTTTTTTTACACCATCTTTTCCATCCAATTTTGCACCATATGTTGAATCTGATTTAGTGCCAAATTTCGCATGCATTTTTGCACCATTTTTTACATCCACTTTTGAATTTTATTCATCTCCCTTTTTTGCATCATATTTTGCACCATATTTTGCATTTAATTTTGCATCATTTGTTGCATCCAATTTAGCATCATTTTTAACACCATTTCTTGCATCCAATTTTTCATCCTTTTGAGCATCTAAATTTGCATCCTATGTTGAACCATATATTGCATCCACCTTTGCATCCCATTTTGTGTTTATTGTTACGTTCACTTTTGAGCCATTTTTTCGTCTACTTTTGCATTTGTTTTTGCACCAAGTTTTGAATGATTTGTTGCATCATTTTACATCCAATGTTGCATCTCAATTTGCATCCAAAATTGAGCCATTTTTATGCCCATTTTTGCACCATTTTTTCTTCTTTTGTGTCCAATTTTGCACCATTTTTTATGTCCAAATTTGCATCCTTTTTGGCTTCCAAATTTGCATCCTTTTTTCTGCCACATTTTGTGTCCACATTTGCATCTCATTTTGCACCTAGATTTTAGTTGGAATTTTCATCTAGTTATGCATCATCTTTGACATCCTTGGTTTCACCATTTTTTAGTCCCATTTTGCATCTTGTTTTGTGTCTTTTCTTACATCCTTTTTGCATCCTAATTTTACACCATTCTTTGCATCCTCATTTTGGTGTCCATTTTTGCATTCTTGTTTGCACCCAATTCGATATCCTTTCATATGCCCTATTTTGTTCCCTTCTTTGTGTCTAGTGTTGCACCCTTTTTTAATTTTACTTTAAAAACATTTTTGTGTCATTGTTTACATATTGTTTTGATGGCTAGTTTAACATCCAATTCTACTCCCAATTTTTCATCCATGGTTAAATCCACTTTTGGCTTCTTGTTTAGAGTTTTACTTTTATTTCCATTTATGACCACCTCTATGGGTTCATTTTACTAAGTTCATTTACATAGTGAAATATATTAAACTTTCTAAAATATCATTTTGCTGTAGGATTTAATGCATGGTTAGATGAAAACAAAACCCTCTCAGTTTATCTCAGAAACCTAGGACAAACCAATTAAGAGAAAGGTTGTTCTAAGGCTTAGGATTCTTAGTAGATCAAGATGTAGAGTATAGATTAAGAAAAAGAGAATTAATTCTTGTGAGTCCTCGCATGCAGGTCTTCTTGGAGTTTTTCGTATAGCCAAGAAGCGCTCCTAGCTAGCTCCAAAGCTTGGTCCTACACATAAGAGAGAGAATAAAGCAACCTTCACAACATAATATCTTAATAATCAAAACTATAAAAAACATATAAATATTATTGAATAAATAAATATAAACCAAAAACCCATGCATACATTAGTTAAATAGAAGAAGTAAAGAATGAATAGAAACATATGGAAGGAAGAACAACTGATCTATATGAATAAAGGAGTTGGAGGAAAGTTACAACAATCAGATATAGTTGCAACATCACCTCCCCCAACTCATAGCTCCAAAACTCTCCCTCTCAAGACAGATCTCAAGAGCGTGACAATACAAAATTCCCATCATTTTTTCAATGGCCAAGCCTCTAATATATAGGAAAGTGGAGGCTATGAAGATTTCCAAAATTCCTCATTAGTTCAATTTGGGAAAAATCTTTTGGGTGAATAATGTTTCCTCATATAAAAAAGGAATTTTCCACTTTTCAGATGCTTTTGTGCTTAGGAAAAAGCTTCCCCATGCTTTATGGCTCTTTCCCACTTTTGTATGCTTTTATTTTTTAGGAAAAAGCTAAAGATGAGGATAAAGAGATTACATTCCACCATATGTTTCCGAAAGTGACCAAGAATGTCAAATTCAAATTCTAGTTTGCTTATGTTTTAGTTTTTTTTTTTTAAATATATATTTAGTTTTAGTATTTTTTTTCTAGAAAAATATATTTAGTTTTTGGTATATTTTTCTATAAGAAAAATTATATTTTGTTTTTATAAAAATGGACTTTAAACATTCCATTCATGCTAAATTTGTGATTTTATGATAGGAGTTTAAATTATATATAGTAAAGTAACTTAATGTCATGTGTCGTGTTGCTGAGATGGGTGTTATACATCTCTTTCTTGCTAAGTTATAGAATGTGCTTGGGTTTTCTTAATGCAATAAAACTAATTATGTTCTTCATGATATCTTGAAATGTTCATCTTGAACCAGGCTAATAAAACAATAAAGTTAAAATAGGTTTTCCTTTGTCCTTTATAGATCTTTGTCCCCATTAATCTTGGTCTTAATAGATTAATTGTCTTGTGGTGGCCTTGAGTGGTCACTTCCATTAGTTGCATGCTTTGTAGTTTTCAGTTAGTGACATTTTTTAGGATTGATAATATGTTATTTAATTTATCAAAATGTGTTATTGTCCATATTATTGTTAAATATTAATATTAAATATGCTGATTTTTAAGCATGTTTTAGCAAAACTTTCCCAAAATGTTTATAGATTGTATTTTATAATGCAACGATTCTTTGCTTGATGAAATTGTTTTGGATATTTTTTTTAATGATTCATTGATTGATGAAATTGTTATGGATATTTTTTTTAGTATATTAAATTGTATGTGATAAAGTCAAAAATCACCTTTTTTTTAGATTTTCATTGATCAATTTCCCTTAAGGCCATCAAGTTCACCATTTGGTCCCAGGTTAAGGAAATATAGGAGTCATGAAGTGGAATTGTCCAAGCACTTAAATCTTGAGACATGTTTCTTTTTAGTCACTTTATACTTTCTTTCTACGTAAATTTTTGATGAAAATAGTCTTGGAACATGAGGGGCGTCAATAGTAAGCGAAAACAAACTCCTAAAAGAAAAATGGTATGCAAAGCACCCATAAATAATGTTGATATAAGAAGCAAAAATATTAAGTGAGGTTCAACCTCATATAATTAGAAAATGGGGGAGGAATTTCCAAGTAGTAGTGATTGATGCTTAGAGATACTTGGGTGGAATGGTTATTATTTGAAATGATTAAGACATCAAGGTTACCAATATGTTTACCTCTTTTCGCATTATGACAATACAATTTTAGTTAATTGACATTGAGGACTACTACCATGTATCCAATGTCTATGACTCCAATATCGCAAATGGAAAACCTCTATTTCTCAATTCTATTTCTAGCACAAGTAATTTATACTCCGCATCTCCATGGATTGTTGGGAGTGACTTCAATATTATAAGTGTCTCGAGGAAAAGAAAGAATGAATCAAAATGTTTAACAAGATATTTTGTAAGCTATACCATTAAAGCCACAAAGTAGTCCATTAAAGTTGTCAAGAAATGAGTCTCCAACCCACACATGTTGATCAATGAGATGTAATACATGTGTGTGTGGTTACGAACTCAATACACCTCTATAATAACTCCACAAACTTATGTATTTCACTCTGTCACATAAATTGACAGTAGTGTGACATAAGTAAACCAAGAGTAGACATGAAAGCCTTAGGAAACAAACATTCCTTAGATCCTCAATTAGGTGCTTAAATGATGAATGAAAATGCAAGGAGAAAAGAAGAATTCATGATTTAACCATCACATACATGTGATCAAGTGTGACTAGGAGTGTATATATTCATATATTTTCCAAAGAGGGACTGAATACATGAGTTACCATTTATTGGCCTTATTTTTCTTTATTTTTCATTTTCTTATATATAGGACTTAGGGAATAAGGTTTTCATAAGTTTGGCACAACTCATAGATATAAGATTTACATGAATTTTCACTTCAACCTTAGAGTTTAGACTTAGATAAATCAATATAGTGTATGTTTAATGATTTTGGCTTTCACTTTTTTATTGTATTTCATCACAAATACAAAAGGGGAAATATTTTGCCACAAATCTATGAATTCTTAATCATAAAGTCGTCATGTGATGAAAACAAATTAATGATGTTATTCTCTACGAAAATGATGGGTATTCTTGAGAAAATCTTATGCTTGTGGATGTTTCCTCCCTGGTTGAGAGGGAGTGAGGGTAGACACCATGTTATCCATGTGTCATGTCCTATGGCTAGGATTAACAATCGTAAGCCTAGTAAAGGCACTAGTAGGGATAATGGTGGATTGGATAAACATCTGGGACCAATATTCTTTGAGAATTTGGACATTGACTAGGACTAATCGCCATAAGTCAAGTACATTAATCCAAGATAAGAATAGTCATGAGGATTGACATTTTCTGGTGTCAAATATTATGATAGTGGATTAGGAAATGATCATGTGAGGACATACCTGGTAAACATCTTGGTGGTGTAAGTGCCTTGAAAGGCAGTGGTGTCCAAATTTATGCCTCCCAACATTGTGCTCTGATCTAATGGAGAGATAAACTTGTTAGTCAAGGCCTTACTATTTTGAAAATTTTGGCTATGATGATGTAAATCATCATTGATGCTTATCAATCTAGATCCCTTCTTATATGAATATTTCAACTTGAGAGTACTTTTTTGTCTCATTATGAGTACCTCACTAGTTTAGAGGGAGGGTCATCTTCTTCATTATTGCCATCATCACCACCATCAATGTGATCATTATTGTCATCATTTCATTATCATCATAATCACCATTCATGTCTTCTTCATGATCATCATCATCATCATGATTTTGTGATGATGATGATGGTTGTTAACGTCCACTGAGACCAAATAATGATCTATCGGACCTAAAAAGACAAATTATTTATTTTGATTTAAGATTTTATTCCGATGCTCAAAAAACTTGGAGAGAAGCCTCCCGAGTTCACTATAATTTTGGCATTGTAAAAGGCTAGAAAGGTCAGTATTGTAACAAAGGTTGTGAAATTGAGATCTAATGTGGTTGTATGCAGGGCACTCTAAGAGGAAGTGGTTTTCATCCTCGATGCTCTTATTCTCATAAATATGGCAAATCCTTTCCATCCATGGCGTTTTAGGAACTACCCAGCGGCCAGTCTCACTATGGAGCTCATGAGAATTCGTTCTAATCTTTGCTATATTAATTTTCTTTTTTGAGCTAGTTAGAATAGAGAGATACTTTTTATATTCAAGGGTGGGGTTGATGACCTTCTTATAATAACTTAATTTTCTTTTAGACGCTAAATCTTTCTCACACCACAATTTTTCTTTGAACTTAGAAGTAACAATATCTTTAATGTTATTTATGTTTTTGCAAAGCATCATTCTCATTGTATATTGTCGTCAATTGTTCATAATTATAGGTATCATAAGAAATATCACCAACCTTAGGACATATGATATATGAAAGAAAAATAACCACTTTATTTTTTAGAAATGATTGATGATCATCAACATCACTACCATTATCATCGTCATTATAATTGTCATCATCCCCATCATCATAACTAATATAAGTTTTATCATAATTTTTGTCATCTTCATCATGAACATCATAATCATCATTCATGCCATTATTGTTCTTGATTATGACCAAGATGAAAATAATGATAATGATGATCAGATGATGATGACTTGGAAGATGACGCCAAAGATAATTATTATGATTTTTACCATGATAACATTTAAAAATTGGGAGGAATGGCCAAGGTCATTAGCATCATCATCATTGTCATTGTAACTCCCATCGTCTTTATCATCATTGTCATTATCATAACAATCGCAATTCATGTCATCGTCATCATCTTCATTATCATCATTGTTATAATTATTGACATTGTCATCAGTTGTTCATAATTTTCAATGTCATAAGAAATATAATCAATGCAAAAGATATGATGTGTGTTGGAAAATGGATGCAAAAGTAAACAAAAAAATGGGGGTAAAAATAGACGTAAATTTGGATGAAGAGTGGACACAACATAAGTAGATGCAGAACAAGAGAGAAAAATTGAACAAAAGTGGATGAAAAAGTAGATGCAATAGTTCATACAAACTTGAACACAAAATAGGACTCAAACATGGATGAAAAAGTGGAAGAAAACATGGGCACAATAGTAGGCATAAAACTTAGCATGAATTATGGTGAAACAAATGTGGATACTCCAATGAATGTAAAAAAAAGGGACACAAACTTGAATGCAAAAAGGAGGAAAACTTGGATGAAAAAAGGGATGTAAACATGGGCCAAACATGGATGCAATAGTGAACACAAAATTAGTTGCAAAACTAGACAAATCAAAAGTGGATGTAAAACTAAATTCGAAATGGGATGCAAAAAACATAAACAATATTTGATGCAAACTTGGACACAAAAGAGGATGCAAATATGGATGCAATAGTGGAAGAAAATGTGGGTTGCAATGATAGGCATAAGATATGGCACAAATAATAGCACAAAAAAGGTGGATGTAATAATAGACACAAAAAAATATGCAAACTTAGATGCAAGACAAGATGCTATAAGAGATGTAAAAGTGGATGCAAACACGGGTGCAACATGAGAAACAAAATTGGATGCAAAATATGGATGAAATGGAAGTACTTGCAAAAGAAGATACAAAATGAGATGCAAAACCCAACACAAAAGTGGATGCAAAAATAGATGAAATATTTTATGCAAAAGAGGATGTGAATATGGATACAAAATTGGAAGTAAACGTGGGTACAATAGTATGTGCAAAACATGAAACAAATTTTGTCACAACAAAAGTAGATGTAATGATAGATGCAAAAAAAGAAGCAAATGAAGATGAAAAATAGGATGCAAAAAGGGATGTAAAAGTGGGTGTAAACATGGGTGCAACAATGGATGTAAAATAGGTTTTGCAACTTATTTGAAAGAGAAATTTTGTCCCAACAATTAGACTTGTAGCATAAAGAACATGGTTAATACATATGATTCGACCAAAAACTAGTTACTACCAAAATTCAACCAAAAAAAATATTACTGCATAAAGATAGAATTAAAAACAAAAAAAATAAAAACAAAAATTTCCCAAATTAAAAATAAATAAATGATAAACTTTTTTTTACCAAAATTTAGTGATATTTTTAGTGCTAATACTAACATCACCATTACAACAAGATATTTTTTTAGTGCTAATACTGCCATTACAACAAGATATAAGAGGGATATAATGAAAAAAGTTTAATAATAATATGTATGTAGAAGATGGTCTTCAGACTGGTGAATTCATGATAATCAATGGGACTACAGTCAAAATAATTGGATGTTATTTACTTTTTTACATAGATTGTCAAAATAATTGCATAAATCGATTTTTTTTAACCATAATTTAACAAAAACTTTGCTAGTGCTAACATTAGAACCACCATTACAACAAGATATCTTTCTAGTGTTGACAACACCATTATAGTAAGATACCTCAAGAGAGACAGAAAATTTAAAAAGTATGATAGTAATATGTATCCAGAAGATGGTAGTGAAACTAGTAATTGTTCATTCTCATTATCATAATCATTGTCATCATCATCACCATCATCCTTGTCATCGTTATTACCATCATTACATTATCATCATAATCACCATTCATGCCATCGTCATCAGCTCCATCATCATCATCATTATGGACATTGTTTATAATTATAGACGTTGTAAGAAATATCATCAACCCAAAAAATGTGATCAGTGCTAGAAAAGGGTTGTTTAGGACACATTGATATACGTAAGAGAAATAACAACTCTATTTTTGAGAGATGATCGATGATCATCATCATCACCACCATTATCATCGTCATTGTCATTTTTATCATCCCCATCATCATCATTAATGTAATTTCTATCAACATTGTTGTAATCATCATCATCATTCATGCCATTATTGTTTTTGATGATGACCTAGATGAAAATGATGATGATGACACCAAAGATAATGCTTATGATTATGACAATGACAACATCTAAAATTGGGAAGATTCGCCAAGGTCATTAGCGTCGTCATCATCGTAATCATTGCCATCATCATCATTAATTTCATTGTAACCACTATCGTATTTATCATCATTATCACAATTCATGTCATCGCCATCATCTTCATTTTCATCATTGTCAATATTATTGACATTGTCATCAATTGTTCATAATTGTCAATGCCATAAGGAATATCATTAATGCAGAAAATATGATGAGTGTTGGAAAAGGGATGCAAAAGCGAACATAGAAATGGGGGCAACAATAGAAGTAAAATTGGATGAAAAGTGGATACAACATAAGTAGATGCACAACAACATGAAAAACCTAACACAAAAGTGGATGCAAAAGTAGATGCAGTTGTCAATGCAAACTTGGATGCAAACATGAAGGCAAAAGTGGAAGCAAACATGGGTCCAATGGTAGGTGTAAAACTTGGCACAAACTGTGGTGAAACAAATGTGGATGAAACAACGGACACAAAAGTAGATGCAAAAATGGATGAAACAAAAGTGGATACAATAGGGGATGCAAAAACATACACAATATCTGATGCAAACTTGAACACAAAAGAGGATGCAAATGTGGATGCAAACGTGGAAGCAAATGTGGTTGCAATGGTAGGCGCAAGATATGGTGCAACAAAAGTGGATGTAACAATAGACAAAAAATATGCAAAATAAGATGCAAAAATGGATGTAAAAGTGGAAGCAAACATTGATGCAACAGGCAAAACAAAATTGGATGAAAAAAATGGATACAATGGAAGTAGATGGAAAAGTAGATACAAAACGAGATGCAAAACCCAATGCATAAACCTGACACAAAAGTGGATGCAAAAATAGATGCAATATTTGATGCAAAAGAGGATGTGAACATGGATGCAAAATTGGAAGCAAACGTGGATACAATAGTGAGTGCAAAACATAGTGCAAATTATGGCATAACAAAAGTGGATGTAATGATAGATGAAAAAAAAGAATCAAAGTATGATGCAAATGAAGATGTAAAAAGGGATGCAAAAAGTGAAATTTAAAATGGGTGTAACAGTGGATGCAATAGAAGTCGATGCAAAAGTAGATGCAAAACGAGACACAAAACCCGATGCAAATCCTGGTCCAAAATTGGATACAAAAAGGGATGCAAAAATAGATGTAGTAGTTGATGAAAACCTAGATGCAAATGAGGATGCAAACGTGGATGCAAAATTATAATCAAAAGTGGGTGCAAAAGGAGGTGCCAAACTAGGTGCCAATTGTGGCACAAAAATATTAGATGCAATAGTGGGTACAATAATAGATGCAAAAGAGGATGTAAATATGGATGCCAAACAAGATGGAAAAGTGGATGCAACAAAAGTAGATGAAAAATTATATGCAAAACGAGACACAAAACTTGATGTAAAACGTGGCGCAAAAGTGATGCACAAATGGATGCAAAAAATGATTTAAAAAAGGATGCAAAAGTCAATGCAAAAGTTGATGCAAGTGTAGGTGCAAAAAGTGGATGCAAATTAGGATGCAAAAGTATGTCAAACAAAAATAGATGCCAAAATTGATGCAAAACCTGGAACAAAACCTGGTGCAAAGGATGACACAATACTTGGCATAAAATTTGGTGCAAAACGTGGTGCAAAACCTATTGCAATACTTGGTGCTAAACTTGGTGTAAGATTTGGTGCAAACTTGATGCAAATTTTGTGTCAAGTTTTGCACCATATTTGATAAATGGATGCAAATAGCACCAAAAATGGGCTCTAGATGCAAAAAAAGAAGTAAAAAGAGACGCTAATCGCTGGTTTTGTTGTAGTGTCTCATTAGTTTAGTACCCAGATCTACCGTGATCCACTGATCTTTATCCACCAACAGATCCTCCATCTTGAGTTTCCACAACTCAAAACTCTGACCATTAAATTTCTTGATCTCTATCTTTCCACTACTCGCCATATTCTTTCACCACCAGAATTGATCTCGCGGATCTCCCACTGAACAGGGTCTACCACAGGCTCGAGCAAAACCCCTCAGCAACAAAGGCATCCCCTTGAAGCCAAAACTACTCTGATACCAAATGTAGGTTTTAAACTCGTACAAAAATTACCTGCATACGAATTCTAAAACACATAAAATAAATAATGCGAGAGCATAACACATATACACAGAGATTTTTCCCTAGATCCCAAAACCGGGACTATCAGCTTGATTTTTCATTATGTTCCTTTCAATGTTATAATACATATTTATACATGTCGAAGCATCCAATACCATGGACCAAAAACCATCGCGTCCAATACAATGGACCGAAAACCATCGCGTCCAAAAACATGTGTGAAAAGCATGTACAAAACCATAGGTGGGTCCACCCAACCTAACATAAGGTCCAAAACCAAAATTTTCTTGGGCACTGTCCGGGACCCCATAAAGTGGGGTCATAGGTATGCCTCAAACCCCCTGTGACCCCCCCGCTACACAATCAGCGCAACAAAGGGGGACATCGCCCCCACTCTAACCCCCCGGTTAACTACGTGGGCTAGTCGTGGAAAGAATATAACACAACCCAACATTCCCTTTTGGTAGAAGGACCTTGATACTTTCCGCAGCTGAACATTTCACAAGGCATACTCACTTGCTGATCCAAAAATACATTTGTATTACTCCCTTATGCTTAATTTTGTATCCAAAGAAAATCTAGAAGGGTACATGGCTGCCAGGTCGATACTCCAGATGGGGCTCCTACTCCAAATGGTGTGAGGTCTAATTGTGACTTCACATCAGGGAGACCCCTTTAGTTGACAAATTTCTAGCACCATCAACACATAGTTCTATAACTATTTAACATAACATAACTTGTTATTTAACATAACATGAAATTATATAACATAATACACACACACACACACACACACACACACACACACACACACACACATATATATATATATTTTGTAACATGTACATTGTGAAAAACTATAACATGATATAACTATAACTATAACATTTAACATAGCATAATTATTTAACATAAAATTATATATATATATAACTATACAACTTGAGTGAGCCTACATACCGGAGGTCGGGCCCACATAGTCACATATTACAATTCATGCATAGGGTTAGGAAGCATGAGGTTAGAGGCCCAGATCCTTGGGAGGTAGTCAAAGAGGCCACCAAGGACATTGATGTTCGTGGGGGGTTGTTCGACATCCATCTAAATCTCCCTACTAGACATAGAGTTTGGTCCCACTAAAATATTTTTGTAATGTTCATGCAACCCCCTTTGTGTATGATAGATTCATTGGAGCTTGAGGCAAGTTCCCCAACCATGACCAGGTGATCGTTTATTTGCTAAGCATTTATATGCAGAGTTCGTGTTACATATGAGGTCAAATTACAATGATATTGGATCTCATTTTTATGGTATCAGTAGGGGATGTACCTATGAGTGCAAGGGGGCTCGTAGGGACCCTGGTCATGTACCACCACCTCTGAGATTATTTCCACTACCGTCTTAGAGCTTGGTATTACCAACAGATTTAGAGGACTTGTCGCAGATCGGTGGTGAGACGCGGGAGATGATTCCAGAAAATATGCAGGCATCATTGGCTAGTGTGTGTGTTGTATTGGATGCGGAGATTAGGAGACCACCACCACTACCTCATGACCCACCATTTCCCTTATATGATGATGCATTTCTCATGATTTTACCCTTTGACCATCTTTTGACACATACATGTATGTATCGTGATGTCATTCGTGAGACTTGGAGGGTGCATGGCCTGCATGACACAGACTAGATACATCTCTCTCTCTCTCTCTCTCTCTCTCTCGATATATATATATATATATATACACACGAAATTTTTTACTCTTATTATCAAATTATGCATAATTATTTATATTAAAATTTCTAGTTTGTATTAGATTGAATTTATATTAATAAGTTCATGATAACATGTAGACACATCCTAGCTACATGGATGACCTTATGAGGTCATCTGAGGGGGAAGTTGATCAGCTAGGGCATCCTCGACTAGAGCATGTTTCCATGGATTCTCCTCCACCTCCACCTCCACCTTATATGTTCATTAATGTGGAGGAGAGTTAGTATGTACAACCACATGGACCAACAGTTGAGGTAAACTTTTTTATTCCTAATATTTCAACATTTTATTTTTTTAAGTTACATAAATATGCTAATTAATTTGTAGACTAATTATAATTTGTCATTGTCATTGTGTACACAGGCCCATATGCAGAGTGTTGTTGATGCCACTGTTATGTGGAGACATGAGTGGGATGTTGGGTTTAGAGGCACTGATGATGCATGTCCATTGATGTAGGCCCCAATCATCGAGCCACAGACAAGGGAGCACCAAACCCAGATGTTGGCTGCTCTAATTGTTTATTAATTAAACAGTCGAGTAGCACATCAAATTTTCAACCCGGGAAAGTCCTTTTATCTCAAAGGTGACCACGTACTGTATGCACTCAATTCTAAAATCATTAAAGGCTGTAGTATAAACAATCTATTCTCTGTCAAACCCTTACTCCGTGTTACAGCAGTTATAATCTATTGCAGGAATAGAATGAAACAGATGACTAATTAAAGATAACAATCTGCAAAAAGAAATGATGGTTGTCTTGTAACAGAGGATCAGGACCCTATCCTCAGAGTAAGAACATTCAGCACCTGCCCCTGTTATCCAGTTGCCAATACACTCTGTAAATCCTAATCATCGGTGAGACACTCTTCTACAGCATCAATTGACTAAGAAAATAGAATAGCAGCAAAGGTAAAATATCAGAAGCAATGCTCATGAACTAGAGATACACAAAAATCACACACACACACTTAACAGAAAAGGAATGGGTGAATCTTGTGATGAAGGTGGGCCCTGTCCTTCTCACAAGATTCCCCAGGACACAGATGCTAAGTTAAAATACTCAGAACAATGCTTTATTCATCTGCCAATATGCCAAATTACAATAGAGATTCAATCTTGTTCCTTTACTACAATTTTCTCCCTTACAACCTGTTCTCCCCTTGTTCTAATGTAGATGTCTCCCCTTTATAGGGGAGACATCTATTACAATAGATTGTCATTTTTCATTTCAGCTTGACCCTTTTATACAAAAATAGTAAATCAATTCCTATTACATCATGCTGTTACAACAATGTGTAACTGTGTATTTCTTCAAAGATTGGATCCCTTTTCTATCTCAACCGTCTCCTTGAAATTCACGTGCCGTCCTTTGCTGTTTCACCATTGTTGTAGATTTGGTAAATCTTAACTGTTTCCTCGAAGTTCTCATGTTGCTTCTGCTGTTTCAGCATCTGCGACTGAGGTCTTGCCGATTTAGACGGTTGTTGATCCTGTTGTTCCAGCGACTGCAAAATATGGTTTTACCAGGTTTAGACAATTGCTGTTTTTGTTGTTTCAGCAACTGGTTTTGCCAACTTTAGACAGTTGTTGTTTCTGTTGTTTCGGCAACTGCAAAATATAATTCTGCAGACTTTGAACAGTTTCAACAATTACTCAGCAACTTAGTCAACTTCAAAGATTAATTATAAAGATAACATGATTATGTGTTGAATGATTAAACATATAGCGATGAGGAGAGTTACTTCATACCTTTGGACTAATTAGGACAAAATGCTAGCAAAGGCTTTCAACTATGGGTTGAAGAGGGTAATATAATGGCAAAATATACGGTCAAAAATAGACAATATGGGAACCTAACATCCCCCCCAACTGAAAATGTTGCATGTCCTCATGCAATGTCTACTCTGAATCGGAATCAGAATACTGGGCTGAACAATGTAAATTGCTTATGCAGTAAGTGTAGAAGGTGTTGTCAACCATGTCTCTGAACCCTTGGACATTCTGAAGTCTCTTCCATGCTGCCAACTCTTCCTTTTTAGTCAATGTAAATTGAGCCTTGTATTGTTCTCCAGGAAGCCATAAGAGAGGGAAATGAAAAAGGTAACCAATCCACCATTCAACACATTGTCTCATGCATTTTACATAATTAGGTATCTGTGAGATTGCCGCCTGAAGATTGAGGGGATTGTAGGGATGATATTCTCGTCTTTCTTTGGGATAGTGTTCCCAAAATAATTCATTTGCTTTTATGGCCAGAGGTCCTTTAGTTTTGACATAATGTTGGCAATCTTCCAAGACTGCTGCTTGCAGATTCCTAATATGATCGGTCATCCCTGGTTCTCATAGATTCCGTTGATGTTCCATAAGGAAGATGGCTGCATTCTGCGGTTCCGGACGAATCCAGAGAAGACAGTTCTCCTCATTGTTTTTTGCAGACATAAAAGCATTCTGCCAAGTAAGCTGGTTGGCCAAAAAGGAAATAAAAGCTTTTATTTGAATATCACCACAAATAGGAAGTAAATTAATCTTTCTATCTTCAGGCATAGCCTCATTGTGAAGATAGAGTTCACAGAGAAAGTTCTGGTCTTTATTTGGTGCTTCTGTGAAAGTCTCAATAAATTGTTCTGGTGTAGCAACCTGGTGGGGTCTTCCATCTCTGATTGCCTTTATTTGTAAGAATGTTAAGCGTTCTCTCAAGAATACTGCATAATTAAAAGAAGGTTTCCTTGTAGCAAGTACCCTCTGGACCAAGTCAAAGATATATGACAACCTAGCTTTTAATTTCCTATTCTCTTTGTGTTGAGCTCGAGGCTGTTCGAGGGCTTCCCAATTTTTGTATGCATAGCTGAACCAGGTTGACTTTTGTTGCTGAAATGCCCTCCCTTGTGAGAGCTCATATTCTGTCTTCCATGTATCCTTTAGTTCTTGAAAACTAGAGGTCTCAGTGTAAGCAGTGCTGACACAGGGAGGTTCGGTCTGTGTATAGGCATCTGTAAAAGACTTCTGCTCTGTGATAGTTTGGGTAGGCCGGGGTGGTTCTGTGTCTTCTTTTGCAATTCTTGAAGAGCATGTTGGTTCTTGTGTAACAGCAGGTTGTTCTGTTTTGATTACAACAAGAGAAGTTTGTGGGCTGGCTCCAGTCATTGTAACTTCAACTATCTTGTATCCCGCTTGAGTGTAAATCTCACCACACTCACTGCACATATATTCATTGTATTGACTCTTTTCGGTTGCAGATGCTACCTGTGCTAGGATGTGCAGATTGAATTCGCTTTGATAGGATTCTTTAACCATTATTATCTCCTGCTGATAATTCTTAATTTGAGATTTTAAAAACTCAATTTCTTCCTGCAGGGAGGCTAAGGTAGCTGGGGCTTGTGTAGCTGCAGATTCCAGTGGAGGAAGGGATCATTGTTCGGCATCAGTTTGATCATTTGCATCTACAATAGGTGGTTCTTGTGTATCACCTAGTGTAACAACCACATGCTGGTCATTGTCTTTTTGATCCCCAACAGGTGGTTCTTGTGTATCACTTGTTGGGTCAGTGGCTGGTTCTTGTGTAACAACCACATGCCCAATATCATCTTGGGTGTCTACTTTAAATGTTTCGGCAACTCGTTCTTGTGTAACAGCTGTCTCTTTTAAAGAAAATAATGTCACAAAATTGTCAACGCTCACCATTTCAACACCAGAGGGTGAGGCAGGTGAATACTCAGAGTTGGTTGGAATACGGGATCTTAGCATGATGGGTGGGGAACTGGGGATAATGGGTTCAGTTGCTGCAGACAACCTTGTTCGTCGCCTTGGTAAGGAAGCAGGCAAATCAGTGGTTTTTCTCTTACGGCCGCTTTCCATTAGAATAGGGGAACTATCAGGAATAACGGCTTCCTTCACTGAAGCCCTGGTTCTTCTTCTTTTTGGTGGGGTTACAACTTTCTGTTGCTTTTTCTTTTTGCGAAAGATGATGGGGGTATTATCATCGGAGTCATCAGTGGAAATGTCAACTATGGGAGTGGATGGTTCAGCTTCATTGGGGGATGGGGTCCTCTGCAGATTTTCAGTGCTTACTTGGGGTGTTTCTGCTGCTGATTGCTGATTTTCAGCAGCTTGCTGGGGAATTTCTTCTGTTTGCTGGGGAGGGTTAATGAGGAGAGGTGGGTGGTTCAGGGCAAAGCCTCTATTTATTAGGAGTTGGACTAAACGATGGTGTTTGAGGGAAAGGAGCTGATGCTTTGCATTCACAGTATAACGTGACATATTTTTTAGACAACCCAATAGATAATAGGGCATGTTTATTAAATGACCATGCCTCAAATGATTTAGTAAAACGAAGTCGTGTTGGTAGATTACCTGATAACGACCTTCGCAAGTGAAATACTGCTTAACGAATTCCGCAACCTTTGACCATGGTGGGGGCAGTGACCGAAGTGCGACCCCTCTGCCTTTGGTTTCCACATGCTCGCCTGGTAGCAGAAAGTCTTGCTGTGCATTAAGAATAAGATGGTTCCTGCTGAACCAGCGAGTACCATTGGTTGGTAATCCGGAAACTTGTGCTATGTCTTCTTCTGTCACTGGAATTTGCACCCCTTGGACAATGGAAAATCCTTCCCTTAAGTTGCACGCAAATTCCAAAACCTGTTGTGTATTAGAATCTGGAAATCTTCTGAAATACTCTACCCATCCTGCTTGAAGAAAGATTTGGTAAGCCTCTGGGTAAAGTTCCAGTAGTGCTGTTGAGCCAGGTTCATGTGTAATCAGATTTCCCCCCACAGTTGCTGGTTCAGACAAAATACACAGTGCAGAGCCGAGTAGCCGAGGTCGAGACAGAGTAAACCGTTACAAATGAGGTTATGACACGATAAGGTACAGTCGAGGTGACTTGGATACTACCGCGAGGACTAGGGATGGTGTCGATTGACGTGTTATGTCATAATTACGATGTTTTGGTAATCCCCCCAAAGCTACGACTGAATGATCTGATTGGTAGTACGATGGTTTGGGAAATCGTATCAACATCTCCACATTAACTATAATTTAATATCCACACTTAAACATGCGTACCTTTATATTTACCTTTAGTTGATGTGCCAAAAAGTATTATCTTGTCTTCACTGGATTAATAATGATTAAAAAGGGTCTAAAAGTATGAAAATACAAGCAGTTTTCATTATTGACAGGAAGTAGTAGTGAAGAAATGTAATTATCAGGGCGCATGGTTGGTTCCTTTAATGAAGAATGATATGTTCCATCAGAATAATGGTTCACTTTAGGGAACAAAAATGGGGAAATTGGTATTCTTTAGTAAAAATGAAAAAGATTGGTGTTAAGCACTGGAATGTGGTGTTTCTGCAACGGGAAATGGTGTTGCAGCAACGGGAAATGGTGTAAGGAATGATTTATGGTCTGAAAGAGGTTCCCAAGCTGCAAAGTGATTCTTTCGGAATTTTTGTTCACAACCATCCTCCGAAACTAAGATCTCAAAATAATTAATTGTAACATGGCAACCCTTGACAGGGATTATTAGTTAAGAAATCTAATCTAAAATAAATAAACAAACAGAAATTTAAGTGCATTGAGGGACAACAGGTCCCCCCAAAAAAACATAATGTATGTCTGCCATGCAAGTAGCTTTGAAATCCTCCTTAGAAATATGTCGTTGATACAAACGGAGTTGATACCCATTCACTAATAATGGTGTTCTACTATCATCAATCGTTAGAAGTCTGATTGTTCCATTTGGAAAAATAACATCTACTTCATAAGGTCCTAACCCCCTTGTTCTTAATTTACCTTGAAAATTTTCAAAACGGGAGTCATACAGTAGAGCCCAATTACCTTTCTGGAATTGCTTTTGCTTAATGGTTTTGTCGTGCCACCTGATTCTTTGTTGTTGTATCATGGTTGTTTGATGGATGGCATCCATCCTCTTTTCGTCCAATTCTTGAAGCTGCTGCAACCTGGCTGTCTGTGCATCAGTCAAGTCAAGGTTAACAGCTAAAGCAGTCCTTAAGGTTTTGATTTCAAACTCCACAGGGAAAACAACATTTTTACCAAAAACTAATTCATAAGGTGAAAAGCCCGTAGTGTTCCTCCAAGTGGTTCTATAAGCCCATAGTGCTTCAAGCAACCTTTGAAACCAGTCCCTTCTATTCTCCTTTATCGTTTTTGTCAAAATGGCTTCTATGACTTTATTGGTGCTTTCCACCTGCCCATTTTCCTGGGGGTGATAAGGTGTAGTCATTTTATGCTTAATATGATATTTCTGAAGTGTATCTTTGAAGCCATGAGAGTTAAAAGGAGGTCCTCCATCTGTGACTAGTTCTCTAGGAAAACCAAACCTAACAAAGATTTCTTCAAATAAAAACATTAATATTTATTCTTCATTAGCTTTGAGGAGTGCCTTAGCTTCTACCCACTTAGTCATATAATCTGTGCAAACTAGTATATAAACTTTTTGATTGGATGGAGGATTAATGGGACCTATAAAATCTAGTGCCCATCTTTCAAAAGGTTCAAGAATTACCTGGGGATTGAGTGGAATTTCATCCCTATGATTAGGTTGGCCCATTCTTTGACAACTATGACAGGCCCTTACATATTTCCTTGCATCCTTGAAGAGTGAGGGCCAATAGTAACCCATTCTGAGTACCTTGTGTGCTGTTCTTTTATCTGCAAAATGCCCTCAAGGGTCATCGTGACAAGCTTTCAATACATCATAAATTTCATTTTCACCGATGCATCTCCGAATTTTCTGATCAAGTCCTGTGTGAAAAAGACACCCACTTATCCAGCTATACTTAGCACTTTGCTGAATGATCTTTATTTTCTCTCTGTGCGATAGGTGTGATGGTAGTTTCCCTGCAACTAAGTAATTGGCAATGTCTGCATACCAAGGTGAGTGAGCAGATACTGCAAATAAATACTTGTCAGGAAAAGAATCATCTACTGGAATATTCTCATCAATTTTTAACCGAGAAAGGAAATCAACAACTACATTCTCTTTACCTGGTCGATCTACAATTGTTATATCAAATTCTTGTAATAATAATAACCATTTGGTAACTCGAGCATTTGTAACTGATTTGTTCATTAAATATTTAATGGCTGAGTGATCAGTATGCACAAAAGTAGTGTAACCAGTAATATAATGTCGAAACTTATTAATAGCATAAATAACTGCTAAGAATTCTTTCTCGGTGACTGTATAATTAAGTTCAGCAGGGGTCATATTTTTACTAATAAAATAGATAGCATAGGGAATATTGTTTTCTTCTTGACCCAAGACAGCTCCAATTGCAGTATCTGAAGCATCAGAGGATATATGAAAGGGGAGTGTCCAGTCAGGTCCTCTTAAAATGGGAGTTGTAGACAATTGATGTTTAAGTTCATTAAATGCTTTTTGACAATCATCAGTCCACTTAAATTTAGCATTTTTCATAAGTAACACAAACAAAGGAGAAGCTATTTTAGAAAAATCGTTGATAAATCTTCTATAATATCCAGCATGTCCTAAAAAACTTCTTACATCAGTTTGTGTTTTGGGGATAGGGAGAGTCTGAATTACCTGTACTTTAGCTGGATCAACTTGAATTCCTAGGAATGAGATGAAGTGTCCCAATAAAATACCTTGATTCATCATCATATGGCATTTTTCAGTACTTAGGGCAAGATGTGCTTCTATACATCGCTTAAGTACTTTTTCAAGGTTTTGTAATGCATCTTCAAAAGTCATGCCATAAGGAGTAAAGTCGTCCATAAATATTTCTAAGGAATCATTAAGCATATCAGAAAAATCCCTATCATTGCTCTTTGAAATGTTGCTGGGGCATTACATAGCCCAAATGGAAGGACTCTATAGGCAAAGGTACCCCATGGGCTAGTGAAAGTGGTCTTGTCTTCATCTTGGGCTGCAATCTTGATTTGATTATATCCGCTAAATCCATCCAAAAACGAAAAGAATTTCCTACCTGCCAAATTATCAAGTACCTGATCAATGAATGGTAAAGGGAAATGGTCTTTCTGGGTGGCTTTATTTAGAGCTCTGTAATCCACACATACTCTCCATTTCCCATTTTTCTTGGGTACAATTAATAGTGGAGAAACCCATTCACTATCAGATATAGGATATATAAATCCTGCATTCAACAGTTTTTGAAGTTCTTCCTTCACAATTTCCCTTAAATTGGGATTCATTCATCGTTGGGGTTGACAGACTGGGCGGGATCCTTCTTTAATATAAATGTGATGAGTGCATAGTTCAGGAGAGATCCCCTTCATATCTGTGTAATCCCATGAGAATGCTTCTTTATTTTCACAGAGTATCTTCATTAACTGTTGTTTTTCATCATCTGTTAGGTTAGGATTTATATTTAATGCTTTGCCAGGCTCAATCTCTACTGTTATACTTTTGGAGGAGCTGCTAGCTGATGTCTGAGATAGATTTTCAGTTCTAAGGTTCTACTAAGATTCAGATTCCAAGATTGCAGTCAAGTGATCATGTAATTCAGGGCTAACCGAAGAAGGTTCAGAAATAAAATTGCTGATTAATTCATCTTCGGTTGTATCTTTAAAAGTTAAGGCTTGTCCAACAGTCAAGATGGGTTGGGTTTCCTCATCCTCATAATCTAACCATACAGAATTATCATTATTAATCATGGGTGTAGCATGAGGATAAAGAGTAAGCTGCTTAGTTTCCTGCCCATTAGAGATTGTCATTGATCCTGACCTACAACTGATGAAGGCATCTGCTGTAGCCAACCAAGGTCTTCCTAAAATCAGCGGATGACCCCCAACTTTGTTTTAGTTTGTAACACAACAAAATCGGATGGGTAATTCCAAGATTATACTGAAATTATCAGGTCTTCAATGACTCCTTTAGGTTTGATTGTGGAGCGGTCAGCCAGCTCTAGAATGGTTGGGGTTTCCCTAATTAAATTTTTTAACTGAAGTAACTGTGTTGTTTCAAGTGTCATGATGTTTATTGCAGCACCCAGATCTACTAGAACTCTGGAAACAAAGGTTTTACCAACCTGAACTGTGACTGTAGGGTGACCAGGGTCACCATATTTCACAGGGGGGTTTTTTTCTGTCATTAAAGCAGTTAGTTCTCCCATCACATGAACTGTGAGGGGATCTTTAACTTTTCTTCCAGGTTTCTTAATGCAAATATCCCTAACAGTTCTAGCATAAATTGGTACATCTTTCAGTGCTTGTAAAAGTGGAATTTTGACATATAAATTTTGCAGTTCTCCTAAAAGGTTAAAAGCAGGTGGCTCAAGTGTTTTGGTAAGAGCCAGACGTTCAGGGAATGGCGGCTCTGCTGTTTCAGCAGTCTTATTAGAGGATGATTCAACTGTTTCAACATTATTGTTAGATGACTTTTCTTTTCTATTTTCTTCTTTATCAGAGTCAGTAATGTCATCAATAATGGGTTCAACTATTCTCCCAGAGCGTAAATGAATATCATTGCATTGCACAGGGGAAACCGGTTGGTTTTGAATATCAATTACCTGCAGAGCTTTATTGTTATTTGGGTTGGGGTTAGGTTGTACAGGCAGCTGGGGTCTGATTGTTTGGTTATTTGGTGGAGCGTTAGATGGTAAGGAAAGAGATTGTTGATGCTGGGGAAATGGAATCTGTTGGGCTGTCCAGTTTGGATTCCATTGATTAAAATAGTATTGCTATGGAGCCCAAGGATTCCACACGGTAGGGTCAGCAAAAGGAGGATTTGGTTGCTGCATGGGTGGAAAATGCATTGGATTAAAGGGTGGGTATTGCATTTGATTCAAGGGTGGGTAATTTGCTTTAAAAGGAAGGTGATTACTCCAACGACTAAATGATGTGTTAGAATTCATACCTTGTCTTTGTGGTTGCCATTGCCTCCTCTGTGTCATCAGGTACACTGCTTCAGCTTCTTCTTCAGTTGACTGCAGCACTGCTTTTATTCCTGGCAAAGAAGGGCATTGTTGAGTCTCATGGTCCTTTTCACAGATAGTGCAAATTGGTACCTTGTCCAATGGGCATTCCCTCAGTGGGTGCTTTTTTCTGCATTTAGAACATAAAATAGCCAGAGCAGCTTCTGCTTCTGCCTGCTTCTTTTTAACCTGTAAAGCATCAATTTGTGAAGAAAAAGAGCTTAACATTTCAGTTTTAAATTCTTCAAGTAAATTACCTATTTTAGCCCGTGTTGCTCCTCCACTTGCTGATTTCTGGACTCTTGAGTATATATTATCCCTGCTTTTTGGTCTGCTTGCTGCCCCTCTTGAACATCTCTTACAGAGGTTGACAATCTCATCAAATGATTCTTTGGAAATATCCCCTTTTCCAAGCATATTCAGCATGTCCAAGCAATCATCTCGTACCCCTTTTAGCAGTATTGTCTTAAGAATATCCTTACTCATATCCAGATGATCAGATCGCTGTAGATTATACTGCAGTCTTTCCACGAAGTCCTCCAGATTCTCATCCTCCTTCTGAACCATCTTAAACAGTTCTTCCTTCCTTTCTCTTGTTCGACAATAATCCTGATATTTGGCCAGAAAACTTTCTTTCATCTGATCCCATGTAGTGATTACATGAGCTCCTAAGCTCATAAACCATCTTAACGCGTTCCCTTTCAATGTTGCTGGAAACAATTTTAATTTCTGAGTAGGGTTTACATAATCATAGCTCCTACACAATATATCAAATTCAAAGAGGAATTCATCAGGGTCTTCAGAGGATAACCCATGAAAGTTGGGTAGTGCTGAGAGTGGAATGTTCTTCATAGGGGTTGCTCCTCTTGGGAGCTCCCCAATAGGGAACTCCAGGGTGGAGAGAGAATTTTCTCCCCTTCCTTCTGCTCTGCGACCTCCACTGAAAAGTCCATCATTGTTGTCCTCCATTGGTCTTTTTCCTGAATCGCTTGCCCGAACTTCAGTATATTTTGTTTCTTCAGGTTCTTCTACCAGTTCCTCAATGTGCTCTGGTGTTTCTAGCTTCCTTTCAGGTCCTAGTACTTCCTCCGTCTGGTGATCTGTTTGGGAGGAATGCTGGATCTGAGGCCTTCGGGAACTTGTCCTCTGGGATGTCTCGGCTCTTGAAATGATCTCGTCAATGAAAGTTTTTCTTCCTCCTCCTCTGCCTTTGCCACCTGTAAATTTAGCTTTCCTGCGTCGTCTCATGCATCCTGTTATTCTAAAAGAAAATCATTAATGCCTTTAAAATCTCTAGTCGCCTTCCCCAGCAACGACGCCAAAATGTTGGCTGCTCTAATTGTTTATTAATTAAACAGTCGAGTACCACATTAAATTGTCAACCCGAGAAAGTCCTTTTATCTCAAAGGTGACCTCGTACTGTATGCACTCAATTCTAAAAGCATTAAAGGCTGTAGTATAAACAACATATTCTTTGTCAAACCCTTACTCTGTGTTACAACAGTTATAATCTATTGCAGGAATAGAATGAAACAGATGACTAATTAAAGATAACAATCTGCAAAAAGAAATGATGGTTGTCTTGTAACAAAGGATCAGGACCCTATCCTCAGAGTAAGAACATTCAACACCTGCCCCTGTTATCCAGTTGCCAATACACTCTGTAAATCCTAATCACCGGTGAGACACTCTTCTACAACATCAATTGATTAAGAAAACAGAATAGCAGCAAAGGTAAAATATCAGAAGCAATGCTCATGAACAAGAGATACACAGAAATCACACACACACACTTAATAGAAAAGGAATGGGTGAATCTTGTGATGAAGGTGGGCCCTGTCCTTCTCACAAGATTCCCCAGGACACAGATGCTAAGTTAAAATACTTAGAACAATGCTTTATTCATCTGCCAATATGCCAAATTACAATAGAGATTCAATCTTGTTCCTTCACTACATTTCTCCCTTACAACCTGTTCTCCCCCTGTTCTAATGTAGATGTCTCCCCTTTATAGGGGAGACATCTATTATAATAGATTGTCATTTTTCATTTCAGTTTGACCCTTTTGTACAAAAATAGTAAATCAATTCCTGTTACATCATGCTGTTACAACAGTGTGCAACTGTGTATTTCTTCATTGATCGGATCCCTTTTATGTCTCAAACGTCTCCTTGAAATTCACGTGCTGTCCTTTGCTGTTTCACCATTGTTGCAGATTTGGTAAATCTTAACTGTTTCCTCGAAGTTCTCATGTTGTTTTTGTTGTTTCAGCATCTGCGACTGAGGTCTTGCCGGTTTAGACGGTTGCTGATCCTACTGTTCCAGTGACTGCAAAATATGGTTTTACCAGGTTTAGACAATTGTTGTTTCTGCTGTTTCAGCAACTGGTTTTGCCAACTTTAGACAGTTGTTGTTTCTGCTGTTTCGGCAACTACAAAATATAATTCTGCAGACTTTGAACAGTTTCAACAATTACTCAGCAACTTAGTCAACTTCAAAGATTAATTATAAAGATAACATGATTATGTGTTGAATGATTAAACATATAGCGATGAGGAGAGTTACTTCATACCTTTGGACTAATTAGGACAAAATGCTAGCAAAGGCTTTCAACTATGGGTTGAAGAGGGTAATATAATGGAAAAATATACGGTCAAAAATAGACAATATGGGAACCTAACACCAGATTCATGATCTGACCCCCATCCTATCTGACGTGCATTTGGACTCGAATGAGGTTAGTAGATTCATGTATAAGTAATTAAAAATGTGATTCAATATCATTTTTTCCATATTGTTTCTTTTATACAAATATGATCTAGTTAGTTTGAATTTGAATGTGTTATATTTCAGTACCAGCTTATGGATGCTTACTTTGTGTGGCAGAACTCACATAGGAGTTCTAATGGTACTTAGAGTGTCATATTTTATATATTTTGAGGCTCCTTTCATCTAGCACATATTCACATGTGTCATACAGACTTTGTATATTTTCATACATAGAAAATTTATGGATGTACATCATGGACATTATTTTAGTTTATGCATGCTTATTATTTCAGTTTATGGATAGTTCATTGATACATGTATTCACTAATGTAGTTTATGGATTTGTATTAATCTTGTTTATGGATTCTCATTAATTTTTTAAGTTTATGGATCTGTTAAAATTATTTTTCTAATTTAATAAATTTTCTATATACTATAACTTTTATTAGTAAAATATATGTTCAATTTTTATTTTCAGTTTCATAGACTAAGAAAATACGTACAATCTTAAGTTGTGATGCAACTCACTTTGATACTTAAAATGAACTAAAATATAGCATGTATCAATTTAATATTGAACATGGAAAGAATTTTAATCATGCTTCATATTAGCTTGTACAAAGTGTCTTTTAGTGCAATCAACATGTATGTTATTACAATTCAATTTTAAAAATAAATTATTTGAACTATAAAGTTATTCGTATTATATATATATATATATATATATATATATATATGAAAAAAATTGTGGCCCACCCATATGCCATTTCATGAACAACCTTTTTAAGTATTTCAATCAATTTCTAATCTCAAGGTTCAATTAAAAAGCACAAATATGATTGAAATAAGTTTTATTCAATTTAATATTAAAAGATGTCATGTAAACATCAAATAGGTTTTATTTGCCCTTATTTATTTTGATATTATCTACAATAGCTTAGTCATAACATGATATAAGTCAATCATATTGAAATTTAGTATATAGATCAAATAACAATATATGGAAACATTTCTATAATTTTATATAATGTTATCAACTTTCCTAAATTTACAAGTAGTTATCCAAGTATTTCAATCAATTCCTTATGATGAAAATTTAAGTTTTATTCAATTTTTAAAAACTCAAATATGATTGAAATAAGTTATATATTCAATTTTAAAATATGTGGAGATGTAAAAGTTACAAATACAAGTTTTATTCGAATTTATTTTGTTTGAGGTTATCTATAAAAGCTTAGTCATAATGCACGTTGTCAATAATTTTTTTGTGCTTACACTGAAATCAATGCACAATGTTAAAATAATTACCTTGAAATTAATGTACACCATATATCTAGTTACATCATTTATCATAAATCAACATCTTCGCTGAAATCAATGCATCTAATGCAAACAATCAAATAGGATGAGAAATCAACATCTACACTAAAATCAATGCATTTGATGCAAACAATCAAATAGGATTAGAAATGAACATCTACACTAAAATCAATGCATCTAATGTTGCAAGCAAGCAAATAGGATTAGAAATCAACATCTACACTGAAATTAATGCATCTAGTGCTAACAATCAAATAGGATTAGTAATCAACACCTACACTGAAATCACTGCATCTAATGCAAGCTCAATCAAACAAGATTGTAAATTAGCAGCTTTAATGAAATGAATGCATCTAATGCAAACAATGAAATAGAATAAGAACTCAACATCTACATAGAAATCAATGCATCTACTTTGCGAGAAATCAACATTTGTACACTGAAATCGATGCATCTAGTGAAAGCAATTTTCTTCGCTTTCTCTCCCCACTCCATCTATATCGATCTATCCCTCCATATCTCCTTATTTGTCTCTATATTTCACCCCCCTAGAAACACACACACTCTCTCTTCATATCTATCTATTTCTCCCTCCCTCCCTCTATCTCTCTCTTCTTCCTTCTCTCCCCCTTCCATATATATACATATATATATATATATATATATAGATATATATATATATCTTCGTTTGTCTCTCCTTCATCTCTCTATATCACCCCAAAAACATACAAATTGTTTCTCCATATCTATCTATATCTCCCTCCCTCTCCCTCTCCCTCTCCCTCTCTTCCCTTCTCTCCCTCTGTCTCCCCTTCTATCTCTCTTCCCTCCTACTCTCCTCTCTCCCTCTCTCTCCATCTCCCTTGTCACTCTCTCTCTCTATCTACATCTCCCTTGCCACTCCCTCTATCTCTCTCTATATGTATTTATTATTACCTCCCTCTCTCTCCCTCCCTCTCAAGTCCTCTCTCTCTTCCTTTCTCTCCCACCTCCCTTTGTCTCTCCCCCACATCACTCACTCACTCACTCTCTCTTTCTTGAGCTTTGCCCTGCAACTCCATTGACTATCTCCCTCTCTCCACCTTCTTTTTCCCCCTTCTCTCCATCTCTCCTTTTTATTTCTATCTCACCCCCAAATATACACACACTTTCTTCGTCTCTCTCTCTCTCTCTCTCTCTCTCTCTCTCCATCTTTCTCTCTCTATATGTCTTGAACTTCTTCCTTCCCTATCTTTTCCTCCAACTCCATCTCTCAAGCTCCCTCTCTTTCTCAGAGACTCTCTCCTCCTCTCCCTCTCTCCATCTTTGTGTCCCCCTCTCTCTCTTATGCTTGTCTCCCACTCTCTCTCACTCTATATTTTTAAAAAAATAAAATACTTTGACATTTAAAATCTTATGTTTAAATAAAATATTTTATTTTTTTTTTTAATTTTTTTTTTCCTTTTTATGTCATACAACAATTTAATTTTGTTATATAATATATATTTAAAATGAAAGATTTCAAATCTGTGTTGTAAATTCACCTGGAGGGAAAATGATAATTTTCCATGAAAACATTATCTAAAATTTTCCAAAATATTAATGTTTCAACTACCTCCATTAAAGATACACAGAGTGCTTCATGTCTTCCAATTGAAACTGTTTAGGTTTTAGTACAACTCAAGTGGGTGAATTGTTAGAAGAAAAATGTTGGTATCACATTTCTTGAAGTCCACATTGTGCCATAATCTATGTGGGTCATCCTAGGGAAATGATACATGGTACCAAAGCAAGATCATATTTTTGCAAATAACGACACATTGTTACAACCAAAGTGGGATGTTCTAGGAAACATTGGAGATGACCACAGGGCAAGTAATCAGCTAGGTAGGGATTCATAATGTGAAAATTTTGTGAACACCAATGGCCAGTATGTAGAAAGGAGGTAGTGATAAATAGAGGGACTTGAAAAATCCCAAGATTAAGGATCATGTTGCTAATGTCAAGAAGTCAGTGGATCAATTAGTGAACTCAAGGTGTGAGCATGGTGAAAAGGCACATGGGTTAGAGATGGATATGCAATGAATGAAGTGGGAATTTAATCATGCCATGAGGGAGGTTCAGGAGGCTATTGACGCAATCAAGCTAATCAAGAATGTGATTTTGGAAATTAGGTTGAAAGTTGTAGAAGAAGAGTTGACATTTTTCTCTATACGTTAAATGATAAAGAGGATATGATTTCTCTATTGAAGAAGGCTGTTGGGAATGGTGTGTTCAATGCACCAATGAGGTTCAAGATCAAGGAGCCAAATCTATATGATGAGGCTCAAAGTGAGAAGGTACTTGGGAATTTATATTGGGATATGGAGGAGTGTCTAGATCAGATGAATGAGATTTTGGATTCAAAGGTGAAGGTGAATGCTACAAGTATGTTTATGGCATGGATTTCCAAGTTGTGGTGGAGAAAAAAAGTAGAAGATTTGGCAATGGGTCACATTGCATACAATATTGGGACATGGGTAGAATTGAAGAATACTTTGAATGCATAGTTTGATTCCAATAACCAAGCATGGATAGCTCAAAACCATTTTTTTTCCTTGAAGCATATAAGTAAGATCCAAACGTACAACAAAGAATTTTCATGGCTCATGTTAGAGATTAAATAGATGTCAAAGGAAGACATATTATTTCATCTCATGAATAGTCTATAATCATGGACACGGAGTGAGTTGTGATCATAGAATGTGTAGACTCTTGCAAAAGCTATCACTGTCACAAATAAATTGTCGAACTATAGAGTCTAGAGCAATTCTAGTCGAAATAATAGTGAGGAGGAGCATGGTGACAAGGGAAAGTAGAAGAAAGACAAAAGGAATGTGGAGGTGTCCAAGGAGGGAGAAGCTAAGCAGATGGATGCTACAAAGGAGAAGTAGCTAGTCATGTTGGATCCACACCAAAGGGTAACTCGTGTAGGAAGTAGTTGTTTAAATAAAAATAATGGAAATGCATATTACAAATACAAATTACTTAAAAAGAAACTATGAAAATTTAATCTAGAAGCATGCAATCAATATTTGTGGAGCATAGGAAATGAGGGAGAGGCTCTAACTTAGAGGTCTTTTTTCCTCCCTCATCATTCTTATCCCAACAAGATCAGTTCACCATAAATCATATCAAAAACCAAAGCAATAAAAGATCAAATGCATAAACACAATTTACAATTCAGTTCTTAATCTAGAAGGAAGAGGATCTAACTTAGATGCCTTGGTTTTCCTTCCTTTCTTAAACTAATTACTGAAATGAAATCATTCAAAAACATAAATGAACATGGCATGTAATGAATCTATTCAGAAAATATTCACAAGAACTACAAAGAAAACAACTATCTAAAATATTCACAATTATGCATAAAATTACACTGTAGTGTACTTAGCTCAGAATGGGGGCCCTCCACCCTTGCTTGGTACACTTGAAACTTTCAGCTACTGTAGATCAGAAATCACATTCCATAGCAAGAATGGAAAACAAGCTTTTCAAATTATATTCATAAGTAAAGTAGTCTCAATAGTCATAATACATGTTCATAAGTGCTGAATGTTGTGCTTAAATAAGCCAAAAATATAACAAACTTAGCTAAAATAGCTATAACAGCCTATAAGAGTCCTAATCCATCTACTCAATTCGAACTCATCTTTTTGGTTGCACAAAATATGGAAAAATCCCACTAAATCACAAAGTTGTCCCTTTTAGTTAGGGATTTCTCGGTGACTGGTCAAGTTTGACCAAGCATGTCCTTACTCATTTGGACTGTGCCAATAGGAGTCTGTCAATCCTTGGTTCCCAAGCTTCTTGAATATAGCTTCAGTTTCCACCCAGGTGTCCTGCACATACAACTTCAAAGGAGCCATTACGAGAAATTTTGTTCTAGTCAAAATAATTTTTAATACCAAATTTTTACTAAAATTTCTAAACTTCAAAATACAACTATTTTTACCTTAAAGTGCAATAAGAGGAAAAAATGTGGGAAAATGACCATGATATGATAGAAAAGGATGATGGATAGATGGAAAATTTATGTGGAAAAAGGCCAAAAATGGAGAGCCAACACATGTATTGGTTATTTAAAGCATAGGCATAATAGTAGATCATGAGGAAATGCTTTAGTCAATGAGAGTGACTTCCAATGGTGAGTTGGGGCTTAAGTTACTAGTTGGAGCATTATCAAGGACGAAAATGACTTTGAGTGGGGGAGAATGTAAGACCGTCAAGCTTGAGGGTGCATCTATTGGACAAGCATGCTCAAGCATATCATTGTTGGAGGCATCGATTTGGTTACCCACACAAAAATTTGGGTTTCCTTACCTCAGATCCCATATTACATGGGAAACATGCCATAAAATGGTATGCCATCACATGTTGGGAAGTGGCATGGCATGGGCACACCCATGAACTAGTAGGAAAATTTGGTCACATACCATTATGACATTTTGGTTGATTGACCAAAATGCAAAGCGTGCATGGTCAAGAGAGACATTCAATAAAGGATGGCATGATGCATCGTGACATGCAATCAAATTCAGGGATCCATCATGTAAGTGTGGAGGAAAGTGTATGTTGACTTAGAAAACTCGAGGGGCACCAAAAATGATGTATGGGTGCCTTGCATGCAAATAGCCAAGGACATTGGGTGAGTTATATGGGCGCCTGAGTGTATGGATGTGGATTACTAGGCAAGTTACCAGATCGATTGAGCATAAAGACATGGAATTATGGGTGATGTTAGAATTCAATCGCGCATATAGACAAAACAAAGGGCATGACGAGGAGGTTGGCTTTATCAACTATGTGAATGGATGTGTGTCAGCCCAAGTGAACCAAAGGGACATGATGATTCATGTGGCACGTGTGTGTCTATATATATATATATATATATAGATATAGTTAGTTAGTTAGTTAGGTATGTGTTATATTCTTTTCTATACTAGTCCCACACCTGATATGATGAACTAGGAATGGCAGAGGGGTCATAAGGGGGGAGGTACTCATCCCTGTTCGGGAGGTTGTAGGTGATTTGGGTGGATCCAGAAATATAAGTGGCCTTGGAAAAAGCTAAAAAATCAAAGTCGTTAGATGGAAGTGAAACCATAAACAGATCGTAGTGCTCATCGCCCTAATTCCACTGTGTGAATTACACTCGAATCCAAGTTCGTATGCTCAAGTTATAGTTGGTCAAAATTTTGGTCAAACTTGGCAAGTGGCAGTCACTAATGAGGCAACAATTTGGTAAAAGGATGGTGTACAGAAAATGACAGCCAAAAAGGGTGAATTTATCGCCTCCTTAATTTGTCCAGTAACATTTAATTTCCAACGGAAATTTTTTAACTATATTTTTATTAAAAATCAAAAAAATATATGTTTGGGGGGGCGGGCTGTCAACCCCGCCACCCTCCAACGGTTCCAACTGAGCATGCATCGAATATAATTGTAATAGCGTGGTGGGTAGGCCACCCCTAGAGGATCCTCCTGACCCACTGAATTTATATTATATGTATGATTGTGGAACTTTCCCGACCTGATGGGTTGGCCTGCCACCCGGGCGGTTCCAAAAATATGTGACAACAACATTAACCATCGGACCATATTAAATGATGACACAAAACAATGCACCAAATATGGGTGTAGCGGGTCTCGAACCTAGACCACCCCCCACCTAAATCGCCATGCCACCGATGAGCCAACGACTCATGCTTTGGTGAGTCTGCCGTTGTCAAATATTTAAACTTTCATTTTCCCATTCGACTCAGATCAACGGAGGAGCATATTATGGAACCCTGAGTGGCCAGGAGGGTCAAAACCATGAGTGAAGGAATCTACTAGATGCTAAAAATATTCCCTTAGGGGGGCAAAGGTGTCAGTGTCAGAATTTGACAAGTTTATATACATTTTTGCACATTTTCATGTCAGGATTCCAACTGTGCGGTCTGTTCCTCCAAAAGTGGTCTCCATTTTTTGGCCATCATCATAAATGGAGGTATAAGGGTTATTTTTGTAAATTTAATTGTAACTTAATTCTTTATTGTCACTTAATGAAAGAAATCCTCCCCACTTTGAGCAGGGCCCGGAGACATAGCCACATTGGGTGAACTCCATAATCAAATCATTTGTGTGCCTTTGATCTTAGGGTTGCTTTATGATTTCTGGTTCTTTTTCATGTGATAACTTTCTTGGTTAATATGCTATTTTGTATGCAATTATGTATGCATCCTGAAGTTAAAATATCTGGATCAAGTTTGGTATCAGAGAAGGTCTTCTTGATGTGAGTTGCATGAGTGAATGCTAACTAGGAACAAGCTCCAAAGAGGTGAAGGAAAAATTAAATCCTTTTATCCTGAAGCAGGGTGTGCGCCACGAAAACGGAACATGGAAAATTAGGAAGCTCGAATGGAGGAAGAGCGAAATTATCGCAATATATTCTTCACCATGGCAAAGAAACTTAACAAGCTATTTGCAGAATATGAGAAGACAATCAAGCCTAGAAGAAAGATCTAGATGACCATGCATCGGTATGAAGGTGGAAGAGGAGAGCCTCCTGAACCACCCTCTCCACCCTCTAGTGACAGTTCTTATTCTTCTTCTTCTCATCACTATAACATGCATCATAGGAATACATATAAGAAGCCATTCATTAAGCTAGATGTAAAGTTTGATTTGCCCACTTATAATGGAGAATGTAATGCAGAGAAACTAAACAATTGGATTAGATAGATCAAGGTTTATTGTCAGATTTAGTAGATCGAGGGAGATGAGGCCAAGATCCAAATAGCATCTCTTTAGTTGAGTGGCACCTCTCTCATTTGGTGGGAGAGCAAGTTGCAAAAAGGTAGCAAAAGCTCGGGTAATCTCTTTTCTTCTTGGTCCAATTTTGTTTCTACATTAAAATATTAGTTTTATCCTTTGGTATATTGACAAAAGGCTTTAATGGAATGGAAATATTTAAGACAAGGAAAGGGTAAAAATGTACAAATATTCACAGAAGAGTTTAGAAAACAAGCATTGAATTTGGGAATTTCACTTAATTCACAAGAAATTGTAACAAAGTATACTGGTGCTTTACATAGTTACATCAGACATTTTTTATTATTTGAGCCTACTACTATTGATGTGGTCAGTGTGAATGCCATTCACCTTGAAATCAAGGGAAAGAATGATAAAGAAGAGCAACCAAAGAAATCATCTTTCAAACCTCATAATGGCAAGTTCAAAGGAAAATGCAAGGGAAGGGACAAGAGTTGTAGGGGCTCTTTCTTTCAACTGATATGCCATATCCGGGTCAAAACCATCGGGAAATTTGTACAAGGCAAGGTCGGGTGGAGGTCTCAAGTTCTGCGGTATTGCATTGTAGACGTTATTGAATCTTGCACAGTACTCCAAAACAGTTTCTTGAGGACCTCGTTTGATTGTATCATATTCAGCTAGTATGTGCAAGGGATCTTTCTTTTTCTCCCATCTGTTGGTAAAGGCTTGGTAAAGCTCATCAGGAGTGGTTATGGAATTTGCAGCAAGTGATCTGAACCAAGTTCTAACATCGCCTGTTAGACTCTGAACAAAAATTCTCATTCTTACGCGGTCATCATCTATTTCATAGTTCTCGAAATAGTCTTGCATCTTTTTGGCATGCTGAATGGCTGTGAAGGGACCAGTGGAATCAAAATATGAAATTTTCGATTGGTAATCTTGGGGTAAAGCCGCAGCGTTAGCAGGCAATTGCAGGGGTGCATATCTATTAGCCATATTGGTGGGGATAACAGGAACAACAGGGATTACAGGGACAACAGGGGTAATAGGAACGGTAGAAACAACAGTAGTGGTAATGGGAATATGTGCAGTGAATGAAGGTGTGAAGGGAGGGCTTTGAAATGTCGATGATGAACTAGGGGAAGCAGGGGTAGACCAGAATAAAACCTTGACAGGAGTTGGAACAGAGCTAGGGTAAGCTGTTTCAGGACTCAAATCAGCAAAATTTTCCTGGTATATGGTTATCTTTGTAATTTATTGCATTCCTGTTTAAATCTGGATCACCATGGATTGTGGCATAAGTAACAAGTTGCACACAATATTTATTACGCATAAAGTAAATAGTAGTGGCATTTAGACTTGCACACTTTCATGGTCTTTTCTTTTTGTTGGGGTTCATTTTCTTTATTCTTTTTCTAGGGTATACCCTATTTACATTTTTTAATTTTTTGTTTTTCACAAATATGAAAAACATTTGCAACAAGCAAAGGTATGAAAATATTTCAGAGCTAACCCAAGTTAATCATGATATATGTCACCTATTGGTATAGGAACCTAACACAGACTATGTACATGGCACGGGTGTGGCCCGACCTATTAAAGGTAATGCTTGAGATATTGGCCGTTGATAGGAAGGTTGTCAATCCTCCCATCAAGTGGTTGCAAGTGATATGTGTGTGGGCCAAGCTTCTGATAGACCAGTGCAAGTTCATCTAGCTCCACTCCCGGAACCTGGTGGCATTCCAAAATACATTTAAGTGGAGACAACACCACTGTTTCAGGTACTGTGTGCAATCTAGGCTTGGATGATGGCATGGGGTAGTTTTTTTTATTCTTTGAACGGTTCAAGTTTCTGAAATCAGTGCATTAGCAGATTTTCCCAGATTTCTTACGTGCAGAATTTAAATTGGAAAACCAAGTATGATGATGAACTTTGCAAGTAATCCAACCATCCAAAATGTTAGTCAATATTTTATGTGTAAGGAGTGCAAACAACATGTGTGTGTTACCTGGTCTTTGCTGCAATATCTTATCTCCTCCTTTACCTAGAATCTCGTGTTGGATTGCTCACGTGTAGTGTGTACTCAGGTCATCATCTGCTCATGCAGACCCATTTCGGTACTGTTCAGTCAAGCGGTCAAAGACTTGTCGCTGTTGTGGTGTGTAGCTTGTACCGAGATTGGTTATCTTTAGATCATGATAGGTTTCCAGGTTGCTCTATTCATTCGTAGTGGTGGTCCTTTGTAAGCTCAACACGAGTGCTTCATACTTAGCAGTGTTGTTTGTGCACTCAAACTTCAAGCAGCTTGAGATCATGCATTGTCTGTTGTTTTGGATGACTGAGATACAACCAGTCCTTGAGCCATCATGTGTCTCTAATCCGTCAAAATCCATGGCCCACAGTTGATCTGTACATAGACCATTTGGCATGATAGTACCATTGCTACTACTATTGCGGTTACTACTACGACTATCGGTACAATGAACTATAAAAGTTTCATTACCATCAGTTGGGCAAGGAAGGAGTCCCAATTGTGTGTCTAATGAGGTTGGAGCTAGCCTTGTGGGATAACACTCCAATGTCTTTTCAATGAGGCAATTGCCACACATGAGTTCTGCGAAGGCCAATGGTTTGTTCTCACCATTAAGGGGAGTGACATTGTGTTTCATATACCTCTCAGATAACACCCAAATTTGGTTACATTTGCCCTTGTACGAAAGCCACATGTGAGACCAGTCTGTAGCAAAATATCCATCTAACTTGCTGGACTGGTCTCTGTTGATTAATAGACCATATGTTTCCGGTATGTCCACAACAACTATATTGATGCATCGGTGGACTCGACTATCATGAGATAGTCATATGATCACGTCTCCCAACTCACCAATGGATGGTACCGATGTTCGATCGAGTTGGATGATTCTTGTGGATGTTTCACTCCATTGTGCGTTAATGATCTTCTTAGCAATGGAAAGCGATATGATGTTGGCTGCCATGCTAGAATCAACCAAGCAGTTGTGGACATTGTAGTTAAAAACTTCAAACGAGAGTAGGAATGGAGGGCAACCCAAGTTTGCTTCTTCCATCCGGAGTGCGTTGAGCACAGTGGATAGTGATACAGGAGGTTTGTTTGCTCCCTTGCTAGTGGAGGTTGCGCTATCCATTGTTGTCTGTCCCATTGTGTGCAATAGGATATCTCGCTGACTCTGGACCTTAGCTAACTCGAACAAACTGATGTTCGCTCGAGTTTTCTTCATGTCTTCAACAATGTTGTAGTCCAGAGGTGGTACACTTACCGAGGTGTCCAGGGTGGAATGGATGTCCGTGTTGTCCGATGGGTTGTTTTGCAACTTCTTGCTCATGGATGTAGTCTTAACCACTGCTGTCTTCTCGGACCTGCTTTGTGTTTTCTGCTTTGGGGCGGCCGTGTATCGACCTTCTTTATCAAAAATCTCACCTTCTCTTGCATTTCCCCAAGTGTAGGGGGAGCCCCTTTACTCCTAAGATTGTAACAATCATTTTTCTTTTGGGGCTACTTCTCGGTGTTCGTCTTTGACATTACTTGTGAGCACTGATATGCATTCACCACATGCCCAGCACTTGATGTTTCATCAGGTGCAGCCTCTTCATCGTCGTAAGTGTCTTCAAATTGCTCCTGCATATCACTTTCCGCATCAAGTGTATGATTGCAAACAAAGCTAATGACTCGCTTCCAATCTGAACAAGAGTTATCTAGGTGATGTTCTTCGTGGAAGGAACAGAACTTAGGATCTGTGCACTGTTCGAGTTGGACCACATGCTTTTGCGTAGTTTTTGAAGTGAACCGGTTGTCACTTGATGAGCCAGTTGATGAATTATTTGCCTGTCTCTGTCTGGCTAGATGACTACTTACAAATGTGTCTATTTTCCATTGCTTGAGCTCAGACACTTTCATGGTCAAGTTCTTGACAAGGCGAGTGAGGGTATCAATATCGGTCGCTTCCTTGTCTCTACCCTTGCTCGTTGTTGCTTGGAGCTTCCTGCTCGCATCCTTGGAGTCCTTCATTGATTCATCATCCTTGATGACTCCAATTGCACGTAAGTATTTTTCAATAGCAATAGCCTCTTCGCAAATTTCCAGGAGTGTTGGTTTTGCAGCTCGCTTGATGAACTGCGCGATGTTGGTTAGAAGTGCGGATGTGTAATAGTCAACAGTGTTGGAATCATGAGGTTTAGTGTCCACTGCAAACTTGTTCAAAATACGTGTAAACCTCTGATTGAAATCTTTCACTTTCTATTTTCCCTCCATCTTAAGGCTTCCCAAGTCTTTGAGTAGCATGGTTGGGGTCTTATCATCAGCAAACTTTTCAAGGAACATATGTTTGAAAGCACCCCAGTTTTGTATCGAGTTGGGTGCAAGGTTGCAATAAAATTAGCCGTCGGCCATCCAAGGTACATGGGAACAATCTACATGCTACGTCGTCATAACGTACCTCAAGGGTCTATACCTCTAGGTAGAAGTTGTCTAATTGGTCTTCTGCCTTCACCGTGCTATCAGGGTTGAACTTGATGTTCATTCTATCTACTCACTTTAGCATCTTGTGCAGAATAGCTGAGAGAGCCAATGGTCCCTAATTCATCCATTCAAGATTTGGGTCAGCCATCTCTTCTTCTTCTTCATTCTCTTCCTCTCCTTCGGAGTCTGATGGTTCTGGCTTTAAGTCAGTTGGTTCATCTCCGAATCCACCTCCTTGATTGCCTTCACCCCCCCTCCTATAAAAGAGTCTGATCCCAAGATCACAAGAGTGTCTTGTTCGCCTTGCCGGAAGATCGAAGGTTCCTCTCCATCTTCAATGGATTCTACTAGACCTTCAAGTGTGGTAAGGACTGCTTCTTCCACCAATGATACAACAACTCCAGTGGGAGTGGCTTTTGACCTCTTTGATGCATATGGAAGATGATGGATGCCTAGGATCAGTCTGACTGCTTTCGCGACTAGCGAATGATGGGACGGATGGAGTGAAGGTGTTGATATGGAATCTCGTGTTCAATTCTGGGAGGTGAGGAGTAACCAACTACAGAGTCCGGTGCAGGTGAGAGGGAGTGCAAGTTATTGCCTTGACCAGATGGTTGAAGAATGAGTGTGAGGAGAATTTCAACCATATACAACTGGCTTCCCTCCTTCTAGCGCCAGAAATGTTGACGGTGCTAGAACCGCCAACATTCGGGGGATCACCCTAGTATGAAGTCCCAATTAGGCCTCACACTATTTGGTGTGGGAGTCCCATCTGGTATGATGGCCCGGTTGCCATTGTCTTAAGGATTTTCCTCAACTCTTGCTTGTCAACCTAGGAGAGTGGCCTGCTTTATCTTCGAGAAGTGAGGTTCGCGTTCCTAGTGAGTGTAATTGTCACTTGTGTCAATGGTTCTTTCACTGTAGAGGGAGAGGGTGGGAGTGAGTCCCAAGTTGGTTGGGATGAAGTCCCAACATGGCTAGGAACACACAACACAATAGGATGTGTACAACTTCCAGAGGAGCAGTCCACACAGATGCGACACTCACATCACACAAGGTAATATAACACGTACAACACTCAATGGATGAGTCCAAACAAGTGCAACGATTGTTACAACAAGTTTTATGTGAAATGTTTGTTTGGTGTCCAGGAGAGTAGTATACACAGGCGAGACAACGTTAACAACATATACAACACATTTCCATTAATAGATTATGTATTACAACAAGTGAAATAGTTCAGATGTAGAACACAGGTTAAAGCAACATGCATCACAAGTATTAAAGATTAGTCTTACAACAATTACAATACAAGTGTGAAAATGTGTTGGCTTGTTAGTAGGCTTCTGAATTAAGAAAAAGTTCCAAGACACATCGTTACACCATACATCACTAACCCTGAGTGTGGGGCATTGGAGCCACTACTTGTTTAGTCAATTTAGTGTTATCTAAATTGCTAGTATTAATTGTCAACCCAGGGCTCGTAAGCTGATGAAGTGAAGGTCTACTATATGTACTTAAGCAACCTCTTAGAGTTTTTTTTTTTATCGTTGGGGGTGTTGTTGTGGTTAACTTATCTTCCTAAAATGGAATGGTGATTTATAAACAGATGAGTGATAGTGTGTGTGGAGTGAATTCTAAATGAGTGAGAGTGTGTGATTAGTGATTGCTAACTACTTGCTTGAAAGTAAATGCTTGAAAGAAATAAGTAACTTGAAATAACTTAAAAGCAAATAACCACTTCCAATGGCACTAGACACCATTCATGCTGCTGCAAGTAAAGGAAAAGAAAGTCACTTTTAAAACCAAAGATAATGATTATCTCTCCCTAACTCCCTACTTCAAACACATAGTGCTGTGTAAAGTATGATTAGGAAGTAGCTCAAGTTGAATTAGAAAAGTGATTAAAAATAAGAAAGATATACTTTAAAGACTAGTGATAACGTTTTGCTCTTTCTAACTCTCTACTTCTTCCATATGTACTATGCAAAGTATGATTAGAAAGTAGTGAAAAATTAGTCTAGAAAGCACTCAAAGCCAACTGCAAGTTAGTGGTATTCTGATCCTTAAAAGATAGCAATTTATGATAAAAGATCATTCATGTGTTAGCAGAACTTTGAGAAATAAGACTAAAAATCAGCTATGAAAAACAAAAGCAGCAACTTGAACCTGTCAACTTCAAATACCATTAGTTTGTAAAGCAAATACACAAACATAAAAACAAATCCCGGGCAAAAAATCTGCAAGGAAACAATACTGATCAGCTTGAAAGAAAAGAAATCAAATAAATCAAACTATACATGTTTAAAGAAATGCTGATTGAGAAAATAAAGAAATGCTGAACATAAAATACTTTACAGAGGCTAACATGAATAGGGGCCCTCTACTCATTCAGCCACAAGAAGACTTAAGGAACTGAAAGCTTCAAAACAGCACTATTCTTATTGCTCCATTTGCAGAAATATACAAAACAGAGTGCTAGAATAGCACTATGAAAACAGAGTTTGCAAAAGCTCTTAAAATTATCTCAAGTTCAGAAAGTACAGCCACTAAAAAGTCTAGTAAGCGTACGCAGACGCAGGTATATATAAGCATCTGAAGGATGGTCTATACGTACAGCTAATAACTGAAAAAAACAACTAACTGTAATGCGTATTTAAGGTTCATTGACACATCATAAGGCTGCATGGATGATCCGGAGGCTCTGTCGTCATGGGAAATGAATCCCATGTTGGATCATGTCCCCTACCACCTGCAAAACGCGGACAAGTCACCGTTTGAGCTGACGTGACCTAACAGCTTACAATCACCGTTGAGCTGCCTTTATTTGACCATAACTTGACCAGTTTTGACCAGCGGTACGGATGACATGGATGGTTGAACAAATGGCACAGGAACCTCGAGCACGTTGATACCTAAGTGCCCATGTGGCTCATTTAGCAAACTGACACGTAGAACCTTGAGTTTAACAAAAAGGCTGCAGGATCATCAGATGGCTGCGGGATCGCTGAATGGCTGCGGGATTGCCAGACAGCTGCGAAATTCCTGCAAGTAAGTCAAAATCTAAACCAAACAGTCATCCATTAGCAAAAATTACTTGATCATGCTTAATGACACCTAATGTAATGATCTGGGTGGTTTTACAGTGAAAATGAGGCAAAAGTGAAGAAAAGATGAGGAAAAACTGAGGAAAATGGTAGACAAGTAGGTGTAGAGTAGAGGCTCTACATACCCCCACTACGAGGGTATTGCATGTCCTCATGCAATGAAAACACAGCTCAATCCACCTGCTGGGATGCCTCTGCTAAGACATCCAATCTCCTCTTCTTCCTCTGTGTGGAAACATTAACTTTTGGTCTCTTGAACATGCATCTGAATTTCAAATTGATTAAGGCTCTGTTTAGCCTTCTACATTTCTTCTTGAGTCTGCTGTTTTTCTTCTGCCACATGCCCATGTGAAGCATGGTGTTATCTTGGATTGCTTTGGCAATATCAGCTTGCTGCTTCATTTCTTCATTTTTCTGCTTAATGTGGCGGTTTAGCACCTCAAGTTCATAGATCTCTTGTTTGAGTATGTCTATTTGCTGCTCATGAGGTATGATATTACTTGGGCCAGCAGTGTTCTGCTCCAATGTTTCAAAATAGTTGTACACCTCTTGCTGAACTGGGTCAACAATTGGTGACTTCCTTGGACTGTGTTCATGCTCAATTTCAGTTTCAAACTCCAGCTAAAATGGACTGTCCTCCCTTGGAGGAGTAGCTGCATCACGTTGTGGACTATCCTCAAGGTCTGATTTTATAGCACCCTTCTCAGGTGTGCTTAGATCAATGAAAAGTGTCCTTGTGGCTCTCCCTTTATTCTGCAATCTGCTGCTCCTTCTTACATTGGTAACACTCTGTGTTTCTTTTTGTGCCTTTTTTCTTGGTTTCTGCACTTTTATTTCCTTAGAAAGGGCAGTTTTTGCATGGAGTTTGGCCAGCCTTTGTGCTAAGGGTTGACTATCTTCCTCATTAGAAGTCTCTGGAGTTTGATGAATTTCTTGAACTATGGATTTTCCCTTGTCTTGCTTTTGTTTCTTCTTATTTTCTTTTATCTTCTGGGCAGCTTCTTGGGCAAGTTCTGAGAGGGTTTGTGTGATAATCTCTTGAGCTATTGGATCACTGTCCACAGTAGGTTCAGGCTCCATCTCATGTTCAGACTGATGTATTTCAGTTTCCTCTTCAATCTGTCCTTGGACAGTTCCCTCTAAGATATCAGTTTCAGGGGTATCAGTATCCTCTTTTCTTTTTCTCCTACTTTTCCTAGGTACAGAGGTTTCTCCAGGTTCTTCAAAATGATTTCTTACAAGAAATTTCTCCCATGTGTCTCGTTTTGCTTTTAATTGTTCCTCCACTAACAACTTAACAAGACTATGATGACAGAGATATGCTTCAATGTTTCGTGGATTCCTTTGGGCCATGGAACACATTTTTCTAAGGCTTTGGAATAGAAAGTAGGGAAGATTTATATCATGTTCTCCTTGAAATTGCAGCATAATTTTACCATGATAAACGTATAATACTCCAAATCTCCCTTCACACGTGAAATTTTTTTGCACTAACAACAGTAAAATTTTCCATTCTTCCTTAACATGAGAGACATGAATTCCTTTTGTGAAGACACTTGTATCCATACCTGGGTTTTTAAAAATCTGCTTCCATTGTTGACCTTGAACTGACCGGTTCTTAAACCACCTTTCACCGGTTTGTGGGAGAGATGTAGCTTGTGCTATGCTGCCCTCTGAGACTGCAAACGTTAAATCACCCACCTCCACTTGACTGTCTTTATCTCTGAATGACCTTGCAAAGGCCTTAGTAACTTCCTTGTGATAGCCTTTAAATTTCTTGATGCACTGTAGCCAGTTGGCTCTCTGCAATGCCTCCTTAACTTGAGGGTATGCTTCCAGGAATTTTGAACCTTCTGGTTCAGCCCTTAAAAGTTTCCCCATTGACTCCACGGCTTTTTGTTCTAAAACACGACTTCAATGGTGGCTTTACACGGTAATTTCTCGGCTCTGTTCCAGAAATTTGTGGAAAGGAGGTTGTATGGCTTCAACAATAGCCTTAGACACGGTGAATTCACGGCTTGAACACAGTGAAATGGTGGATTACAGCTTTAACACAGTGGAACGGTGGCTTGACAGTCGTAATACAACCGTAACATACGTTCACTGGTTATATGTATTCACTGTTTCTCAGAATTAGCAGAGAGGGAAAAACAGAGTATGGTTTATGGAGACAGCGTAGTGAGTGGAACGAAATGAAGGAAATGAGAGAATGGAACAGCGTGAAATGAAGTGTTATGAGCGTAGGAGGGTTTCAAAATAATGAATAGGAACGGCTAGATCCTTAGATTTCGGCGGTAGATTTACACATGGCTGCGGAATGAGGACTTAGAGAGTCGTAGTACATTAGGCTACGTCATTAGGGTACGAAAGCCTTAATGACAGAAGCAGCCGTAAGTGATTTCCAAAATCGTGATAATCAAGGACTGATGGCTTGAGAGATATGCATGGTATATGGTCGCATGGTAGGGAAAATGGGTAATCATTACAATTAGTGGCAAAAAGACATGACCCAGCAAACTTTGCGTAACGAAAATAACTGCAAGTTTAAGATTAAAACATACCTCAGATCCGTGTTTGGTTTGCCTTTCAATGATTTGCCATTAACCCTTTGTTAACTCATTGCTATTACATGATTCTTTCCTCCTTGTTATTGGTGATTTTTGAACTGTAAAAATTCCTCAAACAGGCTGTGTTTCTTTGTGCAGGTGCAGAGGGGCTGCGGAAAGGCTAAACGGCTGCAGAATTGCCAAATAGCTGTGGGAACTGCAATAGTGTCCTCCAGCTGCACAAAATAACCTTAGTTGTCTGAAAAAAAACTTTTATTAATGAAATAAGATGGAATGAATGGATGAATGGGTGGAAAAACAGTGAGGTGAAGTGAAAATGGTTAGATGGAATGAGATGGTGAGATGGAATGGATGAAATGGCGAAATGAGATGAAAAAGAGAGAGAGATTTTTTTTTTTTTTTTGGAAAACATGAGGTGTCAGGTGACCCTGATTTTCACCTCAGGTTTTCTGCATGAGACTGCCAATCAGAGATTGGTTTTCAGGCTCATACATTTATTATTTATTTATTTATTTATTTATTTATTTTTTAAATTTATTGAACTGAAATTGAAAGAAACAGAGATTAGGCTAATGGAGGAGAAGAATTCTTCTCCACCAGCCTTATTTCAGAATCACCTTGGAACAACTTAACAAACTCCTCTTTTGAGAGTGGCTTGTGGTAAACTTTCAACCGGTGGCCATTCACAATAAAGGGAGTTTGAAGTTCATCAATAGTCTTCACTCTAACTGCTCCATTATTAAAGACTTCATCAATCTCATATGGCCCAAGCCAATGAGTTTGAAATTTTCCCTTGAAGTCCTTAAATTTGGAATCAAACAAGAGTGCCCAATCACCCTTTTGAAACTTCTTTTCTTTGATATGTCGATCATGCCATTTGATTCTTTGGTGCTGAACTAGATCGGTCCTTAGAATTGCATCTTGTCTCATTTCATCTAGTTCATTTAACTGGTCCATTCTGTGCTTCTGGGCTTCTGATAAGCTCATCCCCAATTGAACTGTTGTCTTGAAGGTCTTGATTTGGAACTCAATGGGGAACAGGACTTCCTTCCCATAAACAAGTTCATAGGGAGAATGTCCTGTGGTGTTCCTCCATGTAGTTCTATAGGCCCATAAGGCTTCAGGAAGCCTTTCTGCCCAATCTCTTCTATGAAGATGAACAGTCTTTGTGATGATGCTTTCAAGAACTTTATTTGTAGATTCTACTTGACCATTCGCTTGCGGATGGTATGGAGTAGATGTTCTATGCTTGATCTTATACTCCTCCATCAGCTTCTCCATCATCCTTGATGTAAATTGGCTCCCCTGATCTGTTACAATTTCTCTTGGGACACCAAAACGAGTGAAAATATCCTCAAAAAGAAATTGAACAACTGAATTTTCAGTAGCAGAAGTCAATGCTTTAGCTTCTACCCACTTAGTAACATAATCAGTACAAACCAATATATATCTCTTTTGCTTGGATGGCGGATTAATTGGTCCAACAAAATCTAGAGCCCATTTCTCGAAGGGTTCGATGCATACCTGTGGCTGTAGTGGCATTTCATTTGAAAGAGTTGGTCTTCCAACTCTCTGACAACTGTCACACCTTCTAACATATTGCTTTTCATCCTTAAAGAGAGAGGGCCAATAATATCCTAAAGAAAGGATTTTATAGGCTGTCCTCTTATCAGCAAAGTGTCCGCCACAAGGTTCGCCATGACATGCCTTAAGGATGTCAGGCATTTCATCCTCCCGTACACATCTTCTGATCATAAAATCTAGCCCTGTCTTGAACAATTCATTAGAAATCCAAGAATAATGTGAACTCTCCTGAATGATTTTCCTTTTCTCATTAGGAAATAAATGTAAAGGTAACTTTCCAGTAACTAAATAATTAGCAATATCAGCATACCAAGGAGTTTTGGTAGTTACTGCAAACAAATACTCATCTGGAAATTTATCCTCTACAGGAGAATCCTCATTAGTGTTTTGAATTCTAGACAAGAAATCAGCTATTGTGTTCTGTTTACCTGGTCGATCTAACACAGTTATGTTGAATTCTTGTAAAAGCAAAAGCCATCTTGTAACTCTACCATTAGTGACTGGTTTATTCATGAGGTATCTAATGGCAGAGTGATCAGTATGGACAAAGGTTTCATAGCCGGTTATATAATGTCTAAACTTGTTTATAGCATGAACAACGGCTAGAAATTCCTTTTCAGTAACAGTGTAATTTAACTCAGTAGGAGTCAAATTCTTACTTGTGTAATAAATGGCATAAGGGATCAAATCCTTTTGTCCCAAAACAGCTCCTAAAGCTGTATCTGAAGCATCAGTAGAAATGTGGAAAGGGAGTTTCCAATTTGGACCCCTTAGAATGGGTGCTTCAGATATTCTAGTCTTTAAAGCTTCAAAGGCAGATTGACATTCAGGATCCCACTTAAATTCACAATCTTTAGTAAGTAGTTTGAAAAGAGGGGATGCTATCTTAGTGAAGTTTTCAATAAATCTTCTGTAATAACCAGTAAACCCAAGAAAACTTCTAACATCTCTTTGGCAATTTGGAACAGGTAACTTAGAGATGACTTCGACTTTAGATCTATCAACTTTGATTCCATCTCCTGAAATATGATGTCCTAAAACAATCCCTTCAGTAAACATCATAAAACACTTTTCATGACTTAAAGAAAGATTTGTTTCCTTACATCTTACCAGTACTTTTTCCAAATTTGCCAAAGCTTCTTCAAATGTATTACCATAAACTGTGAAATCGTCCATGTATACCTCTACACAATCATGAATCAGATCTGAGAAGATTCCTAGTACAGCCCTTTGAAATGTAGCAGGTGCATTGCATAATCCAAAAGGGAGTACTCGGTAGGCAAAAGTTCCCCAAGGACAAGTAAAGGTGGTTTTGTCTTGATCTTCAGGTGCTACCTGAATCTGATTGTAACCACTAAAACCATCCAAGAATGAGAAATACTTTTTACCTGCTAAAGTGTCTAGTACCTGATCAATAAAAGGTAGAGGGAAATGATCCTTTAAGGTTGCCTTGTTCAATTCTCGATAGTCAATGCAAACTCTCCATTTACCATTCTTTTTGGGCACTATAACCAAGGGAGAAACCCATTGGCTATCTGAAATGGGGTAATTGAAGTTTACCTTGAGCAATTTCTGAAGTTCTTCTTTCACAATTTCCCTAAGATTTGGATTCATCCATCTTTGTGGCTGCCTAATAGGTCTGTTGTTTTCTTCAATATAAATGTGATGAATACAAGTCTTAGGGTCGATTCCTTTCATGTCAGTGTATTCCCATGCAAAGGAAGTGGAATGTTTTTGCAACAGCTTAGTTAATTCTTCTTGTTGTGGTCTTTCCAAGTTCTTGTTAATGTTCAATGTTTTTCCTGGAAAGATTTCAACTGTAGAACTACCAAACTCTTCCATTGAGAAGAGAGACATCTGTCTAGAGGAGAGATATTCAATGTCTGCATCTAACTGAAACTGTGTAGAGTCATATTCTAAAGGTGTTTCAAAATTTTCTAATGTATTTAGAATTTGACTGTCCTCACTAATCTCAGAGATGGTTAGAACAGGTTGAAGAGTATCCTCATCATTGACCCACTCATCTTCTCCTATTTCTGTTATTGCCTTTGCGGGAGGATACAAGTTGAATTTCTTGGTAGAATTACCATCTGATATATACATGTCTCCAGACCTACAACTTATGAAAGCATCAGTTGTGGCCAGCCAAGGTCTTCCTAAAATAAGAGGATGTCCTCCTAGATTGTTCTTGGGAGTTAAAATCATAAAATCAACTGGATACTCCCAAGAGTCTAGTGAGACTGGAATATCTTCCAATACACCATCAGGTTTGATGATTGATCTATCTGCAAGTTGCAGCAAAGTAGGTGTAAAGAGAAGGTTAGGAAGCTTTAACTGATCCATGGTCTGTCTACTCATGATGTTGATAGTGGCTCCTAAGTCAATCAAAGTATTTGGGATTTCAACCCCATTAATATGAGTTTTAACAATAGGGCTACCGGGATCCACATACTTTTGCATGGTAATCTTACCCATCATAATGTCTGCAATTTTTCCAACTAGATGTATCCTTTTGGTATCTCTGGTTTTCTTTCCTGTTTTTTTCAAACTCAATTCCTTTATTGTCTTTGCTAGGATGGGAATTTCCTTAATGGCTGTCAACAAGGGAATCTTGATACAGACATTTTTCAATTCATCTAGAAAGTCATAGTCAGGCAACCAAATTTGTTTTTCCACCCCCTTGTCAATTTGTAACCTTTCAGGGAAAGGAGGTGTAGTTGAAGATGTAGGTTGCTCAACTATGGGAGTTGATTCTTTTTCTTTTTCTTGAATGCTTGGGTTTTGAAGGGATGCTTCAGAACCCTTATTGACTTTGAGAGATTCTTCCTCGGAAATGCTTGGTTGTTGAGCACTTGTAGAAGGTTGGTCTAGGATTCTACCTGATCTGAGTTGTACCTCATTGAGAGGAACAACCATATAGGTAGGGAATGGTTGTCCTTCCATGAGTGGTTGACCTTCCATCACATAAGCATTTTGAGGATTCCTATTATTGGGGTTTGGTTGAGGCTGAGAAGGAAGTTGATTTGGCCTCTGTTGAGATTGTAGCAAGAGTTGAGAATTTTGATTTTGTGGAGGAGGTTGTTGTTGTTGTTGAGGGAATAGCAATGACAGTTGTTGACCTTGATTTGGAAGTTGGGGGGCTTGCTGATTCTGAAAGGATTGAGGATATTGATAGAATTGGGCAAATCTCCCATAAGGATTTTGCATTTGCATGCTTTGCAACCATGCTTGGAAAGGATTTTGTGGTTGTGACCAAGGTTGTTGCCAAGGATTCCAATTTGGTGGGGGTTGGAAATTCATAGGGTTGTTAAACCCTTGATTTTGCTGCCCCTGCCAAGGTCTTCTTGCAACAAGACAAAGAGATTCAAGCGTGCTTGGATCTTCTTGAAAGACTGCTTTGAGCCCAGGGATTGAAGGACAATCCTTGGTCTCATGAGTTTCTGAGCAAATTACACAGGTTTCCACAACTTTTGCTTCCAAGGGACATTCCCTTAAAGCATGCTTCTTTCTACACTTCGGGCAAAAGATAGTCATAGCCTCGGCTTCTGCTTTTTGTTTATTTTGAATCTTAAGGGTATCAATTTGTTCACTAAGACTCCCTAAGATGTCAGTTTTAAATTCATCTAGCATATTACCGATTTCAGCCCTACTCACTGATCCTGTTGCAGATTTATTTGCCCTAAGGAGAGAAGGATCTCTAGGCCCTTTTTGAGTTTTTGATTTACCCCTTGAGAGATGGATACAAAGTTCTGCTATATCATTGAGAGAAAGTTGAGAAATATCCCCTTTCCCCATCATGTTTAAGATATCTATCCATTCATCCCTAATGGATTTTAATAAGAGGGCTTTTAAGGTCTCTTCATCCAAGGTACTCATTTTTGCTCTTTTTAAGTTATATTGAAATCTCTCAAGTAAATCTTCTAAGCTCTCATCTTCTTTTTGCATCATTTTAAAAACCTCATCCTTGTGATTAGTAGGCATACAATAGTCCAAATACCTATCCAAAAAGGTTTGTTTCATTTCATCCCAAGTCCTAATGGATTGAGTAAGTAACCCCATGAACCATTTCAAAGCTTGATCTTTTAATGTTGATGGGAACAGTTTGAGTTTCTGAGTATCATCCAGATAGTCATAGGTTCGACACACAACTTCAAATTCAAACAAGAATGTTTCAGGGTCCTCAGTTCTTAACCCATGAAAATTTGGGAGGACGGATGGTGATATGTTTTTCATGGTGGCTTGGGAATCCTCATTAACAATGGGAAACCCAAATGAGTTATCCCCATCTCTATTTCCTCCAATGGGACCTCTACCTCCTCCATTATTATTGTTATTTCCTCCTCCTCCTCTACCTCTACCTCTACCACCTCCTTCTTCTTCTGCCATGATGATTCTCCTAGGGATTTCAAAATCTTCTGGTTCTTCTACAAAGGGTGAATGAGAAGAGATTTCTCCTTCTTCTTCAGGTGAGTCTATTTCCTCAATTACAATTGGTTTTCTTGTAGGAGAAAGAGAAGAGTCTCTTCCTCGTTCAAACTCAATAGAAGGTGTAGGAGAGTCAACTCTTGGCTCTTGAATTTCAGGAATTCTAGGACTAGGAGTTTCAGTTGGAGATAAGGGAGGTGTCTCTTGTCTATCTCTTGAAGCAGATGGACTTGTAAAAATTGAACTTCGAGCTCTAGCTAAAAACCTTCCCCTAGAATCTCTAGCTCTATGCATGTCATTTTTTATTTTATCTTCAAGTTAAATATTTCTTTTTCTGATCTTCCAGGTCACTCTAGGTGCAAGAAGAGAGCATACTCAAGAAACTATTAAATCAATAACTTTCTCCTTTATGATCCTCCAGATCACTTCAAAGTGCAAGAGGAGAGCATACTTAGATAGGCTATTAACTTCTTTTCTTGAAATTTTATGTTTTTTTTTTCTAAGAATATGGCTACTTAATTTCACTTCCCCGGCAACGGCGCCAAAATGTTTAGTCAATTTAGTGTTTTCTAAATTGCTAGTATTAATTGTCAACCCGGGGCTCGTAAGCTGATGAAGTGAAGGTGTACTATATGTACTTAAGCAACCTCTTAGAGTTTTTTTTTTTATCGTTGGGGGTGTTGTTGTGGTTAACTTATCTTCCTAAAATGGAATGGTGATTTATAAACAGATGAGTGATAGTGTGTGTGGAGTGAATTCTAAATGAGTGAGAGTGTGTGATTAGTGATTGCTAACTACTTGCTTGAAAGTAAATGCTTGAAAGAAATAAGTAACTTGAAATAACTTAAAAGCAAATAACCACTTCCAATGGCACTAGACACCATTCATGCTGCTGCAAGTAAAGGAAAAGAAAGTCACTTTTAAAACCAAAGATAATGATTATCTCTCCCTAACTCCCTACTTCAAACACATAGTGTTGTGTAAAGTATGATTAGGAAGTAGCTCAAGTTGAATTAGAAAAGTGATTAAAAATAAGAAAGATATACTTTAAAGACTAGTGATAACGTTTTGCTCTTTCTAACTCTCTACTTCTGCCATATGTACTATGCAAAGTATGATTAGAAAGTAGTGAAAAATTAGTCTAGAAAGCACTCAAAGCCAACTGCAAGTTAGTGGTATTCTGATCCTTAAAAGATAGCAATTTATGATAAAAGATCATTCATGTGTTAGCAGAACTTTGAGAAATAAGACTAAAAATCAGCTGTGAAAAACAAAAGCAACAACTTGAACCTGTCAACTTCAAATACCATTAGTTTGTAAAGCAAATACACAAACATAAAAACAAATCCCGGGCTAAAAATCTGCAAGGAAACAATACTGATCAACTTGACAGAAAAGAAATCAAATAAATCAAACTATACATGTTTAAAGAAATGCTGATTGAGAAAATAAAGAAATGTTGAACATAAAATACTTTACAGAGGCTAACATGAATAGGGGCCCTCTACTCATTCAGCCACAAGAAGACTTAAGGAACTGAAAGCTTCAAAACAGCACTATTCTTATTGCTCCATTTGCAGAAATATACAAAACAGAGTGCTAGAATAGCACTATAAAAACAGAGTTTGCAAAAGCTCTTAAAATTATCTCAAGTTCAGAAAGTATAGCCACTAAAAAGTCTAGTAAGCGTACGCAGACGCAGGTATATATAAGCATCTGAAGGATGGTCTATACGTACAGCTAATAACTGAAAAAAAACAACTAACTGTAATGCGTATTTAAGGTTCATTGACACATCATAAGGCTGCGTGGATGATCTGGAGGCTCTGTCGTCATGGGTAATGAATCCCATGTTGGATCATGTCCCCTACCACCTGCAAAACGCGGACAAGTCATCGTTTGAGCTGACGTGACCTAACAGCTTACAATCACTGTTGAGCTGCCTTTATTTGACCATAACTTGACCAGTTTTGACCAGCGGTACGGATGACATGGATGGTTGAACAAATGGCACAGGAACCTCGAGCACGTTGATACCTAAGTGCCCATGTGGCTCATTTAGCAAACTGACATGTAGAACCTTGAGTTTAACAAAAAGGTTGCAGGATCATCAGATGGCTGCGGGATCGATGAATGGCTGCGGGATTGCCAGACAGCTGCGGAATTCCTGCAAGTAAGTCAAAATCTAAACCAAACAGTCATCCATTAGCAAAACTTACTTGATCATGCTTAATGACACCTAATGTAATGATCTGGGTGGTTTTACAGTGAAAATGAGGCAAAAGTGAAGAAAAGATGAGGAAAAACTGAGGAAAATGGTAGACAAGTAGGTGTAGAGTAGAGGCTCTACACTACTTACTCCTCAAAGAAAATATTACAGACTCTCTTGGCTATGTGGGAGGATCTAAGGTGAAAAGTCCTTTGCACGTACAAATGAGGGGATATTTATAGCCAAGGGTGAAACTGACCCTTATGGTTGTTCGACTACCCTAATGATTGTTTGACTTCCATGACTTTTCAAATTTTACATGACTCATTTTACAACAAGTGGGTCTCTTGGACTTCCACGTCACATTACATTGATTGACAGCATAGGCCGTAGTACAGGTGTGGCCGACATGACTCGTGACATGAATCGACATGACAATGTTGGTACATTCGTGCTGCTGTTGGAGTGCATGTCGAGTTACAGTGCTGCTGGGTGATGGATGTCTTCATGGTGTATCACAGCTTTACCTCCGCATGGCAAAGTGCATGGAGTCTTCGATGGCCTTCGGTTCACTTTATGAAGCTTTTTCATGTTGTTCCTTGCTTTCATATTGGAAGGCTTGACAGGCTCATTTGTTCGCGAAAGGTGCATGTTTGTCCTTTCGTTTGTCCATGAGAACATCTTTCATGTTTTCTCGTTCATTCGTACGTGAACACATCTTTGCATGATCGTCCGTTTGTGATCACATCTCTTTGCATGCATCGTTCGTCCATCCGTTGGTGAACCTATCCTTCTGCATGTGCTCCCTTCATTCATCCCATTCGTCATTGCACCATGTTTGTTGGTGTACTTGTACCTGCAGTCACTCATGACGAGATGACATCAAATCCAAAACCTCCTAGTCTACCATGACACATGATCATTTCAGATGCAAGTGACCAGGAGAGGTAGCAAGGTTGTGAAGCGGGATGATGGCTCCGGGAACTGCTAATGAAAACTATGCAAGAGTCACTAAGTGGTGGAGATGGGAAATCCAAGTCGAACATGACTGTCAGCGAGGTCTATCTCGGCTGGAAGGCAAAATTGCATAAATTTTGGGAGGGACACTCTGGGTGGCAGGAAGGCAAGGTAGGCAGGATCTGCACATTTTCTGGAATGAGCGGGCAGGAGGGGATGGAAGTCCAAATTTGTGTAATTTTCTGGAGGAATAGATTAGGCTGCAAGGAGGGTCAATAGCCATAGATTGCGCAGTTTTTAGGAGGAGCTGCCCGAGAGTCTGGCAACCAAAAATGTGCAATTCCCAAAGGGAACTGGCAGTTGGCTACTGGGTCACTAGCAGCCAAAACTTCAGAATTCCTAGAGGGAACTGGCAGTTGGATGTTAGGTCACTGGCAGCCAAAACTACACAATTCCCAGAGGAAATTGGGAGTTGGATGCTGGTTCACCGGTATCAGAAACTACGCAATTCCTGGGAGGAACTGGCAGTCTACTGTTAGGAGCTGCTGGCGAGGGGGATTGCACTGAGGCTGGGAGAACGGCCTGCTAATAATCTCTGCACAATTTCTGAGTTGAGTGGATTACTGGGTTGGAATACTCATGAAAATTGCGCAATTTCTTGGATGAGCAGCTAGTCGACTGTCAGGATGACTAATGAGGAAAACTACACAATTTTCTAAGGGAGACAGGTACGAGCACTTGGTGTCTATCCGGCCTATCTAGGAAATTTCCTCAATCAGCCAAGAGGGCAAGGTCTGTAGCCTCTGGGCAATTTTGGAGAGGAGTCAGTCTCGAGGTGGCTGTCGGGTCCAACTGTTCGAGTGGCCAGCATGAGATCTGATTGAATTGCTTGCGATCAACACAACTTGGAAAAACTTGCTTAGTGCTTCTACGTTGCTCTGGGTGATAGTCAATCAAGTCGACGGTGAGGTGATGGTCCGGCTGTCAGAGGGGAGTCCGATCACCAGAAATTTAGCAAAAAATGATTAAATGTGTGAACAGTCGAAAGATGCATAGGTGATCATGCAAACACACACTCACATGACTCGACAACGAGACGACTCAAACCATCCAGACACATATGTTCAACATGATTGACCGACGGTGCAAGTGACAAGCGTGACACTTATGATTGATCGTTGATCGACCATGACGGCTCTTGTGCGACACTGAATGTGACTCCATGTGTGAGTGTGACCGATGCTTTCCTATCGAACACAACAAGTACACACGAAGCAAAGACTTTGAGCATAACTAGAACATGGTGACAAGCATGACTTAGACACCAACATGCAGAACTTAAATGAAATTCACAAGCAAGACGGATGCAAAGACTTACATGGTCTCACGGAGTGAACCTAGGGTGTGTAATCATCAAGTGAAACTCTCAAGATAAGCTCTAAAATTGGGTGCAAGCCAAAATTTTGGAGGGTGGTTGTAACCGCTACAACAGGCACCCATCGAGATCTGGGGTAAAAAGATGATGGATTTATGATATGTGGTGGATGAGGATGATAGTGTTGGGAAAGACGATTCCAACACAATGAAAATTATCTGAATCCGATTTGTCATTAGAGACATATGAATTTTTGAATTTGACTAGTAATTATTGGTTGTCAAGTAGGTTGACTTGAAGAGCCAATGAATGTGTCCCTTCAAATGTGACGTTGAGCCCTTCTTTATGGTATATATAGAAGGTGATATGAGGGTGATAAAGGTATCCATTTGGTGAGAAATACATCTCAAGAATAACTCTAAAATATGCATGCAGAAGGAGGCTTGGAACAACGTTTAGGAGGCTGCCCTAGATAGCATGGACGTGATTTTTAGATAAGTTTAAGGGCTAGACAGGTCCATTTAGGGTTGTTTCAAGTGCATATTTAGTGCAGGGATTGAAGGAGTCTTAGCTACATTTTGAAGGGCACAAGAGACAGCGTGAGGAGGCCTAGACAACATGGTATTTTCTGTTATAAAGTCACTTTTTTCTAGATGAAAACGTGGCCTATTTCAGGGTTGTTTTCAGCATGATAGGGTTTTTCTTGAGCTCGGTTTGCAGAGCAAAAGAAGCCGCAGAAAGAGAAGAAAAGGGTTTTTTTTTAAGGGCTGATTGGGGTTCTAGTTGAAGGGACCGAAGTTACAATCCACTATTGGGCTAAGCTACAGGCCATAGCCAATAGTTGTAGGCCTTTAGGAGTTGTGTTTAAGGAGGATAGAAGCCCTACAAGGCAGCAGATGTATAGAGGATCTCTTCTTGGATGAATCACAGTTTTTCGAGGTTGTCTTGTTGAGTTGTGTGGAGGTTGAGGGTAGCGTCATGTGCCCTATCTAGTGGTACAGTATTACAATAGTGCAGCAAGGTGTAAATAATAGTGTTTTGGAGAAGAGTATTAGGTCAAAGGAGTTGATCAGTTTGGATCAGTTGTTGAGCATCATGTTGGTGCCATGTGGATGACATTCCACGGTGGTAAAGTGTCATCCTAGGAGCAAAATCGACAGTCAGTTGGTTGGGTGTCATAGATTTGGTTGGAGGGCAGTGAGTTGGCTACCCAAGGTAGCCCTAAAGAAGTAGACAAGAAGGACTTTGTTGGTTCGAGATTGGGTGAATATTTGGTGCCAAAGTGCAACACTTTGATGATGAAAGTTACTGTTAGCCTGGCAGATTGGACCTTGGTAGGCCTACCCAGAGAGCAGTTGATGAGCCTGTGTTCATTGTAGAAGATGTGACTTGTAGCAGTGATAGGAGGCATCCCTCTTGGAGTCTCGATGTGTAGATCCCTTGATGGACTAAGGCAATGCTAGTGAGCAATACGAAAGCGAAGGACCAACAGGACGAGATACGACATAGAAGTTGCACCAAGTTTGTCATTATATCTTGTATACCATAAACTGTTGTATTATTCAAAATATGGTTTAATATAATGAAGATTGGGATTGTACATATTGTACAATTTTGTTTAAAACTGTGTATATTGTGCATATGTGATTTACTGCTTTATACTTCGGCTTGTTGATTTGGGGTAGCATCGAATGTGATCTAGCCATGAAAATTGGTGGAGAGGCTAAAGCACATGAGATCTCCAAGACCCAAAAATGGTTTGGGCATATTCTAATCGATTTGGGAGAAATTAAAATAATTAATATTTTTAATGGAGTTCCTAAGTCTAAACTTAGGAAAAATAAAATATTAATGGGTATTAATATAAAACAGGATTAGAATGTTCCAAAATTCATGGATCAAGCCAAATCTAATCTTAGTCATTGATTATAGATTTGATCTTGGTCGTTGAAGGACCAACAAGAAAAGTATAAGAGGAGGCTTGAGGGTCATTTGGAGAACACACCAGAGTGATCAGTCATTCATTTTGCTAGAACGGGGTTGCTAAGCAAAGTTGAATCAGTGATCAGCAGCGAGGGGTAGTGAGTACGACGTAGAGAGGCAGAGACAGTACTGAGAGACTAGCATAAAAGCAGAGAGAGCGTGAGCAATAGCCAGTCCAGACTACGCAGACCCCAACAGAGACAACGCAGTGGCGAGCGGGACTATGTCATCCATGCAGAGGCTACTAGAGTGATGCAAAGGGTCCCAGAGGATGTGCAATGCCTCGGAGGGTCCTGGGGTTGACGCAAGTCAGAAGGAGGCTGACGTAGAGACCAGAAGGGCTAGTGTTGAGCTGCAATTGTGCTGGAGAGGATTTCGTGGGACAAGGTTTCTGAATACCTATTTCTGAATATTGAGGTATTGTTGTGGTGTATTTTTCTCTGTCGGGTGAGCCCGTTAGGCACCCAGTTGTACTTAGAAAGATTGCATAATAATATAACCCTCAGAATAGCTGCACCAATTTTTTCGCATTGGGTTTCTACAGGGACATTTGTCCAAAAATAACGGTGTCACTTGTGTGCTTGACTTCTTTCAGTTGATGATCTGTAGATGTTGTGACCGTATTGTGTTTATTTTGGTATTTAAATGTTTTAAATAACTTGTTCGAATTTAAACAAGTAAAAGAAATAAACCAGCAAAGTACAGATTAATTTTCTAACGGATAGACTTAGAAAATTCAACATGGTATTATAGCGTGGTTGCAGATCATAGGAGAGCTGAAGGCATTGGCTGAGTAGAGAATTGTAAGTAGAATCAGTTGTCCCAAGTGACAGTAGCTGATCCTTGCAAAAGCAACAGAGGAAGGGTTGACACAAAGGGACTGTGTCACCAATCCAGGCCAGAGAAAGGCCAGCGCAGAGGCTGAGGAGGGCAGAGAGAGGCTCACGCAGAGCCATTTAGAGACTAAGAGGGCTGACATAGTTGGCTAAGGGAGCTATTTTTCCAGTGTAGGGATTGCGTAGAGCCAAGAGGCTCATTCCTTCAGTTGTTGGGGAAAACAAAGTTGTGGGAAGTTTGTGAGAGCGCAGCTGGTGGGGTATTGTGGTTAGAAAAGTACCTAACAAGGTAAGACTAAGGTAGAGGCAGTTGTTGCTGAGGCAGATTTCTAGCCAAGGAATCCGGATCAGTGTTGCAGTTGCATAGACAATAGGAGAGGAGCAACTTGACAGTTGGCAGAAGGATTTCCAGGAGGGAAATCAGGACTCAGAGGGAGTCTAGAAGAGAACTTCCAGACAAGAAGTAGAGAGACTTGGAGGAGTCGAACCGAGAACTTCCAAATGGGAAGTAGAGAGACTCAGCAGGAGTCAAACCGAGAACTTCTAGACGGGAAGTAGAGAGACTCAGTAGGAGTCGAACCGAGAATTTCCAGGTGGGAAGTAGAGAGACTCGGAGGAGTCGACAGAAGGGCAGCGAGATGGTCGTGAATGGGCTGAGAGATCAAGACAAGTTGGACGGAGCATCCAACTTTGTGGTCTGGAAGGCCAAGACCTTGTCCATTCTAGATAGACATTGCATCAAGGTCTTCGTCTTGAGAACAATGGTTATCCCAGTTGACCTGATAGCTAATGAGAAGTACCAGGAGGAAATGTCCAAGGAAAAATGCATCATCCTTAATGGGGTCAAGGATCATGTGGTCCAACATATTGTCGAGAAGGAGAAAGAAAAGGAAATGTGGGACACCTTGAAGATGTTGTACCAACATACTTCTACGCAGAGGAAGATGTTACTTGAGAATCAGCGATAGTCATACCAGATGTAGAAGGGGGAGTAGATAGATCATTTCCTCGGTGGGTTGAAGGAGATCCGAGACCAACTAACTTCCATAGGAGCCATGCCGGATGAAGAGATGATGGTAAGGACCACACTTAATGTAGTCTCCGAGGAGTGGGAGACATTTATACAGAGCATACTAGGCAAGGCAGATCTTCCAGATTGGGAAGAATTGTGGGTGGCTCTTCGTCAAGAGGAGATCATTTAGTTGAGCAAGGCGGGAAGTAGTAGCAAAGGAGTCCAAATCAAGAAGGAAGAGGAAGAGGATGTAGCTCTGGCATTTGCAGGCAAGTAGGAGAAGAGGAAGAAGAAGGACCTCTCCAAGGTTAAGTGCTTCCACTTTGTGGAACTGGGTTATTATGCGAACCAGTGTCTAAGGAAGAAGAACATGGGAGAGGCATTTGACTCTAAGGTAGTGCCAACGAAGGTGGAGAAGGAATTCGAGGAGGATGATGATTGTGCCATGAGTTCTCATGTACCTCTAGATAAGAGGTGGGGAGACATCGAGTTGTATTTAGGAGGACTACAGGCGATGAGGGGCAAGATCCTTGAGGTACCCAACCTCTTGGATTATACCTTGCTACAGGAGCCCCAAAGAGAGAGTAGCAGGACTGGCTGATGTCAGTAGAGACGGATGCGGATGAAGCGACAGAGAGTGATACAATGTAGGAGTCCCCGGGCAGTGCAAGGCTAGCAAGCTACAATAGTGCGAGAGGCACAAAGAGTGTTGCAATAGTGTAGGATGGCACAGAGAGGTGTGCAATGGTGTAAGACGCAGGGAGTTGTTGCAGCAACATAGAGGTCAGTAGAGGGATAACTTGTTAGCAGAAGAGGAAGCTTTAGCATCGGGAGTGTTTCTAGCCTAATAGGGATTTCAGAAGTTGCTTGGATCAGTTACTTACTTCTTAGTAACTGAGTTGCAATGCAGTAGCACGATTCAGCATGAAGAGAGGGGATGTAGTGCAGATGGAGTGTTGGGAGGATGGACCAGCAACAGCACGGATGCAGAGGAAGCTGTCGTACGGATGCAGAAGTGGCAGTGGAAGGGCCATGGGAAGCAGTACAGGATGCAGCAGTGTAGAGGATGTTGGTCAAGGAGGCCTAGCATCAGCACAGGTACTAGTGCCAAATAATCAGAGTGATTCTCAGTGAGGAGTATTACTAGAGCACAGTCCACGCTAAGAGGGAGTGTTTCTTTGGGGTACCATCGGATGCGATCTAGCCATGAAAATTGGTGGAGAGGCTAAAGCACATGAGATCTCCAAGACCCGAAAATGGTTTGGGCATATTTTAACCGGTTTGGGAGATATTAAAATAATTAATATTTTTAATGGAGTTCCTAAGTTTAAACTTAGGAAAAATAATATATTAATGGGTCTTAATATAAAACTGGGTTAGAAGGTTCCAAAATTCATGGATCAAGCCAAATCTAATCTTAGTTGTTGATTAGATATTTAATCTCGGTCGTTGAAGGACCAACAAGAAAAGTATAAGAGGAAGCTTGAGGGTCAGTTAGAGAACACACCAGAGTGATTAGTCATTCATTTTGCTAGAGCGGGGTTGCTAAGCAAAGTTGAATCAGTGATCAGCAGCAAGGGGCAGTGAGTACGAGGTAGAGACAATACTGAGAGACCAGCGCAGAAGCAGAGAGAGTGACAGCAGTAGCCAGTCCAAGCTATGCAGAGCCCAACAAAGACAACGCAGAGGCCAGAGGGACTGTGTCATGCATGCAAAGGTTGCTAGAGTGACGCAGAGGGTCCTAGAGGTTGCGCAATGCCTCATAGGGTTGACACAGAGGGTCCTGGGGCTGACATAGGTCAACAAGAGGCTGAAGCAGAGGCCATAAGGGCCATCGTTGAGCTTTAGTTGTGCTGGACAGGGTTTCGTGGGATAGGTTTTCTGAATACCTATTTCTGAATATAAAGGTATTGTTGTCATGTATTTTTCTTTGTCGGGTGAACCTATTAGGCACCTAGTTGTACTTAGAAATACTGCATAATAATATAACCCTCAGAATAACTACACCGATTTTCCCGCATTGGGTTTTTTCGGTGACATTTGTCCAAAAATAACGGTGTCACTTTTGTGCTTGTCTTTTTTTAGTTGATGATCTATAGATGTTGTGACTGTATTGTGTTTATTTCAGTATTTAAATGTTTTAAATAACTTGTTCAAATTTAAACAACTAGAAGAAATAAACCAGCAGAATACAAATTAATTTTTTAACGGAGACTTAGAAAATTCAACACAACTCTGCAAAGTAGTTTATGCTTGATATTCTTAGTTTGGTAGCATCAATGATTTTAAGACTCTAACCTAGACCCAAGGTCATGGAAATTCAGCAATAACAACTAGCTCACCACAATATTAAAGGCATTCAAATGATCAGCCACCGAGTCTCCATCCTTCATCCTCAGGTTATAAATTCCCTAACTTGGCCCACAAATCCTTCGTTGTAGCTTCCCTTGATACATTCAACAATATTGAATCTGAGATACATAACCGTATTGTGATCTTTTCCTTCCAATTTAACTTCACCCAGTCTTTAGCTGACATTATCGTTGGTTTAGTACCTGGATCTAGCGCAATCCACTAATCTTTATCCACCAGCAAATCTTGAGTTTCCACAACTCAAAACTCTGACCAATAAATTTCTCGATCTATATCTTTCCAATGCTCACCATCTTCTTTCACAACAAGAATTGATCCCACAGATCTCCCACTGAACCGGGTCTACAACAAGGCCGAGCTAAACCCCTCAATAGAAAAGGTGTCCCCTTGAAGCTAAAACAACTCTGATACCAAATGTAGGTTTTAACCCCGTATAAAAATTACCTACATAGGAATTCTAAAAACAGAAAATAAACAATGGCGAGAACATAAAACATAAAACATATATACACAGAAATTTTCCCCTAGATCCAAAAACTCTGACTACCAGATTGATTTTTCATTATGTTCCTTTGAATATTACAATAAATATATATACATTCCGAAGAATTCATAAACCCCAATCCATTAACCTTGGATTAGAACATAACCATAGTTCCCTTGACCAAACCTACAAAATACCATGGGCAGAAAACCATCATGCCCAAAACCATGTGCGAAACCCATGCACAAAACCATAGGTAGGGTCGCCCACCTTATATAGGGTCTAAAAAGAAAATCTCAGGGCGCTACCCCAAACCCCATACAAGGGGGCTATCGCTCTCCTAAAACCCCATGATAGGAGGGGTGCAACCCCTCTATTACCCCCCTTCTATGCCCAGCGCAATGAACAGGGAAGGTTATCACCCCCCCCCCCCCCCCCCCCCCCATGCAAATAGTTATGGAAATAATATAACAAACACCCAATAGAGAGAGAGGTCTCTCGATATCATCTCCAAATATAAATGAGAGGAGGAGGTGGACAAACACAAAAGAGCCATCATAGGGTATTAAACACCCTTGATAGAGAAAGAGGAAGAAGCCAAGTGTTGGAGTTAAGCGAAAGGAAAATTTTCATCGCCAAGGAGATGAGCAATGAATAGCGGTAATTCGGTTGAGCACTAGAGGGCCATATGGACACACCTCTCAAGTTAGGATTAGTAGTGTATGGATTCCCTAATTGGGTGGAGGGTGGAGATGGGTTAGTCTCGAGATTCCCTTGATAGTTGGGTTGAAGGCCTACTTCTTGGGTTCCTAGTGAGAAGTGTTTTGAAGTATCTCTTTGCTTATTTCTTAGTTTTATCATAGCTTGTTCTAGATTCTTGAGCTTGGGTGGAATACAGTGTGCACAATGTATCTAAGAATGGAGATGAAAATTCCTTGGATTCCTTTGTTTTATTGAGTTTGGAGGTGGTTTAACCTCTAGAGTTCCTTATTTGGTTATTGGGTGGAGATAGGAGTATGTATAGATGATCCAAATTTATGAAGAAATGAAATTAAATACATATTTAAACAAAAACACAGTGATAGAATGAAACATAACTTCAATTACTAAATAGAAACTGCTGAAAATTTGTTTACATGCATAATGGAAACAAAGTAGCTTAGTCTATGGTAGCTTATCTCTGAGAATATATGTGATGCCTACATTCCTTCTAAACTATGTTATAATGAGTCTCAAAGGCCTTTTTTTCATGAACAAATATTGAGAAACCCCAAACATCCAAAAACATAACCCTAGGAGATGAAGCACCAAAATATATAGGCCCCAATGAGGTTAGTTGGAACATTAACTTCCCAAGGTCGTAAATTTGGCATGCGATTTGCATTTGGTGCACACAATAGCTTGTTATAAAGGTATATTCAAGGAAAAAAAAATTCGAGAAGTTACGTCCCAAAATTTTCAAAATAGGAAACTGTGCTGAAAAATAGGAAACTGATAGAAAACATTGCTAGGGGTCCAAGTGGAATAGGAAAGTGGCTACCAATATCCACTTGGATCAATCCCCCCCCTCCCCCAAGGAAGAAATGGTCCCCATTGTGTTGAGTGTCTCCATGAGATGGGGAAACTTCTGCTGAACTTGGTCCCTGGTGAGCCACTTGCCTTGGTGTAGGAGGTGGGCAGCATTGACAACCTGATACAACTGGATCTTCTGTTGGTGAGTGTTATTAATATGTGTGTCCATGATATGGTCATTTTTGGTTTGTTCAATGTAATCTGGATTGATATATTTTGGTGTCAGCTACTCATCAATGTTTGATGTGTCCAACAATGGTGGAAAGTATGGTTGAAAGTTGTCCACAATACTTAGCTCAAAAGCATTGTCACCCACAGCCTTGGTGATGGTGGAAGGCATGTATCGAATTGGTTGAATGTTCTGATCGGCTCCAACAAGGCGTTCTTTTTCCAAATTCCACTACACCTTGTTGCCCACTTAAAACTTATGTGGCACCCAATGCTAATCATGACGTTGTTTATACTTGGAATTGGCTTTATCCGAGATATCATGAACTTGTTGGTTTATGTGTTGAATTTGTTCAATAAACCTGGTGGATTTATCATCTTCAGACTAAACATGTGCATATTTTTCTTATGTAGTTGCAAGAGGCATTGCAACATCAATGGGGCACAATGGTTGAAATCCTAGGCCCGCTTGAAAGGGGTTGTGGCTAGCCTAGCTATGGAGACATTTGTTAAATTTGCATTGCACATAGTGAAGACTCTCATCCCATATTTGTGGATGCTTGGAGTTGTACATGTGTAGTATGTGCACTATCATCATGTTGGTTAACTATGTATGGGCATCACTGTGGGGTTGGAATGCAGTTGACTTGGTGAGCTTGATGTCCAACAATGACCAAAGGCTAGACAAGAATGCACTCAGGAACCTGCTATCCTAATTTGACATAATGATCTGCAGGATCCCAAATTGGAACCACACTCATTCGAAGAATATTTTGGCATTGTCTTCTACTGTGATATTCTTCTTGCAAGTAACCAATATAGTCATCTTAGAAAATCTATCAATGACCACAAATACACAGTCATTACCATGCTTGGTAGAAGGAAGGCTAAACATATATTCCATGGATATGGATTCCCAAGGCTAGCTCGGAGTAGGAAGAGGAGTGTACAGACCTTGCTTCCTAATGGTAATTGGCTTGGCAAAGGTAGAGGTAGTGATAGGATCTGATATATTTTCCAACATCCTATCATAGTTTTGGTCAATAAAAATACTTATGTAGTACTTCCACTATTTTCTCCAAACCAAAGTGTCCCACAACTTGACTATAGTGAACCTCCCAAATCAACTCGGCATGCTCACTTGAAGGAACACAAAGGTGTCCCAGGTAGCATAATAGTGCATCGTATAGGTGGAATTCTGGTACTTCCTTTCCATCAATTAACATCTGATATGTGTGAGCAAATTCTAGATCATTTTTTCATAGTTGCAACCATCCAGAAATCTCGTGCCCACAAGAGTTGAGAACAATGGTTAGTGCCACAACCAGGGATTTACTAAGGAAATATGCAACATTATTGGTGTTTCCCTTCTTGTATTTAATTTTCAAATGGAATCATTGTAGATATATGAACCATTTCTTATGGTGATCGTTTTACAACTTCCCTTGTGTCTGCATAAATTCAAGAGGGTAGTGATTTGTGTCGATGATCTTCTCCTTCCATAAAATTTAATGTTTCCATTGTCAGTAAGCCTTCATGATGGAATATATCTCCTTATCATAGGTGGGGTTATTTCTCAATAGTATCAAAGAGTTTCTCACTATGATAGGCCATTGGATGCCCTTGTTGGGTGAGAATTGCACCAATAGCATAGTCGAAGGAATCTATCTCAATTTCAAATGGTTGGTGTAGGTTTATCAATGTGTGTATTGGCGCGGAGTGAAGGTGGTGTTTCAGCTCAACAAAATCCTCCGGTTGTGACTTGGACCAAAAATAATTTTATTTCGTTGCGCCCTTAGTAACTTGACTCAAAGGCCAAGTGATATGAGAGGACCCCAACACAAACTTTTAATAAAAATTGGCAAGGCCCAAAAAGCTATGAAGATATTTTCGATTTTTCAAGGCTTTCCAATATTGAATAGCTTGGATCTTAGCTAGATCCACATGAACACCTTGCTCATCAATTATGTAGCCCAAATATTAGATCTGGTTCATGCCAAAGGATAATTTCTCCAAGTTGGCACATAGTTTGTGTTGTGGCAGGGTTTGAAGGACCTATTGAATATGTTGCAAGTGCTCTGACCAACTCTTGTTGAAGATGAGGATCTTGTCTAAATATACAACCACAAACGAGTTGGTGAAAGGCCACAACATGTCATCCATCAGCCTCATAAAATTTGCAAGGGCATTTTTCAACCCGAAGGGCATGACCAACTACTAAAAGAATCCTTCATTGGATTTGAAGGCAATCTTACATACATCTATGGGTTCTATTGGAACTTGGTGATAGCCAGACTTTAAATCAATCTTGTTGAAGTACTTTCCCCCCTTTATTTGGTCAAGAAGGTCAAAAATCCGTGGGATATGTTATATGTTCCTAACAATGATTTTATTTAGTGCCTGATCATCAATGTAAAGTCTCCAGTTCCCTCCTTTCTTCTGTAGGAGTATAATTGGGCTCCCACAAGGTGAGGAACTTGGTTATATGTGACCTTTTTGTAGCAACTCCTTTATCCACCACTTGATTTCCTCATTTTTTAGAAGAAAGTGGAAGTATATTGGTCCATTCCATAGAGGTGCTTCAGGAGTTAGATCGATCAAATGCTTAACCTAACAGTGTAACGGTACCCCTATGGGTGAGGGGTGTCCCTATACTCTTCCACAAACTTCTCAACTTGATTTTGGTACATGAAGGAACCCTTTTTGGGGGCCATGGATGTGGCCACGATATTCCACTTACTTTGAGAGAAAAACGAATAATAATAATAATAATAATAATAAAATCCGAATATGGGGGATGATCTTACTGCATTTCCTAGCTGATATCAAATAAATGGTAGTAGGCAAGGATCCCTTCGTTATCCTGTATAGTTTTCTGTCCAAAGTAATAATAACATTATGAAGTATGGACTCATACACAACATGATGCTTCCACAAGTATGGTTGGCCTAATAAAACATCACAAACTTCAAGGGGAGAAACATCACACATGGGAGAAACTTCAAGGGAAGGTGACATTGTTGGCTAACAGAAAGGTCTCTCCCTTGGTGGAGCCACCCGATGGTGTATGGTTTTGGGTATAGTGTGGTTGACAATCCTGACCACTTAACAACTACTGAGATGAGGTTCATTTAGCTCCCACTATCGACAATGAACAGTATCAAAGAACCCTTCACCCACATCTATGAATGGAAAAGATTCTCCTCCTCCTCTTGATCTTCAAGCTCAGTTGTCTAGACCTTGGTGGTGGTAATGGTGCCTCTGGGTTGTACATCAATAATTTTTTTCCACCTTTTGGGTTTTTCCTCAGAGTTGGAACATGCATATTACTATAATTTTTTTAGCTCGATCACCAGTGACTGCTTGGCACGACGCTCATTTGTGTTGTGGGTGGGTCTCTTATGGAACTCACACCACTTTCATGTGTCCTTCTTCGTCTTCATAATGATATTCTTTGTTTGTGGCTTTGATGGGTTGTCCTAGGTCACTCTACTTTGGCTCTATCCTTTGTTCTACAATTTGGAGGTGCCTTTTCCCTACTTCAGATTCATAGATACAAAGTCTCACTTTTTTGTTTAAATTTATGATCGACCTTGACAACATATTGGTACGTTGCACCAAGCAAAGATATGTCCAAGAACTTTATTTATTCTTGGATTTATTTTTATAGACAACTACAATACTTGAGTACCAAATGTCGCTAAGAATCCTTGATACCCAACTTTATGTGTAGGGTATGAAAAATATTTGTGAACTTTGCATGTCTTGGTCCCTTTCATGTCATAGTGTGGTCCATTTTATGTACTTATCTTCACAACTCCCAACAGGGTAATATTGTTCCTTAATGGCATCTTAGAAATAATTCCAAGAGGATGTGGATAAAAGTAGTGACTATTCCTCCTTGTCCCTCTACTCATAATATATTTCCCACCAGTCCTTGACATGGGGGTCGGCTTTGAGGAGTGTAAAGGTAATATTTTCCCTATCGAAAAAATTATGCACTGAAAAATATCCTTCTAGCAGATTTTACCATCTATCTAGAGAATTTTCATCTATCTGGCCTTCAAATATAGGAATGTAAAAGTTAACTCATACCTTAAAGGGGTTGGGACCTCCAAAATGACTACTGGATGGATATGCTTTGCTCATTAATACCCGACAAAGAATATAGGAAAAAGTATCCATCTTTTTTTTCCTTTGTCACTCGAGGGCCTCTACGAGCAACAATTTTAAAGGATTTCCTACTCCCTTTTCTTTCTTTTCTTCTTCTATGGGAGGTTTTCAGGGTCAGGCCAGGTTGGTCTTGCAAGGATTCAACTTGTTCGAGTCCCAAGTCCTTATACCTCGACCTCGTTGGGGACATGCACAGAAAAATAGAGAAAGAGAAGATTGCTCTGATACCACTAATCCATATTTATGAAGGAATGAAATGAAATACATATTTAAACAAAAAAACAGAGATACAATGAAACATGACTTCAATTAATAAATAGAATTGCTAAAAAATTGTTGACTTGCAGAAAAGAAACAAACTAGCTCAGGCTATCATAGCTTATCTCTAAGAAGAGGTGTGAGGGCTACATGCCTTCCAAATTGTGTTAGAATGAAGTGCGAAGGAATTTTTATCATGAAGAAACATTAAGAAATCCTAAAAATCCAAAATCCTAACCCTAGGTGATGAAGTGCCAAAAGGTATGGGCTTTGATGGGGTTAGTTGGAATGTCAACTTCTCGAGGTCATAATTTTGGCATGCGATCTATGTTTGGCGTGCACAATATCCTATTATAAAGGTTTATCCAAGGAAAACAAGTTTCGACTACAAATATGAGTTGTTTGTTTTTTTCCCAAGAAACGTCGTTTAGGGCCTCAAAATGGCTCCAGAAGTTTAGAACCCGAAAACTGCCAAAAATAGAAAATCGTCAAAATAGGAAATTGTGCTAAAAAATAGGAAACTGATAGAAAATAGTGTTGGGGGTCCAAGTGGAATAGGCGGGTGGTGACCAATATCCACTGGATCACTAGACTCCCAATGGTATGAAAGTATGAGAAGTCCCTTGAAACTCCCTTCCTCAAGCTTTTAAATTTGGCTCGGGGGTGACAGTTGCAAGTAAGAATTGGTTGCAACCCTTCCTTCTTTTTCATATATGTTTTCATACAACCTATATGCATGTAGAACTCTTGACTTTAGCTATTATATTATGAGTGCATATTATGCCTTTTGTATCATGGATTTCCAAAAGGATGTTTGTTGTGTGGTATAACTGCTATTGAATGCCACGTATGTGTTCGAATATGGTCTCAATGCATGGTTTAATGCTAGGAATGGGATTTCTTGTACAAATATGGATTTTAAGTCTTCTATGTATTTATATGAAGAATGGATTGATTATGGTGTTTTCTTCTATAGCATATATGTTGGCGAAACATTTAATGGGACAGATAGGTGGATCTTCGTATTAATCTGAGCCTAAACTTATATAAATGCATTGAGGGTTTAACGCTTGTTAAATATGTTGATTAACAATGGCCTTGATAATATTGGAAATTATATTTCCTATATAATAGAGAATTACTAAATTCAAGCATGGATTTGGAATGAGTTAAGTCCTTGTGTTCATTTTAGTTTAAATTCTAGTTAATGGCACATATTTATTTGAATACGTGAACCAATTATTGCTTGAGTTTGGCACAATGTCTGAGTTTCCTGAGTGTAAGGATGCATAAGGATCTTTGTAATAACTATTGTTTTGTTATAAGAAGATACTTTAGGCCTTAGTTTCTAAATTATAAAGTCTTAGAGGGCTAGCTTGGTTATGTAAGACTATATATGTGTGTGTGTTGGGAGGGGGGGGGAGGGGGGGGGTGGTGGAAGGTGTATGTAGTCGTATGGCCTCAAGAGAGATTGTGACCATGTGAAAGTAGTGCATAGGAGAAGGGGCTCGAGGAGCTTACATATATAGATATGTGTTTATGTCGAGGGCCTTAAGCGGAGGTGACCTGGATTTATGCAGGAACACAACAAATTACAGATATGACCATAAATACAGAGATGCAACAGAAATAACACTTCATTTCGTTGATGTAAAGTATTGAAATATGCTTACAAACATAAATGGAAATAAACTAGCTCGGACGATGGTGGCTTATTTCTGAGAAGAGATGTGGCGGCTACATGCCTCTGAATTGTCTTACAATGAGGCTCGAAGGCCTATTTATTGTTGAGAAATAATGGAAAACCCTAAACATCCAAAAAACTAACCCTAGGAGATGAAGCGCCAAACTATGGGCCCTGTTTTGGGTAAATTGGTACATCAATTTCCTGGGGTAGTAACTTTGGCATACGATCCCCATTTTATGCGCACAATACCTCGTTAGAAAGGTCTATCTGAGGAATACAACTTTGGGAAGACTAACATTGGTTTCACTACCATTTTTCCCAAAAAAACGTCGTTTAGGGCCTCAAAACGGCTCCAGAAGTTCAGGACCCGAAAAACTGCTAAAAATATTAAATTGTGCTACAAATAAGGAAACTGGAAAACTGAAAGAGACAGTTTGTGGGGGTCCAAGTGGGATAGGTGGGTGGCGACCAACATCCACCTGGATTATTCCTCCCCCCCAGGAATCAATGGTCCCCATTGCGTTGAGTTCCTCCATGAGATGAGAAAAATTTTGCTGAACTTGGTCCCTAGCGAGTTGTTCTGTAACCTCTGATGTGTCTAGTAATGGTGGGAAGCTTTGTCAAGGGCAGTCCACATTGAACACTCGGTGTAAGTGAAGGAATAGGGGATTTTTGTGCTCCAAAGCATTGTTTCCCACAACCTTGGTACTGGTGTAAGGACCATATCAGAGTGGCCTGAGCTTCTGATGGGCTCTTCGAAGGCGTTCTTTCTGCAGATGCAACCAGACTTTGTTGCCCACCTGAAACTTGTGTGGTACCTGATTCTTATCATGTCACTGCTTGTACTTGGCATTTTTCAGAATGGAACGGTGATATATCGGCCTTTTGGGTAGAGGTGCTCTAGGAGTCAAATTGAACGAATGTTTGACCTGACAGTGCAACGGTACCCCTGTGGGTGAGGAGAAGATGTTCCTGTCTTCTTTCATGACCATATCCATCTGCTGCTACTACTGTATGGAGGAACCTTTTTCAGGGGTCATGGATGTGGCGTCGATCTTCCCCTTACTTTAGGAGTGAACCAGACATAAAATGAATTTCCTAGTCTGGGAGATGATCTTGCTGCATTTCTTAGTAGAGATCAAAGAGGTGGGGGTAGGTGGGGCTACCTACGGTATCCTGTATAATGAATTACATAAAGAAATAATAACATAGCGAGGCCTTGACTCATACACAGCATGTCGCCTCCACAAGTATGTCTAGCCTAATAATACACCACAAACATCCAGAGGTGCAACATCACACAATACCTCATCTGTGAAGGGCTTGATGCTGTAGGGGAGGCAGAACTACTAGCAAACTCGGAGATCTCATCCATGGTGAAGCCACCTGATACTGTACGGTTGTGGGTGTGGTGTAGTCGGTAGGCCCAACCGCTTCATGACCTCTGCTAAAATGAGGTTCTTTTGGCTCCCAATGTCAAAAATGAATTGCAACGGCGAACCCTTCACCCACATCTGTGAGTGGAAAAGATGCTCCCCCTCCTCTAGATCTTCAAGCTCATTCTTATGGATCTTGGCGGTGGCAACAGTAACACTAGGCTCCGCGTCAATGATCTGCTTCACTTTGTTATTCCCCTTGTCGGATCCTAACTCAGGGTCGGAACATGCATCTGATTCTGAAGCCTTCAACTCGGCCACCAACGACTACTTGGTCTGACACTCACTTGTGTTATGAGTGGGGCTCTTATGGAACTCACACCACTTCCCTGTGTCCTTCTTTGGCTTCATGGTGTTTTTCTTTTTTTGCGGCTTCGACAGGTTGTCTTGGGTCACCCCGCCTTAGCTTTGTCCTTTGTTCTTCGGATTCGCAGATCCAAAGTCTCGCTTCTTTTGTTTAAACTTATGCTCGATCTTGATATCATATCGGTATGCCATGCCGAGCAAGGAGATCTTTAGGAACTCCATCTCGTCCTGGATGTATCTATGTAGGCAGTCGCAGTATTTGAGTACCAAATGCAGCTCAGAATCCTTGATACCCAACTTTGTGCGAAGGGTATGAAAAATGTTTGTGAACTCCGGTACATCTTGGTCTCTTCCCTACCGCAGCGTGGTCCACTTTATGTATTTGTCCTCATAGCTCTTGACAGGGTAGTACTGCTCCTTGATGGCATCCCGGAATGCATTCCAAGTGGGTGTGGCTAAAAATAGTGAGCCCGTAATTTCATCCTTGTGTTCATAGTAGGTTTCCAACCAATCCTTGACGTGGGGGGCTGCTTTGAGAAGAGCGAAAGTAATTTTTTCCCGGCTGGAAAAATCATGAATAGAAAAATAACCCTCTAGCAGATTTAACCATTTATCTACGACATTTGTGTCTATCTGACCCTCAAATATGGGGATTTCAAAGTTAACATGTACCTTAAAGGGTGTGGTGTTTCCAGAGTAGCTGTCGGAAGTAGCTGCGTCGCCCCTGGGTAGCCGCTGAAAGGATCTGGGCAAAGTTGTCCATCATCGCGTTCCTTTGTCGCTCGAGGGCTTCTTTGAGCAAGATTTTGATAGGATCTCCTACCCCCTCATCTTTCTTTTCATCCGCCATGGGAGGATATTGGGATTTGTGAGGTTGGTCTTGCAAAGGTTCGACCAGTTCAAGCCCTAACTCCTTATATCCCAACCTTGTTAGGGACATGCAAAGAAAAACAGAGAAATAGTAGACCGCTCTGTTGGGCAATTTAGTTGCTTAAATTGCTTTCATTAAATTATCAACCAGGGAAACTCGTAAGATTGTGATGGTGCCAACAATATATATGCTGGAGTAGGCAACTAACTCTATGTCTAGCTAAATTATTTACGATTCAATATAATATGCAAAGGAAGAGGCTCCTAATCAAGGAGGTCCTGGTTGTCCTTCCCTATAGTATCATAGAGAAATCATTGATTACATAAAACCAAAAACTTGAAATGAATACAAGAGAAATAACTTTAATTGTTGTTCAGATTCAAAGAGAGAGAAAGACTTAGTCTCTTGATTGTCCCCTCATATACTAATCCAAACTAAACTAAGATTCATTCATAAGCATAAGAAATGAAATAACTTGAAACTTAAAAGCAAAAGAATGAATTTCAATTATCATACAAATCAAATGGAGAGAGAGCCTAACTTAGACCCTTGGTTATCCCCTCATATGATACTTGAAACATAAAAGCAAAAAGAATGAGTTTCATTTATCATGCAAATCACATAGAGGAAGAGCCTAACTTAGACCCTTGGTTGTCCTCTCATATGCTGATAAGATTTAAAACTCATTCATCAATCACAAACAAATCCTCAAACATCTAAGCAATTAAATGAAATAAGATCTAATATGAAATAACATGTTCCTTTGATCCTTCTAGAGTGAGCTCAATTCTCCTAAGAACAAAGTGACAAGCTATTCCATATACTACATTAAGGCAACTTATATCTAAAATTACATAATGGAAATATATGTAAAATGAAGCTTTATTCTATTCCATCATAAGTTGGATACATGCTCCAAGAGTCCTCCCTTTGGAATGGAGGAGGTACTCCTATTTATACAATGGGATGAGATAAAAAACTCATAATGATTATCCACTAATCTCTCTTTAGTTCCATACATTTCTCAACCATCTAGACACATAACCCTATCCTCCATGATCTCCTCCATGAGGTCCATGATCTTCTCCATGACATCATGATCTTTTCCATGAGGCTTATCTTATCAAATTCGAATTTGATCATTCAAGGCCACATAAAGATGCCCTGGAAGCTTCCTTTGTACCTACACATGTCAACAAACTCATTCTAATTGTTAGGTATAAGTATAAGCATATTATTTTCTAAAGTTTAGCCATAAATCCACTTAAAAATGTTAAGAATTAATAAACTCTGGAAAAGCATAGTTATGACCCAATAATGAGGTAAATGTAATGATGTGGAGGTGGAATGGAGGTGACATGAAGGTAAAATGTGAAGATATTGGTGAATAATGGAGTGAAAATAGGGACTATTTTGAAGCCCAACATACCCCCAAACTGAAGGTATTGCATGTCCTCATGCAATCTATTACATTACTCTTTGGTACTTGAGCTTTGGCTTAAACTCTACATGATATCATTTACTTTGCTTTTGCAAAGTGTTATTTTGATGAACTACAACTTGGTTGGTTCTTGTGTTTCAACCATATTTTGTTTGTTGCATTCAATGTATTATCTTTGCATATTGATAATGTGATTTTCATTGCAGAGTATTTTTATTGGAATGCATCATGGTTGTTTCTTGTGTAACAACCATGATTATGTTGGCATCCATTTAACTTTTAAATACTTTTGACAAAGCCATTTGTATGCTCATGTAATAGTGAATATATTTTGAAGGTAAGTGGGGTTTAGAATGTGATATATGAATGTGGATGTTATATGAATGTGACAAAGTATGTATGTAAATGTATCCTTCCCCTTAAACGGATGGTTTGGGCAGTTATGTGAAATGGGGAAAGGAAGTGAAGTTTTTCCAAAAATTATTATTCTAACTTTTCAAGGAATTTAATGGTTAAAAGTTAGAAAATATCATACCTTAACTTACCCTTCCAAAAATGGATGAGAGTTGTGCACGTGTGGCTGCAAAAACTGTTGTTCGTAGTCTTCTTTACTTGGTTGGGAAAATGGTGGATGAAATCGAAAAAGTGAATCTTTTATTGTTGCTGCATCTGCTGTTGAATCTGTTGTTGGATCTTCTGCTGAATGTTCAGAATCTACTGCTAAATGCAGCTGAAAATGTATAAGGCTTGGAAGGTATACAAAATATAGAATTTACATCCCCCCCCCAGCCTTATTTATTGACTTGTCCTCAAGTGATGACAAACTGAAAAACAATGAAAGGAAATTGGCTTCATCTGCTACAAAATATGGGTCTTCAAGTCTTCAACGCTCGATGGCACAAATCTTACTATGTGATTAAATGTGTCGATGTCGAACATAGCAAGAAGTTGTTGACTTAGTGGCCGTTAATGAATGCCCCTAGCCAACACAAGAGCTCCCACCATTGATTCCAATGGGAGTCAGGATGCCTAACACATCTTTGTAGGTACGAATAAATTTGTCGTGGTCGAGTCACCTACAAGATCCAACGAACAAGGGATATTAATGTACTCCCATTGTTCATTGGCAAGAGTACTTGCCATTAAGGCATGCAAGCCTCTAGGTGTTTTTTCAATGATACTTAGACTCTAGGACTTTGACTCAAGCAGGGTTTTATTGGCGGAAATGAAGGGGAATGGTAATGACAAGGAAAATGGAAATAATCTTATAAGGAATGGATGTAAGGAAATGCATGGTGTATGAATAAGAACTCTTGCTGTGAAAAATGGATATGGAAATGTCATGCTTACAATTGGTGGAATTCAAAATCTTTTTCAGAAAGGGAGGTGGAAGGTAGTGGTTGTGGAGATGGATTTGTCTTCAGAATTTTTCATGAATTTAGTCTTTGGAAGACTAATTGTCGTCACAATGCAATCTCCTTAATGATCACTTTGTTATCATGTAACCTGTAAAAAGACTTGGCAAAAAGAGAACATAAGTTTGTTCAAGAAGAATTGCGCATTTCCTTCATGATTCTTACGCAAACATTTCATACCAAATAAAACAGATTTAAGAAAAATCAAAGTGTTGAAAGTAACTCAATTCATGATATCAATTTCAATCCATTCTTAAAAACAACCATGAAAAATAATACTCCCTGTTTGTGTTAGACAACTCATGAAATGTGCTTGGCAATTCTGTTCTGCATATTAGTGCATCATAAAGCATACAACAGAAAGATGTGATGAGTTAATGCCAACTTGAAGCTATCGAAACAAGAATCCTCCAATGTTTGATAAATCGATTTTTGAAATTTGTTTCCAAGTATTCCATTTTTTATTTTCAAATCTGTGTGAATGTTGTGAATTTTTTTGCTTTTTTTTTTTTTTTTTTTTTTTTTAAACAACAAAAAAAATTATTAAAAGTAATAAGTAAATGAAAACATAATTTTTTTTTATGTTGATTTTATTTATTGCAACAAATTAAAAAAACAAAATATTTTAATTTATTGAAAAAAATTTTAAAATTGTAAAATCAACAAAATTTTATTTATTAAAACCTAATAAAAAAAAATCTAAAAATAAACTACAACTAAAATAGTACATGAAAATTGTTGTTTTGATTTTTTGTATTATTCTTTTATTTTTTAACAATACGTAATAAAAATCTAATTATTATATTAAAAAAATTTGAAAAGAGAAATGACATATAAGAATAAAATAATAAAAAATAAAAATGGAAATCTAAATAGGCATATATCGAATGCTTGGGCTTTTATTCTTAGTTACACACAAACCTTGCTATGCTATCGGTAAAAGTCAAATGAAACACATACAGTCGTAAAGAACTTTATGGGGCCTTACTACCAATGTCCAGAATACGTGTTCAAGGATTTTCCTTATAAAAACCATTGTTGGTATCGAATTCTACGTTGCCAAAGCCAGGATCCGCTTCGAAGCCATTACTCGAATTGGCTCCATAAGCCTTATTAACACCGCTCTTGGTGTATCTTTCTCCGCACCCGGCAGTCTTTGATCCACCAACGGGGTTTTTGAAAGCAGTCTCCTCAGCGAAGAATTTGCTCTCTGTTCAAATGACTTATATAAACCGTTGCATTGTTTAATCACATGACATCCAATGTTATTTTGGCTCTGCATACTCAAATATAAACGTAAATCCTTAAACATAAGCCCACACTTTGTTTTTAAAGACCCATTCCTTCACGCATCGAAGCTAAAACTTGACTATTTGATCATAGAAATGCATATACAGGTGTAGTTTTAGGCTCAGTGAACTACATGTTTTCAAGACTTCACTCAAACTTTTCATCCATTACTTCAGCATGCAGTCAAACTTCAATAAGACACCCTGTTCATGGAAAATCTGATCTGTTAGCCAAGATTTGTTTTGATTGTCTCCATCTCACAGTTACCAACTCATTCCCTATGCTTTATTTGTGCAAGCAGACTCACTGTGCAATTAATATGAAGATATGTCATCGTGTAAGCAATCAACCTTACTATGAAAACATTTTGTTTCATTTAATAAACTCAACGCTTTCATTGAGAAGTTAAATCAATTTACCTGGTTGTGATGAACTGTCGTGATTCCTTTGCAACATGGCTCAATCAACCTGCGCTTTCCACTGTTAAACTGCATTTAAACACCCTACGGCTTTACTGATGGAAGAGTCTCAATGAATGGCGGCAGTGACACATCTTAGCGATGGTAAATGCATTATCTTATAACTGATGTTTTCATTAAAATATCCCGAGATTTTCTCAAAAATATCCGCTGCATTAATGAAAATGAATCGGATTTTGGCTCTTACCGTTTTGCTCACAAAATATATTCTCAGTCCATTCTGCTTGAGCTTACACGTCAGCCAAATCTCCAACACCAATTTAATTAAATAAAATTGCCTTTGCAAGGATTCATTTATTAAATTAATGGAAAATATGTGGCAATCGCTCAGGTATGGAGTGAAAATAGGGACTATTTTGAAGCCCAACACGCTCTAATACCACTGATCCAGATTTATGCAGGAACGCAAAAAATTACAGAGATGACCATAAATACAGAGATGCAACAGAAATAACACTTCATTTCATTGATGTAAAGCACTGAAATATGCTTACAAACAGAAATGGAAATAAACTAGCTCTACGATGGTATCTTATCTCTGAGAAGATATATGGTGGCTACATGCCTCTGAACTGTCTTACAATGAGGCTCGTAGGCCTATTTATTGTTGAGAAACAATGAAAAACTCTAAACATTCAAAAACCTAACCCTAGGAGATGAAGCGCCAACTATGGGCCCCATTTTGGGTAAATTGGTACATCAACTTCCCAGGGTCGTAACTTTGGCATACGAACTTCGTTTGATGCGCACAATACCTCGTTAGAAAGGTCTGTCCGAGGACTACAACTTTGGGACGAGAAACATTAGTCCATGGACCCATATTACTCCTATTTTTCCCAAAAAAACGTCGTTTAGGGCCTCAAAATGGCTCCGGAAGTTTAGGACCCGAAAAACTGTTAAAAAAAGGTAAATTGTGTTACAAATAAGGAAACTGAAAAACTGAAAGAGACAGTTTGTGGGGGTCCAAGTGGGATAGGTGGGTGGCCACCAACATCCACCTATATCATTCCTCTCCCCTTAGGAAGCAATGGTCACCATTGCGTTGAGTTCCTCCATGAGATGAGGAAACTGCTGTTGAACTTGGTCCCTGGTGAACCACTTGCCCTAGTGAAGGAGTTGTCCTGCTTTGACAACTTGATACAGTTGGATCTTCTGCTAGTGAGTGTGCTTGATCTTTGTGTCCATGATCCGATCAGTTGCAGCTTATTCCATGCAATCTGGATTTAACTCTGTGGGTGTGAGCTGTTCTACAATGTCGGATGTGTCTAGTAATGGTGGAAAGTATGGCCGAATGCGGTCCACATTGAACACTGGGTGTAGGCTAAGGAATGGGGGCAATGCTGAGCTCAAATGCATTGCCTCCCATAGCCTTGGTAATGGTGTAAGGACCATATCGGAGTGGTCTGAGTTTCTGATATGCTCTGGTAAGGCGTTCCTTTTGCAAATGCAACTAGACTTTGTCGCCCACCTAAAACTTATGTGGCACCCGATGCTGATCATGTCGCTGCTTGTACTTGGCATTTTCCAGAATGGAGTGGTGATAAATCATCCTGTTGGGTAGAGGTGCTTTGGAAGTCAATTTGGCCAAATTCTTGACATGACAGTGCAACGGTACCCTTGTGGGTGAGGAGAAGATCACTGTATCCCTCTGTTGCTAGTGCTGCATGGAGGAACCCTTCGCGAGGGTCATGGATGTGGCGATGATCTTCCCGTTACTTTGGGAGCGAACCAGACAGAAAATGAATTTCCTAGTCTTTGAGATGAGCTTGGTGCATTTCTTAGCAGTGATTAAAGAGGTGGTGGTAGGTGGGGCTACCTCTAGTATCCTGTATAATGAATTACCCAAAGAAATAATAACAGTGCAAGGCCTTGACTCATACACAACATGTTGCCTCCATAAGTATGATTGGCCTAATAGTACATCACAAACATCAAGAGGTGCAACATCACACAATACCTCATCTGTGAAGGGCTTGATGCTGTAGGGAAGGCGACACTGCTGGTGGACTCGGAGATCTCGTCCTTGGTGAAGCCACCCGATACTGTTCGACTGCGGGTGTGGTGTAGTCGGTAAGCTAAACTATTTCACGACCTCTACTAAAATGAGGTTCTTTTGGCTCCCACTGTTAACAATGGATTGCAGCAGAAAACCCTTCACCCACATTTGTGAGTGGAAAAGTCACTCCCCCTCCTTTGGATCTTCGGGCTCATTCTTCTGGATCTTGGTGGTGGCAATAGTGGCACTGGGCTCCACATCAATGATCTGCTTCCCTATGCCATTCCCCTTGTCGGGTTCTGATTCAGGGTCGGAACATGCATCTGATTTTGAAACCTTCATTCGGCCACCAGTGACTGCTTGCTCCGACACTGACTTGTGTTGTGAGTGGGACTCTTATGGAATTCGCACCACTTTCCTGTGTCCTTCTTTGACTTTGTGGTATTGTTCTTTTCTTGCGGCTTCAACTGGTTATCTTGGGTCACCCCGCCTTGGCTTTGTCCTTTTTTCTTCGAATTCACAGATCCAAAGTCTCGCTTCTTTTGTTTAAACTTTTTCTCGATTTTGACAACGTATCGGTAAGCCGTGCCGAGCGAGGAGATGTTCAGGAACTCCATCTCGTCCTGGATGTATCTATGTAGGCAGTCGCGGTATTTGAGTACCAAATGTAGCTCAGAGTCCTTGATACCCAACTGTGTACAAAGGGTATGAAAAATGTTTGTGAACGTCGGCACATTTTGGTCCCTTCCCTGTCCTAGCGTGGTCCACTTTATGTATTTGTCCTCATAGCTTTTGACAGGGTAGTACTGCTCCTTGATGGCATCCCGAAAGGAATTCCAAGTGGGTGCAGCTGAAAATAATGAGCCCGTACTTTCATCCTCCTACTCGCAGTAGGTTTCCCACCAGTCCTTGACATGGTGGACTGCTTTGAGAAGAGCGAAAATAGTCTTTTCCCGACTGGAAAATTAATGAATAGAAAAATATCCTTCTAACATATTTAACCATTTATCTACGACATATGCGTCTATTTGACCCTCGAATATGGGGATTTCAAAATTAACTTGTACCTTAAATGGCGTGGTGTTTCCAGAGTAGCTGTTGGAAGCCGATGCGTCACCCCTGGGTAGCCGTTGAAGGATCTGGGCAAAGCTTTCCATCATTGCAATCCTTTGTCACTCGAGGGATTCTTCGAACAATATTTTGATAGGATCTCCTGCCCCCTCATATTTCTTTTCATCCGCCATGGGAGGCCATCGGGATTTGCGAGGTTGGTCTTGCAAAGGTTTGGCTAGTTCAAGCCCTAACTCCTTATATCCCGACCTTGTTGGGGACATGCAAAGAAAAACAAAGAAAGAGAAGACTGCTCTAATACCACTAATCTAGATTTAAACATGAACGTAACAAATTACAGATATAACCATAAATACAAAGATGCAACAGAAATAATGCTTCATTTCATTAATGTAAAATATTGAAATCTGCTTACAAACAGAAATGGAAATAAACCAGCTAGGGCAATGGTAGTTTATCTCTAAGAAGAGATGTGGCAGCTACATCCCTCTGAACTGCGTTACAATGAGACTCGAAGGCCTATTTATTGTTGAGAAACAATGGAAAACCCTAAACATCCAGAAACCTAACCCTAGGAGATGAAACACCAAACTGTGGGCCCCGTTTGGGTAAATTGGTACATCAACTTTCCAGGGTCGTAACTTTGGCATACAATCTCCGTTTGATGCGCACAATGGCTTGTTAGAAAGATCTATCCGAGGACTATAACTTTGGGAAGAGAAACATTAATCCATGGACCCATGTTGCTCCCAGGTTTCCCAAAAAACATCGTTTAGTGCCTCAAAACGGCTCCAGAATTTCAGGACCCAAAAAACTGCTAAAAATAGTAAATTGTGCTACAATTAAGGAAGCTGAAAAACTGAAAGAAACAATGGTGGGGGTCCAAGTGGAATTGGCGAGTGGCCACCAATATCCACCTAGATTAGCAACATCACACAATACCTCGTCTGTTGAAGGGCTTGATGCTGTAGGGAAGGCGACACTGCTGGCGAACTCGGAGATCTCATCCTTGGTGAAGCCACCTGATACTGTATGGCTACGGATGTGGTGTAGCCTGTAGACCCAACTGCTTCACGACCTCTGTTGAAATGAGATTCTTTTGGCTCCCACTATCAACAATGAATTGCAGCGGTGAACCCTTCACCCACATATGTGAGTGGAAAAGACGCTCCCCCTCCTTTGGATCTTCGGGCTCATTATTCTGGATCTTGGCGGCGGCAACAGTAGCGCTGGGCTCCATGTCAATGATCTACTTCCCTTTGTCATTCCCCTTGTCGGGTTCTGACTCAGGGTCGGAACATGCATCTAATTCTGAAGCCTTCAACTCGGCCACCAGCCACTGCTTGGTCTGACACTCACTTGTGTTATGAGTGGGGATCTTATGGAACTCACACCACTTTCTTGTGTCCTTCTTTGGCTTCGTGGTGTTGTTCTTTTCTTGCAGTTACGATGGGTTGTCTTGGGTCACCCCGCCTTGGTTTTGTCCTTTGTTCTTCGGATTCGCAGACCCAAAGTCTCGCTTCTTTTGTTTAAGCTTCTGCTCGATCTTGATGGTGTATCGATATGTCGTGCTGAGTGAGGAGATGTTTAGGAACTCCATCTCGTCCTGGATGTATCTATGTAGGCAGTCGCGGTATTTGAGTAGGAAATGTAGCTCAGAATCCTTGATACCCAACTTTTTGCGAAGGGTATGAAAAATGTTTGTGAACTCCGGCACATCTTGGTCCCTTCCCATGGTCCACTTTATGTATTTTTCCTCATAGCTCTTGACAGGGTAGTACTGCTCCTTGATGAAATCCCGAAATGCATTCCAAGTGGGTGTGGCTGAAAATAGTGAGCCCGTACTTTCATCCTTCTCCTCGCAGTAGGTTTCCCACCAATCCTTGACATGGGGGCTGCTTTGAGAAGAGTGAAAGTAATCTTTTCCCGGCTGGAAAAATCATGAACAAAAAAAATAACCCTCTAGCATATTTAACCATTTATCTACGGCACCTGTGTCTATCTAACCCTCAAATATGGGGATTTCAAAGTTAACTTGTACCTTAAAGGGTGTCGCATTTCCAGAGTAGCTGCTGGAAGTAGCTGCGTTGCCCTTGGGTAGCTGTTGAAGGATCTGGGAAAAGCTATCCATCATCGCATTCCTTTGTCGCTCGAGGGCTTCTTCGAGCAAGATTTTGATAGGATCTCCTACCCCCTCATCTTTCTTTTCATCTACCATGGGAGGCCATCAGGAGTTGTGAGGCTGGTCTTGCAAAGGTTCGACCAGTTCAAGCCCTAACTCTTTATATCCCGACCTCGTTGGGGACATGAAAAGAAAAACAGAGAAAGAGTAAACCGCTCTGATACCACTGATTTGGATTTATGCAGGAACGCAAAAAATTATAGATATGACCATAATACAGAGATGCAATAGAAATAACACTTCATTTCATTGATGTAAAGTACTGAAATAGGCTTACAAACAGAAATGGAAATAAACTAGCTCGAGTGATGGTAGTTTATCTCTGAGAAGAGATGTGGCAGCTACATGCCTCTGAACTATCTTACAATGAGGCTCAAAGGCCTATTTATTGTTGGGAAACAATGGAAAACCCTAAACATCCAAAAACCTAACCCTAGGAGATGAAGCGCCAAACTATGGGCCCCGTTTTGGGTAAATTGGTACATCAACTTCCCGGGGTCGTAACTTTGGCATACGATCTCTGTTTGACGCGCACAATACCTCGTTAGAAAGGTCTATCCAAGCACTACGACTTTGGGATGAGAAACATCAGTCCATCAACCCATGTTTCTCCCAGGTTTCCCAAAAATATGTCGTTTAGGGCCTCAAAACGTCTCTAGAAGTTCAGGACCCGAAAAACTGCTAAAAATAGTAAATTGTGCTACAAATAAGGAAACTGAAAGAGACAGTTTGTGGGGATCCAAGTGGGATAAGTGGGTGGCCACCAACATCCACCTGGATCAGGAGGTCCCATTAACTCTATACAATATTACATGTAAAGGTGCAGTGCAGGTTGGAGACCTTTAGTGCCAAAGGTTTAAATTTGAGCATGATACACACATATGAATAGTTGTTATGACCAAGTGATTGAGGGGGGGTGATTCAAGCCGTTAAATGCAAGCCACTGCAACCACCATTTGATGACCTTGGGACTTTTACCCTAGACATTTCAAGTGGAGGCCCGTTTAGGACTCTCGGGATTTACTTTTTGGGGTGATGTGGAATTGTGGGTCCTATTTGTAAGGCAACTAATCAACTCGATCTGGGTCATTGGCATCATAAAAAACTTCTTGCTATTGGATGGACCCTAGAGATTTGGTACCCTAGATGTTTTGAAAGGAGGCCAAGGTAGAACTTGTTGGGGCAAATTGATTGCCTATCATTTAATTTGTCAACCCGGGGATTTCGTAAACTTGTGAAGCATGTGTGCATTGTATGTGCTAGAAATTGTCTTTCAGTTTAGATCAATCTAACTACAAAATAACGAAAACCAATTCATCTAATCTATGAAATCAAATAATGAAAATGAAATTCAACTAACCTGTGAAATCAAAAACAACTAATGTATGCTTAGTTACTCCAGCATTCAATTATGAAGTGTTACCTTCTTGAGATGATGTGTAAGCAACTATTTATACTTTAACTTCTAATGTCCTAGAAAAGCAAGTAAAGTGTGCAGAAAATAACTCAGTAATTGCATGTATCAAATATTCAACCATTCAATCTTGAAATATGATTAAATTAATTTCTTAGAATGATATTTAGGAATATCAGTTAATGAAATTAAATGAGGATCTTAAAAGCAAATATAAAAGCATGAAAAAGTAAAGCTCAATGATTACATAGGTTGAACATTCAATCACCCAATTTGAAGTCACCTTCTTGGCCTAATCCTTTATTCAATTATACAATGAATTGATGGTTTGATCTAAGAAAGTAAATAACAAAACATGAAAGGAAACTAAATAACTATGAGCCCTTGCCTCAAACTTAATCCAATTAGAAAATACATAAATCTTCCCTATTGAAATGTTTTTAGAAAATAAAAGATTACATAGTCATTCTAAAACTAATACTAAGAAAGCAAATGAACTTTAATCTATAAAAGCAATTAAATCTCACAATCATTAGATGGCCATTCCAATGGTGTATGAGGATGGCAAGTGAAGAAGCTCCATATGCAAGCAAAACTAAATGTTCAAATCTCCAAGTATGAGATCCAAATTCTCTATTAAAAACATGAGCATTTCTCCAACTTTACACAATCCTTTCAAAGGAAAAGGCTCTCCTATTTATACAAAAACATAAGAAGCTACCCTATTTAATGAGGATCCACTAAAAACTCATATAGTTACAACCAAGTAGCTCATAATGAGACACATATCCCCTAGGTGTCTCATAGAGTTCTAATCCAAATAAGAAATGATGAGACACCTCATAGAGTTACAATCCAAATAGGACACATATCCTTATTTGACCTTTATCCAAATCTCCTTTGAAGGGAATTCGAATTTGGGCGTTGGAGGCCACATAAGGTGCCTTGGAAGCTTCCAAATGACCTACACATGTCATGAAATTCAAGCCACATATATAGATACATGAAACCATGTTAATTTCCTAGTTTTTAATCATAAATTCACTTTAAACACATAAAATAAATAACTTTGGTAAATAAGGATCCTACTCATATATTTATGAAAATGGTGGCTAATGAAAGGTTATATGGTTATGGAGTTGTGACATGTGAGTGAAATGATGGCGATAAAGGTGAAAGTGGATGTCATTTTGAAGACATTTTGGAGGCCCAATAGAACTCCCAGGATTTAAATTCCCTAGGATGATGTGGTAGTGTAGTTGTTGTGAATGCTTGGTGGAAGGTTATGGAAAACACCAAATTTCCCATATAACAAGAAATATGCAATTTTCATGGGGCGGAGAGCCTTTAGGAGGACCCAAGCTACGAAGAAAATTGACATGGATAGGAGGAGGATGTGGAACCTAGATAGGGTCCACTCGATGGGCAAAATGGGCTAGAAGTGAGTGACACGTGGCACTCACAGAGGAGGCCGCATAGAGGACATGGATGTGAAGTGGCTGTGACATCACCCTGGAGGTTTTCTAAGTGGGAATTGTTAAGGACCCCTGGAATTTTATTTTCTAAGATGGATATTTTTTCACACCAACTAACATAGAAAAGTCCTAGGACCCTAGTGATTTTAAACCTAGCATACACAGGAGATGTCTAGGATTTTTTTCCTGGAGTGATGTGATTTTCATGGGCCCAATGAAATGAAACTTGATGTCATTGATGTGTAATGGGTGTGTAATGTTAGAGGGGTATGTACTTGTCGCATAGTCTAAGTAACCCCAGAGCATTCATGAGGGGCACGGTATCAAATCCAAGGGTATTTCTCTCAAGATGACATAGCATCTACGGGCCTTTTGGTTGGGATTTGTGTTAGTTAGTGTGTACTATACACACATTTCCTTTGAGAAGCCTCATCATATATAAATATAAGCTTCATGTAACCCTAGAGATATTTGAAGGAGCATTGTGATGGGAAGTGTCAATATAATTAGGCCGGGGTGATGTGGCGTTGAGGTTCCACATAGTGGTTAAATGCCCGATACATACATACACACACACACACACACACATATATATAGATATATATAGGGCCCGACTATAATATTGTCTACACATATGCATTTACACCCGACCCTTGGATGTAGTAACCTGTCATGAACAGGTCGGAAACTACTCTTTAGGTGATTACATGGAAGGCCACATGGGGTCCACGTGGCAGGCCATGATGACCAATCATAGTTTAAAAAACCAATCTTGGAGCCTCGTATATTTTGATCTCGAAATAAAATTAAGGTAAATTTTATGTCAGTGTAAAGGTATCAACGAGACGAATGCAGTGATGTTGTCCATTTTAGGTTTTGAGAGTTTTGAAAAAGTTTGAAAAATTTAGAGTCCATTTCCACAATTGGGATTTATAGGTTGTGTTTTCATAGTAACCATTTCCTTTCATCCTTGGTGAGTTCCATGGGTGGTAAGGGGGTTTGTTACAAGGTAGTTTGGTTGGTTTCTCCTGTCATAAACCAATTGGTATGGCGGGCCTATGAAATTAATTCCAAAGTGGTCCAATAATAGAAAAGGTGAAAGTGTTGTAGGGAAGATATTGGACAAATTTATAATTAGTCTTTTCTGCCTAAATGTATGTTGATTCGTTCTCTAATATGCAATGAAGTTGTATCAGATCATAAATCAATTTCCTTAGAAATGGGGGAGGTTGATAGGAGGTATTATCCATTTTGATTCAACTGAGGATGGCTTGATGATGATAATTTCAGGGCTCTTGTTCATTCAGTTTGGAAACATATAGATAGGTCGAGTAGAGTACCTCCTATGGATCAATTTACTATGAATTTAAAACTTTTGAAGGAAGTTGTATGCAAATGGTCAAAAAAGGAAAAGGAGGAGACTTATGGTTCCTTGGATAAGATAGAGGAGAAAATTTCATATCTATACCTTTGAAGAGATGGAATTTTAACTGATTATGAAATTACTGGATCAAGAATTGTATTGGAAACTTTAAATCCAAACCACTTGGATAAATGAGGACAACAAAAATACTCGGTTCTTCCATAAGTATGTTGGTCATCATAGGGATTTAAACCAAATTTGGGAAATTTTTATATTGTACAATTCGAAAGTCATTTCTTCCTTTAATGGAATTGCACAGGAAGGAGTCAGGTTTTATGAGAAACTGTTCAAAGATAGTTGGCATATAAATATTATCAATCAATTGAAACTATATAAAACTTCCCCTAATTCTTCATGGATAAAGAATCAGATTGGATAAGGAGACTTGCTACAAAGGAGGAAGTTTTAAATATTCTTAAGAAGATGCCCAAAGATAAAAGTCTAGGGCTTGATGGTTGGGGTGTAGAATTGTTCTTTCCCTTCATTGATTTGATGAGGAAAGACATCTTAGAGGTGGTTGAGGGTTCTAGAAAAAAGTGGTTTGATTCCAGAAATTTTAATGATAAAATCCTTGCCTAAAATCCTAATATGGTGGAGCCTATTCTTTAATTAATTTATGATGATAGCTATATTCAATTTTCTATGCAAGATAATATCAAAGTTGATGCTAACAGGTTGAAGGTTGGTTTTTCATATCATATGCCACCGGCTCAATTTGGTTTTCTCTACAATAGGCAGATTCATGATGCAATCAGGACAATGCGGGAGGTCATTCATACAATCAAGGCTCATAATTTTCTAGCTTTGGTGATGAAGATTGATTTGAAAAAAACATATGACAAAGTGGACTGGTCTTTCTTAAGATTGGTTTTAATACAAATTGGTTTAAAATTTGAAGTTGTGTCTTGGATCTTGGGTTGTATTCAATATGCTAATTATGTTGTTCTTATCAATGTTGAGCCTTTTGAATTCTTCAAGGAATCAAGGGGAATAAGGTAGGGGTTCCATCTATCTCCTTTTTGTTTTTTCTCACTATTAAAGGCTTAAATAGGCTAATAATGGAATCAAAGAAGAATGGTAGGATTAAAGGAGTGGAAGCCATCCCTCATGTGGTGATAATACATATCTTATTCGTTGATGACATGTTATTATTTGGTCATCAGAATGTGGATGAATGGAAGATGCTTAAAGAAATTTTGGACTATTTTTTTAATGTTGTGGGCATGGAAGTAAGCCTTGTTAAATTGATTGGTCTTAGCAATAACCTAGAGGAGGAGAATCTGGAATCCATTAAAGCTATTTTTCCTCTCAATTTTGGTATGCTAAAGGATTATTTCAAATTTCCTGGATATTTCCTTAAACCAAATAATTATAGAGTATTTGATTGGTTCTATATTTGGAGGAAAGTGGAAAAACACTTTAATCTTTGGTGTAATCGATGACTCTATTTAGGAGACCAATTGATTCTAGTGAAATGTGCTATAGAGAGCATTCCAATTTTTTGGCTAAACTTAGCCAAATTTTCCAAAAGAATTTTAATGTCAATAAGAAAATTGAGTGCTATGATTTTATGGAATGATAAGAATAAAAAAATAGGTATGTATTTGGTGAAGTGAGAAAGATTGGCAATTCCAAAAAAAATGGAGGTTGGGGCCTAAGAAATATGGAGCTATTCAGTTTAGCCCTTGCTAAAAAATGTATATGGCAGATGTTTTTTGAAAACAACTTATGGAGCTTGATCATGAGGTTAAAATACCTAAAGGATAAGTCGGTGGAGATATGGTTAAGGCAATTGTCAAAATCAACTAGGAGTGATTCAATAATTTGGACAAACATGGTCTAAGGGATACAGGTTATGAAAAATGGATCACGTGGAAAACTGGTAATGGAAGGAATGTATTAATAGGATGAGATCCATGGATTGGTGTGATGGTAGGCAGAAATTGTCTGTAGATTTGCTATAATTTCTAAATTCTCATGTTATTTATTATATTGTGGATGTGGCTAGAGATGATCACATGGATGTTGATAATCAAGTCTAGGCTTCTACTCAAGATTTACGAATCTCACCATTTTTTATAGGTTAATGGAATCTACTTTTGATGACTTTGAGGAAAGAAATTGTTTTTTTAATAGTGATGAAGAGGATAGTCTTTTTTGTCAAAAAATAAGTAATGTGGGATTATTTCAATAAAGTAGGGTTACAATGTTTTAATTCAGCAAAATATGACCTATGAATCAAAATGATGGTTCAATTTAGTTTGGAAGGGTTAAGGACCCCTAAAATATCATTTTTCCTTGAAAGGAAAATTCTCACTTGGGATGTTTTAGCCAAAAGAAGGACGGGAAGATCCTAAATTATGTGTTTTATGTCATTAGAACCGTGAATCTATTAACCATTTATTTGTTTTCTCCCTTTTATAAATATTATTTGGAAAGAGGTTTGTTAGTCCTAAAACTAAAAAGTTGGTGGTTTGGGAGCTCTATTGAAGAAAGTATGTGGTTTTGGGTTTAGAGATTTAGTTTGCCCCTTTTAAATTTCTCTGGATGTCTGTGATGTGGGGCATTTGGTTAGTGGGAAATAGAGCTCTCTTTCAGAATGATGTTGTATGCTCAACAATAATTTCATATAACTCTAGAGTTGTTGTTTTGGAATAGGTCAAGCCCTTGGAAAAAAAAAAACCACAAGAATTATAAGGAAGCTAGTGCTATCTGAAATAAATGTATGGGGTTTCTTCAATGTGCTTGTCAAAGGGAGAATTGTGGGGTTGGTATTGCTATTCTATTCCCTAAAAATGTTGTTCTAAAATGTACGTTAGGCATTGGAAATGGTACGAACTTTGTTGTTGAGTTGATTACTATGTGGTGTGTTTTGCTGTTTTTTTTGTGGAAGCGGGTGAAGGTTTTTAAACTTATTGGTGATTCCAAAATAATAGTGGATTGGTTCAATGGAAAGGTGGATCTTAGAATCCTTCAGTTGGAATCATGGAAAAGGAAGATCCAACAATTACAACAACACTTTGATGATATTCAAATCCTTCACTATTATAGGGAGCATAATGTTCTAGCAGATCTGCTCTCAAAGGAAGCTTTACTTTTGGATGTTGGCATTTGTACCTATTCAGAATTTTGCAATGGTGTTTTATCGTCAGTCTTTTCCTTTAATCTCTTTAATCTTTCTTTTCTAGTCACAAGTTAGTCTTTTTTCCTTATCTATGACTAAAAATATTTTTTGGATGCTAAAATAAAATGTGAAGTTAAGAAATCAAGTGAATTGCTATGGAACCTAGAGATTGCACTTTTTTATTTCTATTTTAGAAATATCAATATATATATATATATATATATATATATATATATATATATATATATATATTCTAAAAAATATTACTGGTCATTAAGATATGGTCATTAAGATATATTATTAACAGATGCTAATGATGAAAAATATTCCTAACTTTATAACTCATAAAAACTAACTTATAGTGATTTCAAAATACTTTTCTTAATACTTTCCAATACAAAAATAAAATTTTAAAACAATTCAAGTAATCTCTTACTTTAAAAAGTGTTGATAAATAAAATATACTCTTCTAAGTGGATCTTAACTACCACCACGACTATCATCATAATATTTTAATTAAAGTAAAATTTTAAAGTCAAATCTCATATTTATAAATATTACCATATTAAAACATTTTAATTAAAAGTTCATACTAACATATATTTAATTTAATTTTAAATATAGTCCTAAGGGTTAGCTCAACTGGTCGAGTTCCCGTTGTTAAGTACCTCGCCAATCGAGAGGTCACATGGTCAGTTCTCCTCGACGCCCTTGGGGTTAGGCCCTGCTTGTCTCGCTGAGGGGCTTGATTCCTTTCGGGGTTGATCAACCCAGATATTTCCGTGGATGTAACAGCCACCCAGTGTCCATGAACCACACCGAAAAATTTAATTTTAAATATAGCTAATGTTAAATCAATTGATTTTAGTTTTTCTATTTAAAGTGATCAATTTCTTTAAAAGTGTTGATAAATTAAATATTCTCTTTTATAGTTAATGTTAAATCATTTGATTTTAGTTTTTCTATTTAAAGTGGTCAATTTCTTTAAAAGTGTTGATAAATTAAATACCCTCTTTTTAATGGACCTTAATTACCACCACCATCATCATAATATTTTAATTAAAGTGGAATTTTATAGTTCAAATTTTATATTTATAAATCTTATTATATTATAACATTTTAATTAAAATTTATATTAACATATACTTAATTTAATTTAATTCTAGAATTTTAATTTAATTCATGTTAAATAAACAAGTTTTAGTCTATCCCAAATCTATAAGTTTGTTTGAGATTTTAACAAGGTACATCATGTGAGTGGGGCTCTAATTCTTCAAGCCTTATCACTTAGTATCAAACATATTTTTAGGAATTGAACTATGGTGGATAGGAGAACAAACCATGTTCCCAATTACTAGAGTTTCCAAATTGGAATTGATAGATACTCTTACCCATTAAATGATTTTTATGAAAAAAATCCTTTTAAAACTACCATTCACATAATATTTTATATTTCTTTTTACGGGTCACTTTGTTAAATAAAGTTGTCATTGATGTCAATATGATGTCCAACATCTTTGAAGCTAGGCCCATGTGTCATTCATAATTACAAGCCCTAAATGTTTGCTGACTTTATGATACTAGTCTTATTGAAGATAGCCTAATCCTAATGAATAAAGAACACATGTGACGGAGCGGTATCTAGAAGCCCTTGCATAAGCAACCCTGAAGGTATTTTATGAATAAAGAGCACATGTGACGGAGCCCTATCTAGAAGCCCTTGCATAAGAGACCCTAAGGGATGTCATAAAAGACATTCTCATGGAAGAAAAAAAAAATATTATTCACATGAGATCAAATGTCTTAAAAAGATTTTTATACCAGATTGTAGAGGGCTTCAAGCCCTTTCCAACAAGTGCTCACTCGTTCCTTAACTCCTACCCATTGTGAGGATATTAATTTTTGAAATTATAAAATTAATTTGTGAACCCAAATGTAAGTCGGCCTGCTTACACACGTCAGCTCTCCCATTAGTCATGACGGTTCAGTCTAGCAAATTAGTATAACTACAAGTTATGAGTTGTTCGTTCAAGTCCTCAACTCAGTGATGAAGTAAGAAAGAAGTAAGTTAGTTCACAACTCGTGAACTAGAAAGGCTAAGAAGGACGTGTCTCAGTGAAGATCTCTCCGATTGGGGATGTCTTGGTGGAAACCTCAGTGGCCTCAAATTTGTAAAGAAATACAGATTTTAGGACATGGCCAAACTTCTGTTTGGAGACATGTTAGAGATCTGTGGAGAAATAAAAGAGCTCGGTTATGTTTACAAAATAGAATCCCAAACTTCAGACCTGTTGCAAGCATTATCCTTAGACCTGTGGGAAACTTCAGACCTGTTGCAACCATTATCCTTAGACATGTGGGAAACTTATAGATCAGACCTGTGGGATAAGTCTCAAATAGCTCGAACATGTAGTATGCTAAACATTTCAGACCTATGGCTAAGTAGAACTTGAACCAATGCAGAACACTTCGGATCTGTGGAGAAGTGATTTAGTTATAGACCTCAGATTGTTGATGACTCTCTGACATTTGTTCAGAGAATACTTTTGGAGTATAAGACCAAGGACTTTGAGCAGTAGACCGGTGGCACTACAATGATTTTACTCTCTTCTCATGAACATAACTAGACCAAGATAAAGTATAATCTTGGAGTTATAGTGATTGAGATACTCTTTAAATATATTTTGATAGTTATAAGCCTTGTTTGAATGTTTGAAGCAGTTTCTTGAGCATTTCTTTTGGGAAACACTCTGGGAGCATTTTCGAGCAATTGAAGACATTGTGCATCTCTGAAGTAAAAAAAAAATTGAATTTGTATTTTTCCAAGTTGGAGCATGGAGCGATTGGAGTCCTAACTCTTTGACCAAGCTGGAGCTTGGGTTCGAAGGAGAATTGGAGTCCTCTCTCAAGGATGGATCCTTGAGAAAAGAAAATAAATTTTGTGTATAGGTTGGAGCCTGATTCATTGTAAAAGAGGATTGGAGTCATGATCATCTTATTAATAAAATTATTTTGATTTTTGTCTCTTAGTATTTCTAATGATTCATATCAGATCCAGCTTCTTCAAAATTAGCCTAATAGCTAGAAGAAGGATTTTGATTCACAATGGCTAGTAAGGAAGTAGGGAAGGCTCCTGTTTTTTGTGGAACAATTTTTTCCTTTTAGAAAATTAGAATGAAGTTCTCCAAACTTTTAGAAGACAAATTGAAAGTCTAAAGATGAATGAAGAAGAAGACATCGTTGTTTATTTTCTCTAAGTAAATGAAGTTTTCAACTCACTCAAAGGTATAGGTGAAGACATCAAGGAGAAGACAATTATCCACAAAGTTTTGAGATCACTTCCAGACCATTTTGATGCCAAAGTCAATCCCATAGAAGAGTTGAAGACTTGGACAATTTGTCAATGGATGAACTTCATAGAATTCTCATTTCATATGAAATGAGAACAGGAAACTCAAATCCATAAGAAGTTGCGTTCAAGGCTTCAAAAGCATCAAGAAAAGGGAAAAGTTATAGGTAAGTACCCTCTCATTTGTTTTAAATGTGGAAAAATAAGACATTATGTTGCAAATTGTCCCTTCAAATATGATAGTGATGTTGAAGATGGAACCAAAAGAAGAACATTCAAGGAGAAAGGGATAAACAAGAAGATTTTTTTCTCAAAACAAGAAACTGATGATTCTGATGAATATGAACCTAAGAAAAGATTATTCAAGAAAGGCTAAAACAAAAGGATTTTTTTCTCTAAACAAGATGGTGATTTTGATGAGGAAGATGACTATGTAGGATGTAGGGAAGTATTGCTCATGGCATTTGCAATGACCGTCCAATGGTATTACCCCAAAGATGGATATCCCAAATATGTTGGTAATGATGCTAATGAACCCAAAGAAGAAGAATAAGAAGGAGATGTGGATGATTTGTTGATTAGTGTTATGAAATAAAATGATAAACTAAGAAAGAGGAAAAAAGAGGAGAGAAGCAGTTATGTCTAATTCAAAACTATCCTTACAATAATTTATGGAATGAGAATAAGTATTTTCTACAAATGGATGTCACATCAAGCCAAGGCTACCCTAATATGTAACAAACTATTTTTCTTGGTCATTATTTCTTTTGTAAAAATTTTGGTCACCAAGCTAAACATTGTAAGGCTTATGGAAGCAATAAGAATACTAATTCAAAGAAGGACTAACTTCCCAAATAAGCCTATTGATTCAAGAAGACAAGATCTAATTAAGACTTATAACTCATACGATCCTTTGTCAAAGTATAGTCTAGAATGCTCCAAATGTAATAATTTAGGTCATGAAGCACAAAATGGTCCACTTGAGCAGAAATAAAAAGTTTGGAGAAGGAAGAAATCTACTATAGAAAAATGTGATCTAGCTTATGTGTCTAATGAGGAAAACAAGTGGTTTGCAGCTAGTGGATGTTTTAAGCACATGACAGGTGACCAAAATAAGTTTATTTCATTAGATAAGAAGGATGGAAATGTAACCTTTGGAAGTGGATCAGCGAAAATTATTGGTAAAGGAACAGGGAGTCTTTTTTATGGCAAGGGGAAAGCACAAAATGCACTACTCATTGAAGGGCTCAAGCACAATCTTCTAAACATCAACCAAATTTGTGACCAAGGACATGCTATCATTTTTAGTGCCAAGGATTGTGAGATAAGAAGGTCTTCTTCAGGAAAACTTGTGGGAAAAGGAGTAAGAACAACAGACAATGTATATGTTCTTAGTGAAATTCAAGAAGAAAAATGTTACATAAGTAGAGAAGATGAAAGTTTATTATGGCACAAGCAATGTAGATTATGGTATACATACTTGAATAAAGATGACAAATACACCAAAAAGGAATGGCATTGCCCTACTATCCATGATATAACCAAAGAACTTTACTCAAGCAAGGATCCTTATTAGATAAAAGCAATGGAAGAAGATATGCATCAAATCAAAAAGAATGAAACATGGGAGGTAGTACCTCTTCCAAAAGATAAGAATGTTATAGGAACCAAGTGGGTATTCAAGAACAAGATGAATGAAGAAGGAACCATCCCTTTTCTATTGATATCAAAAATGGAAAAGCATGATGATAGGGGAGAAACATAAGCAACATAACAACAAGGGGAGTCTTATATGAAGAAGTTGCCATTGATGTCAAAGGGGAAGAGTATTGCCATCAATGAAAAAGAGGGAGATTGTTGGATAAACTTGACATTGATGCCAATATAATGTCCAACATTGTTGAAGCTAGCTCCATGTGTCATTGATGATGGCAAGCCCTAGATGTTTGATGACCTTATGATACCCTAGATTTATTTAAGATGCCCCAATCCTAATGAATAAGAAACACATGTGAAGGAATCCTAATCTAGTAGCCCTATAAAAAGATTTTGCCTAAGAGACCCTAAGGGCTATCTTAAAAGACATTTTCATTGAAGAAAAAAAATATTATTCACATTAGAGACAATATCTTAAAAATGTTTCTATACCATATTGTAGAGGGCTTCAAGCCCTTTCGAACGAGTCCTCACTCATCCCTTAACTCCTATCTATTGCGCTGAAAAATGAAAAAAGAAAATCCTGATTTAATTTTGTCCTTGAATTAAATTAGGAATTAAATTGTAATTCTAATTCTCATAGCAACTTGTGATAGTTAACTAAGTTAATTTGACTTATTTGACTCGGTTAATTCGAGTTGGAAGTCTATCTAGAGTCATGTAGAGTGGTTCCTAAATTTTAGGGGCCCAAGTTGAGTTCTTTTGAGTTGTAATTATTTAATTCAGTTAAAATAGTTCCAAATGATGGAGGAGTTAGTGGGAGATACAGTAGTGGGTTGTAACCTGTAGTAGTGGGGTGTAACTAGCATTTCTCAACAAGTAAATTGAAGATTCACTCATAATTAACTCATGCATGTCAGATCAGAGAAAGACCCAGTTGAGATTAGAGTCCAGGGACAATGTACTATCAGCTGTATAATCATCCAAATTGTACAGGTGGTGCATGCAATCAAAGGAAGGCCTATTATGGATTGCACAGTTGTGGATGAGGAATTTCCCAATCTAATATGGGTTAATTCTCTAGGAAATTGCGTAAGGAAATAGGAGCTTAGTAGGTAGCAGACTTGGCTAAGTATTGGTTGGAGCTTATTTGTGAAGCAGTAAGATAGATTGTGATAATGTAGAGTTTGCTCACGATTGAGCAAAGCATTGTAATCATTTAAAATTTTCTGATTAATGTAATATACAGATAGCAAGGGTTTTAGTTGTGGCTTTCCCCATAAAATTATTGTGTTATGTGTGATTGAATTCTTCTTTTTTTTGCTTCATGATTTCATCGATCAATTATTATTTCTACTGATGAGTATAGTAGATTCAAGTAAATTGTTTTAGCATATTACAATTTTCATTTTGAATCTACAAGTAATTTCTACATGGTATCAGAGTTGAAATCAATATAGAAGAGGAGAATACGATTTTTTTTTGCAAGAGAAATCAAATTTGCAGCATCATACTTCAAAGCCAGCAGGATTTCGTTCTACGGATTGACTCTCGAATATGCCCTTGAGGGTAGTTCGAACTATATTGCTTGGAAGGACAGGATGGAGGCAGTGTCGAAAGAAAATGAGCTTAAGGAATTCATAGACAATTATATTCCTAAGCCTCTAACAACTGATGCTCAAGATCTGGTAGAGTGGAGAACGTGTGTGGCAAAGGCGAGAAGGATTATCTTAGGAGTTCGAAGTCATATTGTCTCGAACCTCCATGGTAAGGAAACTCCATTTGCAATGTGGAAGGACTTGACGGACCTGTTTCAAAACAACAGTGACCACAAGAAGCTGGCACTGAAGGAAAAGCTCAGAAATATCAAGATGGAGAAGGGTGATACAATACCGAAATACTTGACCAAGTTCACCCAATGTCGAGATGAGCTTGGAAGTGTCGGTGTTACAGTTTCTGAAGACGATCTGGTGAGCCTAGCACTTCTAGGACTTCCCAAGAGATGGCATAGTTACCAGGACTCAGTTAATGGGAGGGAGAAGCTACCAGAGTGGGAGCGATTGTGGTCCGACTTGGTACAAGAAGAGATCCAACGAAACACTAGAGATGGATCCTCATCCAAGCATGATGATGAGGAGAAATGTTCCTTAGCTAGAAAGGTGAAGAAAGGGAAAGGGAATTCATCCCATTCCAAATCAGATTCCAATCAGGGCAGCAAGAAGAAGGACATGTCAAAGATTAAATGTTTTCACTGTCATGAGTTAGGACACTATGCCACAAAGTGTTTGCACAAGACGGTCGGTAAGAAGTCCTTAGGAGGATTGGAAGGTGAAGCTCTTGCTTCACAATTTGAACTAGATTTCACCCTCATCGCTTGCATGGTGACATCGGTCCTGGGTAGTGTGTGGTACCTGGTTAGTGAAGCCTCATTCCTTTTAACTGACAACAAAGAGTTCTTCAGTGACTTGGAGGAGAAGGACCTCCAGATGCACATCAAGATGGGAGATGATGGGAGGTATAGCATGACCAATATCGGTATTGTTACCTTTCAGTGGGAGTCTCGTTCTCCCCTCACATTAAAAGATGTCATGTATGTTCCAAGTTTTAAGAAGAACTTGGTTTCAATTTCCATGTTGGAGGGTCATGGCTACGATGTGATATTTAGTAAGGGAATGGCTTTCATTTGTCACATAGCCTTAGGACAGGTGAAGTGGATCGATGTTCGAGTGAAAAACCTCTGCAAATTGGATGTAGAAGACTGTGTTGCTTTGAGCACAAAAGTAGAGAAGGTGCAAAGCCGATACATTGGTGAGTTGTGGCATAGAAGATTGGGTCACTTGCATCATGGAGCTTTGAAGATCACGCAACAAATTTTTGTAGGAGTTCCCAAGGGCACACTAGAGCAGAGAGACACATGCAAAGGGTGTGCATTGGGGAAGTACACTAAAGCTTCCTTTCATGATAAAGACAATGAGCGCAAGCGATCCTTGATCAAGTTCACTTAGATGTGTGTGGGCCGTTTTCGACAACATCCACGGCCAAGCATATGTATTATGTAATATTTGTTGATGATTTTTCCTGTAAGTGTTGGATTTTCTTCATGTAGAAGAAAGATTAGATGTTCACTAAATTTTGTGAATTTAAAGCACCTGTCGAGAAAGATACTGACAGGAAAGTTAAAGCTCTCAGAAGCGATAACGGTGGAGAATATGTATCAAATGAATTCAAGAACTTATGTGCATCAGAAGGAATTCGACAGGAGTTAATAGCACCTCATAACCCACAGTAGAATGGGGTGGCTAAAAGGAAGAACAAAAGTATTGTGGGAGCTGCACGAGCGATGTTACATGATCAGGGCCTACCGTTGCACTTATGGGCTAAAGCATGCAACACAACTGTTTATTTGTAGAACATAAGCCCTCATCGAATTCTCGAGATGAGTACACCAGAAGAAGATTTTTCAGGTAAGAAACTAGATGTGGCACACTTCAGGATCTTTGGTTCATCAGTCTATTGTCATGTTACCAAGGATGCACGGAAAAATCTAGAGCCAACAATTGAGTTGGGCATATTTGTGGGGTACACTGATACACCTCACAACTATCAGGTGTACCTTCCATCCAGCAGGATAACAATGGTTCATATAGATGTGAATTTCGATAAAGAGAAGGCCATGAGATGTTCCCTTGAGAGGGATCTTCAGTTACATGCAGATGAGGAACATTTAGCTCCAAAGGTGGAACCTCAGGATGATGTGGAGCATCCACATGCAAAGGAGAAGAGAGCGGAAGTAGCCACTCATGCAGAGACTTCCAGGTATGGAAGGAAGCGCACCAGAGAGGTTGATAGATTGATGCATGATGCTAGAGAGAATGTGGGAGCACCCACATCACAGCGCATGAAAAGGAGGTCACCAGATTGGTACACTGGCTACATGGATATGATGAGAGAGAGTGTAGAGGTTGAGCCGTCGTCATTCGAGGAAGTAGTGCAGCAACCAGTATGGGTTGATGCCATGGTTGAGGAGTATGACTCCATTATCAGAAACATTGTTTTAAAGTGATCCCAAGACCAACAGACAAGTCAGCGGTGAGTTCCAGATGGATTTACAAGGTAAAGCAAGCAGCGGATGGGTGTGTGGAGAAACACAAGTCCATATTTATGGCTAGATGATTCTCTCAAGTGGAGGGAATTGATTATGATGAGACCTTTGCTCCAGTAGCAAGGTACTCATCAATCAAATCTATTCTAGCACTGTCAGCACATATGGGATGGAAGATACATCAGATGGATGTGAAGACAACATTCCTCAATTGTATGATTGAGGAAGAGGTGTATATTGAGGCTTTGGAAGGATTTGAGACCTTCAATAGAGAGTCACATGTGTGCAGACTCAAGTGAGTGTTGTATGGAATAAAACAAGCACCCCGTGCTTGGTACACTAGAATTGACAACTATTTCACTGGGTTGGGCTTCACCAAAAGTGAAGCAGGTGCGAACCTTTATCATATTGTGGTTGAAGGTAAATTGTAGATTATAGTATTATATGTCGATGATTTGATTCTGACAGGTGACGAGAAGTTGATAAAATCTTGCAAAGAGGATCTTTCAAGAGAATTCGAGATGAAGGACCTGGGGCTCATGCATTAATTTCTTGGTATGGAACTATGGCAAGGAGATGAGGAATTGTTTGTCTCTTAGGGCAAGTATGCCAACGCGATACTGAAGAAGTTCCACATGGAGAGCAGCAAACCCATGGAGACTTCTCTAACAGGTATCTAGAGGAAAGAAGATGCTACTTCAGGTGAAGTACTGGAGGCTATTATTTATAGACAACTTGTGAGTTCACTTATGTATTTGGTGAACACACGACCGACCATGTGTTGAGATACCTCAAAGGAACCACTCAATTTGGTCTTTGATATAGATGGACAGAGGGAGTGAAGCTTCAAGGCTTCACAGATGCAAATTAGGTAGGGAGTCCATCCAACAGAAAGAGCACATCAGGGGGAATCTTTAGTATTGGGTCAATGACAGTTTCTTGGTATAGCAGGAAGTAGAAATCAATTGCACTTAGTTCAACAGAAGCAGAGTACATGGTTACTATTCAGGTAGTTTGTGAGGCTATCTGGATGAGGAAGATCCTTGTTGGGTTATTTGATTAATAGATGGATCCTATTGTGATTTACTGTGACAATCAGAGTTGTATCAAACTCTCTGTGAATCCATTTTTTCATGATCGGTCCAAGCATATCGACATCCAGTATCACCATCTATGAGATTGTGTGCAGAGGAAAATCATGTTGTTGGAATACATTCCTACAGAGGAGTGAGATGCAAATATTTTGACAAAGTCATTGTCAAGATGCAAGTTCGGGTTTCAGAGAGGCAGGATCGGGGTAGCAGATAATCCCTTTCTTGTTGAGAGGGAGTGTTGAAAAATGCAACAAGAAAATCCTAATTTAATTTTGGCCTTGAAATAAAATAGGAATTAAATTGTAATTGTAATTCTCATAGCAACTTGTAATAGTTAACTAAGTTAATTTGACTTATTTGGCTAAGATAATTCAAGTTGGGATTCTATCAAGAGTCATGTAGAGTGGTTCCTGAATTTTAGGGCCCAAGTTGAGTTCTTTTGAGTTGTAATTATTTATTTCAATTTAACTAAGTTAAATTCAATTAAACTAGTTCCAACTGATGTAGGAATTAGTGGGAGATCCACTAGTGGGGTTTAACCTGCAGTAGTGGGGTGTAACCAACACTGCTCAACCAGTAAAATGAAGATTCACTCATAATTAACTCATGCATGTTAGATAAGAGAAAGACCAAGTTGAGATTAGAGTTCAAGGAAAGTGTACTATTAGTTGTATAATCATCTGAATTGTACAGGTAGTGCATGCAATCAGAGGAAGGCCTATGATGGATTCCACACTTATGGATGAGAAATTTCTCAATTAAATATGGGTTAATTCCCTAGGAAATTGCACAAGGAAATAGGAGTTTGACAAGAAAAATATTTTGCTAAGTATTGGTTGGAGCTTGTTTGTGAAGTAGTGAGATAGATTGTGATAGTGCAAAGTTTGTTTGGGTTTGAGAAAAGCATTGTAATCTTCTCAAATTTTCTTATTAATGCAATATACATATAGCAGGGGTTCTTGGTTGTGGTTTTCCCCAACAAATGATTTTGCTATGTGTGATTGAATTCTTCCTTTTTCTGCTTTGTGATTTCATCGATCAATTATTGTTTCCACCGATGAGTAGAGTAGATTCAAGTCAATTGCTTTAGCATATTACAAGCTGTAGTTTGAATCTACAAGGAATTTCTACATATTGTGAAGATATTAATTTTTGAAATTATAAAACTAATTTGTGAACCCTACTGTAAGTCGGCCTACTTACACAAGTTGGCTCTCCCATTAGTCATGACAGTTCAATCCTAGAAAAATAGTATAAATACAAACTATGAGTTGTTCATTCAAGGCATCAACATGGAGAAGAAGAAAGAAAGAAGTAAGTCAGTTCACAACTCGTGAACTAGAAAGGCTAAGAAGGACACGACTTGGTGAATATCTTTGTTTGTTTTTTTGTTTTGGTTTCCTATGCTTATTATACCTCTGATTGGAGGCATCTTGGTGGTAATCTCAGTAGCCTCGGACCTGTAAATAAATAAATATTTCAGGACTTGTGCAGAATTCTATTTGGAGACGTGTTAGAGACCTCATTATCCTTCGATCAATGGAGAAATAAAATAGCTCAAACTTGTTTACAAAATAGCTCGGATCTGTGAGTAGAATCCCAAACTTTGGATTTGTTGCAAGCATTATCCTCAGATTTGTGAGAAACATGTACTTGTTGACCAATATAGCTCAGACATGTGGGAGAAGTCTTAAATAACTCGAGCCTATAGTAAGCTAGATCATTTTGGACTTGTGGTTAACTAGAACTTGAACCAATGCAGAAGAGTTCAGATCTATGGAGAATTGATTTAGCTATAAAGCTCAGATTGTTGGAGACTTTGTGACATTTGGACAAAGAAAACTTTTGGAGCAGAAGACCGAGGACTTTGAGCTTGGATCTCAGAATTCTTGTGCAAAACAGACCTCAGAGCAGTAGACTTGTGGTACTATAGTGATTTTACTACATTCTTGTGAACAAAACTAGACCAAGCTGAAGTATAATCTTGGAGTTATAGTGATTGAGATACTCTTTGAAGATATTTTGATAGTTACAAACCTTGTTTGAAAGTTTGAAGCATTGTCTTGAGCATTTCTTTTGGGAAACATATCTTGAACCATTTTGGAGCAATTAAAGACATTGTGCATCTTTGAAGTAAGTTTCTTTTTGAATTTGTATTTGTCCAAATTGGAGCTTGAAGGGATTGAAACCATTTGACTAAGTTGGAGCTTGGGTTTGAAGGAGGATTGGAGTCCCCTCTCAAGGTTGGAGCCTTGAGAAGAATTTAAGATTTGGTGTATAAGATGGATCCTGGCTCATTATAAAAAAAAATTGGAGTCTTCATCATCTTATTAATAAAATTATTTTCATTTTTATCTTTTATCTTCTGTTCATTTTGTGAAAAATCTTAACTGGCATAAATAACAATTAAAAAAAATACTAATTCACCCCTCTTAGTATTTCCAATACTAATTTTTTTAAATAATAATAATAATAATAATATCCATTTTTAAGGTCACAACCAAGCCAGACACCAAATTGGTGTATGAGACCCCCTTGTTTGTGGGACAAGGGACCCACCTCCGCGCAGCGATTTGACTGCTAAGTCTACGAAGGCATACATACTCTACCCCCCTCTAGTTTTGAACCTGTGACCTCTTAGGAGGAAACACATGCTTTTATATTATATGTAATTTTACTTATTTTAAATATAAACATAAAACAACTTTTATTATAAATACAAACACTCCTGATCTAACACACTTAAATATTTATATTATATATATTTTTACTTATTTTAAATATAAACATATAACAATTTTTATTATAAATACAAACACTCCCAATGCACTTAAATATTTATATTATATGTATTTTTACTTATTTTAACTATAGACCTACAACAACTTTTATTCAAAATACACACTTTCTTTTTTTCTTTCTTTCTTTCTTTTTTTTTCCTCCGAAGCTGACAAAACCTATTAAACTCAGGTGTCACACCAACAGCGAGGACAACCATCTCTTGTTGCTATCCGCGACTCATCATAAATACACACTTATGATGCAACACACTTATATTTAATATTATATGTATTTTTACTTATTTTAAATATAAACATAAAACAACGTTTATTATAATACAAACACTCCTAACACATAACACAAAATTTAAAGTTTGTGATAACATCATTATCATTAAATGCATAAAACATTTCACTCTTAAATATTTAAGATTGTGATTTGATTAGCATCTTTCTTTCCAAGTAGCATATTCCCCTCACATTCCATCATTACTAAATTGAACCCACTTATGGGCACACACTCACATAAAGGCATATAATGTAAATATACTTTTAATGTAGACAATGGCAGCTTTGTTTTTAGTGAATTTATGACTTTGTTTTATTTAAATCCTCTCTCACAGGTTACTCATCCTAAGTTAACATATTTGGAAAAATTATGTATAACTATGTGTTGCAAAAAGGTTTCTAAATACCCTTAACGAATAATTCTTCACAATTATCAAAAATATCAACAAATACATATATACAACTCACCACTATGTTAAATGATGAAATGATAAAATTGATGAATAATGTTTTATTTTCTTCTCCTCAAAATTTGTTATGTTAAATGAATTTGAAATTCTTTACCAAAATGTTATCATCTTATTTGGTAAGAGTGAGTTTGAGTTTTTATGAATTTTTCTCATCGGTGAAGAAAAAGATGATCATTTTAATCTTCAAACAAATTTTTACATATTATATGTAATTATTTATCATATAAGTTAGGGACACTTTATTCTAAGTGGTTTGGTTTTTTTTATTAAGGGTGATAGTGAGCTTCCATTCTAGGTCCTCATTATTCGTTTAACAACTATAAGTTATGATAGGTTTTCCCACCTATAAAGAAAAAGATGATATTTTAATCCTAAAATTTCAATAATATGTAATTATTCGTCATATAGACAAGAGTAAATTCTTAACTTATTTATTTATTTAATAATTTTAAAAATTAATGATACATTAATAATACTAAACATATTTTAAAAAATTATATATATATATATATATATATATATATATATATATATATATATAGATATTAGAGTTTACATTGATGGATAATATCTAGCGATGACTATTTCCATTAGTTAATTTGATATAGTTTTTTTCACTATTAGAAAAAAAAACAAAAATATTTATTAAATTAAATATTATCTATCTATCTATCTATATATATAATCCAAACCATGGGGTTCCCCACAAAAATTATAAATATGCATGCAACTCTTTTAAAAAATTATATATGATGATGATGATGGTTAATGTCCACTGATCCCAAACTTTGGTCTATCAGACCTTTAGTTTGATTTAAGATTTTATTCCTATGCTCGAAAAGCTTGGAGAGAAGCCTCCCGAGCTCACTATAATTTTGACATCGTAAAAGGCTATGAAAGTCAGTATTGCAACAAATATTATGAAACTGAGATCTAATGTGGTTGTATGCGGGGCACTCTAAGAGGAAGTGATTTTCATCCTCGACGTTCATATTCTCACAGAGGTGGCAGATCCTTTCCATCCATAGTGTTTTAGGAACTGCCCAATGACCCGTTTCAGTCTGGAGCTCATGAGAGTTCATTCTAATCTTGGCTATATTAATTTTCTTCTTTGAGCTAGTTAAAACAGAGAGATACTTTTGATCTTCTAGGGTGGGGTTGACGACCTCCTTATAATATCTTAATTTTCTTTTCGCTGCTAAATCTTTCTCACACCACATTTTTTCTTTGAACTTAAAAGTAACAATATTTTTAATGTTATTAATGTTTTGCAATGCAACATTCTCTTCGATCTCCCAATGGTTTAACCAAGCCCAGGTGTCTTTATACCAACCTCGTTTGAGCCTTCGGTGGTTTTGGCTGGAATTTAAAGCTATCTTAGGAAGTCTATGGTCTCCTATGTTATTGAGTTTGTGCTTGCACAACAGAAGCCTAGTCATAGCTAGGCTCTCGATAGGGGAAAGACCCACTTCTATAAGGAGAATAGGATAGGGTGTATTGATTTTAATTTTGAGGTTATACGTTATAAAACGCTTCTAGATTTGCTCAATCTTTCTCCCAGATTCTCTAGAGATGCTGCAACCCCAAACCTCACATCCATATAAGATAACAGGAGTGACTAAAGTTTCAAAGAGGTATCCCACGTTACAAGGTTTGTCGTTTTACATTTATTTTCAAGACCAAAATAAGATTTTCACCCCCCATTAATCCTTTTCTCAATGCTATAGTTCTAGTTGAGCTTGTGATGGATATCAATTACTAGGTACTTGTAAGAAGACACATCCTCCAACTTACTATTTTCATACATAAAAATAGCGTAAGTGTCCTTCTTGGATTTGATAATCATAACTTTTGTTTTGTCAGTATTAACAGGCATACCCATGGTAGAGAAGAAATCCTTAAGAAGTCTAAGTTGCTTATCAAGATCAGATGGGCACCTTGCGAGAAGAACAATATCTTCAGCATAGAGAAGAAGGATGATGATTATCCTAGCTAAGATCATGCCAGCACAACCTGCTTCCTCTAAACAACCTTCTATCTTGTCAATGTAAATGCCAAATAGGGTAGGGGAGAGGGGGCAACCTTGTTTAACTCCGATATTACACTTAATATCTTGGCAATTACATTCTCGTATAACCTTATAGCGGCAGCTCTCAACTCGAAAGGAACCTTTAGCTCTTCTAATCTATTCCATAAGTTGTTTCTAGGAACCGTATCGAAAACCTTTCTAAAGTCCACAAAGCAACAAAAGAGATTGGATTTATCATTACGACATTCCTCCACAATGATCCTAAGCGTAACGAGGTGGTCTATTGTTGAGTGCTGCCTTCTAAAACCCGCTTGGCCTTTAGCTCGCTTACCTTCACTTTCAAGCCATATGATCAACTTCTTTTCCAAAATAATACCATATAACTTGGCTAAGAGAGGGCTGATCATAATTATCTAATAATTAGAGGGGTTATTTGTATCCCCACTTTTAAAAATAGGGATAATGAGGCTCTGAGTCCATGGTTTAGGGAACCCTTGCTTGACCGCTTGATTGAAAAGCTTGTGGATATGGGGGATGAGGACAGGACCTCCAATTTTTAAGATTTTCGCCTAGTAACCTTCAATGTCCTTAGCTTTCCCATTTGCCAATCGTTTAACCCCAAAATCAATGTCTTCTAATGAGAAAACTTCTTTCGTTGTGAGCAGGGTTTCAAAGTTATCCATGATATTTGGATAATTCCAGTCGTGTAAAGCAATTTTATTATTATCTTTAGTTTTCCTAGTTAGTCTACCTCCAGAATTTCTTAGGAGCTACCTTAGAGAGGTGTAAGAGATTCTCTTGTCTTTTATGAATATATTGCGCTTTTGTCCTTTTAGTTAGGGCTTTGTATATTTTTATCTTGCCAATTTTAAGAGATTCATCAATAGTTTCCTTAATTGCTCTCCTCGCACTTTTACAATCTTTGTCATACCATGGGTTGGTTTTGCTATTTCTTTTATTACTTGAAACCTCAATTGAGAACTTGTTAATAGAATATGAGAGGGTTGTAGTAAAATTGTGATAGAGGTCTTCTATGTTATCTATACTAGATAAAGGAAGCAAATTAGTTTTTAATTCATTTATAAAGAGATCGATTTTATTTCTATCAAAGATTAAATTCTTTTGGCTATAAGGATTATCTTCTATGGGATCTCTATGCATGACAAAACTGAGAGTTATAAGTAAAGGCCTATGATCAGAGTCAGGCTTGTGGTTGCTTAAGATGTCAAAATTTATTATTTTTTTGTATACAGGGAGATCGGAAATAACATAGTCTACCACGCTACTACCAAGCCCATGGATGTAGGTCATCTAGCTAGAATTGGGCCACTTCTTTAGACCATTGCAAATTATGAGATCCTGAGCACTACAGAGCTTGACTAGCTGCGACCCAAACAAATGCTCCCCGAGGTCTTTATAGCTCCTTTTGTATCGGCTAGCCAGAGTAAGGTCTTCGTCTAACCAAAGAGGATTAGGGTTGGAATGATTGCTTAGAAGAATAGCTTGGTTGCTTGAAGTTCAAGCATTAAAGTCACCCATTAAAAGGACGAGTGATGACTATTTACATTAATTAATTTGACATAGTTTTTTTTTACTATTAGAAAAAAAAAAAAAAATTATAAAATTAAATATATATATATATATATATATAACCCAAACCATGCGGCTCCTGACAAAAAATTATAAATATGCATGCAACTCTTTTAAAAAATTATATATATAAATATCTTGGAGTTTGCATTGATGGATAATATCTAATGATAATTATTTCCATTAATTAATTTGACATAGTTTTTTTACTATTTGAAAAAAACAAAAATATTGATCTCTCCGAGGATCTATGGACTTCCAAAAATCCATAAGAAGGGAGTCCCTCTTAGACCCATCGTGAACACCATAGGTGGACCAACATATATTCTTTCTAAATATCTAGCCTCGAAGCTAAAACCCCTTGTTGGCCTCACGGAATCTTTTGTCAAAGACCCCTCATCTTTTGTCAAGGAGCTAAGGGATATGAAATTTGAACCTGGAGATAGTTTGGTTAGCTTTGAAGTAGTCTCCCTTTACACCAACATCCCTATCAGGGAAGCCATGGATGTCATCTTCCGCCTCACTAATCCCGACACTTCTAGATTAGTTGAGATCTGCCTCACTTCAACTTTTTTCTGTTTCGAAGGTGAGTTCTATGAACAAACATGTGGTGTGGCCATGGGGTCCCCCCTGTCCCCCATTGTTGCTAACTTGTTTATAGAAGACTTTGAATCCAGAGCTTTAGCCTCAACTATTTATAAACCTAAGCTTTGGAATAGATTTGTTGACAATACATGCGCCCTTTGGCAGCCCAGTTAAGATAAGTTAGATCTCTTCTTCGAACATCTTAATAATCAATCTAACTCCATAAAATTCACCATGGAAAAGGAAGTTAATGGATGCCTTCCTTTCCTCGATGTTCTCATTTCTAAGAAAGACAATGGCTTGTTCTCCCATCAGGTATTTCGGAAGAAAACTCATACTGAGCAATATCTTCATGCCAATTCCCATCATTTCACTGCTCAAAAGTTAGGTGTTCTTTACACTTTAGCCACTCGTGCTCAGAGGGTTTCTGATGGCGATCATTTTCCCAAGGAGAGATCCCATCTTCTGGAGGTTTTCGCTAATAATGGCTATAGTAGGCAGCAGGGTCTTAAAGATTTTCTCAAAGCTAGCAAGAGTCCCAAAGTCAAAAAAGACCCTAACGCTCATATTTCTGGAGGTCACCTCCCCTTCATCCAAGGGACGACTGAAAAGATTGCGAGAATCCTTAAGAAGCATAATATTCAATCAACCTTTAGACCCCTTAACACCATCAAGAGTTCCCTAAAATCGGTAAAAGACCCGATGGACCCGAAGGATATGAAAGGTGTTTATATCATCCCGTGTTCTTGTGGAGCCTCTTACATTGGTGAAATGGGGAGGTCCATTAATCAAAGGATTAAGGAACATGCAATTGATATTAAGCACAATAGAACTCGCTCTTCAGCCTTAACAGAGCACACAAAGAAGACAAAACACCATATTTGTAATGAGGAGGCTAAGGTCATTGCAAAAGTTTCTCATTTCTGTCACCGTAAATTTAGGGAAGCCGTAGAAATTGAGAAGAGGCCTAACAATCTTAATAGGGATGATGGCTGGAAGATTAGTAGTTGTTGGGTTCCTGCCCTCTCCTCCTAGTTTCCTTTTCTTTTTCCCTATCAAATTCCCCATGGTTCCTTTTTTATCCTCTTTTTTCTATCTTTTCATTCCCTTCATGCTCTTATGGTCTCTTAGTATATATTATTTTATATTGTTTTAGTTAGGTATATTTATTTTATTATTCATTAAATATATATTTTTTTATTCATTTTTTAATTTTTATTTATTTATTTTTAATCTCCATTCCTTCCAAATTAATATAAATAATAATAAAACATAATAAAAAATGTTCATTTGACAACTGAGTTGGTTAGTTATTTGATTGATAATATAACTATTAATTATTTTATATTTTTCCCTTTGACCATTAGTTTGAATCTAATATTTATTTAGTTTATATATATATATATATATATATATTAGATTTATTAATAAATAAATAATAATAAATGAATAAATAAAAATAAAATAAAATCAAAGTAATTCAAATCAGACTAATTTAAATATTTTTTAGCTAAAAATGGTTTCTCAATGTAATATTTTTCTCATTATTCTTAACCTAGTCAAATATAGATGTTTTACAGCTGTTTCCTTTTAGCCATTAGAAGGCCCATCTCCCTATTTAACTTACAGCTATGATCTGATCCTTCATCTTGTCCTGATGATTAACCACACTGGTTAGTTCGAAACGCGTCGACCAAATTTTTCTGATGTGGTTTTTTCAAAAAATATTTATTTTTCACACAAGGTTTTATCCAAAACCTTACAAAGTTGAAGAAAATGCCCAAACAGTGGGCACACAACAAAAGGGTACAGGACGAGCATTCCCCGCAACAGATAGAAACTGATTTGTCTGTCTTTGAAAATGATCAGGGAGGATTATTTACTTATAATGATCACAAGGAAAAGATCACATCCCTATACTCTGCTAGAGGGAAAATACTTAAGGACCGTGAAGAAGTTTTGCGATTAAGAAGCAAGGCTATATGGATGAAGGATGGGGATGTAAATACCAAATTCTATCATAAATTTTCCAACGGGAGGAAATTGATCAATACTATTTGGCAGCTTTAGAACGAACACGGACATGTTGTCAACACATTTCAACAACTGGCTGAGCTGGCAACCTCTCATTTCAAACGTATATACAGTACCCCGTGGGAAGTAAACCTGGCAGACATCGTAAGAGTGGCTCAACTTTTTCCAAGGTTTGTAGATCATGAGGAGGAAGGGGACCTGACCAAAGCAGTTACCCTGGAAGAGTTGGAGGCCAACCTGAAGTGGTTTAAAAAAGACAAAAGTCCAGGACCTGATGGATGGTCAATAGAGTTCTACTTAGCTTTCTTTGACATCATTGGTGAAGATCTGCTAAAAGTAGTTGAGGATACCATAATCAGTGGGAATATAGCAGCACCCATCAAGTCTACCTTCATAGCACTCATCCCGAAAATAGATAATTTGGTCTCCTATGAAGAATACCACCCTATCTCACTCTGCAACTGCATATACAAGATTATTGCAAAGATCATTGCCAACAGGATGTGGCCCATTCTTTCCAACCACATCTCACTGGAACAATTTGCTTTCTTACAAGATCGACAGATCCATGAGGCAGTGGGCACTGCACAGGAAGTATTACATACTCTACATACCAGGAGATGCAAAGGTATGATTCTGAAAGTTGATTTATCCAAGGCTTTTGACAGAGTAAATTGGTTATACATTAGAATGCTTTTAACCCATCTGGGTTTTCGATACATATTCATCAAATGGATTATGAGTTGTATAACTAACATCCCCTTCAGAATTCTAGTAAATGGAAGTGCATCCCCCTTTTTCTTCTCTGAAAGAGGTTTGCGGCAGGGATGTCCACTGTCACCATTACTCTTCCTTTTAGTCATGGAGGGCCTCAGAAAACACTTAAAGGATGAACATAGAAGAGGCAGATTACATGGCATAAAGATATCAGACGATTGTATGCTAACACATTTACTTTTTGTGGATGATGTCCTAATATTTCTCAATGGAAGCATTGGTGACCTTACCATCATCAAAGCCTCTTTTTCCCTATTTCAATTAGCTACAGGAATCTTGATAAATGATGCAAAATCCACGTTGACAACAGCGGAATGCACACCACATGAGATCCTATTTGCACTTCAACGCTTTCCATTCACTCAATTGAGCCTGATGGAAGGACTGAAATATCTGGGGTACAAGTTAAAACCCTAGGCTACAAGATTGCGGATTGGACTTGGCTCATTTCAAAGATGGAAAAAAGACTCAATATCTGGTACCTCATCGCGTTCTGGGTGACTCACACTTATCAAGAGCGTCCTAGGAGCCACACCAGTTTATTGAATGTCTTTGACTTGGATACCCAGGGGTATCCTCACCAGGATTCAATCCCTTTGCTACAGATTTCTCTGGAAGGGTAGCATGCAAGGCAAGACTTTTGCTTGGGTAAATTGGGATGCCATTAATTTACCAAATAAGTGGGGGGGATGGGGCTTAAAAAAGCTTGATGATTTCTCATCTTCCCTGGCTGCTAAACTTGGTTGGCACCTGGTAACAACAGACAGTCTATGGTCAAAGGTTACTGTTTAAAAATATATTGCCCCATCACACATTAGGATTGGATTAGGTGATCACACAGATGTACATCTGGGATTTCTATCATCTGGAAAGCGGTTATAAAGGCCTTAGACCCTATTAGAGTGGGTATAACTTGGAGAATACACTTAGGAAATAAAGTGCGCATTGGTATTGATCCATGGATTGGCTACGGGAACATGCATAGACTACCTCTTGAACTCATACATCACCTACAAAATCAAAATACCACTCACATAGCCCATATTGCAAATGATGATAATACCACTTTCCTTCAACAGGCCTGTAAAACTGCACTGCATCTTCATATACCTCCTCAATGGGCTCAGATATGGGAGGCTTATACACAGGCACTTACAGAGGCTCACATACGCATCACTGAAGGAGATGATGAGGTTATTTGGGCCCTATCTAAATCTGGGAGATACTCCCCCAAAGATGGCTACTTGGCCCTGTCTGAACCTAGAAGACCTTAGATCATTGCAGAATGGTGGAGGAATCTATGGAAACTAAAGGCCCCTCCCAGGTCTCGGATGCTAATGTGGACAATCTTGTAGAATAAAATACCTACAGGCGATAACCTTCTTAAGCGAGCACAATATGGCCCTCACTGGTGTCACCTTTGCAGAAGTGAAAATGAATTTGTTCAACACCTTTTCCTCGACTACACAGAAGCCTGAAAATTGTGGGATATCATTATTCCAGCTGTTGTTCCATCGAATACATGGGAAAGCTTATCCATTATTGAGGCTTGATAGACCTAGTATACATCTGCAACTACGCATAAGCATCGCAATCTGCCCCTTTTGATATGCTGAGCTATTTGGATCACCTGAAACCACATAAGTTTTCAGAACCAACCATCGCGCTGGACTATTATTGCTGCAAAGGTTCTGGTCGACTACACTCTTATTCCAGATGACCCACCCCCAAGGAGGCCCAGGAATATTGTACCTGAACGTATAGATGATAGCAAGCCATGGGCTTATTTTGACAGGGCCGCACAAGAGACTAGGTGCGGTGGGGGTGCTATTTTACATATCAACCATCATCATTCTTACAACATGCTCATGGGTTTCAGAAGAGGCACAAATAACTTTGCAGAACTACTAGCTGCAAAACACCTCATACATTTTGCTTTGGAGAAAAATATCAGAGACATACAACTATTTGGGGACTCCAAAATCATATGTGATTGGCTAAATAGAACATCTAGTTGCTCTTCTTTTTCTTTGAGTCATATACTGGATGAAACTCTGAGATTGATTACATCTTTTGACTCCTTCACATGTAAACACATTTTCAGGGAGCGGAACAGGGTTGTTGACAACCTATCCAAAGAAGTTGCGATCAGGGAGTCGGGCATCTAGATGATCCAGGAACTACACGATGGTGAACACTACCAATATTATCACCGGCCGTTTATGGACATAATAAATTAATTTTCTGTTGGCATATAAACATTATCATTTTGTGCATATATATCTATTGCATGAAGAAATTCACAGTTTTTATATATTGTAGTTTTTTACAGTTCTATATATTGGTCATAATACATTAATTTTCTGTTGGCATATAAACATTATCATTTTGTGTATATATATCTATTGCATGAAGAACTTCATAGTTTTTATATATTGTAGTTTTTTACAGTTCTATATATTGGTCATAATACATTAATTTTCTGTTGGCATATAAACATTATCATTTTGTGTATATATATCTATTTCATGAAGAACTTCACAGTTTTTATATATTGTAGTTTTTTACAGTTCTATATATATTGCTGCCTCCCTGTGTGGATCAAGGAAACAATTTTTTGAACACTGTTAATGATGTCAGTTAAGTTTTTTGAAAATAATCTAAATATGCATTTATGCATCTGCAAAATATAATTTATTTTTATTAATAAAATTACAATTTTTCTAAAAAAAATATATATATATATATATATAAAACCCAAATCAACAAAAAAATTATAAATATACTTGCAACTCCTTTAAATAATAAAATTAAATAATGTTTTATTTTATGTCTGTATAGATAGAAAGCATTTCAAATAAACCTTTTGAGTTCCCAACCTAATTGAGAAAAGAGATTTTAAAGGACTTTTTATTTAAACTCTTTACCGAATAAGATAATGCTAAACTTTCTTAAAATGATGTCAAACTTATCCTAAGATGATGTTAAACTTATGATGTGTCAAACTTATCATCATATTATGCAAATTTAAAATTACGCATAAATATAGCGTAAATATAGCATAAATATATAAGAGTTATAATAGGAATAAATGTATAATAATTATAATATAAATAAATTAATAATGGAAATTATTTATTATCTATATATGTCAATTTTAAATATTGAAATAATAAAATAGCAATAATGAATCAATCTATTTCCAAATTTAAATAATAAAGTAATTCAATCTACACATTGATATATATATAATTTAACCATGAAAAATATACATGATAACTGAATTGAAAACGAATTTAACCACTACTTGGATCCCAGTTTTACTGCATGTTTTACTTATCTCGAGAAATAACCACGTCACTGCTGCTGGCCGCATAAATCTCTTCAGTCTGGTGAGCAGTTTTAGATCTCTCAAGCGATTGCATTACAGGAACTCAAATATCATGGATTGCGATGGATTTAAGGCTATAATTGTATTTGGATTTTTCTAATTTTAGTATTTAGTGACTCTGTTATCTTAATGGCTAAACTTAGTGATTGACATTCCCTGGTTGCAAGCTTCTGCATGTTGCCTATCTTAGTGCTGGTTTACTATAAAGCTGGTTTAACATAAATCTAGTTTATATTATATTAAGGTGCTGGAACGAGTCGCATTGGATTGTGGGAAGATAGTAATGGAGGGTGCTGTTATGAGAGCTGTCTCTGTGGCGAACGCCACTGCCCAGAGCAACTCAACATGTGTGAAATTGATGAAGACGTCGTCCAATGGAGTATGGCAAGGTGATAATCCCATGGACTTTGCATTCCCGTTGCTTATAATCCAGATTTGTCTAGTGCTTCTCGTCACAAGAACGCTGGCTTTTCTGTTGAAGCCCTTGAGGCAGCCTCGCGTCATAGCAGAAATTATTGTAAGTATTTTCCTGAATTCTTCGATCTGTATTCTCTGCGGCTCCATGCGTTGATTTTTGTGTTAAATTTCCTTTTGCTGATGACTTTTGTGTTAAATTTCCATTTCTGATGATTTTTGTGTTTTTTTTGGCTTCCGCGCTTAAAGTCTTCTTTAATTTTCTGTTTGGAATGTTAAAGCTCCTGTGGGAAATCGTTTCTTGGTTCGTTGATACATTGAAAAGATATCTTCAATAGTGAGATTCAAAGACCGATGAATTCGGCCTAATTATCTACTGAAGATAGCCATTTGTCATTCTGTGCATGTTTCTTAGATCATGAAACCCTTTAACCCCGTTTTCTGCATCTGTTTACATGTAACTTGTGGTTTTGGGAATAATCAGTAATAGAATGCATGACTCAATATTTACATTACCATCAATTTTATATATCTAGAGTATATAATGGCGCGTTTACGTTTCTTAGTCGCCAGAAACCCTCTAGCACTGTTCCTTGTTTCGTGCCCGTTTAACACATTATTTTGTGGCTGCGGAAAGAATCAGTAATTGAATGCATGTCTAGATATTTAGTAACACTGCTAAGTAAGAGGCCGGCCGTTCCATATAGCCCTATAAATAAGGGCCTGTGACTACTCGGCCTGGCGTAACTGTTATGATAGCTTCTGCTAATCAACACTGGAACGCTAGGGGCAACCATGTTATTTTTTTAGATCCAAACTATGCTGGGAAAAGTTATAGCTCCTATTTTTCACTGATGCTCACAGCTTGTGACCGTTTACTCCTAAAGTGAATCGTGTTAGCCCTTTTTGGGGGTGTTGATCGCACTCGTAACCGTGTTCGTATTCTCTCTCAGAATGGATTCAGTCCTGTGTCGGCTGTTGATGGTCGAATTTGTTTAAACTTGGTTGCGGAAACAATTTGTAATGGAATGCATGACTTTATATTTATCGGGCAATATTTGTCACATTTCTCTTTGGATGTAAGGCAAATAGATTGTGTCAGTCCTTTGTGATGTCTTGGTTGTTGAATTTGTCAAAACTTGGACAGGCTAGGAATTGAACCTAGAACTCTGAAGCCAAAGTCATAGATGTAGAGCTTTGATAATTCCCTAGCCCCTTAACCAAATTGTACAGGCAATGGAATCCAGGACCTACTCCCAGCTAGCAAGCTGTCCTACCACTGAGCCACATGCCTGTTTTGAGAGCCAATCTTGTTCGGATGTGGGTTGATAATCCAACATTATTTCTCATGCAGGTCAACAAATCAATATGCCAAATAGATTGTGTCAGTCCTTTGTTATGTCTTGGTTGTTGAATTTGTCAAAACTTGGACAGGCTAGGAATTAAATCCAGAATTCTCAAGCCACAGTCACACGTATAGATGTAGAGCTTTGAGAATTACCTAGCCAATTAACCAACTTGTACTGGCAAAGGAGTCCAGGACCAACTCCCAGCTAACAAGCTGTCCTAACAATGAGCTACTACATGCCTGTTTTGTGACATCCAATCTTGCTCCGAGTGTTAGTTGATATTCCAACATTATTTCTTAGGCAGGTCAACACACCAATATACCGTGTTGCATGTGTTGTAGAAATGCAATGTGAGGAAATTAGGTTTCTTGGTTCCGTTCTGATCTGCCTTTTGGTGAATTTGCTGCTCATGTTGAAGTTTCTTAAATCTCTTTTCTTTTTCTTTGTTTCCTTTTGAAAGTGCAGCATATATTTCATTAAAAATCAATGTTGAAATCAACACCTTTCCTGCCTTTTTCTTTGTTCCCTCCTGATCTGCCTCTCGGTGAATTTGCTGCTCATCTTGAAGTTTCTTAAACCCCTGTTCCTTTTCTTTTTGAAAATGCAGCATATATTTCCAAAAAAGTCAGTAAACACGTACATCGAGATCAACATATCTAAAAGTCCAAAGAATGGGCAGAATAATTCCCAGCCAACAGAGGCTGGGAGTGCCAGCATATCTGCTTTGGATCCAAGTGGCAAAGAATCTATCTGAAAGGAGATGGTTCCTCCACAATGACTTGGTTTCGTTGCATGTCTGACGACTATCGTTCAGAATGTTTTACTGGTTCTTTTATAGGTGCTGATTGTGTATCCTCCACAGCTAACATTAATTGACTGTTTTCAACTTGCCTAAAGGCTAAAATTGATATTTGTTGACATATTTTATCCTGGTGCTTGAAATTTCTGGAGATTTAACTCTGTAATTTTTTAAACATCCAATGTTTCAAGTGGACACTCCACCTGTTATTCAGGAATTATGAGTGGAATTATTGGCATTTGTCCTGTTTTGATTTGCGAGTCTTATGTTCTTCAGACACTATTTCCACTTCTCTGTCCCTTTTCATTGGAGAAAATTGATGTTGGGAAAAGCCAAAACATCTAAAACAACAGCTCAAGTGTTAGAGATATTTCAAACAGCAATCAGAGAGCCAGACTATCCTGAAATATGATTCTCATTATTTAGTATCTTGCTCTATGTCTTCCCAGTAAGAAACTATGCTTTTGTCAAAGAAGCATCCAGGTACTATTTAAGACCAATTCACATAACATAAATATGTTTTGATTTAAAGCAGCTCACGACATTGTGCTTGAAACGAGGCCTCACTTTTTATGCCTCAAGCCCTCTAGCCTTGGCTTAAAACTATGGCTCTCTAGCCTCATCAAGAGACAGTGTTTCCATGGTTAGTTTAAAAGTAAAACATTAATATAGTCCTGTATGGTTTACAGATATGAGGACTGAGCTTGCTATAGACAAACTAGGGATGGATGGAGAAAGTTGAGATCTTGCTTCTCAAGGACATCTTGCTATAGACAAACTAGTAATCAATGGAGAGAGTTTAGATCTTGCTTCTCAAGCGCATCTTGCTATAGACTAACTAGGCATGAATGGAGAAAGTTTATATCTTACTCCTCAAGTGCATCATCTGATGTAAATGTAAAGTGGCCCAACCCATTATTCATGCGGATTTTAGATTCCACCCCTTTCACCTTGATGCTATCGTTTGTCTACATAGAGTTAGGACCTTTAGGGACTCTACCTTTGAGAGAGAGAGGTACCCTTACCTTGCACACTGTTCCTCAAAGGCTCTTGCCTCATATTGCCACAATGGTTGTACATGAGGTTGGTTTTCAGAGGCCTCTCAGCTTCTGTAGTCAATGACCATCCCCTTAAAGTGCCTTTCTAGATGCACCCGGCCATCTCTTGTTGACTAGGTAGGATCTGAATCAGGTTAGCCGAGAGGACATCTATAGATTATATATCTAGGTCTCTTGGATCTCACCTTCAAAGAGCCTAGGTCTGAAGATGTCTTTCTACCTAAAGCATTTTTTAGAGTTATGGGATTGCATCATCATCCATCCCTCATACAGGTGGAGACATTGGATGCATTCACTCAGGATCCCTTTGGTCCAGCTCCAAGTTAGCTCTCATAGACTCCATGTTGATACTGATCATCATATTCCCTAACCAAATAGAATCTGCCAAATGTGTCACTTATAGGAGCTAGATATAGAGGTGCACTGCATCTTTAGGTGCCCCGTCTACTATGAGAATAGATGACAATACCAACCTTTATATGGACTCAGGGAGCTACCTCTCCACTTTCTTCCAATATTGCAATCAAAGATGCCTATCCCTCTTCACTAGGCAGATATTTAGCCACAGATCTCAGTTCTTGCATGCACCACCCTGCCATGGGGACTGTTAGGAGGATCACCTCATACTTTCATGTTGCTCTAACAGATAGAGCCTAGTGGTATCAAGAGAGAAGTAGAGATATAGAGTACTTCAAAACATTGAATGATGAGACCTTTGATCTTCTCTCAATCTTCCTCCCAGGGAGATGGACTGACATCCTTGAGGCCAGTTCAAATGTGTCCGACCAAACATCCTCATTGTCATCCTCATAGTGACAGATGGGCCAGCTCTCAACAGCTCCAAAGCAAGGTGAATCCTGCCTGTCAGATTAGCTCCTAGCTTTAGCTAAGAAACCATGGATCTATCTGGAGTTACTTTCCTTCAACCTCAGATGATAGGAGAACAAGGTTCCCATGCTCTCATTTCCCTTTTAGGTTAGCACAGTCAGATCCCTCCATGGTGTTTGTGGACTCTCACAGCGAGCCAATGACCCATTTATCCCCCTGCCCTCGCTCATCAGGCCCAGGAGATCTTGACATCATTGACTTCATCCTCAGATCTCTCTCTCTCAACATTAAGATGTCCAGTTTTCTGGTCTTGGACTCTCACTTTGTATCACCGCGTGTAGAATACTGTTATCTATATCTTTTGGTGTTGATTATACCTAGTGATTATCTTAGTTAGATACTTATTTATTACACACTTTTTCTTTAGCTTTCCTTTTATTGATTTCAGCATTATCTATGACACACTTTTGCTTTAGCTTTCATTATATTGCTTTCAGCATTACCTAGTAATTGCTTTTGGACTCTCACATTGTATTCACACTGTTATATCTTTTAATCCCATCGTCCTAATTTTGTGATCATCTGTTGGACATCAATAAAAATATCTTATTTTAACTACTGAACTTGTATATCCATAAATAGGAAGTGAGAGGTGCTGTTTTTGCACATATTCACAAACGAGACTCGTACATGGTCCCATCTCATGCTGGGAAGACAGAAAACAAAATGACTGAGCATTAAAGTTACCATATTTTTCCAAAGCAGCAACAATTATGGTCAATGTTAGAATAAAAAAGAATGGGCAAATAGAAATTTAAGAATAAGAAAAGTACTAACTGCATTCACTTGTTTGAGAAGATATGTACATTTCCGTGATTCTGTATATGCATGGTAATTGAGGCATAGATGGTTGCCTAAACATAAATATGTACATGTCTGTGACTCTGTGTAAGCATGGTAATTGAGGCATAGATGGTTGCCTAAGCATAGTTTTTAGGCACAAGTGTTGCAACTGAGAAACCGTAAGAACAGGTTTATCTTCCTATTTAGAAGTCCACAAAAGTGCTGAACCTTGGCCTTGTTAAACATCTTCATGAAATAACAAAGATTGAATGATCAGTTTTTTAAACCCCTCAATAGCATCTTAAGAAAGTTCTAGCTGATTAGGAGAATCCTACAGGAACTACGACAAATATTGAGAGGCAGCATTAGATCAAAACAGCGGTCATTAGTACCAACCTTTTTGTGAAGTGCATACGCATGCTTAGATAGATGAATAGGAGAGTAGGTGTGGCAAATTAAATTTAGAGTTTGAGGATCAAGGATAATTCAGGAGTATTTAAGAGCTGAGAAGAAGAGTGACCTCGAGGAAAGAAACTGATAATAAAAAAAGGAAGTCAGCCCTAACAACATCATTTACGAGTAGCATAAGGCCTAGAAACATATGCCTACTAACTACTAGGTTATTGGCTTCTTAATGCAATTGAGATTCAATTTCTTGCCATGTAGGAACTTTTTCCAGAAAAACGCATGAAGAAATGACAAACTAGGGGAACGAGAATGGAGCACGGTGAACTTTGATTATCAATCACAGAGAAGGTTAGTCCTTTAAGTTGGTGGAGGAAATGGATATATCTGGAACGAACAAAGTTCGTTCTTCAAGTTAAATACTCCAGAAGACTTTGAATATGCCGATATCCATTGAGGATACAAGAATATATATAAAATGTATGAATGATAATGATGATACAATTGAGACTGAGGGGCTTGCTTATATACCAAGCAGGTGTCCCATTATGAACGGTCATGTCTCCTTAGACATGTCTCTTTGTTTAACTAATTATTATTTATTTACATATTATTATAATTATGTATAGATAATAAATAATAAACATAATAATATTCATAACAATATCCGTCTTTAATTACAGTCAGAGGCATTGTCCTCAAGATTGAGAAGAAGGTTAGAAGTAAATGACATGCTTGGCTTGTGTCTGAACATGATGAATTGGGGTCTCTCCCTCAGTATCTGTACTACTTGTCTTATTTCTGAATTATTATCAATGTTGCTGACATCATGTCGGTGAAAATATCACTGAGGTCCAGAAAAGAAAAGTATCATAAGTAGCTTGAAAATATCACCAAATATTGCAGAATATTGGCAAAATAAAAATAAAAAATTACAAAATAAGCCAAAAAAAATTAGCCACATTCCATGGACATGCGATAATTTTGATTGTTACTCTATTATTTGCTTACTCATGATTTTGAAGTTCTACCATCTTTTCTCCATCATTTTGTCTATGCAAACAATCTTTTCATTCCAACGGGGTTTTGACTATTAAACCTCCAACATGACATTTACTACGTAAATTTTCTTCTTCTATGTTTTTGAACGCCTATGTTACTAGTTTTTTAACATTCTCAATTTTTGGCAAAGAACTGAATTATACCCCTTGACTGGAACCATCTCCACAATTCTGTAGTTTCCCGTAATAGTTTTTAGCTTACATGTGTTTGACATTACAGAGTAGGAGAGACTAGTCATGCTAATCAACTTCTTGAAGATGAAACTAGTCATGCATTCCGAGTATTTCCAAAGTGTTTCGTTTCCTATTATTATTCGGCTTCAAAGTATTTCCAAGTATTTCTGAAGTAGGTTTGTTATAAATCAGTTAAGCTTTCACAGCTTGTGGAATTGTCCGGATTCCATACTGCTCTTGCATTATAGTTGTGTTGAAGGTTTTTGCAGGTCTGGCATTCCGGGTAAGACCATTACCCGTTATCAGGGAAAGAAAACATGCTATCAAGGAATGATTGAGAACAATGAAGAGAATGGAAATAAATAGGCATAGTTAGGGATGGCCACAGCATCATTATCAATCATTCCTCAATCGCATGTTTACCTGAAAGGTCAGACCTGAAAAAACATTAACACAACCATGATCCAAAAGAAATATGGACATGTTTGTTTTTGGCATGAAGGAATTTCACAAGAGTATTGATCCTTTTGAATCACTCATACTAGTTGTTACTGATGGAGATTCTTATAAAAAATAGTCAAGTCATCATCCAGAACATTGAATGGACTGTTAAAGTATAGTTTTATGACTTGCCTGTGTTGGTTGTTGTCAATACAGGGTGGGATTCTTCTTGGACCTTCGGCTCTTGGGCGCAGTGAAGCTTACTTGAACAGAATGTTCCCCAAGAGCAGCACTCCTGTTTTTGAATCTGTTGGAAATATTGGGCTTCTTTTCTTTCTGTTTTTGGTTGGGTTGGAACTAGATTTCCAAGCAATCAAGCGAACTGGAAGGAAGTCATTAGCAATTGCAGCAGCTGGAATTAGTTTACCATTTGTAGCTGGGATTGGGATTGCTTATGTTCTAAGGGCAACGATTTCTAAGGATGTGGGCTATGGACAGTTCCTTGTCTTCATGGGTGTATCTCTGTCTATCACTGCGTTCCCTGTGCTTGCCAGGATACTTGCAGAACTCAAGCTTCTCACAACAGATGTGGGGCAGATGGCTATGTCTGCAGCTGCTGTAAACGATGTGGTTGCCTGGATTCTTCTGGCCCTTGCTATTGCTCTTTCAAACTCAGGCAAGAGCCCGGTCATAGCAGTCTATGTTCTTCTTTGTGGAATAGCATTTGTGATTTTCATGATGGTCATAGTGAAACGCGCAATGACCTGGATTGGCCATCGTTCACCTGACAATGAACCAGTGAGTGAGACATATGTTTGTCTTACTCTTGTTGGAGTCCTGGCAGCTGGATTTGCAACCGACGCAATAGGGATTCATGCAATCTTTGGAGCTTTTGTGTTTGGATTGACAATTCCAAAAGATGGCCCATTCGCAAGGATGCTGACTGAAAAGATTGAAGACTTTGTATCATCCTTGCTGCTACCACTTTACTTTGCCTCTAGTGGTTTGAAGACCAATGTTGCAACTATTCATGGAGCGACATCTTGGGGTCTGCTTGTCTTGGTAATTACTACTGCTTGTGCTGGGAAGATTCTGGGAACATTTTTGGTTGCAATAGCCCACAAGGTGGAGTTTCGTGAATCATTGACCCTCGGTTTTTTGATGAACACCAAAGGCTTAGTAGAGCTAATTGTCCTCAACATTGGAAAGGACAGGAAGGTAAAACCCCAATTTATTAATAATTTTTTTGTCTTAAAATTTAACGCTGTTTTTTTTTCAAATATTATTTTCATTTGTTGAATAAATTATTTAGTAATGGTTGGTTGAATGGTGATTATGCTTGCTCGTTTGTCCTTCTCCTCTCTTTCTTTTTGCTGCTGAAATGTCAAAAAATTCCTGTCTAACAGTACTCTTACTACCAGGAAAGATGGCTTTTCAATCTGAATTTGCGATTCCATTCTTGCAATCCAAATAATATCTTACCAAAATTGCCAGCATCAAATATTAACCAAGTTAAACTTGTAATAGAAAGAGCAGCGGTAACAGAACATGATACATGAGACACATTAGATATTGTGACTTAGCGGGATGGTGTGTTCACTTAAGCCACCGCTCTCTCTTCACTGTCCTTGATAGAGAAGCTATCCTCAACTGTTATGGCACACTATGATATCAGATGAGGAAACTAAAAACAGGCATACCGTTCACAGCCAGTGATGGGTTGTTATGTCTATATACAATATTCGAATTTATTGAAGTTCATTCTCAAAATGGATAAAAGCATGAGAGTAACACATGACTGCCCAGCTATCTGTGTTTGCTGAAGTGGGAGAACTGTTCATTCCTTCCCATGCCCTGTATCATGAACCTGAGATTTTTCTGACTGCAAAGATTCATTTGGAATTAATGGTTGAGGATCCTGGCCAGTGATACGCTGCGCAATTAGTGCTTTGAGCACAAGATAGTAGCTCGTCCCTCTCATATCTGTCCATCAGTTATGCAGGCGTTTTACTTTTCAGTTAGCCTCATCACTGATGTTGGCTAATCGATCAGTCACCATGCTGCCCTTGCCTTGTACATGGAAAAACTCGACAGTGGAACAGGCCTTCACATGATATTTTATGTATTCCATTGTTAACACCAGTCTCCAATTGGTGTTCTCGGATACTCTTCATCCCACATGGAAGGGATCTAAGTATTCGAGCCCACTCCATCTCTAGCTCTGAAATTTTCAGCATCCTCCCATATTGTAGGGCCTCTTATTTCTGTTAAATTATTACTAGTTTTTCCAGTATTATGGGCATAGACATACAGAGCACCATCTTTTCCCAGTATGATCCCTGAGGTTATCTTTTGGAGCTTATTTTACTTTTAGATTCTGCGATGAATGAATTGCGTATTAGTTGCCTATCATGTATTTCTTTAACAGAGCAATATATTTGATCCGTGATTTCCATATCTTCTGGACAAGAGTATCATTTCCTTGTTTGTTTTATTTTAACAGGTGCTGAATGACGAAACATTTGCAATCCTTGTATTGATGGCTCTGGTCACGACATTCATCACGATCCCAATAGTAATGGCCATATACAAACCAGCAAGGAAACAAGTCCCATACAAGCACAGAAAGATACAAAGAGATAAACCAGATGAGTTGAGAATTGTAGCCTGTATACATGGTTCGAGGAACATCCCAGCCATGATAAACCTAATAGAGGCCTCCAGAGGGGTTGGAAAATATGCCCTGCGCCTCTACATTATGCACCTAGTGGAGTTGTCCGAAAGGTCTTCTGCCATCATGATGGTTCACAAGGCAAGGAAAAATGGTCTCCCGTTTTGGAACCGCAACCGATCAGAAGAAGACCAGATTGTGGTTGCATTCGAGGCGTACGGACAGCTGAGCAAAGTAGCGGTCAGACCCATGATAGCAATCTCGCAGTTTCAGGACATGCATGAGGATATCTGCAAAATTGCGGACCAGAAACGGGCCGCCATGATCGTCCTCCCTTTCCACAAATACCAGCGCGTTGATGGTGTCCTGGAGTCTGTGAACCTGGGATTCAGGACGGTGAACGAGAAGATATTGAAGAACTCACCCTGCTCAGTCGGCATCCTGGTGGACAGGGGCCTCGGGGGTCAGTCCCAGTTGGCGCCTTCCAATGTAGACCATAACATTGCGGTTCTCTTCTTCGGAGGTCCAGATGATCGTGAGGCTCTGGTGTTTGGAAGAAGAATGGCAGAGCATCCAGGCATTGCGCTCACAGTCATAAGGTTCCTGCCTGGTACAGAATTCAACTACACTCTCGTCAACCTTACTCCTCTGCCCGCCCATGAGCATGAGACACAACAACAGTACAAATTTTCCACTGCAGAAATGAACAGAGAGCATGAGAGTATTCTGGATGAAGATGCCTTAGTCCCTATCACGAAGAAAACCCACTCATCTGATGGTAGTGATGCGGGGAAGCCCATTGTGTATGAAGAGCAGGTGATCAGCAACACGGTGCATTCAGTTCTGGCAATTGCGAAGAACAACAAGTACGACCTGTTTTTGGTGGGAAGGGGGCGTTTTCCATCCCTGCTAGTGGCAGACTTGGCGGATCAAACTGCGGACTGTCCAGAACTAGGTCCAATTGGGGATTTGCTGGCCTCACCAACTGTTCCAATCAGTGCATCAATATTAGTGATTCAGCAACATGATGACATTCATACTGATGAAGTGCCCTTCTCAAAAAACGTTGACTCTACAAGCGCTGTCAGCGTTTAATCTGCCCGAGTCTCCTCACATGACAGGGTATGATCGCTTAGGCTTGATAACTTTCACTTTAGTTTATCTTCCGGACTATTTCCATACAAATAACAATGTCTCGAAAAATACTCTTGACTTTATTATTTTCAATTGGTCTTTTACAATATCCCGGTGGATCCACCTCTAAGATAGCGTCTTAAAAGTTTCACGTACTTCCTCTCTAACCCAATGAAACTATCACATAACTAAACACGAACTATAAAAGACATTTTCAAGCAGATCCATAAAGTAACCAATCGTTCTGCTAACAGCTGACTAATAACTGGGCGTAACCCTGCTAACTACTAGACATGAATTAATACGGTGGTATCCCCTCAGCTAGGCTATACAAGAGGGTATATAAGTAGAGGTATTGCTTTGATTTATGGCTTTATCAATCTGGAATGAGCATGGTTTCCACTGTCTGCTCTCTTAATATGGAATGAACATGGTGTCCACTGTCTGCTTCTGATATATAGTAAGCCTAATTTGCAGGTCCCAAGTTAGCTGTTGACCTCAAGGATCATACTGGGAAAAGATGGTGCTCTACTGAAGGATCTGCTGGTGACAATGCTGTGAAACATATACATTCAGCAGTGCTGCATCATGCAACATTCCCACTGCCAGCAATCGTGGTCGATACTTTTAAACCCACCTCAACGGGATTAATTTTGATGATAAAGACCAGGCATTCTTACCTAACTTAGAAAGAAAGCCCTTGCTGCTTCTCAGACAGTGATTGGAAGAATATTGTACGCATTTTAATAGAGTTTTCTACCATCTGAATATATTTTCTTCTTGCTCTTGATTCTGAGATTTTCGTCCTATGTACTTGCTGGCATTTCTCTTGGATTCTCTTACCAGGCAGTCTGTTCTATCAGTAAAAATAGATGTAAATATAGTATTATTTAGTTGAACTATCTACGTATTGTGATGGCATGCATGAATACATGGGTCAGTTTGTGGTTAAGATTCATTTCAAAATTTGGAATAATACAATTTCAGCATGGGAAACTGGATTGTAAGATCACGGTTCTGGTAAAGAAACTGAGCAAAATTGTATAACTTTGTATTTTCAGACTCACAGGATGCTGGTCAGCCTAAAACTATCTAGGTGGACTCCCCCACTGCTTATCTGATGGACAATTTCTGTTTTCAGTCAGCTTTTAGTTATATTTACAATCTTGTTATCTGGTTAGAATTAGTATAAGCCACCCTAAGCAGTAAGCTAAAACTATATGATAGCTATATTTGGTATTTGATAGGTTTTCTGACATGGTTCCAAGTTTTTGAGTCGTAAAAAGAAGCAGCAAACGACTAGGTACAGGAAAACATTTATTTTCTGTACTGTTATGATATTTCAGCCGCCCAACTTACCAAAAACAGGAAAAGAAAAAACAATTTCAGATTTGTATGCATATGTTGACGAAAGGAATGCTAAACGTACAACTTGCCTATTTTTGGATGAATGTTTTTATGGTATCATTAATTCAAAAGAATAGATAGATAGGTAAATAGTTGACATTGTCCTAAGATCGATAACACAGAAAGTATGCATTTTGATTTATAAACTATTCTACTATACAATAACTTAATGTCCAATACTAATATCAATAGAGCTTCTATGCATTGTAACTTAATAAATTTTGCTAAGCAATAGTTAAAGTTACAACTAGAAAAATTTGAATAAAATGATATGAACTATTAAATTATTTTAGAGTGAAATAATTTATTTGTATATATATCATTGTTATACCAAGTTTGTAGGACATTGGCATGTGAGAGTAGGAAACATCTAAGGGATATCTAAAAGAATCCTAAAATTTTGGGGAACATGTGGAAGCACCTCCAAATTTTAATGATTGTCATAAGTGATGTAACATATTAATAAATCATAATTGACATGTGTAATGGTGTAACATAAAATACTAATCATAATTCAAAACTTATCTATCACAATTGTATTTCTCATTATATTTAAAAGATTATAGATCTAAGTCGGATAAGTAATCTAAGAACTAGTCAAATGTCAAATGATCACCACTACATGAGGCATTAATGCTCCACTAGTCTCTGCATCTAATGGCTACATATAGGAATAAAAACCAACCATGAGAATCCTACTATCGCATTTGAATCTCTTACATTATGAAGATTACTCAATAGCACATGAGCCAACCAAAGATGTGCTTCATTAGGTCTCTTCCCTTCATCTATTTGTGCATTAGGTTTACGTTCATCTATTTGTGCATAAAGTTTACAATTGTTTTGTTTTTACTCTGCTTGTTTGTCTTTTTTCCTTAGAATGATGGACTTTGGTCAAAAGGGAATGTGGGAGCATCTCATTTTTTGAGGGGATTTACCTTGCTACCTTTGTTTGCATCTCCCCCAAAATAGGATGTAGGAAAATGTCCCTCTTAGAGTGTTAATTTGACAGCTTAGGAATAAATTCCCTTTATTGGACAAAATTTTCATCTAGAGAGAGACCCAAAATTGCCACTTGAAGCATTCAATTTGGTTAAGTAAACCTAATTTTTTTTATAAAAAACCCCCAATGGCACAAAATTTAAGGTAGACCTAAAGAGGCTAATTAGCCCTCCTCCAATGCCTATAAATAGAAGTCGAGGTACCTCTTTGGAGACTTATCATCAAGCATCTCTCTATTCTCAAGTTAGTTCGTACAATCTGAAAATTGTAGGGTTCTCTTCACACGTGCGAAGGGGGGAGTCTTCTTTTATATTATGCTTTCGAAGACTTTGACCAACGTTGACCTTGATGTTTTGGGCATGTTTTGACTTCGATCTTTTGGGAGAATTTTGCTTTTTCTAGGCCGCATTGATTGGCATAAGAACTAAGGCGTTCTAGGCACTTTGACCAGCTTTGATCGCAGGCTTGATTGCTGACTTTGACCACAAGAAATCTCTTTCTTGATCAGGTTTGACCGCTTGATCGCGGGCTTGCTTGTAGACTTTGACCACATGAAATGTCTCCGTTGACTAGGTTTGACCACTTGGATTAGGATTCTTTTGACCTCTATTTGACCAGCATTGAAGGCCGAGTTTGTGGATTGTTGACTGAGCTCTTAGAGGATTGTTTTGACTATTGACTTTGAGTGGTTAGGGCACACTTTGATTGTTGTTGACCTAGATAGAATTGCTAACTTTGAAAGTTAACTAGAATTGACTTTTGAGGCTCATCATTGGTTGGATATTGGTTTGCCTATTTGGATAGTCGAAGGTTGATTTTGACTCATTGTTGAATTGGATTATTGTACTCCTCATCATTATATCCTCCTCATCATATGCCATAGCCTCTTTGACCTCGTTCTCTTCCCTCAAAGGATGGTGATTCTTTGAATTGATTGGTAGCCTGAGTATGATAGACAACATGGTAATTAGGTTTACTTTTTCTGTTAAGTGGACACCCTTTGGTGGAATGGACATTGTCTTCACAGATAGTGCACCACTTCGTTTTGGAGTTCCGTAGATTGTACGAGCAATATTTAGTTGAGTTGTTAGAGGCAACTTGGTAGATGTCACAATACATGTCAAACTGTATCCTTCGAACATGTTGGTTGAAACAATCTACAAATCTACATGTATATTTAGTATGTCCTTCCAAGTGTTAACGAGTACACCAAATATGACTCTTTTGGAATGACGATTTCATTATAGAGTTTTGTAAATTGTCTAGTTTATCTTCAATTCTATTATTAATCAATGAGATAGTCCACTAACCTTCTTGGAACTCTATGGAACATCACGAATCTCGGAAATGAGCTTCTCTAGATAGTCCACTAGTCTTCTATGTTGTCTATACTAGATAAAGGAAGAAAATTAGTTTTTAATTCATTTAGAAAGAGATCATTTTTATTTTGATCAAATATTAAGTTCTTTTGGCTATAAGTATTATTTTCTATGGGAACTCTATGAAATTAGAGAAGCTAGTTTCCGAGATTCGTGATGTTCAAGCTAGACGCGATGGAGTTTGTTCAGGGTGTGCCAGTGGAAAGAAGACAAAGGGACCATTCCCCTCTAGCGAGAACAAGACTAATGACATTCTCCAACTCATTCATTATGACCTTTGTGGACCTATGCCTATGCATTCTCTTGGTGGCCATCTCTACTACATAACCTTTATCGATGATTTCTTGAGGAAGACATGGATATACTACTTGAAGAATAAGGATGAGGCCTTTGATATGTTCAAAGGATTTCAAGGCTTTGATCGAAAATCAAACAAGGAAGAAATCCAAGGTCTTTAGCTCTGACAATGGTGGAGAATATACATCAAATAGTTTGTTGACTTTTGCAAGCAAGCTGGAATCAAGAAGGAAATTGTTGTGCCCTATAATCCCGAAGAAAATGAAGTGGTAGAAAGAAAGAATAGGTCCATTGTAGAAGCTGCCTGAGCTATGCTCCATGATCAAAATATGTCGAAGTTCCTTTGGGGAGAAGCAACAAATATCGGTATATGTTCAAAACAAGGTCTCTCATCAAGCTTTGAACAACAAGACTCCTGAAGAAGTATTCATAGGTGTGAAGCCCGACATTGGACATCTCAGGATATGTGGCTACCTTGTATATTTTCATGTGCTGAAGGATAAGAGGAACAAGCTGTTAGCCACTGGAAGGAAATGTATGTTTGTTGGGTACTATGGAAATTCTAAAGCATTTATAATATATATACCTGGTCAAATGAAGATTGAATTTATCAAGGATGTAACTTTCGATGAAGATGTTTCCCTTGGAAAAGCAAGGGACCTTCCTCCACCTCCTCCTCCTGAGAAGAAGAATGATGATATGGATATACTAGAAGGTCCTTATGTTCCTGAATCTAAAAAGGACATTGTTGATGATCCCATGGAGCCAATGGATCCTTTGGACCCTCCTCCGAGTGATCCTCCTTCCAAGAAGAGACCATTACGACTTCGTGATACATTGCAAGATGTCGAGAGACAAACCATTGCCAAAGGTACCTTTAGAGAAAGCAAGAAACCATGTCGGTATCAAGCATAATTTGTAGCCATGAGCACTATCATTCAAGTTGAGCCACCTACCTTTGTTGAAGATATGAAAGAACAGTTCTCGAAGGATGCTATGGGTGAGGAGTATGAATCAATTATGAAAAATGATGTATGGGATGTTGTTTCCAGACCTAAAGGGAAGTCCATTGTAATTTTGAAATGGTTATACAAAATCAAACATGGATCTGATGGAAGCATCAAGAAGTATAAGGCAAGGTTCGTGGCTCATGGGTTCTCCCAGAAAGAGGGAGAAGATTATGATGATATATTTTCTCTTGTTTTTCGCTACACCACCATTAGATCGATCATTTCCATTGCTGCTAGTCAAGAATGGGCTCTTCACTAGATCGATGTAAAGATGACATTTCTTCATGGCATACTATAGGAATAAGTGTATGTTGAGAAGCCACAAGGTTTTGAAGTGAAGGATTGAAAGACACATGTTTGTAGCTTGAGGAAGGCATTATATGGCTTGAAGAAAGCCCTCTAGAGCGTGGTATGCCTATATTGACAGTTTCTTGGTGAAGCTTGGATTTACGAGAAACGATGTTGATCCTAACCTCTACTTCAAGGTGGTCCAAGGTATGCCTTTGATTTTGGTTCTATATGTTGATGATTTATTCTTGACGGGTAGTGAGCCCTTGATGCTCGAGTGTAAGAGGGAGTTGGCCTATCAATTTGAGATGAAGGACCTTGGACTCATGCGCTACTTCCCAGGCCTCAAGATGTGGGAAAGGCCTGGTGGTAGACTGCAAGTCCCGGGCCACACCTATGGAGATGAATTTCAGGAAGCTATGTGGAGAAGCTACAGGACCCAATCTGGGGAATCCCTTTGAGTATAGGCAATTGATTGGGGATTTGATGTTCCTTGTGAACACCTGTTTAGACATATGCTTTGCAGTGAACACTTTGAGTCAATTCATGACTCAACCCCTTCATGCACATTAGGTTTCCACCAAACACATTCTGAGATATTTGCATGGGATTATTAACCTTGGTTTGAGATACACTACTGGAGATGTACGACTACATGGATACACTGATGTTGATTGGGCTAGAAACATTATTGACAAGGAAAGCACATCAAGGTGTTTCTTTAGCTTGGGATCCACTATGATATCTTGGATGAATCGGAAACAAAAGTTCGTAGCTTTAAGCATGACCGACGTAGAACAAATTACTGCAAGCATGGCTAGCTGCGAGGAAGTTTGGTTGAGAAAGCTCTTTGGAGAGATATTTGAGTAGGTCCTAGATACTACATTGATATATTGCGACAAAAAGAGTGGGATCTGATTAGTAGAGAATCCCATATTCCATGACATATCCAAGCATATTGAGATCAGGAACCACTACATTTGAGATATGGTACAGAGAGGATCTGTAAGACTCCATCAGATATCAAAAAAGGAGCATATAGTGGACATCCTCACCAAGGCTTTGCTGAAAGGGAAGTTCTTCATCTTCCAAGAGCAACTTGGACTGATGGATGTGCCCCTCCCAGGTAAGGGTCCTAGTTGATCAAGAACATTGAGTTATGTTATTCCCACCTATTTGAGCTCCTGGGGTTGAGGGAACTCTAGAAAATATGGTACGTGTGATCCTTACCTTCATGGTAAGTGGTATCCTGCCTATTGTCATTATAGAGTGTGTATGATCCTTGCCATCTATGGCAAGTCAGGTATCCTCCCCTATCATGTTTTGGACTTGACAGAGTATACGCCAGTTGGCATCCTACCCACAAGACAGGATTGTTGGGATTGTTCCTCCCCATTTGGCCAATGTGTTGAGATGACTTGAGATCAAGTGCGATCCTAACCATTTCTGGTAAGTGGTATCCTGCTCAAGTGTTGGGATGCAGGTGTTCCACCACTGACTCTTGAGGGTCTAGTTGGGATGATCAACAGACAATAGGATGTGTGTGATCCTTACCTTCCATGGTAAGTAGTATCTTTCCTATTGTCACTAGACAATATGAATGTGTGCAACCCTTACCTTTCTTTTTTTGCTAAAGCAAGAGTTGTACCTTCTTTATCATTATAACCGAAAATAGATTACATAAAATACAACAGTCCACGTGGAACTGTGGACCAAGGAAAAACTAATCTCTAAAAACCAAGGGCAACGAGTTAAGGGCCAAAAACCCCTAACCCCACCAACCAAACTACAAGACCCTCAAAAGACAGACAGTGCCGAGGCCATATGGTCAACCCACAGAAATCCGGAAAAATGACCAAAATTACAGGAAATAGGGTTCGAATGGGGGAATAACCCACGAACATATGGAATACTCAAAAACATCAAATCCTGCCAAGAAACGGAAAATAATCCTCATTCAGACTTGCATCCTTAATCTCAACCGTCAAAACTCCTCGCCCGATCCAACGGCTGAAGAAAAAATTGCATTACCTAGAAGCCTGACGATTAACCACTTGGACCCACTTACAAGCTCATTTATCCTTGACCGTAGATCCTCCGTGCTTGATCCGACGGCTAAGGATCATATCACATGGGTCTAAAGCACCGATAGTTAGCACGCGATGAGGGCGGTATTCATTCCCTCCCCTCGACCACGTGTAGCATGGTGAGTGGAATTGCTCCCATTTAATAAAAACCGCTTCCAGCTTGAAAGGCTCGCGATGAACCGAATACCACCCCGCGAGCAGTATTGTGTCCATATGAAGAAAATCTGGGGTATTCCGGCCGCCGAGAGAGCGCAGATTCCGGCCGCTCGCTCCATCCCTGCTGCACTAGTTCATGAACCCATGTGAAATGAAGCTCCAACCCTCCAGCCAACTACCAGAGAAGCAGAGTCTACCGAGCAACCCTCGAAGGACCAAACTGTGGAAAACATTGCAAATCATAATGATTCCAAATCATCTAGACCCCGCCTCCAGGGCTCTGTTTCAAAATACCATCATGTCTTCATCCGCCTGGTCATGAAAATGTGCCTTAAGTCTGTTCTGAGGCAACCCTTGCCAACCCATCGCGACCCTGCTGATGGTACAATGCACTCCTTGATTGGCCAGAATATCCGCCAGTTTGTTGGTCATCCTTCGCACATGGTTAAACTTACTGTGTGAAGGCCAAGGAGGTGGAGTTGGATCCGTTGAAAGACCCGAATCAACCTCCATTGTTTTGAGACCTTCTCCGTCTCCGTGCCACAACTAACTCTTGATCGAGTTAATGATTGACTCAGAATCAACTTCGACAATCACATTTTGGTGATTATCCTGCTCCAGGAGTTCTAAACATTGCTCCAGAGCCATTAATTCCGCCATATTGTTAGTGGCTCTACCTAAATGGAAATGGAAAATGAAAAGGATATTTCCGTTTTCATCCCTTAGCACCCCTCCAAAGCCAGCAGTGCCCGGGTTGCCTTTTGAAGCCCCATCAATGTTATATTTCAAAAAACCCTGGGGGGAGGACACTAGTAATCTTGCTCAGTATCCATTTTCCTTACCTTCCTGTCCAAGCCCTGAGGAATAAGTCCCTACATACCCAACTGTCGGAGTATCCTCATTTTAGCATCTGAAGGTGGATTCTTAGGGGGATTTAGCACTAAAGTGCCAACCGTCTCCCTAAGTGTTATAAGATCTACTCAAAAAGAAAATGGGAGGGCTTCTTTTCATTTTTGAAGATTTTGTTGTTCCTTTCTTTCTAGACATTCCATATAATGAATCTTGGCGTAAGAACCCAAGCTGAGCCAATAAATTCATTATTAGAAAAGTTTCGCCTCCAATTGTTTAGTGTATTGATAGTACTTCCTCTGTCCTTGTTGGTATGTTGGAAAATGGTAGCAAAAGAATCCCACAACCTGGGGGTGAAGATGTAATTATTGAAAAGGTGCTCCATAGTTTCCTCTTGGGCCTCACAGAGCTGGCATATGGAAGGCCCCAGAACACCCCTCTTCTGAATGTTATCCCAAGTCAGAATTTTCTTATGTTGAACCAACCACATGAAGAGTTTAATCTTCATCCAGCCTTGATGCCTCCATAGGTTATGCCAAATCCTATCCGGAACATGAGAATCCAGCTCAAGGATTATGCATTTTGCCTCCTTAATATTAAAGGTACCCTCATTATTGTTGCCCCATCTAAGTTGGTCATGCCCCCCTGTTACTAGAATCTTCCTTTGTTCCAACATTTTCATAAGAGCCTATGCTTTTGCTTTTAAGGGATTGTCATCCCTGTAATCAATGTTCCTCCAGGTTCTCCATTTTCCTGCACTATTGGATTGATCCCAAAAATCTTTAACCTTAGATAACCCTATGGTGTCTGTCTCTTTCTTGAGGTCCAAAAATTCCTCTTTTAACATTATAGGTTCTTGTTGCCATTTATCCTCCCAAAATAAAGCAAGATCTCCCTTTCTGATTTCCCAGAAGCTGCTATTTTGTACTAAGCCTCTATTCTCCCAGGCCTTATTCCAGATGTGTGAGCCCTTTATACTTCTAGACATCCTTATGTGATCATTAATTTATTGAAAATGAAATTAACTCAGACAAATATATAAATCACACATAAAAACCAGACATACAATATTGGCGGAAAAAGGCTGAAGCTTCATGCTTCTCTCTCATTCATACATTCATTCTTCTCCAATAATTGAATATAGTGTTACAAATAAATAGATGAGAGATATTGGTCTCAAGATAGTGCGTGCTATCTTAGACACTTTTGGTTGAGATAATTTCTCCTTTGGTTGAGATAATTTCTCACCAGACACACACCAATATAGGAGTTACCTAAACTAACTCCTATCTTAGAGGAACAACCCAAGAGTTAGGCACAAATTCCTAACTTGGAATACTTAATTAATTAATTTATTTTTGGATTTATTATTGTTTGATGAGAGAGTCTAACATTCCCCCCCTCAATGATAAATCCAAAAATAAGAACGAGAACCATCTTCCAAGTTCTCATGTTGATCCTCAAAAACATTGCCTGAAAAAAACCGCCAAATACGGATGCTGGAAAAAAGTCAAATTTGAAGAGAACATGAATCAGCTGCATTCTTGATTCATCTCTGAATGTCGCTTGACAACTCCATCACGTGCCAAGCCGCAAAAGGATCCAACTGTCCTTTGTTTGAAAACAGCATCCGGTGTCCACTGACACAATTTTGATGAACGCCCACTGGCGTATTTGCTGATGATGATCGCCCACTAGCTGAAGATGTCGAAAAGCAACTCAATGTTGCTTTTTGCTATGATGAAAGCTGCTCACTGCTGCTTTGGCTGTCGATCGCCCACTGGCGAATTTGCTGATGCTCACTGCTGATGACAAATGCCCACTGGCTGATGAAGATGCCCACTGGCTACTTCACTGATGTTGTCGAGACTTTCAGTCTGACAACCACTTGTCAATTTCATTGACATTTTCCCCCCTTTGTCAGCTGAAAGGAGAGACAATCTTCTCCAAAATATATTTGAACTCCCCCCCTTCAGGTGTAGGGGAGTTTCACTGTTGTACTCCCTCATTCAATTGCATGAGAGTACCATCATCGATTCACTGCTGGCTGCACTATGTGTGATTGTAGTCGGTTGTAGAACTGAGACAATCGTTTGACTGTGGATGACCATTCCCAAGGATCAATCCATTCATAATGTATCTTCAATCTGGATGATTTTTGTTGGTTGCGACATTTTTCTGAGGAATGATTGGGCTTGCCACAATGGCAACAAGGATGGAGATCAAAACATTGATCTTCCATATGACCGGTTCTTTGACAATGAGAACATTTCGGTTGGACTTCAATTTCAAGTTGCGTGCAATTCTGTTTGTCTGGAACTTTCTCAGAACCTACTGAGGTGAGTGGTTCAAGAAATCCTGCACTCACGAATTGAATTGGCTTGGAATAATCTGGGATATGTAAGTTGGTGTCATCAATGACATATCCTAAGCCTCGTCGATTCTTGTTATTTTGAATTTCTTCCCAGGGCTTGATGGTGGGTTTGGAATAAATTTGAATTTGATCATGAACAACTTCGACACTTGAAGTTGTTTGGATGAGTGATTTGGAATCAACATCTTTATCTTCATCTGTATGGTTGAATGACTTGGAAGAAGCACTCTTCTGTTGCAGCTCATCTCTTTGTAGTTGCGACTCTAGTTGAAGAAATTCAATGGTTTCATGTGTTTGTTGTAGATGTCGTGAAAGATCAGCAAGAGTTTCTTTGCTGATGTGCACCATGTCTTCATCACTAGAGATGATCAAACTATGAAGAATGTTTAACCACTGAATATGTTGTGCCATCTGAACTTGCTCACTTGAAATCAGGCTCTCTTGTCGTAGATGTCATGCTTTGAATTGTATCACTTGATTTTGTTACTTGAATGACAGGCTTGCTTGCTATGGAACTTGAATGGCACGCTCGCTTGATTTGTTGCTTATTGTACTTGCTGAGAACACTTGCTAGAGTTGTAGAACTTTCTTGTTAAACCTATGGAATTCACACTTGCTTGATGATGATCGTGTTTGCATAAATGCTCACTTGCCTTACTTGATGACTTCACACTCACTTGAAGGAAGCTTGATGTCGATCTCAACTTGCTTGATTGGTGTTAGAGTTGAACTTGTTTGGTTGCTGTGATGGTTGTTTCAATGATCTTCACTCTGGCTCACTTGAAGGTTTGAACCTTGTACAGTTTTGACACAAATTGCTTGAATGAATACTCAAGCTCGCTTGCAGGAGTTGTGAACTTGTTGCTTGTTTTCTTTAGAGTTAAAAATCGTGCATTCACTTGATTCTGCTTAAAGGAAGGGTGTCGAACACTGTCGAAAGTGCACCCAAAAAATCTTACAATGATTTTAATGACTCACTACAATGAATTAAGTTTGACTCAATTCAAGACTTGGGTGTCGGTTTCAACCGAGAATGCACCCTTACAATTCAATGTGATTTGAGTTTGATTACAAGTTCAACAATGTTGATGTAGACTATGCTCTGAAACGTTGAAGTTTACAGATTCATTAACTTGATTGTAGTGATGTAGACATTGCTTTGAAATGCTGAAGTTTGCAGATTCATGAACTTGATTGGATTGAATGAATTTGTTTGTTGAGGTAGAATGGCGATGTTGAAAACTTTGATTATTTGTTGTAGTGTTGTTCTGGCAGCTATGTGTTGTGCTTGCTTTATGTATGTGATGAAATTATTGATGTGTCACAACTAGACACAGATTGAAAAGCAAAAAACATGAATCCATAAAACACATGCGCCATCAAGCACACATAGTGTACCTTAGATCCCCTTATTCAATTTCGGGCGGATCTAGGACACATCAACACTAAAAAATGATATCTTTATTAATCACTGAGTACATCTGAAGCAATGATAATGCCAAGCTGACAACCCTTTGAAACAACTCGCCTTCAAAATCTGAATGGATTGTGACACGATCCCTCTCAAAGTAAAACAATACTTTGAATTACAACAACTTTCCCTTATCACTCCAAATACAAAATCACTTCTTACTTCAAAAATACAAAATATACTCCTTATCTCTCCAAAATTACAAAACACTTATCACTCCAACATGCTCAAACAAAAATACTGATCATAAAATCACAATGCTACAGTATTTTCAAACAGATAGCTGTTTTCATGAAATCACAATGCTATACTATTTTCAAACAGATACGCTGTCAAAGTTACTGAGCAATATAAACCATCCTTTAATCTCCGTTGATATACGGAGCAACAAACAATGGAAGTGATTAACACAAAAACCGAAACTAACGCTGGAAGTGATCGACACAAAGAGCCCAAGAAGACGAAGAAACGAAGGCATGATCCCCAAGAAATTCAGTATTCGGCATTCAATCTTCTACAGCAGGGAAGCAACAACTCCAACAACTATGGAGTGCAACCTCTGGGCAATCTTCTCTTTGACTTGGCTGCAGTCAATATTAGAGATGTGGGTCTGGGTACCCTCATGCTCTTCACGGACGAAACCATTTTAGAGATTTTGGGTTTGCTAGATGCCAAACAACAAATTGCGCCTGTGGGTAACGACGTTTCATAACTTAGTCCAATTCGATGGCTCCACAATTTCATTTACAAAGCTGCCAACAATAACTCAAATGTTGGCCCTTCATTCAAAAGTTTGCTGTTGTAGAATTGTCGCATGTAATTCCATCCCAATTGCAAGGTGCAGCAATGGAGTCTTCCCAGTTTTTCATGGAATTCTGAGGATCTTTCAAGCTACTCTTCAACAGCTGTAAAATTTGAGCCTCTTGACTAAGAGCTCGGGCTCTGTTCATCTGTACCAAACCGCATGAAAACAACAAGCATACATTCCAAACAACAAATTATTTATAAAAAGCATACTACCTTTGCACTAAAAAAATGCACCTTCTCATATTACTTTTAACTCCCTAGCAATAGCTCGCACGTTGTTCTACAAATTTGGCAACATTTGTTGCAAACAGATTTTGTCTTTCCAGCCGGCAAAACCGTCTGTGGGGTACTAAAGTTCTGATCGGAAATGCTGTTTTCTGTCAGGTGGCATGCAGGAGTACCTGTGCTCTCGACGTCGTTCGACTGGTTCTCGGGGTCTTCACCAAGGCACCCGGGACATGGCGTTGGATGCTCGGTGTTGCTGGCGTGCCTGCTGTGGTTCAGATGGTTTTGGTGTTATATTTACCCGAATCTCCCCGCTGAACTTCGACCAGCTGTGGTGGCAGGCGTTAGGCTTTCGATCCTTCAACAGTTTGTAGGGATAAACACTGTAATGTATTACAGTCCCACAATTGTTCAACTGGCGGGCTTCGCATCGAACACAACAGCTTTGCTGCTATCGCTGATAACATCAGGACTGAATGCAGTGGGATCCTTATTGGGAATGTACCTCATTGACAGAACAGGAAGGAGGATGCTAAGGGTAGGCGGCCATGGATGTGTTTAAATATGAAACGCTACCCCTTTTCTTTGAGAAAGCATACAGATCAATATATAAACTCGACAATTCCGATCAACTCACTCTCCATTGCTGCACAGATTTATAGTCTCTCCACCATGGCTCTGATACCACATATTGAAAATGAAATTAACTCAGACAAATATATAAATCACACATAAAAACCAGACATACAATATTGGCAGAAAAAGGCTGAAGCTTCATGCTTCTCTCTCATTCATACATTCATTCTTCTCCAATAATTGAATATAGTGTTACAAATAAATAGATGAGAGATATTGGTCTCAAGATAGTGCGTGCTATCTTAGACACTTTTGGTTGAGATAATTTCTCCTTTGGTTGAGATAATTTCTCACCAAACACACACCAATATAGGAGTTACCTAAACTAACTCCTAACTTAGAGGAACAACCCAAGAGTTAGGCACAAATTCCTTGTAGAAATTTTGAATAATTTAACACATATTCACAGAGATTATCCTGATCATACAATTATAAGCGGAACATGTATAATACATAATCTCCTCTACGTTGATCATCAATTTATAGAAGCAGAAACATTCACAGGCACACATAGAAGCATCAATCAAACTCATTAACACAGTATGTATCCCGGGGAAAGCATCTCGCTAAAAAACCCCACACTATCTGTATATTATATTGATTGAGTCATGTAACATTACACAACATAATACTTCTCACAAGTATCTCCACCTCTGTTACACACAATACAGCTCAGATCTGATCTCCAAATCTCTTCCACTGCTTGCCTGCCTCCAGAACTCAATACCTGCTCAAGAACTGATGAGAATAGCTTCCCAAACTCGTTTTTCACCTGCAAAATAGTCACTCACTCTTTGTGGACGTGAGAAAAGGCAAAAAATGTGGGCCAAATACGTGAGCAAACTCATTGGCATACTCAATCCCTTGATTGTGCAAGATCTGGTGCACAACTATAGTCACAACTGATAGCAATCTGATTCTCTACCACTTGTCCCTGTTGAACTGAACATGCACTGACATGCAACTGAGTTAACTGATGTATTCTTTAGTTGTATTATGAGTTAATAATTAGTTTAACAACTCATCATTAGTCTATCTGCAGTTAGACTAACTACAACTAGTTTAACTAAGTCAAACTAAACACAACTCCATCAACTGTACCTCCAGTCCACTAAACTCAACTCACTTGAGTTCTAACTGAAGTCATGCATGCAACAACTCAACTGACTCATAAGAAAAGCGTATTTCCTTCTGACAGCTACATGTGCCACCTCTGTAGCTCAAACTGAAGTGCTCCAAGAGAATAAGATCAAGTTTATAGTCCAAATATTATTGTGAGATAATAATATTTGACTTTTCTATTTTTGACAGCCAGTCTAAAAATAGACTTTGATCACTCACACTGTGATCACTCACACTTTCATCAAAAATAGAAGTCCATCTATTTTTCCCAACTTGATCAATCATCCATAAACATAGACATGATCCATATGTCTAAAAATAGACATAGTCTAAAAATAGACTTGCGCCAAAAATAGCATGCGGGCCCACTTAGTGAAGGCGACTCTTTTCACTAAGCTCCATCATCTTGTTGCAATCTCAACAAGAATTTCTTGTTGCACACTTTTCAACACTCCCTCTCAACAAGAAAGGCTTCCTCTCAAACCCGATCCTGTAACTCTGGAATGTTCTCCATGCAACACATCTGGCCGGTCCACTTGCTCTGTCATCAAAGTCTCTGACTGCTATTGCCTCTGTCGACTGAAACTCTGCATCTCTGTGCTCTTCAGTATCTGACTGCTCTAGCCTCTGTCACTTTGATCTCTGACTGCATCCGTGCTGCTGCTGGTTCTATCTCCCAGCATTGCATCCGCACTGCACCTCCCAACTGACCTCCCTGTTGGGATAGAAACATCCTCTGATGCTGAAGCTCTACCTGCTGCTGACAAGTGCTCCCTCTCTGACATCTGCGCTACTGCAACATCTCCATGCATCTCGCACCATTGCACACCTCTCTGTGCCACCTAGCACTGTGCAAAACACTTGTGCCTCTCGCATTGCTACAACCTGCTAGCTATGCGCTGTCATGGGATTCCCTGCACTGTCGCTCTCTTTGCCGCTCCATCTGCATCTGTCTCTACCCAATCAGTCAGTTCCTGCTACTACACATCGAGGCTCCCGTAGCAAGGTCTCATCCAAGAGGTTGGGTACCTCAAGGATCTTGCCCCTCCTCCTTGGGATGATCAATCCACATCACCCCACCTCCTACCTGGAGGTATGGCTGCATGCGATCCCTCAGCCCACCTGGCTCGAAGTTTCCCACTACTGGAGGTCTCTGGATGAGTAGATGTCTCTACTCGATCTCCTCTCAGCTTCCCCTGTTGTGGCTCCTCCACAACCTCCTGAAGCTGCTGCACCAATCGTGGGTCCTCCACAATCGTCTGAGACTTCTTCTGGCTCTGCATGTTGAGAGGTAATATATGCTCCCTCTCAACCACCAAGTCTCCATCAGTTGCCTCGCTGCTCAAGGCTTTGCATGCATCTTGAACCTCAAGAGCATACAGGTTCTTGACCCATGAACCAATCTGCTTCACCTGCCTGGTGATGATGTGTCTAAGGAAAACCTTTCCCTTACTGAAGACTACATCATAGCCTCTGTCTTCCAGCATCGCGATCGACACCAAGTTTCTCTTCAGTCCTGGTACATACTTGACATCGGTCAAGGTAAGGCAAGCTCCATGCTCCCTCTAAAAAATAACCGTGCCTACACCTGAGACACTATACTTCTCATCATTACCCATCCCTATGAGTATCTGGAGATCTTTCTCCTCCAAAGTACTGAACAAACTTTTGTCACCGGTCATGTGGAAAGAAGCTCCACTGTCAAGAAACCAACCACTTCCCATCATGGATGAAACCATGCATGCGAAGAGTGTGAAGTCCAACTCAAACTGTGAAGCAAGTGAGGCTGCCTCACCTTCAGATCCTTCCCCGGATCCCTTCTTGGACTTCTTCTTTGGGCAATTAGTAGCATAATGACCCAACTCATGACAACGAAAGCATCTCACCTTCGCCTTGTCAACCTTCTTCCCATCATTGAAAGAACAAGATTCGAAAAGAGAAACCTTCTCCTTCCCCTTCTTCGCCTTACTCGCTAAGGCACAGTTCTCCTCATCCTGCATAGATGAAGAACTGTCTCTGGTGCTCCGTCTAATCTCCTCCTGCATCAAATCCGACCATGGTCGTTCCCAATTTGGCAGTTTCTCCCTTCCATTCACCGAGTCCTGGTAGCTATGCCAACTCTTAGGAAGGTCAAGGAGTCCTAGACTCACCATCTTCATCATCAATAGTAACCCCCACACTTCCCAGCTCATCTCGACACTGAGTGAACCTCGTGAGATATTGGGGCATACTATCTCCATTCTCGAATTGAATGTTTCTGAGTTTTATCTCTTGCTTTGGAATTAAATTCGAATTCCACCAGCGACCAACTCAACTGCTCCCGATCTAGAATTCGTGAGTACAAAATATTTCTCGTACAGAGATTGACTGTATGGGCTTTTACCGGATATTTCACCTTCCAAAGGAAGGATGAATCCAGAGGCTACCTGGCCCGATTACAGACTCTGCCTGAAGAAATAAACTGTAAACACTTCTTGAATAGTAGATCTGATGATCAATCCTCGCTTGATATCCTGTAAAAATCTCTTCTACAAATCAAGCTGCTTTGATACCATGTAGAAATTTTTTCTACAAATCATCTAGCTCCGATACCATGTAGAAATTTTGAATAATTTAACACATATTCACAGAGATTATCCTGATCATACAATTATAAGCGGAACATGTATAATACATAATCTCCTCTACGTTGATCATCAATTTACAGAAGCAGAAACATTCACAGGCACACATAGAAGCATCAATCAAACTCATTAACACAGTATGTATCCCGGGGAAAGCATCTCGCTAAAAAACTCCACATTATTTGTATATTATATTGATTGAGTCATGTAACATTACACAGCATAATACTTCTCACAAGTATCTCCACCTCTGTTACACACAATACAGCTCAGATCTGATCTCCAAATCTCTTCCACTGCTTGCCTGCCTCCAGAACTCAATACCTGCTCAAGAACTGATGAGAATAGCTTCCCAAACTCGTTTTTCACCTGCAAAATAGTCACTCACTCTTTGTGGACGTGAGCAAAGGCTAAAATGTGGGCCAAATACGTGAGCAAACTCATTGGCATACTCAATCCCTTGATTGTGCAAGATCTAGTGCACAACTATAGTCACAATTGATAGCAATCTGATTCTCTACCACTTGTCCCTGTTGAACTGAACATGCACTGACATGCAACTGAGTTAACTGATGTATTCTTTAGTTGTATTATGAGTTAATAATTAGTTTAACAACTCATCATTAGTCTATCTGCAGTTAGACTAACTACAACTAGTTTAACTAAGTCAAACTGAACACAACTCCATCAACTGTACCTCCAGTCCACTAAACTCAACTCACTTGAGTTCTAACTGAAGTCATGCATGCAACAACTCAACTGACTCATAAGAAAAACGTATTTCCTTCTGACAGCTGCATGTGCCACCTCTGTAGCTCAAACTGAAGTGCTCCAAGAGAATAAGATCAAGTTTATAGTCCAAATATTATTGTGAGATAATAATATTTGACTTTTCTATTTTTGACAGCCAGTCTAAAAATAGACTTTGATCACTCACACTGTGATCACTCACACTTTCATCAAAAATAGAAGTCCATCTATTTTTCCCAACTTGATCAATCATCCATAAACATAGACATGATCCATATGTCTAAAAATAGACTTGCGCCAAAAATAGCCTGCGGGCCCACTTAGTGAAGGCGACTCTTTTCACTAAGCTCCATCATTTTGTTGCAATCTCAACAAGAATTTCTTGTTGCACACTTTTCAACATTCCTAACTTGGAATATTTAATTAATTAATTTATATTTGGATTTATTATTGTTTGATGAGAGAGTCTAACATAATTTGCCAAGTGCTGGCATATTTTTCTTTCCAGATACTAGCCCACTGAGTCTTTGGGTCTTTTACCCAACGCCACCATAATTTTTCCCCTAAAGCCCTGCTTAGAACCTCTGGATCATCCAATCCAAGACCCCCATGATTTTTAGGTTTGCAAATTTTTTCCTAGGCTACCAAGGCCCATTTCTTTCTTGTCTCCCCCTTGCCCCAAAGAAATTATTTTTGAATGGTTCTGAATTATTGTAAGACTCCTTTTGGTGTTGGGAGTGTTGATAGCATGAAAATTGGGATTGATTGAAGAACAACCTTTGTAAGCACCAACCTACCAGCCAAGTTTAAAGATCTAATAGTCTAGTTCCTGATTTTATCCTGCATCTTATTAATCACCGGCTCCCAAATGCTCTTGTGCAAAGGTTTAACAGTTAGAGGAACTCCCAAATATTTTGAGGGAGGACATCCCTTTGAAAGCCCAGAATTCTGGAGATATTCCTTTGAATAGCAATATTGGTATTAAAGAAAAAAATCTTAGATTTGGAAAGATTAACCTCCATACCTGTAGCCATGGCAAAGTCACTCAGGATTTGTTTGTATGCAAGAGCTTCTTTGACCATGGGGATTCCCTGCAGCATGGTGTCATCAACAAATTGTTGATGAGTCAAGGCCTGTCCATTCTCAGAGAGTTGGAGACCCTTGATTTTTCCAACTTCTTTTGCATGCTTGATAGACCAACCAAGTCCTTCCATCATGAGGATGAAGAGAAAGGGAGAGAGCGGATCTCCCTGCTTGAGGCCTCTTGAAGGAATAAAAGTCTCGGAGGGAGAACCGTTAACCAAAATTGAAACACTGGAAGAAGTTACCAGGGCCATGAACCATCTGGCCCAGTTATGATCAAACCCAAAAGCAATAAGAACCCTCTTGATATGGGTCAAATTCAACTTATCATAAGCTTTGGCTAGGTCCAGTTGCATGATCATTCCGGCCTTTCTATTGCTAGTTACTGAGTGGACCACCTTATGCGCTTGAATGATATTATTGAGAATTTGCCTGCCTTCCACATAACTAGATTGTTCCCCAGACACAAGAGTAAGAAGAAGAGGTCTGAGTCTATTGGCAGCAACCTTGGATATTATCTTGTAAACCAAATTGCACAAAGCTATGGGTCTAATCTTATCTAGAGTTTGAGAAATGTCCTGTTTAGGGATCAGGGAGATGAAGGAGGTGTTGAGCACCTTCAAAATAGTTCTATTCATCCTAGAATCTTCTACTACATTCAGAATATCATGTTTAACAATATTCCAACAAGCTTTAAAGAAATCCACATTGAAACCATCAGGGCCTGGCACTTTATCATTCTGCATTTCCTTGAGGAGCTCACTAACCTCCTCTTCAGTCACTGGCCTGTTGAGATTGAGATTATCCTCTCTAGACACCAGCCTAGGTATATGTCTTGTTAAGTCCTTGATGAAATTCTCTCTATCTAAAATGGTTTCCTTTGCTATACCACGAAAGTGCTGAACTAACACAGCTTCTATATCTTTGTGGGAACTAAGAAGTTTCCCTCCCTCGTCCTTGATCGAAGAGATTCTATTATGAGCTCTGTTTGCCAAGGTGGATCTATGGAAAAATCTAGTGTTTCGCTCTCCTTCTTTTAGCCATTGAACTCCGGATTTTTGTCTCCAAAATATTTCCTCTTTTTTACATAAATTCTCCCAGTCTTGCTGATATTTGGTGGCTTGATCATTTCTGACTTTATCAAAGCCAACCGCGATAAGGGCTTGGTTGAGTTCCTGTAATTTGTCCTTAACAACTTTTTTTCCCTAAAAAATATTGCCAAATTCATTCTTGTTCCAATCTTTAAGCTTGAGCTTGATATGCTTTAGTCTTTTTTGTAGGAGGAACATTCTTGTACCCTAAATATGCAAATCTTCAGACCACCAATTTGCAATGTTGCTGATGAAATCTGGATGGGTGAGCCAGATATTCTCAAATCTAAAAGGTCTATTCCTGGGGTACCAATGCCTTGAACCTCCAGTTGAACCGGCCAGTGATCTGAGCCTCCAAAGGGGAGAATTCTCGCTACCATTTCCTTATCGATGAGCATAAGGTCCTTTGAGATCATGAATCTGTCTAACTTTGAGGCTACTTGAGACTCTCCTCCTCTTTTATTGTACCATAAAAGTTTGAAAAGCTAAAGAGTCTTTGTTTAGAGTTTTGGTTCCCCCTTTTTTCTCCGAAAGTGATTTGATCATATTGAAGTCCCCCCCATGATCCATGGTATTTCTACATGTCTCTCTCTGAGATCCATAAGAGAATCTAGAAACCTGAGTTTATCATCCATTCTATGAGGGCTATAAACATTCGTGACCAGATAGGTTTCCCTATCCCCCACAGGCTGAATAACCACTGATAAATAATTCCTAGAAGCCTCAACATTTATTATGCCAATATTTTGGGGGTTTCAAAGAGTTAGAATGCCTCTTGCTGTATTCTCTACTTTGACTTCTAGAAACTCAAATCGATTGAGCCATTTGCTATATATTTCTTTTACTTTTTTAATGGAACATTTAGTTTCCTGGATGAAGATCATATCCGGAGCTTCTTGCTTCATTATATTACTAAGTAATATTTGTTTTCTTTTACTTCCTAGACCCCTAATATTCCAAGAAGTGAACTTCATCATTAAAGATTTGTAAAGAAGTAGTTGGTTAGGTCTTTCATCTTACTTGAATCTATCATTATCTTTCCACATTCCATCAATAGCTCATTCTGCTTTTTCCTCCCTCTTTTCTTTCCTGGGTTTCTAGGTGCTAATCCTGGTGTGTTTTTCATAGTTTTCACACCTTCGTTACCCTGTCTTTCAGTGTTTCTTTGTCTATCCAGCCCTTTAGCCTGAGTTTTTCATATGAACAGCTGCTATACTCTAGTGAAATCTTCTTGAGGTAATGAATCTACCCCTCCCATGGTTCCCTGTTTCAAGAACCCTTCCAGATCTAGGTATTTTCTATCAAGAATCTCCTGTAGTTCATAGTCCTCCATTTCCATGTCACTCTGGGTCATTTCCAGGTCCATCTCCAATTCTGCATCGCTCATCATAGTCTCTTTCTGTTTATTAATATCCTTTGTTTGATCATTGTCTTCTTCTTTCTCCTTCTCCACTGGACTTCCCTCCATTCCCTGATCTACTTTTGTTATTTCTTCTTCTTCTTCGAGGACTTGGTACCTGTTCAGACTGGCCTGTAGCTGTTCTGTGTGATGTTTTTTTAGTCCCCTTTTTCCCCCTTTTCCTCTATGACTCACTTTGTGAAAGCTTTCAGTATCTTTCACTGTGGTATCTTTACTCTTGTTCTCTATTTTACTGAGAGGGCAGTCCCTGAATAGGTGCCCATGCTCATGGCATATGCGACATCTGAATGGAATATGTTCATAATCCACTGTTTGCACCCATTCATCATCAAAAGATTCCAAGATAACCTCATTCGGTAGAGCTCCGAAGAGATCCATATCCACACAAATTCATGCAAAGGAAGTGTATTTTCCCCTTCTGGTGGCCTCAGAAGCTTTGACAAAATGCCCTAATTTATTTCCTATGGCAGTTAACGATTCCGTTTGCCAGTAATCAAGAGGGAGGGAGTAGAGCCTTACCCAGACAGGAACCAAAGTGAAAGTCTCACGCTCCGAGACAAAGTTCATCATCCACGACCACATGTAGAGGCCTGCTGCTGCGTAGAAGTAGGGTCCTTCTTCAAACACCCTATCTTTATCCTCAATATTTGTGAAGACCACAGTAAAGAATCCCTTTGACCCAAGATGAGGTCAATGCTTCCTTTTGGTTTCCAGTGGTATTTAATCCATGTTTGTAATGCCTTTTCAGTGGGCCATAACCCCATGAATTTACAAATGATAGCATATGTCCTCATGTGGTCCCTGTGTGCTTGTAGAGCAGAATCATTCAGAACTACTCTGGGAGTGACCTCAGCTTTGGGTTTGCATGGTCCCTTTTGCGCTTTGTTTTTTGCGTCCCGTTCCTTATCTTCTTCCTCCTTTTCTTTTGTGTTGTTATTCTCCCTGATTTGTTTCCCTATTGCTCCTCTTCCATGCTCCTTTTCCTTTCTTCTCCAGAACCTTTGACATTTTCTATTAGTTTCTTACCTCAGCTAGCCACGATGATGAGCCTCGAATTGGGTAACTTATTGGGCTCATTTTGCCTAATTGTCCTTGATCAATCCACCATTTTTCATAGATTATGCATGTTTTTTGAGTATGTTTATGTTGTTTAAACAAATAAGGGTGGCCACTTTACCAAGGAGGCTAATACGTGGTTATTTTAGGTTTTCTTGGACAAATTTTGGAGCAAAGCCAAGCAATTATGATCCAGGTGATAGCCAAGCTTGAGGAAGCAAGGGTGAGGATTCGTAGGGAGGTTGTCTCTTGCATTAAATGGCCCTTCCTCGAAATCTCCACCCTCAACTCAGAGCTCAACAAGCCACCAAAATGAATCCTAAAGGCAGTCGAGCAGCTTTGGGAAGAGTGACGGTTTACTGGCAGTTTGAACAGCTGAGTCCCTTGAATTAAGGAGGGCTGCTAGGCCCCTCGTAGTGTATAAACAGGAAGGCCTCAACCTTCATAGTTTACTTTTGGAACTGTTGGGTTTTTCACTGTAGTGCTATCATTATCTGAGCTCGTTTTTGTAGCTACTGTTGTATAACTTTCTTGTGACATGATCATTTTTGGGTAATGAAAGGCAACTCTATTTGGCATCAGCTCTGAGTTCTTTATAGGAGCCTGTAGCTCTTGGGGTTGGGCCCAACCCAAGTGCCAAGGCTTCCTTATGTACTGTTATTTGCTTTTTATGTCTTTGCAAAATAATTTCTGTTAAGTAGATTAAAATCTTGCTGATTATCTAGGTCACTATTGATGATTAGAAATACTTTTGATGTTTAGATTGAGTTGATAGGTTATTAACAGGGACAAGCTTCAGAAAAAGGCCATCAAGCACCTCTGATTTCACCTCTCCCTTAGTGGGATCAGGAGCTGGGATCAAGGTGACCTTGCTGCCAACAAAAACACAGTCTTTGCTTCGCCATGCAATCATTAGTGTTCGATTTTTATTTGCAGAAGTTGGTTACATGTTCAGAGTCTTGATTGCTTCACTGCATAGTTGGTATACATGGTTTCAGTGCAAATAAACTTTTTTTCATTCTCTTTACTGTTAGCTAGATCAGATTAGGTCAACGTAACTAGGTCTCTAATTTTACAAGTCTTCGCTGGTTCAGTTGGAAAAACAACTTGCAGAGCACCTGTACCACTTCTCTATCTGCCCATACTCCATTAATCCCATTTGCTCCATCCCTTAACGTGGATTCTTGCCTCGTGTTTGCCACATTTTCTCACATAACCCTAATTTTTGTGCAACATTGCTTCTGAACAAATCCAACCATCTTCATCTCTCCTAAGCTCCATCCACCAAGTCTTGGACCTTCTCACACCCCTATCCTATCCCCATACTCACTCCTTCACCTTTCTCTCTCCATCCATCCTCCAAAATCCCATTTCTGAGCATCCTGTCGAAAATTACAGACATCTTGTAGAAATTTCAGAACATCCTGTAGAGCCCCTGCGTACTTCCTGTAGAGACTCCTGTAGAGACTCACGAATGAGGTTTCTTGATAGCCAAACTCTGTGAAACTCTCTGGAAGGGTGTTAGGGACCCCTTAGGCCCTATCTGAACCTTCCTGACCTCCTCCAAGCGTTTCCTCTCTCAGTTGTTACTGTAGAAGTATCTTAGACACATGCATTTTACCTTCGTAGAAGTCAATGGCATCTCTTTCAGTAGCTTGCATCCTCTTTCTTTCATCAGTAGGGCTAGCTGGTAAGGGTTTGCTAGGGTTTACGTTTCCTTTCAGCTCTCCAGTTTCTTTTTGTAAGTAGATCAGCCTTCTTTGAGTTAGCTTTCGTCCATCAGTTAAAAAGCTTCTTCTCAGAGCTCATAGAAGTTGGCTTAAGCTCCTAGCGGACTTGTGCCAGCTGACCAAGTGATAGCTGCGGCAAGAGCTAGTACTTGTGCATACAACGCCGTCGCTTCCAAGTTTGTTACGAACTACCGGGTTGATAAAAGTAAAGAAGGGAGTCCCAGGAGTTGCAGCATTATTGCTGCAATACTGGAGCCCACCATTCTTATTGGCGCCGTTGCCGGGGAAGCATCAGAGTATTTGTGATTGCTGCTTTTCTTCTATTTTCCTACTCTAACCTTCTGCTAAGTAGTTTATTTCAGCTCCATTCTGCAATTTCATTTCTGCAAAATTAAATTAGACATTTCCTGCTTTCATAGATTAGCCTTTCAATTCCACAATTTCAATTCTGCAAATGTAGTCTAACATTTCATTCTCGCAATTTGATTTCAACAAAATAGATTAGTCCTTTCCTGCTTTCATTTCAATTCCGCATTTTCATTTCCGCAAGATAGATTTTAGTTAGTTGCAATTCCATCTGTTTTAGTTTTGCAGGTACAAGCAGAAAAAAGCAAAAGCAACCAAAAATCTTTTCATGCCTTGTAGGAACAGAGATAATAACGGAAAATTCCTACCCAACACCCCCACCACTTCACTGAGTCACCCTTCTCTCTTCTTTGGTGGCAGTGACCCAGAATGTTATATACCTAGGGGGGATAATATGGGGTACCAAGGGAGGTACCCAAGGTAATAATGTAATAATGGGATGGGCCATAGTAATAAATAAGGTGGTTAGCCCATATCATGTAAGGGACCACAAGTAGTTAATAATAATGTAATGGGCCCATGGTATTAGTTTGATGGTATGAGGGAACCATGGTAATGATCCATGGTATTGTATGTATGAGGCCTATATAGAAGCTAAAGACTCCACATGGAGATATAGTCAAGGATTATTGTATGAACAGACATATGGCTTGTGGAGTATTCTTCTCCTTAAGGAGTGAATACTCCACAAGCCATATGCCTGTTCATACAATAATCCTTGACTATATCTCCATGTGGAGTCTTTAGCCTCTATATAGGCCTCATACATACAATACCATGGATCATTACCATGGTTCCCTCATACCATCAAACTAATACTATGGGCCCATTACATTATTATTAACTACTTGTGGTCCCTTACATGATATGGGTTAACCACCTTATTTATTACTATGGCCCATCCCATTGTTACATTATTACCTTGGGTACCTCCCTTGGTACCCCATATTATCCCCCCTAGGTATATAACACAGAAGAACCTATAGGTGAACCTCCTGAGATATACGAAGATCCTATAATAGAAGAAGAGCAAGAAAACATTCCTTTTGAGACCATGGCTGAAAACAAAAACGGTAGAGAAGATGATGAGAGAATTGAAGGTACGTTCCCTATGCGAGAGACCAAAGGGGACATGAAGATGAAGAACATAAGTCCCTCAGCCTTACCTCATTTCCATGGATTGACCACTGAAGACCCTGATACCTTCATGTTTGAGTTTGTTGTCCTTTGTCAAACTTATGACTATGGAGAAGACGAGAAAAAGTTGAAACTCTTTCCCTCTACCCTCAAGGATGTAGCATTACGCTGGTTCATGGGGTTACCTAGAAACAGTATCACCACTTGGGCTCAGATGCAGCAAGCCTTTAACAACAAATACCGGGACTACTGTAGGTCAAAGGAAAGGAAGGGAGAAATCTTTCGGATGACCATGGGAAATGATGAGTCTTTAGAAGACTACGAGGAAAGGTTCCAAATCAGCTATAAACGGGCCAGGTGCACACTTGACCCTGAATCTCTAAAGCTGGTTCTACTCCGAGGAGTCCCTAAAGACCTTCTATATACCCTTCACATGCTAGTTGGAGGAGACATCTACCAACTACCTTATGAGGACATAAAGACTATGTTCAGAAACCACTCTAGGGCAGCCCAGAAGAGAGGTAGGGGGAATCCACTTTCAGCTAGTACCACCTTCTCCAAGCATGAGTTTGCTAATCAGATGGAAGACCTCAAAAGTGAGATGAGACAGACCATTGCCATGCAACTTGATACTTTCTGAATCCAACAAAAGAAAGAGGAAGCTGAGAGGGCTTTGGCCAATTTTTGTCCTAGATGTACGAGGAAGCACCCTAAGAATGAGTGTCCATTGCACTCAGTAGAGGTATGCTTCGTTTGTGAGGAAAACCACCTCACAAACCAATGACCAACCTTGCCCGGATTTAAAGCCATGTACCAAGGGACTGAGGCAACCACTGAACCTCTCTACTTCCTCAACCAAAGGAGGCCGCATGGGCCCAGACCTTACCAGCAGGGGATGCAAGGGACATCCCAAGCTTATTATAGCCCCAACCAATCTGCTCACATACCTTGTTGGGGGCCCCCTGCTCATCCTTCCTAGTCCGCACCTCCTCCATGGTCTTATCCATCTCAACACCTTACTCAACCCATTTCTCATTCGTTTCACTCACATGTCCAGCCACAACCTTAGTGGAATGCACCTCACCCGGGGTGGAGGCCCCAATACAACTCTCCTCCCGCCATTCTGCCTCCACCACCGGCTCAGCCACAACCATTACCTCCTGCTCCTCCAAGACAACCCCAGATGCCTGCCCAACCGAACCCGAACCCCAACAACCGACAGGCCCAGTAGGTATACACTGGGGAGACAACATGCCCTACCTATGCTGTGGAGATCCAGGAGATCAACCTGCGATCTGGGAAGACCCTTCCAGATCGCCAACCTCCTCCCCCAGAGGACGAGGAAGAGAAACAGGAAAGTGAACCCAAATCCATTCCACCCTTTCCTGAGAGACTAACAATAACCACGCAACCAAACCCCGAAGAGACTGAACTTCTGGGAGAACTTAAACAGTTGTGTGTGAAAATACCACTTCTCCAGGCCATAAAAGATGTACCAATATACAACAAATTGATTAAGGAGAAGTGTTTCAGGCACCCAGGCAGGCGAAAGAGAGATGCCCCGACTATCAATGTCATAGGACAACTGTCCGATCTAATGTTGGGGAAAGTCATCTGTCCAAAGTATTTGGACCCTGGGAGTCCTATAGTTGATGTCCACATCAATGGCACCATAATCCCCCATACCTTGATTGATCTAGGGGTTGCCATTAATGTGATGACCAGGAACACCATGCTTAAACTCAACCTTCAGAGTTCCTTAAGGAAGACCTCGACAGTCCTGCAGTTAGCAGATCGCTCCCCCGTGACTCCCGAAGGGATTATGGAAGATGTCTTTGCCTCTGTTGACTCTTGGGAGTACCCTGCGGATACCCCCTCCTTTTGGGAAGGCCTTGGTTAGCCACTGCGGATGCTTACATCAGTTGTCGAGCTGGAAGCATGACCATCAAGAATGGGCCTATGTCTAAGCAGCTAGTCCTATACCCTCCTGCCCAACCTCTGCTAGAACATGACTTACCACTCTGGTTGGAAGAGGGAGATGAGGATGAGGTCTACTCTGCACCATTATGCACAGTAGAAACCACCAGGGGAGGTCCTCAAACTGAGGATGAGTTGATTGAGAATTTGATTCGAAATCCACCTCCCAGTGCACAGTCCTTAGAAGAGTTGGTGGAGGGTACCCAAGCCAACACTTTCGTGGACCTCTGTGTGACTGATCCGACCTCTCCCAGAGTTAAGAATGTGGAGTTTGGCCCTGAAAGAACTTTAAGGATCAACTCCCTATCTCCCTCCAAGGAGAAGGAGCTGTGTAGCTTACTGAACAATCATCTGGATGCTTTCGCTTGGAGCTATAAGGAGATGAAAGGAGTCCACCCTTCGGTCTGTACCCATCACATTTACATTAAAGAAGATTGTAAACTAGTCAGGCAGCCTCAGAGGAGAATGAATCTAGCCCTTAAAGACATTGTCAAAGAAGAATTGCAAAAATTGTTGGATGCAGAATTCATCTACCCTATCTCCGATAGTGAGTGGGTCTCACCTCTAGTGCTTGTGGCCAAGAAGAATGGGAAGTGGAGAATCTGTGTAGATTACTGAGAAGTTAACAAAGCCACCAAGAAAGACCATTTCCCTTTGCCTTTCATAGATCAAGTGTTGGATGGACTGGCAGGGAAGAAGTTCTTCTCTTTCCTAGATGGGTTCAACAGGTATAATCAGATCCAAATAAGTCCGGAGGACCAAGATAAAACCACCTTCACTTGTCCATGGGGTACCTTTGCCTATCGAGTCCTTCCCTTTGGGCTATGCAACACTCTTGCCACTTTTTAGAGAGTGGTATTAAGCATATTTTCTGAGTTGGTCCATGATTCGGTAGAAATCTATATGGATGACTTTACTCCTTATGGGTCCAACTTCCAAGAAGCATTGACTAATCTGGGAAAAGTTCTAACCAAGTGCATTGAGATGAACCTGTCCCTCAGTCCTGAAAAATGTGAATTCCTGATGACTGAAGGGACCGTGCTAGGTCATACCATTTCTCGGCAAGGATTACAAGTGGATCCTAACAAGATTGCTATCATCCAGAAGGTCCCACCTCCTCAAAAGGTGAGAGATGTTTGGAGTTTCCTAGGCTTAGCAGGATATTATAGAAGATTCATTAAAGATTTTAGTAAGCTAGCCTCACCATTGTTTGGCCTCTTAGGGAAAGATGTTGAGTTTAAATGGACTGACGACTGTCAAGGGGCTCTGGATGAGTTGAAAGATAAGCTGGTGTCCACCCCGATTTTGAGAGGTCCAAACTGGGCCCTACCTTTCCACTTCCACACTGATGCATCGAACAAAGCCATAGGGGCAGCCTTAGGACAAGTTAAGGAGAAACTACCATATGCCATATACTTTGTTAGCAAAAACCTGTCCAAGGCAGAAATGAACTATACTGTAACCGAGAAAGAGTTCTTGGCTGTAGTCCATTCCATAAACAAGTTCAAACACTACATCACTGGTTATCAAACATTTGTACACACTGATCATGCTGCGATTAGATACTTAATGAATAAGCCTGATGTAAATGCCTGTATCATTAGATGGTTACTTTTGTTGCAGCAATTTGATTTGACTATTGTCGACAAGCCAGGTAAGGAAAACGTTATTGCTGACTTCTTGTCTAGATTGGATTTGCCTGCAGGTGAAGAAGGGACAGTGGATGACCAGATGCCAGATGAACACCTGTTTGCTATCTCAGTACTCTCTCCATGGTTTGCTGATATAGCAAATTACTTGGTCTCAGCACAGTTCCCTCCGCATCTATCCTCAAAGGAGAAGAGCAGAATTGTGAGGAAGAGTGCCCCGTTCACTTGGATCGGGGGCAACCTGTTTAAACTTGGCCCAGATCAGATCTTGAGGCGTTGTGTTAGGGAGGAGGAAGTCTTTGACATCCTCCTAACCTGTCATGACGGACCTTGTGGAGGCCCCTTTGCAGCAAAAAGCATTGCCTTCAAAATTATACAGGTAGGCTACTATTGGCCTACTCTTCATTAAGATGTCAGAAGATACATCAGCCAGTGTGACCGATGTCAGAGGATGGGGAAACCGACCCCAAGGGATGAAATGCCTCCCCAAACTCAAGTGACCTTCGAGCCATTTGAGAAGTGGGGCATGGATTTTGTGGGTCCTATCAACCCTCCTTCAAAGCAAAGGTCTTACATCATTGTGTGCACCGATTATCTGACAAAGTGGGCAGAAACAAAGGCAATCAAAGCAGCGACAAAAGAAAAGGTGGCTGAGTTTTTAAGGGAAAATATCTTCTACAAGTTTGGCTACCCAAGAGAGTTAGTCATCGATCAAGGAAGCCAGTTCACCTCCAACCTGATTGAAGACTTGCTCTCTCATCACAAGATCAAGCACAAAACTTCCACCCCATATCATTCTCAAGCAAATGGGCAGGTGGAAGTCACTAATAGAGCATTGGAAGGGATTTTGACTAAGGTGGTGAGCAGCAGCAGAAAGGAATGGGAAAATCACCTGTTTAGGGCCACCTGGGCCTACAACACCACTTGGAAGACTACAATAGGCTTCACACCTTATGAGCTGGTCTACGGGAAGAAAGCTTTGCTGTCCATAGAATTCGAATACAACACATTGAGGATGGCAGCTCAGCTGGACTTGGATCTCAGCCATGCTAAACGTGAAAGATTATTGTAGCTGAATGGATTAGATGAACACAGAATGCAGTCCCTCCTCCACTCAGAAGTAGTTCAACTCCAAAGGAAGATATGGCATGACCGACACCTTAATGAAAAGCAATTCCAGCCGGGAGATTGGGCGCTGCTGTATGACTCAAGATACAAGGATTTCAAAGGAAAGTTGAGGACAAGATGGTTAGGACCATATACAGTGGAGAAATGAAATGACAATGGTTCAATCCTTATCAGGACCATTGATGAAGAAGCCATCCCCATGCTTGTCAATGGGCATCGATTGAAAACCTACAGGAAACCCCTTTCGAGGTAAGAGTTCATTGAAACTTTGGAAAAATCAGTGATGGTAGTGGAGCAAGGTTCAACCTCTATTCCGCCCACACCTTGATCATCAAAAAAAAAGAAAAAAGAAAAAATAAAAAAGATCCCTGGGTGAAAACCTCTCTGAGGCACCCAGGGCAGACAGTGAAGGTGAAAACCTCATGGAGGCGCCCCAGCTGTCTCTCAGGAAATAAAGAAATGGAATAAAAAAGATCCTTGGGTGAAAACCTCTCTGAGGCGCCTAGGGTAGATAGTGGGGGTGAAAACCTCATGGAGGCGCCCCTGCTGTCTCGCAAAAAAAAAGAGGAAAAAAAAGAAAAAAGAAAAAGAAACAGGTCTAATCTCTAGAAAATTATTACAGGTTGCAGGGAATACAGTGTAGATAAAGAAGGTCACGCAAAACGAGGACAGGGGTCCTTACCAGGCTACAGGACATCCTTACAGACACTCCCTCCATATCCACTCACTTTTCCTAGGGTTTGATCACATTCGGGTCGAGATTCCACCTCCTACAGGAAGTTCTGGGCTTTCTACAGGAAGTTCTGCATTTCTACAGGAAACATCCTATAGAGCAATCGGTAGGCAAAATTTGATTGTGGAAGGGGATTTGAAGCTTGAAGTCTGTTGATCAGGCCTGCAACCACCCCTCTCTTCCATCCAGCACCGGTTTCATCTCTTTCCACCGCCATTTCAACAATCAGGTTATGTATTCCTGCACAGTCATATAAGGAGTCCTATTTTCCTCAGATTGAATTTTTTTTTGTCCAAGTGACAAATCAAGCACACAAAGGCTTGCACACTCTACCTGTCAAAGCTCCATTAGGACTCTTCATCAGCGAATAAAACCCTGCTCGTTTAAGCATGCATCCCAGGAGGAGAAGCAGCTACAGGATATCCTACAGGAATCCTGTAGCAGCTGATCCATCTGGAGCACATACTCTGGAGTCAGTAGCAGCTAAAATCGACACAGGGGACATAAAAAAAAACTCCGCTTGGACGTGAACACCTCCTCGACAGTTGAAATCAAACAGAGCCTATGCATGCAGCGTTTACAACCAGAGGATCGGGTTCCAAAGCCGTGCATACAACATCAACCAATGAAAGAAGGAGTTCCAACACCTGTGCACGAAGCAGTAGCGAGCAAAGCCATCGTTCCAAGTCCTGAAGCCTACAGAACACGTCCACGGCCACACAGGTAAGTGTCTAACCTTATTCGTCAAATTGCATAGACTATATTCTGAAAACTGCATGTCTGTGAATGGTTCAGATTGAACAAATTCGGTGGCCAGTCAACTGACCACTCATAGTCAGTCGAATGGCCTCGTGGGATCCGAACGAGCTCGGTTACGTTTGAATTTGCCAAAGAGACGTGCAGTTGACACATGGGAAGTGTCCAGTTAGGGAGAATCGGCGGGATTGGCAGTGGTGGTGGCGGTTAATGGCAGAGGAAAGGTAACGGTGGTCAGAGACACGTAGAGGAATGATGGCCATGATGTTTGCTAAAGGATCGGCTTGGCCACCTCACCCCCTCGCCATGAATTGCACCGTAATTCAAAAATGCTCGGCCGAAGAACTCACGTTAATTGCTGTCATTTACACTTGCAACCATTCTCAGCGAAGTATGCGTCCTCCTCCTTCGGAGTCTGTTAGACCGAGCTTCTCGGTCTGTTTCAAAATCCTCCCGCATCCTAGGCTCGTTCAGAAGTGCCGTGACATCCTCCAGAAGCCGACAAAGCATTCTACAGGAAGAGGCTCTACAGGAAATACAGCATAGGCTTCCGGAGCAAAGCAAATGGATTTTTCTTCGACAAATTCAGAGTCCTGAAAGAGGTAGGCTCGAAAAACACTCTTCCCTACATGGTATATATTGAAAGGTGGTGAATTGAACTGTCTGGAGTAGGAGAATTAGAGGCAAGTCTGCCTGTGGGTCAAGAATAATAGTTTGCCTATGTGTTACATGGAATGTTTCAGTTGGTTCTGTGTCAAATTCTCCTCCACAGTTCCTGTTAAGAAATTCCTCCGCTAGAAACGATAAACCACTGTGAGGGTTAACCTGTGCATGAAGAATGTGAATTTTATGTGGTTGTATGCATGCTGGGGATGAAAATTAAGCTCTGCACTCTATCTGTGGGAGCCTAATTCCCTTGTGACAGTCGAGTTTTGGGCAGCAAAAGCATTAGAACCAGGGAATTGGTGCAAAGTTGAAATACAAACACCTGAGAAATCATGTCCTGAGGATCGAAAGAAGAAACCATAAAACAACAGTCCCTTTCTGCTCGGAGCATTGAAACAGGGCACTCTCACCATGCCAGGAGGGTTTATCAGAAATGAACCCTCGGATTCTAGAAGGTTGCGTGAAACTCCCGAGGTGGTGAACCTATTCACCCGTGCCAATTGGATGACCTTTTGTGACAAAATTAAAGGTCATGACGATGGGGTAACAGAAGAATTATTAATGTCCCTGCAGCCTGAATCAAAGACACTAGCCACTGTGAATTTCAGAGGGTTGACCCTAAAGCTTACCCCACAACTCATTAGTCGGGTTACTGATCTACCATTAGGGATACCCTGGAGCAAAGAGGAGAGGGCATTGGGCCAAAAAGCCAAGAAAGAAATCTTCCTACTAGAGGAACAATTTTTAGAAGATAAGAATGGGGTTTGGAGAGCCAGCCTACATCCTTTTTGGAGCGAGGTTAGCCTTTAGATCATGAAATACATTACCTGTGAGGGGCGGTTCAGTATTGTCTACGGTTATCACTTCCGGTTGCTAAGTGAACTCAGACATAGAATGGATTTACCCCCAGAAAAGAAGTTAAGCATCCCCTATTTTCTCCTACAATCATTAATTGAGTGTGGCACAAAATTGAAGGAAGGGACATTGGATCAACTAGCCCATCATGGGCTTATCAAGCTTCTAGTGGAAGATGCCCTCCATAGCTACACTATCCCTCTCTCCTTGGAGATTTTCCGCAACATGTCCAAGGATGATGATATCCGAATTCTGGCCGACGAACTCACTTCATCCAGCAGTGAGGAAAGGGAGTACATTGAGGCAGAAGATAAAGCCAAGGGTAAGGAAACCCGGGACAGACCACCATAGAAAGAACAAGAAGAGAAACGAGGGAAAGGCCAAGCTGCTGAGCCCAAAACTGTGGGTGGAACAAAGGCACCAACACCAAGGGAGAAACGATTGCAGAGCAGGGCAGAGAGGACTGAAAAAGTCCAAGCAAGTGAGGACACAACCAAGACAACCACAACAAAATTAAAAGGGAAGGCACCCCCAGCTAAGCAAACCAAAACAGTGAAAACAACTTCTACAAGAAGCCAGAAAACAGTGTCTACAGGAAGCCAGAAAACAGTTTCTACAGGAAGCCAGAAAACAGTCAACACAGGACTTTCTACAGGAAGTCTGGAAACAGGGCAACAGAAGGAAAAATCGCCTGAGATTTTAGCCAGGGAGGCAGTAGCTGTGCTGGCCACCCTAAGCACATCTCCAAAGAAAAAAGGGAAGTGAAAGAGGGAGCCTTCCATGTATTTTAAGGCAAGAAGGAGCATGAGGATAAAAAATGGCAGACCCCAGCCACCGTCAAAAGATCCAATCACGATTGTAGACACCCCAGCTACACAAAAGGAGAGGTCTCCCTCCAAGGCATCCATCACTTATGAACGGGGAAGCCCGAAGACATCCACTTGGAGAGAAAGAATGAAAATGTTGGACACAAAGGCCTCTCTATAGGATGCTGAGACTGTTCTACAGGAAACACTGGCTAGGCTAAAGGAGACCGAAGAAATGGAAGGAGAGGCAACTAAATCACCATAGGAGGAAGAAAAGGTGGAGAACATTGTGGAACCTAGCCCCCAGCCCAGTTTGGGCTCCTACTATAACTTCTTAGAGGCCGGAAAGATCATTCCCAAAAAATTCACAGTGCCACTTTTCCTTGCACTAGAAGAAGAGAGAGTGAGGACCCACACTTGGATGAAGATCGCTAAGTCCAAGGGTGTGGTAGATATAGGTCCCATGGAGGAACAACTCAAAGAGGTGACAAAGGAATTGGCTATGGTACGACATGTGGAGAGCAGCCAACGGGCCAAGCTACTGGAAGAAAATGAGCTGCTTAAACAACAACTACAACTACAAGGACAGAAGAAGGAAGACAGGCCTCACATCTTGGGAGGACAACAACAACAGGAGGAGCCCACAACAGACAAAGAAACCCCTGATGAATAGCAGAAGAGAGGTGGGGTGCAGGATGAAATTGAGACACTAAATAGACAACTACAGGAGAAGGAACTGCAAGCAGGCCAAGAGATACAGTCTCTGAAACAACATGTACAAGAAAAGGAGGCCCAACTGGCCTGCATGGCCATCTGGGTGATAGAAGCTCTGCAGTGTAGGCAGCTTGCCAAATCATATGCCCTATACCTTAAGGATCAGTGGTTACAGTTTCAGATCAACACCTTGGCCCAAAGAGGCATCACTCCATTTCAAAATTATCATCAATTTGCAGCTTTATGTGGCAGTAGTTCATCAGAAGACAGGGCCAAATTATCAAAGTTTTATTTGCACAACTTAGCCCTTCCAAACATGAATGCATGGGCTCCCAACACTGTGATAGGAGATGTCCAACTTATGGCCATGGCCTCTTGGATGAATCATGAGGAAAAGAGGGCAGTAGAGGTCCGCAGTATTATGAGCAGAGAACTCAGTGAGCCACTAATGATCAGAGTGGAGCCGGATGACCCCTCAGCAGTGATAAGCGCCCACCAGCACTTGGCCAACAACCCTCAGGATTTACCAGAATACATTGAGCAATAGGCTCAAGCTATTGCCCACTTTGAGGACATGGAGAGACTGTTGGGGGAAAACTGCCTGCATGCCTGCACAAGGTGGTGGAACACCCTGCCTCACAGCTTGAAGATAAGAGAATACCACTCTCCCACCAGGATGAGGGAGGCCTTGGCAAGGGTACCTCTCTACAAACAATTGATGCAAAATCTGTAGGCCAATTGGATTGGCCTGAAATTTAGTCCTCCTTTGCTTTTGGGATTGCTAGAAGGAGTTAAGGAAGAGGAGGAAGACAGACAGTGGGAGGAAGTGGAAAGGAAAGTAGGATTCCACGACCGGGAAGAAGATATCACCACAGAGGCCTGGGACATGAGGGAGGCAGTCAAAGCTATAAAGGATGATGAGCTGGACTAGTTGCTCAGAGGTTGAGAAACCCATTTAGCAGGGGGGTGATGATGAGCCCCGAATTGGGTAACTTATTGGGCTCATTTTTCCTAATTGTCCTTGATCAATCCACCATTTTTCATAGATTATGCATGTTTTTTGAGTATGTTTATGTTATTTGAACGAATAAGGGTGGTCACTTTACCAAGGAGGCTAATACGTGGTTATTTCAGGTTTTTTGGGCAAATTTTGGAGCAAAGCCAAGCAATTATGAGCGAGGTGACAACCAAACTTGAGGAAGCAAGGGTGAGGATTCGTAGGGAGGTTGTCTCTTGCATTAAATGGCCCTTCCTCGAAATCTCCACCCTCAACTTGGAGCTCAGCAGGCCACCAAAACGAATCCTAAAGGCAGTCGAGCAACTTTGGGAAGAGTGACTGTTTACTGGCAGTTTGAACAACCGAGTCCCTTGAATTAAGGAGGGCTGCTAGGCACCTCGTAGTGTATAAACAGGAAGGCCTCAGCCTTCGTAGTTTACTTTTGGAACTGTTGGGTTTTGCACTATAGTGCTATCATTATCTCAGCTCGTTTTTGTAGCTACTGTTGTATAACTTTCTTGTGACATGATTATTTTTGGGTAATGAAAGGCAGCTCTATTTGGAATCTGCTCTGAGTTCTTTATAGGAGCTTGTAGCACTTGGGGTTGGGCCCAACCCAAGTGCCAAGGCTTCCTTATGTAATTTTATTTGCTTTTTATGTCTTTGTAAAATAATTTCTATTAAGTAGATTAAAATCTTGCTGATTATGTAGGTCACTGTTGATGATTAGAAATACTTTTGATGTTCATATTAAGTTGATAGGTTATTAAGAGGGACAAGCTTCAGAAAAATGCCATCAAGCACCTCTGATTTCACCTCTCCCTCAGTGGGATCAGGAGCTGGGATCAAGGTGACCTTGTTGCCAACAAAAACACAGTCTTTGCTTCGCCATGCAATCATTAGTGTTCGATTTTTATTTGCAGAAGTTGGTTACATGTTCAGAGTCTTGATTTCTTCGCTGCATAGTTGGTATACATGGTTTAAGTGCAAATAAACTTCTGTTCATTCTCTTTACTGTTAGCTAGATCAGATTAGGTCAACGTAACTAGGTCTCTAATTTTACAAGTCTTCATTGGTTCAGTTGGAAAAACAACTTGCAGAGCACCCGTACCACTTCTCTATCTGCCCATACTCCATCAATCCCATCTGCTCCATCCCCTAACGTGGATTCTTGCCTCGCGTTTGCCACATTTGCTCACATAACCCTAATTTTTGTGCAACATTGCTTCACTCCTCTTTGAAGAAATCTAGCCATCTTCATCTCTCCTCAGCTCCATCCACCAAGTCCTGAACCTCCTCACACCCCTGTCCTACCCCCATACTCACTCATTCACCTTTCTCTCTCCATCCATCCTCCAAAATCCCATTTCTGAGCATCCTGTAGAAAATTACAGACATCCTATAGAAATTCCAAAACATCTTGTAGAACCCCTGCAGACTTCCTGTAGAGGCTCACGAATGAGGTTTCTTGACAGCCAAACTCTGTGAAACTCTCTGGAAGGGTGTTAGGGACCCCTTAGGTCCTCTCTGAATCTTCCCGACCTCCTCCAAGTATTTCCTCTCGCCAACCCACCTCTGCACAGTCAAAAACAGTTAAATTGCATGCGTGATAATTCTAGAAACTTATTCAAAAATGCAAAAAGATTTTTTTATTTTATTTTATTTTTTATTTTTATTTATTTTATTTATTTATTTATTTATTTTTTCAGTTGTTACTATAGAAGTAGCTTAGACACATGCATTATACCTTCCTATAAGTCAATGGCATCTCTTTCAGTAGCTTGCATCCTCTTTCTTGCATCAGTATGGCTAGCTGGTAAAATTAGGGTTTGCTAGGGTTTACGTTTCCTTTCAGCTTTCCAGTTTCTTTCTGCAAGTAGATCAGCCTTCTTTGAGTTACCTTTCATCCATTAGTTAAAAATCTTCTTCTCAGAGCTCATAGAAGTTGTCTTAAGCTCCTAGCGGACTTGTGCCAGCTGACCAAGTGACAGCTGCAGCAAGAACTAGTACTTGTGCATACAGCATCGTCGCTTCCAAGTTTATTACGAACTACCGGGTTGATAAAAGTAAAGAAGGGAGTCCCAGGAGTTGCAACATTATTGCTGCAATACTGGAGCCCACCACACAACCTACTTGTAGGAGGGAGTGGAGCTCCCTCCTTTGCGTCCTTCCATGGAGTTCAACACCTGCTAAAGCCAGTAAACCCTAACTGTTCGTCCCTGCTCTAGAACTTCCATTCTTTATGCTATCGCTCATACCACATTCACAAGATAGGTCTGCATCCGAGGCATTTTCAACCAACCCTTACCTTTCATGATAAGTGGTATCTTTCCTATTGAATAGGTTTGCAAACATTAGGATGTGTCCGATCCTTACCTTGCGTGGTAAGTGGTATCCTACCTATTGTCCTTGGATAGAGGGTTGTGTCTTGAGCTCCCCTATGATGTCAAATTCTTCTTTTATATTCGAGAGTGTTCAATGAATGAGCAGAGATGAAATTTGATTTGATGATGACGAGACATATTTTGCAGTAAAAAATGTCTCCCTAGCTGAAAGGGAGTGTTAATTTGGTAGCTTAGGGATAAATTCCCTTTATTGGGAAAAATTCATCATTCAGAGAGACCCAAAATTTCCCTTGGAAGCATTAGATTTAGTTAAGGAAAAAATATATTTTTGATAAGAAAACTAATGGCACAAAAGTTGAGGTCAGCCTAAAGAGGCTAATTATCCATCCTCCAATGCCTATAAATATAAGTCAAGGAACCTCATTTGGAGACATTGCCATCAAGCATCTCTCTCTTCTCTCATTTGTTCATACAATTTGAAAATTGCAGGCTTGTCTTCAGACGTGTGAAGGAGGAAGTCTTCTTTTCTATTGGCTGAAATCTACTTCTATTTTGGGAGACTTTGACTACTGTTGACCTTGCTGTTTTGGGCATGTTTTGACTTCGATCTTTTAGGAGAAATCCTATTTTTGTAGGCCAAATTTATTGGCACAAGAACTGAGGCATTATGGGTACTTTGACCTACGTTGACGACACACTTGATTGCAGACTTTGACTGTAGGGAATCTCTCTCTGTTGACAAGGTTTGACCGCTTGGATTGTAACTGTTTTGACCTATGTTTGACTAGTGTTAAAGGTTCAACCTGTGGACTATTGACTGAGCTCTTGGAGGAATGTTTTGACTGTTTACTTTGAATGGTTAGGGCACACTTTAATTGTTATTAACGTGGACAGAATTGCAGACTTTGACAATTGACCATTATTGACTTTTGAGACTCATCATTGGTTGGATATTGATTTGTCTATTTGGATAGTCAAAGGTTGAATTTGAATCATTGTTTAATTGGATTATTGTACTCTTTGTTGAACATTTTATGACAATCTAATAAGAATAATTTGAAAGGATTTCCCCCCTTGTCGGGTTTTCCTTGGTCTTCGATCAATCTTGGTGTCCCTTGTCATTGTTGGGAAAAATACTAAGAGAAGGGTGGGGGGGGGGGGGGGGGGGGTGGGTGAATTAGTATTTTAATTCACTTTAACTTTCAATTTCATATACAGAATTTTGTACGCTATTGTTCTTAAAGTAGCCTGCATATGTACGCGGCTTTAGTGAAAGAAAACAACGTATATCTAGTTTACTAATTTTTCACGTGTTCCATTAGATATTTATCTTTAAACATTGCATCAATAACTTTCTAGTATGCATTAAAGAACAGAAAAATCACAGCACATAAGAAACACACATAGAACACTAGAATTTTAGGTGCAAATCCAATGTGGGAGAAAACCATCATTGTCGCTGTATCTTTCTTCTTTCTTATTATATAAATAAAGTATTCATTACATTTTGTACTAATGCAAACTCTTACCAATATGCAAGCAGCCACTTGCAGGAGGCTACAACCTCTAATTGTTCTCCAATTCCCACTAGAAGGGAGCCACAACCCCTCGAACTCATTTACCAGCTCCTACTAGAAGGGAGCTCCTACCTCCTTACTAAAGTCTGTAATCCTCAACTCCTTGTGGACCACTTTTCACAATGCTTCAAACTGGATCCACCTGTCAAACAATCATCAAATAACCTGTAGGCCACCTTTCATTAAATTTTTATACTGGACCCACACCATCAATAAGCCCAAACCAACATGACAAACTGAAATATTGAATCTAAATCGTTGAAGCATTGTAAACCAACTGAATCTCTGAAGCATTAGACTAAAAAATACAAAAGCCAACCAGAACAATTGAACTTCAAAATATGTACGTGAATGTTCTTTAGAGAACCTACATATATACACACTTCTTTTGCATAAAACCTGTGTACAGATCTCAAATCATTGACTACTGAAAATACAGTAAAACTGAAACACTACTCGATCAGATATATCAATATTGTCTCACTGAAAAAAACTATCATAATGCAACAATATCACTGATGAATATACCAAGTCACAATGCAATTAACCCAATCAACACTACTAGATACAAATCAAGACATCATTAAAATAAAACAACAAATAGAACAAAATTCATTAACTGTCATCATCAACCAACACTACAAGCCCTAGTACATATACACAATTTCCATAAGAAAAATCAACGTATGAAAGTTGCATATTGACCATGCTCCCCCTGAGCATATGTTGGACCTTATATAGATATACAATAGAGTAAAAGGCTTTATGACTTAACCAAATATGATCTTTCCTAACATCAATGACTCTACGTTTCCATGATTACATCAATCGCCCAACATAATGGGGTTACATATTTGACCCAAAATTTACATCAATGTCCTAAAATAATGGGATGACATACATGACATGAATTGATCCCAATAGTCCATACACGACTGAGTTTTATAATGATTTACAACAAGGGTCTTTTCATGACACTTATAACCAAAACATGAACCTTAAAAATGAGGTAGCAAGACCATAATGGGCATCATTGACCACCATGCACCATATAGGATTCAACAACATAAACATCTAATAGCATAAACATAGATGTCATAATGAAAACAACATGAACATCATCATCATAAAGAAGTAATATAAGATATGATAGTGTAACATCAATCTTTCCAATATCATCATCACATGATAAAATATGCAATGCTTCCAAGCTTCACCGAGGAACTATACTAGAAGGTTAGGATAGTGCAATAAGGCTCTTTTGGCAACTCATCCCCTTTACCTCATGTCATCAAGGTCAAGACACTCTCTTCACATATAGGAAGAGCTACAATATTCAAGAAACAATGTCAAACACCATACGTAACATGTATCAATAACGGATATGCAAATGAAGGGAACCTTCAACAACATAAATGGCAACATCATTAACAACTTCACCAAGTGAAAAAAGATAATCCATTAATAATGCAACATTGTGCAATCAAGAAGTGCTTAAGAAACCATAATGTCAACAATGCACTATTAGAAGCATAGAAAATGTTCCCCCTAAACCTGAGCCAACTTTTCACCATCAACTCTGAGCATATCCATCGCTTCAAACAGCAAGTGCACCAAAGGACTATTTCAGTAAAAACAATATAAGATCAACTCATGACATTATCATGAGTTAATCATCATTTTGAAGTATCGTAAGGGAATCGCCAATCTGATTGCAACAAACCAATGTTAAATCCAGATTACCAATAATGAAATGATGAAAGCATATGGGAAGAACCCCTGAATCTGTGCCACTCCTTTTCCATTACTGAGAGGCCTACATGATTCTCTAGCTCAAAAAGCATGTATACACACGACTATCTTTCATACCATCCACGTATAGAATGTAAATTGTCGATTTTTACAACCACAACTCCCCATGGACATGACATTCCTGTTAGAACAATTAATAGAGAGAAGAGGTAGGAATCATTCCTACTTATTATCTAATATATTCAAAGGAATCACGTGGAAGAGGCTTAGTAAATAATTTTTCAACTTATTCCTTTGAAGGAACACATTCCACGTTGACCTTTTGTTCAAGTACATGCTCTCTCGAAAAATGGTATTTGATTGGAATGTGCTTGGTTTTTGAGTGCATGATAGGATTTTTAGAGATATCTATGGCACTAGTGTTGTCACAAAGAATAGGTACAGGTTGAGGACAAGTGACTTGAATGTCTTGCAATGTTTGGATCATCCATAGAAGTTTTGTACAACAAGATGCAACAACAACATATTTTGCCTCAACAATAGATAAGGTGATATAACTTTGTTTTTTACTGAATCAAGAAACTAAGCAAGGTCCAAAATATAATTCTCCTCCACTAGTACTTTTGCGGTCATCAACATTACCTACCCAATCTACATCTGTGTAAGCATGAAGTGAAAAATCTATGTTTTTGGGATACCATAGACCAAAATCTTGAGTGCCTTGTAGATACTTGAATATCCTCTTGACTACTTGGAGATGAATTTCCTTAGGATTTGCTTGAAATTGTCCAACTATGCCAACTGCATGCATAATGTTTGGTCTTGTACCTGTAAGATAGATCAAGTTGCCAATCATAGATCTGTATTCTGGTTGATTAACTATAGGAGAGTCATCATTTTGGTTGAGATTGCATCCTGTTACCATTGGTGTGCATACATGTTTGTATTCTTCCATTCCATATTTCTTCATAATCTGTTTGAGATACTTGGTTTGAGAAAGATAGATACTATCTTTATTTTGTTGAACTCGAAGACCAAGAAAGTATGTTAGTTCACCAAGTAGGGACCTTTCAAATTCCTGCTACATAACGGAAGCAAATCCTTAACTCATAGATTCAACATTGCTTCCAAATATGATTTCATCTACATAAACTAATACTACCAATAGTTTGTCTTTATCAAATATGATATATAAATTTCTATCTACAAATCCATTTTTGAATCTTTGTCACTGAAGATACATGTCAAGATGATAGTACCATGCACGTGGAGCTTGTTTTAACCCATACAATGCCTTCTTAAGTTTGCAAACAAGATTTTTATCATTGCGAAGAATGAATCCTTCAGGTTATTCACTACAAACTTATTCTTATAGATCCCCATTTAAAAATGCAGATTTAACATCCATTTGATATACCTTAAAGTTATGAAAGCTCGAAAATGTAAGAAACATTATTATGGCTTTAAGTCTAGCTACAAGTGCAAATGTCTCTTCAAATTATATCCCTTCCTATTGAGCATAACCTTTGCATACATGTCTTGATTTATTTCTAATTACTTCTCCATTTTCATTTAGTTTGTTCTTGAATACTCATTTTGTCCCAATTACATTTTTATCATGAGGCCTCGGTACTAGTTCCCATGTTTGGTTCTTTTCTATTTGATAAAGTTCTTCATGCATTGCCTTAACCCAACATTCATCTTTGTTATCTTGATTCATGTTTTGAGGTTCAATTGTGTATAATAAGGCTAAGTGATTGTTGTATCTGTGTCTTGAAGGCATTTCTTGGTTGTGAAACTAGGCCGAGAAACCAACTCGACCAAAATTTAGGTTTAAGATGGCCCTCAAACCAGAGGGGGCTCCCTCAAGTGTTACGAGGCTTTTTTTAACCTTATTCACTATCACTAAATAATAGCCTATGAAGCACAACGACCAAATCTATGATTTGTTGTAGGTGGTTGCTGATGAATATAAAATCTCTACTCAGAAATAAAGCCCTCTCTTGTTGAAACTTAATCAAAGTGCCAACATCTAGTTTCAAAAAAAAAACATAGATTAAAGAGTTTGGTGGAAGAATAGAAGAGAAATCAGATAAAAAAGTATTCATACTAAATACTTAATGAGGCAAATATAGTAGACACGTGTAGAATAATTCTACAACCAAACAAATATACATTCAAGAGATGACAAAAGGAAACAATTAAATGATGCAGAGGACCTAATTTAAACTCATTATCAATTAGCTAATCTCAGTGTAGATGATAACTTTCCAACAAGTTTTCAGGGAGGTTGATACTCAAGCCTAGCCTTGCTCTAACTCTTATGTTACCTTGAACATATGCATAAACAAAATATGAAATAACAGGGAAAGACATACATGAGAAACAATTTTTGTCATGAAACTAAAGCCAAAATACTTCAATTAAAATTATTGTAATAAAAGTCTTTACAAAAAAGGTAAGGTTTTGGCATCAAAATCCAAACCTTTTACATGAAAATGAAACAATATATAGGAAAACATCTTCCTCAAACTATCACCAGTCTATAAGAAACAAATCCTATCAAATAAACTAAAAATAAAATATGTTGCAGAAAATCTGGAAATGGCAGAAAGTATTCTGCCTTTAAATCTAGGAGTGATCCTTTTGTTTATGATTCTTCTACTAAGAAATATGAACTTGTTTAATATTATGCCATGCAAATTTGGAAATGATTGCTTTACTGTTGATTTTGTTCCCTCGAATCTAAAGCTGCTGAAGTTGTTGCTTAAGAAATTTCATTAGATGTCCATAATTCTGGTTCTAGTCTACAATAATCTGGTTAACTAATCCAAGTTTTATAAAATTGATTAGTCCGATGTCCTTTGATAAAATCCTTTGATGATTCAATTTATCTTAATTATCCTTTAGGTGCTTAACCATTGTAGAAAAAATTGAAAATGATTTGGAAATCCTTGATTTTTTGTCTCTTTAATTTTCAAAAATATAAATCTTAAATTTTTGGGAATAAGATATTTTGATAAAAACATTTCCCAAAAATATATAAAATAATAATTCCATATTTCCATGAATATCATAAATGAAAGCTCAAAATATTTCCTCAAATGATTTTATCTGTGAAACCATTCATTGTTTGAAATACATGTCTTGTTTTGACCTGTAAAATTGTTCCTTTCCTCATGAATTTCATAAATCAAATCCCAAAATATTGCTCTATAAACCCATCCATGGTTTTGAAAACCATGTTGTGTAATACTTCTCCATTGTAGAATTTATTTGTTTATGAATTTCATAAATGAAATTTACAAACATTTACCCAAAACCATCCATTGTTTTCATATTTAGTTTTGGCCACTTTTGGTACACTTATGAATGAATGAAACTTCATAAATAATTCTCATTTTTCTCTAGAAACCATCTATTGTTTTGCTTCCCATGGTTTTGAAAACCATGTTTGGTAAATTATGAAAATATCTTCTCATCTCCCCCTTTTTTACTTCTGTAAAATTTTTGGATAAGAAATTATCCAAATTTTCTCTTCACATACACTTTTCCTCGTTATAATTATTTTTCTCCTTATACCATAGCAAAAAAAAATTCATTTGTATGCTCTGTAAAATTTCATTTTCACCTCGGAAAAATTATTTCACAAGGAGGAAATCTCTTTATAAAATTGGAATGATTTGTTTTTAAATGTACTTATGAAACATGTATCTTCATTTTTACCTGCATGAGGATATATTTCGATTGTTGACCTAGCCTCCTCTTCCTTAAATCTTTCACCTGTAAGCTCATTTCAGAAAAATACGATTGTAAAAGTCTTCCCTCCATTATCTCCTTCCATACAAACTTTATAATATATAAATTTTCTTGCATACCTCGTAGACCTTCTTGCCTGATATTTATAAATTCAAATCAATGTAAAAAGTAGTTTTACAATGGTCTTGTGGGAAGGGGGGGTAGTAGATGGTAAATGGTTTAGGTAGGGGGGTTCCGCAATACATGAAATGAGAACATGTGTAAAAGGCAGTAAAAGTGAAACAACTTTGCGGAGGGGGGGGGGGGGGGGGGGGGGGGGGGGCGGGGGGCGATAGGCATACCCCCGCAAACCATTGATTTAACATTTCACACATCTCGAGGCATTATAGATTATGGTGGTTTAATGTGTGAAGTGAGGGGTGGGGACATAAGTTTGATTGGACTTTTTTATTTGACTTATGAGTTGTTGTTGTTGTTGGCTGGCGTATATAACATGGATTCAGAAATTGAGTTTGGCTTGATAATTTTTTTAAGTAAAAGGTTTTAATAAATTAAATAAATAATTTTATAAAATGAAATTTATTTAATATCAAAACTAAAAAATGGCACAAAAAATTACATAGGAACTATTTGCCTAATCAAATCTGTATATGAAGGATGATTTGGCTAGGTAATAAACTGACAAAGTTTGAAAAAAAATTGTAAATTTTAAGGGTGTCAGAAAAAGTTACGACATCAAGCTCTAATTGGGGACTACCTCCCCCTGTGGGATGCAGAGAAATAGTAGATCAACTGCCTTTATTTTGTTGGGCATGGAGTCCTTCCATAAGAAAATTAATCATCTGCACTATCAAACCTGCAATTTGTGGCATGAAACATGTTCTTCACTCTGAAATCTATAAGCTGCTAACTAAAACCAAACTATTAGCTGCTGCAAGTAAAAGTAAGTATAACAGTGCTTAATCCATTGGGCTAATGCAGTCAATAGTCAACAAATTTTCTTCTTCCCATCTCCTACAACTTATTTCACTTCAAGCAAACCAAACTACACACTGCAACTGGAATCCAAACTGAAACAATTGCTGAAATAAAACTCATTTATAAACTACACACCAAAACTGAATTATCTACTGCTTCAATCCCACACACCTTTATCTATCTGGGCTTAAAAAATATATTATTAGGTGTAGTCAAATTTCTAGTGCAACCATGTGAGGACTAGATTGATTGATAGGCCACCTTACATGCAACTAAAGATATGAAAGATATTTATAGTATGAAACATAAACTCCATAGGAAACTGATACTTACAAGCAAAATTGGAAAGCTGCAACCTCTATAGAAAATCTGAAGTTTTTTATTACTATCAAGATGAAGAAAAATATGTTGTTGAATGCAACCATCATTGAACCTTGAGCTATCACATTAGTGGATGCAGCTGAAATCTCGAACCAGTGGAATTAGTAACCTAGTGGAATCATCATATAAACAAAGTGGAGTCACCAGGTGAAGAAATTGAAACCAATATCATATGTCTGCTCCTTGTTCACCAACAACGAATAGATCTAGTCAACTATCGTTCTCTAGGGATAGATCTCTTTGTTACTTTGCTCCCCAAAAATGACACCAAATCTTGTATATGTTTCTTGAAGATAGTTCTTGGTTGTGAAACTCACTCAGGAACCAACTTGACCAAACTTTAGTTTCAAGCTGACCCTCAAATCAGAGGGGGCTCCCTCAAGTGTTACAAGGCTTTTGTTAACGCTATTCACTGTCACTAAACAACAACCTATTGTAGGTCGTTGCTGGAATATCCAATCTCTTCTAAAAAATAAAGCCCTCTCTTACTAAAACTTAATCAAAGTGTCATCATCTAGTTCCAACATAAAAATATAGATTAAAGAATTTGGTGGAGGAATAAAAGAGAAATAAGATAATTAACTATTCATATTGAATATTAATCAACCAAATATAGTAGATGCATGTAAAATAATTCTACAACCAAACATATATACATTCAAGATATGATAGAAGGCAACAATTAAATGATGCAGAGGAGCTAATTTAAACAGATTGTCAATTAGCTAATCTCAGTGTATATGATAACTTTGCAGCGGGCTGTCAGGGAGGTTGATACTCAAACCTAGCCTTGCCATAACTCGTATGTTAACTTGAACATATGAAAAAGTAGATTATGAAATAACAGAGAAATACATACATGAGAAACTATTTTTGTCACGAAACTAAAGCCAAAATACTTCAGTTAAAATTTTTGTAATAAAAGTCTTTAGAAAAATGGCAAAGTTTTGGCATCAAAAGGCAACCCTTTTACAATGAAAACGAAACAATATATAGGAAAACATCTTCCTCAAATTGTCACTAGTTTATATGAAACAAATCCTATCAAATAAACTAAAAATACAATATGCTGCAGAAAATCTGGAAATGACAGAAATTATTTTGCGTTTAAATCTAGGAGTGATCATTTTGTTTTTGATTCTTCTGCTAAGAAATCTAAAGATGTTTAAGATTTTTCACTGTAAATTTGGAAATGGTTGCTTGAGTGCTAATTTTGTTCCCTCAAATATGGAGTTCTTGAAGTTGTTCCTTAAGAATTTGTTAGTTGTCCATAAATCAGTTGTAATTTGCAATAATCGGGCGAATTTATCCTTTTTATAGAATTGATTAATCCCCTATCCTTTGATAAAATCCTTTGATGATCCAATTTATCTTAATTATCCTTCATGTGCTTAACTATTGTCGAGAAATTTGAAAATGATTTGGAAATCGTTGATTTTTTGTCACTCTTTAATTTTGAAAAATATAAATCTAAATTTTTTGAGAATAAGATATTTGATAAAAATATTTCCCAAAAATCTACAAAATCATATTTCCATATTTCCATTAATTTCACAAATGAAAACTCAACATATTTCCTTAAATTATTTTATCCTATAAAACCATTCATTGTTTGAAATCCATGTCTTGTTTTAACCTGTAAAACTTATCTTTTCCTCATGAATTTCACAAATCAAATCCCAAAATATTGCTATGTAAACCCATCCATGGTTTTGAAAACCATGCCCTGTAATACTTCTCCATTGTAGCATTTATTTGTTTATGAATTTCATAAATAGAATTTTCCAACATTTACCCAAAACCATCCATTGTTTTCATATTTAGTTTTGGCCACTTTTGGTATACTTATGAATGAATGAAACTTCATAAATAATTCTCATTTTTCTCTGGAAACCACCTATTGTTTTGCTTCCCATGGTTTTGAAAACCATTTCTCCAACTATGTTTGGTAAACTATGAAAATATCCTTTCATATCTCCTTTTTTTCTTTCTATAAAAATTTTGGATAAGAAATTATCCAAATTTTCTCTTCACGTACATTTTTCCTCTTTATAATTATTTTTCTCCTTATACCATAGAAAAAAAATTTATTTGTCTACTCTGTAAAATTTCATTTTCACCTCTGTAAAATTATTTCACAGGGAGGAAATCTCTTTATAACATTGGAATGATTTGTTTTTAAATGTACTTCTGAAACATGTATCTTCATTTTTACCTGCATGAGGATATATTTTGATTGTTGACCTAGCCTCCTCTTCCTTCAATCTTTCACCTGTAAGCTCATTTCAGAAAAAATACGACTATAAAGTCTTCCCTCCATTATCTCCTTCTGTACAGACTTTATAATATATAAATTTTCTTGCATACCTTAAAGACCAAGAGAAGGGGGGGGGGGGGGGGGGGGGGGGGCGGGTGGGTGCGGGGAATCAGTAATTAAGAAACTCTTTTTCTTTTTCTTATTATGCTTACAATCCCTTCTTATATTCTTTAACTTGTAAGAGCATTCATTCATAAAACAGTGAACTAACAATATTTTAGAGACATATATTCACACAACAATCACATGAGCAACACACATTTGACACAATTTTTTTCACGTGGAAAGCCAAAGGGAAAAAACCCACCAATTTGTTGTTTGTTTATGATGTAAAATAAACACCCACTTAATTACATTTGTTTGGCTATGAGTACCCACTCACAGGAGGCACTGACTCCCTTTGGTTAGCAAGCACCAACTTTCGAAGAGGCACCAACCTCTTTAGTATACAGGCACCAACGTGCCCTTTGGTTAGCAAGTACTAACTTGCCAAGAGGCACCAACCTCTTCAGTATGCAGACCCCAACCTACCCTTGCCACTGTTCTACTATTTCATACAATTTTCAAACTGAAAATAGAGGCATACAATCATACAAGTAAAATACCAATAAATGGTTGTTTGCAGATTCAACTTCTGCACTATGCCTTTATGCTCACTTGCAACAATCTCCTCTTTCGTTTTATAGTAGCACTTCCTCTATGCTCTACCTTCACTGTCTAGGCCTCTTCACTGACTTCTCTTCACCACTACCCTTGCGATTCTCCACACAACCCTCTCAATGCTCTATTAGACAGAGTCCTCTTGGGTGCTTCAACCTCCCTATCACTATATGCTTCACTCACAACACAAAACTCTCGCACATTTTATCAACTCCTCCTTCTTCTCCATTGTTGGTGATGGTTTTTGTTTCACTGAGAAACTCTGCGCAAGGCACTCTTTCCTTTCTGTCCTTTAGCTGCCCAACTATACTTAGGCATGGCTCCCCTTTCCTCTCTTGCATCTTCTGGTGGTTCCTTGTCATAGTACCCAAAATAGAGATGGACATTGCAGTTCTGCATAGGCTAGCTGTGTAGAGCTCCCATGATGATAAATTAATTCTTAGGTGACCTACAAACTTCTCCAAGAGTCCCAATCTCATTTATCGCTCCACAAATATTTTACAGATCACAGAGGTGAATGCTATGTTCTCATTTAATACACCCATTTGTGCATGCGAAGCAGTGTTGGCATTTTGGCTCAGGTGTGGCGCTATGATATAGGTGTTGTCCTTGATGGCAACTCTCTTTGATGACAGATCTCCGTTCAGACTACAAGAATGAAGAGAAATCTCATATACGCAGGTTTATTAAGTCAAAGTTGCGTATACACGCTGGTGATATGCATACTAAGTCGCGTATACGCAGTAGATCTATATACGAAGGCGCGTATACACGCAGATGCATGAACAGAAAAGGGCGTATATGTCGGGAAGTTTCCTTTTGGTCCATGGTAGTTAGTCCTCGGTACTTGTGCCCATGTCTTTGGACCAAAGTTCCTCGACAGACGTGTAGATCTCTAGTTTTGAAGTTGATGGTTTTGGATTTCTATGGTTTTGGCTCTTGGTATTGAGGAAGGCCTAAGGCTATATAAGGAGAAGAAGATCATTAGGCAAAATCATCTTTCGAAAAGGCTTGAATATCTGAAAAAGAAAGAGATATGATATGCAGGTTCTGGGTTGCTTGATCTAAGCTAAGGAGAGATCACATCGGTTGATGGAAGACTAGATCTAAGGATAGATTGGGATCTAATGGTTTGAAATGCACTATTATGATATGGTTGATTATGCGTATTTCTAGATCTGCATACTGTCGTAATGTTATGTTCTGGGTCTAACTGATGTCTGGTACAACTGCAAGTTGAGAGAATTTATTTTTAGATCTGTACGCAGGTTGGCTTCGGTAAAAGCGCGTGTATACGCGGGTTTCGCTCATTGAAGTAGCGTATATCTTTTGAAGCTTGATTTTTGGGTTTACAGTTGGGTCTGACTGTTATTGCAGAGTTCTGTAGTCTGCTCTGTGTTCTGGTAACTGGTGATTGACAGGGTTCAGTGGTTCAGTGATTCAAAGTTTGATGATGTTAGTATTGGTTGGTTTTATGCTTCAATGATCTGTTGAATTGTGGTCTTCAGATTGTAATGTTGTGCTTCAGGAATATCCAGTCTGAAAATGTATGAAAGGTGGTACCTGAAAGAAAGAAGATTGTAGGTCAGCACCTACGTACTAGTATCTTAGCTAGTACAAGAGCAAAGGGGGTTTGAGCTCCCTTCCAAGGAAGTTTGGAGAACGAGAGAAGGTTGTAGCCTGCGTACTGGTATAAGGTTGCACCAGTACAAAAAGATTGTAAACTGAAGTTTCATATTAAAGAAAGATAGAGACGACTTGTAGCAGGTGGTTTCACCCACATTGGGTTTCCACCTTATATCTTGGTGTTCATGTGTGTGGTTTCTGTGTGATCTGTTCTACTGCATCTGTTTACTCTTAATATGGTGAATAATGTCCTCATACACTTAACTGAAGATAAACTGACTGAATTATAAGATTTCTAGTTATACGCTGCTTTCTTTATACACAGTTGCGTGTACACGCTGGTTCACTTAACGAAAGTTGCGTATATGTTTCTGAGCATTGAAAAAGTTTTATAGTTCTGATAATACTGATTCACCCCCCCTCTCAGTATTATTTCCAACAATTGGTATCAGAGCAGGTCCTTCAGAGAAGCTTGATCGCTTGAAGGTAGATCGTTCATCATGAGCAACTACGAGAGAGAAGCATCAATCAGGCCACCCGTTTTCGATGGGACAAACTTCAATTATTGGAAGGTAAGAGTTACTGCATATCTTCAATCTCTTGGTACAGAAGTTTGGGACATTGTAGAAACAGGCTACGCTTTTCCTTCAGCTACTCCTACAGATGCAGCGGAGAAGAAGAAGTATGAAACAAATGCGAAAGCAGTCAGTACTCTATTAGGAAGTATATCCCAAACGGAATTCATGAAGGTAATGCACTTCAAATCCGCAAAAGAGATATGGGACAAAATGGTCACGAGCTATGAAGGAGATGAACAGGTAAAACGTGCTAAACTTCAAACTCTCAAGATTCAGTATGAGACTCTCAAGATGTATAATGATGAAAGTGTGGCTAATTATTTTCTTCGGGTAGATGAGATTGTTAATTGTATGAAAAATTTGGGTGAAGAAATAAAAGAGGCTACAGTAATTGAAAAGGTTCTAAGATCATTGTCCCCCAAATTTGAATCTAAAGTGTCTGCAATAGAAGAAAAGGAAAATCTCCGAATTCTCACTATGTCTCAGCTACATGGAATTCTAACTGCTTATGAAATGAGAAAGGGAGGTCCATCAGATAGAAGGGAAGCTGCTTTCAAGGCATCAGGCAAAGAAGATTATTATGAAGCAAGCCATGTTCTAGAAGAAGAGGAAGAAGAATCAAATTTTGTCAGAAATCTTCAAAGGGGTTCTGGAAGGTTCAGAGGTAAGCTACCTTTCAAATGCTTTGCTTGTGGAAGAGTAGGTCATTATGCTGCAAAATGTCCTTATAAGGATAAAGGAAAGGAACCTGCTAGATGGAACAAGAAACAAAGTACAAATAAGAAAAGCTACTACACCCATGAAGATAGTGATGGTTTATCAAACAGTGATGAAGATGAACAAGGTAATAAATATAAGTTGTTAATGGCATTTGAAGATGATGATTATATGGATGCTGTAGATGTGGATAACCTTTATGATGAAATTACTAGACTCAAGAGGTGTATAGAAGAAAAGAATGTGATCATTGATACTTTACAATTTCAAATTGATGAAAGGGAAAAACATCTTGAAAAATTAGAAGGTGAAATTGTTGGTCTTAGAAAAGAGATTGAGAAAACAAAAGCTATTAATCTCAAATTTGTTAAAGGATCTGAAACCTTGGATGAGATTATCAATTTGCAGCGATCTCCTCTGATCAAGACAGGTCTAGGATATAATGGAGAAACATCTCAAGCCTCTACCTCTAAAAGTTATCTTGATGCAGCAAGAAAGAATGAGCAAGAGCACAATGAAGACCATCAGGTAAAGCAGGGACGAATTGCAAACAGAAACTACCAGGGGCAATCCATCTTAAGGACAAACAGAAGCTACAATCAGCCACAGGTAAAATCTTCCAAATTTACTCCAAGAATGAATGTGAATAGAAGCTACAATCGGGTGGATGATAGATCTGATTATCGCAGAAGTTTCTTTAATGGTCAATGCTTTTCTTGCCATAACTTCGGTCACAAAGCAGCTCAGTGTGTTGCCTACAAGACAATCATGACTAGAGAAGCTCAAAAGCAAGGGAGAATGACTGAAACCATGAAAAGGACTTATAACAACTTTTCGGTTCTTGAAAATGAAGTTGAATGCTCTATTTGTAACAACTTCGGTCATGAAGACTCTGAATGCAGGAGCAGGTTCCGGAAGACAACTCAACAAACCTCAAATGTCAGAACATGGAGAATAAAGGAACCGCAACCAGAAAGATGTGGGATAGCCTTTTATGCAGAAGGTCAAGAAAGTCTATGGTACATTGACAGCGGATGTTCGAAGCATATGACAGGGGACAAAGAAAAGCTTGAGTCATATACTGCATTAGAAAAGGGGAAGAAAGTCTCTTTTGGAAACGATATCTCTGCAGCCATAAAAGGAAAAGGTGTTGCTCCATTGAAAGAGAAGGTCAAAGCAGGAAATGTTTTATATGTTGATGGATTGAAGCATAATCTTCTGAGTGTCAGTCAGATGTGCGATCAAGGAACAGAGGTAACATTTAGATCAAATGGATGTTGTGTTCGCGATCTTGATACAGGTAAAACAGTGCTCAAGGGAAGAAGGACTCCAAATAATCTATATATCTTTGAGGAAAGACAACAATGCTACTTGAGCAAGGATGATGAACATTGGCTATGGCATCGAAGGTTGGGGCATCTAAGCTTTTCACAAATAAGAAAAGCATGCAAATATCAGGGAGTTCGTGGTCTTCCAGATATCAAAATTCCAGACAACACCATATGCAAATCTTGTCAGTTTGGAAAGCAAACCAGAACTAACTTTCCAGAGAAGGAAGGATCAGCTAGCATGCCTCTTGAGCTAGTCCATACAGATGTATGTGGTCCATTTAGGAAAAGGACACCTCGAGGAGAAGAATATCTGATATTATTCATTGATGATTTCTCAAGGTTTGTTTGGTTAGGGCTTATGAAGCACAAAGATGAAGCATTCGAAAAATTCAAATCCTTCAAAGCATTGGTTGAAAATGAATCAGGACACAAGATTAAGTGCCTCAGATCTGACAGAGGTGGGGAGTTCACCTCAAATGAATTTTTCGATTTCTGTGACGAACATGGGATAAGAAGAGAATTCTCTACAGCTAGAACTCCTCAGCAAAATGGGGTTGTGGAAAGAATGAATAGAACTATCCAACAAATGGCTCGTGCTATGCTCGATGAATCAGGTACTCCTGCAACCTTCTGGGGTGAAGCTGCACATGCTGCTGTTATTATTCTTAACAAAACAAATGTCCGAGTAAACAGCACTCAAACACCTCATGAGCTCTGGAGTGGTAAGACTCCTTCGGTGAAGCACTTCAAAATCTTTGGGAGCAAATGTTATATTAAGAATACTGATGAGCAACTTGGAAAACTTTAACCAAGAGAAGATGAAGGTATTCTTCTTGGTTATTCTCCATATAGTAAAGCATACAAATGCTACAATAAAAGACTTGGGAGAATTGTGGATAGCATTGATGTAGTGGTTGATGAGAAGGGATACATTCCTAGGCAAATTCATCGTGAAGACATTGAAGAAGATGAAGACTATCCTCAAAGGCAGAATGATGAAGAAGAAGAACCTCAAGAAGAGGAAGAACCTCAAGAAGAACCAGAGGAGCAGACAAGAATAGAAGAGAAGACTCCATCCAGATATGTTCAAAAGAATCATCCAGAATCTCAGATTGTGGGGCAGAAAGAAGCAGGAATACAAACAAGAAGAACACTTGCAGAAGCTTCAAGCTATTTAGCGTTACTATCTTCCACTGAACCACAAAATGTGAAAGAAGCATGCAAAGATGAATGTTGGGTCAAAGCAATGGATGAAGAACTTGAGCAGATAGAAAAGAACAACACTTGGGAACTGGTCCCTAGACCAAAAGATAAGAATGTCATAGGGACAAAATGGGTCTTCAAAAATAAACTGAATGAAAATGGAGAAGTAATTAGAAACAAGGCCAGACTTGTTTGTAAAGGGTATGCGCAGCAAGAAGGAATAGATTTTGAAGAGACCTTTGCTCCTGTAGCAAGACTTGAGGCCATCCGAATGTTCCTTGCTCTCTCAAGCTTTCAAAATTTCAAGGTATTTCAAATGGACGTGAAATCAGCTTTTCTGAATGGAGACTTAGAAGAAGAAGTATATATTGAGCAGCCAGATGGTTTCATTCTTGGGAATGATCCAAACCTTGTATGCAGATTGAAAAAGGCTCTCTATGGACTCAAACAAGCTCCAAGGGCTTGGTACTATCGGTTGGACAAATATCTTCACCAACAAGGCTTTTCAAAAGGATCAGCAGATAGCAATCTCTATATAAAAGTTGAAAATAACAAATTGCTAATTCTTGTTGTTTATGTAGATGATATTATCTTTGGCAGCAATGAAGAGACTATGAGTCAAAACTTTGCCTTGGTTATGCAGAAAGAATTTGAAATGTCACTACTTGGAGAATTGACATATTTTCTTGGATTGCAAATCCAACAAAATGAAGGAGGTATCTTCTTGTCTCAAACCAAATACCTCAAGCAGATCTTGAAGAAGTATGGCATGGAAGAGTCAAAGCCAGTATGTACACCCATGGTTACAGGATGCAGCCTCAGTGCAAATGATGAATCAGCAGCTGTTCACCAACCCACTTATAGATCCATGATTGGGAGCTTGCTTTATTTGACAGGTACCCGACCAGATATTACACATGCAGTAGGAATTGTTGGAAGATTTCAAGCCAACCCAAAGGAAACTCATCTTCAGGCAGTCAAAAGAATCTTCAAGTATCTTCAAGGGACCCAAAACTATGGCTTATGGTATCCTAGAAATACAGATCTCACTCTTCATGCTTACACAGATGCAGATTGGGCTGGAAGTGTGGATGATAGGAAAAGCACAAGTGGTGGTGCCTTCTTCATGGGTTCCAGATTAGTATCATGGTTCAACAAGAAACAGAGTTCGATTGCCTTATCTACAGCTGAAGCAGAATATGTGGCTGCGGCATCTTGTTGCACACAACTTCTTTGGATGATGCAGACCTTGCAGGACTTTCAAATCACTTGCACTCCACCAGTATCTATCTTATGTGACAATACAAGTGCAATCAACATTTCAAAGAATCCAGTCATGCATTCAAAGACCAAGCACATACCAATCAAGTACCATTTTCTTCGGGAGCAAGTGCTTGAGCAGAAGGTCAAGTTGGAGTATGTTCCTTCTAAGGAACAAGTTGCTGATATTCTCACAAAACCACTACCCAGGGAAACTTTTGAATATCTCAGACAAAAGCTGGGAGTAGTTGATGCTTCATCCTGCTGTTGAAGCATGTTTGTTCTATAGAAAAGTTGGTATACGCAGGTTACGTAAAGGATATCCGCGTATATACGCATATTGGTGCGGGGTAAGTCGCGTGTATGTTGTACGCTTGTTGCAGAAAGTATATCCGCGTACATACGCTGGTTTATGCAGGAGAAATCGCGTATATGGAGTTCTGAACAGCAAGGGCAAACTCTGGTTTGAAAAGGTCTGAGATGGGTTCATCAGACTCAGTTTCAGGGGGTGCAGTAGGCACACGTTCAAGGGGAGCAGCTTAAAAGTCTCATAAAGCATTGTTGGCATTTAGATGTTTTGGTTGTTGGTTTCAGGAGAAGGAGCTCAGAAAGAAATCCTGGTTGCTGATCTAAAAGATGTTTATCAGATGCTGCTGGTGACTTTCATAAGTCTTGGTCTAGATCTGTTGTCTCTATGTCATGTCTCTCTTTTGTGATATCTCTTTTATGGTATCAAAGCTCTTTTATGGTGTCAAGGTCATGTAATGACCTATGTTGGTTTCCCCACTATGCCTGGGATGAATGATGTAATATAATTGATTGTTTCTGATGTGTCCCCTCTTGGTAGGGAGTATGGATGTATGTATTAAGTCTTTTGGTGATAGGAAGGTCCCTTATGGTGTATAAGTCTTGGTTCTTGTTGAAGAACATCTTTTGCAGATCTGGCCTACAGTCAGGGGGAGCATGTTTCAGCATAGCCAAGCAGAGGTATCAGCATGTACTCAGGGGGAGCACAGCCCTTTGCCCTTGATGACAAAGGGGGAGAATGATTCTAAGGATCTGAAGGTTGCCATCAAGTCCAAAGGGGGAGATTGTTGGCATTTTGGCTCAGGTGTGGCGCTATGATACAGGTGTTGTCCTTGATGGCAACTCTCTTTGATGAAGAGAAATCTCATATACGCAGGTTTATTAAGTCAAAGTTGCGTATACACGCTGGTGATATGCATAATAAGTCGCGTATACGCAGTAGATCTATATACGAAGGCGCGTATACACGCAGATGCATGAACAGAAAAGGGCGTATATGTCGGGAAGTTTCCTTTTGGTCCATGGTAGTTAGTCCTCGGTACTTGTGCCCATGTCTTTGGACCAAAGTTCCTCGACAGACGTGTAGATCTCTAGTTTTGAAGTTGATGGTTTTGGATTTCTATGGTTTTGGCTCTTGGTATTGAGGAAGGCCTAAGGCTATATAAGGAGAAGAAGATCATTAGGCAAAATCATCTTTCGAAAAGGCTTGAATATCTGAAAAAGAAAGAGATCTGATATGCAGGTTCTGGGTTGCTTGATCTAAGCTAAGGAGAGATCACATCGGTTGATGGAAGACTAGATCTAAGGATAGATTGGGATCTAATGGTTTGAAATGCACTATTATGATATGGTTGATTATGCGTATTTCTAGATCTGCATACTGTCGCAATGTTATGTTCTGGGTCTAATTGATGTCTGGTACAACTGCAAGTTGAGAGAATTTATTTTTAGATCTGTACGCAGGTTGGCTTCGGTAAAAGCGCATGTATACGCGGGTTTCGCTCATTGAAGTAGCGTATATCTTTTGAAGCTTGATTTTTGGGTTTACAGTTGGGTCTGACTATTATTGCAGAGTTCTGTAGTCTGCTCTGTGTTCTGGTAACTGGTGATTGACAAGGTTCAGTGGTTCAGTGATTCAAAGTTTGATGATGCTAGTATTGGTTGGTTTTATGCTTCAATGATCTGTTGAATTGTGGTCTTCAGATTGTAATGTTGTGCTTCAGGAATATCCAGTCTGAAAATGTATGAAAGGTGGTACCTGAAAGAAAGAAGATTGTAGGTCAGCACCTACGTACTAGTATCTTAGCTAGTACAAGAGCAAAGGGGGTTTGAGCTCCCTTCCAAGGAAGTTTGGAGAACGAGAGAAGGTTGTAGCCTTCTGCAGGTTGTAGCCTGCGTACTGGTATAAGGCTGCACCAGTACAAAAAGATTGTAAACTGAAGTTTCATATTAAAGAAAGATAGAGACGACTTGCAGCAGGTGGTTTTCACCCACATTGGGTTTCCACCTTATATCTTGGTGTTCATGTGTGTGGTTTCTGTGTGATCTGTTCTACTGCATCTGTTTACTCTTAATATGGTGAATAATGTCCTCATACACTTAACTGAAGATAAACTGACTGAATTATAAGATTTCTAGTTATACGCTGCTTTCTTTATACACAGTTGCGTGTACACGCTGGTTCACTTAACGAAAGTAGCATATATGTTTCTGAGCATTGAAAAAGTTTTATAGTTCTGATAATACTGATTCACCCCCCTCTCAGTATTATTTCCAACAAGCAGTCTGCAAGTTTAGCCCCTTTCAATCTACCAACTCCTTTGTTCTTGCATTCAGTTTCATAGTTGTCGACCCATACGCCTTTAATTATTTGTACCGTATATCAGATACACTTCATATCACAACTTCACAGTGGTGTAGTGTTCCGATACTCCTATGTCGTTGAGCTCCTTGAGCATTTCTCCTCCATGGGACCGAGGGTTGTTACCTGCAACTCAACATTAAGGTGCTAAGGTGGTGTTTTCCTACAAGGGGCCATTATTCCTTTTTTAACTACTATGTGCCCTTGGTTTTCTGAACTCTCACAATCATGTGCCAACCCAATATTAGAAGTCCCCTTTATCGGAACTTTTCCAAACTCCAACTATTCTAGAGTTTTGACATCTTCAACCTCCAATATGCCGACCTCTAATATGACATCATCATTCCACGTGGAGACTCCTTAGAGGTGACACATTATTGGGCGCAAATAAGGTGTCTTTTAGAACTCTTAAATGCCTCACATTAATTATCAACCTGGGTAAGTCTTTTTGTTTCAAGAGTGTACACAATATGTGCAAGTGATGTAAATTGTTGAATCTACAGAGAGTAATACTTTAAAATAACTTATTGATTTCAATACAAGAGTAAACGGATCAAACCATAAACTACCAACTTGTAACTTCAAGGAAATTAACTTATTCAAACATCAAAACTCAATCTTAATCAAAACCAAACTCAATATTAATCTAACTGCAATTACATCAACTGAGTGCACTGTAGCGATAACAAAGCTCTTTCAGCTGAATCTAGACTTATGCATAAAAGTGATAAAATTGATTTAATAAATAAGACTCTCACTTTCAATTAACAAGAAATGATTCTTATCTAATAATTAAATCAATCTATGACATTAAATAAATGAAACCAATCAATAGGAATAAGAACTAATGCAATGGATACACAAAATCAATTTTGGTGAAAGTAAATCAATCGTAAAGCTACAAATGGAGTAATTAAACTTGTAGTAAAATAAAGGTAAAAGTATAACACAAGGAACAATAGTGAAATCCACCAGTGACCGGGCCCAAGCCGCCAGTGATTACTGCTTGTTTACTTCAGACTATTGGGAATAAACAGCAACATGAATTATATATTATTCATCAAATCCAAATGTCATTACAGCACAATGTCTCCTTCAGAATAACATTTTGTGTATTAAAATTACAACTGAGGTGAAAAATGAAAAGTTTCCTTCCCTATTCTATTCGTCTTTCCCCTCTTATAGTCAAAGAGGAAAAGAGATAAATGTGATTCCTCGGGATCAGGAGATCCTGAGGAATTCATAACCAAATACTATTATCAGACAGTCTTCTATCTTGCTTTGATCCTCCTGATTCGCTTCTTGATTTGACCGCACAAGACATGCGTTGTTTTCTCTGTTTAGCCCTTGATGTTCAATAGTTTGAACAATAGTTGTTCCATTCACAAATTTCTACATAAAAAGTAACGAAAGTTAGTTTTGATAGCCAAATCGCATAAAAAACAGTTTCATTCATTTTCTATCGAAATCTTATCAAAACCTTGTTACATCATGGCACAAATGCATAAAAAGGAGGAAAAAGATAGTGTAATCGAGAGTAAATTTATACCTATTGCACGACCCAACATACTCCCCTGCTTACCTTGTTTCACATCCTCGTGAACATAAATAGTTATTATGTAATGCAGTTAAAGAGTAAGAAGGAAAGACTTTTTCTTTATCTAACCTAAAACCGTGCTTTTGTATTAAATCTGCAAAGGCTATCCCTTCATGACCTTCAGGCAACTCATAATCAGAACGGTATCCTTCAGGTGGGTACCAAATAATAGGACTCCTAAATCGACATCCTAGCCAATATGGTCCTTCCCTCAAGATAATATTACTATAAGTGACAAAACAGCCTACGACAGCTTTAAAATTCCTGTAATTAAATGGTTCTCTGTCCTTGACATTATTGGTTGAGACTGTCCATCTCTGTTTGGATGCAAGCAAGGATCTTTCCTAAATGGATAAGAAATATGCCCTTCCTGTTTGCACAATTTCTTTATGTATGGGCCCCAAAATCTTAGTTACACCCTCCTGTGTCATGAGCCTTTTGTGTCTAACAAAAATTTGCAAGGGGTGTGTAGGTTCACTCCTTACCCACAAATATAGTCCATGTTCTTTTCTTTGAAAGGAATTATAAACCTTAGACCACTTGAGTTGGTTTGCAACAAAAGAAATAAAGGCCTGGAACTGAATGTCCCCAACAAAAGGGCTAGGATTATTATCCACCTCCCCTTCTAATACAAAATTATGCAAATAAAATTCATAGAGAAGACGTTGGACTTTTATCCCATGCTCCTTACAACAATTTATAAATTCGTCAGTTGTCTTTAATTCAACTAACTTTCCGGCCTTAACAGCTTTAATCTTCAACAACAAATATCTTTCTAATAAAAATAGAGCATAATTTGTGGCAGGAGACCTGCAAGATAAGACATCAGAGTATAAAGAGAAAATAGCATCGATCTGGCCCACGACCTTATCTAGCTTGGTTTTTACTTTCCTCTGCTTTTCTTCCTCCTGCTTGAACTTATCAAAAGTTTCATTCTCAATTATGGTCAATTCTCTACATTTCTTTTGCAACTCCTGATACTTTTGCAGAGGAACTGTCTCCTTCTGACATTTCTCTAAAGCAAGCTGGGCTTGTTCCAACTCCTCTTGTAACTCTAAAAGAATATGATCACTGAGATGGAGCATTATTGATTATTTCTTCTGTATGGGTGCTTTTGTTGTGAGAGGGTAAACCCTTGGTTTGAGTAGACTTATTCATCAAATCTATGTGAAAGCTTGTTTGTGTGACCACCATCTGAGTAGAAATAGGTTCGGTTTGGGTTTCTATTGCCCTACCTTCACATATTTCTGTTTGTGTGGTGACAGTGACTAACTCAGTAGTAGTGCTCTGAGCTTCCCTATTTGCAGTCTCTTTCAATTTCCGACGTAGCTGCTTAACCATCTTCTGGAGCTTTTTGTATTTCTTTCTCAGCTTCCTTAACTTTGTTTCAGCTACTCGCTTCTTCTGAGGAGCATCCTTTATAGAAACAGGTTTATCAATACCCTCTATATCTAAAGGTTCTTGGTGCTCATCTTGGCTATGTTCCAATATAACCGTGTCACCTGACTGGTTATCAGATTCATGCATTATTTCTGTGTCCACTTCCTCTTCCTGGTGTGCAGCTTCTGGGGAAGGCAAAATTTCTATGTGACCAGAATCTTTTGAGGATTGAGCTTTGTTCAAATTCTAGTCAAGTGATCCTCCAGGTTGCATATATGCATTCAAATTTTCAAGAACCTGGGCCATCCCTTCCTCAAAGTCCTGCAAGAAATTATCTTGGGGGCTCATAGGTGGTGTTTGAGAAGGCCCTGCTTCATTTTCTGGTTCATCATCATTTTGAAAAGAATGTTGTGTTTCCCCTTGTTCTGGGTCAGAATTGCATTCTTCCTTGGGTTCTGATTCAAAATTAGGTTCTTCCTCTTGTTCTGGTTCAGAATTGGGTTCCTTCTCTTGTTCAGGTTCAGAGTTGGGTTCCTCCTCCTGTTCATGTTCAGAATTAGGTTCTTCCTCTTGTTCTGCTTCAAAATTACCTTCTTCCTCTGGTTCTAGTTCAGAGTCCTGTACAATAATTGGACTAGATGGTTCTGTTGGTCGTTCGGCACTACCCTGAGGATCTACGAAAGTCCTCTGAACTGGGTTTAGCCTCACTGAATGCCTGCACTTATGGGGTCCTATTGCTATATGAGCAGTTTGTTTCCTCTTTGGAACAGGGTTCTGCTGTTCAATTTCCATGGTTGCAGGGGTTTGGACTACAGGGTTTGTCCCTATCTCTAGCGGTGCTATAAAATTATCCCAAATTAAATTTTGTTGGGCAAGACTGTGACTAACAATCAGTCTGATCAAACCATGATGACTAACTACAGTCTCAGGATGTCTAGCCCATCTTATTCTATCAGCTGTGTCATGCAATAATGAATTTAAGAAAAATGGTAAATTGACAATAAGCTTCTACTTTAAAATGGCTAAGAGTTTAAGTTGTCGTGGTTTTACCACATCCCGTCGACCATCACAAGTGATGTACTTCTGGACGACACTTGCCAATTCGTGCCATGGTTCTCCCAAAGAGGACGGTTGAATGCCCTTGCCTTTTCATGTTAATTCCTCGCCTGTGTCTTTGAAAATATCCACCATGTCATGAAACATTATGTGCTTTTTAGGCCATACTGCTCCTTCTGCCGACAGCATGGAAACTTCAACTATCACAACCTTTGATACTATTATTCTTATGCCTTTTACTATGGACTGCCCATTCTGTAAGTGTTGTAAAAATTTGATAGCGATTTCTTCGCTAGGGGTTTGAAGTCTGGTGAAATATGATATCCATCCCAACGCACCAGAATTTCCCTGGCTCTGTCAGAAATCTCCAACACTAAGGGTTCTCGGCGAACTAATTTTCCACCCATAATGCTCGGATCTTCCAATATTCACCCTACAATTTCAAAGATTAACACAGCAGAAAAATGCAGCAGAGAACAACAATTGCTTTGGTAAAAATGGAACAACAAGTGGACGTAACAACTAAATTCCATAATGTCAAGCGAAATGTCCATGATAATTAATAATATTACTTCTCGGACTATCATACTGCCACACGTCATTTGATCATGGGATATCATAGCAACATATCAAGTTCAATAAGCGGAATAAATATAGTGCATGCAAAGGCATAATGGAAATCCTTCCCCCTCCTTAAAAAGAGAGGTCGCCTACGACCGAGTAGACAGGGAAAGGGTTATTCTGATGGCAAGGCAAGGGAGTGAATAGTATGGTAGTAAATGAAACATAAGTATGCATGTCAATGATAGGACGGCAAGAGGTATGGTTATAATGAGAGCAGAGTGTGTAAAGATAGTTATGAATAAGAGATAGGACGCTTTGAATTGATGATAAGTTATGCGAGAAAGAAAAGGACAACAATATGCCAAAAAGGTACTCTGCTGACAGTATTCTAGCCGAGAATGATACGATTGATCGAAAGACAATATCTCATGCATAAAGGTTCTAAACAGGGAAAAATTAAGGAAATAATTTCTCCGATAAAAGAAAGAATAAGAGGAGGGTATTATAGTGATAATTGATGATAAGATATAACTTCAATACCATAAGCAGAGCCTCTGCTGCCAGCAGGCGTCCATAGCCTTGGCAGGGTTGCTTTTTAACCCATATGAGCAAGGATCCTCAATTTATAAATAGAGAATTCCAGTGTTGTTCTACAAGAGAGATCAGTGTGCTAGCGTGGTAACTAGATAACCACACTGCCATTCACTGGGATGTAGCAAAAGTGATCAGGACGGCTAGTGATGAGACCTCCTGTTCCAAGGACAATTTGGCTATCCAATGGATCATAACCCTGGTGTGGTGGCCATAATGGGCATGTCACTTTGCTACATCCTTATGAACATGGTAGGCTAGCTCGTAATGAGACCCCCTATCCTCCATCTGAAAACAAAATTTTGCTGTTATTACACATTTTTATGATAAATAGAGGGAGGCTCAATACTCCTTAAGAGCAGGGATGGTGGAAGAAGTTGAATATGTCAATAGAAAAAGTATACCCATAGTCTTATTTGTTATAGACAGAGAAGATTATAACCAGGAAGGGTGGAACTAGCATGGTGTTAAGATGATCAATCAGTATCATGTACAGCAGAAAACGATGCAGTAAAGTGGTATATAAATAACTATGTCCCTTTTCTTGAAAAGAATCTATCATCAAGAAGTTGTCCTGTTAAAGATCATAACATTAATGATGTTAACTCCCTTCAATAGAATCCATAAATTCTTGTCCTCATAAAAGTAGTGTACTTCATGCCATGAAAAGAAAACAAACTGAAAAACAAAAGAAAAATGGGGTTGAGGTAAGCGAAGAGTAATCACATAAAAGAAAGAATTTTTCTGTTTAATTGGGTTGAACAACAACTGTTCAAAATATTGAACAACAGCTGTTCAATTAAATGGTAAACAACGCAAAAAGAAAAAGAGGTGTTGTTCACTAGATTGAACAACAACTGTTCAATTAAATGAACAACAAAACACACAAAAAGAAAGTAGGTGTTGTTCAATAGATTGAATAGCATTTGTTCAATTAAATTAAAATCAAACACGCAAAACGAAAAGAAGCATTGTTCAGTGGATTGAACAGCAGTTGTTCAATTAAATGAACAACAAACACGCAAAACGAAAAGAAATGTTGTTCAATAGATTAAATAGCACCTGTTCAATTAAATGAACAACAAACACACAAAAAGAAAAAAGTGTTGTTCAATAGATTGAACAACGACTATTCAATAGATTGAACAACAACTGTTTGATAGATTGAACAACAACTGTTCAATAGATTGAACAACAGCTGTTCAATTAAATGAAAAACAAACACGCAAAACGAAAAGAAATGTTGTTCAATAGATTGAACAACAACTGTTCAATTAAATGAACAACGAACACGCAGAGCAAAAAAAAGTGTTGTTCAATAGATTGAACAACGACTGTTCAATAGATTGAACAGTAGCTGTTCAATTAAATGAACATCAAAACAACCCGAAGAAAGAAAGTGTTGTTCAATAGATTGAACAACAACTGTTCAATAAATTGAAAAGCAAAACGACGAAAATCAAGAAAGTGTTGTTCAATAGATTGAATAGCAGCTGTTCAATAAATTGAACAAGAAAACAAGCAAAGAAAAAGAAAAAGAAAAAGAAAATCAGCAATCATGTTTACACATTTTATAGAGAAGAAGTAAATTTTATAAAGATGAAGCTATTGAAGGATTTCCTTCTGCAGATAAGACTTGCATGGTGGGGTCTTCACATATCTGCTGATAGAAAAATCATCTAGTAAGCGGTTTTTGGTAGAGGCGCACCTGATGCCCGTTGGATTTAAAAGAAGAACCAGACCCATCGATAGTGGCCAATGTAAGAGTGCCATTGTCATGCATTTTATTTATTTCAAACGGGCCTAACCACCTAGTCTGCAGTTTGCTAGGGAAGTCTTGAAACTTGGAGTCATAAAGAAGTGCCTAGTTGCCCTCATGAAATGTCTTTTTCTTAATCATGGCATTGTGCCATTTGGCTCTTTGCTGTTGAATGAGTGCAGTATGTTGTAGAGCCAATAGCCAAATTTCATCTAATTCATTCATCTATTGTAACCTGTTAACTTGGGCTTCAGTTAAATCCAGTCCCACTTCCTGGGCTGTTCTCAGTGTTTGTATTTCAAATTCTATGGGAAAAATGGGTTCCTTACCAAATACCAGTTGATATGGAGAGTATCCAGTAGTGTTTCTCCAAGTTGTGTGATACACCCACAAGGCCTCTGGCAGTCGAGCAGTCCAGTCTTGTCGATGTGATGAGACTGTCTTTGTTAGAATAACTTCGATAACTTTGTTGGTGCTCTCCACCTTCCCGTTCGCCTGTGGGTGATACGGAGAAGTAATTCTGTGTGTGATGTGATGATTCTTCAGTGTAGCAGCGATCTTGTGACCCACGAATTGTGGCCCCCCATTAGTAATTACTTCTCTAGGTAAGCCATACCACACAAAAATTTCGAAAAGAAAATTAATAACAGTTTCCTATGTTTCTCTTGGTAACGCTACTGCTTCTGTTGACACCTAATCCTCATGATTGGGTGAATTTATGTAAATAGATAAATAAGTAATATGAACAGTCATTGGGAGATGAACTGATCAGTCTCTCCCTCATGTATATAATGAAGACCTACTTGATGGAATAATACATACGAATCATTTTTGCCTTGAGGAGTTACTGCCTGGCTTGATATGGTATCAGAGCCAACTCCTTTTTTTAGCTTTTATGCCCTTTGTAACTCCCTATTCTGCTCCTCTGCTCCAATGCTCTCCATTCAAAAGAGCTGTCCATTCAAAGCGTTGTCTCTCCATTCAAAAACACTGCCTATTCATAAACATTGGTAGCCTGAACATTTCCATTCAAAGCGCTATCTCTCCATTCAAAAATGTTGTTTGTTCATAAACATTTGTAGCCTGAACGCTGCCATTCAAAGCGCTGTCTCTCCATTAAAAAACGATGTTTGTTCATAAACGTTGGTAGCCTAAACGCTGCTCCACGCATGACCTGCTCCATGAACGCTACTCCATGTACTGTCCTCGGCCCTCGTGCAGTGAGCGATTTTGAATAACGCTGGTGTGGTGAGCCATGGTGAAGAACGTGGCAACCGCAGTGGGAGACGAACCCACGAACACTGGTGTGGTGAGCCTTTCAACTGTTTGAATAACGCTGTGTTGAACTATTGTTTTTTTCCATGTAAAATAATTCAAGTTCTCAGCGTTTATGGCGATGCGAGTGTGTCTGTATGTCACAAGGTGCCACTTTATTCATTGCCTGAATCTCAACAATACGAACGGACATGAATTCAATTTGCTGGCAAGCGTGGACGACTTTGTGGTGTGGGTAAACCCCTTTTACATTGCACATGCTGTAGATGGAATCAGGAAGATCATTTTGTTTTCAATGTTGAAACGACCAGTGTACTTACGTCACTCAGTTGGTTCTTAATGCTATTATTAAGGCAAAAGCTTGATAATGTGCGACCTATGTTGGAAGACGAAGAGGAATTTGGTGAATTCAATGCTCATATGAGTGGCTATGCCTTCAGCTGCTTTTAATGTATTATATCAGTAACAGGTTTGAAACTTAAAAACTTATAAACATGTGTGAAAGGTAATTAGTTGGTTCTTGTAAGTACAATGGGCATAGTAAGTGGTCATATAGAAAGCAAAAAAAAAAATTACCACCAGAAGCACAAGTTTACTATATATTGGCAGAAGTATTTTTCTATCAGCATAAGTAATTTTTTTACAAAATGCATTCAATCATATCCATGGTGGGAATAATTCTCACTGGCAAGGAGAACTATCCTAAATGGTCCCGGATGATAAAACACACCCTCATTTTCATTGAGTTGTGGAAAGGAGTGTGTGTCGGAGACAGAGACAATGAACCAGTACAACCTACCTCAGACAAAGAGCTCGTGATTTGGGAAAACAAGAACATGAAAGCTTACGCATTAATCACAACATCTGTAAATGAAGAGGTGAGTTGCCATATTTCGTCATATTCAACTGCCTTTGAAGCCTTAAAAAAGCTGAAAGAACTCTATGACTCACATTCTGCACTTGAAGTTGTTCAACTCATGATTAAACTCTTCACTATTGAATTGCAAAATAATGATCCTCTTGCTCTTGCATCTGAAGTAAAGTCTATAAAGCATGATATCAAATCCACTAACATTGAATTGGATATTCCTCTTATAGCTTTTCTCAAGGCACTTTATCCTACTTACTCCAATTATCTTGAGTCAGTGCAAGCAAATGGAAATCTCAAAGATATCACCTTTGACTCTCTTGTGAAAAAGTTTGCTGAAAGAGAGAAAGATTTTGGAAAGAAGACAACCCTTGAATCTTCTGAAGAGGTTGTGTGCCTTGCTCATAAAGAAAAGCATCCTACGCAAGATTCTTCAAGAGGAAGAGGTGGTCGAAGAGGAAGAGGAAGATATTTGAGAGGCAGGGGGGGTAGACATTCTCAAGGAGAAAAGGCAGATTTGCACTGCATTCGTTACAAAAGAAATGGATCACATGATCCATGGGACAAAATTGAGCAGAAAAGAAACCAATAGAAAGGTAAAACTGATGAGATAGACAAAGGTAAAGCACCTGAATCCGCTCACTATGTTGTGGCACAATGTAATATTAGAGTAAATGAAGATTTATTTAATGCTTCACTAGCTTCTTGGAAAAATGATTGGTTGCTTGATTTAGGAGCAACCTGCCACATGACTCATAGAAAATATTTTTTTGAAGAATTTACTGACAATGTTGATGGAGCAGTATACTTTGTAGACCAATCAAAAATCAAGCCATCATGTCTTGGTACAATTAGGCTTAAATTGCCTGGTCTTCCAGACTTTCTTCTGCATCATGTTCTATATCTCCCACAGCTGAACAAAAACTTCCTGTCCTTGGTCCACATTCGCCAGCAAGGTCACTCCATTCATATGTTTGATGGCAAGCTTGAGGTGAGAAAAGCATCTGACCACTCACTTGTCATGAGGGGAATAGAAGAAGAAAGGCTTCTGAAGCTGCAAGGAACCTCTGCTCGTGCACAACATTTCTCATACAATTCTCATCATGAAGAAGGTACACTTCCATCAAGTTTATTATGGCATGCTAGATTTGGACATTTGAACTATGACAGTCTCCGCTTGTTGAAGAAAAATGGTGTTGTTGGTTTGCCTACAATTCCTAGGAAACTTAAGCAATGTGATGCTTGCATCCTAAGAAAGCATAGCAAACAATCTTTTCATGATTCACATTCAAGAACACATAGAAAACTTGAACTCATTCATTCAGATTTATGTGGTCCAATGCCTATTCCTTCTGCAAATGGAAATAAATATATGATGACATTTATTGATGACTACACCAGAATGTGTTGGGTTTATTTATTGAAGAACAAATCTGATGCTTTTCAAACATTCAATAATTTTCATAAATGGATTGAAAATGATGCACAATCTCATATTGGGTCTATTCGCATCATTAATGGAAAAGAATACAAATCAAATGAATTTGAAAAATTTCTTCGCCAACATGGGATCAAACATTAAACAACTGTGCCTTATAATCCCCAACAGAATGGCGTAGCTGAAAGAATGAATAGGACAATCTTAAATATGGTACGATCCATGCTTTTCTTCAAAAATGTAAAGATAATGTTTTGGGATGATGTTGTTCTATGTGCTGCATATATAAAGAATAGATGTCCATCTAATGCTATTAGAAACAACACTCCTTATGAAATGTGGTATGGACATGTTCCTTCGGTAAAGCATCTCAGGGTCTTTGGTTCCACCTGTTATGCCTTGATACCAAAGGTACATAGAAACAAACTTGGTGCTAGAAGTCGTAAGTGTATCTTCCTGGGGTATTCAAACACCTCCAAAGCATACTATCTCTATGATGAAGTAAATAAAAAGTTTGTTGTATCTAGAGATGTAATTTTTCTTGAATCATCCAAAACTGACAATGTTGTTGAGTGGCAACTTGATCGCTTGGATAGATTCGCAAAAGCAAAATAATTTCAAGAAATTGATAATCAGATTCCACATCTTGAAGGGGGGATTCCTATACTAGATCAACATGTGGAATCTTCTTCTGAAGAATGCTCTCCCCCACATGAAACTCCAACAACAGATGATGCTTTAAGTGATGTGATTGATAGAATTGGGAGACTCAATCTTGATTTAGTCCCAACTCAATCAACGGAGCAACTTGGACCATCTGAGAAAGGTCCCCCAAAGTGGCTGACAAAGACACTTGAAAGTGTTCATCTTGATGAGGTTGGAAAGATAGGAACTAGAAATTCAAACTGGCAAAATGGAGGTGACGTGGATCACTCTAATTCACCTGATGATATGGATGTTTCTTATGATTGTGAGTTGAACTTGTCTACAGATTTTGAACCAACTTCCTTCAAAGAAGTTGCTTCTCATGATGAATGGAAAGAAGTGATGCAAAAGGAATATTATGCCCTCATAAAGAACGGCACTTGGAAGCTAGTTGATCCTCCATTAGGAACCAAACCAATAGGCTGCAAGTGGTCTACAAGAACAAGTATAAAGTTGATGGCTCACTTGACAAGCACAAAGCTAGGCTTGTGGCAAAAGGTTTTGCACAGAAGGAAGGGGTCGATTATGAGGAGACTTTTGCCCCCACAGCAAAATGGGCTACCATCCCGACGCTCTTTGCACTAGTAGCTCAAAACGGTTGGAAAGTCCATGAAATGGATGTAAAAGCTTCTTTCTTAAATGGAGATCTAAAAGAGAATGTTTTTATGTCTTAGCCTGAAGGATTTGCTGTGAAAGGACATGAACATAAAGTATGCAAACTTGTGAAGTCCTTGTATGGCCTCAAACAAGCACTACGAGCCTGGTATGAAAAACTAACTAAGCATCTTCTGAAACTCAATTTCAAACATTATGATCTTGATGATGCAACTTTATTTGTCAAGAAAGTTGGAAAAACAGTTGTATATCTTGTGGTATATGTAGATGATATTTTGATGACATGGAAAAATGAAAGCTACATTGCATCCATAAAGAAGGAATTGGGGAAAAGTTTTGAAATCACTGTTTGGCCTATGTTCATTACTATCCTAGCATTGAAGTAACCCAACATCCGAAGTCCATATTTCTTTCTTAAAAGAAATACATTGGAGATCTGTTGAACAGGTTTGGCATGAAAGAATGCAATCCTCTTACTACTCCAATGGAACAAAAATTAAAGCTCACATCTATTGAAGGAAAAGAATTTGAGGATGCAACAAAGTATAGACAGCGTGTAGGAAGTCTCAACTACCTAACTACTACCAGACCAGACATTTCATTTGTTGTTGGAATCATATCCAGGTTTATGAAAAAGCCTTGTGAGGGACATTGTTCTGCTGCAAAAAGAGTTCTAAGGTACTTGAAGGGAACTCAAGACTTTGGAATCAAGTATACAGAGGTGGACGACTTCAGCTTGATTGGATACTCTAATTCAGACTTCGATGGAGACAAAGAAACTGGGGTATCTACTTCAAGATATGTTATGAGTCTTGGATCAGGAGCTGTCTCCTGGAGATCATGCAAACAATAAGCTCCAGCAGATTCCACAACAGAAGTAGAATATGTGGTAGCAGCTGAAGCAACAAAAGAAATTGTGTCGCTCAGGAAAATTCTTGAAGATTTGCAGGTAAAACAAGTACAATCAACTCCACTCATGATTGACAATACCTCTGCAACAAAGTTGGCCAAGAACCCAAAGTTCCATGATTGAATGAAGCACATCAATACTAAATATCATCTGATTCGACATCATGTTGAGGCCAAAACAATCCATCTCCATCATTGTTCCACAAATGAGCAAATTGCAGACATCTTCACCAAAGCGCTTGGAAGAGAAAAGCTTGAACGATTCAGAATGATGCTTGGACTCACCAACATCCCTTCAGATTAAGGGGGGGAATGTTGACACCTAATCCTCATGATTGGGTGAATGTATGTAAATAGATAAATAAGTAATATGAACAGTCATCGGGAGATGAATTGAACAGTCTCTCCCTTATGTATATAATGAAGACCTACCTGATGGAATAATACATACGAATCATTTTTTCCTTGAGGAGTTATTGCCTGGCCTGACAGCTTCCACCCACTTAGTTACATATTTTTTTGCAACCAATATATATGATTTCTAGTTGGATGATGGTTTGATCGGCCCAACGAAATCTAATGCGCAACACTCAAAGGATTCTATCACCAGCTGTGGATGTTAGGGCATTTCATCAGATTGGCCAAGGTGGCCCATCCTTTGGCAACTATCACATCCCTGGACAAATTTCTTAGCATCTTTAAAAATAGTGGGCCAGTAGTAGCTCATTTATAGAATTTTATGTCTAGTTCTGCAATCTGAAAAGTGTCCACTGTAAGATCCATCATGGAAGGATTTTAAGATATGATCAATTTCATCTTTCCTGATGCACTTGCAGATGTGCATATCAGATCTCGTGTGGAAAAGGTATCCTCCAATCTAGGAGAAACGAGTGCTATGCTACACAATCAATTTCCTTTCTCTTGGTGTCAGATGTTTGGGCAATTTTTTGACTGCTAAGTAATTTGCCACATCCGCATACCATGGCGTTTTTATGGCCACAACAAACAAATGTTCATCCGGGAATTGATCCTCCACCACCACTGTATCGTCTGTTCTTGGCACTCGGGAGAGGAAGTCTGCCACGAGGTTCTCCTTCCCTGGTCGATCCCTTATAGTTATGTCAAATTCCTGCAAAAGTAGTAACCAGCGAGTCACTCTTCCATTTGTAATGGGTTTATTGGCTAAGTATTTAATAGTAGAGTGATCAGTATACAAAACTACAGGGTATCTAGTTATATAGTGTCTAAATTTGTTGATAGCATAAATAACAACTAGAAACTCCTTTTCTATTACTATGTACTTCAACTCAGAAGGAGTTAAGTTTTTGCTGATGTAATATATAGCGTAGGGTTTCTTGTATTCTTCTTGGCCAAGAACTGCTCCAATAGCTGTATCTGATGCATCTGATTAAATCTGGAAGGGTATATCCCAATTCAGGCCTCGTAATATTGGTGATGTTGATACTCACCGTTTCAAATCTGTGAAGGCAATGTCACATTTATCAGTGCATATAAAATCAAGATTTCCTGTCAAGGCATATAATGGTGCAACAATTTGTGAAAATTCTTTATAAATCTGTTATCACTCAGGTTTTCCGTGAAGGTTAAGAAAGGGATACGGCCGAGGTAACCACAAACCAACTTTGGACTGCAGGTTCTAGCCAACCTGCAATCAGAGAGGGCTCTCTCTTTTAGATTTATCTTTGTTTGAAAGGATTTTAGGCTAGGTCTTGGGTTAAGGGGGTTCTTTGTTTTGTTTTGGTGGGAAAATTGATTCTTCAGGTGGAGAGGCAGTGCATAGTCTGAGGGTTTCAAACCATTGGGCGTGGAGTCGAGGAGGAGAAATGCTGTTATATTTCTTCAATCATAGTGAGGGAAGATGGAGCAAGTAAGCTGAGGTCGAAGCAACTTTCAAGTTTAAGGGATGGAATGAATGCTAAAGAAAGAGAGGCAGTTAAGAATCTCTCCAACAGATTAGCAGAGGGGGTAACAAGGTGCTACCTAGGAGCAGTTAAGAATTCCTAGATAATTGGCCAACACAGGTAAATTGGGGTAAACATGAGCCAGGAGGAATTCAATGTTCATAACCAATTCATTTAGAAGAAAACATCAAGAAACAACAGAAATTGAGCATAGAGAGTATTTAAACTAATTCTAGGCTATTCTTTCTTTCTGCTACTTAGACAATGGCAAACACATAAACAGAGGTAAGAGACACTTATTGCTTCAGGCCGCAGCGCAGGAATTCCATTTTCAACTCTTCAACACATTCATCAACAACAGATAATTTTCTCTCCAGGCTTTCAGCAATCTTTGATTACAAAAAATTTCAGGTATACACAGCGAGTCTCTAGTGAAAATCTCAATCAACCAACCCTTAAAACTATACAGAGGGTGGTATATATAGGGCAAGACTGTCTATCTACTGCTTTTATTACATCTTGACCTAATCAGGTCATAAAAAATATCATTTATTTACCTAACTCTATCTGGAATTAAATGCAAAAAATCTCTTGAGCGGCGCTGAGGGTCGCCGTATCAGAGATAAGTGAATGATGTGGTACTTGGTGGCTTGCTATAGTGTCTTCTGAAATAAATATGTATGGGTTCCTGCTTCTCGATGTCTGCCTGCATTTATAGTTTAAGCTGTGATTTGAGTGCAGGAATGGGCTTTAGCTGCCTGATTTGACTTCCTGAGGGGCTCATTAATTTTTAGCTGCATCGAGCCACCAAAATATCTTCGGCTGATACTCCTTGGCGTTTTCTGTACACTAATACTCTTTGACAAAATCTGGACTGCTGATCTGATGTGCTGCGGGTCTAATCACCAGTAAATGGCCGCTACTCGGCCTCTGTATCATCTGGAATTGTCTTCTAATCCTTTTGATATGTTATGTGGAGAAAACGGATCATTTTTGCGCCTTTTCGGGCTTCCTAGGGCTGCATGGAGCGAAGATTCCTTAAAGATTCCCTGAAGATTCTCCATTCTGGCCCAAAAAATCCTGCTCATCAAAAACTGCCTCATAATTCGATTCCGGGGCTCCGAAGTGCGACTTTTGCGCCTCTGCGCCCAAAAAGATGTTGCTGACGTCAGCATGGCGACGTGGCGGGATGACGTCAGCATGACATCATCACGTACGGACGATGACGTGGCAGGTACAGTGGCGGGGACATGTGGCAGTGACGTGGCAGGGGGCCACGCAGGCAGGTGACTCATAGGATGACTGGACAGGGTGACACGGGCTGGTGACTGTGCAGGGGGTGACGTCACCCGGCAGAAGGCGGTAAGCGGTATGTGGCGCACCGCTTATGGGGGATGGTAGTTTCGGAGAGAAGGGCTCCGCCACAGCCCGACGCCTGACGCGTGGCGGGAGTACGGCGGCAAAACCGCCGAACTCCCGGACGTTAAAGGCCGGGCGCGTCGGGAATGAGGATTCCCGCCAGCCTTAGATCTGCGGGGCTGTGGATCAGACGGTTGGCGGGGGACGTGACGGGATAGGGGGTTAAAGGGCGGGAATATTCCGAACTTAATATGCGCGGCGGATGGGTTACAAACTTAGGAAAATGGGTTTACGGGGTTAAATAAAGGCGCGGGTTAATATTTACGCATAGGGACTTTGGGTTAGGGGCGGAATGTGGGTTTTTACAGTGGTGGGGTGTAATTTTACAAGGGGAAAGCTGAGAACATGGGTTTTTTGGAGTTAAGGGAGAGGTTACTAGCTGACCAGATGTCAAACTAGTTCCTTAATGACTCGGATGGGCTAAAAACAGTCCTAGATGGACTGTGATTTCCCTGACTTAGTAGAATTATGGCTGTAATTCCAGGGATGGGATATTTACATAGGGGAGTTCTATATACATGATTTTAATAGGGGAAAGGAAAATTGAAAGGGAGTTATATAATAAAGTTAAAAGTTAATATGGAGATGAAGAGAGGGCGCTAAGGTGTGAGACCTTATGCCATTTTTGGGAAAAGAAGGCCCACAGATGGTGAGTGAGCAATCCTTGAGTGAAGCAGATGTTCATGAAGGCAAATGTCATGGAAATGATGTGACTGAGAGGCTCAAGCAGATCTTGACCTCTTGGGGGATGTTAGTTAAGTGACTTTGGGGTGATGAGACAAGGGGGATGTTAGAGAATTTCAGCCTGAGTACCTTCATGAAACTGCAAAAACTGCCAGATAACTGTGATCAGAAAAGACAAGACATTGTGGAATACAAAATTTGATCACTAGTCATGATTCTGCCACACCAAAGCTACCTACCCAGCCTACTGTCCTAACATTTTTTCTTCTTTTTGTTTTGGGTGCACTTAGACTTGCAGACCCAGATTCACAATTTTTCTTTTGAACTTTCCTATCTATATCTGTACTTATTTCTGCCAGGGCCCAGATTAAACAGTTGGGTCCCTTTGATTCTCTACCTATCTACAAATCTGCCAAGATTAAACTGTTTGGACAAATGTCATTCTCTATATTCTAAAACAGGAAATTGAAACCTAGGGAAGCCAGGATTAGGCTGTCTGGACCTCCCTTTAAGAACTTCTTCAAAACTGGAACGACTCATCAAAATTGGAAACAACAGTGATATTTGAATTGGCATACTTTATTACTTCTTTTCTGGTTTTCTTCTCTGGAAATATGGAACCTTGCTGCAAGAAAGATGACATATTTGGCATGTAAAAATGTCAATCATGAAAAATGATACCCTGTTGCAACAGGAGGCTAACAGTGGCTCCACTTGGGGATGGCTTTTCCTTGCGAAAAGTCAAGAACAGCAGGTCAGACTGCCTTGATCTCTGTTGTCACTGTAAACTGAAAAACTTCTTTGCTCTGGTTGTTAGAAATATGAAACTTTGTGACAAAACGACCTTCTCCTCAATTGGATCTTTGCGAACTGCTCAGCAGCGCCTGCTTTCTTCTGCGTGTTGTTTTATTATGTACAATGCTGTCTGAGAATATATCTTTGAAAACATGGATTGCAAATTGATGTACTTGCTTCAGATTTGGTCTGAGACAATTTCCTGAAATTCTCCTCTCCTGTTAACCTTTTCTTGCCTGAGGATTGTAGGTGTAAAACAACTTCTCTTTGACCAGAATTGTTGTTATGACATTGTTACTCTTGCTGCTTTGCTGAAATTGATACAGAGATGGGTCTTTTAAACTGGACAATCAGCACCGGCTGTGTTTTCATGAATTTACTGCTGTTTTTCAATAATCGGCCTGCTTATCAAAGGAATTAAAAACAGTGCTCATATATACATAATATAACTGTACAAAGATATTTACAGAACTTGTGTTGTTTCAACAACAAGGATCGTGATAATGTTTCAACATCCTGCCATTCACAGGACCTTCTTCAACAGTGCTATCCTCCATAGATCTGAGAAAATAAGTGTTGTTTCCCTGAACAACAGTAATTACAAATGGACCTTTCCATAGAAAATCAAACTTGGCATGTTTGCCCTTGTCTTCTCTTCTCGAGTCCCATTTTAACACTTTCTCACCAATATTGAAATCTTCAGCTTTAGCCCTCTTGTCAAACATCTTTTTGAGCTTTTCTTGCAAAATTTGAGCTCTGTCATAAACTTGTTCTCTGGTTTGCTGGAGGTGGATCATCTGATTGATTCTTCTTTGAATATCATTTGGTTCCGCCTGAATCTCTTGTAACAGCTTGATGGTGGGAATGCCCAGGGATGAAGGAAATCTAGCCTCCATGCCATATACTAGCTCATAAGGGCTCATTCCAATTGATCTTTTTCTTGAAAGTCTGTCTGCCCATAGGGCATTCACCAGCTTTTTGTGCCAGTTTTTCTTGTTTTCTTCTAGCATTTTCTTTATGATGTTGATGAGGCTCTTGTTAGATGATTTAGCCAATCCATTACCTTGAGGGTAGTATGCTGTGGAGTGGCCCAGGGTGATGTGAAACTTATGGAAGAAACTGATCATCTTTTTGGACTTGAAGGCAGCGGCATTGTCAGTGATGATTTTCTTAGGGCAGCCAAATCTGGAAAGGATGTTGCATTCAAGGAATTGGATAATGATGGTACCATTGGCTTGTCTACAGGGAATGGCTTCAACCCACTTGGTGAAATAATCGGTGGCTGTTAGGATCCATTTGTGCTGGCCTGAGGAAGAGGGATGGATTTCCCCAATGAAGTCAAGACCCCATTGTTGAAAAGGTTTTTCGGTGGAGATTGGTCTAAGGGGAAGGGGCAATAATTTTCTCTTGCCTTCAAAAATTTGGCACTTATGACATGTTGTGGAAAACTTTTTAACATCTGCAAAAAGAGTGGGCCAGTAGAAACCAGCCCTCAGGATTTTGTCTGCTGTGGACTTCCAGTAGAGATGTCCTCCACAATCACCTGCATGGAATTCTGTAATGACATTGTTAGTTTCATGCATGGTTAAACAATTTAACAATATACCTTCATGATTTCTCCAAAATAATGCACTATCAATAACACAAAATCTCAAAGCCTTCATTTTCAAATATCTTTTCTTTGTTCTGGACAATCCCGGGGGAGCACATAGGTTTAACAATACGTAGCAAATATCAGTGTACCAGGGGCATTGCAGAAATATTTCACTGATCCGTGGAGTCGCCAGCTCCGGTTCATTGTCCAGCTGGTTAATATCTAAGGCTTGAAAATTTGTTTCAGACATCAGTTTAGCTAAACCTTGTCCCTTTATCAGCTTGGTTGGTTTTATTTCAATGTCGTATTCGAGGATACTTGCAATCCACTTACCTCTTTTGCCTTCTAATCCGTCTTGAGTCAGTATGTCTTTTACAGCGGCGTGTGGGACGTAGGCAATCACGTGCGAATACAGTATGTACACTCTAAAATCCTTGATGACCTTGACAAGTGCGTAGGCCTGTTTTTCCATTATCAGGTATTTCATTGGGGCGTCTCTTAAGGCTCGGCTGAAAAAGGCAATCGGCTTTTCAGCTCCCTGTTCATCCTTCTGCAGTAGGACAACGACTATTGTATGCTCGGATGCAAACGAAAATATGATGAACTCTTTATCGAACTATGGACTGGTTAGAACAGGGGTTTGAGTTAGGGCAGCTTTGATACTATCAAATTCTTGCTTGGCTTCCAGGGACCATCTTACCTTGGCCTCCTTCTTTAACATGTTGCTTAACAGTCTTATTAATTCAGCCAGATTTGGAATGAATCTTCTCAAGAAGTTGATTTTGCCGAGGAATGCTTGTAGCTCTTTTATGTTTTTGGGGTATGGGATTTGGCGGATGGCCTGTATTCTCTCAGGGTCAATTCTGATCCCATCTTTTGATATAATGTGGCCAAGTAATTTTCCTTCTTCAAGGCCAAATAAGGACTTCTTAGGATTTAAGGAAATTCCATATTTTCTGCATGTTATGAAAATTTTCCTAAGATGCTTGAGATGTTCTTCATCAGATTTGGAAAATGGGGTTAAATCATCGAGGTACACAACCAGGAAGTCATGTATTTCTTTGGCGAAAGCAATATCCATTGCTCGCTGAAAAGTAGCACCAGCGTTTTTAAGTCCAAATGGCATCTTTACATACTTAAATGTTCCCCAGGGTGTGGTAAAAGCTGTTTTGTCTTGATCATCTGGGTGAACGAGTATCTGGTTAAAACCCGAAAATCCATCTAGTAAGGAGATTCTAGATGATCCCACTACTCTCTGCAATATGTGGTCCATTTTGGGCAAAGGATAGTGGTCTTTTAAGGAGACTTGGTTTAAGTTTCTGAGGTCTACACAAAGTCTGATTTCACCTGTCTTTTTCCTTGTGGGCACAAGATTGGACACCCATTATGAGAATCTGATAGGGGCTATTATGCCTGCTTCCCACATCCTTTTTACTTCCTTTTCAATCGGGGGAAGCAGCACAGGGTTGATTCTTCTCAATTTCTGTTTGAAGGGCTTCTGATTGGGCTTCAATGGGATTGTGTGCTGAATCACTGATGTATCATAGGACTTCAAATCCTCATAGCTCCAAGAAAATACATCTTGAAATTCTTTGAATAAGTCAATGTACTTGGGCTTTTGATCGGGTGGCAAGTTTTTGGACAGTTTGATCATTTTTGGATTTTCTGGTGTCCCAATGTTGTGTTCTTCAATTTCCGTGTTTATGGGTTGCAGTTTTGGTTTTCTGAGAACGTCATTAGAGTCAAACATGTCTTCTAGCAGAGTTAGTCCAGCAGGTAGAAAATTATCCTTTAGGTCAATGATTTCTATCTCCGTTCTTTCTGCTTCTTCTGCCTGTGTTTGTTTCAGCTGTTCAATGTTTTCATTGTCAAAAACAGTTGGCTTCAGAATCAGTTTGGTTGTTGCGGCATCTAGAGCTTGCTGACGTTCATTTCTCTGCTGTTCAGAATCTGTCATGGCATCCGTGTCAATGTGAATATTTGAGAATTCGTGCGCAAGGGTAAGGAAATTATTGATCTGGGCATAATTCTCGAATACTTGCCAATCTCTTACATTATTTGGGATGGTGGGCCTATGTTTTATTTCAGCTGTGAAGTGATGATTCAGGTCAAAAGGGAGTTTACATGTACTTGCAAATGTAGCCAGGCTGTGAGCGTGAATGTTGTGATTTCTGGAAATCTTGTCAAGCTTAAATTCAATGAATGACTGGAGTATGTCAGTAGCAGCTGTTCTGTAGGCTCTCATTCTATTGTCATTGGTAACAAAATTACCTTGTATCTGTTGTATGACTAGATCAGAGTCCCCTAAGATAGACACTTTTACAGCTCCTAGAGTTTTTAACAGTTTAAGGCCTAACAGCAGAGCCTCATACTCTGCCATGTTATTTGTGCATTTGAAATTCAGTCTATAGGCATGTCCTTCTGCATGGTTATTGTGTGTGTTATGAATCCAGACACCTGCCCCTGCTCCTAACTTGTTAACAGAACCATCAAACTCCAAGAACCATGTGATTTCTTGCCTGTTGACAAAGCTAGGAGTGTTATCCGAATCGGGGTTGGGCAGATTTAAAATTTTTGTTTGGGCATGTTCTTGTAACATGCTGGTTGCATTTTCTGTTTTGACAGTCTTTTTATTGTGGGTAACCGCTTCTTCACTGATGTGCCTTTGTTGTTCTAGAGCGAAAGGCTCCTTATTGGTGGGCAGATCCAACTCATCATGAAATAAAATGAAAGAATCCATATAGGAATGGATCGAATAAATGGGAAAATTTTCAGGCTTTCTTTAACTACTCACTACATATTTCATGAGCGTTTCTCTGTACAGTCTCTTTGGTTGCCCAAAGACTGAAATGGTAGCATAGGAAAGGTCTAGTTGAAGGGATCCTTGAAGCTTAGCTCCCCATGATCTTGACAGGAGCATACCGTATTTGGGAGGAATGTCAGCGACTACTACATCCATGAGGATAGTTTTGTTCGGATATTGGACTAAGGAGACACAAAGGTCTTTGATGAGACCTAGACATTTCACTTGACTTGAGTCGAATGAGTATAAATCTTTGTATGGTCTTGTAACGTCAAGGTTCAGTTTTTCCATTACTGCTTTGGGCATAAGATTGTGTGATGCCCCTGAGTCAAACATAGCGTTGTGTAAAACTTTGTCATGTATATGCAGACTGACATAAAAGGGTGGGACAGATCCATAGGTAGATTTTCCATTAACTTCTGGGCCAAATAGCAGTTCAGGGGAATCATCCAAAACATTTACATCATCTTTGTTTTCTGGCATTTGCAATGATCTCTGAATTTGTTGCCTATACACATCGTGTTTAGCCAATTCTGACAGAGGAATGGCTATCTTGAGTTTTCCAATCTCTGTTTCTAAACTAAAAGGCTTCTCCAAGGAACTCTTGGTATTGGCATTGGTAGTTTTTCCCTTTTCATTTGAATTCTCATCAACTTGCTCTTGTTTATCGATGCTATGGGATGCATTTGCTTGCGGTTTGGCAACTTCAGGAGTACCTTTTGGGACGCCGTTTGGGTTTTGTTTCGAGAAAAGAGGTGGCAAAGGCTGCTCAACAGCAGGCTGCGTGTCTGTTATGTCCTCTATAGTCACTTGACTTGAGTTTGTGGCAGTCGTATCAGCTGGTTGGGTTATGGCAACTGTGCTTTTAATCTTGTTGGGCTGTTTAGTTTCCTTCGTCTTGCTAGGTTCAGAGATGTCAATGGTTCTAGTTCTGAGCTTATACTGTTTGTGTACCTCATATACAGCAGTATCATAACCTTGTTTGAAATCAAAAGATTCACCAGTTTTAGTCTGAAATTGACTACCATCATGTTCATTTTGGTCTTCTTGTGTTAGGAAAGTTTGATGCTCACCCTTTAGGTCCATTAAATTCATGTGATCGTCTTCTATAGGCTGACTAGAAGTAGATCCTTCTACATAGTTATCTTGAAAAGGGGGTCTAATATCAGGGTCAAAACCATCGGGAAATTTGTACAAGGCCAGGTCGGGTGGAGGCCTTAAATTTTGTGGTATCGCACTATATACATTGTTGAATCTTGCACAGTACTCCAAAACGGTCTCTTGAGGACCTCGTTTGATTGTATCATATTAAGCTAGTATGTGCAAAGGATCTTTATTTTTCTCCCATCTGTTGGTAAAGGCTTGGTAAAGCTCGTCAGGAGTGGTTATGGAATTTGCAGCAAGTGATCTGAACCAAGTTCTTACATCACCTGTCAGACTCTGAACAAAAATTCTCATTCTCACGCTGTCATCATCTATTTCGTAGTTTTCAAAATAGTCTTGCATCTTTTTGGCATGTTGAATGGCTGTGAAAGGGCCCGTGGAATCAAAATATGTGATTTTGGATTGGTAATCTTGAGGTAAGGCTGCAGCGTTAGCAGGTAACTGCAGGGGTGCATATCTATTAGCCATATTTGCAGGGTTTATAGGAATGACAGGGATAACTGGAACAACGGGAACGACTGGTACAACAGGGGTAATAGGAACGGTAGAAACAACAGTAGTGGTAATGGGAATATGTGCAGTGAATGAAGGTGTGAAGGGAGGGCTTTGAGATGTAGATGATGAACTAGGGGAAACAGGGGTAGACCGGAATAAAACCTTGATGGTAGTTGGAAGAGAGCTAGGGTAGGTTGTTTCAGGACTCGAATTAGCAAAATTTTCCTGTCTTTGATGCTTCCTAAGGATTTTGGGGATTATGTTAGGGTTTTCAAAAACAGCTAGAGGATCTGGGTTTGGGTTTGACCTTGTATATCGCGGATTTTTCCTGGGAGCCAGCTTCCGAATTTGTTTTAAAATCGATTCTACAGGGGAATTTTAACCTTCTTCGTGAAACTTTGTAAAATTAACTGAGGAAGCTCCCCAGTTGAGTCGCCATTATGTTATCACTCAGGTTGTCTGTGAAGGTTAAGAAAGGGATACGGCCGAGGTAACCACAAACCAACTTTGGACTATAGGTTCTAGCCAACCTGCAATCAGAGAGGGCTCTCTCTTTTAGATTTATCTTTGTTTGAAAGGATTTTAGGCTAGGTCTTGGGTTAAGGGGATTCTTTGTTTTGTTTTGGTGGGAAAATTGATTCTTCAGGTGGAGAGGCAGTGCATAGTCTGAGGGTTTCAAACCATTGGGCGTGGAGTCGAGGAGGAGAAATGCTGTTATATTTCTTCAATCATAGTGAGGGAAGATGGAGCAAGATAGCTGAGGTCGAAGCAACTTTCAGGTTTAAGGGATGGAATGAATGCTAAAGAAAGAGAGGCAGTTAAGAATCTCTCCAACAGATTAGCAGAGGGGGTAACAAGGCGCTACCTAGGAGCAGTTAAGAATTCCTAGATAATTGGCCAACACAGGTAAATTGGGGTAAACATGAGCCAGGAGGAATTCAATGTTCATAAACAATTCATTTAGAAGAAAATATCAAGAAACAACAGAAATTGAGCATAGAGAGTATTTAAACTAATTCTAGGCTATTCTTTCTTTCTGCTACTTAGACAATGGCAAACACATAAACAGAGCTAAGAGACACTTATTGCTTCAGGCCGCAGCACAGGAATTCCATTTTCAACTCTTCAACACATTCATCAACAACAGACAGTTTGCTCTCCAGGCTTTCAGCAATCTTTGATTACAAAAAAGTTCAGGTATACACAGCGAGTCTCTAGTGAAAATCTCAATCAACCAACCCTTAAAACTATATAGAGGGTGGTATATATAGGGCAAGACTGTCTATCTACTGCTTTTATTACATCTTGACCTAATCAGGTCATAAAAAATATCATTTATTTACCTAACTCTATCTGGAATTAAATGCAAAAAATCTCTTGAGCGGCGCTGAGGGTCGCCGTATCAGAGATAAGTGAATGATGTGGTACTTGGTGGCTTGCTGTAGTGTCTTCTGAAATAAATATGTATGGGTTCCTGCTTCTCGATGTCTGCCTGCATTTATAGTTTAAGCTGTGATTTGAGTGCAGGAATGGGCTTTAGCTGCCTGATTTGACTTCCTGAGGGGCTCATTAATTTTTAGCTGCATCGAGCCACCAAAATATCTTCGGCTGATACTCCTTGGCGTTTTCTGTACACTGATACTCTTTGACAAAATCTGGACTGCTGATCTGATGTGTTGCGGGTCTAATCACCATTAAATGGCCACTGCTCGGCCTCTGTATCATCTGGAATTGTCTTCTGATCCTTTTGATATGTTCTGTGGAGAAAACGGATCATTTTTGCGCCTTTTCGGGCTTCCTGGGACTGCATGGAGCAAAGATTCCTTAAAGATTCCCTGAAGATTCTCCATTATGGCCCAAAAAATCCTGCTAGGCGCAAATCGCTAATCAAAAACTGCCTCAGAATTCGATTCCGGGGCTCCGAAGTGCGACTTTTGCGCCTCTGCGCCCAAAAAGATGTTGCTGACGTCAGCATGGCGACGTGGTGGGATGACGTCAGCATGACGTCATCACGTACGGACGATGACGTGGAAGGTACGGTGGCGGGGACACGTGGCGGTGACGTGGCAGGGGGCCACGCAGGCAGGTGACTCATAGGATGACTAGACAGGGTGACACGGGCTGGTGACCGTGCAGGGGGTGACGTCACCCGGCAGAAGGCGGTATGTGGCGCACCGCTTATGGGGGATGGCGGTTTCGAAGAGAAGGGCTCCGCCACAACCCGGCGCCTGACGCGTGTGATGAGCCCCAATTTTTGGTACAATTTGGGCTCATATTGGCCTACTTACCTTGCTCAACCATTCACATTTTACCACTTATGCATTCATTTCTTAGTATATTCGTGTTGTTTGTAGGAAGAAGGGCAGGCATTATATCTATGTGACTAATACATGATGATTTCAGGTTCTTGGCATTAAAGAGAGCAAAAGACCACGCAAAAGGAGACAAGGAGACAACAAAGGTGGCATTGCATGTTTATAGGGAGGTTGTCTACAGCTTTAAATGACTTCCCTCGTGCTTTTCACCTTAACTCCGAGCTCTAACAGCTCTCCCCACCGAGCTCAAAGGCAACCAACACGTTCTACAGGATCAGCAGTTTTACAGCAGTTTGACTTTCAGTTAGACAGCCAAGCTCCACGAATGAAGGCAACCAGCTTTATCCTCATTTTGTATAAATATGGAGGCTGTAGCCTTTGTTAGAAGTTTTTTTTGACTTTTGGAATTACTATTGTAATCTCTGAGCATGAGTTACAGCTTGGGTTTTTGTTGTTTTGTAAGCCAGTTTTGGCATGACATTAGACTTTTGATTATGAATAAAGGCAAGCAGATTTGGATCTAATTTTGAGTTTTTAAGGGAGCTATAGCTCTCAGGTTAGGGCCCAACCTAAGAGCAATAGACCTCCTCTATTTTGTATTGTTATTTGCCTTTCGTTCCAGCACTTTGGTCCTTTACTTTGACATGCAATTCGAATTTACAGTCTGCTGATTTAGTTTTTGTGTGATTGAGTAGGATTAGCTTATGGTTACTTTGTTTTCAGTTGCTTAGATTCGATAGGAGGTTTGTAATACACAGGAGCTCCAAGAAAAAGGTTGTTAGAGATCATTGCCATCTCTGTTTAGGGATTGGGGTGCAGTCCATATCAACCACCAAAAAGAAACGCAGTCTTTTACTTCCAAGCAAGCTGCAACATAGTCATTTTCGTTGAAGATCCATCCATGCACTTTCGATATTGAACCATACTTCTACATTTTTCATTCCATGCACGGCTTATTTTCTCGGTTTTACATTGCTGTTCATAGGTTTAATGGCATAGGTATCATAGGTTAATGAATTCTCGTTTTTGGTGCAAGACATATTCCGACACATAGGATATAGTTAAGTTCAACTTGGTCTAGTATAGAGTTAGGTTAGAGTTAGGTAAAGTGTGTTTCTTTACCGTTGTACATTTTGTAACTTACAATCCGACGGTTCACTCTCACCTCGGTATTACCGACACTTGATCCGTGGCTTGACACCCGATTGGTCCATGAGTTCTATTTAAAGCGCATGGAGGGTCATTGTTCGGGTAATCCGTGCATGAGAGAAGCTTATGTAAATTTTCATTCTTTGATTAATAAATTGCCTGTAGTACCCACGTTGGGACAGGCCGTGGACTGTTTCCCTCCTTGCACTTTGAGGGTTTTAACCACGTCAAAAATACTGGTGTATTGATTTGAGATCTGGTTGTGAGCGGTGTCCTTTTGGTATTCTTTCTGAGGAACTTACCCTGTAAATTCCTACATGGTATCAGAGCTATTTGAGGGCCGCGTCCGTTGGTGATCCAAATCTGAAGCCGGTAGAACTGCATGCGGCTGTCGTTTCCTAGATCTGCTGTTTCTGACTGCTTTCGGGCCGAGAGGACTGCTCTGTTGCGTTCGGAGCATCTGTTCCAGTGAGGAACCCCTTTCGTTTCACGCGAAAAGGTTTCCGGTAGCCCTAGCTGCGTCATTTTTCAGATCGGGAGGTATACAGTGTTTTTTTTGCAGTTTACTGTTATTTTCTCTCTGCTTATTTCGGTTTCGGTTTATTTAGCCTTTTTTTTAACCGGATCTATACCTTTCATTTCTGCGTATGCTCTTTGCCCTGCGACTCTGTGCGATCTGGGCAAATCAGAAACAGAAAGGAAGGATTTTTCTCATGCGTATGCTCTTTTCCCTGCACCTTAGTGTGATCTCGGAAAATCAGAAACATTGAGAAAAATATTTAGTTTTTCGGCTAAAGCTAACTTTGAGATTTTTTTATAAAATTTCTAGTTTTTTGGCTAAAGCTAACTTCGAGCCGCAAGGTTCGTTTTTCTTTGCATATTCGTGTTGGGTTTTGTGTTTTGTGTTTTGTAGGGAAAAAGAGCTTTCTCAAGGCAAGCACGCAAACCAAGGCCCCCCCCCCTCCCCCCCTCTCTCTCTCTCTCTCTCTCTCTCAAATTTTTTGTATAGATCAATTGGTTCAAAGATATTTTAAGAGAGTAGAGGTCTTGGGTTCAAGTCTCCATTTTGTGGGGGCGGATTTTTTCATTCCCGCACATTCGCGCACTTTGCCGGCAACTTCAACAATTTTTTTTCAAAAAGCCATAACTTCTTCATCCGGAAGCCTTTTTCAGAGCCGTTTTTTTTAAAACCGCCTATTTTTTCGAGATCTATCCATTGGAACACTTACTTTCAGCATCTTCAGCTTCATTTTAAAAAAAAAATGGAAAGTCCATGCCAAGTCATTCTTGACAGCACTAACTACTTCCAATGGGTAGCCTACATGGAAGATTTACTTAGAAGTAAAGGTCTCTTCAGAATAGCCACAGACCAAGAGAAGAAACCAAAAGATGAAGACAAGGCGGCAAAATGGGAAAATAGACAAGATCAAGCACGTGGTTTGATAGGGATGTCTATTTCTCCTGATCTTAGATTCCACATTGCAGAACTTGAGACTCCTCATGAAGCATTAGAAAAACTTGCTAAAGTTTTTGGGATTAAAAATGAAATTAGAGCCCATCAACTTGAAAATGAGCTGCTTACTTTGGATCCTAATAATTTTTCTTGCATTGAAGATTTCTTGTCCAAATTCAAGAACCTTAGATATCTCTTGGAAGGTGTTAAAGTTAAGAAAAAGATGGTAACCTTATTTATTCCATCCTTACTAAGTTGGGACCAGCCTACTCTGTATTTGTTTCCACTTTCCATTCTACAAGGGAAGCTTTCATTTGTCAAGGACAAGACTACAAGGCCCCTTCCTTTGACTCCTTTTGTGATTCCTTAATAAGAGAACAAGAAAAACTCTTACACCTTGGTCTTCTTAATCTTGGAAACTCTTCCACGAAAGCGTTAGCCGCCCAGCAGCAACCAAATTCAAAGAATCCTAAGAAGTCATATCCTCAAAAGAATGGTCCTAAACCATCTCAGCCTCAAAATGAAAGATCATTTCAGCAAAATGATAAGACCAATAAAAACAAATGGAAGAAGACTGATAGACATTGTAACTTTTGTAATCGAGATGGCCACTTAGAATCTAAATGCTTTAAGAAGATGGAAGCCTTGGAAGCCGCAATGAAGAAACATAACATCCATGTGGAGCCTACTTCAACTTCAACTTCCGGAATGGCACTTTCTGCATGTCATTGTCAATCATCTCAGTCTGGTTATGCATTAAATGTATCTTCTTCTTCTTCTCATTCTCATGAGTGGCTCATTGATTCTGGAGCCTCTTGTCACATGGCCAAAAACCAAGCCATGTTTTCTTCTTTAAATGATTGTAACACCAAAAATATATATATTGGTGATGATAGATCTCTTAATGTTGTAGGGACTGGAACTGTTCATCTAGACAATGGTCAGTTTAATGATGTATTATGTGTTCCAACCTTATCCTGCAACCTTCTATCTGTCTATCAGATAACTCATTCAGGTGAAGGTAAAATTGTTGAATTTTCACCTCATGATGTTGTAATCAAGGATCTAAAAGATCCTAAACAGATTCTAGCTACTGGTCTTGCTGATGATTCCAAAAGGTTGTATAAGTTTCACAACTTTGGGTCATCAAATCTTCCCTCAGTATTTGTTGCTCATAATGATGAAGTGAGCAAACTTTGGCATGAGCGATTTGGTCACTTAAACTATCGCTCCCTTCAGCATCTATGTAAAGAAAATATGGTGACAGGTCTTCCTATGGTATCTTGCAGAGATGGTGTTTGTTCCGGATGTGTACTCGGAAAACATCATCGGGACAGTTTTGACAAACGTGCCTCTTGGCACGCCTCAGCCCCTTTACAGCTTGTGCACAGTGATTTATGTGGTCCTCTTCCTGTTGCTTCATTCTCTGGCTGCAAGTACTTCTTAACTTTCATTGATGATTTCTCCAGACGCACTTGGGTATACTTCTTAAAACTCAAGAGCGAAGTATTTAACACTTTTTTGGCCTTCAAAGCCTTTGTTGAAAAACAATCTGGACATCAAATTCTTAAGCTAAGAACTGATAATGGTGGAGAATATGTTAAAAACACATTCATCAACTTTTGCACCGAAAATGGAATTCAAATGCAACATACTGTTCCATACACTCCACAACAAAATGGTGTAGCTGAAAGGAAAAATCGCACCTTAAAGGAAATGGCTAATTGTATGCTGCAATCTAAAGGACTCAGTCTTAGTTTTTGGGCCGAAGCAATTAATTGTGCAAATTATATAATCAATCGCACTCCTACTAAGGTTCTAGAGAATATCACTCCAGAAGAAGCTTGGAGTTCCATTAAACCAGATGTAAGTCACTTTCGTGTGTTTGGAAGTGAAGCATGGGCCCATATTCCAGATGAAAAGCATAAAGCTTTAGAACCTAAGAGTGAGAAATGTACTTTTGTTGGATATTCTGAAGATGTAAAAGGTTATAGACTTATTCCATTTAAGTCCAAAAATGTTATCATTAGAAGAGATGTAAAATTTGATGAAAATAAATCGGCCTGCGAGCCTAGTCCGGCGGATGTGCCACCTCTTCCTATCTCTTCTACTTTTGAAAACATTTCTTCTTCAGATGATGAAAGCGAGGATGATAATCCTCCCCCACCTTCTCAGGATCCTCAACTTCCAAGATGGGTCCGTGCTACTCGGGATGCAGCAGGTGATCTTGCCGGTGATCCTACAGATCAGCGACGTACACGTTCTCAGTTTGAAAGAGCCTCTTCTTTACTGGCTCAAGCTCCAGTAAATCATGATCCTGACACTTTTGCAGAAGCTTCAGGCCATCCACATTGGGAAGCAGCTATGAATGAAGAATATCATTCATTGATGACAAATGATACATGGGATCTTGTTCCTCTACCAAAGGGACGCAAACTTGTTAGATGTAAATGGGTTTACAGAACCAAGTATGGACCAGATGGGAAAGTTGATAAACATAAAGCTCGTCTCGTTGCTAAGGGCTTTTCACAGGTTGAAGGCATTGACTACACTGAAACCTTCTCCCCTGTTGCCAAAATGAACTCTATCCGCCTTGTTCTTTCCCTTGCTGCCTCTTTAAAATGGGAAGTCCATCAGATGGATGTTAAATCTGCCTTCTTGCATGGGGACTTGCAGGAAGAAATCTATATGGAACAACCCATTGGCTTCATACAAACAGACTCCAGCCTTGTTTGTCGACTTAAGAAATCCCTTTATGGCCTCAAGCAAGCTCCTCGGGCTTGGTATGCCAAAATGGATAGCTTTCTTTTAGAATCTGGCTTTTCTAGGTGTCATTCTGACAATACTGTCTACACCAAGAAAGTGGGCAACTCTCTTATCATCCTTGTTCTTTATGTTGATGATCTTATTCTTACTGGTAGTGATCCCAACCTTATAAACCATGTGAAGTCCAGCCTTAAAAAGAAATTTGAAATGACAGACTTAGGACACTTACACTATTTTCTCGGTCTTCAAGTCTTGCAATCCCAAGAGGGTATTTTCCTTTCCCAGTCCAAGTATGCTTGTGATATTCTTCGTCATTTTCACATGGAAGACTGTAAGCCAGCCCCTTCTCCCTTTCAGTCTGGAGTCAAACTTTCAGTCTCTTGTACTTCTCCTGAAGTTGATGCTACCTTATACCGTCAACTTGTCGGAAAACTCTTGTATTTAACCCATACTCGTCCTGATCTTTCCTTTGCTGTTGGCCTTGTTGCTCGTTTTATGCAAAACCCCCGTGAAAGTCATTGGAAAGCAGCTAAAAGAATACTTCGTTATGTTCGAGGTACAGTACAGTTTGGGATTCATTACAGTGCCAAAGCAGCTCCTCTGTTAGTTGGTTTCACTGATTCTGATTGGGCTGGTGACCTTGATGATCGGAAGTCTACTGCCGGTTATGTCTTCACTCTTGGTTCAGGACCTATTACATGGGCTTGTAAGAAACAGGCTGCCATTTCTCTTTCGTCAGCAGAAGCAGAGTATCGTGGTGCCGTGGAAGCTAGTAAGGAAGCCTTGTGGCTTCGTCAGATCCTATCAGAGTTTGGCTTTGAGCAGCAGCATCCAACCACACTTTGGTGTGATAATCAAAGTGCCATTCAGCTATGCAAAGATCCAGTCCAGCATCAGCGCAGCAAACACATTGAACTACACATGCACTTCATCAGAAAGCTCATTCATGACCATGTTCTTGAAGTGCAATATTGTCCAACAGATGATCAGGTTGCAGACATCTTCACAAAGGCTCTCACAGAGGCGAAGTTCACTAAACTTCGATATATGCTTGGAGTTCAGGAAGTTGTCACTAAGGGGGGATAGGCTCTAGTGCCTCCTTCCTTCTCCTATTGTGTCATATTTGTAAATCCTTCAATCCTATCCCAAGTTGTTCTTAAGGGGGGATGTTAGGATATTCCGACACATAGGATATAGTTAAGTTCAACTTGGTCTAGTATAGAGTTAGGTTAGAGTTAGGTAAAGTGTGTTTCTTTACCGTTGTACATTTTGTAACTTACAATCCGACGGTCACGATATGTAGTGATCCGACGGTTCACTCTCACCTCGGTATTACCGACACTTGATCCGTGGCTTGACACCCGATTGGTCCATGAGTTCTATTTAAAGCGCATGGAGGGTCATTGTTCGGGTAATCCGTGCATGAGAGAAGCTTATGTAAATTTTCATTCTTTGATTAATAAATTGCCTGTAGTACCCACGTTGGGACAGGCCGTGGACTGTTTCCCTCCTTGCACTTTGAGGGTTTTAACCACGTCAAAAATACTGGTGTATTGATTTGAGATCTGGTTGTGAGCGGTGTCCTTTTGGTATTCTTTCTGAGGAACTTACCCTGTAAATTCCTACAATTTGTTTCATTTACACTGCTCCATATCATTCCACTTCCTTCCTCTTCTTCTTGACCTCTCCTCAAGCCACCTACTCGGCCTCTGTCCAGCTCGTTTACCCTCCAACTCATCCATTGCCACGTAGCTTCATCTTTTTGACCTTTCGTTGCTGCCATCCTTCTATCCACCAACCAACTTCGTGCACTCATTCTCTGTCCTATTTCTCTGCCCCTGAGTCATCACAAGTTCCATCTCCACCTCACCTATCCACCCAAACCATTCCATCCCTTCACCATCACCCAAAACTTCCACTTACAGCACATCCTGTAGAAGTTAGCAGAATTCCTGTAGAATTCCTTAGTTTCCTGTAGGATCCCCTGTAGACATCCTGTAGAAGCCTGCAAACTTGGTTGCCGAGCATCCGAATGTTGTAGACCTCTGTGGACTAATGCTAGGGACCCTCTGGGACTTCTCCTAGCCATCCTTACCTTTCGCAAGCTTTCTCTCCCTTTGCACCACCTCTGCACAACCAAACCCTAATAAGAAACAAAATCATCATCACTCCAACCAATTAAGCAAAAATCCAAAAACATGTTCTTTTCAATCAAAGTAGTTTAAGTTCATGCATTTCACATCATTAGAAGTAATGGCATCATTTCCAGACACTTGCACTCCACCCATTGCATTCTAGAGGTTAAGCTAGTCAAATTAGGGTTTACTAGGGTTTCCATGTTTTGGTTGGCTTTCAGTTCATTTTTGCAAAGTAGATTAATTTCCTCTGAGATAGCCTTCGTCCATCATTTAGAAAGCTTCTTCTAAGAGCATATAGAAGTTGGATTGAGCCCTAGCGGACTTGTGCCAGCTAACCAAGTGACAGCTGCGAAAAGAGCTAGTACTTGTGCATACAGCACCGTCGCTTCCAAGTTTGTACGAACTACCGGGTTGATAAAATTAGAGATAGGGAGCCCCAGGAGTTGTAGCATTATTGCTACAATACTGGAGCCCACCATCTTTTTGGCGCCATTGCCGGGGAAGCTTCAGAGTATTAGTAATTGTTGCTTTTCTTCTATTTTCTTACTCTTGCCTTCTGCTAAGTAGTTTATTTCATTTCCATTCTGCAAAAGTAGCATAGACATTTCCTGCTTTCATAGATTAGCATTTCCTGCTTTCATAGATTAGCATTTCCTTCCTGCAATTTCATTTCTGCAAGCATAGATTAGCATTTCCTTTCTTGCAATTTCATTTGAGCACAGTAGATTAGTTCTTTCCTGCTTTCAATTTAATTCTGCATCTTTATAGTTATCTGTAGATCAATCTGTTTCAGTTTTGCAGGTACAAAAGAAAAAGCAAAAACAATAAAAAAGAAAGTCTTTTCCCTTTCATGCCTCGTAGGAACCGAGATAGATCAGGCAAATTCCTACCAAACACCCCCACCACATCACTGAGTCACCCTTCTCTCTTCTTTGGTGACAGTGACCCAGAAGAACCTATAGGTGAACATCCAGAGATATACAAAGATCCTATAGTAGAAGAAGAGTTAGAGACCACTTCATCTGAAGTTATGGCTGACAATAGAAGAGAAGATGAGAGAATAGAAGGTGCCTTCCCCATCCGAGAGACCAATGGAGAAATGAAAATGAAGAACATTAGCCCCTCCGCCTTACCTCACTTCCATGGACTGACTACTGAAGATCCTGATACCTTCCTATTTGAGTTTGTTGTCCTTTGTAGAACTTATGACTATACTGAAGATGAGCAGAAGCTGAAACTCTTCCCTTCAACTCTTAAGGATGCAGCATTGCGCTGGTTCATGGGCTTACCTGGGAATAGTATCACCACTTGGGCTCAGATGCAGCAAGCTTTCAATACCAAGTACAGGGATTATTGTAGGTCTAAGGAAACCAAGGGAGAAATCTTTAGGATGACCATGGGAAATGATGAGTCCTTAGAGGATTATGAGGAGAGGTTCCAACTAAGCTATAAGCGGGCCAGGTGCACACTTGAACTTGAATCCCTCAAGTTGGTCCCGCTCCGAGGAGTCCCTGAAGACCTCTTAGATACCCTTCACATGTTAGTTGGGGGGGGACATTTACCAACTGCCTTATGAGACATCAAGATTGTGTTTAGAAACCACTCCAGGGCAGCTAGGAAACGAGGTAGGGGAAACCTCCTCTCAACTAGTGTCCCTTTCTCCAAACATGAGCTTGCAAATCAGTTAGAAGATCTCAAGAGTGAAGTGAGACAGATCATTTCCATGCAGCTGGACACATTTAGAATCCAGCAGAAGAAAGAAGAAGCTGAGAGAGCCTTGGCTGTCTTCTGCCCTAGGTGCACAAGGAGACACCCTAAGAACGAATGCCCATTGCATTCGGTTGAAGTATGTTTCGTTTGTGAGGAGGACCATCCCACAAATCAGTGTCCAACCTTACCTGGGTTTAAAGCCATGTACCAAGGGACAGAAGCTCCCATTGAACCTCTCTATTACCTCAACCAAAGGAGGCCACAAGGATCTAGACCTTATCAGCAGGGGATGCAAGGGGCACCTCAAGCTTATTACAGCCCCAACCAATCGACTCCTATGCCTTCCTGGGGTCCCCCTGCTCATCCTTCATGGTCCATGCCTCCTCCATGGTCTTATCCACCTCAGTACCCCACTCAACCTACTTCTCATTCATATCATTCACATGCCCAGCCACAGCCTCAATGGAATGCACCTCAGTCGGGGTGGAGGCCCCAATACAACACTCCTCCTGCCATCTTGCCTCCACCACCAGTTCAACCTCAGCCATTACCTCCTACTCCTCCAAGGCAACCTCAAATGCCTGCTCAACCGAACCTGAACCCCAACAATAGACATGCCCAACAAGTATACATTGGGGAAACCTCATGCCCTACCTATGCTGTGGAGATCCAGGAGATCAATCTTCGATCTGGAAAGACTCTACCAGATTGCCAACCTCCTCCCCCATAGGATGAGGAAGATAAACAGGAAAGTGAACCAAAGGCTATTCCACCCTTTCCTGAGAGACTAACAACCACCACACAACCCAACCCAAAGGAGGATGAGCTCAAGCAGTTGTGTGTAAAAATACCACTTCTCCAAGCCATCAAGGATGTGCCAATATACAACAAACTGGTTAAGGAAAAGTGCTTCAAACACCCAGGCAGGCGGAAGAAAGATGCTTCAACCATTAATGTCATAGGACAACTGTCTGACCTGATGCTAGGACAAGTCATCTGCCCAAAGTACCTAGATCCTGGAAGTCCTGTAGTAGATGTCCACATCAATGGCACCATCATACCTCACACCTTGATTGATCTGGGGGCTACCATTAATGTGATGACCAGGGATACCATGCTCAAACTCAATCTTCAGGGTTCCTTGAGGAAGACCTCGACAGTACTGCAATTAGCAGATCGCTCCACCGTGACTCTCGAAGGGATTGTGAAGGATGTCTTGGTCTCTATTGACTCTTGGGAATACCCTGCAGACTTCCTGGTTCTGCAACCAAAGGCAAAGCTTACTGGATATCCTCTCATTTTGGGAAGGCCTTGGTTAGCTACTGCAGATGCTTACATAAGTTGTCGTGCAGGAAACATGACCATCAAAAATGGTCCCATGTCCAAGCAGCTAGTCCTATACCCTCCTGCCCAACCCTCCTTAGAGCATGACTTACCACTCTGGTTGGAAGAAGGAGAGGAAGACGAGGTGTACTCAGCACCTCTGTGCACCTTAGATACCACTAGAAGAGACCCCCCAACCGAGGATGACTTGATCGAGACCTTGATCCAGAATCCACCTTCAAGTGCACTACCCTTAGAAAAATTGGTGGAGGATGCCCAAGCTAGCACCTTAGTGGATCTTTGTACAACCAACCCTGTTACTCCCAGAGTCAAGAATGTGGAGTTCGACCCTGAGAAAGCATTGAAGATCAGCTCCTCCCTATCTCCTTGCCAGGAAAAGGAGCTGTGTAGTCTGTTGGCCAACCACCTAGATGATTTTGCTTGGAGCTATAAGGAAATGAAAGGAGTCCATCCTTCGGTCTGTACCCATCATATATACATCAAAGAGGATTGTAAGTCGGTTAGGCAACCCCAAAGGAGAATGAATCCAGCTCTTAAGGATATTTTCAAAAAAGAATTGCAAAAATTGTTGGATGTAGGATTCATCTACCCCATCTCAGATAGTGAATGGGTGTCCCCTCTGGTGTTGGTTCCCAAGAAAAATCGGAAATGGAGAATCTGTGTGGACTACCGAGAACTGAACAAAGCTACCAAGAAAGACCATTTCCCTCTACCTTTCATAGATCAAGTGTTGGATGAACTGGCAGGAAAGAAGTTCTTCTCTTTCCTGGATGGGTTTAGCGGGTACAACCAAATCCAAATCAGCCCGGAAGACCAAGATAAGACCACCTTCACTTGTCCTTGGGGTACCTTTGCCTACTGAGTTCTTCCCTTTGGGCTATGCAATGCTCCTGCTACCTTCCAGAGAGCTGTCTTGAGCATCTTCTCGGAGATGGTCCATGATGCAGTGGAAATCTATATGGATGACTTTATTCCTTATGGGGCCAACTTCCAGGAAGCATTGTCCAATCTGGGAAAAGTCCTAACCAAATGCATCGAGATGAACTTGTCCCTTAGTCCTGAAAAATGTGAATTCCTAATGACTGAAGGGACCGTGCTAGACCATACCATTTCTTGCCAAGGGTTGCAGGTGGATCCTAACAAAATTGCTCTCATCAAGAGGGTTCCACCTCCTCAGAAGGTAAGGGATGTCCGGAGTTTCTTGGGATTAGCAGGATATTACCGGAGATTCATTAAAGATTTCAGAAAGCTAGCCTCGCCATTGTTTGGCCTGTTGGCAAAAGATGTGGAGTTTAAATGGACTGACGATTGTCAGAGGGATTTAAATGAATTGAAGGACAAGTTGGTGTCAGCCCCAATCCAGAGAGGTCCAAACTGGGCCCTACCTTTCCACATCCACACTGATGCCTCGAACAAAGCCATAGGTGCAGCTTTAGGACAGGTTGAGCAAAAACTTCCATATGCCATTTATTTTGTTAGCAAAAACTTGTCCAAAGCTGAGCTGAATTACATTGTAACCGAGAAAGAATTCTTGGCTGTGGTCCATGCACTGAACAAGTTCCGACATTATATTACTGGTTACCAGACCTTTGTACATACAGACCATGCTGCAATTAGATATTTAATGAATAAACTAGATGTGAATGCTCGTATTATTAGATGGTTACTTTTATTGCAACAGTTTGATTTGACCATTGTTGACAAACCAGGTAGAGAAAATGTTGTTGCTGACTTTTTATCTAGATTGGATTTGTCTGCAGATGAGGATGGAATAGTGGATGACCAGATGCCCGATGAACATATGTTTGCTATTTCAGTACTCTCTCCATGGTTTGCTGATATAGAAAACTACCTTGTTTCAGCACAGTTCCCTCTGCACCTATCTTCCAGAGAGAAGAGCAGAATCATCAGAAAAAGTGCCTCATTTACTTGGATCGGGGGCAATCTGTTCAAGCTTGGCCCCGATCAGATCTTAAGGCGTTGTGTAAGGGAGGAGGAAGTCTTTGATATCCTCCTCACTTGTCATGATGGGCCTTGTGGAGGACATTTTGCAGCAAAGAGAACTGCCTTCAAGATCCTGCAGGCAGGCTACTATTGGCCCACACTTCATCAAGATGTCAGAAGATATGTCAGTCAGTGTGACCAATGCCAAAGAATGGGGAAACCGACCCAAAGGGATGAGATGCCTCTCCAACCTCAAGTGACTCTTGAGCCATTTGAGAAGTGGGGCATGGACTTTGTGGGCCCAATCAACCCTCCTTCGAGGCAAAGTTCTTACATCATTGTGTGTACTGACTATTTGACAAAGTGGGCAGAGACTAAAGCAATCAAACCAGCAACAGAAGAAAAGGTGGCCGAGTTCCTAAGAGAAAACATCTTCTATAAGTTTGGCTATCCAAGAGAGCTGGTCACCGATCAAGGGAGCCAGTTCACCTCCAACCTGGTTGAAGATCTACTAGCTCATCACAAGATCAAGCATAGGACTTCCACCCCTTATCACCCTCAAGCAAATGGGCAGGTGGAAGTCACCAATAGAGCATTAGAAGGGATCTTGACTAAGGTGGTGAGCAGCAGCAGAAAGGACTAGGCAGATCGCCTGGTTGAAGCCACATGGGCTTACAACACCACTTGGAAGACCACCACCGGCTTCACACCTTATGAGCTGGTCTATGGGAAGAAAGCTTTGTTGTCCATTGAGTTTGAATACAACACTTTGAGGATGGCAGCTCAGCTGGACCTAGATCTTAGCCATGCACAACAAGAAAGGCTATTGCAGCTGAATGGCCTGGATGAGCACCGAATGCAGGCCCTCCTTCACTCAGAAGTGGTTCAACTTCAGAGAAAGGTGTGGCATGACCAAAATCTCCATGACAAACAATTTCAGCCGGGAGATTGGGCTTTGTTGTATGACTCCAGATACAAAGATTTCAAAGGGAAGCTGAGAACCAGATGGCTAGGGCCATATTCAGTGGAAAAATGTCATGACAATGGATCTGTGCTTATTAGGACCATTGATGAGGAAGCCATCCCCATGCTTGTCAATGGGCATCGATTGAAGATCTACAGGAAGCCTCCCTCAAGACAAGAGTTCATCAAAACTATGGAGAAGGCAGTGTTGGTCATAGAGAAGGGTTTTGCCTCTGCTTTGGGCATACCCTGAAGAATCTAAAAAAAAAAGAGAAAAATAATAATAAAGATCCTTGGGTGAAAACCTTTCTGAGGCGCCCAAGGCAGGTGGTAGGGGTGAAAACCTCACTGAGGCGCCCCTATTGTCTTTTCAAAAAAAAAAGAAAAAAAGGTTGGAAAAAGATCCTTGAGTGAAAACCTCTTTGAGGCGCTCAAGGCAGATGGCAAGGGTGAAAACCTCAATGAGGCGCCCCTGTTATCTTTCAAAAAAAAAAAGAAGAAAAAGAACAAAAGAAAAACAAGGTCAGCAGATTCATCATGTAAAATTGCATGCAGGTGTTCTATGGAGGAGAGGAAGCCTCTCAACTCAAAGCCAAGGGTCCTCATCATGCAGCAAGGACACCTCACCAGCACCTCCTCCAAGGATCCTCATTTTCTCCAAGGTATGTGAAATTTTATTCCAGCTTGAGTCTTCTACAGGAAGACGCAGATTTTCTACAGGAAAATGCAGAGTTTCTACAGGAAGATGCAGATCTTCTACAGGAAGGTGCAGACTCTCTACAGGAACGCATCCTTTCTACGGGAAACGCTGTATTTCTATAGGAAGCTTCCTGTAGAAGCTCAGAACGGGCCATAACTCACTTCATGAGGCAATCTAACGGCTAAGGATTGGTTTGGATGCATGCATGCCATGGTTGTCAACCATGCACATTGATGTTATCTTGCTCCACCGTCCTTGTCGACATGCAACCAAGTACCTGCACCAGCAAAGCAGATCGATGAGTCTCGAGGAAAAAAAGCAACCTGTAAATGGAAAAAGCGTTAGAGATCTCACACCATATTCATCACAGTCAGCCCGAGGCCCCGAGAACATGATCGTGAGGCCATCCATCATCGTGTAGCATGCACCCAAGGAGGAAGAACTATTCCAAGACATCCCGCGGGAGTCCTGTAACAGTTAAACCTGCTAGAGTGGATACCATTCACCGCGCAGGCCATCTGAAGGGAAACGTGGGCGCATGCAACTGAAGCATCCCATCCATCGACGGCAGCTCATGAACATGGACCTCCGGGCCTGTGTAAGTCCGCCAGCAGCAGGTAACTCAACTCATCATCGTCCAAAGAGCCGAGACATCGTGTACAGCCATGCAGGTAAGTGTCTCGACCCTTCCTTCCATCAGACTGCATGAATGTTACTTTAATTGATTGCTTAGGTGTAAAGGTGAATTGGTTGAGCGACTGTGTGGCTATTTGGCCGGCCACGTTGGCCAGTTAATGGTCTAGTTGGATGTGTGGGTGGCAGCCATGACAAAGAGAATGGGCAGCATGCACGTGAGAGAAATCCCGTCGAGGAAACGAGTTCAACAGGAGAGGCGGCGGCAGATCCGCGGGAATTGATGCGGCAGCAAGTGAACGCACAGTGGAATGATGGGGTGACGTCACCCAACGGTCCGGCGGGGACAGCTCACCCCCGCGCCACGGATTCCGCCGAATTTGAAATCTAATCGGCTCAATCGCATTCATGCATTTATCACCCACCGGTTTGAGCTCGAGCGGCTATCCTGCTCCCTCTACAGTGTGATACGCCGAGCTTTTGGGCTATCAGAGCGATTGAGAAGCACGCTCAAGGCGCAGACCGACTGCAGTCTCTCCCGAAATCCGCGCACTGCATTCTACAGGATCACTGTCATTCTACAGGAACGCTGCATTCTACAGGAACACTGTCATCCTACAGGAACGCAGTCTTCTACAGGGAAGCGGGTGCCTCACGTAAAAAGGTGGCCAATTAAAGAGGTAACCCTGAACTCTTCATGCAACTGGTTATTAAAGGTGGCAAGATTGTCGTCCACAGTCCGGTCATAGAAAAAACAGTGAAATTGTTGTCTGCTGTGCCTATACTGTCATTCTACAGGATGTCGAGTAATTAAATTGTGTTAAAGTTCCTCAGGGATAAGTTTGTGGGTTATGTGCATGATATCCTACGCTCTGTCTCAGTAAACCAAAACCTCTTCCACAATCACCACCTCTGGTTAACAAAACTGTGTTATCATGCCGGGTGGATTTATTAGACGAGAGCCCACTGATTCAGCCAAAAAAGGGAAAACCAGGAAGTGGTAGAGCTCTTCACACGAGCACAATGGATGTCTTTTTGTGATAAGCTGCAAGGTTACGATGATGAAGTGGCCGAAGAATTTTTGCAGGCTCTGAAACCGAAATCCAAGACACTGGCCACAGTGAACTTCAGAGGTCTAAGCCTCAAGCTCACCCCGCAATATATCAGTCGGATCACTGAACTTCCGATGGGTTTGCCATGGGATAAGGAAGAAAGAAAGTTGAGCTAGCAAGCCAGGAAGGAATTCTTTCCACCTGAGGAGGAATTCTCAGAGGACAAAAATGGGGTGCGAAGAACGAGTCTGTTGCCACCATGGAATGAAGTCAGTTTGCAAATCATGAAATATATAACTTGTGAAGGTTGTTTTAGCATCGTGTATGCATATCACTTTCGGTTGCTCACTGAATTAAGGCACCGGATTGATCTTCCTGTAGAACAAAAACTGAGCATCCCTTATTTCCTATTGCAGTCTCTAATGGAGTGTGCCACAAAGCTAAAAGAGGGCATACCAGATCAGATAGCCCACCATGGGTTGATCAAGCTTCTTGTGGAGGATGCGCTGCATTCATATAAGGTTCCCCTCTCATGGGAATCCTTCCGGAATTTGACAAGAGATGGAAACATTAAAATGTTGATCGAAGAAACAGGTTCCTCCAGCAGTGAGGAACAAGAAGCAGTGGCCGAGGGAAAGAGAGAAAAAGGCCAGAAGACCCCGACCACAGTGCAGAAGAAGGAACAAAAGAAGAAGCACGAAGAAAAGGATGACAAAGAAAAAGGTGGCACACCTATCTTGTCAGCAAGAGAAAAGAGGCTGAAGAGCAGAATGGACAAAGCTGAGGTGGTCCACGTCAGCCCAAGTACCTCATCAGCACCTGCAACCAAAGAAAAAAGCAAAACTCAGGTAGCTAAGCAAGAAAAGGTGGTGACACCCGTGTCTACAGGAAAACAGAAACATGCTTCTACAGGAAGCCCGAAAACAGAGACAAAGGCTTCTACATGAAGCCCGAAAATTATTGAGAAACAAGCTTCTACAGGAAGCCCGAAGACAGAGAAAGGGTCTTCTACAGGAAGCCCGAAAATTACCAAAACAGGGGCTTCTACAGGAAGCCCCGAAAAGGTGAAACCCAAAGAGAAGAAGGTGGATATTCTGGCACGGGAGGCAGTAGCTGTATTAGCTGGCCTCAGCACGCCACCTAAGCCAAAAGAAAAGAGGAAGAGGGAGACCCCTCTATACTTTAAAGCTCGAAGAAGTGTTAGGATAAAGACGGGCAAGCCACAGCCTCAGTCCAGCAGCCCGATTGTCATCGAAGATACACCTGCTTCTCCCAAGGAAAATTCACCCTCCAGGATCACGGTCACCTACGAGAAGGGGAGTCCAAAGAAAAATATGTGGCAAGAAAGGTTAGACCTGTTGACTGAGGAAACTCGGCTACAGGAAGCTGAAAATGTTCTACAGGACACTCTGGCCCAGCTACAGGAAACGGAAAAGAGGGAAGGAGAAGGACCCTCATCACCACCAAGGGAGGGTGAGGTAGAACCACCTGAAGAGATAGAAAGAGAACATATACCAGAACCTAGCCCTTCGCCTAATCTGAGTTCATACTACACCTTTTTAGAGGCGGGCAAAATCATACCGCAGAAATTTACTGTGCCTCTATTTTTTGCACTAGAGGAAGAAAGAGTCCGTTCCCACACATGGATGCAGATCGCCAAATCAAAGGGTGTGGCAGACATAAGCCCTTTACAAGAGCAACTCAAGGAGGTCAGGAGTGAATTCACCATGGCTAAACATGTAGCTAATTGCCAACGTGTGCTTCTACAGGAAGAAAATCAGAAGTTGAGATTGCAGCTACAGGAACTAAGGGCAGGGGCAGGAACATCCTCCAAAGACATCACAAAAGAACAACAAGGCGAAAAGGAGCTGACCACCGGTCTTGAAGAGCCAATGACACTTCTACAGGAAGCAGAACAACAAACAAAAATCGAAGTGCAAGCTCTAAGAGAACAGCTGCAACAAAAGGAAGCACAATTGGCGTGCATGGCCAGCTAGGCCATGGAGGCAATACAGTGCAGACCACCTGCAAAATCCTATGGATTGTATTTAAAAGATCAATGGCTGCAGTTCCAAATAAACACCTTGGCACAAAGAGGTATTTCACATATCCAAAACCCACAAAAATTTTCTGAATTGTGCAGTACTAGTTCGTCAGAAGACAAAGCCAAATTAGCAGAGTTTTACCTCCACAATTTGGCTTTGCCTAATGAAGTCTCCTGGGATCCCAATATTGCCTTGGGTGATATGCAATTGATGGCGTTCGCTTCATGGTTAAACCATGAGGATCAAAGAGCAGCTGAAGCAAAATCGGTCATGAACCGAGAAGTGAGCGAGCCACTGTTCATTCGAGCAGAACCAGAGGATCCGGTGGCACTCATCTCAGCCCACCAACAGTTGGCTACTGATCCCACAGCTTCCTTGAGATTTATGGACCAACAGGCCCAAGCCATAGCTCACTTTGAAGACATGGAAAGGTTGTTAGGAGAAAGTGCTGCCCAAGCATGTGCACGCAGATGGAGTACCTTGGCACACAGCTTGAAAATCCGAGAGTACCATACCCCCATTCAGATGAGGGAAGCTTTGGCAAGGGTTGACCTTTACAAGAAATCCATGCAAAGCCTCCAGGCCAGCTGGATTGGCCTTAAACTCAGCCCACCACTGCTGCTAGGGTTGACTGAAGGCAATACAGAGGAGGATGACAGTCAACAATGGGAAGAGGTGAACAGGAAAGCAGGGTTTCATATCAACAGAGAGGACACTACCACAGAGCCTTGGGATGTAAGGGAAGCAGTGAAAGCAATGAAGGATGAAGATTTGGACTAAGTTGCTCAAGGATGAGCAAATAGTTTAGCTGGGGGGTGATGATGAGCCCCAATTTTTGGTACAATTTGGGCTCATATTGGCCTACTTACCTTGCTCAACCATTCACATTTTACCACTTATGCATTCATTTCTTAGTATATTCGTGTTGTTTGTAGGAAGAAGGGCAGGCATTATATCTATGTGACTAATACATGATGATTTCAGGTTCTTGGCATTAAAGAGAGCAAAAGACCACGCAAAAGGAGACAAGGAGACAGCAAAGGTGGCATTGCATGTTTATAGGGAGGTTTTCTACAGCTTTAAATGACTTCCCTCGTGCTTTTCACCTTAACTCCGAGCTCTAACAGCTCTCCCCACCGAGCTCAAAGGCAGCCAACACGTTCTACAAGATCAGCAGTTTGACTTTCAGTTAGACAGCCAAGCTCCACGAATGAAGGCAGCCAGCTTGATCCTAATTTTGTATAAATATGAAGGTTGTAGCCTTTGTTAGAAGTTTTTTTTGACTTTTGGAATTACTATTGTAATCTCTGAGCACGAGTTACAGCTCGGTTTTTTGTTGTTTTGTAAGCCAGTTTTGGCATGACATTAGACTTTTGATTATGAATAAAGGCAAGCAGATTTGGATCTAATTTTGAGTTTTTAAGGGAGCTATAGCTCTCAGGTTAGGGCCCAACCTGAGAGCAATAGACCTCCTCTGTTTTGTATTGTTATTTTCCTTTCGTTCCAGCACTTTGTTTCTTTACTTTGACATGCAATTCGAATTTACAGTCTGCTGATTTAGTTTTTGTGTGATTGAGTAGGATTAGCTTATGGTTACTTTGTTTTCAGTTGCTTAGATTTGATAGGAGGTTTGTAATACACAGGAGCTCCAAGAAAAAGGTTGTTAGAGATCATTGCCATCTTTGTTTAGGGATTGGGGTGCAGTCCATATCAACGACCAAAAAGAAACACAGTCTTTTACTTCCAGGCAAGCTGCAACATAGTCATTTTCGTTGAAGATCCATCCATGCACTTTCGATATTGAACCATACTTCTACATTTTTCATTCCATGCACGGCTTATTTTCTCGGTTTTACATTGTTGTTCATAGGTTTAATGGCACAGGTATCATAGGTTAATGAATTCTCATTTTTGGTGCAAGACATAAGTCATTTGTTTCATTTACACTGCTCCATATCATTCCACTTCCTTCCTCTTCTTCTTGACCTCTCGTCAAGCCACCTACTCGGCCTCTGTCCAGCTCGTTTACCCTCCAACTCATCCATTGCCACGTAGCTTCATCTTTTTGACCTTTCGTTGCTGCCATCCTTCTATCCACCAAACAACTTCATGCACTCATTCTCTGTCCTATTTCTCTGCGCCTGAGTCATCACAAGTTCCATCTCCACCTCACCTATCCACCCAAACCATTCCATCCCTTCACCATCACCCAAAACTTCCACTTACAGCACATCCTGTAGAAGTTAGCAGACTTCCTGTAGAATTCCTTAGTTTCCTGTAGGATCCCCTGCAGACATCCTGTAGAAGCCTGCAAACTTGGTTGCCGAGCATCCGAATGTTGTAGACCTTTGTGGACTAATGCTAGGGACCCTCTGGGACCTCTCCTAGCCATCCTGACCTTTCCCAAGCTTTCTCTCCCTTCGCACCACCTCTGCACAGCCAAACCCTAATAAGAAACAAAATCATCATCACTCCAACCAATTAAGCAAAAATCCAAAAACATGTTCTTTTCAATCAAAGTAGTTTAAGTTCATGCATTTCACATCATTAGAAGTAATGGCATCATTTCCAGACACTTGCACTCCACCCATTGCATTCTAGAGGTTAAGCTAGTCAAATTAGGGTTTACTAGGGTTTCCATGTTTTGGTTGGCTTTCAGTTCATTTTTGCAAAGTAGATTAATTTCCTCTGAGATAGCCTTCGTCCATCATTTAGAAAGCTTCTTCTGAGAGCATATAGAAGTTGGCTTGAGCCCTAGCGGACTTGTGCCAGCTGACCAAGTGACAGCTGCGACAAGAGCTAGTACTTGTGCATACAGCACCGTCGCTTCCAAGTTTGTACGAACTACCGGGTTGATAAAATTAGAGATAGGGAGCCCTAGGAGTTGTAGCATTATTGCTACAATACTGGAGCCCACCAGCGTGGCGGGAGTACGGCGGCAAAACCGCCGAACTCCCGGACGTTAAAGGCCGGGCGCGTCGGGGATGAGGATGCCCGCCAGCCGTAGATCTGTGGGGCTGTGGATCGGACGGTTGGCGGGGGACGCGACGGGATAGGGGGTTAAAGGGCGGGAATATTCGCAGGAATATTCCGAACTTAATATGCGCGGCGGATGGGTTACAAACTTAGGAAAATGGGTTTACGGGGTTAAATAAAGGCGCGGGTTAATATTTACGCATAGGGACTTTGGGTTAGGGGCGGAATGTGGGTTTTTACAGTGGTGGGGTGAAATTTTACAAGGGGAAAGCTGAGAACATGGGTTTTTTGGAGTTAAGGGAGAGGTTACTAGCTGACCAGATGTCAAACTAGTTCCTTAATGACTCGGATGGGCTAAAAACAGTCCCAGATGGACTGTGATTTCCCTGACTTAGTAGAATTATGGCTATAATGCCAGGGATGGGATATTTACATAGGGGAGTTCTATATACATGATTTTAATAGGGGAAAGGAAAACTGAAAGGGAGTTATATAATAAAGTTAAAAGTTAATATGGAGATGAAGAGAGGGCGCTAAGGTGTGAGACCTTATGCCATTTTTGGGAAAAGAAGGCCCACAGATGGTGAGTGAGCAATCCTTGAGTGAAGCAGATGTTCATCAAGGCAAATGTCATGGAAATGATGTGACTGAGAGGCTCAAGAAGATCTTGACCTCTTGGGGGATGTTAGTTAAGTGACTTTGGGGTGATGAGACAAGGGGGATGTTAGAGAATTTCAGCTTGAGTACCTTCATGAAACTGCAAAAACTGCCAGATAACTGTGATCAGAAAAGATAAGACATTGTGGAATACAAAATTTGATCACTAGTCATGATTCTGCCACACCAAAGCTACCTACCCAGCCTACTGTCCTAACATTTTTTCTTCTTTTTGTTTTGGGTGCACTTAGACTTGCAGACCCAGATTCACAATTTTTCTTTTGAACTTTCCTATCTAGATCTGCACTTATTTCTGCCAGGGCCCAGATTAAACAGTTGGGTCCCTTTGATTCTCTACCTATCTACAAATCTGCCAAGATTAAACTGTTTGGACAGATGTCATTCTCTATATTCTAAAACAGGAAATTGAAACCTAGGGAAGCCAAGATTAGGCTGTCTGGACCTCCCTTTAAGAACTTCTTCAAAACTGGAACGACTCATCAAAATTGGAAACAACAGTGATATTTGAATTGGCATACTTTATTACTTCTTTTCTGGTTTTCTTCTCTGGAAATATGGAACCTTGCTGCAAGAAAGATGACATATTTGGCATGTAAAAATGTCAATCATGAAAAATGATACCCTGTTGCAACAGGAGGCTAACAAAATCTACGATAATATCCAGCAAATCCCAGAAAACTACGTACCTCTGTTTGAGTACAGGGAGTAGCTAATAAGAGGATTATCGGTATCTTTGCTGGATCTGCTTGAATTCCAGCTGAAGAAATGTAATGACCCAGAATCAGGCCTTCTGTCATCATCATATGATATTTCTCATGACTTAAGCAAAGTCTAGTAGCAATACACCGTTCTATGACTTTCTCCAATGTCTGTAATGCCTGATCAAATTCATCCACATAGGGTGTAAAATCATCCACGTACACTTCCTGTTACACAGTAATTTGTCACCATTGGTCACCGTCCCTATCGCCCCGTTTCCGAACGTTGGAGGATGCATTCCGGGACCTATGAGCAGTGACATAACCTAAAAACACTTTCATTATGTTCCCCTGAGTATGTACTTCATGTTCCCTGAAGACACCTTCTGCAAATTATCCCTGAAAAGTGCCTTTTTTCCATTGGCGCAAGTCCACAGTGTCTTACCCGTGCCAATCACTGAAATCCTCAAAAGGGGGTGCGACCATTGGCGCTATGGCTTACAACAACACCCGCGCCAACCAAGTTTGGTAATGATTTTTGACAAACACGCGCCCATATGTTTTTTCCCTTCAGATCACGAAGTCTTTTGAGGGTAAAATCCATCTGATAGAGGTCGAGAGTCATCATCCATCCTTGACATCTATCCACAGCGGCTTTTCAGAGATAATGTCAATCCACAATGGGTGTCCTGGTGCATTGAATCTTCCTCCATTCTCCATCTATAAAAGTCTGTCCTCATGCATTAGACAAGCTAGTTTTTGAGTAATGCTAGTTGTGATTATGCTTGTCTTGAGTGATAGTAAGAGTCTTGAAGCATAGAGAGGTTATGCTACCGGAGAGGAGGTCTATTGCAAGACATACATAGCTGCTCGCCCAGCCAGAGGAGAGGTTCAACGTCAGAACCTTGGTTGTATCTTTCTCTGTCTATTATTCATTAATAAACGACTGCTGTTATGGTTCCAATCTCATTGTTTATTATGATGATGTTTGATTTATTTCCTTTCTGACTGAAATATAGTTGTACTTTGGTGGATTTTATGCTTGTATTCGCTTCGTCCTTTGCATGTGCAGGTGTCCGTTCGCGAGGATCGCAAGGATTGTGACCTGCTGGAGCAAGGGAACGGGAATATCAACTCTGCTTCGACATTAGCGTTGGACTCCAGGTTGGTTTTCGTAATTCACCTTTAGTATACAACTAGGAACTTGCATAGTAGCGTGAATTGATTGTGGCTAGACTTATTTTAGGCTAGTGGGATCGCCTCTATCCGCAGAGGGGATTTACCTATCCAATAATTTTGCGACTCCACTGGGGAGAAGCTATTTGGATTTTGTCTTGCATGTTAATTTTCTCTTGCTTGCTTGAGTAAATGAGCTTTCTGGGTCAGTTTTGAGATTGTTATTTGCTGTTTGATCCGTCTGAACACTGTCGGCCCGACCTTGGGTCGTGTTATTTATTTTTTAAGCCGGAAAACTTTGTTGGCGCGTTTTTTAATCTGACAGTCGCGCCAGTTGGCGCATGTTGCCAAACAGCAACCCGCGCCAATCTTTTGGTAGCGCAAGTTGCAGGCTGACAGTCGCGCCAGCCCTGTGAATTTTGCCTGTGTGTTTGTTGGAAGCTCTTTAAACTCAGATTTTTGTCTTTTTATATCCTTTGCAGCTTCTGGAAGTGTGTTGGACCTCTGTTTGACTGGTTTTGCCTTTATCCTTCAGTTGTTTGCTTATTTCTATCGACTTTGTATTCCAGCCCTAGAACATCTAGTGGCTTTGCATGTCGAGCCTTCTGTCGGAAGTTTCGGTTCTTTGATTTTCCAGTCAAATTTTTGATTGTTTTCCGCACCTATCTAGTGGTTGTTAAAGCTTGGTATTCTATGCTTCGAGCAGTTCACTTCTAGCTTGTTTGGATTTTGCTTGACTTCATTTGAACTTAGATCACATGGTTCATTGAAAGTCTTTGTGTTTTTCCTTGCTTGGACAGTTCATCTTGGTGTTTCAGAATTGGTTCTATTTCCATTGAGTGAATTTTGTTTGTTTATACTTGTGAATATCTCTTAAGATTTGTTTAAATGCATTATGCCATCTTAAAAGAAAGAAAAACAAAAGATCTTTTTGCATCATATTAGTTAGCATTTATTGTTATTTGTTGCTTTTAAAAAGAAAAGGAAAAATTTTCATTTCTTGTTATTAGCTGCATTAGGATCTTTGTTGATTGCTTAGTGATCATTTTGTTTGTGTAAAAATCTCAACTCTCCTGTAGATAGAATTCATTGAATGAAATGATATAATTTTGGCATGTAGTTTGCATTTAGGAAGTTTTGAGAGATCACATACGGTAGGACCAAAAAACTGAAACATAATTGAAGATAAACTTTAAAATAAACTGAATGAACCTAACAACGCATTGGAACCTAACGCAAACATTCTAGAGGTCTAGGTTAGAGACATGTTCCGGCGTCTTTAAACATGGTAGCTTACCGTCGAGTGGTTGGGTGATTCCTCCACGATGAAACGATAGGTGCCAGTACGGATTGTGCTCCCACATACCGTCGAGTATACATTGGGAGACCCCTATAGGATTAAAACTTTTTATCCATAGGAAGCCGAGTTTGCTGCCTTACAAGCCGTAATGCACTGAACACATCATTCGGGAAGATTGACTGCCGTACGGGAAGTCCTTGGTTTTCATCTGATTGCCAAGGTGTATAAGCAGTTTTACGGATTGTTTGGTAAACCTCTTGCCTAGTTCTCCAGAGCAGTCACTTTTGATCCTTTTCGGACTCTCTAAAAGAAAAGGTGCCAGTGAGCTTCTTGTCACTTCGTGCTCATTAAATATTCGAAGGAGACTAGAGTCATCTTTTTGTCCTTTTCTCGACTCTTAAAATATGAAAAGGTCAAGTTCAGTGTCTTAAAATTTATTTGCCACGATAACATACTACCCGGTTAGATTTTGTTTGCGTTAGTCTGAGTAGGGTCTTGTCTCGTTAGATTGCCTAGGGTTTTGTGAAGTCCCATCCTGGCGGAATTACCAATTTCGTCTTCCGAGATACCGGTTGTGAGTGAAACTCTTTCTATTGTTCCAAGTATACAACCGCTCAATTCTCGTGCTGCAGGCGACGAGACTTATCAGTTTCATTGGAACCCTATTAGGGAACCTTCTGAAAACGGTATCCCTTTTTGGGAATACACTTCTCCTCGGGTTCCACCACCTCCATTTCCTTCCGACATGGAAGACACATCCCCTACTACGACTGACGAATCCGGTATGCCAGGTGGTGAAAATCCCACCGCAATGGTCTCTACACCTGTTAGTAGCACTCCTACTACTGAGAGACTACCTCCAGGTTATAGAGCAATAAGCCATGTTATGTCTTCTCCCTTTCCGACCTCCATTTGGTCACAACTCACTTTTTCCAACACGGAGCCTTTGACTCCACCAAATCGCAGTACATCTGTTACCTCAATCACAACCGCTCCAACGGTATCTGTGGCTTCTTCGACTCCTATGTTTAGTCGATCTTTATTCGGAGGTTTTGATCCTACATCGAATGTCCCACCTGAAGGCCAATACGATCAGTATATACCACCTTCTGGGTATTTGACGGGTCAACCGAATGTTGAGGTTTCAGTTCCATTGTCAATTGATTGGAGTTCCACCGTTTTTCATGGTGGTCAAGCTTCGTATGCACAACCCGACAAACCACCTCAGCAAAACCTACAAGGACAATCCTTTCAAGGAAATCCTTTTGCCTCTGGTGGTCCATTTTTCACCTCTCAACCTACTGGTAACCCAGGTCAACCTTCTGTTCAACAAGCCCAACCTGGTATCCAGCAAGGTTCGCCTACTGGACAAACTGGTCAATCATTTGTTAATCTAAATCAACCCAATGTCCAGTATGGTCCAATATCTGGACAAGTTACTCAACCACTTGGTCAGCCTACTGTCCAGTATACTCAACCTTCTGGGCAAGCCGGTCAGCCTCAAACACAGTTAGGCCAACCAACTGCCCAGCCCACTCAGCCATCTAGTCTGTTAGGACAACCTTCAGCTGCGCAACAGCAGCTCCAATCCCAGCAGGTAGGCCAACCTCAGTATCAGCAGGTACAACCTTCCGGGCAGGTAGGCCAACCTCAGTATCAACAAGGTTATCCTTCTGGCCAGATAGCCCAACCTATAGGACAGCCTACTGGCGCTGCTCAATCCGGTCCGTGGCCCCAAGCAGGACCCCAAAACCCATCTGGTCTTCAAATGCAGGCTGGAGCTCAATCCCAAACTTTTTATCAAACTCAACCTGGTGCTCAAACTCAATTTGGAGTCCCACCACCATATGGTTACCAGCAACCTCAAGGGCAACCTTTGTTCGCCCCATACAAGAATTACCAACAACTGCAGGCGAATCCTTTGCAGAATTATCAACAGCCATATGGCGCATCTGCAGCATCATTTGGTAATCCTTATGCTGGGGGGAAAAATACAAATCCCTACGGCCAATACACTATGGGGCCAAATCCGTCCGGGCAAAACCCATGGGGGCAACCGCCACTTGGTTGGAACCATGGTGCTCCATCCTACCAGTAGCCCCAGATGTCTTTCAATCCTCAATTACCGTTCTTAGCGACTTTAGAATTACCGGATGTGTCCAAATTGACCAATGATCCTATTCTTCATAATCCTTATTGGCCTCTGGTTCCAACCAAAATTCCTGGTGACTGTCCAAAATTCGATGGTAAAGCTAATGAAGATCCACAAGCTCATGTCATGACTTATCATTTGTGGTGTTCATCCAATTCATGGCTTGATGATTCAATTCGGCTTCGCCTTTTTCAAAGGACTCTCACTGGCTCTGCTGCTAAGTGGTATATCGAACTCAATCGCGGATCCTTTCAGGATTTCAACTCTTTGGCTATGGCATTTCTCACTCATTTCCAGTTACCCATTCGATATGAAATGGGTACACACCTCCTCACATCCTTAAGACAAACGACGGCTACACATATCTCTGATCATATCCATGAATGGATACGACGTAGACGTATGATCAAATTTTGGATTCCCGACCAGCTTCTTACCGATTGGTTTACGACTTCGTTCGTTCCTCCAATAGCTCGGGATATTGCCATGGGGGCATGTGTCACTGAAGAGCAAGCTATTGCGCGCACTCAGTACCTTGATTTAGTTTATTCTCAATCAGGTACATTATATGATTATTTGCCTGATGCCCCAAGACCAGGAACATCTAAAGCCCCGCCAACACCAACTGTTGACGGTATTATTGGTTCGGTTAGTTCATCCTCAAAGAAAAATCCCGCGAACCCTGGGAAGCAAAAATCGACTGCTTCGAATGAACAACCTTCCCAGGTACCACCCGTTTCAAATGTCACTTCCGAGGTTAATGCCGTCCAATCCAATACGGCAAACAAGGCCTCGAAAGAAAAGAAGAAAGGGAAAGCGAAAAATAAACCAGAGCAACCCAAACAGGAAGCCCCTAAACCTCCACCCGAGGACGGCGCTAAACGCAAACCCAAGTATCCTTGTCTTATCTGTGATGAGGATCACTATACCAAGGACTGCCCGAGGCGGTCCGAAGTTAGTCGTTTGTTGAAAGGTGCCCCTGGGACTCCTGCAGTGCTCAAAGAGCCCTTTCCCACCCAACAAACTCAAAAAACTCAAATGGTGGCTGACCCTTCTCAGCCTCCCTCTTGATTTGGTTCTCAAGTGTTTATGGCTGAAACGGTACCTATCAATATCAGTACTCGAACAAAAGATTATCCGCCGTCTGCCGGGAAGGAGCCTGAGATTCCCTCTAGTGCTCCACCGTTCAGTTCAGGTCCGCTCCACATTGAGAGACCTACCACTGAGACGCCTCTTCGACCCTCTCCAAAAGGAGTACTCCAGAAATATTCTTACAACCCGAACGCTCGTGCTGCACAGCACTACAATATCGTTGAGGACTTAGCACAGACTCCGTCGGCTATGTCCGCCCTAGAAGTTCTCCAGAGTTGCCCTTCTCAGAGGAAGTCCTTGCTATCCGCCATTGGTGGCATAGACCCGGTTGATTCGGATTTAATCACTTTTGACTTAGAACTCCATACTCAGAGACTGCCTCCCCAAATCGCCTTCTTTATACAGGTTATTATTGATTCCAAGATGATTCATCGTACAATCATTGATGAAGGTGCCTCAACTTGCATCATGTCTGTTGCCTGTTGGAAAGCTATTGGATCTCCGACGCTGAGCCAGTCTCCTACTACCTTGGAAGCTTTTGATGGAAGAGCATCCCATCCTTACGGTATACTCCAACGTTTACCCATCTCTTTGGAAGGGAAGACGGTCAAGATGGAAGTTGAAGTTGTTGATGCTACTCTAACCTACAACCTCCTTCTCGGACGCAGCTGGATATACGCGATGCAAGCTGTCGCTTCATCTTTCTTTCGTATCATTCGTTTCCCTCATCAAGGGAAGATCGTTACCGTAGACCAGCTATCTTTCTTCGCTTCTTCTTCCGAAGGCAACATCCCGTTTGTGGAGCATACCTCCAAATTATCTGAGAGTCTGGGAGCTGGACTTTTCAAAGATCCCGCTCTTATGGGTGTTTTTCCGCTCCCCCCTCCAAATATCGCCTCTGTCAATATGATCACTACTTGTTCTGATCCGTGGATCATCCCTCCCACAGACCAAGTAGATTCGTGGGGCGACCGAATGCCATTGAGTCCTGCCGAGCTCAACTATGTTGAAATCATTGCTGCATCGGCTCCCTCTTCTGAACTTACTCCATCCTCAGGGCTTCTAGAAGAGGCTTCTTCGGATTCCTTAAAAGAAACATTCCTTTCCGATGAAGCCATTATTGAGACTATGTCTCTAGAGGAACCTCCTTGGCATGATTCTCACCATCGTTCCTCATTTCTACCTGCCCCATAGAATTTTCTGACTTGCCTTGAGCGGTTTGCTCCTTGTCTCCCATCACAAATCCTTCAAACGCCTATTCAAATTGATCAGGTGTTTTCTGAAGGGAATATGGCGAACATTACGCAAACCCAACCCATCGACATCTCTGTCAAACCAGGGATTGTCGAGCATCTTCACATTGGAGTCACTTGTACTCCAGAGGAGATTCAACTTTATTCCAACCTTTTTCGCGAATTTCGTGATGTCTTCGCATGGTCCTATGAAGAAATGCCCGGCATTGATCCTAGTATAGTGGTGCATGAGATAATCACATACCCAGGTGCTAAGCCTGTTCGTCAACGTTTACGCCCTGTACACCCCCGAAAGGCTGCAGCGATTAAGGCCGAGGTAGAGAAGCTTCTTAAAGCCGGTTTTATTTATCCTATTCCTCTCACAGATTGGGTTTCTAATATTGTACCTGTGACCAAAAAATAGGGTACAATCCGGGTTTGTGTCGATTATCGTGATATAAACCGAGCCTGTCCTAAAGATAATTTTCCCACACCATTCATTGATCAAATTATTGACGAGTGTGCCGAAAGTGAAATGTATTCTTTTATGGACGGTTTTTCTGGCTATAACCAGATCAATATTTCTCCCACTGATCAACACAAAACTGCCTTTATTTGCCCATGGGGTACTTTTGCCTATAAGAAGCTCCCTTTCGGTCTTAAAAATGCCGGTGCTACCTTCCAGCGTGCAATGTCTTATGCGTTCCATGACATTCGACACATTGTACAGCCTTACCTGGATGATCTCCCTGCTCATTCAGCTAAACGTCAGGACCACCCTAAACACCTTCGCGAAATCTTTCTTCGCTTTCGATACTATCGAATTAGGCTTAATCCACACAAATGTGTCTTCTGCGTTGAATCTGGCCGACTTCTCGGGTTTGTTGTTCCTCGAGAGGGAATCCGTTTGGATCCCCTTAAAGTCGAGGCTATAGTGAATCTTCCTCCCCCTGCTTCTTTACAGCAATTGCAAAGATTGCAGGGTAAAGAAATTTTTTTACGTCGTTTTGTTCCAAACTATGCCGAGGTGGCCAAAGGTTTTACACGATTACTAAAACGCAATGTCCCTTTTCATTGGGATACCATTGCTCAGGAATCTTTTGAGCGTCTCAAGGGTCTCCTTGTCTCTGCTCCATTACTCCGTCCTCCGAATTATTATCGTGACTACAATCTGTATTTGGCCGCCGCCGACACCACTATCGGCATGGTTCTTGTTCAAGCTGACGATGATGGCACTGAACATGTTATTTATTATCTCAGCTGCAACCTTTTAGATACGGAAACTCGATATGCTTATGTCGAGAAGTTGGCTTTGGCTGTTGTTTGCGCTGTCCAACGTTTCCGTCATTATATCCTGCTGCGAACTACTACCGTGATTTCTGATTGCAACCCCATGACGTATATATTGTCACGCCAGTTGCTGGGGGGCAAATACTCAAAGTGGATTGTTATCCTCCAAGAGTTTGACTTGGAATTTACCACTGCCAAGTCCAAGAAATCCCTTGTGTTTGCTAAGTTAATTTGCTCTTTTCCGTCTTCTTCCCCAACCTCTCACATAGAGGATCAAATTCTGGATGAAACCCTATTCCTCATTAGCACCCTCGATCCATGGTATGGAGATATAATTACATATCTACAAACGTCATCCTTTCGCCCGGGTGTGTCCAAAGACGCTCGGCGAAGGATTCGTCATCAATCTCAACCATACCGTATCATTGGAGATACATTATATCGTCTCGGCGCAGACTCTGTTCTCCGCCGTTGTCTTACTCTCGAGGAAGCTGAGCGGGTTTTGAATGATTGCCACTCCGGTGCCTGTGGCGGACATATGTCTGGATATGCTACTGCCCAAAAAATCCTTCGTGCTGGCTACTTTTGGCCCTCTATCTTCAAGGATTGCATCCTTGCCATCCGCACTTGTCATGAGTGCCAGATATACCAGCGGAAAATGCGAGTGCCTACTGCTCCGTTGCACCCTGTTGTCTCCGTCGGTCCTTTTGCAAAGTGGGGAATTGATTACATGACCTGTAACCCTCGCTCGGCCGGGGGGCATGGGTTTATCATCGTTGCCATCGATTACTTTACTAAATGGGCCGAGGCGATGCCTACATTAACTGAAGACGGTCATACAGCGGCGCAATTTTTATTCAATCATGTTATTTCGCGATTCGGCATACCTCAAGCCATCGTCACCGATCACGGAAAGCATTTCCGTAATCATATGATGTTGGAATTAACAACCCAGCTAGGCTTGCAACACGATAGTTCAACTCCATACTACCCTCAGTCCAATGGTCAAGTTGAAGCTATCAATAAGATTTTGGTTACAATGCTTCAACGTATCGTTGGCGTGCATAATTCTAACTGGCATTTGATGTTGTTCCCTGCCTTATGGGCCTACCGAACCTCTGTGAAGGATGCCACTGGTTTCACTCCATTTCAACTAGTTTATGGACTAGAGGTTACCCTTCCAATTGAATGTGAAATCCCTTCATTAAAATTAGCTGTCGAGCTACTTCCCAACACCACTCCGTTAGAAGAACACCTTCTTTACTTAGAACGGCTAGATGAGACTCGTCGCCTGGCCTCTTTGGCCATCGAAACACAAAAGAAGCGAGTCAAGACTCACTTCGATCAGACCGTACGTCCACGTTCTTTTGTTGAGGAAGACTTAGTCCTGCTCTATGATCAGGCAAAAGATAAGCTAGGAGCAGGAAAGCTCGAGTCTATGTGGCTAGGCCCTTACATTGTCAAGAAAGTTCTGCAGAAAGGGGCCTATGAGCTGATCGATTATGAAGGGAACCCTCTTGGGAAGCCCCGAAATGGGCTTTATTTGAAAAAGTACTATGCGTGATGCTGGTACATTTTATTTTGTACATACATGTACTTTAGTAAGTGTGTTGTGTGTGTGTGTCAGTTTTAAAGGCATAACTACCACTTATTGTGTTTTTCGCTTCTTGTGCAGATGTCGGATGCACCTTATGTTGGTTTTGCTGATGGTGCCTGCCGCAGTACTCGCAATTTGTCCTCTGCGGCATGGGTGATCTACGATCCTCATGGCGAGCTGATAGATTGCCAGAGTGTGTGTTTAGGTCGTACTACTAACAATGTCGCCGAATACTGTGTTGTGATCGAGCTACTCGCTAAAGCAATTAATTTCGGCATTCGTGCATTGGTAGTGAACCTGGACTCTCAACTTGTTGTCCATCTGCTCAACGGGAAATATTCCGTCAGAAACCATCATATTCTAAGGTTGTATTTACGTGTAAGATTGTTAGAAAGGAATTTTGATTTTATCACATATCAACATGTTCCCCGACAATTAAACACATTATCTGATGCATTGGCCAATCATGTATTAGATAGACGTTTGCATAATTTGTAACCAAAACAGTATATAAGCAAGCACATGAAAACACAATAATGAACCATAGACATATGTATATATATACGTGTGTGTCATAATGTTTGCGCCACGCGCATTACATAATCCAAAAAATAATACATGTCCAAGTCCCATACGGCCGCTGAAAACATGTCTCTCAAAAATATGCAAAAATGAAACCTAGGCATCTAATCACGGTGATGCTCATGATAGCATGTCACCGGTCGCACCACACGTCTCAACAGACGATGGACGCGAGTAGATACTCCCACTGTGTGCCTCTAATACGCTCTGGGCATGTCTGCCAATCTGCCATAATCTGGGATCCCTCGAGTAAGCACCTCGAGGTTCTGTACTAGATCATCATCCGCATCACCCTCTACCTGAGGGTTGGCAGCAGGTGCCCTCCGTGCTATGTGAGACAAGTCAGCTGGTCGTTCTGCACCAACATCTGCATACATATATATATCTGTTGTCAGAGACTGGCATGTATTACCAAAAAAACTTAAATACATAAAAACATCAAAAACACAAAGAGTTCTTACCTAGCTCCTCGTCCCAATCTTCTCCCATAGGCAATGGGAGATCTGGATCTCTAGTAAAATCAGTGCCCGCATAGGGCCAGTCCTCCACGACGATCATCTGGTGAAGGAGCCAAATGAAGAACTCGGGCCTCTAAGCCATCTGCTGGCCCCCTCCTCCTCTAGGCATGAGTGCTGCCCATCGAGCCAACCTCGGCTCCCGTGGCACTGGATCTGCTACTAGACCTCCCTGGATCCGAAATATCGGTATTCGCTCCAGGAAAAATGATACTATGATGGATCCATACCCGAACTTTTTGTTTCCATCGCGCTTACACTTGGTAAGTTGCCTCTTGATATTTGTCGTCACTGCCGTGGCCCAATCAAACAATGTAGGGTGGAGACACTCAGTTGCCAGCAGCAAGTGATTCTTGCTGGCCTCGTGGGGCGCCTGTACCCCAGCCGTCCGTGTGATAGTGAATAATACCACTCGTAGCACCAGGTCCGGAATCGTGACAATATCTACTTTGGCACTGTTTGATCCAAACTGTGCCCCAGGACAAACTCTTTCCATCACCTCTCCCATCTTTTCCCCGGAAGGCCTGCTACCAGTCAAGATGGGCCGTGCACCTCTCCGTGATAGTCCAGTAATAAAGTAGACATCGGAAACATCTAACTCCAATGTCTGGTCTTTCAGGCGGAATACCTGATCCTCCGTGTCCCAAGCATCCACGATAAATCGCAGTAACTCAGGTTGTGCACGTAAGTACGATGTGAGGAAGAATTTCTTCAAGCCGCAGTCTCTCAAAGCATCCATGCATGCATCATCCTCCAATGCCATGGCATCTATGGCCTCATGTTCCCTTTCTCTCCATTCTACAGCCATTTTGACAGATCCCTGCAACCATAAAGTCGAAATTTTCATCATTAGATCATTGATGAAACCAAAATCAGAGGAAATTTGCAAAACCAGCGGCTAGATTTATTGGAAAATCAATTCGCGCGGTTGGCACGACTGTTTTTAAAACACTCGCGCCAAGGTCGCGCCCCCTTTGGGAAAAAAACCCCATTGGCGCGATCCCGTGCGGAAAACTCGCGCCAATGGCGCAACCCTATGAATTTGCAATTCCTCTGGCAGGGGACTAATCTATGGATGAAAAACTGAAAAAATGGAATGAAATTAAAGCTAAGGATGAGGCCTCTTACCTGCTTCAGACGGTGGCTCGAATGCTCTCCTGGATTGATCGCAATCAGCAGTTGAACTTCTCACCCAAAACCCTCCAATGGTAAACTCACAAGGTAAAAAGTGAAAAGTAAATTTATTTTTTACCATTTCACTATTTATAGCTTTTTTTGGCCTAAAAATACATTAAAAGTGGGTTTTACGCTGTTTTTGTATGATGACAGGGGTTGGTGCAACTCAAGCAACGAAACGAGCTTATTTTTCTACTTTTTTAGGCTCAGTAAAATAAATGAAAAGGTTACTCTAAGGTCTGCTTTCAGCTCTTTTTCTGACCATTTAAAAAGGAAAAGATGGCCGAGTTACTCCTCTTGACTTGTTAAACGTTAATAAGGGGCGGTCGTTTTAAGTTATTTTTGTCGACCGTTAAAACATAAAAAGATTACCGGGTTTTGTCGTTTCAAACTCGTTAATGGTCACGAAACGATGTGATTTTGACCGCTCTTTTACTTTTTCAGGTCAGAATCACTATTTATGAAAAGTACTCCTCGATCGTAATGGTCGGGCGATTCTTTCGAGCATTGTTTTATACTTTTTCGGGCTCGAGAGACACAACTTTACGAAAAAGGACACCCCTGGAGTTTCCTTTTCTGCTGTCTTTTCAAACTCTCTAAACATGAAAAGACGCCGAGTTCTTCCTTTGTCAGACTCGCTAAAACCTGATGACATCGGATTTTGTCGAAATGACACACCACAAGCATATGCTATCCCCATCAAGCTTGTTAAAAATAATCGGGGTACTCGCCAGAAATGGTGGGGGAAAAGAAAATTTTGGAACCATAATTATTGTTGTGTCGGCAGTATGTTGCTCTTGAACATGGCACTTGTCTGCTTTCGTGTCTGGGTGGGGATATCTCATCTCATTTTTCACTGGCCTCCGTGGATTTGGGTAATCCTATTTGACCTCTCATATGCTCATTGCCTCGTCACCATGACCTCTGATCCATTGATGTCAAATACTGCCAATTCCACTGTCGTGCTGCCGATATGTTCAAGAGAAGTTGACCTCTGAAAAGAAACAACCTCCATCTGATAGTTCAAATGATCTTGATTCACAACATTATCTCTCTGTCTCGTGTCGATGATGTGGGAAACATTATGGCCCACCTTCGATCAAGGTCACTTCCTGTCGACTTCAGCTCATTATCCAGGAAGCTGATCTAGAGACTCCCTTTTGGTACCTTGGAGCCTGCATGCCTCAATGGCAGGATCTTCGTATTCGACGTGAGGTTTTCATCATTGACCTCCGATCGAATGATTCTATGGGTGTTCGACATCAGATCATTAATTCGCACGCCGTAGATTGTACCTGTAGTACCTTGAGGGCCATTGTCATTATTGGTGGTACCTCTCGCGTCTGTTAATAGTTTCCAATATTGACTGGTAATCAGACGATGTTCATGCATGTTCGACTTCAGGTCATATATTCGCATGCTTGAACTTGTACTTTTGTTCAGGTCGAGATGGAGCACAAGACCCTGGATTGTGTCTGTTGTAATCCAGGCGTGATTCTTGATACATGACTCATTCACTGGATGGCTGCGACCATGCCTGAGTCTATTCATTGATCCTAACCAGATGGCTGCGTCCATACTATGGATCTAGATTATTTATGTACTCTCTTATGGATGGCTGCGACCATACCACGTACATCATGTAATTGAACTATCAGTCGTATCTCTCAATGCAGATCCTCGGCGGCAGCTATATGTGTTCTTGTAAAGCATTTCACCCCTCTCTCTCTCTCGGGCCTCATGCTTTAGGGGGCATCTGTTACACAGTAATTTGTCACCATTGGTCACCGTCCCTATCGCCCCGTTTCCGTACGTTGGAGGACGCATTCCGGGACCTGTGAGCAGTGACATAACCTAAAAACACTTGCATTATGTTCCCCTGAGTATGTACTTCATGTTCCCTGAAGACACCTTCTGCAAATTATCCCTGAAAAGTGCCCTTTTTCCATTGGCGCAAGTCCACAGTGTCTTACCCGCGCCAATCACTGAGATCCTCAAAAGGGGGTGCGACCATTGGCGCTCTGTCTTAGAACAACACCCGCGCCAACCAAGTTTGGTAATGATTTTTGACAAACGCGCGCCCATATGTTTTTTCCCTTCAGATCACGAAGTCTTTTGAGGGTAAAATCCATCTGATAGAGGTCGAGAGTCATCATCCATCCTTGACATCTATCCACAACGGCTTTTCAGAGATAATGTCAATCCACAATGGGTGTCCTGGTGCATTGAATCTTCCTCCCTTCTCCATCTATAAAAGTCTGTCCTCATGCATTAGACAAGCTAGTTTTTGAGTAATGCTAGTTGTGATTATGCTTGTCTTGAGTGATAGTAAGAGTCTTGAAGCATAGAGAGGTTATGCTGCCGGAGAGGAGGTCTATTGCAAGACATACATAGCTGCTCGCCCAGCCAGAGGAGAGGTTCAACGTCAGAACCTTGGTTGTATCTTTCTCCGTCTATTATTCATTAATAAACGACTGCTGTTATGGTTCCAATCTCATTGTTTATTATGATGATGTTTGATTTATTTCCTTTCTGACTGAAATATAGTTGTACTTTTGTGGATTTTATGCTTGTATTCACTTCGTCCTTTGCATGTGCAGGTGTCCGTTCGCGAGGATCCCAAGGATTGTGACCTGCTGGAGCAAGGGAATGGGAATATCAACTCTGCTTCGACATTAGCGTTGGACTTCAGGTTGGTTTTCGTAATTCACCTTTAGTATACAACTAGGAACTTGCATAGTAGCGTGAATTGATTGTGGCTAGACTTATTTTAGGCTAGTGGGATCGCCTCTGTCCGCAGAGGGGATTTACCTATCCAACAGTTCCAATCCATTATTTATCAAGTCTGCAAAAATACTAAGTATGGCTCTTTGGAATGTAGCAGGTGCGTTGCATAATCCAAAAGGCAATACCCTGTAAGCAAATGTTCTACAAGGGCAGGTGAAAGTAGTTTTATCCTGGTATTTAGAGGCAATTTGAATTTGGTTGTAGCCACTGAAGCCATCCAGGAAAGAGAAGAACTTCTTTCCTGCCAATGTATCTAGGACTTGGTCAATAATTGGAAGGGGAAAATGGTCTTTTTGTGTTTCTTTGTTGAGTTCTCTATAGTCAACACATATCCACCATTTTCCGTTCTTTTTGGGGACAACTACTAATGGAGAAACCCATTTACTATCAGATATAGGATAAATAAAATTCACATCTAACAGTTTTTGAAGTTCTTCTTTCACAACATCCTTTAGATGAGGATTTAATCTACGTTGCGGCTGTCGAATGGGTCTTGCATATTTTTCAGTGTAGATGTGGTGCATGCATAATTGAGGGTCAATCCCTTTCATGTCTGGGTAATCCCATGCAAAAGCCCCTTTGTATTTCCTAAGGACTTGGATGAGTCTTTGTTGCTGGTCATCACTCAGATTACTGTTAATATTCAAGATTTTCCCTGGCTCGATTTCAATAGGCTTGCTATTATAGACAATGGTTGTTGGTATTGGTTGGTCATTGATGTCTCTCAAGGAATCTTCTTCACTATCATTGTCAAGGGCTGCTTTAATCATGTGACATTTCAAATTAGACACTGCAGCAGGGTGATTGATAAAGGTGTTAATGATATCATCTTCTGTTTGGTTTTTGAATTCAAGCACATCTGCCACAGTCAACGGTGAACGAATATTTTCTGTTAAATATGTTATAGGTTGTTTCCTAGTTTTTACAATGGTTAGGCTTGGCTGAGTAGGAGGGTATAAAGCTAGATTCTTTACATCACTTCCTCTGGTTATGGTCATACTGCCTATTCGGTAGCCTATGTAAGCATCAACTATTGCTAGCCAAGGCCTTCCTAGTATTAAGGGATGTCCATCTAGCTAGTTTCTAGGGTTGATAATCAAGAAATCTGTCGATATTCCCAAGTGTCCACAAAGACCATCACATCCTGTAATGTTCCTTCTAGCTTAATGACTGATCGGTCGGCAAGTTCCAACAAGGTAGTGGTTGGTTCTAAGGCTGTGATGCCAAGCATTTCACAAGTTTCTGTTGTGAGAATGTTGATGGCTGCCCCTAAGTCGACTAAAGCATTGGGAAAAGAGCAGCCATTTATTTGTACTATGACAATGGGATTTCCCAAGTCTTCATATTTTACAAGTGTCTCTTTGCCTAGTAATAAATCAGACAAAGTTCTGATGACATGGACAGTTGGTGTTATTTTTGTTTTCCTCATAGACTTTTTTACACACAATTCTTTAATGGTTTTAGCATATATCGAAATGTCTTGAATGGCCTGTAGGAGGGGTATTTTTATGTAGAGATTTTTTAGTTCACTCAGAAGATCAAAGTCAGGATATTCAATAGGTCGAGGTATTATCAATATTTCTGGGAATGGGGGAGAAGTAATTATAATTTGCTCAGGGTCTTTCTACCTGACTGTATCTTCTCCCTGATTTGTTTGTTGGTTTTCTACAGTCAAAGGCTTATTCAGATATGTTTCTTTAACTTCAGGTTGCAGATTTTTTTCCTCATCTGGAGCAATTACACATCTAGATCTTAACTTAAGTTCATTACATTCTCTCGTCTCAACTTCAGGGTCCAGACTCTCCATAATTTGTACTGACTGGATCGGTCTGTTGTTAGGATTTGGAGTTGGTTGAGCTAGGAGTTGTGGCTGTATATTAGGTTGAGGATTTTGCTGCAACATGTAAGGTGCTGGCAAGGTTGGTTGAGGCAGAGGAACTGTTCCCATAGGCTAGCTTGCGGATCATTGCCAATTCGGTTGCCAATTCTGATTTTGTGAGGTAGAAGGAGACCATTGAGAGGAATAAGGGTTGTTCTGCCAGAATGGTGGAGGGTAAGAGGGATTTGGCCAATTATTGTTTGGATTTGATTGGTTGGGCCATGATGGCATAGAAAATGCTTGAGGTGGCCAAGTAGAGAAAGGTGGCTGGTTCTGCCATGCTGCCCCTGGATACTGCTGAGAATTAAATTGCGAGGAAGGAAAGAACGAAGAGGGTTCTGTAGGCATACCTGTCGGATGTGCTTGCCATTGATAGCGCTAGTTCATCAGATATACTAGTTCTACTTCCTCCTCTGCTTCCTTGAAAACTGCTTTTAATCCAGGAAGCGATGGACAACCTTCCGTAGCATGATCCTTAGTGCAAATGGCGCATGTTTGTATCATATCTAGCAGACATTCTCTATGATTGTGTTTCTTTTTGCTACATGATATAAAATGGCCAAGTTCTGTTCTTCTTCGGCCTATTTTTGTTTGGCTTGCATGATGTCCAATTGTGTCATCAGGGTCCCCAAGATATCAGTCTTGAAATCTTCCAGTAGGCTGTCGATTTCTACTCGTGTAATTATTCCTTCTAAGGGTTTGTTGTCTCTTGTAATCACATCATGCTCGGTTGGTTTCAACCTTGTACTGCCTCTGGAATACCTGATGCACAATTATACAATATTGTCATAATCCTTTTGATAAACATCCCCTTCCCCATTAAATTTAATATTTCTACCCATTGGTATTTCATACCCTTGATCGTCGTAGTTTTAAGAACTTCAGGAGGCAAATTTGCATAAGGAGATCTTTGCAGATTATATTGAAAATGTTCTACATATTCTTCAAGGGTCTCGTTAGTCTTAGCTACCATTTGAAATTTTTCATCCTTCAGTTCTCTAGTTCAGCAAAAATCTTGGTATTATTTTAGAGATGTTGTTTTCATTTAATTCCAGTCATTAATGGTATCTCCACCAAGCCCCATAAACCAACGCAGAGCTGCTCCCTTCAAAGTAGAGGGGAAAAACTTCAGTTTTTAGGGGTCGGTAGTGTAATCATATCCCCTACATAAAACATCGAATTAGAAAAGGAATGCATCAGGATCCTCTAAATTTAACCCATGAAAGGTAGGAATATCGTGTAATGGTATAACTTTCATGGGAGCATTGACAGCTGTATCAACAATAGGGTATTGTAATGTGGAGGTCTGGGGTTGTTGAAGATTATTAGCCATTTGGTCAAAAATATGCCAATATTCTTCAAGGATTTCCGAGGCTCGGGATCTGTTCCTGGGGGAGTCAAAAGATACTTCTAAAATGATTTTAACAACATTACCTTGATCTGGAATACTGGGTGTCCTCTATTCAACTACTACTTCAGGGGATTTGAGTTATGATGAATTAATCTTCTCAGCACTACCTATTTATCCTTCTCTTTCACAAAGATTGCAAGAATTGCCTTCTTGTAAAGGGATAAACTGCAAATTTTTCAGTGTTCTGAAAACTCTGTTCAGACCCTTTAGTCTTGTTGTGAATCTCAGCATCAGCTGCAGATGGTGATCCTGTGGCCTGAAGGGTTACAGTAGGATTTCTTGTAGAAACAATTCGAGGTCCTACTGATGACTGAGACTCAGCTTTCCTTATGATTTCATCGATGAAGGTTGATCGTCCAAGGGGCACCGATCCCTTAGATTTTTCAGATCTGGGTGGAGGAATTAAATCTTTTTCTACTCTTTTCTTCTTAGTCATTCACACATAAATTCAAACATTTATTTCTACTTTAATTCCTACACAATTTTGTTGAAAACGGGCGAGGGAGCAAGCACTTTACTTACTCGTACGTAGGTTCTTACCTTCCCTTTTTAATACCTAGTTCTTTCACAACAAACAAATATCAAACATGTATTCCTACGCAATTGTGATGAAAAGCGAGCGAGGGAGAAAGCACTTTACTTACTCGTGCGCAGGTTCTTACCTTCCGTTTTTAATACCCAATTCTTTCACAGCACATGAACATAAAACATGCATCACCTTATGTGAAATGGAAATACTCTCCCCGACAATGACGCCAAAATGTTGGGCGAAAATAAGGTGTCTTTTATAACTCTTAAATGCCTCACATTAGTTATCAACCTGGGTAAATCTTTTTGTTTCAAGAGTGTACACAATATGTGCATGTGATGTAAATCGTTGAATCTACAGAGAGTAATATTTTACAATAACTTATTGATTTCAACACAAGAGTAAACGGATCAAACCATGAACTACCAACTTGTAACTTCAATGAAATTAACTTATTCAAATATCAAAACTCAATATTAATCAAAACCAAACTCAATCTTAATCTAATTGCAATTACATCAACTGAGTGCATTGTAGCGATAACAGAGCTCTTTTAGCTGAATCTAGACTTATGCATAAAAGTGATAAACTTGATTTAATAAATAACACTCTGGCTTTCAATTAACAAGAAATGATTCTTATCTAATAATTAAATCAATCTATGACATTAAATAAATGAAACCAATCAACAAAAATAAGAACTAATGCAATGGATACACAAACTCAATGCTGGTGAAAGTAAATCAATCGTAAAGCTACAAAATAGAGTAATTAAACTTGCAGTAAAAGAAAGGTAAAAGTATAACACAAGGAACAACAGTGAAATCCACCAGTGACTAGGCCCAAGCCGCCAATGATTACTGCTTGTTTACTTCAGACTATTGCGAATGAACAACAACACAAATTATATATTATTCATCAAATCCAAATGTCATTACAGCACGATGTCTCCTTCAGAATAACATTCTGTGTATTAAAATTACAACTAAGGTGAAAAGCGAAAAGTTTCCTTCCTTATTCTATTCGTCTTTCCCCTCTTATAGTCAAAGAGGAAAAGAGATAAATGTGATTCCTCAAGATTAGGAGATCCTGAGGAATTCGCAACCAAATACTATTATCAAACAGTCTTCTATCTTGCACTGATCCTCCTAATTCGCTTCTCAATTTGACTGCACAAGACGTGCGCTGTTTTCTTTGTTTAGCCTTTGTTGTTCAATAGTTTGAACAACAACTATTCCATTCGCTAATTTCTACATAAAAAGCAACGAAAGTTAGTTTTGACAGCTGAATCGCATCAAAAGTAGTTTCATTCATTTTCTATCGAAATCTTATCAAAACCTTGTTACATCATGGCACAAATGCATAAAAAGGAGGAAAAAGATAGTGTAATCGAGAGTAAATTTATACCTGTTGCACGACCCAACACACATTTCACCCGGTTCTGGCACATTAGACTACCCAATAAGGTTAAATATTCCTGCTACATGTCCTACCGTACTGCCACATCATGCTGACGTCAGACACCATTGTAGCTTATCAGAGCCAATAATATGCTACCATGTGTCCTGCTAGATGAGAGAGAAGAGGACTTGTCAACCTTTGGTTTTGCACCGAAATCCTTTGTTAATATTCTTTTGGCATTCCTTGATGCTTATAAAGACTTATTGACACTTATCGGAGGTCTCAAATTTTAAAGGTTCTTCATTTTAAGAAGTTATGATATTCTGATCTCCGATACACTGATGTTCCGATGTGCTAAGGCTCCTACCTAGAATGTTCCACTTGCACCAATCCTTCGACATCTTCTTCTCCGATACGCTGATGTGTCGATATACTGACCTTCGACATCTGTGATCCACGATATGCTGATGCACCAATACGCTGACCTCTGATACGCTAACCTCCGATATTTCGATTGCACTAATATGCTGGACCACCGAAATTTCGATTGCACCGATATGTTGGATCTCTGACATTCTAATCTCCGATATGTAGATACGTCGATTATGCTGACCTCTGGTATTCTGATGTGTCGATATCTCTTCCTTCCTAAGGCTTCACAACCCTGAACTTCAGCGTACCATATCTTTTGATCTAGGAGTCCATTTTTAAACTTCTACATATCGTTGGAAATCTTGTTCAGATTAATTTCCAATGGAGAGGGTCTAATTTAGGCTTTGAGTCCTTCTTCTACTTGGAAGATGACTATAAAATTATCTTCTCATTTACTCTTTGGATAGATGAAATCACACCCACCATGATGATCCTCTACATGAAGCCTGTAGCTACACGAGGAATTCTTATGAGTCATGCATTTGCTGCAACACACATTATTGCCAGTATGGTTGACATTAGTGCCAACGTTCATACACAATACTAGAACAACCACCATCAATTGTCCAACAATCTCCCCCTTTGGCATTGATGGCAACACCATAAGCTCCCCCTCAGGCTAGGCATGATCTACTACAATGTCCTACTCCAATGCCAATCTACTCCCTCTTTGACATCAGTGGCAAAGAATACTTCACGAGCACTCCCCATGAACCATTTCAGACTACTCTCCCATGAACTCCACATGCTGAGTAGCTTCCACCACCTACCAAAATGAAGTCATCTCCTATCTGCTTCCTGAGATACTCAAATGGTTCTCTTGCCATTGGCTTGGTAAAGATATCTTCCAGTTGCTCTTTAGTGGGTACATATTCAAGTATGACAATGTTGACTACAACTTGTTCCCTCAAGAAATGGAAATTGATAGGAATATGCTTAGTTTTTGAATGCATGACAGGGTTTTTGAATATGTTGATGGCACTTGTGTTGTCACACATTATTGGAATGGGATTAGATAGTTCTACCTGTACATATTTCAAGGTTTTCTTCATCCATAGAATCTTTGTACAACAGGTGGCAGTAGCAATATAAAATATTTTAGTAGTCGACAGAGAAATGTAGCTCTGTTTCTTGCTAACCCACGACACCAAGCATTTTCCTAAGAAGAAAGCTGCACTAGAAGTACTCTTCCTGTCAACAATACTTCCAACCCAGTCTACATCCGTGTAGGCTTTCAACTTGAAATATTCACTCTTAGCATACCACAGTCCATACTCTGTTGTGCCTTGAAGATATTTGAAGATCCTCTTGACAACAACAACATGAATTTCTCGTGGAAAGGCCTAAAATATGGCCACAATCCCCACTGCTTGCATGATGTCTAGCCTTGAAGCTATCAGATGCAATAACTTTCTATAATTGACCTATATTCAGTCTGATTTACTGATGATGTTCCATCTTCTTTGCACGATTTGTAGCCTGTAGTCATGGGCATGCTGACAAGTTTGCAATCTTCCATTCCAAATTTCTTCAAAGTTTCCTTGAGATATTTGGATTGGGATATAAACACTCCTTATGGAGACTGAGTAATTTGTAGACTCAGAAAGAAGGACAATTCTCCAATAATGGACATTTCAAACTCTATTTGCACACATTTTTCAAATTGATTCCCCGATTGTTCCATATCGCTACCAAATATTATATCATCCACATACACAAATATTATCAATAGATAGTCGCCTTCAGATTTTACATAAAGGTTACTATCAACTATGCCTTTCTTAAACCCTTGTTGCTGAAGATACCTATCTAGGCTTTCATACCAAGCTCCGTGGGCTTGTTTTGATCCATATAGGGCCTTCTTCAATTTTCATACAAGCCCTTCATCAGAGGAGAGTAGAAATCCTTTTGGCTACTCAATGTAAAATTCTTCATCTAAATCTCATTTGAGAAAGAAAGACTTCACATCCATTTGATATACCTTGATATTCTTCTGGATGGAAAGAGAAAGAAAGATTCTTATAACTTCCATCTGATCTACTGGTGCAAAGGTTTCTTTGAAATCTACCCCTTTGTAGACCAATTGAGCTTTCTTCCTGATTACTTGACCATGTTCATTTAGTTTTCTATTGAAAACCCATTTGGTTCCAATAACGTTTTTCTCTCTCAGCATTGGAACAAGCTCCCATGTATCATTCTTTTCAATTTGGTCAATTTATTTATTCATGGATTTCACCCAGAACTTATCTGCACTTGCTTGACACAGGTTCTTGGGTTCTATTTGTGATAGTAGAGCCATATTCACATAACTTGTATTGGAAACAAGTTATCTTTTGGTTTGGACGCCATGTATTTTATCTCCAAGAATCTGACTCTCAGGATGTTCCTTCTGTACATACCTGGAGGGTGTCTTTGGACTTGAATTCATGCCTACTTCCTCATCTTCACTGTCTGAATATGTTTCTTCCAGATCTGCAAACCTCAAATATGAGCTTTCTTCATCATCTGAGTTCGTATTTTTTTTAGAGGATTCAGGTTGTAAACCTACCTCATCTATTATTACGTCAATGCAATCCTCGACCTTCCTCGTCCGCTTGTTGTTTCACTTATATCCTTTGAGTACAGTACCCGAGCAATATCCCTTCGTTAGTGCGTGAATCAAACTTCCCAGGGTTATTTTCATTCCTTTTGATGGAGAACTTGCTTCCAAACACCTTGAGGTGTTTAACTGATACAGCTCTTCCCTTCCATAACTCATAGGGAGTTTTATCACTATTAGGCTTGAGTTAATTTTAGTTTGACAAATATATTTTTGTCTAGGCTGCTTCTCCCCAGAAGTTGTGAGGCACTCTTGCTTCATCCAAGATTACTCTAGCCATTTCCTGGATTGCTCTGTTCTTCCTCTCTACAACCCCATTTTGCTGAGGAGTTCTAGCCATTGAATACTGCCTCCTAATACCATGCTCTTCACAAAATTCCTAAAATTATCTTGAGGCTTACTCTCCCCCTCTGTCTAATCTTAAGCATTTTATCTTTAAGTCTTTCTCATTTTCTACTTGAGCTTTAAACTTCTTGAAATGCTTTAATGCTTCTGTTTTTTCTTTTAAGAGGAAAATCCAAGTGGCACTAGTGAAATCATCAATGAGCAACATAAAATACCTCTCTCCTTTTGAGCTTCTTACTTTGGTTGGGCCACAAATGTCTATGTGAATGAGCTCCAGGGGTATGGATGAGGAGAACTCTTCCGATTTGAAATGGGTCCTAGTCTTCTTGTCAAACTGACATGACTTGCAGATTGTGTTATTGGGCTTCGACAGTCTTGGTAATCCTCTCACTGCTCCCATATTGCTTACTTTTATCAAACTATCAAAATTCATATGCCTAAGCCTCTTGTGCCACAACCGTGCTTCACTTGTTTTTCTTAAATAGTAGTTAACCCTGGAATCGTTAAACACATATACATTATTATGGGTTCTAATTTATTTTCCCACCATTTTTCCATTATGTATGTTGCGGATCTCACATTATTTAGATCAAAAGGTCACGTCATAGCCATTATCACACATTTGGCTAACAATGAGAAGATTGTGCTTGAGACCTTCTACATATAACACATTTTGTGCTTCTATTTTTTATCAAGACTAACTACACCTTTACCCTTGATTCTTATTGGAGCATTGTTTCCAAAGGTGACATTTCTTCCTCTGTCCTTTTCCTTAAGCGACATAAATTTTCTTTTGTCCCTAGTCATATGTTTGGAACAACCACTATCCACATACCATTTGTTTTCTTGATTATGAGCTGATAAGGCAAGTCCACACTGCATGCCTTTTTTAGTCTTCCATTTCTAGCTCCCATTATCCTTATGGATAGTTTTTTTTCTAAAATATTGGGACTTAGACAGGTGTTCAAACCTACATCTGCACTCACTGGATTTGTGCCCAAAATTATTACATTTGAAGCATTCTACTTCACTTAGTAAGGGAGAGAAGACATTCTGATTTCTAAGAGAGGAATTTTGAGACTTAGAAATTTGATGCATATTATATCTGGTATTTTCATCTCTTTCAACTTTGATCCTTCTAAAATAAATGGCTTTATGTCCAAATATATGACACCTATAGCAGTGACCATAAAACAAATAGGAATTCCTATTGTTAGAAGAATTATGAGATTATGCAGGAAAATACCTTGGTCGTCTGACTGATTGGTTCATTCTCCATTGACGATCTCCTCTTTGTCCGACTACTCTTTTGTCTTCATTAATTATTTCATGATGCTTCTTCCCATGGCTCTGTGGTTCTTCAAATCCCGCAGACCTGAAGTTTATATTCCCAATAGAAGATTCTTGTGTCTTAGAGTATCCTAGACCGGTTTTGATTCCTGAAGGCCTTTGACTATTTAGGATCTGATCTAGTCTCATTGTCCCTTTAGCAAATTTTTCATTTAGACCCTTCTTGGTATTTTTTTTCTCAAGATCGTTTCTCAGAGAGACAACCTCTGCTTCAATACTCTGACAATTTTCTTCCCATTCTTGAATCAGGTATTGAAGAACCTCTTCTTTTTGTTTGGCCTCCTCCAGCTCAACTTTCAAAGATAAAATATCATCTTTTCATATATGTGAGATCGTTTCCCTTTTTAACTTGAGCAACTCGTGTTTTAACTACTTATTCTCCTCTTCCAATCTCTCACAGTTTCCTTTGTTTTCTTTCAGTCAAAGGACTAGATTGTACTTGTTCTTGATAGCTTCTTCAAGATTTTTTTTTTGATAGGCAAACTGCTCATTATTAGAGTTATACATACCTTTCTCAACACATTGAAACTGTTCCTTCAATTGCTTATTCTTCTTCCTTGGTTTCTTTAATTCGTCGAGGGAACTTATGAGTTTCCCTTCAAGGTTTACTACTCCTTCCTCTTCAGAGTTCATAATACCTTGTTTATTGGAGTATGTTTCAAAGGCCATAAGAAGATACTTATCTGACTCATTCTCCTATGAGTCTTCATAGTCTGACTTTGGTGCTAAGTTATCCTCTTTGGAGTAGAACCCCTTCTTCTTATAGGGATTTTTCTTCTAATGTATTTGAGAATTGTTTCCAAATTTCAGATCCTCTTCCCTTTTAGCCTTCTCTTTATAAGGGAATTTAGAAGAGAAATGTCCAACTCTTCCATAGTCAAAACACTTAAAGGGAAACTTCCCTTTATATTTTCCTGAGCCATGCTTCAGTTTTATGGATAGTTGAGCCAGCTCCTTATCAAATTCACAATTGGAGAAATCTTGATGATCTTTGTGCCCCTTGCCCTTTCTGGATACTTCTAACGTTGCTTCCTTCAGTTCATACTTTTCTATTCCTACTTTCATCTCATATGTTGTGAGAGTACCATGCAGCTGATTCATCTTGAGATTATTTAAAGTAGTCATTTCCTCAATAGCTAAGATTTTGGCATTAAATCTCATGGGTAGAGATCTTAATACTTTTTGAATGATCATCTCTTCCTTGAATTCTTCACCAAGTCCTCTAATCATATTATTCACTTTATCAACTTTGAGGAAGTATTCTGCTATGCTTTCATTCTCAAGCTTTCAAAACTCATTCTGGAAGTCTGACATTTTGGTTGCTTGATTTTTAATCTCCTTCATGAATCTAGTTAAGTTTTACCCACACTTCCTTAGAATACTTACAATGCATAACTTTTACAAGTGTTGATTGACTAAGACCAACGAGAATGACATGCTTGGATTAACCATTTCTCAAATATTTTTTTTTTCCATCTACATCAGTGGGAGGAATACCGGGGACATTGTAGTCTACTAGTACTGAAGTCCAAACATCTACTCCTAGGGACATAAGATGTGCTTCCATTCTTACTTTCCAAAAGGCATAGTTGGTCCTATCAAAGTCTAGTATTCTACTTGAGTAATCTTCTTGACTCTCTTTCATAGACATAATTCCTTATAGATGTACCTTCTAATGTTTAAACTGCTATTGAAGGAACCTCGCTCTAATACCAGTTTTTGAAATAAGGAATTGTTGGGGGGGAGGGGCAATCAGTAATTAAGAAAATCTTTTTCTTTTTATTATTATGCTTATAGTCCCTTCTTATATTCTTTAACTTGTGAGAGAATTCATTCACAAAACAATGAACCAACAATATTTCAGACACACATATTCAAACAACAATCACATGAGCAACACACATTTGACACAATGTTTTTCACATGGAAACCCAGAGGGAAAAAACCACCAATTTGTTGTTTGTTTATGATGTAAATTAAAAACCAAATTAATTACATCTATTTTTTTTGTGAGCACCCAATCACAAGAGGCACCGACTCCCTTTGGTTAGCAAGCACCAACTTTCCAAGAGGCACCAACCTCTCCAGTAGGCAGGCACCAACATGCCCTTTCCACTATTCTACTATTTCATACAATTTTCAAATTGAAAACAGATGCATATACTCATACAAGTAAAATACCAATAAATGGTTGTTTTCATATTCAACTTCTACACTCTACCTTTTGTGCTCACTTGCAACAGATCTCCTCTTGCTTCTCACAACAACACTTCCTCTACGCTTTGCCTTCACTATCAAGGGCTCTTCATTGATTTCTCTTCAAAACTACCCTTGCAATTATCCACACAACCATCTCGCTGCTCTATTAGATAGAATCCTCTCAAGCGCTTCAACCTCTCTGTTACTATGCGATTCACTCATAAAAAAACACTCACAGCATTTTCTCAACTCCCCCATCTTCTCTATTTTTGGTGATGGTTTTTGTTTCACTTAGGCACTCTACACAAGAAAATCTTTCCTTTCTGTCATTTAGCTACCCAATTGTACTTAGGCATGACTCCCCTTTCCTCTCTTGTGTCTTCTGTTGGTTTCTTGTCACAATACAAAAAACAGAGATGGACCTTGCATTTCTCCATAGTCTGACCGTGTAGAGATCGCATGCTGAGAAATTAATTCCTAGGTGACCTGCACACTTCTCCGCGAGTCCCAATCTCATTTATCGCTTCACAGATCTTTGACAGACCATAGAGGTGACCTCTTTGTTCTCATTTAATAAATCCATTCATGCATGCGAAGTAGTCTACAGGTTTAGCCCCTTTCAATCTACTAACTCCTTTGTTCCTGCATTCAGTTTCATAATTGCCGACCCATACACCTTTAATTCTATGTACTATATTATTAGAGACACTTCATATTGTAGCTTCACAGTGGTGCAGTGTTTCGATACTCCTCTGTCGCTGAGCTCCTTAAGAATTTCTCCTCCATGGGCCAGAGAGTTGTGACTTGTAGCTCAGCATTAAGGTGCTAAGGCATTTTTTTTCTTGCCGGGGGCCATTCTTCCTTTGCTAACTGCTATGCACCCTTGATTTTTTGAACTCTCATGACCATGTGCCAACCCAATATCGGAAGCCCCCTTTATCGAAACTTTTCCAAACTCCAACTATTCTAGAGTTTCAACATCTTCAACCCATTATATGACGCCATTACTTCATGTGGCGACTCCTTAGTGGTGACACGTGTGCTAGAAAATTATATATTACAAAGTAATGGAACATATAAAATATTGCAGAAACACAAACACAGAAAATGCATAAAATAAGAGAGAGACACAGGTATACGTGTTTCACCCAATTTGGGCTACGTCCACGGAGAAACAACCAGTCCTTTCTTTTATATTATCTAGCAAAATGAAGAGATACAACCTACAGCTGATCCGTTGTAATTTCCTCTTCACTCTCACACAATCTCCTCTCTCTTTCTTGCTCATAATACACACATCTATACAACCACAATACAATTCCCTCATATATAGCGAGGGGTTACCTTATAGGGCAAACAACTCTAAATTAAACATAACTTCTATTGTCAGATCATCTACCTAATGAACAACTTAGATTGACTATGAAATTACAACATTTTACAAGGCAATTTTACATCTATTTTTAGCTTTGGGGGTGTTGTCCCTGAATCCCCACTAGGGGGGGGGGGGCCTCATAAAAATCGTCGTTTCCCCCTCCTGGAACCCTCTAGTGATGAAAAATGGGCAGCGTTGCACCCCAATACGAACTAGGGTCAAATGCGGTGATACGTATGAATAAAGAAGATAATTAGGCTCCACACCCAACAACGTGTTACCCAGTTCTGGCCCACTAGACTACCCAATAAGGTTAAATATTCCTTTCACATGTCCTGCCATACTGACGTCAGGCACCACTGTATCTTATCAGAGTCAATCATATGCTACCATGTGTCTTGTTAGAGGAGAGAGAAGAGGGCCCATCAACCTTTGGTTTTGCACCGAAATCCTCTGTTAATCTACTTTTGCCATTTCTCAGTGCTTATAAGGACTTATCGACACTTATTGGATATCACAAATTTTAAAGGTTCCTCACTTTAAGAAGTTTTTATATTCTGATCTTTGATATGTTGATGTTCTGATGTCCCACTTGCGCCAATCCTCCAACATCTTGTTCTTTGATATGTTGATGCGCTGATATGTTGACCTCCAAAATTTGCGACCCTCGATATGATGATGCATTGATACGCTGACCTCCAATATTTTAATTGTGCCGATATGTTAGACCTCTGACATTATGATCTATGATATGATGATACGTCAATTATTCCGACCTCTGATATTTCGATGCACCGATATCTCTTCCTTCCTACGGCTTCATAATCCTGAACTTCAGTACACCATATCTTTTGATCCATGAGTCCATTTTTGGATTTTCGCGTATCAGTGGAAAACTTGTTCAGAGCACTTTCCAACGGGGAGGGTCCAATGTAGGCTTTGAGTCCTTCTGCTGCTTGGAAGATGACTACAAACTTCTCTGCTCATTGAATCTTTAGACAGTTGAAAACACACCCACCATGATGATCCTCTACATGAAGCCTGCAACTACCATCTGGTGATGATCTTCCCCTTGCTTTGGGAGCGAACCAGATAGAAAATGAATTTCCTAGTTTGGGAGATGAGCTTGCTGCATTTCTCAGTGATCAAAGAGGTGGCAGTAGGTGGGGCTACCTCCAATATCCTGTATAACGAATTACCCAAGAAATAATAATAGCACGAGGCCTTGACTCATACACAGAATGTCACCTCCACAAGTATGGTTGGCTTAATAGTACGTCACAAACATCATGAGGTGAAACATCACACAATACCTTGTCTATGAAGGGTTTGATGCTGTAGGGAAGATTACACTTTTGGCGAACTCGGAGATCTCGTCCTTGGTGAAGCCACCCAATATTGTACAACTGTGGGTGTGGTGTAGTCGATAGGCCCAACCACTTCACGACCTCTACTAAAATGAGGCTCTTTTGGCTGCCACTATTGACAATGAATTGCAGCGGTAAACCCTTCACCCACACCTATGAGCGGAAAAGGTGCTCCCCCTCTTCTGGATCTTCAGGTTCATTCTTCTGGACCTTGGCGGTGGCAACAGTGGTGCTAGGCTCTACATCAATGGTTTTCTTCCCTTTTCCATTCCCCTTGTCGGGTTCTAACTCAAGGTCAGAACATGCATTTGATTCTAAAGCCTTCAACTAGGCCACCAGCGACTGCTTGGTCTGACACTCACTTGTGTTGTGAGCGGGGCTCTTATGGAACTCACACCACTTTCCAGTGTCCTTCTTCGACTTCGTGGTGTTGTTATTTTCTTGTGGCTTCGACGGGTTGTCTAGGGTTGCCCTGTCTTGGCTTTGTCCTTGGTTCTGTGATTTGGTGAAGCCTTTCCCTTGCTTCAGATTGGTAGATCCAAAGCCTCGCTTCTATTTAAACTTTTGCTCAGTTTTGACAGCATATCGGTACGCCGTGCCGAGCGAGGAGATGTTCAGGAACTCCATCTTGTCCTGGATGTATCTGTGTAGGCAGCCGCGATATTTGAGTACCAAATGCAACTTAGAGTCCTTGATACCCAATTGTGTGCGAAGGGTATGAAAAATGTTTGTGAACTTCGACACATCTTGGTCCCTTCCTTGTCGCAGCGTGGTCCACTTTATGTATTTGTCCTCATAGCTTTTGACAGGGTAGTACTGCTCCTTGATGGCATCTCGAAATGAATTCCAAGTGGGTGCAGCTGAAAATAGTGACCCCATACTTTCATCATTCTACTCACAATAGGTTTCCCACCAGTCCTTGACATGGGGGGCTTCTTTGAGAAGAGCGAAAATAATCTTTTCCCGACTGGAAAAACCATGAATAGAAAAATACCTTTCTAGCAGATTTAACCATTTATCTATAGCATTTGCATTTATCTGACCCTCGAATATGGGGATTTCAAAATTAACTTGTACCTTAAAGGGTGTGGCATTTCTAGAGTAGATGTTGGAAGTCGATGTGTCACCCCTGGGTAGCCGTTGAAGGATCTGGGAAAAGTTTTCCATCATCATGTTCCTTTGTTGCTTGAGGGCTTCTTCGAGCAAGATTTCAATAGGATCTCCTGCCCCCTCGTCTTTCTTTTAATCTGCCATGAGAGGCCATCGAGATTTGCGAGGCTGGTCTTGTAAAGGTTCGATTGGCTCTAGCCCTAACTCCTTATATCCCGACCTCGTTGGGGACATGCAGAGAAAAACAGAGAAAGAGCAGACCACTCTAAAACCACTAATCCAGATTTATACAAAAACGTAATAAAGTACAGAAATAACCATAAATATAGAGATGTAGCAGAAATAATGCTTCATTTCATTAATGTAAAATACTGAAATATGCTTATAATCAGAAATGGAAATAAACGAGCTAGGGTGATGGTAGCTTATCTTTGAGAAGAGATGTGGCGGATACTTGGCTCTAAATTGTGTTACAATGAGGCTCGAAGGCCTATTTATTGTTGAGAAACAATGGAAAACCCTAAACATCCAAAAACCTAACCCTAGGAGATGAAGTGCCACACTATGGGCCCCGTTTTTGGTAAATTGGTACATCAACTTCTCGGGGTCGTAACTTTGGCATACAATATCCGTTTGACGTGAACCATAGCTCGCTAGAAAGATATATCTGAGGAATACAACTTTGGGAAGAGAAACATCGGTCAATAGACCCATGTTGCTCCAAATTTTCCCAAAAAACGTTGTTTAGGGCCTCAAAACGGCTTCGGAAGTTCAGGACCCAAGAAACTGCTAAAAATAGTAAATTGTGCTACAATTAAGGAAACTGAAAAATTGAAAGAGACAATTGTGGGGGTACAAGTGGGATAGGTGGGTGGCCACCAACATCCACCTGGATCAGAAATCATTCTGAATCATGCATTTGCTGCAACACACATTCTTTCTAGTCTGGTTGAAATTAGTGCCAACATTCATGCATAATACTAGCACAACCACCATCAATTGTCCAACAAATACCTGGGAGTATAATACCTTCTTGAGCAGCTTGGTTTTTGTTCACCATAAGGTTGTTTTGCATGGGAAATATTTGATCCTTCATTCTTTTGCTGATGATTGCTTCTTTTACCATATCGATGTAGCTTCTTGTACTTGTTTCATAAGATTTTATAGGTTTTGATGTTTTACCATTTGGATTGTATCCAAGACCTATCTAGATCAAAGAAGAGCATTGCACTTTAATGATTTATTTTGAAGTCTCAGATACTTTAGCAGATCTAAGATTTAGAGCCTTTGTTTTTTCAAGTTCCTTTCTTAGACCCAAAATTTCAAGTTCTAAGTTTTGCTAGTGTCTTTCCTTTTCTTGGAATTGTTTCTTCAAATATTCTTCAACTAATTTAGCTTCTTTTAGACATATTTTTAGCTAAGTTATTTCTTCAACGAGGGTGTTTTCCTTATACATATTGATTTGCTTTACTTGATTCTTGTTTATGACCTTGAGTCTATCAATTTATTCTAGAGCATCCATAAATACATCATCATATTCATCCACATATTGTTCTTCAAATGACATCAGTAATTGATAACCCTGATCTTATTCATCATCCTCTTTATTGGAAGAATATTCACTATCTTCATGAGTGTAAAAACTTTTCTTTCTATCAAAATTTCTTTTAACATTCCTCTTTGGAACATTCTTCCCTTTCTCATTATTTTATTTATAGCGACATTTAGCAGCATAGTGAGCTACTCTTCCACAAGAAAAACATTTAAAAGGAATCTTACCTTTGAACCTACTAGTTCCTACTTGGAGTTTCTTCACAAAATTCACTTCTTCTTCGTTTGAAATATAACCTATTTCCTTAGGCTCTTAGTTTTCTTTCCCTTTGTTTGTGAATTTGAATGTCACTTCTCTAATACCTGATGTACCCCCTTTTCTCATCTCATAAGTTGTCAAGATCCCATGGAACTATTCAATAGTAATATTCTTCAAATATTGCATTTCTTCAATGGCAAAAACTTTGGAATCGAACTTTGAGGTTAGATATCTTAAAATATTTTCAACAACAGTAGAATCCTTTATTTCATCACCAAGATTTTTCATTGAGCTAACAATCTCATCTACTCTAAGAAAAAATCTTGCAATACTTTCATCATCATGCATTCTAAGAGTCTCATACTGAGTTCTAAAAGTTTGAAGTTTAGTGATTTTTACCTTAGTGTCACCTTCATAGCGTTGGACCAGCTTGTCCCATGTTTCCTTTGCGGTATTCAGTAGCATGACTTTCAAAAACTCAGATCCAGCCAAACTTCCCAAGATAGCATCGACTGCCCTCACATTGATCTCATAGTTTTTCTTCCCCACATCATCTTTGGGAATGGAGGTTGGGTATTGATATCCACCTTTAACAATTACCCATACATAAACTCCAAGTGCCTGCAAATACACTCTCATTCTGACTTTCTAAAATAAAAAGTTAGTTCCATTAAACAAAGGTGGTTTAATAGAAGATACTCCCTCTTGACTACTCATATTGATGGATCTCCCTTTAAGAGATCAAACTTCTTCAAAGCGACCTGCACTGATACAAATTGTTGGGAAAAATACTTGGGGGGGGATGAATCACTAATTTAATTTAATTTAACTTTCAATTTCATATACATAATTCTATACACTATTGTTCTTAAAGCAATCTGCGTATGTACACGACTTCAGTGAAAGAAAACAACGTATATAGAATTTACTAATTTTTCATGTGTTCCATCAGATATTTATCTTTAACCATTGCATCAATAACTTTCCAGTATGTAATAAAGAAAAAAAACTCACAGCACATAAACAAAACACATAGAACACCAGTATTTTAGGTGGAAACCCAATGTGGGAGAAAACCATCGCTACCATTGTCTTTGTCTTCTTTCTTATTCTATAAATAAAATCTTCATTACATTTTGTACTGATGCAGACTCTTACTATTACACAAGCCCCCGCCTGTAGGATCATATAACCCCTACTCATTCTCTAGCACCCAATGGAAGGGAGCCACAAACCCCTAAACTCGTTTATCAGCTCCTACCAGAAGGGAGCTCCTACCTCCTTACTGAAGGTTGTAACCCTCAATGCCATTTGGACCACTTTTTAGAATGTTTCAAACTAGACACACCTATGAAACAATCATCAAACAACATGTAGGCTGCCTTTCATCGAACTTTCATACTGGACCCACACAATTAATAATTCCAAACCAACATGACAAACTAAAATATTGAATTGAATCACCAAAGCACTGTAAACCAACTAAATCTTTGAAGCATCAGACTACATAATACAAAACCCAACCAGAACAAATGAACTTCGGAATACGTACACGATTGTTCTTAAGAGAACCTGTGTATATACGTGCTTCTTCTGCATAAAACCTGCGTACATATCTCAAATCACTGACTAATAAAAAAACTGTCAAACTGAAACACTACTAAATCATATATATCAATACTGTCTCACTGAAAAACCCAATCATAACGCAGCAACATCACTGATCAATATACCAAGCCACAATCCAATTAACCCAATTAACATTTCCAGATACAGATCAAGACATCATTGACAGACAACAACAAATAGAACATAATTCATTAACTGTCATCATCAAGCAACACTACAAATCCTAGTACATATACACAATTTCCATAAGATAGATCAATGTATGTACATGACTACCATGCAAAACACCCACATATATACTTCAACATGCTGAGTAAATTATCATAGAAATTATACGCTACATTACTGAACTACATCTGTGTATGTACATGGCAAACCAGAATCAAACTTGCGTACAGATCTTGAATTACTATATCAAACATTTGTTGCAAATCACAACATCTGTTAAACCAAGATCTCGACACAAATTACTATATTTGGATCAAACCATCACCATAGGTGCAAATCTAACATTACAAGCATAAATATATCAATCAAGTATTTTCTTTAGTCTTTACTACCCTTTCAAATCTATCAGATATGAACCATCTCCTTGCTCCTTGGTGCACACATGTTCCAGATCAAATCACACATGAATAGATCATTTTCTTGCGCACCTAACACCTTGATCACCATCTCCTTATATAGATTATGCATTAGCCAATACCTTAGGTAAATACTTTGGTAATGTCATTAGTATTTGTTGATAGGATCAAATGAAGGTTGTCGCTTCAATTACTATGGGTCAATACCATGGTAATGACTCCTCGTATCAAGATTTCCATGGTTTGGATTTTGTACATGGTTTTCACTTACAAGAATTGCATATGTACGCGACCCTTCTTCACAGGAACCGCGTATACTTTCTCAAACTTCAATTTTTCCACTGCTTAGTGACCAAACTACCACTTTTTTGTCCATATGATCTGTAGCATCTATACCACCTTGCATGAGTTCCGCAATCATTAATGTTGACATCAAGTACAACTTTATCAAGCATGTTTCCATCAAGGACAACACATTAGCTATAATTCTAACAATCATTGATTCTTATTGTCTCTTATTGTACACTACTTTTACTATTCTTTCTATAATTGCTATTGATTATTGGATGATTGAATTGATTTCTAATTTAAGTTAAGAATTGGGCATAAGTGATTGTAACAACATAAAATTAACATAGATTACTCACATCTCATGAGCAGGGGGAGTGTGTTCCCTACTTTTAGAAACATGTCCCTATGTAACATTGATATATTTGTGCAAAGTGAAAAATACACATTATTTCTCATTCATTTTTTAATTAATTTCCAAATAGATATTTTTTTGATGTATATAAAATCCCATTTGGTGGTCTATTAACATTATTCCATTTTTTATATATGTATTAGTAGAGCTACTGCTCTTAAGAATGAATTTCTCTTAGTACAAAATGAAGATGGTACAAAATCTCTACCTCTGACATATAGCTAAGTAATCATGTGTTGCAAAATGCCAAGTTAATTGTTGAATGCAAGGTTTATGATTGGAAAAAGGTGTTCTATACATTTGAAGGATCAACCATCAACTAGACTTGATCAACATGAGTTTTACTCACTAGAGTTGTTTGAGTTTATACTTTATTGACCAATTTTATTAATGCATGCTTACATTTTTCCAAACCAAACATGCAAAAAGTTCTTCCTATGGAATCTCGTGATATTGTTTATGTAAGGAATGGGTAGACATACACACCATGTTCTCCTTTAACTCTATCATCAAGGATTTTTTGGGGTTATACTTCCTACTAGAATGTATCAAATTTATGATGATATAACTAGAATTGGGTTTGAATTTGATGTAGTTATGGGAAGTTGGAACTTCCCTTGTGTAGATTTTTCTACAAATCTAGCTCTGATACCATATAGAAAATACTGTAGATTCACAACCTCATGCAATGTACTAAAGCAAGGGATAAGAAACTACTTCTACTATCAACCAACAGAAGCCGATATATCGATGAAAACAATAATCGACAAGAGGAAGACAATCAAATACACATACCACAATAAGTTTTCCCAGGGAAATCCACAACTCAAAACCCCTAATATCTATATTGCATTAATAAAAAATACAAGATGATAATACAATGCTTGTTCTCATAAGAACAATCCCAACACTTAGTATGATCAATCTCCCTGCTCACAAGCAAGATCAAGCCAAACCTTAGCCTCTTCTATTGCTCTCCAAGACCCTATTTCCTTATGCAATTCCTATGGCTAATTAGCCATCTTAAGGGGAAACTAGTGCATCCAAAACTATGCAATCCACACGAGGTTCAGTTCCTGATTGCACGCATGATCTATACAACTGATAGTACACTGTCCTTGCACTCTAGTCTCAATTGGGTCTTTCTCAAATCAACATGCATGAATTTCTGATGAGGGAACCTTCAGTTAACTATAGCGACACTTATGGATGCACTAGTGCGCCAACTGACTGTTAACTCTCTATTAGTTCCCCAAATAGTTTGGAAGTAATTTAACTGAACATAACTCAGTAAACTGAGTTATCTAATTACATCTCACAATGAACTCATCTTGGACCCCTATAATATAGGGAGAACATATACATGACTTCAGAAAGACTTCCGACTCGAAATTCCTAAGCTAATTAAGTTAATTAAACTTAATTAACTATTACAAGTTGCTATGAGAATAGAATTTGATTTAAATTCTCATTGTAATTCAAGGACAAATTAAACTGGAATTTCTGGATTCTATTTTTAACATTTCTTGTTGCTATTTTCAACACCTTGTAGCCATGGATCATGTATTCTAAATATGGATGTATAAAGGTTGCATACTATTCGTTTGAAAAATTAAAAGAAATGTGGTTTCATGGAGTGCAATGCCGTCTAGTTATGTCTACAATGGAGATGCCAATGAAACCTTGACACTCATGAAATGCAACCACAACCTAGTTTTTGAGAATTCTGACATATTTATTAATTTATAATATTTGCAACAAGGCAAGTAATTTCATGTCTACATTATTAGGCAAGATGTGTACAATACTCACATTGACATTTATGCATATTTGGAAACATAGATGTGAATGTGGTTTCATAGAGTGCAAGTATTGTAGGTTATGTCAAATCTAGTAGGTTAGAGATTGCAAATGAATTATTTGAAAAAATGCTTAAAATAGATGTGGCTTTAGGAATGCCTTGATACATGGTAGGGATGCTTTAGGAATGCCTTGATACATGGTAGGGATGCCTTGATACCCTCAAATGAAATGCAACTAAAATCGATGAAACCAAACCGAGTTGTGACACCTTGCTACATTTTAGTGAAATGCTAATGCATAGAATGGACATTGTTGTGATACTTTGATAATTGTCAGTGAAATGCAACTACAAGGGATGAAACCCAACCTAGTTGGGTGTTCTTCCAACTTGTACCCAATTTAGCATCTTTGCAGTAAGGAAGTGGATTGATAACTATATAATTGGAATTTATTAAAGTTGGATATCTCTCTAGGAACTACGCGTATTAATAGATATGCCAAATGTGGGAGAATTGTGCTTATAGATTGTTACATACTTGTTATAGCATTATTTGAAGCCATTACGTCTCTAATGTCCCTATGGTATTTATAATGATAAGTTACAGTGATTGCTCATCTCAAAGAATTTTATCCCACTTACACATGCTTAGGCTTTGAAGGAAAGTGTGTGTACAATTATTGTGCCCACTAGAAAGGTGCATGTACCTTGAAAAATGTGCAAAGATTTCACTCATGGGTGGGGCATATAGGATCCGTACACTTGTACCTCACTAAAACTTGTTACCAACTCCTCAGTCAATTCATAAGACTATAAAATGAGGCCTAATATTGGAGAAGGAGAATTATGTAATATTCCTATTTATTATTTTTGCTAAAAATTCCCAAAAATTACTACAACATAAATTTTTGCCGGAAATACCGATAAATGCAACATAGTTCCACATAAATTGTAGACAATATGCAAGAAACACAATTTTATTTTATTTAATGATAATTGCCTGAAAGACATTACATCAAAAATTGGAAGATATGTTGGGTTTCTAGTACTTAGCCTTTTGCAATTTGATCTCCAGAATCTTGGTCCACCAACTCGACCCTTATGAGATACAATAATTCGGCCCTATGAAGCACAACTAACAACTTGCAACATAATTATTGGATAGGGTCTGTCTTTCAACACTGAAACCAACCGCCACCAGCTAGGGTGTGTATTTCAACACTGAAATTGAGAAATACAATGAGAGTTTCTCCCTCCCACCTTAAGTCACAAAAACTCTCCAGACTATAAACCAAATAACAATACTCATCCATGCTCTGAAATGAATGCTCTTCATTTTATAATTTTTCCCCTCCAGATACCATGGGTCACTAAAATATCATGGGCCACCATTTTAATAATAAAGTGACTTTATATGCTATATTTTCTAATAATAAAAAAAAACTAACTTAAAATTCTCCTTTTAATTTAATTACTCAATTTCACTTTCAAAATGATATTAAATAATTAAATTAATTTTCTCCTTTCTCCCGTTATCGTTATAGCCCCCTTTTAATTTAACTAGTCGAGATGACTTTCAAAATAATATTAAATAATTAAATTAGTTTTCTCTTTCTATTCTCAAAAAATGGCATTATAGTCTTCTCTCCTTAAATTGCTCGCCCTCAAGCAATCCAAAACCTACCCCCAAGTCCCAAATAAGCTTAGAGAATCCCTACTGCATATGATCCAAAATCTGCGTATCAATACCGGGATTCCAAATTCGCCTATAAAATGCTTTAACAAATAGGTGCCACACCTTCCTAGCATCTCTAGGACATTCTGCTTGGCCATCACAATCATCATTGCTATTATCTATGTTCACTTAGGCTTTAGAAAGAACAACATTATCAACCTCTTTTCCTGCCAACACTACACCTTCGGGCATGTATGAAGATGAAAGAGCTTTAGCTACTGAGACAGTTCTGGCTGAATATTGTCCTTGTGACATCCCAACATTGTTTCCAACCTTCCAAAGCCACATATAACTTCATCTCGAATACATAAGATATCATATTTCCTTAAAACATCTTGCAGCTTTCCATTATATGTGGCAGGGAGAGAAATGACTCCAGCACCCATGACAGGTTCTGCAATGAATGCAATAATCGTTACTGGACTCTCTTTCAATATCGGCTTATCCAAGTTATCTGCTAACCTTGTTGGAAAGTAATCTTCAATTTTACTTGGCAAATGATAGCGCCAATAGTGGGGGCCGTATGTGTGCAGCACAAATGACAGTAGTAAATTAAAAATTTGATGAAGATTCGTCAGCCCTGAAAGACTGTCTGCTATCAATGTTGATCCATGGTACGATTTCTACCGAGCAATAAGTTTCTTCTTTTGTGTCTTCCCAAGGCACTGTTATAATGTCGCACCAACTTCGACTGACTGTCATTGCCATTTGAATCACCGTTTGACAGAAGACTCCTCAAATCCATTAACAGATTCTTAACCTTGGAGTAGTGTTTGCCAGAAGGATCACGAATTGTTGTTGGTGCAAGGGCAGTGGACAATGCAGCCTTGTATCTTTCCCATGAAAAAGATAGATCCACAGTGAATTCTATGAAGACTGGAAAGATCCATGTATGTTTAAAATACCTCTCCACTATTTCCCTCATTATATCTCTATTGGTAAGAAGTTACGGAGAATAACATAATCGTATAAATGCACAGTGATGTCAATGCGGGGCATTCTCTTTTGTGGATGTGAAGCACTTTCAAACCCCAATCATTGTGACATGGTGAACAGATATCTGACATTGTGTCATGGTGAACAGATATTGACTGGGATGGTGCTGCACTCATATTGTGTTGGTACTTCTCTCCAAAGATTAAGATTTGCTTTAATGGTAATGCAAGTGGTTCTACAATAACACAGACTTATAGCTGTGGTTTAACCGTTAGGTGAGGAGATTGGTTTTAGTCCTCCTCACTAATTTTTTAGAACTATTCCAAGTGCGATTTCTTAGATTGAAAAAAAAAAAACTCCATAATAACACTTTAGTTATTAATCTTAGATTGAAAAAAAAAAACTCCATAATAACACTTTAGTTATTAACTCCCTCAGGGCTGCCCATCTCTTTTTTCTTTGACAGATGACTCCACAATAACACCTTGGTCATTAGCTTTTGCTTTTCTAGCCGCTTGGGTCCACCAATCCCCTTCCTTTTTGACAGAGTGTTTTGTTAGACTTTTGGGTTTTTTTCAACTTCCCAGCATTTGATTCTGATGCCAAATTTTTCCTGGTGCGGTAAGCATGAACAACAAGAGCAACTCCAGGTTTATAAGAAAATAACCACGTGGTCTAACGAGGAGGAGGAGTTGCCTGGAAAGTTATGGAAATTCCGGTCATATTTAGGGAAAATCTGGCAAGGATTTTTGTAAATCCAAGTTATAGTTGTTAAACTTCAAAATGTTAGGTGTAGTAGACGTTTTTGATGGTGCTGAATCCATTTCCACCATCAAAAACATGATTCAAATATTGCCTCTACCAGATTTTTTGAAATTTTTTTACCCGGATTCCGACTAAGTTTTGGCAGTCCAAGCAATTCCTCCGCCTGGTTAGACTACTCTGAAAATAACATCCAACATAAATATTTCCTTCAATATTTGATTCAATAGTTTCCGAGATAAATATCAGTTATCTTGGCTTCAAATATCTTCTCTTCAACTTGAAATTGTAAAAAGAACATTTATCAGCATAGGTATGGCCAGGCTGTACTGTTGGCAAAGCTGGTGAATGAATTCCATCAATAGAACCACTAAAAAAATATTTTTCCAAAGAGTTCTTAAAATATAGTAGTTTAATGAGATTACAAATTTGTCTGGAAAATAGTGGAAATTTTGGTTGGATTTTGATAAAAAATTAGGTAGGAATTTTGGGAAATATGGTTATAGCTTTAGAACTTCAGGATTTTGGATGCTAGGTTTTTGATGATACTAAATCTATTTCTACCATCAAAAACCATTTGAACACTACTATAATTAAATTTTTTTGAAAAAAATACAAAATTCCAAAAAAAATAACTTTCTAAAAAAATTAGTGCCTCCATAAACAACACCGAAATAAAATGGCCTGCTCAAGGTGTGTCAAAATTTGAGTAGTTTTAATTTGTTGCCTAACAAGAGGATCTGTATCAAGGACATGGAGGTCAGAAAAATACGAACCCAATCCATCGTCACCCGCAATCATTTTAACGATGAGCCGCATGTCATAAAGAAAACACTGAAAAGTGACAGTATACCGACGAAATAAAGGAACTACAGCAAAAGTATGTAGAAGAAGAAGCCCTTTGCAATTGCCACGGATGTTGTTGTGCATTTTGCAGATCTGGTACAAGAAACAATGTGTGCACGACTGCTAAAGATTGCTCCCCTATAATTACTTTTGTTGTTGTGGCTCTTTGCAGTTCCTAATGCACGAGACTGCCACTGGTTAAAGTGCTGCCCGGTTTAAACTTTAAAGAATGAAGAGTATATACCTTGCTTTTCCAAACTTGAGACAAGCAGGATACAGTGGGCTCCATTACGATATACTTGGCTTTCATAATTACTGCGCGCTGATTCGTGGAAACAGGGTTGGAATTTGACAGATAATTTGTGTGTTCCGATATACTTGGCTTTCATAATTACTGCGCGCTGAGTCGTGGAAACAGGGATGGAATTTGACAGAATTTGTGTGTTACAGGGTGATTTGAGTGTTAAATAAAGTTAAGAAATTTGTTGAAATTGTGAAAATGAACACTAGTAGATGGTTGTGAAAACTATCAAAAACTATAAAATTTAATGGGTAAGTCTATTTTCCAATTCCAATCCTGATTGAAAACAATGCAGGACGATTTTGCAAGAATACTCCACAACAAACAACAAGCTTGGCAACTTTTTCAAAGGGAATTTCATAAAAGACGCTCATCCCTAGTTTCGAAAGCCCTATTGCCTAGGGGTTGTATGGAGTCGGTGCAGACAAAGATGAGCCCACCGCTTCGGCCATAGTTGGTGCAATCATTTCTATTGCGCGATCAGATACCGCTTTGTAGCAATCTGACCATGGTAGAATATCCATTGGGAACGAAGGGTTAGGGTTAGGGTTAGTCATGCTTATTCTCAGATGAATGGGGAGCAGGTCCATAATGATCCCACCATTATTTGGTAATTTTCGTTTTGCCTACGAAGTCCATGCACTTTTCTTGCAAAATTTGAAGGAATAATGGGGACTGGGGACAAAACTCGCTGTCCAATCTTCTCTTGTAGGCTGAACTGTAGACTATCCATTGGTTCGATGATGCCAATCACATGAGCGGAAACAGAAGTGCACTAGGAAGAAAGGAGATGATTTAGATTTGAAAGATCTGAAGATATGTGGAAATATATGGTTTGATTGATTTACTTGTTGCAAATGTATAAATGGCTAACAATGATGGATTTGTGGTAATAGTAATGTAGTGATGCGAATGAGTTTTCAGAATTATGTGGTTTTGACAGGGAAAGTTACGAAATGTGAATTGTGTTTGGAACAAAAGTATGTTTTAGTAATTTAATATTTATACGTTGGTTTTCTTATGAATAGTTGCATACATACACAGATTTGTTTCTCTTTAGTCTCTTTAGTCACATATATATTTAGAGATATGTTTTTCAGTATTTTGAAATTTGTATGAGGGTGTTGCACATGATAAGCGCATATATATGCATGTCTACTTAATAACAGCCGTGTATATATTCTAAGTTATATCTTGTCAGGGTTTCTAGTGTTGCTTAATGATGGTAGTTGATGAAAGTTCTGTTGTATTTGTTGTTGTCTGTCAATGATGTCTTGATCTAGATGGTTTATATTTGTTGCAGTTTGGCTGTGCATCTATTTGATCTAGTTGCATTGGTTTGCTTCAATATATATTGGGATAATGTTACAATGATTCCGTTGGTTTAGTAATTGTATTTTAGATTTAGTATTTAGTTTTGTATTGAGCATAATGTTGGGTGTGGGTCCAATGTAAAAATATAATGAAAGGTGACTTACAAGTTTTGATGTTTATTTGAGAGGTGGATCTAGTGTGAAACATTCTGAAACATGGTCCACAAGAGGTTCTGAAGGTTGGAGCCTTCAGTAAGGAAGTTAGAGCTTCCTACCAGTGATAGATAGTAAATTTGTTTAGGGGGTAGGTGCTCCCTTCGGGTAGGAGTTATAAACGAGATCAGGGGGTTGTAGCTCCCTTCCAGTGGGTGTTGGAGAACTAGTGGAGGTTGTAGCGTCCTGTAGGTAAGTGCCTAAAATATGTAATGAAGATTATCTTTATATAATAAGAAAGAAGATAGAGATGATGAGAGTGATGGTTTTCTCCCACATTGGGTTCCCACCTAAAATCTTGGTGTCCTATGTGTGTTGCTTACGTGATATAACTTATTTGTTCTTAACTGCATCCTAGATGGTTAAATAATTAATACTACAATAGTTAAGTTAATTCACTAATGGATGTTATGAAAAATTAAGTAAATTGGATAAGTGAGGTTTGCATTCACTAGAGTCGCGTACACACGCAGGTTGCATAAAAAACAATAGCGTACATAATTCCGAATATGAAATGGAAAGTTTAAGTGAATTCAAAATACTAATTCAACCACCTCCTCCTCCACCCAATATTTTTCCTAAGAATTGGTATCAGAGAAAGTCCCTAAGAAGAAGCTTGATTGCTTAAAGGGAGATCTATCAATATGAGCAATCAAGAGGAAGTATCTTCTATCAAGCCACCTTTTTTTAATGGAGACAACTTTATATTTTGCAAAACCATAATGAGAGCATATTTGTAGGAACTAGGACCTGATGTATGGGAAATTGCTGAAGGTGGAGATCAATACCCAACCTCCACTCCATTTTGTTGAGGGCTTTTAGCTACAGAAAATTGTCTTTTGATGCCATGTTGTTCATAAAAATTGAAAAAATCATTTGATATAAATTCTTTTCCTTTATCAGATCTAATACATTTGATTTTTAGATCCAATTCATTTTCTACCATAGCCTTGAATATTTCAAATCTTTCAAATGCTTCATCTTTATACTTCAGTAAACCAATCCAACACATTCTTGTAAAGTCACCAATAAATAATATGAAGTATTATTCACCATGAGGAGATTTATTTTTCATACGTCCACATATATGAGCGTGAAGAAGTTCAAGGTGTTTACTTGAAGTACCTTATTTAACTTTAAATTGAACTCTAGATTTCTTACCAAATTGACATGATTTGCAAATGCTATTTTCAAGTGGAGCAATGTTGGGCAAGTTACGAACTGCTCCCATCCTGCTTGATTTGTATAATTGAGAAAAATTGAGGTGCCCCAACCTTTAATGTGCCAAATCCATCTTTCTTCAAATTTGTTAAAAAATAGTGCTCTTTGTCACCCTCTAGGATATGGACATTGCCTTGAGTTCTCGTTCCCTTGAATATGATCTTACCTCTATCCAGATTTTTTTGCCACACAATTCTTTGATCTGAAAATAACTTCATGCCCTTGATCGCACATTTGGTTGAAACTTAACAAGTTATGTCTTAAGTCATCAAAAAATAATACATTCTCAGCCTTGACCTTTTTCTTTAAAATCACAGGTCCTTCCCCTTTGATAACGACAGGTGAGTTATTACCAAAAGTCACATCTTTTTCTTTATTAATTTCATTAAAAGAAACAAACTTATCTTTTTCGCCTATCATATGCTTTGAACATATGCTTTCAATGTACCATAGATTCTCTTGATCTCCTGCATACAGTGCTAGACCACAATTTTTAGACGAAGTAATTTTCTTTTTCCATACCTTGAGTGGTATTGTCTTCTGTTCATGTTGATAATATGACTTAATCCTGCTTCTGCATTCAGTTTCGTCACGACCAAAATTATTGCAAATAGAACATTTAATTTCATTCAAAAGAGGTGAGAAAACAATTATAAGAAGATTTCTTTGTCCCGATTGCATTCTATTGTTTTCTTGCTTCTTTACTCATAATCTTTTTTTAAGAAACACAATGAATTGCTTTGTGACCAAAATTGTGACAAGTGAAGCATTGAACATTGAAGTAATAATATCTGGGAGTATAATACCTTCTTGAGTAGCTTACCTTCTATTCACAGTAAGGTTGCCTTGCATGGGAAATATTTGATCCTTCATTATTTTGTTGATGATTGCTTCCTTTTACTGCATTGTCGTAGCTTCTTGTACCTGTTTCATAAGATTTCATAGGTTTTGATGTTTCACCATTTGGATTATATCCAAGACTTGTCTTGATCATAGGAGACTTTAATGATTTCTTCTAAAGTCTCACATCCTTTAGCAAATCTAATATTTAGACCCTTTGTTTTCTCAATTTCCTTTCTTAGACCCACAATTTCAAGTTCTAAGTTTTCACAGTGCCTTTCTTTTTCTTGGACTTGTTTCTTCAAAGCTTCTTCAACTAATTTAGCTTCTTCTAGATAGATTTTTAGCTGAGTTATTTCTTCAACAAGGGTATTTTCCTTATGCACGCTGATTTCCTTTTCTTGATTCTTGTTTATGATCCTAAGTCTATCAATTTGTTCTAGAGCATCCTTAAAGACATCATCAGATTCATCCACACATTGTTCTTTAAATACCATAAGTAATTGATAACCATGATCTGATTCATCATCCTCTTTATTGGAAAAATATTCACTATTTTCATGAGTGTAAAAAAATTTCTTTCGATCAAAATTTATGTTAACATTCCTCTTTGGAACACTCTTCCCTTTCTCATGATTTTCTTTATAAGGATATTTAGCAACATATTGACCTACTCTTCCATAGGTAAAACATTTAAAGAGAATCTTACCTTTGAACTTGCCAGTTCCTATGTTGGGTCCCTATAATACTAGTGATTACCCCATTACTATTGTAATACCCCCTATTTATATTGTTGTGCCCCTATTACCCCCATATTGTTATTTCTGTGCCCCATAGAATCCCTCTATTTTTATTTTTGTGGCTTTATATTATTATTGTTAGGTCGGCTGGATTATATTGTGACTCCTTAGACTCCTATATATAGAAAGGAGGTTTTGTCATTTGTATCATCCAAGAATTGTTCATTTATGTAATGTAAAGGAGGTTTCCCCCTCGAAGAGGCTGAATTCTAAGGCGTGGATCTCTCTTTTCTATCTTTTTGTGAGCTGGTTTCATAACATTTGGTATCAGAGCTTTGGATTCTAGGGTTTCGCTGCTCCAAACAGGTCATCGTGGAATTTTCGCTATAACATTTTTCTGTGACGTTTCAGAAGTCGCAAAAAAAACCCATTTGAGAAGAAATCGCGCTGAACCTTGGGTCCGAATTTCAGAGCTTTTCGCGCGATATTTGCGGAGATATGATCTGAGGAAGTTGGTCTTTTTGCAGACTCCTGAATTACATTCAAAACAGGTGACCTGGGGAAAATCGTCATAACTTTCTCTCTGGGGATCGGATTGAAATTTCGTAAGAAGGTACAGAAAGAGGATGGACTGTAGTTTCTTGTATGTGTGTTTCAGATTCAAAGGTTGAAACAGTGACTCGTGGCACGTCGTACAAGTTCGCTCTACTGAACCAGTCTAAAAGCAAGTCACTGTGGGAGATTTCACATAACTCTTCCTTGGAGAATCCAATTTGGCTCAGACTTGTGGCATTGGAAAGAGGATGTAGAAGGCTACTACAAGTAGCAATTTCAGAATTGGATGATCCGAAATTACAGAGATACATCAGATTCAATATCAGGCTTCTATAAAGTGAAAAAAGGTGTGTAGTTTTTTTTTTATTTTTGTGTAAGCTTGGTTTAATGGAATTCAAAGGGCATAGTAAAGCATTATTATCGGTAACTGATGCCCCGAGGAAAGAAAATGCAAACACCTAGTAAGGAACCTGAAAGCTCTAGCATGACTCATGAAGAAGAGGAAGAAATGCTACATGATATATCAAAATTACAAGAACAAGTGCAACAAATGTCACGCTCACAAAAGCTAACAGAAGCTAAGGTAAATGGCGTGGAATCTAAGATAAAGGGCATGGAAGCTAAGATGGAGGATTCGATGGCAAATTTGAAGATATATTTGAAGACAGACATGGAAGAATTGAAGAAGTTGCTACAAGAAATGGTCACTAATGGTGAAAAGGTAGTAAAGGAAACTCATGATGAGAACAAAAGAAATGTTAATCATGATTCCATAGACTCTAATGTTGGATCGAAGACTCACCATGTTCCAAAAATCGATATGAGGAAGTTTGATGGCAAGGATCCCGCCACATGGATATTACAGATGGAGCAATTCTTCGATCTCAATAATGTGCAAAACACACAAAAGGTACGTATGGCAACTTTATATTTGGAACCAAATCAGTTTGTATGGTATCAATGGCTTTGTTCTCGTAAACAATTTATCACTTGGGCAATTTTTACGGAAGAATTGATAGCACATTATGAGGATACAAAAAGCAACACTTTTTTTAGCCAATTGATAAGTCTCAAACAAAAGGGTTCAATAATGGAGCACATTGAGGAGTTCCAAAAATTGAACATAAGGGTAAAAGATATTCCAGAGGAGCATAGGATTGATGTGTTCATAGGGTCTTTAAAGGATAATATCCAACATGATGTGCGCCTTTGGGAACCTGATTCATTAGAGAAGGCATTCAGGTTAGCAAGAAAAATGGAAAGCAAAATTATGGCAACTAGGAAGCATACCATTCACAACTATAAAGACGGAAGTGTTGTTGCCCATAGTCTTCCACAACCTACAAGGTTGACACCACAACAATTGGAAGAAAAAAGAGCAAAAGGGCTTTGTTACAATTGTGATAGCAAATACACAAAAGGTCATAAGTGTGCTGAGAAGAAATTATTCTACATAGATTGTGAAGAGGAAGAAGAAAAGGAGCAAGAAAGGTCAAAAGAAGAGGATATATTCCAGGAACAAAGCCTAGATGAAGAACAAATAAATCCGACCATATCTTGTAATGCATTGGCGGGAATTACCACTCCTCAAACCATCAAGATAGAAGGACAAATCAAGAAGAAAAAGGTAATAGTGTTGATTGATTCAGGAAGCACCCACAATTTTATTCATTGTAGGGTAGCAAAAGAATTGAATTGCTTCCTATATCCAGCACCAGAGTGTCAAGTGATGATTGCAAATGGAGGAACAATAAATTGTTCTGGAAAGTGCCATAATATCAAGCTATCCATGGGAGAATATGTATTGACTAGCCCAATGCTTTCCATTCCAATGGGAGGTGCTGATGTTGTACTAGGAGTCCAATGGCTACAATCCTTGGGTACAATAGCTTTTAATTTTCAAGAACTTTTCATGAAATTTTCTGTGGAAGGAAAGGAAGTTGAATTAAGGGGTATTGCAGGGAAACCAGGAAAGATAATCAGCTCTAATGGCATGACAAAGCTTCTAAAAAAGGAGCAAAGAGGTGTAATTGCACAATTATGTTCGCTAGATGTTTCCACATTGGAATCATCTATTTCTCCAGATCTCCAAAAAGTCCTGGACAATCATTCCAAGGTATTTGAGACTCCCAAAGGTCTCCCACCTATGCGTGATCATGATCATGCTATTCATCTGATTCCAGGAAGTGTTCCTCCAAACATCAGGCCGTACAGATATCCCTATGTCCAAAAAAGTGAAATTGAACGTATGGTTGCAGAAATGCTAGAGGCTGGTATAATTCAACCGAGTCAAAGTTCTTTCTCAGCTCCAGTAGTATTGGTGCACAAGAAGGATGGATCATGGCGCATGTGTCCAGATTATAGGGAGCTCAACAAGCTCACTATTAAAGATAAGTTCCCCATTCCTGTTATTGATGAATTACTGGATGAATTGCATGGATCAATTTACTTCACCAAGTTGGATCTTCGTTCGGGATATCATCAAATCAGAATGAAGATTGAAGACATTCCGAAAACGACATTTAGAACTCATGAGGGTCATTATGAATTTTTGGTCATGCCTTTTGGCCTTACCAATGCACCTTCAACATTTCAAGGTTTGATGAATTCAATTTTCAAACCATTCCTTAGAAAATTTGTGTTAGTATTTTTTGATGATATACTAATCTACAGCAAGTCTTGGAAGGATCATGTTGAACATGTTGACAGGGTGCTACAACTATTGGAGGAGAAACAATTATATGCAAAAAGATCCAAATGTTTCTTTGGAGTCCAGGAGGTGGAATATTTGGGTCATATTGTATCTCATGAAGGAGTTAAGGTAGACCCTAGCAAAATTAAAGCCATTAAGGAATGGAAAATCCCCACATCCATAAAGCATCTGCGAGGATTTCTTGGGTTGACAGGGTATTATCGCAAGTTTGTTAAGAATTATGGGAGAATAGCAGCACCTCTAACAACATTATTGAAGAAAGATTCATTTTCATGGACTTCGGAAGCAACAAAGGCCTTTGAACATCTTAAAGAGGCAATGTGCCAAGCACCGGTCTTAGCTACACCGGACTTCACAAAAACCTTTATTGTGGAATGTGATGCTTCAGGAAATGGAATTGGTGCTGTTCTAATGCAAGATGAAAGACCCATTGCTTTTGAAAGTCGTCCAATCAAGGGAAAGTTTTTAAGCAAAGCTATTTATGAGAAGGAAATGTTGGCAATACTCCATGCACTTAAGAAATGGCGACCCTACCTAATGGGAAGACACTTCAAGGTAAAAACGGATCATGATAGCCTTAAATACTTTTTAGAACAAAGATTATCCTCTGAAGAGCAACAAAAGTGGGTCACAAAGATGTTGGGTTATGACTTTGAAATCATCTACAAAAAAGGGAAGCAAAATGTGGTGGCAGATGCACTCTCAAGAAAGGATGAGGATGTGGAAGCATTGTTGTGTGCCATTTCTATTATCCAACCAGATTGGATAAACGAAGCAAGGGAGGAATGGAAGAATGACGAAGAAGTGTGGGCACTTATTCGAAAGCTACAACAAGATTCCAGTACTTCTGATACATTTAGCTGGCAAAATGATTCGTTATGGTACAAAGATCGCTTATACCTCTGTAAGAATTCCCAGCTAAAACAAAAGATTCTTATGGAATTGCACACTTCTCCCTTAGGAGGGCACTCAGGATTTTTAAAAACTTACCACAGGGTTAAGAAGGAATTTTTTTGGGATGGCCTTAAATCAGATATTCAAAAGTTTGTGGCGGAATGTTTGGTTTGCCAAAAAATAAAGTTGAAACAATTAAGACACCGGGTCTATTACAACCTTTATCCATTCCAAGCCAACGTTGGGAGGAGGTTTCAATGGATTTTATCACAGGTTTACCCAAGTCTGAGGGAAAGAGTGTCATCATGGTGGTAGTTGACAGACTTACCAAGTATGCACACTTTTGTGCATTATCACATCCATTTAAAGCCAGTACAGTTTCTACTGCATTTATGGAAACAGTTCAAAAGCTACATGGAAACCCAAAGATTATTGTAAGTGACAGAGATCCCATTTTCACTGGAAATTTTTGGACAGAATTATTTTCTTGTCTTGGTACTCAGTTAGCTCATAGCTCATCTTATCATCCTCAATCTGATGGGCAAACTGAGATAGTAAACAAATGTTTGGAAGGATATCTTCGTTGCTTTGTATCTGATAAACAGACACAATGGGTCAAATGGTTGCCTCTGGCTGAATGGTGGTATAACACTTCCTTCCATACAGCAACAAAAATGACCCCATTTATGGCACTTTATGGGTATCAACCACCATCCATCACATCATATTTAAGAGAAAATTCTAAGGTTCAGGCAGTGGAACATCACATCGAACATCAACAACAAGTCCTCCAACTCTTAAAGGATAACCTCGTGTTGGCACAAAATAGAATGAAACAACAGGCAGATCAACATCGCAGTGAAAGAAGTTTTGATGTAGGTGATTGGGTATTCCTACGGCTACAACCATATAAGCAAATGTCCCTAAAGCAAGCTAAGAAGGATAATAAATTATCACCAAAGTATTATGGTCCGTACAAGGTGTTGCAAAAGATTGGTACTATGGCATACAAATTGGAGCTTCCTGCAGCTTCTCGATTGCACCCAGTTTTCCATGTTTCATGTTTAAAGAAGGTTATAGGTGACAAGCTCCCAATTCAAACAATATTGCCAGAACTTGACGAGGAAGGAAAAATTATATTGGAACCGGAAGCAGTCACAGAAACAAGAACTCGACAGCTACGAAATCGATCAATTTCAGAGTATCTTATCAAGTGGAAGAACTTATCCGCTGAAGATTCCACATGGGAGGATGAGAATTTTATGCAGAAGTATCCAGAACTACTCAAGCGTTGAGGACAACACTTTTTTGAAGGAGAGGGGCATGTTGGGTCCCTATAATACTAGTGATTACCCCATTACTATTGTAGTTATACCCCCTATTTATATTGTTGTGCCCCTATTACCCCCATATTGTTATTTCTGTGCCCCATAGAATCCCTCTATTGTTATTTTTGTGGCTTTATATTATTATTGTTAGGTCGGCTGGATTATATTGTGACTCCTTAGACTCCTATATATAGAAAGGAGGTTTTGTCATTTGTATCATCCAAGAATTGTTCATTTATGTAATGTAAAGGAGGTTGCCCCCTCGAAGAGGCTGAATTCTAAGGCGTGGATCTCTCTTTTCTATCTTTTTGTGAGCTGGTTTCATAACATCCTACTTGGAATTTCTTCACAAAATTGGTGTCTTCGTCGTCTGAAATACAACTTGTTTCTTTAGACTCTTCATTTTCTTTGCCTTTTTTGTGGCTTTGAATGTTTATTCTCTAATACCTAACGTACCCCCTTTTCTCATCTCATAAGGTGTCAAGATCCCATGGAGTTGTTCAATAGTAAGATTCTTCAAATCTTGCATTTATTAAATGGTAGAGACCTTGGAATCAAACTTTGAGGTTATAGATCTTAAAATATTTTCAACAACAATAGAATCCTTTATTTCATCACCAAGCTTTTTCGTTGAGTTAACAATCTCATATGTTGTAAGAAAAAATCTTTCAATACTTTCGTCATCATGCAATCTAAGAGTCTCATATTGAATTCTAAACATTTGAAGTTTAACACGTTTTACCTTAGTGTCACCTTCATAGCTTTGGACCATATTGTCTCATATTGCCTTTGTAGTATTCAACTGCACAACTTTCACAAACTCAGTTCCAACCAAACTTCCTAAGATATCATCAAGTGACTTCGCATTGATCTCATACTTTTTCTTCCCTGCATCATCTATGGGAATGGAAGCTGGGTATTGATATCCATATTCAACAATTGCCCATACATAAAATCCAAGTGCCTGCAAATATGATCTCATTCTGACTTTCTAAAATACAAAGTTAGTTCCACTAAAAAAAGGTGGCTTAATAAAATATAGTCCCTCTTGATTACTCATATTAATGGATATCCATTTAAGCGATCAAGCTTCTTCAAAGAAACTTTCTTTGATTCCAATCGTTCGGAAAAATATTGGTTTGTGGGGGGGGGGGGGGTGCGGAATCAATATTTCAATTTAATTTAAATTTAAATTTCATATACAGAATTCTATACGCTACTGTTCTTAAAGCAATCAACGTATGTATGCGACTTCAGTGAAAGAAAACAATGTATATTCAGTGTACTATTTTTTTATTTGTTCCATCATATGTTTATCTTTAACCACTGCATTAATAAATTTTGAGTATGAAATAAAAACAAAACACTGACAGCACATAAGCGACACACATAGAACACCATGGTTTTAGGTGGAAACCCAATGTGGGAGAAAACCACTACTGCCGTTGTCTCTATCTTCTTTCTTATTATATAAATAAAATCTTCATCACATTTTGTGCTGATGCAGACTCTTACTAGTACGCAGACACCCGCCTACAAGAGGCTACAACCTCATTCATTCTCCAACACCCAATGGAAGGGAGTCACAACCCCCTGAACTCGTTTATCAACTCCTACTGGAAGGGAGCTCCTACCTCCTTACTGAAGGATGCAACTCTCAGCTCCCTTCGGACCACTTTTTAGAACGTTTCAAACTAGATCCACCTGTCAAACAATCATCAAACAACTTGTAGGCCGCATTTCATCAAATTTTCATATTGGATTCACACCATCAATAAGCCGAAACCAACATGACAAATTGAAATATTGAATATAAATCACTGAAGCACTGTAAACCAACTAAATCTCTGAAGCCTCAAACTATAGAATACAAAACCCTACTAGAACAAATGAACTTTAGAATATGTACATGATTGGTCTTAAGATAACCTATGTATATACACACTTCTTTTGCATAAAACCTGCGTACAGATCTCAAATCACTGACTACTGAAAATACAGTGAAATTGAAACACTAATAAATCGGATATATCAATATTGTCTCACTAAAAAACCCAATCATAATGCAGCAACATCATTGATAAATATACCAAGCCACAATCCAATTAACCCAATCAACACTGCTAGATACAGATCAAGACACCATTGGCAGACAACAACTAGAACATAATTCATTAACTGTTATCATCAAGCAACACTACAAACCCTGGTATATATACGCAATTTCCATAAGACAAATCAATGTATATACGTGACTACCATGCACAATTCCCATGTACGATAATCGTGCAGAACAAACCATAATCAAACCTACATATAGATATTGAATTACTAAATCAAACCTTCACTGCGAATCACAACATATTTTAAACCAAGATCACAACACACATTACTATATTTGGATCAAACCATCATCATAACTGCAAATCTAACATTACAAGCATAAATAGATCAATCAAGTATTTTCATTAGTCTTTACTACACTTTCAGATCTATCATATCTGAGCCATCTCTTTGCTCCCCAGTGCACACATGTTCCAAATCAAATCACACATGAATAGATTATTTTCTTGCACACCTAGCATCTTGATCTCCATCTCCTTATATAGCTTATGCCTTAGCCAATACCTTAGGTAAATATTTTGGTAATTTCATTAGTATTTGTTGACAAGATCAAATGAACATTGTTGCTTCAATTACTATGGGTCAATACCATGGTAATGACCCCTGGTATCCAGATTTCCATGGTTCAGATTCTGTACGCAACTTTCACTTACAAGACTTGTGTATGTACACAACCCTTCTTCACAGGAGTTGCATATACTTTCTCAAATTTCACTTTTGTCACTCCTTAGTGATTGAACTACCATTTCTCTGTCCATATCATATGTAGCATTTACACCAATATGCATGAGTTCCACAGTCATCAATGTTGACATCAAGTACAACTTTATCAAGTACATTGCCATCAAGGACAACACATTAGCTATAATGCCAACAGTGATTGATTCTTACTGTCTCTTATTGTACATTGCTTTTACTATTCTATCTACATTTGATATTGATTACTCAAAGATTGAATTGATTTCTAATTGAAGTTAAGAATTGGGATCAAGTGATTATAACAACATAGAACAATGTAAAATTAACATAGAATACTTACATCTCAAGAGCACAGGGAGTGTGTGCCCTACTCTTAGAAACATGTCCCTATGTAACATTAATATATTTGTGCAAACTGAAAAATACACATTATTGCTCATTCATTTTTAATTAATTTCCAAATAGATATATTTCTTTGATGTATATAGAATCCCATTGGGTGGTCTATTAACATTATTTCAATTTGTCATATATGTATTAGTAGAGCTACTTCTCTTATGAATGAATTTCTCTTAGTACAAAATGCAACTAGTACATAATCTTTGCCTCTGACATATAGCTAAGTATGATTATAAAAAGATGTTCTATACGTTTGAAGGATCAACCATCAACTAAACTTGATCAACATGTTTTTTACTCACTAGAGTTGTTTGAGTTTATGCTTTCTTGGCCAATTTTATTAATGCAAGCCTACATTTTGACTAACTAAACATGCTAAAAGTTCTTCCTATGGAATCCCATGATGTTATTTATGCAAGTAATGGGAAGACATACACACCATGTTCACCTTTAACTCTATCATCAAGGCTTTTTTGAGGTTATACTTTCTACTAGAATGCATCAAATTTATGATGATATAACTAGAATTGGGTTTGAATTTGATGTAGTTATGGGAAGTTGGAACTTCTCTTGTAGCCATGGATCATGTATGCTAAATGTGGATGTATAAAGGTTACATACTATTTGTTTGACAAACTAAAAGAAATGTGGTTTCAAGGAGTGCAATGGCTTCTAGTTATGTCCACAATGGAGATGCCAATGCAACATTGACACTCATGAACGCAACCACAACCACAACCTTGTTTTTGAGAATTCTTACATATGTATTAATTTATAATATTTGCAACAAGGCAAGTAATTTTGTGTTTACATTATTAGGCAAGATGTGCGCACTATTCACACTGACATTTATGCATATTTGGAAACATAGATTTGAATGTGGTTTCATAGAGTGCAAGGATTGTAGGTTATGTCAAATCTAGTAGGTTACGGATTGCACATGAATTACTTGAAAAAATGCTTAAAATAGATGTGGCTTTACGAATGCAACGATTACTTGTTGATGCATAAAATGGACGTGGTAGGGATACCTTGATACTCTCAAATGAAATGCAACTAGAATGGATGAAACCAAACCCAGTTGTGTCACCTTGCTATAGAATGGACATGGCTGTGATACTTTGATAATTGTCAGTGAAATGCAACTACAAGGGATGAAACCCAACCTAGTTGGGTGTTCTTCCAACTTGTACCCATTTAGCATCTTTGCAGTAAGGAAGTGGATTGATAACTATATAATTATAATTTATTAAAGTTGGATATTTCTCTAGGAACTACTCGTATTAATAGATATTCCAAACATGGGAGAATTGTGCTTATAGATTGTTACAGACTTGTTATAGCATTATTTGAAGCCGTTACTTCTCTAATGTCCCTATGGTCTTTATAATGATAAGTTACAGTGATTGCTCATCTCAAAGCATTTTATCCCACTTACACATGCTTAGGCTTTGAAGGAAAGTGTGTGTACAATTATTGTGCCCACTAGAAAGGTGCATGTACCTTGAAAAATGTGCAAAGATTGCACTCATGGGTGGGGCATATGGGATCCGTACACTTGTACCTCACTAAAACTTGTTACCAACTCCTCAGTGAATTCATAAGACTATAAAATGAGGCCTAATGTCGGAGGAGGAGAATTATGTAATATTCCTTTTTATTATTTTTGATAAAAATTCCCAGAAATTACTACAACATAAATTTTTGCTGGAAATACTGATAAAATGCAACATAGTTCCACATAAATTGCAGACAATATGCAAGAAACACATTTTTATTTTATTTAATAGTAATTGCCTGAAAGATATTACATCAAAAACTTGGAAGATATGTTGGGTTTCTGGTACTTAGCCTTTTGCAATTTGATCTCCAGAATCTTGGTCCACCAACTCAACCCTGATGAGATACAATAATTCGGCCCTATGAAGTACAACTAACGACTTGCAACATAATAATTGGGTAGGGTGTGTCTTTCAACACTAAAACCAACTGCCACCAGCTAGGGTGTGTATTTCAACACTGAAATTGGGAAATACAATGAGAATTCCTCCCTCCCACCTTAAGCCACAAAACTCTCGGGACTATAAACCAAATAGCAATACTCATCCATGCTCTGAAATGAACACTCTTCCTTTTTATCATTTTTCTCCTCCAAATACCATGGGTCACTAAAATATCATGGGCCACCATTTTAATAATAAAGTGACTTTATGCGCTATATTTCCTAAGTAAATAAAAAATCACTTAAAATTCTCCTTTTAATTTAATTACCCAAGCTCACTTTCAAAATGATATTAAATAATTAAATTAGTTTTCTCCTTTCTTCTATTCTCAAAAAGGGACATTATAGTCCTCTTTTAATTTAACTAGTGAAGATGACTTTCAAAATAATACTAAATGATTAAATTAATTTTCTCTTTCTATTCTCAAAAAATGACATTATAGTCTTCCATGAGATTGCTTGCCCTCAAGCAATCCAATACCTACCCGCAAGTTCCAAATAAGCTTAGAGAATCCTACTGCATATGATTCAAAATCTGCATATCAATACGGGGATTCCAAATTCGCCTATAAAATGCTCTAACAAATAGGTGCCACACCTTCCTAGCATCTCTAGGACATTCTGCTTGGCCATCACAATCATCATTGCTATTATCTATGTTCACTGAGGTTTTAGAAATAACAACATTATCAACCTCTTTTCCTGCCTAACACTACACCTTCGGGCATGCATGAAGATCAAAGAGCTCTAGCTACTGCGACAGTTCTGGCTGAATATTGTACTTGTCACATCCTAACGTTGTTCCCAACCTTCCAAAGGCACATATAACTTCATCTTGAATACATATTTCCTTACAACAACTTGCACCTTTCCACCTTTCCATCATATGTGGCAAGGAGTGAAATGACTCCAGCACCCATGACAGGTTCTGCAATGAATGCAATAATCGTTACTGGACTCTCTTTCAATATAGGCTTATCCAAGTTATCTGCTAACCTTGTTGGAAAGTAATCTTCAATTTTACTTGGCAAATGATAGCGCCAAAAGCACAAATGACAGTAGTAAATTAAAATTTTGATGAAGATTTGTCAGCCCCGAAAGACTGGCTGCTATTAATGTTGATCCATGGTACGATTTCTACCGAGCAATAAGTTTCTTCTTTTGTGTCTGTTGGAGATTTTTTTTTAAATGGGGAAATACCAAAACCAAACACACAGACACCATAGAGCCAATGCTCTGTTTCCACTGTTCCAGGACCTTTGCACAGGGAAGCTATTAAAAACAAATGTACTCATAACAGCGTATTACACAGCCATAAAACATTTCTATTAATTAAAATATAAAGCGTGATACAAACTTCATCCTCTTTCACTCAGAGGGATTTACAAAAATTACTTTCACCCATAAAAAACAAAACTCTGTCTTTTCTCTCCACCTGAGAGTTCACTGTGCTGGGTTTACTGCTGTAAAACCCATTTTTACATTCACTGCTGTGAAAAACCATTTTTACACTTACTGCTGTAAAATAAATCTACATATGCAGTAAACTTTACATTACATTTACTATTTCAGAAATACTTGAGCGCTCTTTTCTTTTGCATTTCCATGCAAATCCAATACATAAAAAAACTTACTTAAAACACATGTGCTCACTGTTTTTCTTTACGGATAGCACTGCTGTGCATTATCCTCACACTACGCGCTCTTCATTACAATGAGCAACTGATTTTTATGCACTGCTGTGCATACATTTTCACTCTCACACAATACAATGTCAACTCAAAAAATGCATGAGCTCCACCATTTTTCTTTATGCACAACTGTGCATTCGCTGCTCCTTCCCTTTTTTTCGATGGCCAACACATAAAAAAAATATCTTGCTCCCCTGCCGCGAGCTCATTTTACACTCCAAAACGTTAACCCATTTTTTTAATATGAATGCCATAAAAAAACATAACGTGTACACCAAAACAAAAAGGTATACCACGTATGAGCCCATCACCTTATTAAAGAGCCTCCACCAAAAAAAATACGAACAACCACCAGCTCCATTAATTCTCTTCTACGGCGGTCAACGGGAATCCTCACACGCCACACAAACTATTGATTTGATGCGGGTCGTATGCAGCTTCGGAGATCGACGGTGGAGGATGAAGAAGCAAATCCAACGGTGGAGAATGATATCGGAAGCCACCTTGTCGCTGAGCTTTACCTCCCGATATGTCAGAGATGCTGACGTCAGGCGAGAGCCACGTGCCTGCACCAAAACGCATCGGAGGCCAATATACGGAAACAACTTTTCATGGGAAGGCGGTGCGATGTGCTCTGGGCGGTTTTGTGGTTTTCAATCTGGCGGTTTTGGAGAGCGCAGTACGGCTGCGTTGAAATTACATTTTCAACACTCCCATTTAATTTCAACTGCTGGGCATTCAATCTTACCCAAGCACTTCCTCACATGGAGGGATTCACCAACTGCTTCTGATGCAGTTCCACAAACAACAAAGTTGTCTTCCTCTTAATAGAGGGATTAACTTGAAACTGTGCTTAAGAGCACCTTCCTCATGACAGAGGGATTCACCTGTGACTATGCTGAAAAGCATCATCCTCTTGATAGAGGAATTTACCACACTATGCTGAAAAGCATCTTCCTCTTGACTGAGGGATTCACCATGACACTGTGCTGAAAAGCACCTTCCTCTTTAATAGAGGGTTTCACCAAATGACTGTGCTGAAAAGCACCTTCCTCATTAACAGAGGGATTACAAATAGACACTGCTTTACATGCAGTTCCAAAACAAACAATCATTGCACTGCTGTGTGTGCAAACTCATTACATTGTTCTTTTATGCTGCTGTATGTTCTCTGCTGCACTGTTGTGCCATCTTCTTTGATGTGTCTACCCCACACTGCTGTGTCTACACTTGCTGTTGTGTTGCTGCACTTCTCTTACATTTCTTTGCAAACTCTGCATTGCTGTGCCTTCCCTTTCTCACATTACAATCATATTTCTGCTGTGTCTCACTTGCATTTCAGATGCAACCAACACACTCACTGCACTTACATTTACTGCTGTAAAGAAAATTTCTTTTACATGTGTTGTTGTCCATTACCTTTCATTTCTTCAACAAAACTTCATGCTGCTGCATTTTCTTATTTGCATTGCTGTGTGCTTCTCCTTCTTGCCATCATGCTGCTGTCCATAACTTCTTGCTGCTGCATTTTTCATATTCACTGTTGTCCATACCCATAACCATAGACTGTCATCCCTGGGTTTTTATTTGCTGCTGCGTTGCCTCTGCAATTTGCACTGTCGCTGCCTTTTGTTTCATCATACTGTTGTGTGCCCATACTCTTGGCACTTCATTCTCCACAAAAAATAACACAGGCTGCTGCCTTTTCTCATGCACCCTTGCTTCGCACAATCTTAGTCTTCATTTTTTTTAGACAATACACTACTGTGCAATTCCTTTGGCTTTCTGCTGCCACACACATTCTTATACATACAGTGTGCATTAAAAATCTGTTGTCCCTGTTTTTCTTTATGCGTTTCTTTGCATGTTGCATTTCATACAAAAAAAACATTACATTTTTCACTGCTGTGTGAAAAATTTCATTGCATTCTCATCCACTGGGCATTTACGCTCTGCTGCGTTTTGCCTTCTTCTCATTTTCTTCTCACTGTTTTGCATTTTCATTCCCAATACAAAAAAATTTTCCATCTGCTGTGTATTGTACTCACTCTGCTGTGAGTATGTTCTCTCACATTACATAGAAGGAAACTACCTTCCACTGCTATGCATTTCAATGCATGTGCACCACAAAAAATTTAAACTGTTGTTCATTCTAATCCATGTGTTCCAAAAAAAATTTCCAAACTGCTGTCTTATGTTCTATCTTCCCACTGCTGTGAGGGTTTCCATGCTTTGCGTTTTTCTCTTATCTCGCTGCTGCTCTTTACATTTCAGCGCTACCATCTTTTCTTCTTTATGCATTTCTGTGCATATTGCATAAACACAAAGAAAAAGCATTGCTGATTTCATCACTGCTGCATATTACCTTTTAGAGGGATTAACAAAAATTTCATTTGCAACTGCTGCGCTGCAATACATCCTCCATCAACAAATGACTGTTAATACAGTTCAACAAACAAAAAAAATTCAAGCTCCCCTTTAGTGTATGCTTGTCTTCTTTTGGCAAGTTTTCTCAAAACAAACTTAGATCAGCTGCGTTGCTTAAGGGGCTTTCACACTGTATTTCTTTTCTTCTCCATACTTGTGTAACTTTCTTATTTTGCATGGGTCTAGCTTGTGTAAAAGCCCATGTCAAGTTATAGTCACGTGCCATATGCCCAATGTTATGACACTTGAAGCATTCAACTTTATTCATGAATAAGAATTCATGATTTCTTCTTGTGAAATTATTTCTTGGAGATTGTCGAGGACCACAACATCTATCTCCATGAAATGCTCTACTATCTTTTGCCATATGACCAAAGTTTGAGCAAGCATAACAATAACCATAAAATGAACTTTGGTACCTGGGAGATGGAGGTTTTCTTGATGTACTGCTGAAGCCTTGCTGCCTTGAGATACTTTGATGATCACCATTGCCTCTTGCCTTTTTGCCATCAGCTACATTTCCTCTTGGAGCTGATTTTCTACTTGGAGCAGGATTCCTTCTATTGTATCCTTCATTTTTCTCCTTGCCTTTGCTAGAACTAGGAGCATCACCATCTCTTTCTGGCTTCTTCACATCTCCTTTGCTTAAAGCATCCTCATCCTTGTTTGAGGGTTCACCTACATACCCAAGTCCTGATTTATCAAATGGAGATCTGTGATAGCTGAGCATGTCATCCAAAGCTTGAGAGCTCTTCATGATCTTGTTCATCCCTTCAACCTTCTTCCTGAGGAGAACAATCTCTTCTTCTAACTTTTCACATTCATTATTTTTCTTTGCTAGTTGTCCCTCAGTTTCTTCCTTGCTACGAGTAGCTTCAGCTACTACTATTTTGAAGGAGATAATGTCAGTCTTCATTTTGGAGTTTTCTTCATCTTTTGCTTGACTGCTCTTCATTTTCTTTTCAGCTCCTTGTGCCTGCTTCCTGGCTTCTTGTAGTTCGGACTTAAGGGAGGAGACCTCTACCTTGTACTGTCCAATCTCTTCCACAAGCTTATTCACTCTCTTGTGTCTTTGTTCAAGTTGACTTGTCAAGGCATCTGCCTACTTCTTTGCTTCATTCAGCTGATTTGTCATGGATATGACTTCTTCATGGTGTTTCCTCTTGCATTGATCAAGCTCCTTCTTCAGCTTGGTAAGCTCTTCATCCCTTTCTCTTACTTGAAGCTTGATGAGGTCAAGCTTTTCATTCTCAGCTTCTATGATGGGTTCATGACTTTCTTCTTGACTCATTTTCATGGTCGGTGCTCCCTTTGCATGAAGGTCATGCAGTCTATCCCATATATCCTTTGCTGATGTATATATTTCCTAGATTCCACTTCACAGAATCAGGGAGACCATCCAAGATTAGTTTTGCTGCTTGTGCATCATACTCCATGGATTCTTTATCCATCTTGCTGTCATCAATCACTGACTCCCAGACTTCAATCCCCTCAGACATTAGGAAAGCCCTCATCATTATTTCCCATACATCAAAGTTTCCATCAAACTTTGGGGTTTCAAATAAAATGTATTCTAATGGATTGCCTTCTAGTTTAGTAGAGGAGGGAGACACATTTTTAGCAGGCTTGGAGGCTTTCTTCTTTGACCTTGCCATTCTTAACTAGGCTTCAAATACTTGACTGTGTTTTTTTAAATCACTGACTGTTCCTTTAACAGTAACACAAAAACTTAAGAAATACCTGAATCCCTTTGGCTGAATCTTCACACTGCTGGAGAAGCTTTCTCTGCTGCAACAAGAATCTTTCCTTCAGCTTCTTTGAGTCTTCAAAGAGCATGAACCTGCTCTGTCACCATCAAAGAGCCTGGACTAGCTCTGATACCACTGTTGGAGATTTTTTTTTAAATGGGGAAATACCAAAACCAAACACACAGACACCACAGAGCCAATGCTCTGTTTCCACTGTTCCAGGACCTTTGCACAGGGAAGCTATTAAAAACAAATGTACTCATAACAGAGTATTACACAGCCATAAAACATTTCTATTAATTAAAATATAAAGCCTGATACAAACTTCATCCTCTTTCACTCAGAGGGATTTACAAAAATTACTTTCACCCATCAAAAACAAAACTCTGTCTTTTCTCTCCACCTGAGAGTTCACTGTGCTGGGTTTACTGCTGTAAAACCCATTTTTACATTCACTGCTGTGAAAAACCATTTTTACACTTACTGCTGTAAAATAAATCTACATATGCAGTAAACTTTACATTACATTTACTATTTCAGAAATACTTGAGCGCTCTTTTCTTTTGCATTTCCATTCAAATCCAATACATAAAAAAACTTACTTAAAACACGTGCTCACTGTTTTTCTTTACGGATAGCACTGCTGTGCATTATCCTCACACTACGCGCTCTTCATTACAATGAGCAACTGATTTTTATGCACTGCTGTGCATACATTTTCACTCTCACACAATACAATGTCAACTCAAAAAATGCATGAGCTCCACCATTTTTCTTTATGCACAACTGTGCATTCGCTGCTCCTTCCCTTTTTTTCGATGGCTAACACATAAAAAAAATATCCTGCTCCCCTGCCGCGAGCTCATTTTTCACTCCAAAACGTTAACCCATTTTTTTAATATGAATGCCATAAAAAAACATAACGTGTACACCAAAACAAAAAGGTATACCACGTATGAGCCCATCACCTTATTAAAGAGCCTCCACCAAAAAAAATACGAACAACCACCAGCGCCATTAATTCTCTTCTACGGCGGTCAACGGGAATCCTCACACGCCATGCAAACTATTGATTTGATGCGGATCGTATGCAGCTTCGGAGATCGACGGTGGAGGATGAAGAAGCAAATCCAACGATGGAGAATGATATCGGAAGCCACCTTGTTGCTGAGCTTTACCTCCCGATATGTCAGAGATGCTGACGTCAGGCGAGAGCCACGTGCCTGCACCAAAACGCATCGGAGGCCAATATACGGAAACAACTTTTCATGGGAAGGCGGTGCGCTCTGGGCAGTTTTGTGGTTTTCAATCTGGCGGTTTTGGAGAGCGCAGTAAGGCTGCGTTGAAATGACATTTTCAACAGTGTCTTCCCAAGGCACTGTTATAATGTCGCACTAACTTCGACTGACTGTCATTGCCATTTGAATCACCGTTTGACAGAAGACTCCTCAAATCCATTAACAGATTCTTAACCTTGGAGTAGTGTTTGTCAGAAGGATCACGAATTGTTGTTGGTGCAACGGTAGTGGACAATGCAGCCTTGTATCTTTCCCATGAAAAAGATAGATCCACAGTGAATTCTATGAAGACTGTAAGGATCCATGTATGTTTAAAATATCTCTCCACTATTTCCCTCGTTATATCTCCATTGGTAAGAAAGTTATGGAGAATAACATAATCGTATAAATGCACAGCTAGATTGTGATGTCAATGCAGGGGCATTCTCTTTTGCGGATGTGAAGCACTTTCAAACCCGAATCCAATATCTGACATTGTGTCATGGTGAACAGATATTGACAGTGATAGTGCTGCACTCATATTGTGTTGGTACTTCTCCCCAAGATTAAAATTTGGTTGGATGGTAATGCAGTGGCTCCACAATAACATAGTGAAAAAATTGGTCCTCACTAATTTTGTGGTTTACTTCCTAGCAGAATTATGTACCCCTGAGAATTACTCCCAATACAATTTCTTAAATTGAAAAAAAAAATTCCATAATAACACTTTACAAGTTCTTTCCTCCTGCAAAACACCAGTCAATCAAATTCAGATTTAATTCCTATGTGGTGTTGGTAAATTGCAAATGCCAAGGTGTACTGCCCAAGAAGGAGTTTGTATTGCGTAGTGTTTGAAAGTAATGAAAATTATTTTTTTGTCTGTGCAGTGTGAACCCATATTTTGGTTTAATGTTACTCTTATACAAATTAATACATCAATGTGTGTTTGAAACAAATGTCATGAAGTTTTAGTTTTTTGGTATGAAGTCGAGTGTCTGGAGCAAGAATAGTGGCGCAACACTGTAAAAACGAAGTGTTAAAAGGCCTCTGAAAATATGGCATTTGTATTTTACTGTGTTTAACCAGAGTTGCAGCCTCCATTAATTCCCTTGGGGCTGCCCATCTCCTTTTTTATGAAAGATGACTCCACAATAACACCTTGGTCATTAGCTTTTGCGTTTCTAACCGCTTGGGACTACCAATCCCCTTCCTTTTTGACAGAGTGTTTTGTTACATGGGAACAGTTCAGACTTTTGGGCTTTTTTCAACTTCGCAGCATTTGATTCTGAGGCCATATTTTTCCTGGTGAGGTAAGCATGAACAACAAGAGCAAGGCCAGGCTTATAAGAGAATAACAACCGACCTAAATGTTTCCTTCAATATTTGATTCAATAGTGAATACATAGCTGAAAATATCAGTTATCTTGGCTTCAAATATCTTCTCTTCAACGTACTTGAAATTGTACCAAGAACATTTATCAGCAGAGGTATGGCCAGGCGGTACTGTTGGCAAAGTTGGTGTATGAATCCCATCAAATAAGTAACAATCATCAATAGAATCATCAAAGAAGTTTAAATAATTTTCCAAAGAGTTTTTAGAATAGAGTAATTTAATGAAGCTCCAAATTTTCCTGGAAAATAGTAGAAAATTTGGCCAGATTTTGATCAAAAATCAAGTAGAAATTTTGGGAAATTTGGTTATAGCTTTCAAATTTCAAGATTTTGAGTGTTAAGGGGGTTTTGATGGTGCTGAATACATTTCCACCATAAAAAACTATGTAAACACTCTTATTGTTAGATTTTTTTGAAGAAAAAAATACAAGATTCCAGAGAAAAATGGCTTTTGTAGGAAAATTGTACCTCCATAATCAACCCCAGAATAAAATGGCCTGCTGGAGGTGTGTCAAAATTTGACTAGTTTAAATTTGTTCCCTGACAAAAATATCTACATCAAAAACATGGAAGGCAGAAAAATATGAACCCAAGGCATCTTCCCTACTAACAGGATGTCATAAAGATAACACTGAAAAATGACAATATACTGACGAAGTAAAAGAACTACAGCAAAAGGATGTAGAAGAACAAGCCCTTTGCAATTGCCATGGATGTTGTCTTGCATTTTGCAGATCTGGTACAAGAAGCAATGTGTGCACGACTGCGAAAGATTGCTCCCCTCTAATTACTTTTGTTGTTGTGGCCCTTTGCAGTGCCTAATGCATGAGACTGCCGCTGGTTAAGTGCTGCCCGGTTTAAAAAATGAGAAGTATATGCCCTGCTTTTCCAAAATTGAGACAAGCAGGATACATTCGGCTCCATTTCGATATACTTGGCTACTGCCCGCTGATTCATGGGAAGCTGGGATGGAATTTGACAGATAATTTGCTTTTCCAAAATTGAGCCAAGCACGATACATTCGGCTCCATTTTGACATAGTGGCCACTGCGCGCTGATTCATGGAAAGCAAGGATGGAATTTGACAGACAATTTAATTTGTGTGTTATGGGGTGATTTGCCTGTTACATAAAATTAAAGTTAAAAAATTTGTTGAAATTGTGAAAATGAACACTCATACAAAGCTATCAAATTTAATGGGTGTCTATTTTCAAATTCCAATCCTGATGGAAAACAATGCAGGACAATTAGCTCGGCAACTTTTTCAAAGGGAACTTCGTAAAAGACGCTCATCCTTAGTTTCGAAAGCCCTACAGCCTAGGGATTGTATGGAGTCTGTGCAGACAAAAATGAGCCCACCGCTTCCGCCATAGTTGGTGCAATCATTTCTATTGCGCGATCAGATACCGCTTTGTAGCAATCTGACCATGGTAGAATATCCATTGGGAACGAAGGGTTAGGGTTAGGGTTAGTCATGCTCATTCTCAGATGAATGAGGACGAGCAGGTCCATAATAATCCCACCATTATTTGGTAATTTTCGTTTTGCCTACGAAGTCCATGTACTTTTCCTGCAAAATTTAAAGGAATAATGGGGACTGGGGACAAAGCTCGCTGAACTGTAGACTATCCATTGATTCGATGATGCCAATCACATGAGCGGAATCATACCTTCTTATTGGCAATGCGATTTGTTCTTTACAAGTTATTCAACCTCTAAAATCACGTTGGACCATACGAACCAATAGTGCTAGTAATGAAGTGTCAATAGTATTGACAAATGTTTAATGCAGAAGAATGGCAAGGGGCTACTTAGTGTGGTTATTGGAATCTGAAGTATAACTAGCACACAAATTTCAGGGTTTTTGGTTATACTGCCAAAAGTCGTGAATTTTGTTACAATGCACAAATATGGAGGTGAATTTTGTTACAGTCCACAAATATGGAGGTTGTGTGCAGGTCCAATGATGCTATTGTTTATTTTTCATGCGTGGTTGATATTTTGATTGTAAATTTCATCTTCAACATTGTTTTACCTGCATCTCCAATGTGGGTGTTCTTGTTCTTCTTCCATTGTTGTTTATTTTTTGATTTTTTTTTGTTATCATTGATGATGCCCTTGCTTCAACCTGATCTACTTTTTTGGTGAAATTCCTGTTATAATTTTCAGTTCCTTTTTCATGGTCTCCATTATAATCTTCAAATCTTTTATCACTTTTTTATTCTTCAATTTTTTTGAAATATTTCAAATACCACTGTAATATTCTTTTTTATTATTTTGCTAAAATTTCTTAGAATTTATTACAACATATATTTTTGTCGTAAATACTAATAAAATATAGAATGCAACACAGATCCATAAAAATTACAAACAAGATGCAAGAAACCCAATTTTATTTTATTCAAGAATAATTGCCAGAAATATATTACATAAAGTTTATTTTTTTTAATAATAATTGGTATAAATATACCAAATAGAAAACCTGAAAGATATATTGGGTTTCTGGTTCTCAGACTTATATAATATAATCTCTAGCAACTCGGTCCACCAACTCAACCCTTCCAAGATATAATAATTCGGCGGTGTGAAGCACAACTAACGACCTCCAACCAGTGTTATAAGGACTAAACCTAACCGGCAGATTCAAATCGGCCTTATCACTTTGAGGCAAAAACCAGTTCAAACTAGTGACTTGAACCGTTTTTGTTTGGCTCGATACGGTAAAGTGACATATAACGTAGCTAGTGGGCTTGTTTTCCTTTTTTCCTTTTAATGTTTGTCTTAGTTGGGCACTAGCCCAAAATAGGTGCCTAATATTTAAGCATATGACCCTACTATTTCTATGCATTTCATGGTAATGTTAAATTCTTAAAGTAAAAGGATGAAAATGAAATCCTTTTACTTAAATTTTTAAGATTACCATGAAATGACTCAAGATGGTTGAGAGTGGCTTTAACCTCACTGGATTTCTTGTGGAGAAAGTAGAATTCTAGATCTCACTCTAAATCCAAGAGACTTAACAGTTTTCTAGGATTTCAGGATTGGGGGGTTTGCATCGCTACATCGGATTTTCTTATGTACAAGGGTCTGGAACTAATATTTAATCAAGAGCACCAAGCATATACTTGATGTTAGTGGCATTAGTTGTTGAACTCCTTTATCATGAGCTTACTAAAAACAATACCCACCACTCAAACAAAATCTTGACTCGACATGTTATGATTTTTCTATCTTATTTTAATGTTTAGAGGGTGATATTGATGATGAATATCCCAATATAGGAAATGATTTTGTTGGATGTTAGAGGCCATGTGGAGCTTGTTTGCTAATGTATTTTCTGTTTAGAGATGGATTGCACTTAGTGCGATTTTGGTTATGTGCACCCTTACATGCTATATAAATGAGAACTTTTGCTTATTCGTGTATAAATGGTTTGGATTCATATGGATGCACATGAATATATGTTTTTATTTAAAATTTGAATATTCTATGTGTTTTTGGTTGATTGATTTTTTGGTCCATTTTTTTACCGGTTTCCATACGGTTCTAACTGTTCTTAGTCTGCGGGGTCTACCGATTCAATGACTGGTCTGGTTCTGATAACTATGCCTCCAAAATAATAATTGTCTAGGGTGTGTCTTTCAACATCGAAACTAAGAAACATTAGCTAGGGTGTGTATTTCAACACCGAAACAGGGAAATACAATGAGGGTTTCTCTCTCCCACCTTAAGCCACAAAAGCTCCTTATTAGAAAATCAGAAAGGCAATAAAGTTTTTCTTGTTATTGATAATTACTTGTCATGTTTCTTATTATTATGATTCTTTATATCTTCTTTCTTTAGTTCATCAAGCAATTATGAAAAGTAGCAGCACATAAAACAATAGATACTAGATGTAGGTACATGCTAGGGAAAAACCCCATTCGAGGGGAAACCCAGTCAAGGTAGTACTTCCTTTCAATAGTATTCTTTGAGACTCTTCACCCTAGACCAAGACCAGACCTTCCCTCCACACCAAGTCAGCCTCCCAGAATTTTGACCTCTTCCCAATAATTTCGACTAAGCAACAACTTACAACAACTGGCAGCTTTTGGTAACAGTGAAACTTGGAAGACTTTGATCTCCCAATCTAGGGCACGAAACACAGAGAGAGAGAGAGAGAGACCAAAATTTTGATTTTCCTTGTCTCCTTAGACCTCCCCAAACTCACATTCACTATGGCTTCTCGGAAACAAACTTCACACCTTTTCCCAACTACAAGAGAACTTCGCACTTCTGCCCAGCCACAAGATATTTTCACACTGCTTCTAGCTACAAGAGAATTCCAACTTGATGAGAGAATGATGTTACAAATGAATTCGATGGCCTTCCCTTTTTAGGCTTCTTGTGGGGTCGAATAGGGTCCTTAGACCGACTTGATCTTCTCTTAGGCCGACGTGTTGTGGAGGTTCCATAATTCATATTTGACTCAATACTTAACCTTTTTACATGATTCAAAAGCCTAAGAAGGTTCTCTTTAAATGTACAATAATTCTGTAGACTCAGAATAAATCCTAGAAGTCCTCATTGGGAACTTTGGCCTAAAACATGGTGACCCAAGCATGAAACACATACTTTAATAAGTCACAATAATAATAATAAAATTATTTTCTTTATTATTTTGACAAGTACATTGCATAATGACTCAAGTACATTATTGAAGACCAAACATAGTTACATTTTCCAACACTCCCTCTTCACTAGGGAGGTATTCATAATGTACAAATACAATGGAAGATCTCAAACTATATGAAACATGAAGAACTTTAGGCACCACAATGCCATGGACTAAATTCCTGACTAGGGAAATCTAGTCACTCAACAGTTTAGGCACTACAATGCCATGGACTAGATTCCTAACCAAGGTAATCTATCTAGGTGGGACTAAGATGGACTCAATATTTCAACCCTTTAGGTACCCTTAGGCTTACTAGCTAACCATCAACCCAAAAATATAGGTGTATATCCAAAACTGAGCTCAATGACCAACACCATCTTTCCAACTTCGGGACTTAGACATCAACACAAAGTGTCATCCATATGTCTTCCCAGGCAATGCTTCACTCATAAAGCCTCAACACCCCTTGATCCAGCAGATCAAGAATGAACAATCTCTCCCAATCACACTGATTGGTAACCAACATGCTATCAAATCCTTCGAGATATTCACCTGTACAAGCACAACCCCAATCAATAATATACTTTCACATGTACATAAACAAATACAAACCTTTGGGGTATTTCAACCAACTAGATGTTGCTTCTCAAATTTTCACGGTAGGACTCTCAACCAAATCTTTGACAGAAGATTCCTCAATTATACATTTCTACTTCCCATGCAACAACATATCCTCTGAAATTCATTCTTAAATCAATACCAAGCTATGCCCTCCCTCTCAACCAGGAAGCATCTCTTCATCCAGACTCCATCTTAATCTAGGGAGATCTCTTCTGGTCATGCTTCCTATGAGAGATCAACTTCTTCTTTTCAATATCGGAGAATCTTTCATGGCTTCCAACGATTTCATCAGAGTTATCATCTTCCTCATCATGCTTATTACATCAACAAGCATCTTCACGAAGTTGAAGATTATGTACCTACACAACTTAAATAGAAAGTACAACCAAAACTATAGAAGCATGATGTTAGCCATATCAGAATCACATTAGCATTTCATATTTATACATATCATATACCCAAACTCAATTAGAAACAAGAGACATATACTCTTCAACATCTTGCTAGGGACTTTTGTCACACACCCTAGACTACATCAGAATACTTCTCATTCCATCTAGGGTTTTAAAGTTTCTTCCAAAGGTATGAGATACCTTCCTTCAACATATATAAAACCCTAGAAGTAATTCACACATATATAGATCTGTAAATCATCTAAAAACCTTTAAAAATACATATGTTAGACTTCTTCACTAGGGATTCATACAAATCCTAGATTTCATACAAAAGAATCCTTCAAAGTCAATCATAACTTAGTCATTAACCTGACCAACTTCCACTAGGGTTAGTTCCAACCCTTAGATTTTCAACCAACCATCAATCAGCCACTAACATGACCAACTACCACTAGGGTTAGTTAAAAACCTTAGATTCCTGATCAATCATCAATCTCAACCAAATATTCAAATTTCAACAATCTTTCACAAATCTCAAATTATCATATAGTCATCATATATCCAAGATTTCTACTTCGACTAAGGTTTAACTCTAAAACCATAGAATTCCAATTTCACAATCTCAACAATCTTACACAAATCTCAAATCATCATATTTCAGAGATTTTACTTTGACTAAATTTTAACTCCAAAACCCTATAATTACACAATCTCAAGAACCATTAATTACATAGATCTCAGATTTTTACATTTCACACTAGACAATTTCACTACTAGGATTTAACTACAAAACCCTAGATTTTCATTTTTTCAACAATATTTTAATAGATTTCAGATTGTTATATCACTCATACTGGACAATTTAACTTCACTAGGATTTAGCTACAAAACCTTACGTTCCAAATATCATCATCCTAGAATCTTAGACAAGGATTTCCATTAAATCTTAAGACTCATGACCGTCAATGATTAGGTCAACACACATATATAGGAATTCATAATCATTCATAAGCATATCATATGTCCAACAATAAATACATTTGACCTAGACCAAGCTAGGGTCTCGACAAATATCATATGTCCAACAATAAATACATCTGACCTAGACCAAGCTAGGGTTTCGACAAAAAAATGACATATCTATACAAGCCTAGATTTCATTAACATGCAAATATATTTCATATCATGTGTTAGTTAGACACACAACAACCTTGATTACACTAGGGTTTTATCAGAAAAATACACCAATGCCAAGGAAAACATTTCTAAGACATTACAGAGGTCTTGCTCACACATTCTAGCAAACCCTAATGAGCTAGGGTTCCAATGTAGAAAAATAGAAAAACTTACATTACCAAAACTTCAAAGGTTCTAGGATTTATACCTTATCATTCAACCCTAACAAGTTAGGATTTCCCAATCATCCCAAACATGACATCATCAATGAAATTTCAACTAGCATTTCACAATATCCCTAAGTAGTTTAGGGTTTCAATAGTTCAAAATAGCATAAGCTTCGGTTAGGGTTTTCTAGAACCTGTCTAGGGTTCTACATAGTCAATCAAGAATATGAGAGGGGTGGGTAGATTTATTAAGAGATGAATCACCCAAACAAGAATCAATAAGATTCAATACAGCTAATCATAACAAAGTTAGTAATAGATCATCAAATTAATAAGCCTTTCAATCAATGTATTCAAAGCATACCTTTGTTTCTTGACTAACTTTGTCTTTGAGAGATTCTCCTTCTTGAAAATGTTTTCCTAATCAAGACAATAGAGGGAGAGAGGTGATTAGTATTTAATATAATCAAAACTAAATGAGTATATGAATCCAAAAATGAAGAGACGTGAGATACTTATCTTTGAGAGTTATTGGGGGCTCCATCCAAATCTTGAGGGATACCTACAAACTTGAAAGAAATACAAAATGTATTTTCCAAAAATATGTTAAAAATATATAAATTCTAAAACATATAGAAAAGATATATAAAACTACAAGCAAAGGAAATAATAGCGTAAGTCCCTAATGTCGGGTTCCTCTTTTATGATCTTGACCTGCGAGAAATTCCAGAAGACCAAATATGTGAAGAAATACAACCCAAAACACAGAACAAAATGAGAAAAACAACAAGTATTTTATTATTTAGAGATGAAAGCAATGTTCACTTGCCTCTTCGAGGGGGCAACCTCCAACAGAGTAGAGCTCGATTACAAAATAAGACTCGATATATCTCAATGGGGAGTCTTTTTCCTTTATATAGGATTCAAACATACAATACCATGGGTCATTACCATGGTTCTCTCAGTACCATCTATCTAATACCATGGCCCATTTTGCAACTAACTGTGGTTCCTTTCTTAAATGCGGGTCAGCCACTTACAATTATTAATAGGGGCTTTATTGACTCTTTGACTAACTATAACTATGACTCAACACTATTACACAAATAGAGGGATTAGGGTTGGACCCTAACATGCCCTCCCCCATTAAAAGCAACCTTGTTCTCAAGGCTGAAGCTGCAGAAACTGCTGAAGAATAGTGGATGGTTCCCAGGTCACATCTTCTGGAGAGGTGTCTTTCCACTTGACAAGGACTTCCTTGATCTTGCGGCCGCACAGATGTCGTTCTCGCATATCTAGGACCTGTTCAAGTTGGACCCAATGTGAACCTTCTTCATCCAATTCAGGTAGACTAGTTTGAATTCTGTAATTATTCCCCACCACTTTCTTGAGGCATGATACATGGACGATTGGATGGATTTTTGAAGTTGGTGGCAAGGCCAGCGTGTAGGCTATTTCTCCAATGCGTTGAAGTATTTGATAAGGTCCGTAGAATTTTGGAGCTAATTTTTGGCAACCCTTTTCTTTCAGCAGTGTTTGCTTTATGGTTGTAGCTGTAGGAATACCTGATCCCCTTCTTGAAATGTGCGCTCTGAACGATGTTGGTCTGCCTATTTCTTCATTCAATTCTAAGCTTGATGGAAATTATATTTGAGACAGGCTAGCATGGTTGCATGGTTCTGTAGGAGTTGATCCACTGCTTGCACCTTAGAGATTCCAAGGATATAAGAAATAGGGGAAGGTGGGAGTTGGCCATACACTGCTTCATATGGAGTCATCTTGGTGGCTTCATGATAGTTAGTATTATACCACCATTCAGCTAAAGGTATCCATTGTACCCATTGATGTTGCTTTTCTGAAGTGAAACACCTTAGATATGTCTCCAAACATTTTTTGACTACTTCAGTTTGACCATCAATTTGGGGATGAAAGGAAGTACTTAGTTGGAGTTGGGTGCCTTGTAGCTTGAAAAGTTATTTCCAAAAGGTACTAGTGAAATTCAAGTCACGAGCAGATACAATGGAAGTGGGCATGCCATGCAGTTTAAAGATCTGGTCCATGAAAGCTTGAGCCACCAAAGTGGGGGTAAATGGGTGGGGTAGAGCGAAAAAATGAGCATATTTAGAAAGTCTGTCCACAACCACCATGATGACTGGTTTGTTGCCTGACTTCAGGAGACTTGTAATGAAATCCATAGAAACATCCGTCCAGATGGAGGCAAGGATGGGCAATGGTTGTAAGATGTCTGGTAACTTGATTGTTTCTCCTTTGTGGCATTGAGACACATCACATTCAACTACAAAAGTAAGAATGTCAGTTTCCATGCCAGTCCAAAAGAAACAACGACGAGTGCGAGCATAAGCCTTATGAAAGCCTGCATGGACTGCAGTGGGAGATGAGTGCAACTCTTCCAAGATGCACGTTTTGAGGTTAGATGTCGATGATATAACTACTCTATCCTTGTAGCGAAGAATCTCATCCTTCCAAGAGTAGCCATCTGAGGAATTAGGATCTTCTATCAAGTTATCAAAGAATTGGGAGAGAGAGAGGTGTGAAAACCTTTCCTTGCGGGCTTCTTCAAGTTAATTTGGTATGGGAAGAGAGATTGATAGCAGGGTGGTTTCATCCTCAAATTGGCGTGATAAAGCATCCGCTACTACATTGTCACACCCTTGTTTGCAAATTATATCATAATCATATCCCAACATTCTGGCTAGCCATTTGTTTTGTTGGGGCGAGGATAGATGTTGCTCCAAAAAATATTTGAGGCTTTGATGGTCTATGCGGATTTGGAAACGCCTCCCCAATAAGTATGGTTGCTAGGTATCTACTGCATGTAAGATGGCCATCGTCTCCTTCTCATAGATAGAGTGTCCCAGATGTTTCCCACTCAGTTTTTGGCTGGTGAAAGATAAGGGTTGACCTTCCTGCATTAAAACAACATCAATACCAGTACCTAAAGCATCACATTCAATCACAAAAGATTTAGTGAAGTCGGGTAGTTCCAATACGGGAGTGGAACACATGGCCTGTTTGAGAGCCATAAACACCTGTTGTGCTACATCAGTCCAGAGGAATGAATTTTTCTTGAGAAGGTTAGTGAGGGGTCTAGCAATGTGACCATAATTGCGAACAAATTTGTGATAGTAGCCAGTGAGACCCAAGAATCCCCTCAAACTCTTCAATGTTTTTGGTTGGGGCCAATATTGCATTGCCTGTATCTTTTTGGGATCCACCCGGACACCTTCACGACCCACAATGTGTCCCAAATACTCAACTTCTTTCATGCCAAAAGAGCACTTGGACAATTTGACAAATAATTTGTGAGTCTGGAGTAGTTGCAAGAGCAGGTCTACATGCTAAAGATGTTTTTCCCAGGTTAGGCTGTAGATGAGAATGTCATCAAAGAAAACGAGGACAAATTTTCTGAGATATGGTTTCAACAGGTGATTCATGAGGCTTTGGAAAGTGGATGGGGCATTACAAAGACCAAATGGCATGACCAAGAATTCATAGTGGTCGTCATGAGTTCAGAAAGCAGTCTTAGGAATGTCTACTTCTTTCATGCATATTTGGTGATAGCCCGAGCGAAGATCTAACTTAGTAAAGAATTGCACACCATGTATTTCATCAAGCAGATCATCAACAACTGGGATAGGGAATTTTTCTTTGACAGTGAGCATGTTGAGGGCCCAGAATTTCGGACACATGCGCCATTCCCCATATTTCTTGAGCACCATGACCACTAGTGATGAATAAGGGCTGATGCTAGGATGAATAACACCGGATTCAAGGAATTCCTTGATAATTTTTTTCAATTTCATTCTTTTGGGAAAAAGAATATCGATATGGGTGCACATTCGGTGGTTGTGCCCATGGGACCAAAGTGATGCTATGATCATGTTCCCCTCTAGAGGGTGGAAGGTCTTTAGGTTTGTCAAATACCTGCTAGTGATGGTTTAAGACCCGTTGCATCTCAGGATGAATATGAGGAGTAGTGGGCTCTATGTCCTAGATGGCATTAAACTGGGCAATAACTCCATGATTACCATTTTTTAACAACTTTTCCATTCGATGCGAGCTGATGATAGAAGGAGCACCTGCTTGGAGTCCATGGAGGGTATGCATGTGGTCATTCTACATGAAGCTCATATATAACTCTTGGAAATCCATTATGATTGGGCCTAGTGTGCAAAGCCATTCAGCACCCAAGACAATGTCACAACCACCCATGTTAATAGAGAACATGTGGGTCTTTAGGTTGTAGTCTCCCATCTGAAGTTTGATGTTTTCGCATCAGCCTTCACATTTCATTGTCCCCCCATTAGCAATCTGGACCTGGAAATTAGAGACTGCCCTGACAAAACAATGAACAACTTCGATGACTCGCTGATGGATAAAGTTATGAGTGCTGTCATTATCAATCAATACTACTACAGGGCGATGTTTAATAAAGCCTATGATTTTGAGAGTTTGGGCCATAGAAATGCCTGCCAAAGCATGTAGCGAGATAACTGGTTCCCCTGGCATAGCTAGGAACTCATTGTCTTGTTGGCTTTCCTCAATTTCATCCTCTGGTCCCTCAAGGGGTGGGGCTTCCTCAGATGAGCTGTGATCAGTAACATCAATTTGAAAGAATTTTAGTTCCTTGCATTTATTTCCCAAGGATTATTTGTCATCACAGTAGTAGCACAATCCTTGTTTTCTTCTTTCAACCATTTCTACTAGAGACATCTTTTGAACCTTACGTGTTTGGGTAGGCCCCTGAGCCTAGGTGGGGCGTCCCTTGGCTATGAAATTTGGACTAGGCAACTAAAGTACGTTCCACTTCGATAACCTTGTTGCAAGTGTCTATTCATGTAGGTGGGTGGTGCATCCGGACATGTGCTTGGATGGCTTCTTTGAGACCACTTATAAAACATTCCAAGTAGAATTCATCTCCTAGACCTTATGTGTGGATGGCCAATGTCTCAAAGGTTGCAATGTATTCTTTTACTATGCCTGTCTGTCGAAGCTTAGTAAGATGACCCAAAAAATTAGAGTCTCTGTCAAAGCGGTCACAAAGAGATTTTGAGAACACCTGCCAAGTTATGTTCCCGGGATGGCATTTCCAATGCCACTGCCACCATTTCCATCTCTATTGTTCCAAGTAAAGGGATCCGACATGTAGTTTAGTTTGATCATCTTGGATATCATTCAGAAGGAAATATTTTTCCATTCGTGCTACCATATTGTCGGATTATAGCCATCAAATTTATACATGTCCAGCTTGGGTGGCCGAGGGTGGGAATGTTGGTGATTTCCATGGAAGTGAATATGATGGCTAGACTCTCCTTTTGTTGAAAATGCAACAAGATGATGGAGCTTAGTGAAAAGAAGTTGCCTTCAATAAGTGGGCCCGCAGGCTATTTTTGGCACAAAGTCTATTTTTAGACATATGGATCATGGTCTATGAGTTGCAGGATGTTATTTATGGATGATTGGTCATGTTGGTAAAAATATATGGACCTCTATTTTTAGACATATGGGCGGAGTCTATTTTTAGACTGCCAGTCAAAAAATAGAACAGTCGAATATTATTAGCTCTTAATAATATTTGGACTATAAACATTATCTTATCCTCTTGCAACACTTTAGTTCGAGCTATGGATGTGGCACATGCAACTACCAGAAGGAAATACGCTTTTCCTATAGGTTAGTTGAGCTATTGCATGATGGACTTCAGTTAGAACTCAAGTGATTGAGTTTGGTGGAGTTGATTGAGGAGTTGATGGAGTTGTGTTCAGTTTGACTTAGTTGAATTAGTTGTATTTAGTCTAACTCCCAAATACACTAGTGATGAGTGATGTGAATTAATTATTAATTAATTCACTAATTATTAACTCATAAATCAACTAAAGAATACATCAGTTAACGCAGTGCATGGACAGTTCAGTGGAGACAAGTGTTAGAGGTGGGTGAAAGGGTGAGACTACTATCAGTTGTGACTATAGCTGTGCATGAGATTTGCACAATCATTGATTGAGATTTCCAATGAGGATTTCGCAGTATAAGCCAAGGGAATTCGAACTTGGATCTGATCTATTCTCAACTTGGATTGCGCAGTAGAAGCAAGCAAACAGTAGAGAAGATTTGAACCTGTGACTTGTTCAGATCTGAGCTAGTTTGTGTGTAGCATGTGGAGATAGTACTGAGTACTTGTGAGGAGTATTGTATTATGTATTGTTACATGTTCTCTATCATTATAATATATAGATAGTTGGGGGTTTTCAGCTGTATGCTTTCCCCATTACATACTGTGTTGATATGTGCGATTGATGTTTCAATGTGTGCATGCGATTGTTTTTTTTAATTTCGCAAATTGATGATCAATGGTAGAGGAGGTTATGTGTTATGCATGCATTCCGAAAATAGTGTATAATCAGGATAATCTCTGTGAATAAGTGTTATATTATTCAAATTCCTACATGGTATCAGAGCGAGGTTGATCATCAGATCTATTATTCAGAAAGTGATTACATTTTATTTCTTCAGGCAGAGTCTGTAATCAGGCCAGGTAGCCTCTGGATTCATCCTTCTTTTGGAAGGTGAGATATCCAGTAAATGCCCATACAATCAATCTCTGTACGAGAAATACTTTGTTCTCACGAATTTTAGATCAGAAGCGGTTGAGTTTTGAGCTGGTGGAATTCGAATTTGCAGCAGCATTTTCTTGGTGTCGAAGTTGAAATGTATTTCAACGGATTGCGATTGGAGTATGCCCTTGAAGGCAGCTCAAATTATATTGCATGGAAAGATAGGATGGAGGTGGTGTTAAATGACAATGGGTTGAAGGAGTTCATAGATGCTGAGGTCCCAAAGCCTACTGATGTTGCTCAAGTTGAGGCTTGGCAAAAGAAGACATCAAAGTGTTGAAGGATTCTATTGGAGGGCGTGAAGGATCACATTGTATCTAGCCTGCATGGAAAGGCTTCTCCATACTTGATGTGGAAAGCGTTGACAGATTTATTCCAAAGCAAGAGCGACCAGAGGAAGTTGGCGCTCAAGGATAAACTCAGAAACATTAAGTGTGAGAAAGGAGACAGTATGCCCAAGTATCTCACGAAGTTCACCCAATGCCAGGATGAGCTGGGAAGTGTGGGGGTGACTGTCGATGATGAGGACTTGGTGAGCTTTGCTCTCCTTGGTCTTCCGAAGAGTTGGCATTCCTATTAGGACTCTGTCAATGGTCAGGAGAAATTTCCAGGATTGGAGAGACTTTGGTCGGATCTTGTGCAAGAGGAGATCAGGCGGAATATCAGGGACGAATCTTCATCAAAGGCATCTGATGAAGAAAATTGAGCTTTGGCTGCCAAAGAAAAGAAGGGGAAGAACAAGAAAGCTTATCATTCCGGTGCGAAAGGCAAGAAGTAGGACATGTCCAAGGTGAAGTTCTTTCACTGTCACCAGCACAGACATTATGCCACAAATTGTCCGCAGAAGAAGAAAAATAAGCAAGCTGCTGGATCTGCAGCGGGAGAGGCATTAGCCTCGCAGTTTGAGCTGGATTTTTTACTGATCGCATGCTTGGTATCAAGTGTGATGGGGTCAGTATGGTTCTTGGATAGTGGTGCGTCTTTTCACATGACAGGAGATCAAGATTTGTTTTCTGATCTGGATGAGAAAGATCTTGGAGTGCACATCGAGATGGGCGATGATGGTAGATACAGTGTGACCGGTATCGGTACCATTTCCTTTGAGAGGGAGTCTAGTAAACCATTCGTATTGAAGGAAGTGATGCATGTTCCAGGATTGAAAAAGAATCTTATCTCTGTGGCGATGTTAGAAGACAAGGGATATGATGTTGTCTTCAGTGAGGGAAAGGCTTTCCTGCGCAGTAAGACAACTGGAGAAACCCAGAAGATAGGGGTTTGAGTCAAGAACCTTCATCAATTGCATGTAGATGGCTGCCCAACAATGGCATGCAAGGTCGAAGGATTGGTGAGCCGAGATGATGGCGAGCTGTGGCACCGGAGATTGGGCCACCTTCACCATGGAGCCTTGAAGATACTGCAGCAGATTTCTACTGGGCTTCCTAAAGGCACTCTTGCGCAGTCAGATCAGTGCAAGGGGTGTACTTTAGGAAAATTTGTGAAAGCCAACTTTCACGAGAAGGATAGTGGTGCCATGACGATCCTTGAGAGAATTCACACAGATGTGTGTGGACCTTTCTCAGTAGCTTCGACAGCAAAGCACAAGTACTATGTGATCTTTGTTAATGATTTCTCTCGAAAGTGCTGGATCTTCTTCATGCAGAAGAATAGCGAGACATACTCAAATTTCTGTGAGTTGAAAGCACTGGTCGAGAAGGAATCGGGGAAGAAGGTGAAGGCTCTTAGGAGTGACAATGGTGGTGAATTCATCTCTGGTGAGTTCAAGGACTTCAACAGTGCAGAAGGGATTCGAAGAGAGCTCATAGCTCCCCATAACCCATAGCAGAACGGGGTTGCTGAGCGGAAGAATAGAACGATCGTGGGTGCTACACGGGCGATGTTGCATGATCAGGGCCTACCCCTTCACTTGTGGGCGGAGGCATGCAATACTATAGTATATGTGCAGAACCGTTGTCCTCACAAGATACTTGGCATGAGTACACCTGAGGAGGCTTATTCTGGTAAGAGGCCTGATATTTCCCATTTGAGGATTTTTGGTTCTCCTTTTTACGTGCATGTGACAAAAGATGCCAGGAAGAAGATGGAGTCGACCGCAGAGGTTGGGATATTTGTGGGGTACACTAATATGCCCAACTATCGTGTGTATTTGCCAGACAGTCGCAAGACTGTTGTGCGACGGGATATCAAATTTCAGGAGGAGAAAGCCATGAAGTGTTCACTTGAGAGGGAGCCACACTTGCATGCAGATGAGGGGCTACTAGTTCCTAAGGATGAGCTTCAAGATGTGGATCAGCCACAAGATGAAGTTCATGGAGTGGAAGAGACCACTCATGCAGCGCCAACCATTAGAGGGTGAAAGCGCACTATAGAAGCTGAGCGACTGGCTCAAGATGCAGAGAAGGTTGTAGGACCACCTACAACACAACACAAACAGAGAAAGTCACCTGATCGGTACACTGGATACATGGCTCTTGTGAGAAAATGTGTCGTGACTGAGCCATCCTCTTTCGAGGAAGCTGTGGAGGATCCTGCATGGGTGGATGCCATGGTGGAAGAGTATGATTCGATTGTCAGAAACAGTGCATGGGAGATTGTCCCAAGATCGGAGGGGAAATCAGTGGTGGGTTCGAGATGGATCTACAAAGTGAAGCAGGTAGTTGACGGGAGTGTGCAGAAGTACAAGGCAAGATTTGTTGCCCAAGGCTTCTCACAGATAGAGGGGATCGATTATGAGGAGACCTTTGCACTTGTCGCAAGGTATTCTTCCATACGGACGATTCTTGCTCTCTCAGCGCAGATGGGGTGGCACATCCATAAGATGGATGTGAAGACTACATTCCTCAATGGAGTCATTGAGGAGGAGGTGTACATAGAGCAGCCCGAAGGTTTCGAGATCTTCAGTAGCGAGTCGCATGTGTGCAGGCTCAAGAGAGCGCTGTATAGATTGAAACAAGCACCTCGTGCTTGGTACACACGGATAGATAGTTATTTCACTGGACTTGCATTCTCCAAGAGTGAGATGGATCCTAACCTATACCAGATTGTGGTGGAGGGTAAGTTGTTGATCATTGTACTTTATGTAGATGATTTGATTTTGACGGGAGATGAACTTTTGATACTTTCATGCAAGGAGGATCTTGCTAGAGAGTTTGAGATGAAGGACTTGGGCCTCCTTCATTATTTCCTAGGATTGGAAATTTGGCAGCGCAGTGATGGACTATTTGTTTCTCAGGGTAAGTATGCCCGGGAGATATTAGAGAAGTTCTTCATGCATGCCTGCAAGCCTGTTGATACTCCTCTTCTTGGAGGTTGGAGGAAGGAGGATGCTACTTCAGCGGAGGTAGTGGATGCCACTGTATATCGACAGTTGGTGGGGTTGCTTATGTATCTGGTCAATACACGACCCGATATATGCTATGCTGTTAACTAGCTTTCACAAGCTATGGTTAAGCCAACCAAGTTCTTCTGGGAGGCAGGCAAGCATGTATTGTGTTATCTCAGAGGCACATTGGGATATGGATTGTGGTACAGACAGGAGGATGAGGTGAAGCTATGTGGCTTCACGGATGCAGATTGGGCAGGGAGCCCAACGGACAGAAAGAGCACATCTGGAGGGATCTTTAGTATCAAGTCAACAACAGTTTATTGGTACAGCAGGAAGCAGAGATCCGTGGCACTTAGTTCAGCAGAGGCCGAGTATATGGCAGCAAGTTTGGCTGCATGTGAGGCTATATGGATGAGGAAGATCTTGGTCGGGTTGTTCGGGTCACACTTGGAGCCTACTGTGATTTATTGTGATAACCAGAGTAGCATTAAACACTCGACTAATCCAATATTTCATGATAGATCCAAGCACATCGACATCAGGTACCATCATATCAGAGATTGTGTGCAGTGGAGAATCATGTTACTTTCATACATTCCCACGGAGGATCAGGATGCTGATATCTTGACGAAGGCGCTCACCAGGAGAAAATTCGAATACCATAGAGGTAGGATAGGGGTTGCAGATAATCCATATCTTGTTGAGAGGGAGTGTTGAAAATGCAACAAGATGATGGAGCTTAGTGAAAAGAAGTCGCCTTCACTAAGTGGGCTCGCAGGCTATTTTTGGCGCAAAGTCTATTTTTAGACTATGTATATTTTTAGACATATGGATCATGGTCTATGAGTTGCAGGATGCTATTTATGGATGATTGGTCATGTTGGTAAAAATAGATGGACCTCTGTTTTTAGACATATGGGCAAATTCTATTTTTAGACTGCCAGTCAAAAAATAGAACAGTCGAATATTATTAGCTCTTAATAATATACTATAAACATTATCTTATCCTCTTGCAGCACTTCAGTTCGAGCTACGGATGTGGCGCATGCAACTTCCAAAAGGAAATACGATTTTCCTATGGGTTAGTTGAGCTATCGCATGATGGACTTCAGTTAGAACTCAAGTGATTGAGTTTGGTGGAGTTGATTGACGAGTTGATGGAGTTGTGTTCAGTTTGACTTAGTTGAACTAGTTGTATTTAGTCTAACTGCCAAATACACTAGTGATGAGTGATGTGAATTAATTATTAATTAATTCAGTAATTATTAAATCATAAATCAACTAAAGAATACATCAGTTAGCTCAGTGCATGGACAGTTCAGTGGAGACAAGTGTTAGAGGGGGGTGAAAGGGTGAGACTACTATCAGTTGTGACTATACCTGTGCATGAGATTTGCACAATCATTGATTGAGATTGCCAATGAGTATTGCACAGTATAAGCCAAGGGAATTCGAACTTGGATCTGATCTATTCTCAACTTGGATTGCGCAGTAGAGGCAGGCAAACAGTGGAGGAGATTTGAACCCGTGACTTGTTCAGATCTGAGCTAGTTTGTGTGTAGCATGTGGAGATAGTATGGAGTACTTGTGAGGAGTATTGTACTATGTATTGTTACATGTTCTCTATCATTATAATATATAGATAGTTGGGGGTTTTCAGCTATATTCTTTCCCCATTACATACTGTGTTGATATGTGTGATTGATGTTTCAATGTGCGCATGTGATTGTTTTTTTAATTCCGCAAATTGATGATCAATGGTAGAGGAGGTTATGTATTATGCATGCATTCCGCAAATAGTGTATAATCAGGATAATATTTGTGATTAAGTGTTATATTATTCAAATTCATACACCTTCAAGGTCTTCATTAAGACTATGCGGCTCCAGATGCAACCCTGATGTGCTCACTTTGAAATTTTCCATGAATCTCTGCATCTAGTCCGCTTTGTCCTTGAAAGAATCCAACTGTTTTTCAAGGCACTCAATATTCTCATTGGCCATGGCTTGAGCTCTAGTTTCTACCATACACAGATCTTGGTCACTTGTCGTCACTTTGAAAAAATTTGGGACCGCCTGAAATTGATACTGACAAGTGAACGGTACCACTGCAATTAGCTTGTTGTCCTCAATATTATGGGCTAAATCTCTTGTAAGTGTCCTTGGAAGGCCTCATTTTTTTTTTGTTTCTCTGAATGGAGTTTTACTCCCCGCTGATCAATAATACAGTGGCCAAATTCCAAAAAACTTGATCCTGCCCAATGTCCAAGAAAATTGGCCTAGACTATAAGAGCCACAAGTCTCATTGCGCAGATGGTCAGACCTGCCTGTGAAACCCCAATAGTTGAATGTGAGTTGGACTACGACGGCTACAGAACCCCAACTGCTTGATCTGAATGTTACTGTGGCGATAAAACCTAACCTGGTGGATATGATTGTTGCGGCGGCAACAAAACCCCAATTACTAGATCTGAATCGTACTGCGGTAGTAGAACCCCAACAGGTGGATCTGATCTGGAAAATAACATAATGGGCAATATTTAAAGAGTCGAGGGAACTATGGTCACAAAGGAGTGTCAAGTGTTGCAGATCGCAATATACATTGGGGTCCAACAATAGTACTCGACCCAATCTTTGACGGCACTAACTAAGGAGGATCAATCGTACCCTTAGTCATACTACCTGACTACCCTATTGTACGCAAAACTAATCTCCCCGAGTGCTGTTATCAATGTACTGTAGCAGCAAGATGGCCGACGGCTTATCTAAGGCAAGGTTTCAAGTGAGCCTCTGGGGCTTCCGATAAACCTAGAGGGCACGTGGAAGGCAGTCTGTGCGTAGTTTTGTCTAATGCGCTACTACTCAAAGGGGTACCCATAGGGGTTACAAGGGAGTCCAACAAGTGTGACCACCTCTTGTATTTCCTACATGCATGCCTCCCCAAATCCGTAAGTTTATGCGCTCAACAATAGATCCCATGGTTTAAAGATGCTGAAACAAGTCTCTAGCCTAAAAAAAAATATGCCAAAAATGGAGGTATCCACCGGCCCTGGAAAGCTCTTTGATACCACTTGTTGTGCTCTTGACCTGCAAGAAATTCTAGAATACCAAATATGCGAAGAAATACAACCCAAAACATAGAACAAAATGAGAAAAACAACAAGTATTTTATTATTCAGAGATGAAAGCAATGTTCACTTGCCTCTTCGAGGGGGCAACCTCCAACAGAGCAGAGCTCAATTACAAAATAAGACTCGATATCTCTCAATGGGGAGTCTTTGTCCTTTATATAGGATTCAAACATACAATACCATGGGTCATAACCATGGTTCTATCAATACCATCTATCTAATACCATGGCCCGTTTGTAACTAACTATGGTCCCTTTCTTAAATGCAGGTCAACCATTTACAATTATTAATACGAGCTTTATTGACTCTTTGACTAACTATAACTATGGCTCGACCCTATTACATAAATAGAGGGGTTAGGGTTGGACCCTAACATCTTCGGGCTTGAATTTCTTTGAGTCTCCTTCTACAACAAGATTGGCTTGTTCCATTCCTGTTAAGAAATCAGCTCACAAAAAGATAGAAAAGATAGATCAATGCCTTAGAATTCAGCCTCTTCGAGGGGGAAACCTCCTTTACATTACACAAATGAACAATTCTTGGATGATTCAAATGAAAAAACCTCCTTTCTATATATAGGAGTCTAAGGGGTCACAATATAACCAAGCCGACCTAACAATAATAATATAAAGGCACAAAAATAACAATAGAGGGATTCTATGGGGCACAATAATAACAATATGGGGACAATAGGGGCACAAAAATAACAATAAGGGATACAATGACAATAGTAATGGGGGAATCACTAGTATTATAGGGACCTAACATGCCCCTCTCCTTCAAAAAAGTGTTTTCCTCAATGCTTGAGTAGTTCTGGATGCTTCTGTATAAAATTCTCATCCTCCCATGTGGAATCTTCAACGGGTAAGTTCTTCCACTTGATGAGATACTCTGAAATTGATCGATTTCGTAGCTGTCGAGTTCTTGTTTCTTTGACTGCTTCATGTTCCAATATGATTTTTCCTTCCTCATCAAGTTCTGGCAATATTGTTTGAACTGGAAGCTTGTCACCTATAACCTTCTTTAAGCATGAAACATGGAAAACTGGGTGCACTCGGGAAGCTGCAGGACTCTCCAATTCGTATGCCATAGTACCTATCTTTTGCAACACCTTGTACGGATCATAATACTTTGGTGATAATTTATTATCCTTCTTAGCTTGCTTGAGGGACATTTGTTTATATGGTTGTAGCCGTAAGAATACCTAATCACCTAAATCAAAACTTCTTTTGCTGCGATGTTGATCTGCTTGTTGTTTCATTCTATTCTGTGCCAAGCTGAGGTTATCCTTTAAGAGTTGGAGAACTTGTTGTTGATGCTTGATGTGATCTTAAATTGCTTGAACCTTAGAATTTTCTCTTAAATATGATGTGATGGATGGTGGATGATATCCATAAAGTGCCATAAATGGGGTCATTTTTGTTGCAGTATGGAAGGAAGTGTTATACCACCATTCAGCCAGAGGCAACCATTTGATGCTGTGTGTGGAGCATGATTGTTCAGAGGTCTTTGTTTCAGCCGGATGTATACCCCAGGAAGTTTGTACACCCCTCCATGCAAGGGGGTGCGGGGGGGACTTGTCCCCCCACGGGGGTCCTAGGGGGCCGATCCCCCCGGCTGGGGGGTCCGGGGGCTCGGGGGCAGCGCCCCCGAAGCTAAAAACAAATGTAAAATTACCTTGTAAAAGTATAGTAATTTCTAGTCAATCTGGGCCATTCATTAGGCAGATGATCTGACAGTAGAACTTATGTTTAGTTTAGGGTTTTTTGCCCTAGAAGGAAACCCCTCTCTTTGTATGAGGGCATTGTATTGGAGGTTGAGATATAGATGTGTATTTTGTGAGCGAGAAACAGAGAGGTGAGACTGTGAGAGAAAAGAGAGGATATTACAGTGGATTTGCTGTAGGTTGTGTCTCTTCATTTTTGCTGGATAATAGAAAGGAAGGACTGGCTGTTCGGGTTGGACGTAGCCCAAACTGGGTGAACCACGTATATCTGTGTCTCTCTTGTTTTGTGCGTTTTCTGTGTTTATATTTCTGCAATATTTTATGTGTTCCTTTGCTCTGTAATATATAATTTTCTAACATTTGACCCATTGTGTCTATTTATCAAATACAAAGCAACAAAGATATCCTTCCAAACATTTTTTTACTATCTCAGTTTTCCCATCAGATTGAGGATGATAAGATGAGATATGAGCTAACTGAGTACCAAGACAAGAAAATAATTCTGTCCAAAAATTTCCAGTGAAAATGGGATCTCTGTCACAATAATCTTTGGGTTTCCATATAGCTTTTGAATTGTTTCCATTAATGCAGTAGAAACTATAATTGCTTTAAATGGATGAGATAATGCTAAAAAGTGTGCATACTTTGTAAGTCTGTCAAATACCACCATGATAACACTCTTTCCTTCTAACTTGGGTAAACCTATGATAAAATCCATTGAAAGCTCCTCCCAACGTTATCTTGGAATGGATAAAAGTTGTAATAGTCCTGGGGTCTTAATTGTTTCAACTTTATTTTGTTGGCAAACCAAACATTCTGCCACAAACTTTTGAATATCTAATTTAAGGCCATCCCAAAAAAAATCCTTCTTAACCCTGTGGTAGGTTTTTAGAAATCTTGAGTGCCCTCCTAAGGGAGAGGTGTGCAATTCCCTAAGAATATTTTGTTTGAGTTGGGAATTCTTACATAGGTATAACTGGTCCTTGTACCATAACGAATCATTTTTCCAGCTAAATGTATCAGATGTACTGGGATCTTGTTGTATATTTTGAATGAGTGCTCACACTTCCTCGTCATTCTTCCATTCATCGCTTGCTTCATTTATTCAATCTGGTTGGATAATAGAAATGGTGTAAAGAAATGCTTCCACATCCTCATCCTTTCTTGAGAGTGCATCTGCCACAACATTTTTCTTCCCTTTTTTGTAGATGATTTCAAAGTCATAACCCAACATCTTTGTGACCCATTTTTGCTACTCTTCTGAAGATAATATTTGTTCTAAAAAGTATTTAAGACTATCATGATCTATTTTTACCTTGAAGTGTCTTCCCATTAGGTAGGGTCGCTATTTCTTAAGTGCATGTAGTATTTCCAACATTTCTTTCTCATAAATAGCTTTGTGTAAATAATTTCCTTTGATTGGATGACTTTCGAAAGCAATGGGTCTTTCTTCTTGCATTAAAGAAACACCAATTCCATTTCCCGACGCATCACATTCCACAATAAATGTTTTTGTGAAGTCTGGTGTAGCTAAGACTGGTGCTTGGCAAATTGCCTCTGTAAGATGTTCAAAGGCCTTCGTTGCTTCTGGAGTCCATGAAAATGCATCTTTCTTCAATAATGTTGTTAGAGGTGTTGCTATTCTCCCATAATTCCTAACAAACTTGCGATAATACCCTGTCAACCCGATAAATCCTCGTAGATGCTTTATGGATGTGGGGATTTTCCATTCCTTAATGGTTTTAATTTTTCTAGGGTCTACCTTAACACCTTCATGAGATACAATATGACCCAGATATTCCACCTCTTGTACTCCAAAGAAACATTTGGATATTTTTGCATATAATTGTTTCTCCTCCAATAGTTTGAGCACCATGTCAACATGTTGGACATGATCCTTCCAAGACTTGTTGTAGATTAGTATATCATCAAAAAATACTAACACAAATTTTCTAAGTAAGGGTTTGAAAATGGCATTCATCAAACCTTGAAATGTAGAAGGTGCATTAGTAAGGCTAAAAGGCATGACCACAAAGTCATAATGCCCCTCATGAGTTCTAAATGCTATTTTTGGAATGTATTCAGTCTTCATTCTGATTTGATGATATCATGAATGAAGATCCAACTTGACGAAGTAAATTGATCCATGTCGTTCATCCGATAATTCATCAATGACAGGAATGGGAAATTTATCTTTAATAGTGAGCTTGTTGAGCTCCCCTATTACAAAAGATCTTTCCTACACACTTGAACACGTATTAGTTTGCACAATATTAGAGCAATATAATTAATAAGATAAACCAAGCATTCCTCATAAATTTATTGGCAAGCTTATCCCTAGAACAATGCTCTAAATCAATTATATGTGCAAGATAGCTTGCACACATCAATCCAATAAAGATGGAAATTATAAACTAATATTAATTCAAAGTGCAAAAGAAATTAAACATAATAGTAGTATCGTGAAAGGACATTACCTCATAACGCCAAGAGAACACCAGCCAGATAGTATTGATTGTATTAAGAAAGTATGCAAGTACAAAATGGCAGAGTTTCCTCAAGACCAATAGCTCATTACATGATACAATATGAGAGCATATAGCCTCATTATATAGAGAGGGGAGAAAATCCCAAGGAAGAATGCATCTGAGAACTAAACTTGGAGAAAATCCCAAGGAAAGATAAGTCAAGTTCGATGTGGAGAAGATAGAGACATCAGAGAAAAATCGAATACCATATGTGCACATCAAGGGAAATCAAATTCCATATATGGCATAGTAAACTCATCCATGAGTGAATCCAAGTACAATGATAACTCCAGTCAACAAATGCAAACTCGAACTAAGTGATGCCACATATGTAGATGATCCCTAGATAACTCTGCGTAGGTCCCCAAGAACTGGGTGATTCCTCCATATGCAACTCATAGTCTGGCCAAGTGAAACTCGTAATCCTTAAGAGTGGAGTGTTAAGAGTAGAAGAACCTGAGATACTGTGAGATGATGCCCGACATAATATTTAGTGCAAATATACCAAGGAATATTCCTTCAGTGCATGAGCTCCTCTAATAAATTTTATTTTCCACATGTGAAATTGTTGCTTTATCTCTGGGAAATTCGATTTGATGAAATACTGGTGTATTTATGAGGCAGTGTGCTCAGTCATCTTCCACATGTCCGTTGACTCAACTCTTTGACTTAGGATAATTTCCAAGTCATTTCCATGTCATTCTATCACATGGAATAATTTATTTCTCTCTATTTTATTTAATTCTAGCCTAATTAAATGCCACAATTTCCACTAAACTTAGGAATGTGGGTTTTGAGGGTCCAAAACACATTATGAACCCCTCAAAGTGTGTTGTTGTCACTCACTGCATTGTGGGTTTCAGTTGGTCAAGGTTGCCCAAGAGAGTGAAGTTTTGAGTCACCTTTCTAGGCCTAAGGAGAACTTAAATCCAGATCATAGACCCTCCATTGCATAGTGCCTAGAATGAGCTTTCCAATGGTATATAGAAGTCCAAAAATGGACTTCTGGATCAAAATATATGACCTGTTGAAGATCAGGCGTTCTATTTCCTTGAAGTGAAAGAAAAGAGCTTATCAGAGGGCTCTGAGCATAGCAAGCTAAGCATATCAGCATTGGGTAGGCCCCGCATGTCGGGCACCCCACAGTCCCGCAATCCACATCCTGCAAATCTCACAAATCGATGATTGATGGCAGGCAAACCCCGCATCCCACAACCCTGCAGTCCCGCATGGCGCTTGCAATACTTGATGGGCCATCCTTAAGGAATTGTAGGGGGAAATCACCAATGTAGTGTTAAATCACTGGGGAGGGCCGATTTCATTTAATAAAGGAATTCAAAGAAAAAACCAAGGAATGCGACCCCCCTTTCTCTCTCCTACAAGGGGCAATGTGGCAGGATACTAAGGCTCCCTCATATCAGGCACCCCACAGTCCGGCAATATCAGCAATCGACGATTCTGAACAGGACCTGGGTTAAGAAGACTATGATATGCAGCGGGAAGCACTGATGAAGTGCTAAACTGCCAAGAAAGGCCAAAGAACTTTAATGAAGAAAATCGATGCAAACCAAGGGCGGGTGAGCCTTTTTTTCTCTCTCCTCCACGACACCATGTGGCGCAATACCATTGGCCCATATATATGACATGGAAACTAACATCACAATGACGTGGCAGTACGAAGGACACATGTCATGCAGATTCAACATTTTTAGGGTCCTAAGGAGGGAATTTTTGGGTGACACATGTCACCACTCATAGGGTGACACGTGGAAGTGATGATGTCACCCATCACAATCAATGTCCAGCGATTACACAAGGCAAGATCCTTCCTCTGTCAATGTCCCTTCTGATGTTGCGATTGCAATATGAGGGAACCTCTCGGATGCGATATTTTATGTGATCTAGCCTCTGAATTTTTTGCGTCTGGACCGTCAACTTACACTATGAAAAGAGGTGAAGGGGTCTATCTCTCCCAGCTTGCAATTTCAATACCCTGGGTTGGCCCAATCCCGCAGATTGGCAATCGCAATGTCAAGAGGAAATATAAGGGGCCAACAACGGAAATCGTCGATATGCAAGATTTCATATAACAAATGGAAAAACCTCCAGTGGGTAGTTCATTGGCTCTAGCACCCTCGACCCATGCCCTTGGTTCCCACCACCGGCTATATGAAGAAAGCTACGAAAAGGAGCCAAAGTGAAAGGGGCTAAAGGGGGTTGGGATTCTTCTATTTCTCAATGTATTTTATAGCAAAGGGTAGCATGGGAAAGTCATCCATCTTGCCACCCAGAGAGAATCTTTGGGCAGATCAGGCCCCGATAGTACAGGGCTTTAAAGGAGTGATGGGCCGCCAAATATGGTGTTAAGGGAAACATGTGGTGCATTCAAAACTAGCATGGGCTGATTTAGAAAATTCCATTGTGACACATAATCAGGGTCGGTGCTAGCAAGAGTGAAAAGAGAATTGGTAGCTTGAAGGATTTAATTCTCAGGCATGGTGTCACATACACAGAAGTGACGGAGGATAGCTGGGCAGCATAGGAGGCCATACCATGAGCAAACTACTACGTGAAGAAGAGATGATCACAGGATGGGCAAGGAGATCTTTGTATATTTTGCATCTTATGGTTATTTATTTAGTGTATTGTAACGTGCCTCCTTTCCTGAGGCATTTAATTCTGTAGTATTTTGGGCCACAGAGCCATTTATGACTGAGACAACTAGTTGAATTGACAACTGAGTCTAGACTAGAGATATTTTGTTGTAATGAATGTTCTTGCTCCCCCCTGTAGATAAATAGTGGAAATCAAGACTTAGAAAAGGTTCATAAATTCTATAGAAAAAATTGTGTGCTATTTTCAGACTGTATCTCTTTGTTACACAGATTTTTCAAAATATCAAGGGAATGGTGGTGATTCCCTCATCAAGAATTATAGTATGTTTTCCCTCTGTTGAAACCCATTTTGTGTTCATATTTCTTCTCTGTATTCATGCAATTATAACTGTTATAAATATTTCAAGCTTCCTCATATATTTATTTGTATTGATATGTGAATGCAAGTGCCTATAATTATATCCAAAATTGACTTGTCTCAATATTGTTAATGCATATACCTGTGTGGATTATTGAAATCATATATTTAAATCTGAAACACGTGAATCATAGCATTCAACCCCTCCTTCATCCATTATTTATGCTTGTAACTCAAATAAGTATAGAAATCCTTAATGCCTCAAGTTCTATGTGTTAAGTGTAGAAGTCTTGAAGCCTTATGCTCTATGTGATGAGTTTCTCCTTCTCTTTGTCCTCTCGCATTTGCTCTGCAAAATATTATTAAGCTGTAAGCCCTTGGACTACTTGGCCTCCACTATTTTTATGCATATTTGTGAGATCTGAACCTGTGACGAAGTACCAAAAAGTCATGTCTTATTTCTTTGGATAAATGAACCAACCCATTTCCTATATATATATATATATATATATATATAGAGAGAGAGAGAGAGAGAGAGCGAGAGAGAGAGAGAGAGAGAGAACATAAGTGATGTCTCTAGTTTCTTGTAAATCTTTTGAGACACACCAATCTAGATATGCCCAGACACTGGTCTTGTAAGCAATCCAAGGCTCTCTCTAGGAGTGACAACATCTTTTAGTGTCATTTCCAGGGAGCGTATTGAAGGATTTCCCCCTCGGGATACGAAAAATTAAGCACTCTTTGTGTAGGTGAGTGAAGTATGTTCTGATTGCATTCAAATCACCTTGGCAACTCCACAACCCCCAATTATCAATTATCAACCTATCTTTTAAAAGGCCTCATACTTGGTCAGATACATCTCAGTAGAAAGCCCCATTTGTACTTGACCCAGAAAAGTTGATTTTCAAGAAAGTCTAGAAAGAGAAAACTCCCCTTGCCTATGCTACCATCTCACCAGCCTTTTAAGCTTCCTCATCTAGCTCTTAGCTCGCTGTTACTCACTACTCAGGATTTGTTCCTAAGGCCCTGACATACCCTGCATCCAGTCTAGTCACTCCTACCATTGTGTTTTTGGGCCAAGTTCCTCAGTTAAGTCTCAATCTCCCTCCATTAATCCAGAGGGCTTTTCTATGTTTTTCACTAAATAAATATGCACCTGTTAATTTACCTCAGCCTTTGAGTGAAATTCCCTAAGACTACCTAAAGAATATGCCTAGGTTCAATGGGGAAGATGATAACATGACACATATTCACTTTCAAACCTTCGGTTCTTTTGCTGAGATCCTAAATGTGGAACAATTGGATGTAGTCATGAAAATTTTTGTACAATCCCTTGACGGAGAGGCCAAAAAGTAGTTCAAAACCCTACCCAATGCCTCCATCGCCACCTGGGAGGAACTTGAAAACTCTTTTACATAGAAATGGGTTGAAAAGAGGAATCACGAGTATCTCCTTACTGAGTTTAATGCCATAAGAAAAGAGTCGAAGGAGGGTAGTTTAGAATTTATCAAAAGATTCAATAAGCAGTACAATAACTTGTTAGCTGACATAAAGCCTCCTCCAGTTATAGCTTGTGTAGTTTAATTAGGATCTTTTGAGTCTGACATTGGTTTTACCTTGAGAGAAAGGAAGTATCTCACTTCTAGACCAACTTCAGATCAATGATCTCAAAGTGGAAGGAAATCTAGCCTTGGCAAGGAATTCACAGGTAAAGAAAGAACCTACCAAACCCAAAAGAGGGAAAGAAGAGGCATCCTCCTCCGGTCGAGATAGAGAATCATCACAATCGAAGTGGGACAATCTGGAGAGACTTATTAGGAGTCTATCACAAAAGGTTGGAAAGCTTGAAATTGAGAACAAGAACCTCTCCAAACACAATGCTCAATTCAACAACTGGGCCTATAACCCATAATATAGAAGGCCTCCACTACAACTACTTCCAAAGGAAAGAAATGAGAAACTTGATAAGATCCCTCATCCTTTATACTTGGAAGATGGTCCCAACGAAAAATCATCGGATACACAAGAGATATAGGGAAATATGTATTCTGCTTTTGCCGAAGAATAACATGAGAATATGTCTCACCAGGAGGCCAGTCATGATAGAGAAGCAACAACCGATGAGGAAGATATGGATTATTATTGAAAACAGTTTGCAGATTTCATGCAAGCACAACCCCAACGTAAGTATAATATAATATCTTCAAAGAAGAAGACGAGAGAACCAGAAAAACAAGGGGAAGACGCTCCCCAAGTGGTTCCTCCAGCACCAGACAAGGGGAAAGGTAAGCTCCATCCTGACCACCCAAGATAGGAGTCTCTTTAAATAAGGAGAGAAATGGTCCTGAGGGGCACATAGAAAAGGAGGCACCTGTTCTGCTAAAAACTGCCAACAGGAAGGGAAAAATAATAGAGGTGGGAGATACAGAAAAGGCCCAACCCACATTCAATCTCTTGAAGGAGCTTGAAAATGTAAAAATTATTGTTCCCCTAATTAAGCTCCTAAAATAGCCTAATTACAAAGCTCAGGTCTCTCGATTCATGCATCCAGTCACCTCAACACCTACCCAGGATAGTTTGAACCTCTGAGAGGAGAGGTCTATGGTTGTTTTTGGGCCGCATGTGGAAGAGTTGGACCCTTCTACTGCGCCTTTCTATGTGACTTTCATTATCCATGACCTTTTGCTGCATACTTGCATGCTAGATTCTAGGGCCTCACACAACCTCATGCCATTATCAGTAATGGAACAACTGGGTTTGGAGATCACCAGACCATACAAGGACCTGTACTCCTTTGACTCCAAGAGAGTCAAGTGCTTAGGCATGATAAAGGATCTGGTGGTAAACCTGGCTCAGATCCCGTGAAAAGTGTGGTAATGGACATAGTGGTGGCTGATATACCTCCTCGTTTTGGAATGCTCTTATCCAGATCTTGGGGTTCCAAGGTGGGTGGCTCTATCAAGCTAGATTTGACTTATGCCACTATTCCCACTTTCAGAGGTGAGCAAAGGAGGCTATACAGAGAATCCAAGTTTGTAAAAACTGTGACCCCAGCTAAAGGCTTAGAAAACTCCCCAGCTCATGGAAAAGAAAGCGACCTCTCCTACCTATTCTTAGAAGAAGACGAGAACCTCTTGGAAGAAGCATTAGTACAACTAACAAGGCAGTTGGAATAATAGCACTTAAATGAAAACAAATTATGGAAAAATGTACTTTGACGAAGCAAACTCAAAAGAGGGAAATGGAGCTGGAATATTGTTGGTATCTCCGGAGGGCAGCCCGATACCCCCCTCATTCAAGCTAGAATTTGAGGCAACCAACAACGTAGTGGAACATGAAGAAGTTATCCTTGGTCTATAAACAATAAGGAATGTGATTGTCAAATGCTCGGATGTGCTTGGAGGCTTTGAGATGATTATTAAGCAGACCAAACAATTTATAGAATAAGGTAAGGAGCTCAGTAACTCAATTAGAAGGTTCATGGAGGAGATCAAAAGAGTTGATCATCAATTACCAAGTTGGGAACACATATTAAAGTTCTTGTCCGAAGATTTTAGGAGGTACATGCTGGCTTTAATCGCTGAATTTCTAGAGAACAATGGAATGAAGTCCAGTGCCCTAAGGTGGAGATCATATCATTGAAACTGTTATGCTCTCAACCTGCAAAATGATACCCAAATACAAAATATGCGAAGAAAAGATACCCAGAACATAGAATAACAATGATTTTATTATTCAGAGAGTAATGTTCAGTTGCCTCTTCGAGGGGGCAAACTCCAATAGATCAGAGCTCGATTACAAAATAAGACACAATGCTCCTCGCAGGGAGTCTCTATCCTTTATATATGACTCATACATGCAATACCACAGACCAATACTGTGGGTTTTATTAATACCATCTATCTAATACTACGGCCCATTTGCAACTAACTATGGTTCCATCATTAATTGCGGGTTAACCACTTACAATTATTAATATGGGCTTTATTGACTCTTGACTATGACGTGATCCCATTACATAAATAAGGGGGTTAGGGTGGGACCCTAACATGCCCTCCCCCTTAAGACGAGCCTTGTCCTCAAGGCTGAAGTTGCGGAAACTGATGAAGAATAGTGGCTGGTTCCCAAGTTGCATCTTCCGGAGAGGTGTCTTTCCATTTGACGAGGACTTCCTTAATCATGCGGCCGCCTAGTTGCTTGTCTCGTGTGTCTAGGACCTGTTCAGGATGAAGCCAGATGGACCCTTCTTTGTCCAATTCAGGTAGACTTGTCTGAATTATGCAATTGTTCCCAATCACTTTCTTGAGGCATGAGACATGGAAAACTGGATGGATTTTTGCAGTAGGTGGCAAGGCCAACTTGTAAGCCACTTCTCCAATGCACTGAAGTACTTGATATGGTCCGTATAATTTGGGAGATAGTTTCTGACACCCCTTGTCTTTGAGTGATGTTTGCTTATATGGTTGTAGCCGTAAAAAGACCTGATCCCCTTCTTGAAATTGGCACTCGGAGTGATGCTGGTCTACTTGGTGCTTCATGCGGTTCTAAGCTTGATGAAGATTCTCTCGAAGATGGGCGAGCATGGTTGCGCGGTGTTGTAGGAGTTGATCCACTGCTTGTACTTTTGAGCACCCCTTGAGATATGAAGTAGGTGAAGGCGGGAGTTGACCATATACTGCTTCATAGGGAGTCATTTTGGTGGTGGCATGATAGTTGGTATTATACCACCATTCAGCCAGAGGTAACCACTGTACCCAAAGGTGTTGCTTTTCTGAAGTGAAACACCTAGGGTAGGTTTCTAGACATTTGTTGACGGCTTCGGTTTGACCATCTGTTTGCGGATGATAGGAAGTATTGAGTTTTAGTTGAGTGCCTTGTATCCTGAAGAGTTCCTGCCAAAAATTATTGGTGAAGATCGGGTCGCGATCGGACACAATAGAAGTGGGCATGCCATGCAATTTGAAGATCTGATCCATGAAAGATTGAGCGACCAAAGTTGGTGTAAACGGGTGGGGTAGGGCGCAGAAATGAGCATACTTCGACAGTCGTTCCACAACCACCATGATGACTGACTTGTTCCCTGACTTTGGAAGACCTGTAATGAAATCCATAGAAACCTCCATCCAAATTGATGCCAGAATGGGCAATGGTTGTAATGTACCTGGTGTGTTGACGGTTTCCCCTTTGTGGCGTTGACAGACATCGCATTCTGCTACGAAAGTAAGGATGTCCTTTTTCATGGCTGTCCAAAAAAATGATCTTCTGGTGCGAGCATACGTCTTCTGAAAGCCCGAATGTCCTGCAATGGGAGATGAGTGCAATTCTGCCAAAATGCGACTTTTGAGGGTGGATGTTGGTGATATTACGACTCGGTCCTTGTAGCGAAGAATATCATCCTGCCACGAGTAGCCCTTGGTGGAATTTGGATCTACCTGCAATTGAGAAATGAGTTGGGAGAGCCCGAGGTGTGAAAACCATTCCCTGCGAGCCTCTTCAATCCATTCTGGAATGGGGAGGGAAATTGCTAGCAGAGTACTTTCCTCCTCAAATTGGCGAGATAATGCATCTGCTACACTATTGTCTTTCCCTTTCTTGTAAATGATCTCATAATCATATCCCAGCATTTTGGCGAGCCATTTATTTTGTTGTGGGGAGGATAGGCGTTGCTCCAAAAAATATTTAAGACTGTGATGATCTGTGCGGATTTGGAAACGTTGCCCCAATAAGTAAGGTCGCCAGGTCTCGACTGCATGTAAGATGGCCATCATTTACTTCTCGTAGGTAGATTGGCCCAGATTCCTCCCACTTAGTTGTTGGCTTGTGAAGGCCAACGGTCGCCCTTCCTGCATTAAGATTGCCCTAATACCTGTACCCGAAGCATCACATTCAATGACAAAAGATTTGGTGAAGTCAGGTAGTGCTAAGACTGGAGTGGAACACATGGCATTTTTTAGAGCTGTAAAGGCTTTTTGTGCTTCCTCATTCCAAAAGAATGAATTTTTCTTTAGGAGTTGGGTGAGGGGCTTCGCTATGCGACCATAGTTGCGGACAAATTTACGATAATAACCTGTGAGACCCAAAAATCCTCTCAAGCTCTTCAAGGTCTTAGGTTGAGGCCATTCCTGCATTGCCTGGATCTTTTTGGGGTCCACCTTGACACCATCACGCCCCACAATGTGGCCCAAATACTCTACTTCTGCCATGCCAAACGAACACTTGGACATCTTGACAAATAATTTATTCTCGCGGAGCAGTTGCAAGAGTAGATCTACATGCTGAAGATGCGGCCCAAGTGCAACTATAGATGAGGATGTCATCGAAGAAGACAAGGACAAATTTCCTGAGATATGGTTTAAGAATGTGGTTCATAAGGCTCTGAAAAGTAGAAGGGGCATTACAAAGACCAAATGGCATGACCAAGAATTCATAATGGCCTTCATGAGTTCTGAAAGCAGTCTTGGGAATGTCGACTTCCTTCATGCGAATTTGGTGGTAGCCTGAGCGAAGATCCAGCTTAGTGAAGAATTGAGCCCCATTGAGTTCATCCAGCAAATTATCAACCACCGGGATGGGAAATTTATCTTTGACTGTCAACTTATTGAGGGCCCTGAAGTCGGGACACATTCGCCACTCCCCATCGTTCTTGAGCACCATGACCACTGGGGAGGAATAAGGACTAATGTTGGGACGAATGACACTTGCTTCCAAAAGTTCCTTGGTGATTTTTTCTATTTCATTCTTTTGGGTGAACGGATATCTGTATGGGCGAACATTTGGGAGTTGAGCCCCTGGAACCAAGGTGATGCTATGATCATGTTCCCCTCGCGAGGGTAGAAGCTCATGAGGCTTGTCAAAGACCGGAAGATGGTTATTTAAAATATGTTGCATCTCAGGATGAATTGGCAGAGGCTTGGTTTCGACTGACTGGATGGCATTAAATTGAGCTACAACTCCATGATTGCCCTTTTTTAACAATTTTTCCATCCTATGCGAGCTGATGATAGAGGGGGCTCCCGCCTGGAGTCCACGGAGGGTATGTGTGTAGTTGTTCTGCTTAAAACTCATATATAACACCTGGAAATCCATTGTGATTGGCCCAAGAGTGCGGATCCATTCAACGCCGAGGACAATGTCGCAACCCCCCATGTGTATGGCAAACATGTGGGTTTTCAACTGATAATCCCCCATTTGAAGTTTGACATTTTCACAGTGGCCTTCACATTTCATTGTGCCTCCATCCGCAATTTGAACTTGGAAGTTAGAAACTGCTCGTACAAAACAATGCACTGCTTCTGTGACTTTTTGATGGATGAAATTATGTGTACTTCCACTATCAATCAAGACTACTACTGGGCGATGTTTAATAAAAGCTCTGATTTTGAGAGTTTGAGGGGAATAAATCCCTGCCAAAGCATGCAACAAAATAACTGGTTCGTCAGACACATTGTCCTTTTGGTTGTCTTCTTCTAGTGGCTCATGTTGCTCAAGTGGTGGATCTTCCTCTGTTGAGCTGTAGTCAGTGACATCAATTTGAAAAAATTTGGGCTCCTTGCATTTATGACCTGGGGAGTATTTCTCATCATAGTAGTAACATAGTCCTTGCTTTATTTTATCGGCCATTTCCGCAGGGGACACCTTTTGGACCTTAAGTGTTTGAGTCGTGTTGTGAGCCTGTGGGAGATGACCTTTAGGGGAGAAATTTGGGCGACTGTATTGGGCTTCTAATGCACGTTCCACGTTACAAGCTACCTTGCAAGCCTCCGTCCAGGTGGGAGGGTGGTGCAGTAGGACTTGAGATTTGATGGCTTCTTTAAGACCGCTGATAAAACATTCCGTGTAGAACACATCTGAGAGACCCCAAGTGCGGAAGGCTAAGGATTCAAAAGCTGTAATATATTCATCCACTGTACCAGTCTGTCGGAGCTTAGTAAGACGACCCAAAAAAGATGATTCCTGGTCAAAGCGGTCTTGAAGAGCTTTGGTGAATTTGGTCCAAGTCCTAAAAGGTCCAGTGCAACGTTGATGCCATTCCCACCATTGCCACCTTTCATTGTCCAAGTACATGCTCCCCAACATAAGCTGAGTCTCATCATCTAAGATGTGATTTAGTTTGAAATACTGCTCCATTTGTGCTATCCATGCCGACGGGTGAGAACCGTCAAATTTATGCATATCCAACTTGGGAGGTCGCTGACTGGGTTGTTGGTGGGTGTGCCAGACGTGAGGAGAGTGGCTAGACTCCCCCTCATTGTGTCCATTGCCATTATACTCCTCCTCGTGGGCTTGCTCCTTGCCCTTCGGGATTATTTTCTCAACCATGCTACATAGTCCGCTAAGCTGAATGTGGAGGTTTTTCACTGATTCTTCAAGTTTGTCCATCCTTTCATTGGCCATCGCTTGAGCTCTAGTTTCTACCATACACCAACCTGATTTTTTTGAAAATTGGGACCGCCTAAAAAAATTTCCACTAAGAAGTGAATGGTACCACCGTGCTCAGCTCGTTGTCCTGATTCTGATGGGCTAGATCATCAATAGTGCAGTCGCCAAATCCTCAAAATGTCAATGCGGCCAAAAGTCCTGCGAAAATTATACCCCGGTATAGGAACCCTTCACAACGACTCCGATCTGGTGGATCTGAGAGATCTGAATGGCGGATCTGATAGCTCTGGGTGGTGGAACAGACTGCTTCTGCGGATCTGATGGATCTAATAGATCGAAATGGCTTATCTGCAAACTCGAGACTGCGGGACTGATGTTTGTTGCTGCTGCACCCCTTTGCACAAGCGGATCTCGAAGAGATGATGTGTGATCCCCCGATAGAAAAGGGAACTATGGTCTTGAGGAGTGTCAGGTGCTACAGATCACAATATACATAAGGGTCTGGAAGTAGTACTTGGCCCAATGTTTCAGGGCTCTAACTAAGGAGGATCGACCGTACCCTTAGCCGTACAACCTGACTACCCTATCGTACGGGCGAGTAATCTCTCCGAGTGCTATTCTCGGTGTACTGTAGCCACAATACGGCCGACGGTTTATCTATGGTGAGGTTTCAAGGGAGCCTAGGGGGCTTCCGATATACCTAGAGGGTACGTGGAAGACAGTCCATGCGCGGTTCTGTCTAATGCGCTACTACTCGAAGGGGTACCCACAGGGGTTACAAGGGAGTCCAACAGACGTGACCACATCTTGTATTCCCTGCGTGCATGCCTCCCCAAATCCACAGGTTTATGCGCTCAACGACAAATCCTGTGGTTTAAAGACGCTAGAACACGTCTCTAGCAAAAAAAAAAAAAGATTGCTAAGAAATGGAGATCCCACCGGCCCTGGAAAGTGCTCTGATACCACTTGTTATGCTCTTAACCTGCAAAATGATACCCAAATACAGAATACGCGAAGAAAAGATACCCAGAACACATAATAACAATGATTTTATTATTCAGAGAGTAATGTTCACTTGCCTCTTCGAGGGGGCAACCTCCAATAGAGCAGAGCTCGATTACAAAATAAGACACGATGCTCCTCGCAGGGAGTCTCTATCCTTTATATATGACTCATACATGAAATACCACAGACCAATACCGTGGGTTTTATTAATACCATCTATCTAATACTACGGCCCATTTGCAACTAACTGTGGTTCCGTCATTAATTGTGGATTAACCACTTACAATTATTAATATGGGCTTTATTGGCTCTTGACTATGACGTGATCCCATTACATAAATAAGGGGGTTAAGGTGGGACCCTAACAGAAAGATTTGTTTTTCAGAATCAGTGGAATCTTGAGTTGCCACCCCCTTTTTCCTTCTGCCTACTCATAAGAGGTATGAGCAGAACTCAGTCAAGTAGCCAGTTGCTTAAGCGGTTCCATTGGAGAGAGGAGATCACCCAATAATTATTTGTAGTAGGTATGGACAATTGTCATTCAAGTTTGAAGCTCGAGGAGAAGCCCCTAAGACTTTGGTGATGTGTTGTCTAAAATTTTTCTTTTTCTTAAAAGTTTTATGGTATGTAAGCTAGTTACTCAGCGAATATTACAATCATTTATTCAGTTTGCAGTCGATCAATAAATTTTTCAGTTCTTATAAATGACTGCATGCCCAATGGAAGGAAAGCTATTGGTCTGCAAGTTCTCAACACCTTTCCAGCAAGGCACTATCCCCAGTTGGAGCCAATGTTGTCACCCACTGCATTGTGGGTTTCAGTTGGTCAAGGTTTCCCAAGAGTAGTTAAGTTTTAAGTCAACTTTCTAGGCCATAGGAGCACTTAAAGGCATATAGGAACCCCTCCATGGCATAGTTTCAAGAACAATATTTCCAGTGGTATATAGAAGTCCCAAAATGGACTTCTGGATCAGAAGATATGACATGTTGAAGATCAGCAGTTATGTTGCCTTGAAGTGAAAGAAAAGAGCTTATCAAAGGGCCTTGCGCATAGCAAGTCAAGCATATTAGCGGTTGGAAGACCCCGCAAGTTGGGCATCCCACAGTCTCGCAATCCCGCATCCTGCAAATCTCACAAATTGACGATCAACGGGGGGAAAATCCCCCATCCCACAAACCTGCAATCCCGCATGGACCCTACAATACCTGATGGGCCATCCTTAAGGAATTGCGGGGGGATGTAGTGTTAAATCACAGGGGAGGGCTGATTTCATTTAACAAAGGAATTCAAAGAAAAAACAAAGGCAGGAGGCCCCCTTTCTCTCTCCTCTAGGGGGCCACTTGACATAATATTAAGGCTGTCACATATCGTGCACCCCACAATCTCGCAATATCAGAGATCGATGATTCTAAACAGGGCTAGGGTTAAGAAGGCTATGATATGCAGGGGGAAGCACAAATGAAGTGTTAAACTACTGAGAAAGGCCAAAGAACTTTAGCCAAGAAAATCAATGCAAAATAGGCGTGAATGAGCCTTTTTTCTCTCTCCTCTAGGAGGTCATGTGGCGCAATACCATTGGCTCATATATATGACATGGAAACTGACATCACAATGATGTGGTAGTACGAAGGACACATGTCATGTAGATTCAGGATTTTGGTCCTAAGGAGGGAATTTATGGGTGACATGTGTCACCACTCATAGGATGACATGTGGCATTGATGATGTCGCCCATCGCAATCGGTGACTGACAATTGCACAAGGAAAAACCCTTCCTTCGTCGATGTCCCTTCCGATATTGCGATTGCAATATGTGGGAAGCTCCCAGATGCAGTATGTTATGTGATCTTTCCTGTGAAGTTTTCACGAACAGACCGTAAGCTTACGATATGAAAAGATGTGAAGCAGTCTATCTCTCCTAGCTTGTGATTGCGATACCCCAGGTTGGCCCAATTACATAGATCGGCAATCGCAATGTCAAAAGGAAATATAAGGGGCCAACAATAGAAATCTTCGATATGTAGGATTTCATATAACAAAGGGAAAATCCCTTGGTGGGTACTTCAATGGCTCTAGCACCCTCGGGCTAAGCCCTTGGTTCCCACCCCTGGCCATATGAACAAAGCTACGAAAAGGAGCCAAAGTGAAAGGGGCTAAAGGGGGTTGGGATTCATCTGTTTCTCAATGTATTTTACAGTAAAAGGCAGCATGGGAAAGTCCTCCATATTACCACCTAGAGAGAATCACTTGGAAGATCAAGGTGCCGATAATACAGGGCTTTAAAGGCGTGATGGGCCGAGAGCTGTGGCATTAAGGGAAACATGTGGTGCATGTGGGCCCGCAGGCTATTTTTGGCACAAAGTCTATTTTTAGACATATGGATCATGGTCTATGAGTTGCAGGATGTTATTTATGGATGATTGGTCATGTTGGTAAAAATAGATGGACCTCTATTTTTAGACATATGGGCGGAGTCTATTTTTAGACTGCCAGTCAAAAAATAGAACAGTCGAATATTATTAGCTCTTAATAATATTTGGACTATAAACATTATCTTATCCTCTTGCAACACTTTAGTTCGAGCTATGGATGTGGCACATGCAACTACCAGAAGGAAATACACTTTTCCTATAGGTTAGTTGAGCTATTGCATGATGGACTTCAGTTAGAACTCAAGTGATTGAGTTTGGTGGAGTTGATTGACGAGTTGATGGAGTTGTGTTCAGTTTGACTTAGTTGAATTAGTTGTATTTAGTCTAACTGCCAAATACACTAGTGATGAGTGATGTGAATTAATTATTAATTAATTCACTAATTATTAACTCATAAATCAACTAAAGAATACATCAGTTAACTCAGTGCATGGACAGTTCAGTGGAGACAAGTGTTAGAGGTGGGTGAAAGGGTGAGACTACTATCAGTTGTGACTATAGCTGTGCATGAGATTTGCACAATCATTGATTGAGATTGCCAATGAGGATTTCGCAGTATAAGCCAAGGGAATTCGAACTTGGATATGATCTATTCTCAACTTGGATTGCGCAGTAGAGGCAAGCAAACAGTGGAGAAGATTTGAACCTGTGACTTGTTCAGATCTGAGCTAGTTTGTGTGTAGCATGTGGAGATAGTACTGAGTACTTGTGAGGAGTATTGTACTATGTATTGTTACATGTTCTCTATCATTATAATATATAGATAGTTGGGGTTTTTCAGCTGTATGCTTTCCCCATTACATACTGTGTTGATATGTGCGATTGATGTTTCAATGTGCGCATGCGATTGTTTTTTTTAATTTCGCAAATTGATGATCAATGGTAGAGGAGGTTATGTGTTATGCATGCATTCCGAAAATAGTGTATAATCAGGATAATCTCTGTGAATAAGTGTTATATTATTCAAATTCCTACATGGTATCAGAGCGAGGTTGATCATCAGATCTATTATTCAGAAAGTGATTACATTTTATTTCTTCAGGCAGAGTCTGTAATCAGGCCAGGTAGCCTCTGGATTCATCCTTCTTTTGGAAGGTGAGATATCCAGTAAATGCCCATACAATCAATCTCTGTACGAGAAATACTTTGTTCTCACGAATTTTAGATCAGAAGCGGTTGAGTTTTGAGCTGGTGGAATTCGAATTTGCAGCAGCGTTTTCTTGGTGTCGAAGTTGAAATGTATTTCATCGGATTGCGATTGGAGTATGCCCTTGAAGGCAGCTCAAATTATATTGCATGGAGAGATAGGATGGAGGCGGTGTTAAATGACAATGGGTTGAAGGATTTCATAGATGTTGAGGTCCCAAAGCCTACTGATGTTGCTCAAGTTGAGGCTTGGCAAAAGAAGACATCAAAGTGTTGAAGGATTCTGTTGGATGGCGTGAAGGATCACATTGTATCTAGCCTGCATGGAAAGGCTTCTCCATACTTGATGTGGAAAGCGTTGATAGATTTATTCCAAAGCAAGAGCGACTAGAGGAAGTTGGCGCTCAAGGATAAACTCAGAAACATTAAGTGTGAGAAAGGAGACAGTATGCCCAAGTATCTCACGAAGTTCACCCAATGCCAGGATGAGCTGGGAAGTGTGGGGGTGACTGTTGATGATGAGGACTTGGTGAGCTTGGCTCTCCTTGGTCTTCCGAAGAGTTGGCATTCCTATTAGGACTCTGTCAATGGTCAGGAGAAATTTCCAGGATTGGAGAGACTTTGGTCGGATCTTGTGCAAGAGGAGATCAGGCGGAATACCAGGGACGAATCTTCATCAAAGGCATCTGATGAAGAAAATTGTGCTTTGGCTGCCAAAGCAAAGAAGGGGAAGAACAAGAAAGCTTATCATTCCAGTGCGAAAGGCAAGAAGTAGGACATGTCCAAGGTGAAGTTCTTTCACTGTCACCAGCACAGACATTATGCCACAGTTTGTCCGCAGAAGAAGAAAAATAAAAAAGCTGCTGGATCTGCAGCGGGAGAGGCATTAGCCTCGCAGTTTGAGCTGGATTTTTTACTGATCGCATGCTTGGTATCAAGTGTGATGGGATCAGTATGGTTCTTGGATAGTGGTGCGTCTTTTCACATGACAGGAGATCGAGATTTGTTTTCTGATCTGGATGAGAAAGATCTTGGAGTGCACATCGAGATGGGCGATGATGGTAGATACAGTGTGACCGGTATCAGTACCATTTCCTTTGAGAGGGAGTCTAGTAAACCATTCGTATTGAAGGCAGTGATGCATGTTCCAGGATTGAAGAAGAATCTTATCTCTGTGGCGATGTTAGAAGACAAGGGATATGATGTTGTCTTCAGCGAGGGAAAGGATTTCCTGCGCAGTAAGACAACTGGAGAAACCCAGAAGATAGGGGTTTGAGTCAAGAACCTTCATCAATTGCATGTAGATGGCTGCCCAACAATGGCATGCAAGGTCGAAGGATTGGTGAGCCGAGATGATGGCGAGCTGTGGCACCGGAGATTGGGCCACCTTCACTATGGAGCCTTGAAGATACTGCAGCAGATTTCTACTGGGCTTCCTAAAGGCACTCTTGCGCAGTCAGATCAGTGCAAGGGGTGTACTTTAGGAAAATTTGTGAAAGCCAACTTTCACGAGAAGGATAGTGGCGCCATGACGATCCTTGAGAGAATTCACACAGATGTGTGTGGACCTTTCTCAGTAGCTTCGACAGCAAAGAACAAGTACTATGTGATCTTTGTTAATGATTTCTCTCGAAATTGTTGGATCTTCTTCATGCAGAAGAATAGCGAGACATACTCAAAGTTCTGTGATTTCAATGCACTGGTCGAGAAGGAATCGGGGAAGAAGGTGAAGGCTCTTAGGAGTGACAATGGTGGTGAATTCATCTCTGGTGAGTTCAAGGACTTCTACAGTGCAGAAGGGATTCGAGGAGAGCTCATAGCTCCCCATAACCCATAGTAGAATGGGGTTGCTGAGCGGAAGAACAGAACGATCGTGGGTGCTACACGGGCGATTTTGCATGATCAGGGCCTACCCCTTCACTTGTGGGTGGAGGCATGCAATACTGCAGTATATGTGCAGAACCGTTGTCCTCACAAGATACTTGGCATGAGTACACCCGAGGAGGCTTATTCTGGTAAGAGGCCTGATATTTCCCATTTGAGGATTTTTGGTTCTCCTGTTTACGTGCATGTGACAAAGGATGCCAGGAAGAAACTGGAGTCGACCGCAGAGGTTGGGATATTTGTGGGGTACACTAATATGCCCAACTATCATGTGTATTTTCCAGACAGTCGCAAGACTGTTGTGCGACGGGATATCAAATTTCAGGAGGAGAAAGCCATGAAGTGTTCGCTTGAGAGGGAGCCACACTCTCATGCAGATGAGGAGCTAATAGTTCCTAAGGATGAGCTTCAAGATGTGGATCAGCCACAAGATGAAATTCATGGAGTGGAAGAGACCACTCATGCAGCACCAACGATCAGAGGGTGAAAGCGCACTATAGAAGCTGAGCGACTGGCTCAAGATGCAGAGAAGGTTGTAGGACCACCTACAGCACAACGCAAACAGAGAAAGTCACCTTATCGGTACACTGGATACATGGCTCTTGTGAGCAAATGTGTCGTGACTGAGCCATCCTCTTTCGAGGAAGCTGTGGAGGATCCTGCATGGGTGGATGCCATGGTGGAAGAGTATGATTCGATTGTCAGAAACAGTGCATGGGAGATTGTCCCAAGATCGGAGGGGAAATCAATGGTGGGTTCGAGATGGATCTACAAAGTGAAGCAGGTAGTTGACGGGAGTGTGGAGAAGTACAAGGCAAGATTTGTTGCCCAAGGTTTCTCACAGATAGAGGGGATCGATTATGAGGAGACCTTTGCACTTGTCGCAAGGTATTCTTCCATACGGACGATTCTTTCTCTCTCAGCGCAGATGGGGTGGCACATCCATAAGATGGATGTGAAGACTGCATTCCTCAATGGAGTCATTGAGGAGGAGGTGTACATAGAGCAGCCCGAAGGTTTCGAGATCCTCAGTAGCAAGTCGCATGTGTGCAGGCTCAAGAGAGCGCTGTATAGATTGAAACAAGCACCTCGTGCTTGGTACACACGGATAGATAGTTATTTCACTGGACTTGGATTCTCCAAGAGTGAGGTGGATCCTAACCTATACCAGATTGTGGTGGAGGGTAAGTTGCTGATCATTGTACTTTATGTAGATGATTTGATTTTGACGGGAGATGAAATGTTGATACTTTCATGAAAGGAGGATCTTGCTAGAGAGTTTGAGATGAAGGACTTGGGCCTCCTTCATTATTTCCTAGGATTGGAAATTTGGCAGCGCAGTGATGGACTATTTGTTTCTCAGGGTAAGTATGCCCAGCAGATTTTATTGAAGTTCTTCATGCATGGCTGCAAGCCTGTTGATACTCCTCTTCTTGGAGGTTGGAGGAAGGAGGATGCTACTTCAGTGGAGGTAGTGGATGCCACTGTATATCGACAGTTGGTGGGGTTGCTTATGTATCTGGTCAATACACGACCCGATATATGCTATGCTGTTAACTAGCTTTCACAAGCTATGGTTAAGCCAACCAAGTTCTTCTGGGAGGCAAGAAAGCCTGTATTGTGTTATCTTAGAGGCACATTGGGATATGGATTGTGGTACAGACAGGAGGATGAGGTGAAGCTATGTGGCTTCACGGATGCAGATTGGGCAGGGAGCCCAACGGACAGAAAGAGCACATCTGGAGGGATCTTTAGTATCAGGTCGACAACAGTTTATTGGTACAGCAGGAAGCAGAGATCCATGGCACTCAGTTCAGCAGAGGCCGAGTATATGGCAGCAAGTTTGGCTGCATGTGAGGCTATATGGATGAGGAAGATCCTGGTCGGGTTGTTCGGGTCACACTTGGAGCCTACTATGATTTATTGTGTTAACCAGAGTAGCATTAAACTCTCGACTAATCTAGTATTTCATGATAGATCCAAGCACATCGACATCATGTACCATCATATCAGAGATTGTGTGCAGTGGTGAATCATGTTACTTTCATACATTCCCACGGAGGATCAGGATGCTGATATCCTGACGAAGGCGCTCACCAGGAGAAAATTCGAATACCACAGAGGTAGGATAGGGGTTGCAGATAATCCATATCTTTTTGAGAGGGAGTGTTGAAAATGCAACAAGATGATGGAGCTTAGTGAAAAGAAGTCGCCTTCACTAAGTGGGCTCGCAGGCTATTTTTGGCGCAAAGTCTATTTTTAGACTATGTATATTTTTAGACATATGGATCATGGTCTATGAGTTGCAGGATGCTATTTATGGATGATTGGTCATGTTGGTAAAAATAGATGGACCTCTACTTTTAGACATATGGGCAGAGTCTATTTTTAGACTGCCAGTCAAAAAATAGAACAGTCAAATATTATTAGCTCTTAATAATATACTATAAACATTATCTTATCCTCTTGCAGCACTTCAGTTCGAGCTACGGATGTGGCGCATGAAACTGCCAGAAGGAAATACGATTTTCCTATGGGTTAGTTGAGCTATTGCATGATGGACTTCAGTTAGAACTCAAGTGATTGAGTTTGGTGGAGTTGATTGACGAGTTGATGGAGTTGTGTTCAGTTTGACTTAGTTGAATTAGTTGTATTTAGTCTAACTGCCAAATACACTAGTGATGAGTGATGTGAATTAATTATTAATTAATTCACTAATTATTAAATCATAAATCAACTAAAGAATACATCAGTTAACTCAGTGCATGGACAGTTCAGTGGAGACAAGTGTTAGAGGGGGGTGAAAGGGTGAGACTACTATCAGTTGTGACTATACCTGTGCATGAGATTTGCACAATCATTGATTGAGATTGCCAATGAGTATTTCACAGTATAAGCCAACGGAATTCGAACTTGGATCTGATCTATTCTCAACTTGGATTGCGCAGTAGAGGCAGGCAAACAGTGGAGGAGATTTGAACCCGTGACTTGTTCAGATCTGAGCTAGTTTGTGTGTAGCATGTGGAGATAGTATGGAGTACTTGTGAGGAGTATTGTACTATGTATTGTTACATGTTCTCTATCATTATAATATATAGATAGTTGGGGGTTTTCAGCTATATTCTTTCCCCATTACATACTGTGTTGATATGTGTGATTGATGTTTCAATGTGCGCATGTGATTGTTTTTTTTAATTCCGCAAATTGATGATCAATGGTAGAGGAGGTTATGTATTATGCATGCATTCCGCAAATAGTGTATAATCAGGATAATCTTTGTGATTAAGTGTTATATTATTCAAATTCATACACCTTCAAGGTCTTCATTAAGACTATGCGGCTCCAGATGCAACCCTGATGTGCTCACTTTGAAATTTTCCATGAATCTCTGCATCTAGTCCGCTTTTTCCTTGAAAGAATCTGACTGTTTTTCAAGGCACTCAATATTCTCATTGGCCATGGCTTGTGGTCTAGTCTCTACCATACACATATCTTGGTCCCTTGTCGTCACTTTGAAAAAATTTGGGACCGCCTGAAATTGATACTGACAAGTGAACGGTACCACTGCAATTAGCTTGTTGTCCTGAATATTATGGGCTAAATCTCTTGTAAGTGTCCTGGGAAGGCCTCATTTTTTTTTTGTTTCTCTGAATGGAGTTTTACTCCCCGCTGATCAATAATACAGTGGCCAAATTCCAAAAAACTTGATCCTGCCCAATGTCCAAGAAAATTGGCCTAGACTATAAGAGCCACAAGTCTCACTGCGCAGATGGTCAGACCTGCCTGTGAAACCCCAATAGTTGAATGTGAGTTGGACTACAGTGGCTACAGAACCCCAACTGCTCGATCTGAATGTTACTGTGGCGATAAAACCTAACCTGGTGGATCTGATTGTTGCGGCGGCAACAGAACCCCAATTGCTAGATCTGAATCGTACTGCGGTAGTAGAACCCCAACAAGTGGATCTGATCTGGCAAATAACATAATGGGAAATATTTAGAGAGTCGAGGGAACTATGGTCACAAAGGAGTGTCAAGTGCTACAGATCGCAACATACATAAGGGTCCAACAATAGTACTTGACCCAATCTTTCACGACACTAACTAAGGAGGATCAATCGTACCCTTAGTCATACTACCTGACTACCCTATTGTACGCAAAAGTAATCTCCCCAAGTGCTGTTATCAATGTACTGTAGCAGCAAGATGGCCGACGGCTTATCTAAGGCAAGGTTTCAAGTGAGCCTCTGGGGCTTCCGATAAACCTAGAGGGCACGTTGAAGGTAGTATGTACGTAGTTTTGTCTAATGCGCTACTACTCGAAGGGGTACCCATAGGGGTTACAAGGGAGTCCAACAAGAGTGACCACCTCTTGTATTTCCTACACGCATGCCTCCCCAAATCCGTAGGTTTATGTGCTCAAAAATAGATCCCATGGTTTAAAGATGCTGAAACAAGTACCTAGCCTAAAAAAATATATGCCAAAAATGGAGGTATCCACCGGCCCTGGAAAGCTCTTTGATACCACTTGTTGTGCTCTTGACCTGCAAGAAGTTCTAGAATACCAAATATGCGAAGAAATACAACCCAAAACCTAAAACAAAATGATAAAAACAACAAGTATTTTATTATTCAGAGATGAAAGCAATGTTCACTTGCCTCTTCGAGGGGGCAACCTCCAACAGAGCAGAGCTCAATTATAAAATAAGACTCGATATCTCTCAATGGGGAGCCTTTGTCCTTTATATAGGATTCAAACATACAATACCATGGGTCATTACCATGGTTCTATCAATACCATCTATCTAATACCATGGCCCGTTTGCAACTAACTATGGTCCCTTTCTTACATGCAGGTCAACCACTTACAATTATTGATACGAGCTTTATTGACTCTTTGACTAACTATAACTATGGCTCGACCCTATTACATAAATAGAGGGATTAGGGTTGGACCCTAACATCTTCGGGCTTGAATTTCTTTGAGTCTCCTTCTACAACAAGATTGGCTTGTTCCATTCCTGTTAAGAAATCAGCTCACAAAAAGATAGAAAAGATAGATCAATGCCTTAGAATTCATCCTCTTCGAGGGGGAAACCTCCTTTACATTACACAAATGAACAATTCTTGGATGATTCAAATGAAAAAACCTCCTTTCTATATATAGGAGTCTAAGGGGTCACAATATAACCAAGCCGACCTAACAATAATAATATAAAGGCACAAAAATAACAATAGAGGGATTCTATGGGGCAAAATAATAACAATATGGGGACAATAGGGGCACAACAATAACAATAAGGGATACAATGACAATAGTAATGGGGGAATCACTAGTATTATAGGGACCTAACATGCCCCTCTCCTTCAAAAAAGTGTTTTCATCAACGCTTGAGTAGTTTTGGATGCTTCTGTATAAAATTCTCATCCTCCCATGTGGAATCTTCAACGGGTAAGTTCTTCCACTTGATGAGATACTCTGAAATTGATCGATTTCGTCGCTGTCGAGTTCTTGTTTCTTTGACTGCTTCATGTTCCAATATGATTTTTTCTTTCTCATCAAGTTCTGGCAATATTGTTTGAACTGGAAGCTTGTCACCTATAACCTTCTTTAAGCATGAAACATGGAAAACTGGGTGCACTCGGGAAACTGCAGGAATCTCCAATTTGTATGCCATAGTACCCATCTTTTGCAACACCTTGTACGGATCATAATACTTTGGTGATAATTTATTATCCTTCTTAGCTTGCTTGAGGGACATTTGTTTATATGGTTGTAGCCGTAAGAATACCTAATCACCTAAATCAAAACTTCTTTTGCTGCGATGCTGATCTGGTTGTTGTTTCATTCTATTTTGTGCCAAGCTGAGGTTATCCTTTAAGAGTTGGAGAACTTGTTGTTGATGCTTGATGTGATCTTCCATTGCTTGAACCTTAGAATTTTCTCTTAAATATGATGTGATGGATGGTGGATGATATCCATAAAGTGCCATAAATGGGGTCATTTTTGTTGCAGTATGGAAGGAAGTGTTATACCACCATTCAGCCAGAGGTAACCATTTGATGTTGTGTGTGGAGCATGATTGTTCAGAGGTCTTTGTTTTAGCCGGATGTATACCCCAGGAATTTTGTACACCCCTCCACGCGAGGGGGTGCGGGGGGGACTTGTCCCCCCCACGGCGGTCCTGGGAGGCCGATCCCCCCCCCCCGGCTGGGGGGTCCGGGGGCTCGGGGGCAGCGCCCCCGAAGCTAAAAACAAATGTAAAATTGCCTTGTAAAAGTATAGTAATTTCTAGTCAATCTGGGCCGTTCATTAGGCAGATGATCTGACGGTAGAACTTATGTTTAGTTTAGGGTTTTTTGCCCTAGAAGGCAACCCCTCTCTTTGTATGAGGGCATTGTATTGGAGGCTGAGATATGGATGTGTATTTTTTGAGCGGATACAGAGAGGTGAGACTGTGAGAGAAAACAGAGGATATTACAACGGATTTGCTGTAGGTTGTGTCTCTTCATTTTTGCTGGATAATAGAAAGGAAGGACTGGCTGTTCGGGTTGGACGTAGCCCAAACTGGGTGAACCACATATATCTGTGTCTCTCTTGTTTTGTGCGTTTTCTGTGTTTATATTTCTGCAATATTTTATGTGTTCCATTGCTCTGTAATATATAATTTTCTAACATTTGACCCATTGTGTCTATTTATCAAATACAAAGCAACAAAGATATCCTTCCAAACATTTGTTTACTATCTCAGTTTTCCCATCAGATTGAGGATGATAAGATGAGATATGAGCTAACTGAGTACCAATACAAGCAAATAATTCTGTCCAAAAATTTCCAGTGAAAATAGGATCTTTGTCACAATAATCTTTGGGTTTCCATATAGCTTTTGAATTGTTTCCATTAATGCAGTAGAAACTTTACTTGCTTTAAATGGATGAGATAATGCTAAAAAGTGTGCATACTTTGTAAGTCTGTCAAATACCACCATGATAACACTCTTTCCTTCGAACTTGGGTAAACCTATGATAAAATCCATTGAAAACTCCTCCCAACGTTATCTTGGAATGGATAAAAGTTGTAATAGTCCTGGGGTCTTAATTGTTTCAACTTTATTTTGTTGGCAAACCAAACATTCTGCCACAAACTTTTGAATATCTGATTTAAGGCCATCCCAAAAAAAATCCTTCTTAACCCTGTGGTATGTTTTTAGAAATCTTGAGTGCCCTCCTAAGGGAGAGGTGTGCAATTCCCTAAGAATATTTTGTTTGAGTTGGGAATTCTTACATAGGTATAACTGATCCTTGTACCATAACGAATCATTTTTCCAGCTAAATGTATCAGATGTACTGGGATCTTGTTGTATATTTTGAATGAGTGCTCACACTTCCTCGTCATTCTTCCATTCATCCCTTGCTTCATTTATCCAATCTGGTTGGATAATAGAAATGGTGTAAAGAAATGCTTCCACATCCTCATCCTTTCTTGAGAGTGCATCTGCCACAATATTTTTCTTCCCTTTTTTGTACATGATTTCAAAGTCATAACCCAACATCTTTGTGACCCATTTTTTCTACTCTTCTGAAGATAATATTTGTTCTAAAAAGTATTTAAGACTATCATGATCTATTTTTACCTTGAAGTGTCTTCCCATTAGGTAGGGTCGCTATTTCTTAAGTGCATGTAGTATTTCCAACATTTCTTTCTCATAAATAGCTTTGTGTAAATAATTTCCTTTGATTGGATGACTTTCGAAAGCAATGGGTCTTTCTTCTTGCATTAAAGCAACACCAATTCCATTTCCCAACGCATCACATTCCACAATAAATGTTTTTGTGAAGTCTGGTGTAGCTAAGACTGGTGCTTGGCAAGTTGCCTCTGTAAGATGTTCAAAGGCCTTCGTTGCTTCTGGAGTCCATGAAAATGCATCTTTCTTCAATAATGTTGTTAGAGGTGTTGCTATTCTCCCATAATTCCTAACAAACTTGCGATAATACCCTGTCAACCCGATAAATCCTCGTAGATGCTTTATGGATGTGGGGATTTTCCATTCCTTAATGGTTTTAATTTTTCTAGGGTCTACCTTAACACCTTCATGAGATACAATATGACCCAGATATTCCACCTCTTGTACTCCAAAGAAACATTTGGATATTTTTGCATATAATTGTTTCTCCTCCAATAGTTTGAGCACCATGTCAACATGTTGGACATGATCCTTCCAAGACTTGTTGTAGATTAGTATATCATCAAAAAATACTAACACAAATTTTCTAAGTAAGGGTTTGAAAATGGAATTCATCAAACCTTGAAATGTAGAAGGTGCATTAGTAAGGCCAAAAGGCATGACCACAAAGTCATAATGCCCCTCATGAGTTCTAAATGCTATTTTTGGAATGTATTCAGTCTTCATTCTGATTTGATGATATCATGAATGAAGATCCAACTTGACGAAGTAAATTGATCCATGCAGTTCATCCGATAATTCATCAATGACAGGAATGGGAAATTTATCTTTAATAGTGAGCTTGTTGAGCTCCCCTATTACAAAAGATATTTCCTACACACTTGAACACGTATTAGTTTGCACAATATTAGAGCAATATAATGAATAAGATAAACCAAGCATTCCTCCTAAAATTTATTGGCAAGCTTATCCCTAGAACAATGCTCTAAATCAATTATATGTGCAAGATAGCTTGCACACATCAATCCAAGAAATATGGAAATTATAAACTAATATTAATTCAAAGTGCAAAAGAAATTAAACATAATAGTAGTATCGTGAAAGGACATTACCTCATAACGCCAAAAGAACACCAGCTAGATAGTATTGATTGTATTAAGAAAGTATGCAAGTACAAAATGGCAGAGTTTCTTCAAGACCAATAGCTCATTACATGATACAATATGAGAGCATATACCCTCATTATATAGAGAGTTGGGAGAAAATCCCAAGGAAGAATGCATGTGAGAACTAAACTTGGAGAAAATCCCAAGGAAAGATAAGTCCAGTTCGATGTGGAGAAGATAGAGACATCAGAGCAAAATCGAATTCCATATGTGCACATCAAGGGAAATCAAATTCCATATATGGCACAGTAAACTCATCCATGAGTGAATCCAAGTACAATGATAACTCCAGTCAACAAATGCAAACTCGAACTAAGTGATGCCACATATGTAGATGATCCCTAGATAACTCTGCGTAGGTCCCCAAGAACTGGGTGATTCCTCCATATGCAACTCATAGTCTGGCCAAGTGAAACTCGTAATCCTTAAGAGTGGAGTGTTAAGAGTAGAAGAACCTGAGATACTGTGAGATGATGCCCCACATAATATTCAATGCAAATATACCAAGGAATATTCCTTCAGTGCATGAGCTCCTCTAATAAATTTTATTTTCCACATGTGAAACTGCTGCTTTATCTCTGGGAAATTCGATTTGATGAAATACTGGTGTATTTATGAGGCAATGTGCTCAGTCATCTTCCACATGTCTGTTGACTCAACTCTTTGACTTAGGATAATTTCCAAGTCATTTCCATGTCATTCTATCACATGGAATAATTTATTTCTCTCTATTTTATTTAATTCTAGCCTAATTAAATGCCACAATTTCCACTAAACTTAGGAAATGTGGGTTTTGAGGGTACAAAACACATTATTAACCCCTCAAAGTGTGTTGTTGTCACTCACTGCATTGTGGGTTTCAGTTGGTCAAGGTTGCCCAAGAGAGTGAAGTTTTGAGTCACCTTTCTAGGCCTAAGGAAAACTTAAATCCAAATCATAGACCCTCCATTGCATAGTGCCTAGAATGAGCTTTCCAATGGTATATAGAAGTCCAAAAGTGGACTTCTGGATCAAAATATATGACCTGTTGAAGATCAGGCGTTCTATTGCCTTGAAGTGAAAGAAAAGAGCTTATCAGAGGGCTCTGAGCATAGCAAGTTAAGCATATCAATAGTGGGTAGGCCCCGCATGTCGGGCACCCCACAGTCTCGCAATCCACATCCTGCAAATCTCACAAATCGATGATTGATGGCAGGCAAACCCCGCATCCCACAACCCTGCAGTCCCGCATGGCGCCTGCAATACTTGATGGGCCATCCTTAAGGAATTGTAGGGGGAAATCACCAATGTAGTGTTAAATCATTGGGGAGGGCCGATTTCATTTAATAAAGGAATTCAAAGAAAAAACCAAGGAATGCGACCCCCCTTTCTCTCTCCTACAAGGGGCAATGTGGCAGGATACTAAGGCTCCCTCATATCAGGCACCCCACAGTCCTGCAATATCAGCAATCGATGATTCTGAACAGGTCCTGGGTTAAGAAGACTATGATATGCAGGGGGAAGCACTGATGAAGTGCTAAACTGCCAAGAAAGGCCAAAGAACTTTAATGAAGAAAATCGATGCAAAACAAGGGCGGGTGAGACTTTTTTTCTCTCTCCTCCACGACGCCATGTGGCGCAATACCATTGGCCCATATATATGACATGGAAACTAACATCACAATGACGTGGCAGTATGGAGGACACATGTCATGCAGATTCAACATTTTTAGGGTCCTAAGGAGGGAATTTTTGGGTGACACATGTCACCACTCATAGGGTGACACGTGGAAGTGATGATGTCCCCCATCACAATCAATGTCCAGCGATTGCACAAGGCAAGATCCTTCCTCTGTCAATGTCCCTTCTGATGTTGCGATTGCAATATGAGGGAACCTCTCGGATGCGATATTTTATGTGATCTAGCCTCTGAATTTTTTGCGTCTGGACCGTCAACCTACACTATGAAAAGAGGTGAAGGGGTCTATCTCTCCCAGCTTGCAATTTCAATACCACGGGTGGGCCCAATCCCGCAGATTGGCAATCGCAATGTCAAGAGGAAATATAAGGGGCCAACAACGGAAATCGTCGATATGCAAGATTTCATATAACAAATGGAAAAGCCTCCAGTGGGTAGTTCAATGGCTCTAGCACCACCGACCTATGCCCTTGGTTCCCACCACCGGCTATATGAAGAAAGCTACGAAAAGGAGCCAAAGTGAAATGGGCTAAAGGGTGTTGGGATTCTTCTATTTCTCAATGTATTTTACAGCAAAGGGTAGCATGGGAAAGTCATCCATCTTTCCACCCAGAGAGAATCATTGGGCAGATCAGGCCCCGATAGTACAGGGCTTTAAAGGAGTGATGGGCCGCCAAATATGGTGTTAAGGGAAACATGTGGTGCATTCAAAACTAGCATGGGTTGATTTAGAAAATTCCATTGTGACACATAATCAGGGTCGGTGCTAGCAAGAGTGAAAAGAGAATTAGTAGCTTGAAGGATTTAATTCTCAGGCATGGTGTCACATACAGCAGAAGTGACGGAGGATAGCTGGGCAGCATAGGAGGCCATACCATGAGTAAACTACTACGTGAAGAAGAGATGATCACAGGATGGGCAAGGAGATCTTTGTATATTTTGCATCTTCTGGTTATTTATTTAGTGTATTGTAACGTGCCTCCTTTCCTGAGGCATTTAATTCTATAGTATTTTGGGCCATAGAGCCATTTATGACTGAGACAACTAGTTGAATTGACAGCTGAGTCTAGACTAGAGATATTTTGTTGTAATGAATGTTCTTGCTCCCCCCTGTAGATAAATAGTGGAAATCAAGACTTAGAAAAGGTTCATAAATTCTATAGAAAAAATTGTGTGCTATTTTCATACTGTATCTCTTTGTTACACAGATTTTTCAAAATATCAAGGGAATGGTGGTGATTCCCTCATCAAGAATTATAGTATGTTTTCCCTCTGTTGAAACCCATTTTTTTGTTCATATTTCTTCTCTGTATTCATGCAATTATAACTGTTATAAATATTTCAAGCTTCCTCATATATTTATTTGTATTGATATGTGAATGCAAGTGCCTATAATTATATCCAAAATTGACTTGTCTCAATATTGTTAATGCATATACCTGTGTGGATTATTGAAATCATATATTTAAATCTGAAACACGTGAATCATAGCATTCAACCCCTCCTTCATCCATTATTTATGCTTGTAACTCAAATAAGTATAGAAATCCTTAATGCCTCAAGTTCTATGTGTTAAGTGTAGAAGTCTTGAAGCCTTATGCTCTATGTGATGAGTTTCTCCTTCTCTTTGTCCTCTCTCATTTGCTCTGCAAAATATTATTAAGCTGTAAGCCCTTGGACTACTTGGCCTCCACTATTTTTATGCATATTTGTGAGGCCTGAACCTGTGACGAAGTACCAAAAAGTCATGTCTTATTTCTTTGGATAAATGAACCAACCCATTTCCTATATATATATATATATATAGAGCGAGAGAGAGAGAGAGAGAGAGAGAGAGAACATAAGTGATGTCTCTAGTTTCTTGTAAATCATTTGAGACACACCAATCTAGATATGCCCAGACACTGGTCTTGTAAGCAATCCAAGGCTCTCTCTAGGAGTGACAACATCTTTTAGTGCCATTGCCAGGGAGCGTATTGAAGGATTTCCCCCTCGGGATACAAAAAGTTAAGCACTCTTTGTGTATGTGAGTGAAGTATGTTCTGATTGCATTCAAATCACCTTGGCAACTCCACAACCCCCAATTATCAATTATCAACCTATCTTTTAAAAGGCCTCATACTTGGTCAGATACATCTCAGTAGAAAGCCCCATTTGTACTTGACCCAGAAAAGTTGATTTTCAAGAAAGTCTGGAAAGAGAAAACTCCCCTTGCCTATGCTACCATCTCACTAGCCTTTTAAGCTTCCTCATCTAGCTCTTAACTCGCTGTTACTCACTACTCAGGATTTGTTCCTAAGGCCCTGACATACCCTGCATCCAGTCTAGTCACTCCTACCATTGTGTTTTTGGGCCAAGTTCCTCAGTTAAGTCTCAATCTCCCTCCATTAATCCAAAGGGCTTTTCTATGTTTTTCACTAAATAAATATGCACATGTTAATTTACCTCAGCCTTTGAGTGCAATTCCCCAAGACTACCTAAAGAATATGCCTAGGTTCAATGGGGAAGATGATAACATGACACATATTCACATTCAAACCTTCGGTTCTTTTGCTGAGATCCTGAATGTGGAACAATTGGATGTAGTCATGAAAATTTTTGTACAATCCCTTGACGGAGAGGCCAAAAAGTAGTTCAAAACCCAGACCCCATAAAGTGGGGTTACGGGTGCCCTTCAAACCCCCTATTAACTACGTGGAAAGAATATAACACAACCCAACACAGAGCTGAGTAGACTTCCTTCATCCTTAGAATTTCTCAGTAGCTTCTGCTAGCCTGACCTAAACTATGTATTTCTCAAGATCAGTCATCAAGCCTCCTCCTTGCCTACTGGAATCCCATAATGGGTGGAGAACCTCACCTTCCTTGCCTCCCAAAACTGCACAAAAGTGCCCCCCAGTGTCCTCCCTCAGCCAGGACTCACTGATCTCAAAAACCTATGCAAATCTGTCCTCCAAGCCCCTTCACTGCTCAATCCTACCTTGCCTCTGAAAAATGTGCAGACTTACCTCCCGGGGCCCCATCTTGCAATAGCCAATGATGGTATAAAATTCTCAATCCTATCTCCTAGTGGCCTCTCCGCAATTTTTCCTGGCAGTGAAGACTGTTCTTAGGAGTTCCTTAGCCAAGCCTGAGCTACTCTCTACGCAGCCTCAGTGACCAGTCTCCCTCCCTTTCAAATGGAACTGCGCAGTGCATAGTTACTGGGCCTTGTTTCCCAACATGTCACCTGTCCCTAGCTCAGTTCATGGATAACAATGCATCATCTTAGACTAGGGATTGTTTGGATTTGATGTCGTCCCATCATGAGTGAAAATTATCAAGTACAAGCGAAGGGAACAAATGCATGCAACTACCTTGCAAGACCAAAGATCATTGAAGATCCCGCATCATCAAGCTATGTGGAGGAGAAGAGAAAGTGCATTGAAGAACACATATATCACTCAATAGAAACAACGGTTTGACATTGGCACCTCAACAAGCTAGTCCATGTCAGCAGTGTCATGTCAATTCATGTCATGATTTTTTAAAGGTGTTATAGATCTGATATGAAAATATATGAGAATACAAATATACCCAGAAATAATAAGATTGAAATAGATAGAAATGCTTCTTTATTGATCAAACCCTTAAGGTAGGGCAACACCATACATTCACTCCTTAAGGAAGGAGAATGCTCCACAAGCCATATGCCTGTTCATACAATAATCCTTGACATCTCTCAATGGGGAGTCTCTAGCCTCTATATAGGCCTCATACATACAATACCGTGGGTCATTACCATGGTTCCCTCAATACTATCTATCTAATACCATGGGCTTATTACATTATTACTAACTACTTGTGGTCCCTTACATGATACAGGTTAACCACCTTATTTATTACTATGGCACATCCCATTATTACATTATTCCCTTGGGTACCTCCCTCTATACCCCATATTATCCCCCCTAGGTATACTACAAAAGGCCACATCACTACTATGAGCCATGTCCATTGTTAATCGAATGTAATGTAAAGTGGAAGTCCAATGGACACACATGAATATGAAGAGTCATGTCAGTTGAAAATTCATAGGAAGTTGAACAATCATGAGGGTAGTCAAAGAGTCACAAGGGTTAAGCATCACCACTTGGTTATATATACCCCCTCATTGTATGAGCACAAGACTATTCAGATTGGCTCCTCCCACAAACCATAGAGAGTTTTAGTTAGTTTCTTTGAGGAGCAAGGAGTAGCTCCAGTGTACCACCACTGGGGCTAGTGATGTATGATGTAAATATGTGTCTTGGATGTTGGGTTGTGTTATATTATTTCCATGACTAACCTACGTAGTCAACGGGGGGTTAGAGGGGGGGCAGAGCCCCCCCTTCGTTGCGCCGATTGCACAGCGGGGGGGTCACAAGGGGGTTTGAGGGGGGTGGGTATTTTTGGACCCTATATTAGGCTGGGCGAACCTACCTACGGTTTTCGGTCCATGGTTTTGGACACGATGGTTTTCGGTCCATGGTATTGGATGCTTCGACATGTATAAATATGTATTGTAACATTGAAAGGAATATAATGAAAAATCAAGTTGGTAGTCCTAGTTTTGGGATCCAAGGGAAATCTTTGTGTATATGTGTTTTATTTGTTATGCTCTCGCATTGTTTATTTTTTATGTTTTAGAATTCATATGCAAGTAATTACTGTGTGGGGTTAAAACCTACATTGGAACTTTTGCTTAATATGGAAGCCTGTTCAGGCCAGCACGTTTTCATGAATGTTTTGTGGATGTTATTAAGACTATTCTTTCAACATTTGTAATTCATGTTTGTTTCAAATGTACTAAGTCAGTTGAACAATTTTTTTAACATTTACCTTTTTGTGAATGTGTTGTATTGGTTATTGTTGTTGTCTCATCCTTGTGGACTACTCCGTAGGATAATAGACAGACCTTTCTCTCTCATTAGTTATAATGACCGTCACATCTGTTGTGGGCTGTTCCATTGGATGGTGGATGGGTCTTTCCTTGTACTTTGGTTTTAAAGACTTTTGCATCTGCTGTGGACTATTCCACTGGATTTTGGACAAACCTTCCTGATTCGTGTGTCTCTCTTGGGTGGTACTATTACCTCTCACTTAAAGGCTCACTTTTCTCCCCCCCCCCCCTTTTGTAGTAAGAGAACCTTGACACAATTACGTTGCACACTCACCAGGCACACTTACCTTATTGTTCAAAGATACCATTGCATCACTCTCCTGTGCTAACAGTTAGAGTTAAGACAAATCTTTAAGTATATGGAAATTGGGCCTTTACACCAGATGGGACTCCTACACCAAACAATACGAGGTCTAGTTGGGAATTCATATTAGGGAGATCCCCTTGGTTGATGGATTTCCAACATTGTCAACAAAATGGTTCTAGAAGGAGGGTAAGACGACAACCTGTACCCATATCGTCCAATTTGAATCTCTTATTTTCAAATGGCTCTTCCCAAAATCATAATCCCATGATGTTTTTACAAAGAGCTTAATTGGACCATCCATGCGGAAGTTATACATGACCTGTCTGAACTTAAGTTCGACGGTGAGGATGAATCAACTTTTCATGAACATCTATTTCATGTTATCCATCTCTGTCTTTGTCACATAGTAGGTTATGAATATTTCATGGCTAGATTACCCACCCTCACATTCGAAGGTCATGTTAAACAATGGTGTGATATATTACCCATTGCTTCTATCCGTTCATTTGGTTAGCTTGGCAGGATGCTGTATAAAGCTTTCAATAAGTATAGCCACCAAGATTTTTGTGAAATAATCCATCATTTAAGAATAAATCCCGTTGAATCAGATGCAAATTTTGTTGATCGATTCCTTCACCTCTGTTGTGAAATTACTAAAAATGATTTGAACTCACATTTCTTGAGACAAGAGTTTGAATGCTTGGTTCATGTCTAATATACAGTGAGCCTGAACATCTTATTTTTCCCTCTTCCCCAACTCTTGCAGATCACAAGACACCTCAAATTGCAGAGGAGGAGCCTACCAACCCTTTTGTTCCTTGTCCTCCTCCTTTTTTGGTCCCGATGTGGGTGCCTCCTTGTGGTGATTGTAAAACTGGGAAATATACAAATCTAATATCCAACCCATCTTCTCATTCTTCTCCCACTTCAATGGAGGAAATTCCAGAATGGCCTTAAGCCTACCATGAAGACTCACTTCTCCATTCTACAAGAGGACATCATTGTTCATAACTCTAATCTCAAGACTAATCTAGATTTATGTTATCCTCTATCTTCTTCACATCCTGACTCTTTGTACCATGACTTGCTTAATCAATCTTCTTCACCAATCAATTCTTCACATTCTTTTGATTCTCAAGCTGCTAGCTAAAATTGCGATCAGGTGCAAGGTAGTCACATTACGTAGGTAAAAGAACAGAGAGGCGTGGACACTATCAATTTCCTCGCTCTAATTCGAAATTATCCCTGTCAAAACAATGAGCTTCCATTCTTGAACGATTCTCAATCTACTAATCTCGGTGGAACATCCTGTACAATAAATTATTTAAATCAACCCCCAGCCTTGGGAAGTAATCATTGCAATGCTTCTATATGTCGTGACTTATGCCCAAGCACATCCAAAGATCTTTTTGTTTCTCATGAAGATTCTAATTTAGATCTAGAATATGCTTCAGTCAAAGAAGATTCTCATATCGAAACTTCCCCTACACCTCACTATCCCTTGTGTCCTACCATTCACAACATATCCACTTGTGATAAAGATACTCCATGTTCTTTTGTTTCTTCCTCCAATTGGTTATCTCCTCAATTGACATAAGGTAGTGAGGATGTCCAAGATGAAGTTAAAAACAATCAAATCGCAGAGAAATCTTCCCACCCCTCATCAACTCTCCCTTTGCATGAAGACAACTCTTCAAATCAACTTGCTTATGAGATATCACCAATGCATTTATCTTTGAATGTACTACCAGAAGAGCCTCTTCAATTGAGTAATTCGATTGCTGTTGAAGCTGAAAAATTTGGTGAAACCTGTGACAAAGATGGCTTCCATCTGGAGAGAAATTTTGAAATTAGCAACAACAACCACCCTCAAACCATGCATGATCTGGTCCAAGCTTCAAAATGTGTTAGTAAAATATTGGAAAGTTTCGGGGCCTATCAGGGAGTCGAGGCACTTCAACTTCCATTGATGGTTATGTCAGGATCTCACCACTCTGGTAAACCCCCCAAACAAAATTAGATCTATTTTCTCACACACAATTCATCCATCTGCATGGTTTCACTTGATGTGAATTCCTGTGTAAAAAATGTTTGGTATTCTAGGTGTGACCTCTCAGATTTCCAAGATTTTTCCTATCACTGAATTCATGAATCTGTTGTAGTCCACGCGTCTTCATGCAAATATCTCTCATAAAACTTAGGTTGGGAATGTGAAACTCTCATGAAGTCATGGAATTGTGAAGTTAGTCATCTCAAAGAATATATTTGCCCACAAGAATCATACTTATCGAATTTCTCTCTTAATTGTCAACTCCTCGGTCTTCTTGTGAATCTTACATTGCAAATTTGTCCTCTCATCACACCCGAAATCCTCTTGAGCAAAAATCAATGCACAAGTTGTCACACGAATCGAGTTCTTCTCCATTCACCATGCATCAACTAGTTTCATGCATTCCTGATGCTAGAATCCTTTTTGAATTATTTCGATGACTACAATGCTTGCATAGTTGGTCACTAGTTGTAGGAAGGTGTTTTGTCATATCTAGCTCGCAAGGAACTTGATTTGATTGTTTAGAGCATTCGTAAGATTGTTCAAATTGATTTTTCTTCGCTTATTGCAAACTGGAAATCTGATGCTTCAATTAGCTCACCTGATCATTTCTCTATCTTGGGCGACTATCATTCAACTTATCATTTTCCCATAAGCACATCCAATGACAATTGTTTCACACCCTTTGGTCTTCAAGGTTCAACATCTCTCTATTCATATTTTTGTTAAGCAAGTGAGATGATTTAGCCTTCTTTGATGGTTATGGCAGGTCCTCACTATCTTCGCATGACTGCCGAGAATGAACAGATCTATTTTCCTTCACAATATTCCCATCGTGATCTTGCTTCTTGAATCAAAAAATCATGTTTTCAAAGAGCATGAGGCTCTCAAGAAAACCATCATGAATTTTATGATCCAATCGTTGAATGGCTAGAACAATCTTACTTAGAAAGCTATGTTGTAGGAAGCAAGTTTCAATTCTTCCTCGCGCTTGCTGAGAATCTCGGCGCAAATGAGTACACATCCGCAGGAGGCTTTCGAGGTTTGTTGAAAAGTGGTATGCATCAATAAGGTAAGCATGTAAATTGCATGAAAGTAGTGGTTGTGATACACCTTTCTGCCCACAGGAAAGACCTTCCTTCTCTTGTGCAAGTCTTCCAAGTTTTTATATCTTATGTTGCACATCACTTTTTATTTGTTTTAATTGTTCATATCTTTGTGGATGCAGGTCGAGAACGACTATGGTGGCTTCACTAGAAATTTCATTATACATAACCCCAACCTTCTAGCTATTAGGTTAGGAGTAGGATTAGCTGCATCATTAGCTTTCCCTTTCCTACATTCATTCTGCACTCATTTTTTGTAGTCCATCCTTATTTCCTTTTCTTATTCTACATCGTGTTTTTTTAGCCTTTTGTTCTCATGTATTTTGATTTTGTCTCCTGGTTCTGTGTCTTCTTTCTTTTTTCTTTGTTTTCTTCCTTGTCGAGTTTTCCTTTAGTTTCCATTACGCAAATAAGTGTTGTGCTTGGACCTATTGTGGCTTCCAAGTGTGTATGTGGGTGAAGTTCAAAGGGCCTGATGACACTTCAACATTTGGCTAACCTTGTATCTGGATTCCTTGTAATTGGTTGTATCTTTTGGCCGATGAAGTTCTGACGGAAAATACGATTCATCCGTAAGGAGAGATTTTGTCAAACCATGGACCTGTGTCCAGTTTGGGAACCTCATGCCAATGCTCATTGTTTTTAATTTGACGTTTTCAAGCTTATCCAACTAGTAGAATTGGAGAAGGTGAAAATTTAAACAAGAAAACTTAAATCAGAGGTCTTTATATGCCTCTTTAACAGAGAAACCTCTCATGATCTCAATAAGTCGGGATCCCTCTTTTGACCCAAAATAAATAAGTGTTGATGCACAATTATCTTTTAAAAATAATAAATGCAAAAGAAGAGAAAGGCTTCCTACGCAGAGAGGTGAAACATGCAACTCCACCGGGGTACTCTCCAAGCTCGATGGCAGTGGAGAAATGCTTTTGTTCCTGTGTGACTCCACTGGGGTACTGTCTAGGCTTGCTAGCAGCGGATAAACACCAGAGATGAAAAACCATACTCTAAAAAGCTTAATATTGCGAGCTAAACTACCCTTCCTAATTAGAAACATTGTGATCTCGGTGAATATTATGTTGTGTTCAAATGAGAAGGTACAAAGGGGACCATGTCTACCCATGGGGTAAGTGGGGAAGCCAAAGTAATCTGCACGATGAATCAATACTCCCTGAAGAACCAAGGCCCTACACTAAAATGAACCAAGACAAAGAAGCTTGTATTCAACCAGTGTGTCACCAAGTGTTGTAGCAACTGTAACACCCTACAAAATTTTGGCCTACTATTAAATTTCAGAGCCTACTGTGGATCTTGTGATCAATCGTTCTTTAGTCACTTATTGGTAAGATGATGATCTCAATCTCTCCTCTTCGATATTAATATTCGTTCACAATTTTATCTTTATATAATATGTTTCATATTTGGGCATGAGGATTATCACTTTTCATGCAAAGGGAAAATTGTTTTGCTTCAAGGGGAAATATTTGTGAGAATGGGTTGTCCTCACCACATAGACATGTTTCACACTCATTTCACACACTCTTTCACAAGTGTCGCCTTTATGCTATCAAAGTCTATCATTGGATCCACACTTTTTGTAAGTTGCCGCAAAGGTTGTTGCATTAAGCGAAGTATGTTTTTATATGTTCTAGATGGTTTATGTTGTGTCACTAAGTGTTTAAGTGTGTGATCATAGTCAAGTTCTATCATTGTTCACATCAGTTCCACAGATCCCACACTTAACCAAATTCTAGAGTTTCCCTAGCAACCTAGCCTCATCCATCTTTCCCGAACTACGCACTTCACATCTGCAACCCTCAAACTTTTTCCCTTGCTCGATGGAACTGTGCAATGCACATAAAGCACAACCTCCCTTGGAATCTAAAACTACGAAGTGGTTTCCTCTAGTGTCCTTCCCTCAGCCAGAACCCACTGTTGGGCCACCAATTTGACATTATTAATATCACTTTTTAACGTCTATTTCATCCATTTCTACCATTCTTTATCACGTCATTTATCATAATTTATCATATAATTCCATTTTATAGTTATTTATGCTCTTATGGATAAATACTATTTTTCTCCTTTATTTTTAATAAATTGATGATTATTATGCATGATTTTACCAATGATGGTTTATTAATGGATTTGTTGTAACATCACTCATGATTTTAGCCTCCAATATCTTTTCCAGTTTGCAAATTTGATCTCCAGCTCATAATTAAATATTACAACTTAGAAATTTGTTGGAATAAGAAGTGATAGTTTTTCATTGGACGTTTTGGGCAAATGAAGGAGAATCTAGAAAATTTGAAACATGGGTTTTGTCCAGAACGGACCGAATTAGTTTTGTGAGAAGCAGTTTTCCAAAATTCGGTATGTATTAAGAGAAACGGAAGGTTATTCCAAGATTATTTTCTCATATTTGTAGTTGCGACCGTTTTCCAAATTCTTCCAATTGCAGTACCAAATTTGATTTGTTGATGCTGAATGTTGATGGAAAGATCTTTCAGATATGATCTTGCTGATAAAGTTGTTTTGTACAATCCAAATTTGTAATGGAAATTATTTTGTAATCAACTTTGTTGTAACTTCCCTTTGCTCTCTATGTATTTAAATGAAAACAAAGATCAAAGAGAAAAAGATAATTGAGGATAATGAGGGGAATAATAAGGGAATAGTGGGATGAATAATTAGGAGATAGGAGATGGATAATTGTTAGATAGGGTGTAGAAGAAGAGATAAGAGATGAGAAATGGGAGATGAACAATTGTTGAATTTGAGGCAAAAATAAGAGCTTGATTATGCTGCAATTATTTCTCTCATATGTTTTAATGAAGGGAGTTATCCATTGAGTTTTATATATGTTATTTGTAATCTGATCTGAATTATTTCTCAAGGCGGAATTGTGTCTTGGGTAGTTGGGCCCACTACCTTGGATGAGGTATTGCCTTGAACATCTACAGTAGTTTAGTTATGTATTTGTTTATTTGAATTTCAATTGTCATTCCTTAAAGTAGATTTCCTTTCTTTCAACTAATTTGTTGTTTGCTGCATTTTCCAAATTTGTTATTTCATCCAATTTCTACATTTCATTTAATTTACTACTCTAGATTAGCATTTGAATTATGTTGGGTGCAATATATTAAATTTCCAATTCAGCAGCGCGTGGTTTAATTTAGCAATGATTCAAGTTGTGTGATTAGTATAATTGTTTTTCCTGACATTTACTTTCTTCTTTTTAATTTTAGTTTTATTATTCAAGTCTTACATTTTATTTCTTCTTGAATGAGATTGATAGTATAGAACAAAATCATATAGAACTAGTGTTAGTTGTTGGTACTGTTATGCAGATATTTGGTCGATTACTTTGAAATAAAAAGAGAGTCCTCTGGTTGATAATTAATGTCTAGGTGATTAGTTGTTTTATTTATTTATTAAGCAATTAATTTTAGCCAACATTTTGGCGTTGTTGCGGAGGAGACAGTCAAGTTTCACTACCACACTAATATCTGGTTGTAGATGCATACCTGACATCATGAGAGCTAGATATTGAGGACATAAGATAAGAACCTACATGTGCATCCTGGGGAACTAGTGATGGTTCTACCCTCAGTAGTTAGGCTTAGGTCATATACCATACACTGATAGAAGTAGAAACTTTAGAGGAAGAATTTTGAAAGAAAAATCTCATAATTCCACTCAAGTGGTGATGTAAGCACCACCCATTCCACTAACCAATTGACAGGAACATTTGAAGGAGGAGCCTCAAAGAAACACACAAAGAACATCTTCTATTATGGTAAGAAATGGCTCACATTTCTACTTTTGAATTCCCTATCAGAGATCTAGGAGTGACACAAATGCACATCATTCCCCCATCTACTTTACCAAATTTTCATGGTTTGGAAAATGAAGATCCAGATACATTCTTATTTGAGTTTGAAACACTTTTATAGGATATGATTATTGTACTAATGATCAAAGGTTGAAAGTGTTTCCTCTTACTCTAAAAGGAGCAGCTCTCCGATGGTTCATGAGTCTTGGTGGGAACTGCATCCAAACATGGGAGAACATGAAGAATGTATTCTTGAAGAAGTGCCAAGAATATTGCAAGACTAGTGAAGATATTTTCAGTACGATATAAGGGAAAGATGAAAACTTGGAGGATTACTAGACCAATTTAAATTCAACTTTCAAAAATCAAAGCATAAGCATTTGAAAAATAGATCTTGAAAACACTCCTTCTTAAAGGAATGAAAGATGAATTTTTAGAACTCTTAAATCTGAGCGGAAAAGGTGATGTTTTTCAGTTATCATATGATGATGTTTGTGAATTATGCATAATGTATTCAAGAGGAATCTCCAAGGCTGGTAAGAATTCTAGAGAAGCTTCTTCTTTATTTTCCAAATCTACTACAAGAACAGGAGACATAAGAGTTGAAATCAATGTTATATTCGAAAATTTTAAATATGATTTATTAGCTCTCTAAATTCACAATTGCATGTTTTCCAGGCTGAGAAAAATCAGGCAGAATTTGATGAAGTGTTTTCCCTCATTACTGAAAGGAGCGTCCCATAGATAGTCAGTCTTCCTTATCTAGGATGGAAGTAGCATATCAAAGAGCTGGGGAAGTTGAAACAAGGTCAAAACCATGGAAACTGTGGCCTATATGTATGGTTCAAAACACTTCCTCTCCATTTTATTACTTGCATAATCCATTATGGAATACTCCCGTGTTAAGGCAACCATGTCAATCTAAATATAACCCTCACCAATCTTGTCTACAAGTTTGGCATGGTTCATCTTATGATTACATGGATACTCTCCCATATATTGTAGCACAAACACATCATCCATATTCTTTTTTAGCTTTTCAACAACATCTTCCTTTTCTATTAAAACCATCCACACAACCCAATCAACTACATCATCAAAATGCTCCATGCCCTACACAATTTCCTGTTCAACTCATTCCACACCCTCACCATAATAAACTAGTACAACATGCTTATAATGTTGAACTGAAAAATTTACCTACCCTTCCCACCCATTCTATCTCACATGCACCATTGCAGAAAACTTATATTGAAATTGGGAATGTTTCAAATCCAAAAATCGTAGAAGTTATGGAAGAAAATGAGGTTTCTTCTAGTCTGCATCAACAAGACGTTTTAAAAACTCAAGAACTTCATGATATGATGACTATGGAAAATCAAGAAAGTAAAGTATATATTGAAGATTGGTTTCACTCCATCATTTGTTTGCAGCATAACTCCATACATCAACAATTTTTTACACCATCTTTTCAAGGGAAGTTGGCTTCTCATACCCTACTATTTAATAACATGCATTTTTCAAATTTGGGTATGTACATACTTGAGACCTTATTTCGAAAATGGATCCACTGGAAGTACTCTTATATGTAAACATATTTATTTTTCAAAGCATAGTAGGTTAGTGTAGAAAATAAAATAAATAAGGACATAAAAAAATACATTTTTTTATTATTATGTAAAAATAGTTGTTTTTGTTGCAACACGCTATGGAAATCAACATCGGTGATAAATATTTTAATTTATTTGTGTATGTAGATGTATTATATTGAAAATAACATTTCTACAAACACTCATATTCATTTTTATCACCAATTTGGAAAAATTGTTTGAATATCATATTTTTTTGGCTTGCAGGCTTGATGAAAGGTTTGAAAACACAGTCGGGACAGTCATGTTTTGAGGGACCAAAAGGGAATCCTATTTCTATATCTATTTATATCCTAAGTATCCCTTGATGTCTACTTTCCAATCCAATTTGAATCACTCGATTGGGATTTGAAACGAAAAAGTTATAACCAAAACATTGACAGGGTGTCTAGTAGGCAGTTCAGGAACAGAGTTGGGACAATCAGTTTTTGGAGGCCTAAATGACTAGATTTTTAAAATATATTTTTGTGGTATATTTCCCTATTAATCTAGTTTACAAGGCAATTTGAATCACTAAATTTTTATATCGTATGAGAAAGTTATGACACAAATACTGACTGTCTATCGGAAATCTGCACTTTAACAACTCTGTTTTTCCATTTGTTCACTTGCACATTTGACCCATCAATTCTTCTTATCTTCAAAACCTGTTTCTATTAGAGATACATAAATGAATATAATTTCATTTCCAATTTGAATCATCTCAATCTGTCATCAAATAAAAAATTTATGCTTAAAATATCCAATGTTGGTCTAAGTTGGGAAATAAAAAATGACTTTGTTATGCAGGTTTTTCTAAGTAAAATTGACATATCATATCATGTAATTTTCAAAACCTATTTCTATTGGTGATATAACTTTTAAGTATCTCTCATTTGGCTTTGGAATCACTCAAGTCGAATGAAAAACAAAGGAGTTATGATTAAAACACTGCTGGTTAGTATGGTCGACCATTGCTCTCCCGCATGTGACAAATAAATTTTTCTTTGTTTATATTTCTATGGATTTGTTTTATATAGTAGCTACTTGTTATTTTTTCATATGTATTAGATTATGAGAGCCCGATCACCTCTCTTCTTTCACGATTTCATGTTTTATTGTAGGTAGACACTCATTTTTTGCAAGTTCCAAGAGAATAAAAGAAGTCAATTTATGAATGAGCAATTTTTGAAAGAAACATTAATGAAACAAGGGCATTTCATCCAATTCATTATCGAACGGATTCATAACAGAAGAAATGGAGAATTGATTTCCATTTGAAGATTCATGTCACTGTTGCCAAAATATTTTTCCAATAGATCATTTTTTCCATTGAGAGATTGATGTTCCCTTAGGAAACAACATCATAGCTATTGTAACTTAATTAATTAATTTATTTACTATTTTTAAATAAAGTGTTGTTTCTTTTCTGATTTCTCTTATGTTTTTGTGTTTTAGGTGTTGCTTCCTTCAAAGTTGTAGTTTCCACTTCGTTGGCGATTGAACAATTGTTGTTGTATTGAGGCTTCTGTGATCCATATCAAGTTTATGAGAGATTATTCGGCGTAAATCACATGATATTTCATTTGTCGACGCGTTTCGAACCAACCAGTGTGGTTCATCGTCAAGACAAGTTGAATGAATAGATCAGGCAAAGCAAGTTAAATAGATAGAGAAGAACTCCAACGGCTATATTTTGACAACAGCTAGATTTGACCAGTTAGTAATCTAGCCGTTGGAGGTTTTCTCTATCTATTTAACTTGCTTTGCCTGATCTGTTCATTCAAATTGTCCTGACGATGAACCGCACTGGTTGGTTCGAAACACGTTGACAAATGAAATATCATGTGATGAACAATTGTTGTTCGCTAGAACGAACAAATATGATTTGTCTTTGAGTGTCTTTAATAAGTGTTATTCAATCGATTGAATGATTATTGTTCAATTAATTGAACAATGCTTATTTTTGTATGCATGTTGCTGTTCAATCAATTGAACAACACTTATTTTTGTGTGCGTGTTGTTGTTCAATCAATTGAACAACACTTATTTTTGTGTATGTGTTGTTGTTCAATCGACTGAACGAATTCTGTTTAATCAATTGAACAACACTTTTTGAGTTTTGCTATTCAATCAATTGAACGATTGCTATTCAATCAATCAAACATCACCTTATGTGTTTTGTTGCTCAATCGATTGAACGATTGTTGTTCAATCAATTAAGAAACACTTTGTGTTTTTTCGATTTTATTGTTCAATCGATTGAATGGTTTCTGTTCAATCGATTGAATGGTTTATGTTCAATCAATTGAACATCACTTTTTGTGTCTTTTCGATTTTTCTGTTCAATCGATTGAATGATTGTTATTCAATCAATTGAACAACACTTTTTGCATTTTTTCAATTTTGTTGTTCAATCGATTGAACGATTGCTGTTCAGGCAATTGAATAACACTTTTTATGTTTTTTCGATTTTGCTCTTCAATTAATTGAACGGTTATTGTTCAATCAATTGAACAACACTTTTGCATGTTTTTCTTTTCGATTTTGTTGTTCAAACGATTGAACGATTGTTGTTCAATCGATTGAACAAAACATTTGTGTTTTTTTATTTTTACAGTTCAAGCATTTGAACGATTGTTTTTCAATCGATTGAACAACACTTTTGTGTTTTTGACTTTTGTTGTTCAAACGATTGAACGATTGTTGTTCAATTGATTGAACAACACTTTTGCATTTTTGACTTTTGCTGTTCAAACGATTGAACGATTGTTGTTCAATCGATTGAACAACACTTTTGTGTGTTTTTCTTTTCAATTTTGCTATTCAAACAATTGAACGATTGTTGTTCAATCGAATGAACAATATTTTTGCGTTTTTTCATTTTTGTTGTTCAAACAATTGAACGATTGTTGTTCAATCGATTGAACAACACTTTTGCGTTTTTGACTTTTGTTGTTCAAATGATTAAATGATTTCTATTTAATCGATTGAACAACACTTTTGCGTTTTTGACTTTTGTTGTTCAAATGATTGAATGATTGTTGTTCAATCGATTGAATAACACTTTTGTGTTTTTGACTTTTGTTGTTCAAATGATTGAACAATTGTTCAATCGATTGAAAAACACTTTTGCATATTTTTCTTTTCGATTTTGCTATTCAATCGATTGAACGAAACTTTTGTGTATTTTTCTTTTCGATTTTGCTATTCAATCGATTGAATAAAACTTTTTGTGTTTTTATAGGAATAACTGTGATTTCTATTTACTATTTCATCGCCACTCATTTTGCCATTTTTCTTTTTCTTTTATGTTTTGAATAAAAAACCATCTTGTTGGATTTGTGCCTAATATAAAGAAAAATAATGATATTAATACCATTATGACTTATAAAACCTTTTGATGGTCATCTTTATTCCGAAGCTGACATGGTGCACCTATATAATGACTGGTTGGATATATTCTTGTTGGACACATCATAAAATGATTTATTATTCTAATACCATGCTAGTTTATCTTTTACACTTTCAAATGGATAAATCCCTTTGATATGATGATATGGGGGGAAAAGCATAACTTTCATTGGCATTTTTTTTTACTTCTTACGCCATCCCTGACTCTTAAGGAGTAAATGAGCTTCCCTCTCTTTACAATAAAAGCATTAAAATATAAAAATATGAAAATGTAACAAGCATTGTCTTAAAGAGGATATGGGGTCTCATCACGAGCCAGCCTACCATGATCATAAGGGTGTAATAGGTGAAATTCTATTATGGCCACCACACCAAGGTAATGACCTTCTTGATAGTTAAAACTGTCAGAAGGACAGGGGGTCTCATCACGAGCCAGCCTGATCACTTTGTTATATCTTGGTGAATGGCACTATGATTATCTGGTTACCATGCCAGAATAATGGTCTCTTTATAGCAATAAAAAACAGAAAACCATCTAAATACTAAATGGAGGACTTTGGCTCATTTTTAGGGTTAGAAAGAAACCCTGTTGAGGCTATGAATGTCTACTGGCAGTAGTAGCTCTGCTTGTGGTATTGAAGTATTATGTTACACTGTCAAATACTCTTTATCCTATTACCACCTATGGATTTGTTTCTAAAGGAAAATTTTCTATTTTAACAACATTTCTAATAGCCAACATGCATGGTAACCTATATCTTATATACATTATATCATTACTGTCAAATCACTTTACCAACAGTCATTAAAATTTATCGCCAATCATGTGTTTATCACCTTTCCACCTAAGGTAAATATCTATTTACATCATGGTATAAATATCTGTTTTATTTTAAGGCCATTTCAAATATTTTAATGTGTAATGCTTTGATTTCCTTTGTCATATTTTATGCCGCTTTGATTGATTGCCTGGCTGCATTTATGAATCCTCAACATCCTTTCCCTTTTTCCTATGCTTTATGGTCATGGACGCCCTTTTCTAATTGGAGGGGGAAAGATATGCATTATGGGATAGCATATGTAATAATTACTGAACTCCGCCATAACTTGTTGATTTAACAAAATATTATTATTTCATTTATACAAAAGTTTTTTCTGATTGAAATATTTGCATGCGGCTTATCTGTTGCTGTTCAAAACAAAAATTTTGGATTCAAGAAAAATGCACGCAGAGTAGTGAATTGTTTACAGGAGAACAACAAGTATGGGGGGTAACTCTATTCGCAACAAGCCCACACTATTGCAACTAACAAAAGAGGCTCGAGCAACTCGTGAATGTGAACAATTGTTCAAACAAGATGTGCTTACATGGCTTCCACCTTTTGCATCACTTTCAACATCAGCTCAGCCTACATCAGCTTCAACAAATGCCAGTCCATACATGTCATTCCACATTTTTTCGGAGGTAAAACTTGAGGTAAAATAGCATAAGTTTATGATTTATTAAAAATTTAGGAGAATTTCATGAAAATCCATTGAGCATTATTTATCATCATTCATTCTACATCTTTACCACTTCCCATTTTTCAGAGACATAGAATCTTTCAGTTTGGGGGAGTGTTACTTTTATTCATTTATTTATTATGATCATGCCATCAACCATCGATCTCCTTATTCATTCTCAAAACCTTCCTTATTCCATGTTGTTTTACACCAAGCATATATTTCAACAAGGATTGTAGCAACCACATCAATTTGTTTTCTAGTATTGCATGAGGGCATGCTAATTCTCTAGTTTGGGGGAGGAATTGCTACACATGATTTATATTTTCTACTTTCGTTTTCATTTAAGGCATGCAATTTAATTTTTATACAGTGCAGAAATTCATTTGTGTATATCTTTAAAACTATGAACTGAATTCTTGCGATTTTTGGACAGCAAAGAGGTATCTTTAAAATACACAAACCCAGAAAATTTCAAGTTAAATTAGTTTGTAAATTTTAGAACTAATTTGATTATATCTCATGATCTTTGCATCAAAACGATCTGATTTTTGGATTAGAGAAGCATTAATATAGTAGAAAGCTGCTTGCAAAATTTTAGCAACATCTGGTTTGTAGTTTTTGAGAAAATGGTTAATTAAGTTTGTTGTTACTTATATCATATTTCGTTGCAACTTCATATACATATAGTTGAAAGTCAATGTGAAAGTTGTTATACCTTCATCAACATTGCTAAAATCGAATATTCATTATTTGAAAAAAGAAGTTATTTGTTCCATCAATTTCATGACTTGGGATGAACATTTTTGTATTATAGCTTGGTTAATACAGAGGATTTGGGTTGCATGAGGACACACAACATATTCAGTTTGGAGGTATGTTGGGCCACTAATATGTCATTATTAATATCATTTTTTAACGTCTATTTCATCCATTTCTACCATTATTTATCACACCATTTATCATAATTTATCATATCATTCCATTTTATAATTATTTATGCTCTTATGGATAAATATTGTTTTTCTCCTTTATTTTTAATAAATTGATGATTATTATGCATGATTTGATCAATGATGGTTTATTAATGAATTTGTTGTAACATCACTCATGATTTTAGCCTCCAAGATCTTTTCCAGATTGAAAATTTGATCTCTAGCTCATAATTAAATATTCCAACTTAGAAATTCGCTGGAATAAGAAGTGACAATTTTGCATTGGACGTTTCGGACAAATGATGGAGAATCTAGAAAATCCGAAACATTGGTTTTGTTTAGAACAGATTGAGTTAGTTTTATGAGGACTAGTTTTCCAAAATTCAGTCTGTATTAAGAGAAAGGGAAGGTTCTTCGAAGATGATTTTCTCATATTTATTGTTGTCGCCATTTTCCAAATTCTTCCTATTACATTACCAAGTTCGACTTGTTCCTGCTGAATGTTGATGGGAAGATCTTTCATATATGATATTGTTGATAAATTTGTTTTGTACAATCCAAATTTGTAATGGAAATCAATTTGTAATCAACTTTGTTGTAACTTCCCTTTGCTCTCTGTGTATTTAAATGAAAACATAGATCAAAGAGAAAAATATAATTGAGGATAATAAGAGGAATAATAGGGGAATAATGGGATGGATAATTAGGAGATAGGAGATGGAAAATTGTTAGATAGGATGTAGAAGAAGAGATAAGAGATGAGAGATGGGAGATGAACAATTATTGAATTTGAGGCAAAGTTAAGAGCTTCATTATGCTGTAATTATTTCTCTCATACTTTTAATGAAGAAAGTTATCCATTAAGTTTTACATCTGTTATTTGTAATCTGATCTGAATTATTTCTCAAGGCGGAACTAAGTCTTGGGAAGTTGGGCCCACCACCTTGGATGAGGTGATGCCTTGAACATCTACAGTAGTTTAATTATGTATTTGTTTATTTGAATTTCAATTGTCTTTCCTTAAAGTATATTTCCTTTCTTTTAACTAATTTGTTGTTTGCTGCATTTTCCAGATTTGTTATTTCATCCAATTGCTACATTTCATTTAATTTACTACTCTAGATTAGCATCTAAATTATGTTGGGTGCAATAGATTAAATTTCCAATACAGAAATGCATGGTTTAATTTAGCAATGATTCAAGTTGTGTGATTAGCATAATTATTTTTCTTGTCATTTACTTTCTTCTTTTTAATTTTAGTTTTCTTATTCAAGTCTTACATATTATTTCTTCTTGAATGAGCTTGATAGTATATAACACAATCATATAGAACCAGTGTTAGTTGTTGGTATTGTTATGCATATCTTTGGTCGATTGCCTTGAAATAAAAAGATGCTCCTCAAGTTGATAATTAATGTCTAGGTGATTATTTGTTTTATTTATTTATTAAGTAGTTAGTTTTACCAAACACCCACTCTCTCTAGAAACTATGCAGTTTTGTCCCTCAAGCATCTCAGCTGCCCAATCCACCTTGCATCTTGAAACTACGCATATGTGTCCTCCAAGGGCCATATCCCGCAACAGCCACTTCCCACTTAAACTACACAATATTGTCCTTTAGTGGAAACAAAGAAGGATGACATGGTAGATGACTCTCAAGGAGCTGAGGAGAAAAGATAAGGATACCAAGGAACCCAGGGTATGATAGAAGATCAAGACCACATGAAGACTCCATCTGATGTATAACAGTTTAGAGGGTAGGTATGGAAAAAAAAGTACATCTTTAGAAATATACCTCTCAGTGTAGTATGAAGGATTGCTTATCATTTTCATATCATTATGTCTTCAATGACATGCATGGTTGCAAGCACTGAAAGTCATTCCATGTGTTTCCTCTAAGTGTCTCGCTTCCTTTATCTTGTTGGATCAATTTTTGTCTTTTGGTATGTTTGGTTGTCATGTCATGTTTTCGAGTTTTTCTAATTACCTAGAAGGTTGGTCTTTGTGTATACGAGTTTTCCTAGCCATGCAAACCCCTATCACACTCATACATGAAGTTGTAAGGACTGTCGCACAAGTGTCATCATGGTTCTCCTAAAGTATATCTCAAGTGTCACACTTGTCGCATTTTGTTCTAGATAGTCTCACAAAGGGTAATGTTTTGTGTTGTTATTTCAGTGGTCTATGTTGTTGTGTTGTCAATGTATGCTAAGTGTGTGATCACAATTTTAACTTCCTCATAAGTTCACCTGCCTCCCACACTTAGCCATTTTTCCGAAAATCCTCCCTACCGGGAAACTCACTTTCATCGGACCTTGACTGAATTGTGCACTGCGAAGTCTCAACCCTTAATGATAAAACCCTACTGCCTGGAACTGTGCAGTGTACAATCACTGTCCCCCAGGCAGTTTCACTACACAATTCCAGAACTGAGCAGACTGCCTTCATCCCCAGGAAGTAGCTTCTGCTAGCTTGAATTGAACTGCACATTTCACAAGATCAGTCATCAAGCCTCCTCCATTCCTGTTGGAATCCCATAGTGCACAGAGAACCTGACCTACCTTGCCTCCCAAAACTGTGAAGAAGTGTCCCCTAGTGTCCTCCCTCAACCATGACTCACCGATCTCAAAAAATTGTGCAGATTTGTCCTCCAAGCCCCTCTACTGCCCACTCCTACTTGGCCTCTAAAAAATATGAAGACCTGCCTCTTAGGACCCCATATTAGAGTAGACAATGATGGTCTCAACTCTACAATCCTGTCTCCTAGTGGCCTCTGTGCAATTTTTCCCGGCATTCAAGATTGTGCCTAGGAGTTTCTCAGCCAAGCCTGAGCTACATTCTGCAGAGTCTCAGTGACTAGTCTCCCTCCCTATCAACTTGAACTATGCAATGCGCAATTATAGGGCTCTCTTTCCCAACCTATCACTTGTCCCGGGCTTAGTCCATGGATAAAAATGCATCATATTAGACTAGAGATTTTTTGGATTTGATGTCGTCCTATCATGAGTGAATTGTAGGAATAGGTACACTGTAAGATCATGTCAAGATGATGAAGAAGGAGAAGAAGGAGTGGACATGCTAGAAGAATCACTTACAACCGGATGGACAAATAAGCTTATCAAGTACAAGCAAATGGAACACATGAATGCAACTACCTCCTAAGACAAAATAGCATTGAAGACCCCGCATCATCAATATATGTAGAGGAGAAGAGAAAGCACATCCAAGAACACATCTATCACTCAACAGAAATAACGGCTTGACATTGGTACCTCAGGAAGCTAGTCCACGTCAACAGTGTCATGTCAAGTCGTGTCATGAGTTGTCAAAGGAAAAATCACTACTATGAGCCATTTCCATTGTAGAGCGAATGTAATGTAAAGTGGAAGTCTAATGGACACACATGAATATGAAGAATCATGTCAGCTGAAAAGTCATAGGAAGTTGAACAATCATGAGGGTAATCGACGAGTCATAAGCGTCAAGAATCACCCCTTGGTAATATATACCCCCTCATTGTATGAGCAAAGGAATTTTCACCTTGGCTCCTCCCACAAAGCATAAAGAGTTTCAGTCAGTTCTTTGAGGAGTGAGGAGTGGCTCTAATGTCCCACTATTGGGGCTAGTGATGTATGATGTAAATATGCGTCTTGGAACTTTTGTTTAATATAGAAGCTTGTTCAGGACTATACATTTTCATGCATGTCTTGTGGATGTTTTGTAAGAGTATTTTTTCAAAATTGGTAATTCATGTTTGTTTCACATGTACTAAGACAATTGAACTATTTCGCCTGTTTTACTTATCTTGTTGGGAATGTGTTGTATTGGTTATCATTGTTGTCTCATCCTTGTGGACTTCTCCACAGGATACTAGACATACCTTTCTCGCTCATTAGTTATAACGACCATCACATCCATTGTGGACTATTCCACTGGATGGTGGATGGGTCTTTCCTTGTACTTTGGTTTTAACGACTGCTACATCTGTTGTGGACTATTCTACTGGATAATGGACAAACCTTCCTGGTTCATGTGTGTCTCTTCCTGGGTGGTACTATTACCTCTCACTTAGAGGCTGACAAGTCTATGGTTAGTGGGTTGAAGGGAATCAGATTAAACGTGATTGCGCTCCCTCGGGAGACACTCTATATTTTGCAGGATGGAGTCACTGCAAAACTACGAGTTAGGGAGGGTTGCACGCTCCAAGTAATGAGCGAGAAGCGTATCAACATGGAACAATTGAGCCTGCAACGTGACGAGGTAGTGGCGCAGAATAAACAAATAGTGCAGGTGGTAGAGGAAGCCTGCCAGATGGTCTCAGAGTTGGCCATCCGAGCAAAAGAACTAGTGGAGGTGTGTGTCTGAAAATTAGCACTAGGGGTGCGTGAGGAAAAATAGGAAATGGCCAGGGTTCAGCTGGAGCTGAACGTTCAAATAACAGAACTATAGTTGAAGGTGAAACCTTCAACTCTGCCAGAGGTTAAGGAACAATGTGCCACCACAATTACCATAGCAATGGCGACGGTCAACATTGCAGTGACAGACTTCACAAAGTTGTTCGAGCAGTCGTTTGAGGTCCTCACCACCCTGCAGGAGGACCCAAACATACAACGCCTAGAGACAGAGGTGCGCGAGCTGCAGCAAAGATACGACAAAGTAAAAGGGATCTCACAGACGGTTGCCCTTACATAGAGGCTTGCCAGAATGCAACAGGCTAAAGTGCTCAAGGAGCAGGTGGATGCTACTCAGCATAAGGAAGCAGTTTTGAAGGCGTGCTTACAGTCGTGGATTGATGAGGTGTACACCATTACAACCTCCATTGAAGCAAAGCTCACACAACTACAAGAAACGCAAGAAAGGATTCAGGGCAGCAATTCAGTCACAACGGTCACTGAACAATGCGTCGAGGAAGTATAGCAGGCAGCCACTTAGTGCGCTGCTGAACTTGCAGCGATCCAGTCAGAGTTGGGAGGTCTTCGCTCAAAGATCTCCGCACCAATAGAGTGACTCTAAGGCGAGTCATGATGTTTGTGTTGGGGGTTTGTTGGGCGCGGATCCCCCAAGGGAAGTTTTGGGGCTTATAGCCCATATTTTGGTCAAAGATTGTAATTGTGATGTAAAGACTCCACATTTTGTGGGCACGGAGCACGTAGTTTGTAAAAGAATCAGAGGGTTGTCTACCCTTATTTTTTTTATTTAATGTTGGCTGTAGAGATCTACCCATGGTCCGCTGACCATGGGATTATATAAATAGAGCGAGGCTCTAAGTAGTTAAGAGATCAATTGATAAGAAAATATGAACATATGATGTATGCGAGATAGATCTGTGGAGAAAAGTCTAGTTTTGGGTCGTAGAGTAGGAGAAGGCTCTGCAGCTGAGTGCGCAGAGGCCTAGTAGTTCATAGCTGAGTGCACAAACCCTTGCAGTTGAGTGCACAGGGCAAGTCGATTCTGTAACAGTTGGAAGTATTAATAAAGAGAAGTTTCCTATCATTTATGTGTATTTATTTCCTATTTTATGCATATGTTCTCTTGGGTATGAAATTCACTTCTAATACTTATATGATGCGTGAATGTGTATAATTGTATTGATTAAGTGAATGCAAGATAGAATATATGTTGACGCAAAGTTAACTAAGATTTGTTAAGAAGATAAGTAAGATACGCGATGTAGTTTGGGGAAATAGTGTAGTTTGCTGCCCTAGCAGCACAAAAGCATCTGAGCCCCTGGTTAGGGTTGCCTGAAAGATATTTATAACATATCGCAAAGGTTTTGAAGGTTGGAATAGTGAGCGAAATGACCTGCACAAAGACAAATCTAGTTGGACTAAATCAACATCTCAGGGATCTCAAGGGTGCGAAAACTTGGTTCCAGAATCCCCCCATACTGCTTCGGGTGAGACTTCATTCCACGCTCCACGAGATGATTCTGAAAGGGTCAGTAGAGTAGGGATTTGTTTGGCTAAATAACTCCAAACCTGGGTCAGGCCCCCACAAGCCAACAGAGACTTAGCATGTCCTTTTGGAGATGGAGGAGGAGTAGGTCTATGAGAGGAAGGAGGTGAATAAGGAGGTGAGGATGGAGGTGTAGATGGAGGTAAAAGAGGAGCTGGAGGTGGAGGCTTTCTCCCATAACCACTATTACCTTTTGGTTGATTAGAAATCTCTCCTTGCAACCTCACTATCCTCTCATTGTACAAAAATTTTACCATCTCATTCATATCATAGAAAGCCTCTCTAAAATCTCTTTCATCCTCAGACATCAACTTTGGTCTTTGTCCTTCTTCACGTGCCATGACTTGTGGAGTTTGTGGCCTCCTTGAACCAATTTAAGGGTTTGGTCAAGCTCTCCTCCTCTTTTCAATTTAGACCTTGTAATCATTCAGGAAAACACTTGCAAAATCTATCAAACCTTCACAAAAACCATGCTCTGATACCAAACTAATATTAAATTAAAATTGAAGGTTTCATGTAAAGTTTTGCAAGCTAGTTTATGTCATATAGGCGATGGATTTTGAGTATAAAATCACACAAACCAAGTTAATTTTTGCATATTTTAACAGTTAAAAATGGATAATATGTAGCATCACAACATAACAATTTGATGATAGAGCTCACCCCTCGTGGGCTACGTCTTCAGATCTAGCTTCCAATGGTGGGAATTTATATTATAACATCAACATACAATCCTCAAATTACAAAAATAATACTTCCATTGTGTTTAAAACACCCAAAAACCCCTATGTAGGCTCTTCTTTGGCTCAAAAAGGTTGAAAAATGGCTAAGTTAGGCCTCTTTTTCCATTCTACTTGCTAATTACTCTACAAAATTGATTGCTCTACAAACTGGGCAATGAAATCTCCTTTGGTGGACTAGTAAGGTGATAAACTAGCTTCTCGAAGGTCGTGGGTTCGACCAATGAATCCCATCGTGTTAGGTGCAAATTGTTGAACTGTTAATACAATTTTTAAAAACAAATTGGGTCATGCCCCTTTTCCTCCGCCCTTTGGTTAGTCTCATGGAAACATACATGACCGTGGGGCATGGGACATAGGCCACGTGCCTCCCGGGCCTGCTCTACATCACTCGTCAGTTCATATAACTATGGGTTAGGGCATGGGAAGGCTGCTACACGCTCGCAGACGGTTGCCCTTACACAGAGGCTTGCCAGAATGCAACAGGCTAAAGCGCTCAAGGAGCAAGTGGATGCTACTCAGCATAAGGAAGCAGTTTTGAAGGCGTGCTTACAGTCCTGGATTGATGAGGTGTACACCATTACAACCTCCATTGAAGAAAATCTCACGGAGCTGCAAGAAACTTAGGAAAGGATTCAGGGCAGCGATTTAGCCACAACAATCATTGAACAATGTGTCGAGGAAGTATAGCAGGCAACCACTCAGTGCACTGCCGAACTTGCAATGATCCAGTCAGAGTTGGGAGGTCTTCACGCAAATATCTATGCACCAACAGAGTGACTCTAAGGTGAGTCATGATGTTTGTGTTGGGGGTTTGTTGGCCGTGGATCCCTCAAGGGAAGTTTTGGGGCTTATAGCCCAAATTTTGGTCAAAGATTGTAATTCTGATGTAAAGACTCCACATTTTGTGGGCACGGAGCACGTAGTTTGTAAAAGAGTCATAGGGTTGTATGCCCTTATTTTTGTTATTGTAATGTTGGCTGTAGAGATCTACCCATGGTCCGCGGACCATGGGATTGTATAAATAGAGTGAGGCTCTAAGTAGTTAAGAGATCAATTGATAAGAAAAGATGAACATATGATGTATGCGAGATAGATCTGTGGAGAAAGTCTAGTTTTGGGTCGTAGAGTAGGAGAAGGCTTTGTAGCTGAGTGTGTAGAGGCCTAGTAGTTCACAGTTTAGTGCACGATCCCTTGCAGTTGAGTGCACAGGGCGAGTCGAGTCTATAACAGTTGGAAGTATTAATAAAGAGAAGTTTCTTATCATTTATGTGTATTTATTCCTATTTTATGCATCTGTTATCTTGGGTATGAAATTCGCTTCTAATACTTATATGATGCGCGAATGTGTATAATTGTATTGATTAAGTGAATGCGAGATAGAATATATGTTTACACAAAGTTAACTAAGATCTATTAAGAAGATAAGTAAGATACGCGGTGTCGTTTGGGGAAATAGTGTAGTTCGCTGCCCTAGCAACACAAAAACATCTCAGCCCCTGGTTAGGGTTGTGCGAAAGATAATTATAACATATCGCGAAGGTATTGAAGGTTGGAATAGTGAGCGAAATGACCTGCACAAAGACAGATCTAGTTGGACTAAATCGACATCTCAGACATCTGAAGGGTGCGAAAACTTGGTTCCAGCATCCCCCCATACTGCTTCGGGTGAGAATTCAGTCCGCACTCTGCGGGATGATTCTGAAAGGGCCAGTAGAGTAGGGATTTGTTTGGCTAAATAACTCCAAACCTGGGTCAGGCCCCCACAAGCCAACAGAGACTTAGCATGTCCTTTTGCAGATGGAGTAGGAGTAGGTCTATGAGAGGAAGGAGGTGAATAAGGAGGTGAGGATGGAGGCGTAGATGGAGGTAAAAGAGGAGGTGGAGGTGGAGGCTTTCTCCCATAACCACTATTACCTTTTGGTTGATTAGAACTTTCTCCTTGCAACCTCACCATCCTCTCATTGTACAAAATTTTTACCATCTCATTCATATCATAGAAACTCTAAAATCTCTCTCATCCTCAGACATCAAATTTGGTCTTTGTCCTTCTTCACGTGCCATGACTTATGGCGTTTGTGGCCTCCTGAACCAATTTAAGGGTTTGGTTCTTCAAGCTCTCCTCCTCTTTTCAATTTAGACCTTGTAATCATTCAGGAAAACACTTGCAAAATCTATCAAACCTTCAAAAAAACCATGCTCTGATACCAAACTAATTTGAAATTAAAATTGAAGGTTTCATGTAAAGTTTTGGAAGCTAGTTTATGTCATACAGGCGATGGATTTTGAGTACAAAATCACAGAAACCATGTTAAATTTTTCATATTTTAATAGTTAAAAATGGATAATATGTAGCATCACAAGATAACAACTTGATGACAGAGCTCACCCCTCCTGGGCTACGTCTTCCGATCCAGCTTCCAATGGTGGGAATTTATATTATAACATCAATATACAATCCTCAAATTACAAAAATAATACTTCCATTGTGTTTAAAACACCCCAAAAAACCCTATGTAGGCTCTTCTTTGGCTCAAAAAGGTTGAAAAATGGCTAAGTTAGGCCTCTTTTTCCATTCTACTTGCTAATTACACTACAAAATTGACTGCTCTACAAACTGGGCAATGAACTCTTTGGCGGACTAGTAAGGTGATAAACTAGCTTCTCGAAGGTCGTTGGTTCGATCGATGAATCCCATCGTGTTAGGTGCAAATCGTTGAACTGTTAATAAAATTAAAAAAAAAAAATGGGTCATGACCCTTTTCCTTCGCCCTTTGGTTAGTCTCATGGAAACATACATGACCGTGGGGCATGGGACATAGGCCACACGCCTCCTAGGACCGCTCTACGTCACTCGTCGATTCATATAACTATGGGTTGGGGTATGGGAAGGGTGCTACACGCTCCACCCCTTTGTAACTTTGTCGACGGTTTCACTGTTATTACATAACCTTGGGCTGGGGCATGGGCAGGGTGCCACACGCACCACCCCTCTTGTCTATCGCCTTCGGTTACGTTAAATGCCATACCACTTAGATCTGGGCCAGTCAGACACACTTGCCACCCCAACCTTCCTCCCAACCGCCAAACTCAATCACCTTAAATAAAAACTCGCCATCAATGTTTAATAAGAAACATTGTGGCACATTGGTAGGGCAATTTATTAGTTGTTATGTGGTCGACGGTTCAAATCCTGTAGAGGTCCATTTCGGTCCATAATAAAATTTTGGCGCAAAAAACCTTGACACTTGGCTGCCTCTCATAGTGCCATGTGGCACGCTCTGGTTGGCGCACGTGACAACCTAATATTGGTCCACCACAACAACCTTTCAATTAATCACTATGCACCATGTGCCCTTCCGTCACTGGTCCAACCTATCAACCGTAAGTCCTAGTTAGCTGATGATGTCAGCATGGCATCATCGTACAGACTGCCACATGGCATCCATACACTACGGAGTCAATCCTACAAGTTGACTTTTTTTATTGTTTGCCAAAAACTCCGGAACGTGATAACTTCCTCATACAATGTTGGATTGAGGTGATTCAATCGTTGTTCAAATCAGAATGAGGAGATTTATGATTTGGCACTGGTTTTGAAAGATGTTGAGCACTTTCATTTTTTGAGCATATTTTTGATCCCCTGGATCAATCAAAGAACACCCAAAGGAATTTGATCTCAATACAAGCCCAGATTCATTAAAATAAGCAACACTCCCTTAAACTGACAAAAATATACAAGTTGGGACATTTCCAAATGCCCTAGATAATATAAGGGAAGACAGTGATATATCTTTTGCCCAATTATCCATTCTTTTAGATAGTCTTCTATGGAATTATTTTTCCACACAACATTAATGTTTAAAATGTTTAACAAAACAAACCCTATTTGTATCACAAATGAACACTTCAGAAAAAGGTGGACCACACCCTCTAAATCAACCCTAAAAGAATGAATCTACCTGAACCTCTAAAACCTCTCTTACATAAATTGTCCCAAATTAACACCTTATTTTGCCAAGATAACCAACAAAATCATTTGAGCTTAAGAGGGATATTCCAACCCCAAATCTTCTTGAAGAATCGACAAGATGAAAAAAGTAAAGATGGAGGGGATATATACCAATAGGCTTCCTCAACAGTAGGATGACCCAAGATTAAAGCATCGACCCAAGAGAAAGAATCTTCCTTATCAGTTAAAACAATACCAACCAAAGTGAGGTTCTACACATACCTATCCCAATAAGTAGCCAATTCACTATAAAGACCAAGATCTAGGGAGCTAGCCCATGTAGGGAAGAGTCCATAGTTAACATGCATATAATTAAGATAGTATATACCTCGATTATAGATTTGTCTAATAAGTTGAACATGTAGTGTATGGTCTCCAATAAATTTTCTAATGGGATCAAGTCCAATCTCAACCATCATACCATTTCTGATCTGCCACTCAATGTTTACTAATAACCATTGTAGGAGAGAACACGAGGAAAACGACCCCGCTCCTTGATCCATGACACCAATGATAGATTTCCCATGTAATTCTCCCTTATAACTTGCTACAATATACCATCTACAAATAATGTCCTCCAACAAATTTTCACTAGAAGCGCCCACCCAAAATTTTCTAAGTCCTTAATACTCCATCCCCCATCTTCCTTTCTTTGAGATATGATCTCTAGATGAGCCATATGATATTTATGAACATCCATGGACCTTGCCCATAGAAACTTTGAAATGGTCGAATTGATCCTCTTGATGATATGTTTAGGTAATAAATAGAGATGCAACCAATATACTGCTATGATTTGAAGAACCACCTAAACCATGATTAATATACATCCCAATGTAAGTCATCTATGTGACCAAGTAGCCAACCTGAATTCAAATTTATTAACAAGGCAATGCCACTCCTTATTGCCATAATTGTTTGGCTTTAGGAAGAAGCCAAGATATTTAAAACCTGAGTCTAATGACATGTGATCCACATTATAAAGACCAACAATCTCCAGGATTTGTGCCTCATTGGGGAATGAATAAATCAACAATGATATAGAATCATTCATATATAACCCAATCACATCCCTAAAAAGGCAAATAATATGGTGCATATACTTCCATTCCACGACTGAAAGTTTCCCAAAGAGTAGAATATGTTCCACGAATATTAAATGAATGATATAAATGCTCCTTGTAATACACACACCAATGAAACTCTCAATGATATGAGCCTTTGAAATACATCTACTCATACCTTTAATGGCTATCAAGAAAAGAAGTGGGGATAAGGCACATCCTTGCCTTAGTCCCCGAAAATTCTTAAAGAAATCCGACGACACCCCATTGATAAGCACCACAAAATTAATAGATGAAATACATGCCATTATCCAGTCGACGACAAGTACAGAAAGTCCAATCCTATGTAAAACCATGTGCAGAAAGGACCAATCTGCACAATCAAAAGCCTTATGTAAATCAAGTTTCAGTAAAACAAATCTTTTCTTTCTTACCTTGATTGAATGAATACACTCTTGTGCAATGGCCACGGTGTCTTGGATTTGTCTATGTTGAAGAAAACCAGATTGTTCGAAACCAATATGCTTAGACAATGTGCTTTTCAACCGATTGAAAATGATCTTAGAAATAATTTTGGACACAATGTTAAATAAGGAAATGGGCCAAAAATCCTTAAACGTAGATACATAAGAGACTTTGGAAATCAAGATAATAAATGTAGCATTCAAACACCCAATAATATTTATGACAAATAAGCTTATGCGATACATAATATATTTATATTACATACAAGAAAATTATAATTTTTATACAAGTATTAAACTATCTAAAGGTTATAATATTAACACAACTAGGAATCAACTAAAAGTCATTAATACAATAAAATGATAATTATTATGATAATGGTTTAAAGCTTAATATCTTATGGCCTAATATTAACACAAATGGGAATCAACTAAAAGAAGTCAATATACAAAACATGAAGATAGAGATGGTGTCCAATTTACAGTTTTAAAGTTTAGATATCAACATTTTAAGAAATTTTAGTAAAAGATACAATAATATTAGCTAAAAAAAAAATAATGTAGAAAATATATATATAATTGAGAACCCAGCCAATCATACATCAAACTTTTAATACAAAGTAAAATATATTAAAATTAATATAACAAATTAATTTATTAATATAATAAACTAAATCTACAATTTAAAATCTCGACTCTAACTATAATATTTTTTAACTTTATTATTTTGAAAATTAATATTGAAAATAAAAATTTTATTATTTCATATTCCCACATAATTTTATATAAAAAGATAAAATCTATTATTCATTTGAAAATGAAATTCTATCTATCTGTTAATTATTTAATCTGAGAATGTAATTTTATTATTGTATTAATTATTAATCATGTGAGAATATGATCTTTTTAACATTTAGCACATTATAAAGCTTGCAACATGTTTTTATGATGTGTTTATGCGACTAAGGTAGTTGGGCTTCTCGTCAGCTTCGGATGTGTCTGAGGGCTCAACATTCGACTTGACCGTTGGGATTGGACTTGTCCAGTCTTCTCACTAACACTAGAGAAATCCCCATTAAAATTCTCATAGAAGCTTTGCTATTTCAGCTTCTTAGGTTCAAACCGAGCGGATTATAGGTCCTTGCTCTGAAAATAGCCATACGGATTCTGATCTCCGCTCGCACCCATTTCGAAAACAGTCCTCTTGGCGAATGAAAACAAGTGACCTAAAGCATCCAGTATTTTGAAATTTATTCTCGAGAAAGAGAGTTCAAGGCCTTGTTGAATTCGACTGATTGATCAGTTGCTGTTTCTGTAGTAAATGGTGCATACCCACTAGCTGAATCGCACTGATTGAGTTCGCATTCAGGGCCGAGCCTCCCCAGTTGCGGTTTTTCAGTTTTCTATTGAGATTTGTCGAATAAGAGGAAAAAAATGTCTCTGGAACCAGATTCTACTCCCAGCAGGGTCCCTCCCCCATTGGTTTCCAGCACTTCTCCCTATCCTCTTTCCAGAAGTTCGTCTAGTCAGAAACGGCACGAGGTATTTTCCGACAATATGTTCAGGAGTACCACGGATTTACAAGTTTCTAGCGCAGAAAGTAGTGGGTCGCAAGCTAAGAGCCTCTGTAATGGTCGTTTGGCTTCACTGAAAGCAGAGGAAGCGGGTGAACTGATAGTATTATATTAGTTTTTCAATTTCTCTTTTTATGATGTCCTGGACTTTATTTTAGGGCTCATTTCCCCTGTTTTTGATGCTATGATGTTAATTACAAAGTTCAGAGTTAATCCTGAACTTTAGTCATGCTTGCACTGACTAGCAACTTGATTCACATATTTCACAGGTACACTCCTATAGATCTTTCAAATGCCCTGCAAGTACATTCATTCGTTATTGGTTTCATGTGTGTGTGTGGACCAGCACATCCAATCCCTCGTTGTTATTTCTTACAGTTACTGATCTTAATCTGCTAACTTGAATAACTCTTCTCTAGAATAATCCAGTATCTCTACATCAAAATGAATGGATCTTGTGACTAGACTAACTCAACTTTTAGTAACGCCTGATCTTGAATTTGTATTGCATATACCCGCATTTTCACTCTGGGTTGGGAGTTTTGATCATAGTTTTTCGTATAGATTATATATCTTGTTTAACATGGGTCCTATTTTGACTGAAAGCTTGAGGGGTTTGACCTTAAATACACTTCTTGTTACGTAAGGGTTTTGACCTTAAACACACTTCTTGTTATCTAAAGCAATATGTTTCACAATTCTAAGAATACAAAAATATATACTTTAATATAATAATAGTTTTCCTTAATAAATTCATCTATATTTATATGCAAGTATTAGAGTTTCAAGATTTTAATACCTAGTTTACTTAAAGAATATATGATTCAACTTTTATACTTATTTTTAAACCATATCCCAAATAAGTATTATCCATTAATACAGTAAAAAACCAAAGACAAACTAAATAAATTTTCTTTTAATTCATCTATCTTATAACCATCAAATAATATATATTCACATAAAATTTGATTAGCCATCTTTATCATTTCCTTTAAAATTTTAATTATTCTAAAAAACTTTTCAAACCATTATAAAAAAATGAACTAGTCATAAACTTGTAGAGAGTACAAGCTACTTGGACCTCAAACTGAAAGGTATCTTCAGAGGTAGCAATCGGCAACCAGTCCAGACAACATTTTTTTAAGTTAATAAATAAATAAACGGAAGGAGACGTATAACTAATAAAAAGAAACTCAACAACGATCATGAAACAGACTGCTACCCCATACATTTTTCAGATTTAACATATAAAATATGTGTCCTTAAATCATGTTGTAGATAAAAATGATCATGTACTATACAAATTGTGAACACCCCCAATTATGAAATAGTCTTATGACCGCCTCTTTTGTTTTGATTTTAAATCGCCAGCGCCGCCTACTCCCAGACTGGACATTGTAATTTGGGGCATCCACGGAGGTCAAGCTCCTCCAACCACGTACAATGTTCAACACATTCCACCTCCTCTAACTCACAGCACCCATAGAGATCTAGCGTTCGAAGCTGTGTACACTGCAACAAGCCCCGTATCCTCTTCAGCTTCGTACATCCAATTGCCCTCAACTCCTCCAAAGATGTCCACAATTCCAAACTTAGTTTTGTGGCCTGCTCTAACTGAGCGCACCCACTAACATTTAACATCTTAAGTTTTGTGGCCTGCTCCAAACCCCCTATCCTCTTCAGCTGCGTACATCCCTCTGTCGAAAAGTACTTCAAAGATGGCAACCCTGTCGTACTTAGTTCATCTAACTGAACGCACCCACTAACATCTGACCTCTGAAGTCGTGTAGCGGGCCACAAACCCCCTATCCTCTTCAGCTGCGTACATCCCTCTGCCGACAAGTACTCCAAAGATAGCAACCATCCAATACTTAGTTCATCTAACTGAGCGCACCCACTAACATCTAACCTCTGAAGTCGTGCGGCGCAGTTCAAACCCCGTATCCTCTTCAGCTGCGTACATCCCTCTGCCGAAAAGTACTTCAAAAATGGGAACCATCGCATGCTTAGTTCATCTAACTGAGCGCACCCACTAACATCTAACCTCTGAAGTCCTCTGGCGTGCTCCAAACCCCGTATCCTCTTCAGCTGCGTACATCCCTTGCCGACAATTCCTCTAAATGAAAGCACCAACTAACATCTAACCGCTGAAGTTTTTTCAGGTGGGCCAACCCCCATATGTTCTTCAACTGCACACATCCATCTACGCTCAACTCCTCCAAACATAAAGGGAGCTGCAAAAGAGATATTTATATGTGGATCACGATTCTCATCTACTAAACATTTCAAATTATTCCGAGACGCTATTTTGATAATAACCACTAGACAATAAATATTTATACAACAAATCTCAATTTACCTGTGATTCTTGTTGCCACAATGTTTCTAATTCGTCCCCGGACACATGAAGAAACATTAACTTCTTCATTGGAATCAGAGGGAGAGATGAGTGTGGACACTCGTTCCAGCGGAGCCATATGAGATTTGGCGACTTGGCGCTCTTCAGAATGCGTTCCAAGAGGGAACCTTCAGTATCAACAAGGTGTAACCTCGTCATTTGAATAGAATCAAAATCATCATCATCACCATGGTATTCGCTAAGAACCATTCTAATTCCCCGCACGGTTATTCTTCCCTGTCCATCATAAAAAAAAATGATAGTGATTACAGGGTCATTCATTCTTGTAAGATAATGAACCCCGATCTTTATTGAATAAAATATAAGAGGATTTGAGGGATTGACTACTTACAGTTGATTGCTTCACCAAGTCATCAAAATGCCGAAACCTAAACGGTTGCTTAACAGTGGCTTCACTTATTGCAAGATCCCGTAGGTGATCATGCATACGTATCCTATTGTAGCAGTCTACTTCGACCAGACACTTGTTTTGTAGATTTTGTAATGCTAACCAGCCTCCCCATTCTGAGACGTTCCATATGCTAATGGCCATTTCCCTTTCTTCTCCAATGAAAAAACAAGCAATATCTAAGAATACTTGTTTTTCATCTTCATTCAAGGCTTCATAACTAATTTGAAGCCTCTTTTTAATGTCTTCAGGAAGTCTCTTCTTAAGTTGAACCAATTGCGCAGACCAATAAGACAGGTCATTGTTTCCATGGAGAAGTCCACCGAACACTTTCAGGGATAGAGGCAATCCATCACAGGCATTTACGAAGTCCTGGGCCAAGTTTTCAAATCCTGGGAGTGGATCGGGCTGACCGAAAGCATGCTGGCAAAAGAGCTTGAGTGAGCGTTCTGTACTTAGCCCGCCTAACTTGTAAATTAATGATTTTTCGACCCCTGATCTCCTGAGAACATCCTTATCTCTAGATGTAATCAATATTAAGCTATCTTCGTGGATACGAGTTCGATCTGGCACAAGTTCATCAATCTGATCTATGCTATCTACATCATCTAAAACTAATAAAATCTTGTGAGAGAGGAGATGGCTTTTAAGCATTTGTATAGCTTCATCTTTGTTTTCTATCTGCAGATCTGACCCAGACAAGCTCCTAAGAAGTTTTCTCTGCAATATTATTAAAGAGCTTTTTTCTCTTACATCATCTAAAAAGCAAGATAAGGCATAACCTGAACTCTTCCTTTTCCTATTGAAGAGTTCTTTTGCAAGGGTTGTTTTTCCTACACCACCTAATCCAACTATCCCTACTACCTGCACTTTTCTTCCACTCTGTAACACTTGATTTTCAAAATCGCTAACTTTTTCTTCTAAACCGATTGGATATTTGGCTACATCCAATGGTTTATTCACATTTCCCATCACACTTGCAACCACCTTATCTAGCAAGAGGCCCTCGTCACTGGCGAAAAACAATATAACCAGTGAGAAACATAGTATGTGCATATCTATCAATATAAAGTAACAGAAACACCGGGAAGGATGTTTGAACGCTTACCCGTTACACGCCTGCAGATCGAAACCGCTTATGCCGGAAACTCTAGAAAGAGCATTTCGCCACTTTTCAATAGTGGCTGCATTGTGTCTCAGCTTCTTTTGAGGAGATTGATGATCAGTTTGAGCCTCATACTCCGTCTTCTCTCCAAGTTTCTTCAGGGATTGTGCATACACAGTATCTTTGCCCTGGGTCCATCTAAGATCAGAGGGTTCCACTTGGTAAAACACTGGAATTATTTTAGCCCCTGACTCCAGCATCTCCAGCATCATTACGAGCTCATTTAGACACCAGGTTGAGTCAGCGTATCCCGGGGAAAAAATGGCAACGTGTACAGAGGCTGTTCGAATAGCCCCTTTTATTTCAGAGTTAAAACACTCTCCCTGCCGCAATTCCTCCCGATCCAGAAAGACCTTCAATCCGTACGAAGTAAGCCGACGGTAGAGATAACTGGCGAAGGTCTTTTTGACATCGGGGCATCTATGATTTAAAAACACATCAAAGGCGGAATTGCTCGTGTTGCCAGGATTAAGGGAGGTGGAAGTAGAGGCAGCGGTGGAGGAGGATGCGGCCATTTCCAATTTGGAAAATAGACACAGAGATAGGAGAGATGTGAAGGATGGCGATGAGTACGACTCAGTCTGAGACTGCAAGGGAGCCGATGAATTAGGAGTTTCTCAGTGCCGAGAGAAGCTGTGAAGAATTGCAATAGGAAACACGCTTTATGCAGAAATACAGCAATACACATGAAACCCTTTACCCCTGGTTTTTGCTTATGTCTGAATGCGCGTTTTCGTAGTGGCCGACCATTGACAGCACCAAGTCTATCTCGGGTCAAAAAGAAATAGACTGACATGCACAACCATACATTGTTGGGGATCGGAATCACGTGGCCAGCCGGCCAGACAAAGGAAAAAACTGAACCGACAGCTCATGAGAAAACATTGATGGGACACCACTCAAAACATTCACGACTCATAAGTCACCACGTTAAAAGCCGTAGACTCTGGTCTGACAAGTTATCCCCGGCTGCAAATAAAAAAATGAATGGAGACTCATGCTTTTTCCACCTTTAATTGCCATTCATATCCCATTTTCGCCATTCATATATCGTACTTGAAAAAAAAAATTATTTTTTGGGTTTAAAGGCTGTATTTTCAACTAATCTAGACAAATCATTTGAATTTAAAAAAGTTAAATAATACTCTGGTTAGGTTAGGTTTTCATTTTATTTTAGAAAATAATATAACATGAGAGTATTAGAGATATGGGTATTATGTTGAGACAAAATTCATACATGATAAATATTTATATGAGGGTAAAATAATATTAGTATTTTTTTAATGTTTATGGTACCTCATATATGTAATAGTATTAAATTATTTTATTAATTGTGCTAGTATTAATATTAAATTATAGTTTTAATATTAATTTTAAATTATGATATTAATGAAAGATGGAAGTAGGAGTAGACTTTATGGATGTAAAAATTTAAGATCTCATGATTGTGGGAGGGGGAGAAGAACATTTCTTTTTTCTACAAATTAATGTTGAAACACAAGCATCATAACTATATATTTTCACTTATGGCACAGAATGGGCAAGGCTTTTGATTATAGGGATATTGAAAAAGAACTTACTTCATTTTATAGTGATCTCCTTAAAAAGTCTAACTCTAACATATTACAAGTCATGGAGAAAATAATCGCCTACATTCTAAGATTGGTCACTAAAGACCAAAACACGACATTGATGAAGGAAATTGCTCTGCAGGAAGTTAAGGAAGCAATGATAAGCCTCCCAAGAAATAAGGCTCCTGGACTGGATGCTTTCACCTCATATTTTTTCGAAGCAAGTTGGGCATTCTTGCGAGAGGACATATTATCTTTAATAGAGGAATTGCAAAGAAAACACTCTATCATCCCTGCTCTAAATGCCACTTTCCTCACTCTTGCACCTAAATAGACACAAGCAGCAGATCCAAGTAACTTTAGACCTATCACACTCTGTAACATGGTGTACAAAATCCTTTCGAAGATCACAGTCAATAGACTCAAACCCTTGTTTTCTTTGCTCATATCTAAGGAGCAGTCAGGATATGTTGAGGGTCAGCAAACCTGGACAAGATCATAGTAGCGCATGAGCTTATACACACTATGAAAAAGTTCACAAAATCAAGTATGGTAATCAAAAAAGATTTGTCAAAAGCATTTGATAAATTGTGTTGGATTATCTTTTCCAAATTTTGAAAGCCTTTGCTCTCTCTAATGATTGGGCTAAATGGGTCGCTTCCTTATTTTCCTCCCCTTTCTTCTCTATCCTTATTAATGGTTCCCCTTCCTCCACCTTTAGTGCCTCTCGAGGTATTTGCCAAGGAGACCCACTCTCCCCTTTTCTTTTTGTCATGGCTATTGAAGGTCACGGGTGTTATCTTAGACATTCTATGCTTAATGATGAGATGTGGGGCATTCGTCTCAAAACTTGGTTGGCAACCATAACTCACCAACAATTTTGGATGGCACTATGTTGATGGACGATCCCTCGGTTCAAGAAGCCTTGGCCTTCAAGCGCATTCTGAATGACTTCATGTTAGCCTCTGGTACTGAAATTTAACCCAACAAGTCGCAAGATTTCTTCTTCAATACACATCCTAGCATTTAAGCCCATCTTGCCCATCTCTTAGGTTTATCTCAAGCCTCTCTCTCGATCATTTATCCAGGTGCCCCACTAGTAGAGAATTCGTTGAAAACTATTCGCTAGAGAGATCTTTTGGATATAATTCTCACCAAACTAAACAATTGGACCTTTAAGGCCTTAAATTTTCCAGGAAGATTAGTTCTCCTCAAATCGGTGCTTCAATCACTCCCAATTTATATAATTTTGGTCCTAGCTACACCAAAAGGCGTCATGTGTTCAGTGCGTAACCTAATGCGCTCTTTTCTTTAGGGAGGAACGGCTCGGGAACATAAGTGGGTGGTTGTGGCTTGGAGTTCGCTTTGTCTTACCAAATCAAGAGGAGGATTATGACTAAAGGATCCAGAGATGCTTAACAGAGTCATGGGGGCCAAACTCTGGTGGCATTGACTTCAAGGGGGTCAATATCTTTGGAAATTAATATGGGACAAAAAATACAGTCAAGGACTTAGTATAGACTCCAAGATGCACAGACACAACCTCACATGAGGCTCTTCCACATGGAATTTGGTTGACAACAATAAGGAAATCATTCAAAATAACTATTTTTGGGAAATTCGTAATGGAGGCTTGACCAAATTTTGGTTTGATTCATGGCAGCAACTTCCAAAGCTCTCTTCTCAAGAGATTCTATCATAAATTTCTACTACATTGGAAGCCCAGAGCTACATACAAGTGGCACAATATTGGAAAGATCAACCAAGTGAAGGCCATTGGCATACATGGAAATATCTGGAGGATTAGGGCTTCCCCATTTGGGAGGAGGACTGGGAAATTCTCCAAAATGAACTATAGGAAAGGAAAACTCATATTCAGGATGGTGTCGACATCCTTCAATGGGGTTTCAAGTCCTCACGTAAATTTACTATTAAAGAGGATTATAATCTTATGGGAGATCTGGAAAACTTCCCCAAAGACGAGGTATGGACTCACATCTAGCAGTGAGGTCTATGGCCCAAGGTAACCTCCTTCCTTTGGCTTTTGGCCAAGAAGCACCCTCTAACCTGGGAGAAAATTAGAAAAAGGGGTTTCAAAGGACCATCCAAATCACATTTTTAATGACTACCCCTTTACGGAGCACTTTTGGAGGAAAGCAACAATCACCTTCAAGTAAACATATCACAATTCTAAAGCTCATGTTGTGGATCTCATCACTACTTGGCATTCCCTTTCAAAGTCTTGTTCTCAACAATCCTTAGATACTCCTTTCGAGATTTTTCTAATGGACAATCTAGAAGGAAAGGAACTATAGAATATTCAAGGGATCATCAATAAGTGAAGTAATTATCTGGAAAGTAATCCTCAAAAACATTTGTGAATCCATTATTGCCATCTCATGGGGGGCCAATCATTTGGCCGACTTCCCTACCCGAGTCTTCCATTCTCGAGGCCCTCTCCATCTCACCTCCCTCCTCTTCATTTATGAATCCTACTACCCACCTTGTCCCATTCGCTCAATCTTTTTGGTCCTCTCCTCCTTTGGGCTTCCTTAAATTTAACTTCAATAGTGGCTCAAAGACAAATCTAGGCAATGCAGGTTTTGGAGGAGTCTTTTGCAATCATCATGGCCTCCCAACATACATTACAATAGGCTCTATCAGGGTTAGTACAAACAATGATGCAGAGCTTTTTTCCCTATAAGCATGTCAGCAATATTCTTTGGAAAAACGTTTCCACAAACTGATTGTTTAGGGTGATTCGAGGATTGTCATAAATATCCTCAAGAAACTTTTGAATTGTTCTAACTCAGAAAAACTCTCTCACATTTGACATCTAGAATCCCTCATCTCCAAAGCCAATAGGCTTCTTCAAGGTATCTCAATCATAATCCCTATGCATATAAAAGGAGCAGGAAACAAAGTTGGTGATCGATTAGCTAATCTGGGTTGCAAGAACTCCTCCATCAACATTTCCTCAAGCATGGAAGCATTGTCAAAATCTTAATGGCTTAAGGAATTTAGAGATTTGACAAACAAGGATTTGGTAGATTCTAATGGAAAAATAGAATCCTTTGAATCCTTCCATCCATCGAGGTGTCTCAAAATCTAAAAGGTTGAAGGTCTAATGCTTGTTATTTTTCTTTTGGCTACTGCTTGGCAACATGTTGCCTTCATGATTAGGAACAATAGCGAAGGATGTCTTGTGTAGTCTCAGTTATTAGTCTTTTTGTATTTTCATCAAGCTCATAGTTAGTTTGGTAGTTTATGGTACTTTTCTTGGAGATGAAAACTTTTCTTCTACTCTTGGTTTGGTTTCCCTTTTAGCAGACCTAGGAAAAGCTCTAGATGTAAATGATTTTTTTATTAATCAAAGACTTATATATATATATATATATATATATATATAAATATATATATATATATATATATATATATATATATATATATAATTCTAATATTAAATTATAGTATTAATAACATAATATTAATAATACTAATAACATTATTAATACTAATTATAATAAGTGATGCAGGGCAGCTCAGTCCACACCATTCAAGTTAAAAATTCGACAAGATTTTTTGGAAGGTTTTCCAGTTTGATTTCTCTAAAATTCAGCAAGATTTATTGAAATCACCAGTTTGATGGGTAACCCCTGCACAATCGAAGTGCCCTAGAGGTTTTTCAGTGAATCCATATATACACTCAAAAAACGAGTTTAAATAAGGCAAATCAAGATTTCACCTCAAATTTTCCCACCAAATTCGGGCACCGGAAAGTCCAAAAAGTTGCACTAAAGACAACTCCATTAAAAATTATGTTATGGGAAAAATTGCATAAAATTTTATAATCTACATTCATTTATGTTAGCTAAGTTAATAATTGTTAATAAGAAAATGGAATACTATACTGGTGCTTTGGAAGGAACAAATGAATTAAGATATAAAGTGGATAAATTAATTGCATGCTCACACGGACTTGCATAAATTTTGGTGGCTAGTAACCACTAGTAAGTCTACACATTTACACTGCTACATAAGTCCTGAAGAAAACACAAATAATGGTGAGAAGTAACTCCTAGTAATTTACATATTATTTCGATCCATTTTTTATGCAAAGATTTGATTAAATTATAGTGAGAAGTAACTCATGGTAAATATGTTATTTACTTCCTTCAAAGCTTAAGAATAAAAAATCACTACACAAATATCTAAAATAATCCATGCATATTGCAACCATATCCATAAATAATGGCATAAAATATGTTAGATAATTATCCACATAGCATTATCTTGTGCAAAGGTTACAATAAGACCTTCAAGTTATGGTCAAATCAAATGTTTGAAAATTAGTTTTTTAAATAATATTGAAAAATAAATATTTACTTTTGTTAAACATTATAAGTTCCATTGGTCAATCCTAGACTAATAGTGGCCAAAAAGATTAATGATGGTATATTGACAATACATTACTAATAACTTTAATAGTATTAATGAAATTAGTAATATCAATGTAATAATGAGATATAATAGTATTACATGAAATTATTTTACCTTATATTATAATAATATTCTTATTAATGTTATTAACAACATTAAGATTATTATGAATATTATTGTTATTAATAACATTTAAGTAATCACAATCACATTAAGGTTAAGCACATAGTAATAATAATATTATTATTTTTCTCATTAGTATTAATAATATTATTATTATTAGTAAAATTAACATATATAATATTTTTCTATTTTTATGGGGTGAATTATATTATCTACAAAAACAAGGGATTACATAAAGAATTACAATAAGTCAATCAGGTCCCTTATAGGGAAGACAAGACCACAACAAGAAATATACTCTCCTTAGAGATGGGATAGACAACTAAGAACTAACAGTAACTACAGAAACCAGACTAATAAAAATATACTAGCATAAGTGGCCTTGAACAAAAATAGTTGCGGAATTATAGTCATAAACAAGAACCATACCAAAATCAATCTAAAGGGTCTAAATCATAGCGTACCACCATAATAGGGGTTTTTGGATGTGCCGAAGAACTTGCTATTGTAGGGGGATGTCGAGATAATGTTCAATCATCTCCAATCTATTATCAAAATCCATTAGATGCCCATCCAAGTAATCCAAAGATTGAATAAGACCCAACCTAGAATCACGTTGGTCTAGAAGAGTTTGCCCCATAAGGAATTTCATTTTCCAATACAACTACAATATCTGCATGTATTGATTAAATCTACCCCTCATTTGTCCTATATTAGAGATCCAATTGGCCCACTCAGTAAGGACTTTTGTATCTAAGAGGGAAGTTCTGTGAGAAGAGGATTCCCCCTCAAACCTGGTCTGTTCCTCCTATACTTGGGCCAAAGTGTGCTCCTAATACCTTGCTACAAAGTATTCAATTAGATGATGCAAGTGACTGTGACGTTTGTGATCCCACTCTCAATAATAAGCGACCTCTCTTTTGACTCTTTCCCTCTGTCATGGCACATCGACAATGACACTTAGAGACCCAAAGTTAAGCCATGTTTAGCCCTGAAATAGGCTTATGCAATACATAATATATTTATATTACATACAAGAAAATTATAATTATTATACAAGTATTAAACTATCTAAAGTTTAATATCTTATGGTTGTAATATTAACACAACTAGGAATCAACTCAAAAGTCAATAATACAATAAAATGATAATTATTATACAAAGTACTAAACTATTTAAAGCTTAATATCGTATGGCCTAATATTAACACAAATAGGAATCAACTAAAAGAAGTCAATATACAAAACATGAAGCTAGAGATGGTGTCCAATTTACAGTTTTAAAGTTTAGATATCAACATTTTAAGAAATTTTAGTAAAAGATACAGTAATATTAGCTAAAAAAAAATGTAGAAAAAATATATATAATTGAGAACCCATCCAATCATACATCAAACTTTTAATATAAAGTAAAATACATTAAAATTAATATAACAAATTAATGTATTAATATAATAAACTAAATCTACAATTTAAAATCTCGACTCTAACTATAATATTTTTTAACTTTATTATTTTGAAAATTAATATTTAAAATAAAAATTTTATTATTTCATATTCCCACATAATTTTATATAAAAAAGATAAAATCTATTATTCATTTGAAAATGAAATTCTATCTATCTGTTAATTATTTAATCTTAGAATGTAATTTTATTATTGTATTAATTATTAATATGTGAGAATATGATCTTTTTAACATTTAGCACATTATAAAGCTTGCAATATGTTTTTATACCACATTAGATCTCAATTTCACAACCTTTGTTACAATACTGACTTTTCTAGCCTTTTACAATGCCAAAATTATAGTGAACTCGGGAGGTTTCTCTCCAAGCTTTTTGAGCATAGGAATAAAATCTTAAATCAAAATAATTTGTCTTTTTAGGTCCGATAGATCATTATTTGGTCTCAGCGGACGTTAACCAACCACCATCATCATCATGGCGACTAAGGCAGTTGGGCTTCTCGTCGGCTTCGGATGCGTCTGAGGGCTCAACATTCAACTTGACCGTTGGGATTGGACTTGTTCAGTCTTCTCTACTAATACTAGAGAAATCCCCATTAAAATTCTCATATAAGCTTTGCTATTTCAGCTTCTTAGGTTCAAACCGAGCGGATTATAGGCCCTTGCTCTGAAAATAGCCATACGGATTCTGATCTCTGCTCGCACCCATTTCGAAAACAGTCCTCTTGGCGAATGAAAACAAGTGACCTAAAGCATCCACTATTTTGAAATTTATTCTCAAGAAAGAGAGTTCAAGGCCTTGTTGAATTCGATTGATTGATCAGTTGTTGTTTCTGTAGTAAATGGTGCATACCCCCTAGCTGAACCGCACTGATTGAGTTCGCATTCAGGGCCGAGCCTCCCCAGTTTCGGTTTTTCAGTTTTCTATTGAGATTTGTCGAATAAGAGGAAAAAATGTCTCTGGAACCAGATTCTACTCCCAGCAGGGTCCCTCCCCCATTGGTTTCCAGCACTTCTCCCTATCCTCTTCCCAGAAGTTCGTTTAGTCAGAAATGGCACGAGGTATTTTCCGACAATATGTTCAGGAGTGCCACGGATTTACAAGTTTCCAGCGCAGAAAGTAGTGGGTCGCAAGCTAAGAGCCTCTGTAATGGTCGTTTGGCTTCACTGAAAGCAGAGGAAGCGGGTGAACTTATAGTATTATATTAGTTTTTCAATTTCTCTTTTTATGATGTCCTGGACTTTATTTTAGGCTCATTTCCCCTGTTTTTGATGCTATGGTGTTAATTACAAAGTTCAGAGTTAACCCTGAACTTTAGTCATGCTTGCACGTGTTGGGTATACGACCAAAGTCCCACATTGACTAGAGGTGGGGAGGATCATGGATATATAAGGATGGACAAATATCTCCATTGGTATGAGGCCTTTTGGGGTAAGTCCAAAAGCAAATCCATGAGGGCTTAGGCCCAAAGTGGACAATATCATACCATTGTGGAGATATGTGGTGTCCAGAGTCCTTACAGCACGGACTAGCAACTTGATTCACATATTTCACAAGTACACTCCTATAGATCTCTCAAATTCCCTGCAAGTACATTCATTCGTTATCGGTTTCATGTGTGTGTGTGGACCAGCACATCCAATCCCTCGTTGTTATTTCTTACAGTTACTGATCTTAACCTGCTAACTTGAATAACTCTTCTCTAGAATAATCCAGTATCTCTACATCAAAATGAATGGATCTTGTCACTAGACTAAATCAACTTTTAGTAACGCCTGATTTTGAATTTGTATTGCATATACCCGCATTTTCACTCTGGCTTGGGAGTTTTGATCATAGTTTTTCATATAGATTATATATCTTGTTTAATATATATATATATATATATATATAGATATAGATATTAAGAGAGAAGTGTTAGAGAGAGAGAGAGAGAGGGGGAGGGGAAGGGGAAAGGGGGGGAGAGAGATAGATAGATATGGAGAGAGAGTGTGTATGTTTGGGGGGTGAGATAGAGAGATAAAGAAGGAGATACAATGGGAGATAGAGATATAGATGGAGGGGGCAGAGATGTGCTTACACTGAAATCAATGCACAATATCAATCTAATTACTTTGAAATTTATTTACACCATACATCTAGTTGAATCAAATCAGAAATCAATATCTACACTAAAATTAATGCATTTAGTGCAAACAATCAAATATGATTAGAAATCAACATCTACATTGAAATCTATGCATCTAGTGTACGCAATAAAATAGGATTAGAAATCAATATCTACACTGAAATCAATGCATCTAATGCAAGCAATCAAATAGGATTAGAAATCAATATCTACACTTAAACCAGTGCATCTAGTGCAAGCAATCAAATAGGAGTAGAAATCAACATTTACACTGAAATCAATGCATCTAGTGTAAGGTATCAAATAGGATTAGAAATCGACATCCACATTGAAATCAATACATCTAGTGTAAGGTATTAAATAGGATTACAAATCGACATCTACACTGAAAACAATGCATCTAGTGCAAGTAATCAAATATGATTAGAAACCAATATCTACATTGAAACCAATGCATCCAGTGGAAGTAATCAAATAGGAGTACAAATCAACATCTACATTGAAATCAATGCATCTAGTGTAAAGTATTAAATAATATTAGAAATTGACATATACATTGAAATCAATGCATCTAGTGCAAGTGATAAATTAGTATTATAAATCAACAACTACACTAAAATCAAAACGGATATTTTAGTGAAAAACCAAAATATTCATAAATTTCTAGATCTAACTTCTATGTCTGTGTTTGTCTCTGTGTCTCTCTTTATTCTTCCCTCTCTCTCCACCTTCCATTTTGTGTCTATCTCCCTCCCTCTCTCCTTCTCTCGCTCCCCCTCCCTCTTTCCTTCTCTCTCTCCCCCTCCCTCTCTCCCCCGTCTCTCTCTCTTCGCCTCTCCCTCCATTTCTCTATCTTTTTCTTATTCCATCTCTTCCCCTGTCATCTATATCTATACCTCCATCCATATCTCCTTATTTGTTTCTCTATCTCAACTCCCTAAACACACATCTCTCTCTCTCTCTCTCTCTCTCTTCCTCCCTCCTTCTCTATCTCTCTCTTATTCCCTCTCACCCCCTCCATCTATATCTATATCTCCCTCTGTCTCTCCTTTATCTCTCGATATCAGCCCGTAAACATACACTCTCTCTCTACCCCCTCCATGTATATCTCTATCTCCCACTATCTCTCTATCTCAATCCCCAAACATACACACTCTCTCCATATCTATCTATCTATCTCTCTCTCCCTCCCTCCCTCTTCCTCTCCCTCTCTCTCTCTTCCCACTCTCTCTCTCTCTCTCTCTCTCTCTCTCTTCCTCCCCCCTTTATTTTCCTCTGTCTTCTTCCCTCTCTTCCCCCTCCATCTATATCTCTATCTCCCCTTGTCCCTCCTTCTCACCCCGAAAATATACACACTCTCTCTCCATAGCTATCTATCTCACTCTCCCTCCCTCTCTTCCCCTTATCTCCCTCTCTCTCTCTCTCTTCCCTCTTTCTCTTCTCTCCCTCATCATCTCTCCATCTCTCCCTTGTCACTCCCTCTCCCTCTCCACCTTTCTCTCTCTATGTCTTTCTTCCGCTTCCAACTCCATATCTCTCCCCCCCTCTCTCCTCTCTCTCCTCCTTCCTCTCTCTCCCTTTCTCTCCCACCTCCCTCTCTCTCCCCCCATCACACTCTCCCTCTCTCTCCTCCTTCCTCTCTCTCCCTTTCTCTCCCACCTCCCTCTCTCTCTCCCCCCATCACACTCTCCCTCTCTCTCCACCCTCCAACTCTGTCACTATCTCCCTCCCTCTCTCCTTTTCACTCTCCCGCTCTCTCCTCCTCCATATCTATGTATCCTCGTCTCTCTCTTCCCCTTCTTTGCCTATCTATACCCTCTCCTTTTCTCTCTTTGCCCTCGTCTCCTCTCTCCCTAATTCCATCTTCATCTCTCCCTTGTCACTCCCTCTCTCTCTCTCTCCACCTCTATCCTTCAATGTCTTTGTTCTTCCCTCCCCCCCCCCCCCCCTTTCTCATTGTCTCTCCCACCTCTATGTCTCTCTCCCCCACTCTATTCCCCCTCCATCTCACTCTCTTTCTTAAATATGATACCATTGTATTGTATTTAAGAAAGTATCTAAAATATATATAGATATATAATTGGTTATAAAATATTAAACCTATATTTTGGATCAACCATGTCAAAGAAAAAACAATAATAAAAAACTTAAAAGAATCATGCACTATCTTTCCTTTATTATTTTTAGTCACTTTGCTTTCTCTCTTCGCTTGGATCGTTTGGTTAGGATGCATTTATCCGAGTTGTTTATAATATTATTTATATTATGTAAATTTCACATATGTATATATAAAAGTATTCCCACTTTTAATTTATTAAAACTTCAGTTTTATCTATAAGGGAATATTTTTAGTAGTCGTGAGGATGGAGGGTTTAGATATACCTCAACAGTAATTATAAACTTTTTGATTATAGATTTAATTAAAAAATATTAAAAAGTTAAATTAAAATAAAGTATTTGTAAAATATTTTGATTTTGAAATAAGTTACAGTTTTTAAGCATGTGGTATTGATAAACTATGTTATTGGCCCATGGTATTGTAACAGAATAATTAAAATCCTAGTTCCATAATCTAAATCTTAGATGGTCGAGATAAACCATGGTATTAGCCCATGGTATTATGATTTTCTTCCCTCCTCTCCCTCCCTGTCTCTATCTTCCTCTTCTGGGTATTGTCCCATGGTATTGTAAAGAAACCTATTTAGAAGTTAATAATATCCATGGTAAATATTCATAATTAAAAATCTTTTTATATTGTAAATATTAAATTTGTAAGCGCTTATTAATTAAATTTAAAAATGGTTATGGTAATATGGATGTTAATTTATAGGTACTATTTATATGTTATATAATGTGATATGTATATTATATTTTCTTTTATCTAAAAAATTGTTCATAAATTTATTAATAAAAAACAATATTACAATATAAAAAAATTGGATTTAAAAAATATCTCACATCTAACTCTTACACATCTAACACTCAACCATCTAACACTCAGCCATCTAACACTCACTCATCTAACGCTCACACATCTAAGGCTCACTCATTCAACAAACTAAAGCTACAAAACATTGTGGTATCACAACACTTCTTACATTCATATAAATTTTATCACACCACTACTTCAGATTCATATAAATTTTCTTTTGGACCAATACATATATTTTTACACAAAAATACACTAAGTTACACATCTAATTCTCACCCATTCAAACAAACTAAAGCTACAAAACATTGTGGTATCACAACACTTCTTACATTCATATAAATTTTATCACACCACTACTTCATATTCATATAAATTTTCTTTTAGAACAATCTGTATATTTTACACAAAAATACACTAAGTTATTATTCCAGCGTTTATAATTACTTATTATCCATGTTTTATCTGTTTGTTGTAGTGTATAGATTTGCATTACCATTCTATATATTTTGTCATTCTTGTTGAGTTAATGTGTTCGTTGAGTAAGTAATAAATGATTTCTTTTCCATGACCTTTATGATCTCCTTCATTTGTTTGCCACATGTATGTAGACAAACTCATCTTCTTGAAGCTCCTACAATTTGTTCTTTTGTAACCACTACCAATAATATCACCTTGCTTAGAACAACCTTTGGCAAATGTTTTCAGGCATCTTCGCATTCAAATCAGCGTTTACCTTTTAGACAACTTCTAATATGTTGGAAACCAACTATCAAGTGCATGTGTAGGTTCTTCTATGAATAACCTTCTCATTCAAATCAAAATTTACATTTTAGACAACTTCTAATGTGTTGGAAAACAACTATCAAGTGCATGTGTAGGTGTGAATAATCTTCTCATTCAAATCAACATTTACATTTTAGACAACTTGTAATATGTTGGAAAACAACTATCAAGTGCATGTGTAGGTTTATGTGTGAATAATCTTCTCATTCAAATTAGCATTTACCTTTTAGACAACTTCTAATATGTTGGAAAACAACTATAAGTGCATGTGTCCGTTCTTATGTGAATAATGTAAATAGAATGGAAAACCAAATGCTTGTTATATTTGATGATTCTTTGTTGGTGAGTTGATGATACTTTTTTTTAGTCAAGGTTCAACAACTTTGTTTTAGGAAAACATAACTTGCACAATAAGGACATTTTCCACACATGCTCCTTTCTCTCCCATAGATGATGCTCACTTTGAAAAATAACATTTTGTCAAAAATTTTTTACTCATCCAAAATGTAAATATATTTGGTTGATAGACAATGAAAATATTATGTTAAAACTTAGAGAAGTAGATATATTTGTATGAAATTCAATATAAAATCTTTTGAAATGGTTTATAGAACAATTAATTGAAAAAAAAAATGATTCAAACCAAAGCACAAATATGAGGAAGAGCACATTAAAAAATAGAAAAGAAAGAAAAAACTTGTACATTTACAATGATGAGTGAAGCATGTTCCCTGATAATAAGTAATGAATTCACTTTAAACACATAACAAATAAATTTGATTACTTTAGTCCCATATACCAAAAATACATATAAGAAGTGTTCCAATGGCAATTAATATTAACATTCCATAATCATGAGGCAAAAGTTATGCCAAGGTGAAAAAAAAAAAATCAATTTCAAAAAATTGTTATCTAAAGCAATATGTTTCACAATTCTAAGAATACAAAAATATATACTTTAATATAATAATAATTTTCCTTAGTAAGTTCATCTATATTTATGTGCAAGTATTAGAGTTTCAAGATTTTAATACCTAGTTTACTTAAAAAGTATATGATTCAGCTTTTATACTTATTTTTAAACCATATCCCAAATAAGTATTATCCATTAATACAGTCAAAAACCAAAGACAAACTAAATAAATTTTCTTTTAATTCATCTATCTTATAACCATCAAATAATATATATTCACATAAAATTTGATTAGCCATCTTTATTATTTCCTTTAAAATTTTAATTATTCTAATAATCTTTAATCACTTTTATTTTACTAAAAATTAAGAATAAAAAAACCAATATAATACCAAAAAAATAACGTTTTTTTTCATTTTTACACCCTTTCAATTTCTTAAAAAATTAAATAATAAATATATTAAAATATTTACTTTTTAATCATATATATTTTAACTATATATTTTATAAATAATTACAATTTAATAAATAAATATATTAATACCTATTCTAACTACATTTGTATCCACCTAAATAATGATTATAAATAATAAAACAAACCCATACATTTTCAATATAAATCTCAATATATATTTGATTTCTACATTACTTTCCACATCTAACAAATTCAAATTACTTTCCACATCTAACAAATTCAAATTCATTTGCTGTGTGCAGTATTTATTCTCAATCCCTATATACCTTATATGCTTTCATCCATTATTAAAAATGAAATAAAATATTAAAATTTAAACATTATTTTAAGTCTTAAAATAAAGTTTATATATTTTTAATGAAAACTTTTCAAACCATTATAAAAAAATGAACTAGTCATAAACTTGTAGAGAGTACAAGCTACTTGGACCTCAAACTGAAAGGTATCTTCAGAGTTAGCAATCGGCAACCAGTCCATACAACATTTTTTTTAAGTTAATAAATAAATAAACCGAAGGAGACGTATTACTAATAAAAAGAACATTCAACAACGATCATTAAACAGACTGCTACCCCATACATTTTTCAGATTTGAAATATAAAATATGTGTTCTTAAATCATGTTGTAGATAAAAATGATCATGTACTATACCAATTGTGAACACCCCCAATTATGAAATAGTCTTATGACCGCCTCTTTTGTTTTGATTTTAAATCGCCAGCGCCTGGACATTGTAATTTGGGGCACTGACGGAGGTCAAGCTCCTCCAACCACGTACAATGTTCAACACATTCCACCTCCTCTAACTCACAGCACCCATAGAGATCTAGCGTTCGAAGCTGTGTACACTGCAACAAGCCCCGTATGTTCTTCAGCTTCGTACATCCATCTGCCCTCAACTCCTCCAAAGATGTCAACAATTCCATACTTGGCAGTTCATCTAACTGAGCGCACCCACTAACATTTAACATCTGAAGTTTTGTGGCCTGCTCCAAACCCCGTATCCTCTTCAGCTGCGTACATCCCTCTGCCCACAAGTCCTCCAAAGATGTCAACAATTCCATACTTGGCAGTTCATCTAACTGAGCGCACCCACTAACATCTAACCTCTGAAGTCGTGTGGCGTGCTCCAAACCCCGTATCCTCTTCAGCTGCGAACATCCCTCTGCCGACAAGTACTCCAAAGATGAGAACCATCCCAAACTTAATTCATCTAACTGAGCGCACCCACTAACATCTAACCTCTGAAGTCCTCTGGCGTGCTCCAAACCCCGTATCCTCTTCAGCTGCGTACATCCCTTTGCCGACAAGTACTCCAAAGATGAGAACCATCCCAAACTTAATTCATCTAACTGAGCGCACCCACTAACATCTAACCTCTGAAGTCCTCTGGCGTGCTCCAAACCCGTATCCTCTTCAGCTGCGTACATCCCTTTGCCGACAAGTACTCCAAAGATAAGAACCATCCCAAACTTAATTCATCTAACTGAGCGCACCCACTAACATCTAACCTCTGAAGTCCTCTGGCGTGCTCCAAACCCCGTATCCTCTTCAGCTGCGTACATCCCTCTGCCGACAAGTACTTCAAAGATGGCAACCCTTCCATACTTAGTTCATCTAACTGAGCGCACCCACTAACATCTAACCTCTGAAGTCGTGTGGCGTAGTTCAAACCCAGTATCCTCTTCAGCTGCGTACATCCCTCTGCCGACAAGTACTCCAAAGGTGAGAGCAATCCCAAACTTAGTTCATCTAACTGAGCGCAACCACTAACATCTAACCTCTGAAGTCCTGCGGCCTTCAAACCCCGTATCCTCTTCAGCTGCGTACATCCCTCTGCCGACAAGTACTCCAAAGATGAAAACCATCCCAAACTTAGTTCATCTAACTGAGCGCACCCACTAACATCTAACCTCTGAAGTCGTCTGGCGTGCTCCAAACCCCGTATCCTCTTCAGCTTCGTACATCCAATTGCCCTCAACTCCTCCAAAGATGTCAACAATTCCAAACTTAGTTTTGTGCCCTGCTCTAATTGAGCGCACCCACTAACATTTAACATCTTAAGTTCTGTGGCCAGCTCCAAACCCTGTATCCTCTTCAGCTGCGTACATCCCTCTGCCGACAAGTACTTCAAAGATGGCAACCATTCCATACTTAGTTCATCTAACTGAGCGCACCCACTAACATCTAACCTCTGAAGTCGTGTGGCGTAGTTCAAACCCAGTATCCTCTTCAGCTGCGTACATCCCTCTGCCGACAAGTACTCCAAAGGTGAGAGCAATCCCAAACTTAGTTCATCTAACTGAGCGCAACCACTAACATCTAACCTCTGAAGTCCTGCGGCCTTCAAACCCCGTATCCTCTTCAGCTGCGTACATCCCTCTGCCGACAAGTACTCCAAAGATGAGAACCATCCCAAACTTAGTTCATCTAACTGAGCGCACCCACTAACATCTAACCTCTGAAGTCGTCTGGCGTGCTCCAAACCCCGTATCCTCTTCAGCTGCGTACATCCCTTTGCCGACAATTCCTCTAAATGAGAGCACCAACTAACATCTAACCGCTGAAGTTTTGTCAGGTGGGCCAACCCCCATATGTTCTTCAACCACACACATCCAGATACGTTCAACTCCTCCAAACATAAAGGGAGCTGCAAAAGAGAAATTTATATGTGGATCACGATTCTCATCTACTAAACATTTCAAATTATTCGGAGACGCTATTTTGATAATAACCACTAGACAAGAAATATCTATACAACAAATTTCAATTTACCTGTGATTCTTGTTGCCACAATGTTTCTAATTCGTTCCCGGACACATGAAGAAACATTAACTTCTTCATTGGAATCAGAGGGAGAGATGAGTGTGGACACTTGTTCCAGCGGAGCCATATGAGATTTGGCGACTTGGCGCTCTTCAGAATGCGTTCCAAGAGGGAACCTTCAGTATCAACAAGGTGTAACCTCGTCATTTGAATAGAATCAAAATCATCATCATCACCATGGTATTCGCTAAGAACCATTCTAATTCCCCGCACGGTTATTCTTCCCTGCCCATCATAAAAAAAAATAATAGTGATTACAGGGTCATTCATTCTTGTTAGATAATGAACCCCAATCTTTATTGAATAAACTATAAGAGGATTTGAGGGATTGACTACTTACAGTTGATTGCTTCACCAAGTCATCAAAATGCCGAAACCTAAACGGTTGCTTAACAGTGGCTTCACTTATTGCAAGATCCCGTAGGTGATCATGCATGCGTATCAGATTGGAGGAGTCTACTTCGACCAGACACTTGTTTTGTAGATTTTGTAATGCTAACCAGCCTCCCCATTCTGAGACGTTCCATATGCTAATGGCCATTTCCCTTTCTTCTCCAATGAAAAAACAAGCAATATCTAAGAATACTTGTTTTTCATCTTCATTCAAGGCTTCATAACTAATTTGAAGCCTTTTTTTAATGTCTTCAGGAAGTCTCTTCTTAAGTTGAACCAATTGCGCAGACCAATAAGACAGGTCATTGTTTCCATGGAGAAGTCCACCGAACACTTTCAGGGATAGAGGCAATCCATCACAGGCATTTACGAAGTCCTGGGCTAAGTTTTCAAATCCTGGGAGTGGATCGGGCTGACCGAAAGCATGCTGGCAAAAGAGCTTGAGTGAGCGTTCTGTACTTAGCCCGTCTAACTTGTAAATTAATGATTTTTCGACCCCTGATCTCCTGAGAACATCCTTATCTCTAGATGTAATCAATATTAAGCTATCTGAGTGGATACAAGTTCGATCTGGCACAAGTCCATCAATCTGATCTATGCTATCTACATCATCTAAAACTAATAAAATCTTGTGAGAGAGGAGATGTTTTTTAAGCATTTGTATAGCTTCATCTTTGTTTTCTATCTGCAGATCTGACCCAGACAAGCTCCTAAGAAGTTTTCTCTGCAATATTATTAAAGAGCCTTTTTCTCTTACATCATCTAAAAAGCAAGATAAGGCATAACCTGAACTCTTCCTTTTCCTATTGAAGAGTTCTTTTGCAAGGGTTGTTTTTCCTACACCACCTAATCCAACTATCCCTACTACCTGAACTTTTCTTCCACTCTGTAACACTCGATTTTCAAAATCGCTAACTTTTTCTTCTAAACCGGTTGGATATTTGGCTACATCCAATGGTTTATTCACATTTCCCAACACACTTTCAACCACCTTATCTAGCAAGAGGCCCTCGTCACTGGCGAAAAACAATATAACCAGTGAGAAACATAGTATGTGCATATCTATCAATATAAAGTAACAAAAACACCGGGAAGGCACCGGGAAGGATGTTTGAACGCTTACCCCTTACACGCCTGCAGATCGAAACCGCTTATGCCGGAAACTATAGAAAGAGCATTTCGCCACTTTTCAATAGTGGCTGCATTGTGTCTCAGCGTCTTTTGAGGAGATTGAGGATCAGTTTGAGCCTCATACTCCGTCTTCTCTCCAAGTTTCTTCAAGGATTGTGCATACACAGTATCTTTGCCCTGGGTCCATCTAAGATCAGAGGGTTCCACTTGGTAAAACACTGGAATTATTTTAGCCCCTGACTCCAGCATCATTACGAGCTCATTTAGACACCAGGTTGAGTCAGCGTATCCCGCGGAAAAAATGGCAACGTGTACAGAGGCTGTTCGAATAGCCCCTTTTATTTCAGAGTTAAAATACTCTCCCTGCCGCAATTCCTCCCGATCCAGAAAGACCTTCAATCCGTACGAAGTAAGCCGACGGTAGAGATAACTGGCGAAGGTCTTTTTGACATCGGGGCCTCTATGACTTAAAAACACATCAAAAGCGGAATTGCTCGTGTTGCCAGGATTAAGGGAGGTGGAAGTAGAGGCAGCGGTGGAGGAGGATGCGGCCATTTCCAATTTGGAAAATAGACACAGAGATGGAAGAGATGTGAAGGATGGCGATGAGTACGACTCAGTCTGAGACTGCAAGAGAGCCGATGAGTTAGGAGTTTCTCAGTGCCGAGAGAAGCTGTGAAGAATTGCAATAGGAAACACGCTCTATGCAGAAATACAGCAATACACATAAACCCTTTACCCCTGGTTTTTGCTGGAGTTGTCTATAATGCGACTTTTTGAGATTCCGGTGACGGAATCCGGCGGAAGAAATTGAGATGAAATCATGATTTGTTGCAGTTAAAAAGGTTTTTTAACTGCATATTCGGATTCAGCACCCTGAAAAATCCCTGGGACGGTTTCATTGTGCAGAAATTAGCTATCAAACTTGGATTCCAATAAATCACTGCCGGATTTTCACCGGAAAAAATCGCCGGAAAGACTTTCAAAAAGTCGCGTTAGAGACTACTGCGTTTTTGCTTATGTCTGACAGCACCAAGTCTATCTCGGGTCAAAAAGAAATAGACTGACATGCACAACCATACATTGTTGGGGATCGGAATCACGTGGCCAGCCGGCCAGACAAAGGAAAAAACTGAACCGACAGCTCATGGGAAAACTTGATGGGACACCACTCAAAACATTCACGACTCATAAGTCACCACGTTAAAAGCCGTAGACTCTGGTCTGACAAGTTATCCCCGGCTGCAAATAAAAAAATGAATGGAGACTAATGCTGTTTCCACCTTTAATTGCCATTCATATCGCATTTTCGCCATTCATATATCGTACTTGAAAAAAAAGAATTATTTTTTGGGGTTTAAAGGCTGTATTTTCAATTAATCTAGACAAATCATTTGAATTTAAAAAAGTTAAATAATACTGTGGTTAGGTTAGGTTTTCATTTTATTTTAGAAAATAATATAGCATGAAGGTATTGTGTTGAGACAAAATTCATACATGATAAATATTTATATGAGGGTAAAATAATATTAGTATTTTTTTAATGTTTATGGTACCTAATATATGTAATAGTATTAAATTATTTCATTAATTGTGCTAGTATTAATATTAAATTATAGTTTTAATATTAATTTTAAATTATGATATTAATGAAAGATGGAAGTAGGAGTAGACTTTATGGATGTAAAAATTTAAGATCTCATGATTGTGGGAAGGGGAGAAGTAAATTTCTTTTTTCTACAAATTAATGTTGAAACACAAGCATCATAACTATATATTTTCACTTATGGCACAGAATGGGCAATGGCTTTTGATTATAGGGATATTGAAAAAGAACTTACTTCATTTTATAGTGATCTCCTTAAAAAGTCTAACTCTAACATATTACAATTCATGGAGAAAATAATCGCCTACATTCTAAGATTGGTCACTAAAGACCAAAACACGACATTGATGAAGGAAATTGCTTTGCAGGAAGTTAAGGAAGCAATGATAAGCCTCCCAAGAAATAAGGCTCCTGGATTGGATGCTTTCACCTCATATTTTTTCGAAGCAAGTTGGGCATTCTTGCGAGAGGACATATTAGCTTTAATAGAGGAATTGCAAAGAAAACACTCTAGCATCCCTGCTCTAAACGCCACTTTCCTCACTCTTGCACCTAAATAGACACAAGCAGCAGATCCAAGTAACTTTAGACCTATCACACTCTGTAACATGGTGTACAAAATCCTTTCGAAGATCACAGTCAATAGACTCAAACCCTTGTTTTCTTTGCTCATCTCTAAGGAGCAGTCAGGATATGTTGAGGGTCAGCAAACCTGGACAAGATCATAGTAGCGCATGAGCTTATACACACTATGAAAAAGTTCACAAAATCAAGTATGGTAATCAAATAAGATTTGTCAAAAGCATTTGATAAATTGTGTTGGGATTATCTTTTCCAAATTTTGAAAGCCTTTGGTCTCTCTAATGATTGGGCTAAATGGGTGGCTTCCTTATTTTCCTCCCCTTTCTTCTCTATCCTTATTAATGGTTCCCCTTCCTCCGCCTTTAGTGCCTCTCGAGGTATTTGCCAAGGAGACCCACTCTCCCCTTTTCTTTTTGTCATGGTTATTAAAGGTCGCGGGTGTTATCTTAGAGATTCTATGCTTAATGGTGAGATGTGGGGAATTCATCTCAACACTTGGTTGGCACCCATAACTCACCAACAATTTTTGGACGACACTATGTTGATGGACGATCTCTCGGTTCAAGAAGCCTTGGCCTTCAAGCGCATTCTGAATGACTTCATGTTAGCCTCTGGTACTGAAATTTAACCCAACAAGTCGCAAGATTTCTTCTTCAATACACATCCTAGCATTTAAGCCCATCTTGCCCATCTCTTAGGTTTATCTCGAGCCTCTCTCTTGATCATTTATCCGGGTGCCGGCCACTAGTAGAGAATTCGTTGAAAACTATTCACTAGAGAGATCTTTTGGATATAATTCTCACCAAACTAAACAATTGGACCTTTAAGGCCTTAAATTTTCCAGGAAGATTAGTTCTCCTCAAATTGGTGCTTCAATCACTCCCAATTTATAGAATTTTGGTCCTAGCTACACCAAAAGGCGTCATGCATTCAGTGCGTAACCTAATGCGCTCTTTTCTTTAGGGAGGAACGGCTCGAGAACGTAAGTGGGTGGTTGTGGCTTGGAGTTCGCTCTGTCTTACCAAATCAAGAGGAGGATTATGACTAAAGGATCCAGAGATGCTTAACAGAGTCATGGGGGCCAAACTCTGGTGGCATTGACTTCAAGGGGGTCAATATCTTTGGAAATTAATATGGGACAAAAGATACAGTCAAGGACTTAGTATAGACTCCAAGATGCACAGACACAACCTCACATGAGTCTCTTCCACATGGAATTTGGCTGACAACAATAAGGAAATCATTCAAAATAACTATTTTTGGGAAATTCGTAATGGAGGCTTAACCAAATTTTGGTTTGATTCACGGTAGCAACTTCCAAAGCTCTCTTCTCAAGAGATTCTATCATAAATTTCTACTACATTGGAAACCCAAAGCTACATACAAGTGGCACAATATTGGAAAGATCAACCAAGTGAAGGTCATTGGCATACTTGGAAATATTTGGAGGATTAGGGCTTCCCCATTTGAGAGGAGGACTGGGAGATTCTCCAAAAGGAACTATAGGAAAGGAAAATTCATATTCAGGATGGTGTCGACATCCTTCAATGGGGTTTCAAGTCCTCACGTAAATTTACTATTAAAGAGGATTATAATCTTATGGGAGATCTGGAAAACTTCCCCAAAGAGAAGATATGGACTCATATCTGGCAGTAAGCTCTATGGCCCAAGGTAACCTCCTTCCTTTGGCTTTTGGCCAGGAATCACCCTCTAACCTAGGAGAAAATTAGAAAAAGGGGTTTCAAAGGACCATCCAAATCACATTTTTAATGACTACCCCTTTACGGAGCACATTTGGAGGAAAGAAACAATCACCTTCAAGTAAACATATCACAATTCTCAAGCCGATGTTGTGGATCTCATCACTACTTGGCATTCATAAGCCTTTCAAAGTCTTGTTCTCAACAATCCTTAGATGCTCCTTTCGAGATTTGTCTAATGGAAAATCTGGAAGGAAAGGAACTATAGAATATTCAAGGGATCATCAAGAAGTGAAGCAATTATCTGGAAAGTAATCCTCAAAAACATTTGTGAATCCATTATTGCCATATCATGGGGGGCCAATCATTTGGCCGACTTCCTTACCCGAGTCTTCCATTCTTGAGGCCCTCTCCATCTCACCTCCCTCCTCTTCATTTGTGAATCCTACTACCCACCTTGTCCCATTCGCCCAATCTTTTTGGTCTTCTCCTCCTTTGGGCTTCCTTAAATTTAACTTCAATAGTGGCTCAAAGACAAATCTAGGCAATGCAGGTTTTGGAGGAGTCTTCTGCAATCATCATGGCCTCCCAACATACATTACAATAGGCTCTATCAGCGTTAGTACAAACAATGATGCAGAGCTTTTTTCCCTATAAGCAGGTCAGCAATATGCTTTGGAAAAAGGTTTCCACAAACTGATTGTTTAGGGTGATTCGAGGATTGTCATAAATATCCTCAAGAAACTTTTGAATGGTTCTAACTCAGAAAAAATCTCTCATATTTGGCATCTAGAATCCCTCATCTCCAGAACCAATAGGCTTCTTCAAGGTATCTCAATCATAATTCCTATGCATATAAAAGGAGCAGGAAACAAAGTTGGTGATCAATTAGCTAATCTGGGTTGCAAGAACTCCTCCATCAGCATTTCCTCAAGCATGGAAGCGTTGTCAAAATCTTAATGGCTTAAGGAATTTAGAGATTTGACAAACAAGGATTTCGTAGATTCTAATGGAAAAATAGAATCCTCCCAATCCTTCCATCGATCGAGGTGTCTCAAAATCTAAAAGGTTGAAGGTCTAATGCTTGTTATTTTTCTTTTGGCCACTGCTTGGCAACATGTTGCCTTCATGATTAGGAACAATAGTGAAGGATGTCTTGTATAGTCTCGGTTATTAGGATTTTTGTATTTTCATCAAGCTCGTAGTTAGTTTGGTAGTTTATGGTACTTTTCTTGGAGAAGAAAACTTTTCTTCTACTCTTGGTTTGGTTTCCCTTTTAGCAGACCTAGGAAAAGCTCTAGATGTAAATGATTTTTTTATTAATCGAAAACTTATATATATATATATATATATATATATATATATATATATATATATATATATATAATTTTAATATTAAATTATAGTATTAATAACATAATATTAGTAATACTAATAAAGTTATTAATACTAATAATAATAAGTGATGCATGGCAGCTGAGTCCACACCATTCAAGTTAAAAATTAGGCAAGATTTTTTGGAAGTTTTTCCAGTTTGATTTCTCTAAAATTCAACAAGATATATTGAAATCACCAGTTTTATGGGTAACCCCTGCACAATCGAAGTGCCCTAGAGGTTTTTCACAGTATTGAATCCATATATACACTAAAAAAAAACGAGTTTAAATAAGGCAAATCAATATTTCACCTCAAATTTTCCCACCTAATTCGGGCTTCAGCAAGATATATTGAAATCACTAGTTTGATGGGTAACCCCTGCACAATCGAAGTGCCCTAGAGGTTTTTCACAGTATTGAATCCATATATACACTCAAAAAACAAGTTTAAATAAGGCAAATCAAGATTTCACCTTAAATTTTTCCACCTAATTCGGGCACCAGAAAGTCCAAAAAGTTGCACTAAAGACAACTTCGTTAAAAATTATGTTAAGGGAAAAGTTACATAAAATTTTATAATCTACATTGGTTTATGCTAGCTAAGTTAATAATTGTTAATAAGAAAATGGAATACTATATTGGTGCTCTGGAAGGAACAAATGAATTAAGATATAAAGTGGATAAATTAATTGCATGCTCACACCGACTTGCATAAATTTTGGTGGCTAGTAACCACTAGTAAGTCTACACATTTACAGTGCTACATAAGTCCATAAGTCCTCAAGAAAACATAAATAATGGTGAGAAGTAACTCCTAGTAATTTACATATTATTTCCATCCATTTTTTATGCAAAGACTTGATTAAATTATAGTGAGAAGTAACTCATGGTAAATATGTTATTTACTTCCTTCAAAGCTTAAGAATAAAAAATCACAAATATCTAAAATAATCCATGCATATTGCAACCATATCCATAAATAATGGCATAAAATATGTTAGATAATTATCCACATAGCATTATCTTGTGCAAAGGTTACAATAAGACCTTCAAGTTATGGTCAAATCAAATGTTTGAAAATAAGTTTTTTAAATAATATTGAAAAATAAATATTTACTTTTGTTAAACATTATAAGTTCCATTGGTCAATCCTAAACTAATAGTGGCCAAAAAGATTAATGATGGTATATTGACAATACACTACTAATAACTTTAATAGTATTAATGAAATTAATAATATCAATGTAATAATGAGATATAATAGTATACATGAAATTATTTTACCCTATATTATAATAATATTCTTATTAATGTTATTAACAACATGAAGATTATTATGAATATTATTGTTATTAATAACATTTAAGTAATCACAACCACATTAAGGTTAAGCACATAGTAATAATAATAATATTATTTTTCTCATTAGTATTAATAATAATAATATTATTAGTAAAATTAACATATATAATATTTTTCTGTGTTTATGGGGTGAATTTTGTTATCTACAAAAACAAGGGATTACATAAAGAATTACAATAAGTCAATCAGGGCTCTTATAGGGAAGACAAGACCACAACAAGAAATATACTCTCCTTAGAGATGGGATAGACAACTAAGAACTAACAGTAACTACAGAAACCAGACTAATAAAAATATACTAGCATAAGTGGCCTTGAACAAAAATAGTTGCAAAATTATAGTCATAAACTAGAACCATAACAAAATCAAGCTAAAGGGTCTAAATCAGAGCCTACCACCATAATAGGGGTTTTTGGATTTGCTGAAGATCTTCCTACTGCAGGGGGATGTCGAGATAATGTTCAATCATCTCCAACCTATTATGAAAATCCCTTAGATGCCCATCCAAGTAATCCAAAGATTGAAGAAGGCCCAACCTAGAATCACGTTGGTCTAGAGGAGTTTGCCCCATAAGGAATTTCATTTTCCAATACAACTACAATATCTGCATGTATTGATTAAATCTACCCCTCTTTTGTCCTATATTAGAGATCCAATTGGCCCACTCAGTAAGGACTTTTGTATCTAAGAGGGAAGTTCTGTGAGAAGAGGATTCCCCCTCAAACCTGGTCTGTTCCTCCTATACTTGGGCCAAAGTGTTCTCCTAATACCTTGCTACAAAGTATTCAATTAGATGATGCAAGTGACTGTGACGTTTGTGATCCCACTCTCAATAATAAGCGACCTCTCTTCTGACTCTTGCCCTCTGTCATGGCACATCGACAATGACACTTAGAGACCCAAAGTTAAGCCATGTTTAGACCTGACTAAGGTAATCATTTCCCACACAGTATCACCTCATATTAATATAGCCAAAAACTAAGAGGTGGATGAATCGATGAACTATTTGCATGGATGCTTTCCCAGCTAGGTCCAAGCATTCAGAAGTGGCTAAGGCATACAATTCCTCGCTAACTTTCTGACACCAAACAACAAAATGATGGGAATGCCACCTATTAGTCAAGGTGTTGACCAAAACACTACCCAGGGATAATAGAGGCATCTGCCACACTGTCTGATATGGTGGTAGGGGCCAATAATACAACATAAACCCTTAGAACACTAGGATTCCCACACCACTAGACCCTAGAATGACACTTAACCTAGAATAGGCTTCATGGGGTCTTAGGAACACAACCAATATGGAAGAAAGGAACCTAACACCCTGAAGGACAACCCCAGACAGCATCAAGACAAGATGTGAGACCCCTCAACCCCCACGACCCTCCTCAATAGTTAACCTTCAAGTGATAGGAATCATACAAAAAGAGTTGAGTCACTGTTACACAACATTTTGTCACTGTCCCTGTACTCCCCGTTCCTTGATCCTGGAGGACCTCTACAGTGAACCCCGCATGCTTTGCCTTCATGAAGAAACTCCCATTGTGTCCCTCTTCATGAGCAGATAAATTTCCTTTTGCACCATTTCCCCTTAAACTTATGTTTTGCCTAGTTTACAAGATCGGTGCTAATGGCCTTTGTCTCCCCCGCGTCGATGTGCAGATATTAGCACTACTCCTCACGCCGACTGGAGCAACTGAGCTATGTTCCAGTTGCGTCAGTCATATTATGGAAATTTTTTAAATTAGAGCTGAAGCTTCTAGCTTTAGAAGCTTTGTAACGAAAGTTTGGTAAATGGTTTGGCCGGATGGGGTCGAGGATGAAAGTTTGGGCTCCTTTCCCCTATAATGATGGCACTACCTCAAGGGATAAGACCTTCTCCCATGGGAAGAGGATCCATCTCCCATCCATTTTTCCTATATAAACCTTCCTTCTTCCCAAACACAAGCTAGTGTTAGTGTTAGTTAGAGTGTTGATATTAGGGTGCTTATGCTATTTTGGTTTGGAGTAGACAAGCAAGCTATTACTAGTTGTAGCTATCTAGTTGTGTGAGGGAGAAGTGTGATTTGGTTTGGAGTAAAGCCTAAAGGGAAGAGCCTTAAAACTGTTGTTGCTTGAGGCCATCATGGAATGCTAGTAGAAGTGTGTGGGAACCTTGTCTTGTCAGAGGAAGACTGCAACGTCAAGATGAATGGTTGTAATCTCTCTTTGATATTAATATATGCAACTATCGATTGATTTCCTACATGTTTTGTAATATTACATATTCATGGCTTAATGTTTCTTGAATTTTTAAGTAGGTTGAATTGCAATTTGTCTATTATCATGTTTTTTGTTTTTTGTTGTTTACTTGTTTCAGGTGCTTGAAGAAGAGAGCGAGAGATAGCTGGAGCGAGCAAGCGAGGACATCATCAAGCAGGATAAGCGAACCAAGAGGTAGGCCCTCTTGATTGATTCTAACCTAATGAAATCTTCCATAGAATGTATCTATTGTGGCTAGACCCATTATTGGGCTAGAGGAATTCGGTCGTGTCCACACTTATAATTTTACTTCACCACAAATTGGCAACTCCATTGGGGATCCCGATCCTTTTGTTTGTCTTGGATTTCATGATTTCGTGAGAACTTTTCTAGTTCCACATTTTCCCTTTGGTTCTGTTTCTTTTCTCCTGCTTACTAGTTTGAGTCTAAAATTCATAGTAGCAAATTTGGTCCCTATTTCAATTTTTATTTTTATTTTTCCTTAGCTCCCTCGATCAGCATGCTTAATTCGCTGATAGTCTTACCGACCAGCGCAAGTTGCTGAGAAACAATTGCGTCGACGAGCCTCTGGCGCTTGTTGTCAGTTAGGCAGTCGCGCTGATGCCTGTAAGTGAAGATTAGGGCTTGAACCCAATCTTGACCAGTGTGTTCTTCTCTTGTGGTTTTGACCCCGTAAGCCTTTTGGACCGTTTTCTCCTTGATTATAAAGCTACTTTTCATTTTGTTTTGTTTGCTTGTTCACTTATCATCTTTCTACTTGATTGATTGAGTCATTGAGTGGCCAATGAAACTAGGGCATCTAGTTGGTCGTCCATTCAACAGTTTGTGAACTCACCAAGTTGGGTTGTAGGTGTGCTTACTCTTTGCATTTTGTTTTGGTCCTTTTTACGACTTTGACCTCTTTTTGCACAAGTTTGAAAAGTTTTTGTTTTCTTGCCTAAACGCTTATTTTCTGGCATGGATTACATTGCTCGTCTTGTGTTTGGTAAAGTCGGTGTTTCATTGATCTAAATGAACTTCTCTTTTCATGTTTTCATCTTCTTGGAGAGCTTATTGTCTCGAGAACTTTTTCACTAAAAGATTGTATGCAAAAAGTTTGTTTCGTTGTTTCATGAAAAAGTATGAAATTCTAGCTTGTTGCATCATTATGTTATGATAATTTGCATCATTTAAAAGACTAGAATTGCATCGGCATTTGAAAAAGGAAAAGGATTTTTTGTTTTTGAAAGGACTAATAGATAAGTGCTTGTCACGAAACTAGGAATTGGAATGCATTTTTCATTAGTTTATTTTTTGAAAAAGTAAGGTAGTGAAAGATTATTTCGTTTTCAGTTGCTTGATTGTTTGCATTTGATTGAGTAGTTTCTACCCTCTCTAGTGTAGGCATTTCATCGAATTGAAAGGGTCTTGTCTCATCTAGTTGCATTTAAGGCTTTTCGAGTAGCATCGCTAAGACCTGAAAACTGAAACTTAACTCAAGATCAACTTTAAAATGAATTCAATTAACCTAAGGCGCATTTGACATTAATGATCATGTCTAGAAGGTCTAGGCTAGAGACGTGTTATGGCGTCTTTAAACCTAGCAGCTGTCGTTAGTTTCGGCATTAGACAATGCTAGTATGGATTTTTTCTCCCCGTACCGTCGAGTATATAACGGGAGACCCCACTAGGCTGCAATCCTTTTATCCTTATGAAGTCGAGTCGGCCTCCTTGCAAACATGATACACCAAACACATCATTTGGGGAGATTGCCTGCTCGTACTTCTTGGTTCGCCAGGAGGTATTCTGCAATTCACGGTTGCCTGGTAATCCTATTTACCTAGATCATCCAGAGCAATCATTTGATCTTTTTGACTCATTAAACTTAAAATATCATTCGAGCACTTGTCCTTTCAAGCTCGTTTCCAATCAAAAGCGATAGAGTCATCTTTGTTTCTTTCTCGACTCTTAAAAAATGAAAGAGCACCAATCTTTTATGTGCCTTAATAATTGATTGCCCACGATCCAAAACACCCTGTTAGTCTTTTTTGAGACCAAATTGTAAGTTTCCTTAAAAGAACATTTTAAAGCCTTGAAGTTATTTATTCCGTCGACTAAGACAAGGTCATCATGGCTGAACTATCTGGTTCACCCAATTCCTCTTCCTCTCCTCCATCTAAAAGATTGTCTGAGGAGCCATTTTCTGAGTTACCAGAGTCACTTGGGGACCAAAATGTTGAACTCACAATTATTTTGAGTGTTCAACCATTGTCATCTCATCCTTCGCCTACTTTCAATATTAGGTCATCTGTTGATCTTGGCTTGGAATCTCCGGACAACACTATTCGAACTCTAGAGAACTCGTTGACCACTGACGGTCAGCTTGGACTAGTTATCTACCCTCTGAACCCTCTGTTTGACCCTGTTGTGATATCACCGCAACGTCCTTATAGTCTATACGACTAGCCGGGTGTTCCTTTGGAACTATCCCCTCATACTCGTTCGACCATTCGTCGTTGTTTGTTTTCAAACATGGAACCCGAAGGCGATGCTCCAGTCACATCTCCAGATGAGTCCGAAGTTTCTACTCCACACACTGTTGAGGGGGAAGAATTGTAATTGCAATTTCCTCTCGAGGGTTTCCCTTTTTCAGAAGGTATTCCCACCATTTTTCCACCCAACTATGTGTCTTTGGCGTAGTTGGTTTCAGGTACACCTAGTGCCTCATCACTTTACCATAATCTTGTATGGGTATCAGGCATTAAGCCTACGTCAGGTCCATTCGTTACGAACACGACTTCCCAACAGGCTGTTACTTCAGTCCTGGTGCAACCCACCATTCCGAATACTCTTGTATCATCAATCCCAGTTACTCGTCAGGCACAACCGACAGTTTCAAAGATAGTCTCTGTTAGTTCCTCCGTTCTACTAGTTAGTGGCCAGGTTCTGCCATCGCCTAGGGGGTAGAACTTGAATGTTTCTATGGTGTCAGGTGCCACTAATGTGAGCAGATCACAAGCTCACATGCTTGGTATAAACCAACCTTCTTCTGGTATTATTTATAACCCTGTTGATCCTACTGGATCAAGCAATGTCCAGTACTAACAGGTTCAAAATCCCGTTGATCCGTCTAGATCGAGCAATGTTCAGTATCAGCAGCCCTATGGGGCTCAAGTCCAATACCAAAATCCTTACATTCCATATTCTTCTCAAGGAATGTTAATCAACCTTACACCCTCCAATCTGGCCAGTACATCCAGCCTGGCTATGGCCAGATTTAGTTCGGTAATTTCCCAGGCACTGTTCAAGTGCCCTTACAACAACAAGGGCAACCTCTACAAAAATAAGGGTAGCCTTTATTACCACAAGGGCAACCTTTGTTGTAGCAAGGGCTCTCCGCACAACAACAAGGGAAAATTATCCCGCAGCAAGGTCACTTGCAACAACCGCAAGGTCAATCCTTACAACAGTTGCAGCAAGCCACGCAATAGCAGATGTAATATGCTCCGCACACCTCTCAACCCATGTCCTCGCAGGGCCAACCTCTGCAGCCCCAGGGACAAATTTTGCAACTGCAAGGTCAACCCTTACAACAGAAAAACCAACCAGGGTAGCAGTAACCCTTGTATACATATCAACAAGGTCAACCCTTGCAGGGGCAGGGTCAAGGTCAAGTCCTGTAGCAGCAGGCCCAAAATCCTCATGTCCTAGGTCAACAGGTTTAGAATCTTGTCGGCCAAGGGAATCAGGTACAAAATCCCTACATCCAAGGGCAACAAGTGTATCAACCTTATGCCCAAGGACTGCAGGTCTAGAATCCTCTTGTTCAGGGACAACAGGTTCATCAGCTGTATGTTCAAGGACAACAGGTCCCATATCCATATGTCCAAGGTCAACAGGCTCAACATCGTTTTAACCCCTACATTTCTTATCAACAACATATGCCTGGACAGTTCCAAGGTATTCAAGGTCAAAATCCTCCTTATTGTCAAGGTAATCCGCAATGGGGGCAGCCTTAGATGCCATATGGCCAAAATCCCCCACTGTGGGGCTAAAATCCTTACCAGCAGGGATGGGATCCTCCCTATGGGCCCACTTATCAACCTCCCATGCCTTTTAACACTCAATTACCTTTCTTGGCTACACTCGAGTTGCCAAATGTATCGCGCCTTACGAATGATCCAATCCTTCATTCATTGTACTGGCCTCTGGTGCCGTGCAAGATACCAAGTGAGTACCTAAAGTTCGATGGAAAAGCTAAAGAAGATCCTCAGGCCCATGTGATGACATATCACCTCTAGTGCTCGTTGAACTCGTACATGGACGATTCCATTCATCTTCATCTTTTCCAACAAACCCCCACGAGTGCTGTAGTGAAATGGTACATCAAGCTACCTCAAAGTACTTACCATGACTTTAACTCTTTAGCCATGGCTTTCCTCATGAATTTTCAGTTGTCGGTTCGATATGAAACTGGCACCTATTTGCTCACATCGCTTAAGCAAGATACTGCGACGCACATCTCTAACCACATCCATGAATGGAGACGTACACGTCGCCTGATAAAATTTGATATTACTGATCAGTTGCTCACTGAATGGTTTACCAAATCATTCGTAGCCCCGATTGCTCGCGATATAGCTATGGGTGGATGCGTCACTGAAGAGGAGGCCATCGCTCGCGCCCAATACTTGGATCTAGGTTACTCTAAGTCTGGAACTTTATACGAGTTATTACCCAATGATCCACATCCATCATCTAATCCCACAACATCAAAGTCACTAGTTGTTCCTCCCGTCGATGGAGTTATTGGTTCAATATCCTAGACCCATGCTAAAACTTCTTTCAAACAGAAGGCAGTCTCGAATGCTATCCCTAAGATTTCATCTCAGAATCCACCTGGCCTTGGTAAAACCTTAGAGTTCCATGCTATCTAGTCTACCGCAGCGGACAAATCCTCGAAAGGGAAAAAGAAAGGAAAAGGCAAAGCTAAAGCTGATGCCCCGAAACAGGGTCCTCCCAAATCGTCTGCTGGCAAATCTTCGCAATGGAAACCTAAGTATCCCTACCTCATTTGCGAGGAAGATCACTACACTAAGGATTGTCCTCGACGATCTGAAGTTAGTCGCCTGCTCAAAGGGACCCCTGTTGTCCTCAAAGAGCCATTTCCGTCTCAGCAGACCCAAATGGTAGACCAACCCCAATCTGCTTCCTCCGGATCTCAAGTGTTCATGATGAGCATGCCTATTAATGTGGCTACCCAATCCAAAGACTATCAAACTCCAGCTTCGACAGCTGGGAAAGAGAAAGAAGCTGCACCTTCTTCTTCTACCCCGAGTTCTGGCCCTCTGCATATTGAGTGCCCTAACCTTGATTTCGCTATACGGCCACCCTCTCAAGGTGTACTGTGAAAATCCTCGTATAATCCCAACGCCCAAGCTGCTTAGCACTACAATATTGTTGAGGATCTGGCTCAGGCGCCGTCAGCCATGTTGGCTCTCGAGGTACTCCAAAGCTGCCCATCGTAGCGGAAATCTTTGCTGTCAGCTATCAGGGGCATAGATCCCACCGATTCCAATTTGATATTTTTTGATCTAGAAAACCATGTTCCACAACTTCCTCATTAGATTGCCTTTCTTATTCAGGTAATCATCAATGAGAAGACCATCCACTGAATTGTCATCGATGAAGGTACTTCCACTTGCATCATGTCAACCGCATGTTGGAATGCTATTGTTCCCCTACACTGAACCAGTCTCCGAACACTTTGGAAGCTTTCAATGGGTGCGATTCGTGACCCTTCAGTGTCTTACCTAACCTTGCCATCACCCTGGAAGGCAAGACAATCCAAGTCGAAGTAGAAATTGTTGACGCCAATCTCAATTATAATCTTCTACTCGGCTGAAGTTGGACTCATGCCATGCATGTCGTGGCCTCCTCTTTATTTCGCTTGATTCATTTTCCCCATCAAGGGAATATTGTCACTGTTGACCAGCTGCCTTTCTTTGCCTCTTCCTCCTTGGATGGCAATGTTCCATACATCAAGCACTCTAGTGCTCCATATGAGAGTGTGGGGGAAAGTCTCTTCAAAGATTCTGCCTTAATGGGAATTTTTCCACTCCCACCTCCTCATGTTGCCTCTATCAACATGATCTCGGTCAAATTTTATCCCTGGGTCATACCTGCACCAGATCTTGTTGATAATTGGGGCGAGGTTATGCTGCTTAGTCCCGCCGAAGTTAATTACGTGGAAATTGTTTTGGCTTCAAACTCAGCATCCTCTGATTCTCATGTGTCGAAGACATCTTTAGATACATACTCTCAATCCCCTTGGCTTGGCACTTTGGAATCACCTAATCCCTTAGCCGAGACCTTCCTTGCTGATGAAGGTATCATGGAAATCATGTCTCTCGAGGAACCACCATGCATCGATACTCATCAGCACTCCTCGTTCCTGCCTCACCCGGTGGTCATGTCTATCACTTTCAAAGAGTCCTCTTCTCCATTTCTGCCATTGATTGTTACTCATGAAGTATGGTCAGAAGGAAATCTGGGTAATATTACCCAAACGATGCCGATTTACATTACTATCAAACCCGGTATCATTGAACACGTTCATATTGGGGTGTCTTATTCTCCAGATGAGATCAAGACATATATTCGTCTATTTCAAGAATTCTGTGATGTGTTTGCATGGTCTTACGAAGAAATGCCCGGCATTGATCTTAACATTGTAGTGCACGAAATACCAACGTATCCACATGCAAAGCCCATTCACCAACGGCTTCGCCCAGTGCACCCTAAGAAGGCTGTTGCTATTAAGGGTGAAGTTGAAAAGCTTCTCAAGGTTGGGTTCATCTATCCCATCCCCCTTATAGATTGGGTGTCAAATATTTTCTCGGTGACTAAAAAACAAGGCACGATCCGCGTTTGCATGGATTATCGAGATCTTAATCGTGCCTGTATTAAAGACAACTATCTTACTCCCTTCATTGATCAAATCATTGATGAATGTGCCGAGAGCGAGATATTTTCCTTTATGGACGGTTTTTCTAGTTATAACCAGATTAATATTGCATCGACCGATCAAGAAAAGACAACCTTTATCTATCCATGGGGTACGTTCGCTTACAAGAAGCTCCCTTTCGACCTTAAAAATGCTGGAGCAGCGTTTCAATGGGCAATGTCCTATGCATTTCATGATATTTGCAACATTATCCAGCCTTACTTGGATGACCTTCCCGCTCATTCTCGTAAGCTCCAAGATCACCCAGACCATCTTCGGCAGATTTTTCTCCGCTACAGACAGTATAACATTCGGTTAAATCCGCACAAATCTGTTTTCTGCGCGAAATCAGGACGACTCCTCGGCTTCATCGTTTCCAAGGACGATATTCTCTTGGATCTGTTAAAAGTCGAGGCCATTGTAAACTTACCCCCTCCATCCTCACTACACCAACTCTAGAGCCTGCAAGGAAAGGCCAACTTTCTCCATCGTTTTATACCCAACTATGCTGGGCTGGCCACAGGATTTACCCAGTTTCTCAAACAAGGAACGCCCTTTGTATGGGACGAAGTGGCCCAAAAATATTTTGACGATCTCAAGGCCATCCTCGTCAATGCTCCTCTGTTGCACCTGCTGGACTATTATCGAGATTACTTCCTTTACCTAGTCGCGGCCCCTAGCACCATTGCTATGGTCTTGGTCCAAGACGACGACGAAGGTAGCAAACATGTAATCTACTACCTTAGTCAGAATCTCCTCGACATTGAAACGTGTTATGCACATGTCGAGAAGTTGGCTTTGGCTGTCGTTCAGGTTGTTCAATGCTTTCGGCACTATATCCTTTTACATATGACTACAATGATTTATGAATGCAACCCTATGACCTATATCCTGACCTGTCAGTTGCAGGGGGGCAAGTATTGTAAATGGATCGTCATCCTGCAAGAATTCAATTTGGTCTTCACTAAAGCCAAATCTAAGAAGTCACTTGTTTTCGTCGAATTGATTTGTTGCCGTCCCTCCAAGGCTCTCCCTACTGGTGCAGATGAACAACTTCCATATGAGACCCTTTTCCTAATTAGCACCCTTGATCCATGGTACAGTGATATCATCGTGTATCTCCAAACGTCCACATTTCGGTCCGTGTTGACCAAGGATGATCGCCGAAGGATTTAGCATCATTCCCAACCCTACCGTATTATTGGCGATAATTTATACTGTGTCAGTGTTGATTCAGTTCTTCGTCGATGCCTTACGATCGAGGAAGCTGAAAGAGCTCTCAATGATTTCCAATTCGAGGCATGTGGTGGTCATATGTCTCATTACGCTACAACTCAAAAAATCCTTCGTGCTGGTTATTTCTGGCCGTCTATCTTTAAGAACTGCATTCTTGTTGTTCGTAAGTGCCACGAATGCCAAATTTACCAATACAAGGTGTACGACCCACCTGCTCACCTACACCCCGTCATTACTGTTGGTCCCTGTACCAAATAGGGCATTGATTATATGACATGTAACTGTCGTTCGGCTGGGGGGAATGGCTATATTATCGTTGCTGTGGATTTTTTCACCAAATGGGCCGAAGCGATGCTTACATATTTTGCATATGGTAAGACGACGTCGCAATTCCTTTTCAACCATGTTATTTCTAGGTTCAACGTACCCCAAGCCATTATCATAGACCATGGCTCCCATTTCAGAGATTAGATGATGGCTTAGCTGACATCTGCATTGGACTTGCACCACGATGACTCGAACCCATATTACCCTCAAGCCAACGGCCAAGTTGAAGCCGTGAACAAGGTCTTGGTCATAGTACTTCAGTGTATTATTGGGATGCACAAGTCCAATTGGCATCTCATGCTCTTTTCAGTTCTGTGGGCCTACCAAACCTCAACCAAAGACGCAACTGGTTTCACACCATTCCAGTTGGTCTATGGTCTGGAAGCAACATTGTCGATCGAATGCAAGATTCCTTCACTCAAGTTAGTTGTTGAACTCCTCCCCGAAACATCACCTTAAGAGGAATGCCTCTTATATTTAGAATGACTGGACGAGACTCGCCGTCTCGCTACCTTGGTCATCAAAGCACAAAAGAAACGGGTCAAATCCCATTTCGATCAGTCGGTCTCCCCTCGTGCATTCTCTGAGGGTGATTTGGTCTTATTATACGACCAAGCTAACGATAAGATAGGGGTAGGCAAGTTCAAACCTATGTGGCATGGACCCTATATCGTGAAACGCGTTTTGCAGAAAGGAGCCTATGAGCTTATTGATTATGAAGGAAATCCTTTCAATAAGCTCCGAAATGGGCTTTACCTCAAAAATTACTATGCGTAGATCATCTTGCATGGTTACTTATGTACATTAGGGTGCAATTCATTTTTGTACAACGTGGTTTTGTAAGATAGTGTTCAAACAACTTTCATGTTTACTATGCTTTTCTTGCTTTGCTGATGTCTGCGACCCCTCACGTTGGTTTCACTGATGGTGCTTGCCGTAGTACCCGGAACCTATTATCCGTGACATGGGCTATTTATGACCCTAACGGTGAATTGATCGACCTTCAAGGTATATGCCTAGATCGCACAACCAACAACATTGCTGAATACAGTGCGGTCATCGAACTGTTGTCAGAAGCCATCGCTCTGGGCATCAGAGAATTGTTTGTCAACCTGGATTCACAGCTTGTCGTCCTTCAACTCAACAGGCAATATTCCATCAGGAACCCTCAAATATTGATAATTTATTTGTGCATTTGTCTATTGGAAAGGTATTTTGATTATATTACATATCATCATATTCCTAGACGCATGAATACATTAACAGATGCATTAGATAATTACGTGTTGGATAGACATTTACAAAAGATGTAAAAGATAAGACAAACCATTTGTACCATAATAGAAAGGAAAATACAACATATATACATATATATATGGTGAGAATGTTTGATACATCAGAACCCCAAAAATAATATGTGTGTCTAAAATAACATCGGTGGCCCGCAGGCCTCATACATTCATGGCATGTAGGCCTCAAAAAATATGTAAGTGCTGGACCTATGAACTAATCAGCATGGGGATCATGGTATCACGAGACGGCTTGTGCAACACGAGTCAGCAATCAGTAAATCCGATCTGAGACTCCCACCATGTGTCTCTAGTACTGACCGGGAATGTCTCCTACCTGAGCATACTCTTGGATACCACGAGTTAACCCCTCAAGGTTCATCGCGATCTCCTCCTTGTTGTCACTCCCTTCTTGATAAGGGGTGACAACATTGATAGGGCGAGGGACGCGCTTGACTATCGGGGACATCCCAGCTGGCTACTCTGGTCCAACGTCTACATTAACAAGAGAAATGTTATAAGAACATATATACCAAAAACAATTAAAAAATCTCAAAATTAAAATTTTGATTTTTTACCTTCGTCATCGAAGTCCTCTCCATCTAGTAAGGGCATGTCTGGATCTCCATAGAAATTAGTTCCGCTGTATGGCTAGTCCTCCATGATGATTTTATATCATCATAGCCATTAAAATAATGCAATTCGGTATGACATATGCTGACCCCTAGTGATCCTGGGCATCAAATAGCTCCAGTGGGCCATCCTTGGATCACGTGGCATAGGAGGATCTACATCAGGTATTTGATACTGGAACATTGGTACTCGTTCTAGGAAGGAGGTCACAAGTACAGATCTGAAGCAAAATTGCTTCAGATTCCCCGCCTTGGCTTTGGAAAGCTGGCGCTTGATGTTCATCTTCATGGCCTCTGCCCAGTTGAATATCGTAGGAGTTTTGCAGTCAATAGCATAAAGGAACTTTGACTCGTTAGTCTCATGTTCTCCTTGGGACCCCGCCACTTTGTTGATAGTCAACAGAAGCATCCTCAGTGTTAGATCCCGCACACTGGAAATCTCTATCTTCCCACTCTTGGATTTGAGGGCCTCGGGGCAGTGTTCGACAAGCAAGGAAGATATACTTTCCCCAATCGGACGTGACCCATACAAGTTCACTGGCTCCCCTCTGCAGGATAGTCAAGTGATGAAGTATATATCTGAAGTTTCCAACTCCAGCTCCTAGTCGCTAAAGACAAAAATCTCGGGATTAATGTCCCAAAGACTAATCAGGTATCGAAGCAACTCGGGCTGGGCCCATATCCCTAGCGTATGAAAGAATTTGCGGATCCTACAAGCCCTCAAAGCCTCTAGGAATTTTGGGTCATTCATTGCCTGGGTGTCAACATCTTCATGTTCCTGTTCTTTCCAATCCACCATTTTCAACGATTCTCTCCTACAAAATCCATTAATTTGAGTCAATAATCATCCTTGGAAAATAAAATTCAATTTTAAACGGTCAGTTTTTGAGAAAATAGGGTTTTTCCCTATCCACGGTGTTGACACGCCTATTTTAAAAATAGTTGCACCGATTGATGTGGATGGCTTTTTTAATCACCCTGGACCGGTGCGATTCCGTGCCCGGAAATCGCGTTGACCGAGGGTGAAAAATATTTTCAAAAACCTCCTTAAAAATCTAAAAAAGTGGCTAAAAGCATAAATAAAGAGCATGAAAATGGAGCTCGGGGCTTCGGCTGTTACCTGGAACTGGCGGCTCGTCGATTGACCTCCCGGATCTCCCGCAATCTGCTCCAGAACAATTAGGACAAAAGTGAGTAAAAAGTATTCACAATAAAGGTAAAATGGTAAATGGTAAAATATATTTACTTTTCCCCTTTTTATTCATTTTTCATGAAAATATAAGGTTTTGTAAATATTTTGACCTATTTTCCCTCAAGGACTCGATAATACACTTTACCTTACTTGTGCAGTGACAGGTGATGGATGTTCGACGATGATGATGAGTCACGTTTCAACTCTTTTCTCAACTCGTTAAACTCATATGAAAATATTGCCGAGTATTTTTTCCCTTTTTGACTCGTTAAAGAGAATAAAAATGGGGGGTCCGCTTTCAGCTCTTTTCCGACCCTTTAAAAGCGAAAATATGGCCGAGCCCTTATCGTTTTGAACTCATTAATGGATGCAAAACGTCATGTGCCCAATATAAGTTTACCCCTTTTTCGGGCTAGGAGGCACTATTTACAAAAAAGGTACTCCTTGAATGAAATGGTCAAGTGGTTCTCTCAAGTATTGTTTTCTACCTTTTTGGGCTCGAGAGACACAAATGTACGAAGAGGGATCATGCGGAGTTTTCTTTTATCTATCTTTTTCAAACTCTCTAAACATGAAAAAGATACCGAGTTACACCTTTGTCGGACTCGTTAAACTATTAAACGACATCGGATTCGTCACCATGACGAACATGAGCTTCTCCTTCCTAGGGATCGTTAAAATTAGGAGGTCGGATTCGTCTGAAGGATGAACTTACAATGCAAGCAGATGCTATCCCCTTCAAGTTTGTGATTAAAAAATAATTGGGGTACCTGCCAAAAATGGTGGGGGGAAATTTGGAAATCTATCGGTCGTGTCGACAACTCACTCTTGAACATGACACTCTTTGTTTCGTGTCAGGTTGGGATATCCTCCTTTGTATCGTTGACCTTCCTAGTTTTGGGCCATTTATTTTTGCCTTCCATTTGATCCCTACCACGTCATCGTGACCACCGATCCTATGGATCCAAAAGCTGCCAAACATCCAGTTGTGTTTCCGATATATTCAAGAGTTGTCCTTCTGTAGTTACACTTACCTATGATTCCCTGTATCATCCAAAATCATTTTGAATCCTCTCATATTGTGTCGATAATGTGGGATTCATTATGGCCCACCTTCGAAATAGTCGCTTTCCATCGACTTCAACTCATTATTCGGGAAGTTGACCGAGAGACTCCCCTCCAGTACATTAGAGCTTGCATGCCCTAATGGAAAGTTCTTCGTACTCGATGAAAAATTCACATCATTGGATTTCAATCGAGTGATTTCACGGGTGTTCGACTTTAGTTCCTATATTCACATTTCGTGAATTATGTTGATAGTACCTTGAGGACCATTGCCATTATTGGTGGTTTCTCTCGCACTTGTTAACAGTTTACATCATTGACTGGTAATCAAGCGACTTTCTAGCATGTTCGACGCCAACACATCCATTCGCATGCTAGGATTTGTACTTTGATTGGGTTGTGTTGGAGCGCAAGACCCTGGACTCAGATCACAAAAGTCCAGGTTGTGAAGTGATGTGACATGGTTATAATGATATGCATGTCTCTTTCAGATCGTTGGCTGCAACCAGACCATGAGTTATCATATGTGATCCTTCTCATTATCGGATGGCTGCGACCATACCTTGGTTTCATTATGATCCTTCTTAACGAATGGATGCGCCCATACCTAGATCCATTTACATGATCATTCTTTGGATGGTTGCATCCTGACCACGATTCATGTATCATTTGACAGAGATCCCAGTCTATGTATATGTATATGTACTTGCTTGTAGGTTTTCTGATGGCAGACCGGTTCCTCACACTGATTTATAAAGCATTTCATCCCTCACTCCATCTCGACCTTCACGCTTTAGGGGGCATCTGTTACACAACATTTTGTCACTGTCCCTGTACTCCCCATTCCTTGATCCTAGAGGACCTCTACAGTGAACCCCGCATGCTTTGCCTTCATGAAGAAACTCCCATTGTGTCCGTCTTCATGAGCAGATAAATTCCCTTTTGCACCATTTCCCCTGAAACTTATGTTTTTCCCAGTTTACAAGACCGACACTAATGGCCTTTGTCTGCCCCGCACCAATGTGCAAATATTAGCACTACTCCTTGTGCTGACTAGAGCGACTGAGCTGTGTTCCAGTCGTGTCGGTCCTGTTATGGAAAGTTTTTTAAATTAGAGCTGAAGCTTTCAGCTCTAGAAGCTTCGTAATGGAAGGTTGGTAAATTGTTTGGCCGGATAGGGCCGAGAATCCTTCTTACCAAGTGGAGAATCATTTTTACCTTCAACAACCTTTGGGGTATCCCTTTTGGCTTCAACAGCCTTTGAAACATCCTTCTTGGGTTGTGTTTTGTTTGCAATAATTGATACATTTATGTTTCTGAGATTGTATGGTTTTTGCATTTCAAAGATAGCATGTTGATACCCTTTTAAATAATCTGAAGGCTCTTCTCCTTGCTTGGTCAAACTGGACTCATCATGTTATTCCTTAGTCAAGAAAATTCCTGACATTTCTTCATCAAGACAATGGATAGATTCTTCAGGAATCTCAGGATCATCTTCTTCATCAACCAAATTATGCTGAAAAGGAGGTCTCACTGGAGGATTAGACTGTTGATTCCTATTTTCTCTTGGTCTTTGTTGGTTTTGAGGTCTCCTAAATTGAGGGTTTCTAAATTGAGGCTCCTGTTGCACAGGAGGAGCAGAGGTGTTTCCAAGAGCTAACCTATCCATCAACTTCTCCATGGTCTTCATCATTGAATCTATCTTATCTTCAGGAGTTGAAGAGGAAGGTTTCTCTTCTTCTTTCAATTTAGCTTTTCCCATTTTTGATTTTTTGGTAGCTACCATGTTTACTTCCACCTTTATTGCATCATTTTGCATATCAACAAGTATGGCAGACTCTCTCTCTAAGCAAAAGAGAAAAATCAGAATCAAATGCTTCAACATATCTCATTTGTGCTAAGGCTTCTAGAGGTTTCAAGCGAGCTGGGATTGAGTTAAACACTTTGTTAAACCTCTTTGAGAAATTTTGAATGGTTTCATTAGGTGCCCTTCTAAGATTGTTGTACTTAGTAAGTGCTTGAACTAGATTGGTTCTATTTCCCCATTTCCTTAGAAAGCTATCTTCAAATTCTACCCAATTATGAATGCTTCCTACTGTGAGGGCTTTAAACCATTTTCTAACTTCACCAATAAAGGTCTATGCAAATAATATTAGCTTCACATCCTCATCATCAACTTCCTCTCTGTCAGAAAAATCATTAAATTTGTCTACATGTTCTTCTGTTGTGATTTCTTCATCACCACCCCATGTTGGAATTCTTGCAGCATACTTGCTAGGGAGATCATGTAAAACAACAGGAAGTGCAAGCAGGGCATACCTAGCAGATACGAATATGATTAAAGGAGGGACTATAGTGACAGGGATAAAAGGGACAGAGGATGAAGAACTGATATGAGGAGGATTGCTTGGTTTCTGAAAGCCACTAGGAATAGCAAAAACAAAAGATGAGGAACTGATACGAAGAGGACTACTTGGGCTTTGCAAACTAGTGACAAATGTACTCCAATTTGGAAGAGGTAAACCAGCTTTAGATCTTAGCAAGACTTCAAAAGGATCAAGTTCTTTCAGTTTATCTAAGGCTTCCCTTTCTAACAATAACTCAGAAGTAACTACTTCCCAAAATTCCTCTTTATCTTCTTGTGATACTAAGGCTGAGGTATCAATTCCTCTCTTTTGCAAATCTAAGATAATACCAATGAGTTCTTCTTCGTTTTCTAATCTAAACAACACCTCATGAATTTTATCATCAACTATTTTGTCTTCAGGACTTCTTGAGAATTCAGAGAGCAAAGATTTTGAATAAGATGGAGTACCTGGTGTTTCAGTAAATCTTTGTCTGCTTCTTGAAACAGTGTTGGGATTGTCCACAGGAGTAGGTGGATTTGGGTCAGGATTGCTCCATGTATATCTCCCTCTCGAAGCCACCTTTAAAACTTTGAAAATGTATGGAGTCACCAAGGTAGATTGCAGCCTCGAAAAGTTGTCTGAGCTCCTGCTACCTTCAGAAGTTCAGCTTCTTGATTTCGGGAATGAGTAATCTTCAGGCTCCCGGCAGACGCACCAAAATGTTATCACAAAACCTTCTCCTGATAGGCTGCTGATCAGGAAGACCTTGAGTAACTGTTTCAAACCAACTTTTGGCTGAGGCTTAGCCTCCCCAACCTGAGAGGGCTCTCTCACTAGGTTAAAGATTTTAGTAAAAGATTAGATGGCTAACTCTATGAAACAAGTAAAGGAGTATGAATGGTTGAAACACAGTCAATAAACATCCATTGGGCTTATGGAGTCAGAAAATGTTTAGTATGACAACAATATTAGCTTAACATGGAAGTCAAGGCATCAAGAGTTCAATATATCAGTAACACATAAGAACATGTAGGAAACACAGTCTACAAATGCATGAAGGAAGTTAGAGCATTGCCAATGAGTTCTAAGTAACATACATTCATACCACTGCAAATGAGGAAATGAGGACAATCATAAGACAATCAAGCATTGAACTCTCTTCTGAATCCTGAGTAGTAAAGCCAAACTTTGTATTACATAAAAAACATAGTCTTCTACAATGACACAATATGAGTGTTTTTCTCAAAAATTTCCAACCCTTGGTGCATTACATCTCTTGTCATATATAGAGTTCATTACAATCTTGGATTCCTTCCTCCAGCATGAGGGGAATTCGAATTTTACTTGACCTGACACCTATTGATACTTAAACAAACTATTAATTACAACTAGTTGTTAACTAGCAGTCCTAGAGACCTAATACAACTAGGAGTGTAACTCCTTATTATGCTGGCAACAACCTTGACTATGAAATAAACTCATTCTTTGACAACTGTCCCTCTTCAACTTTGGCTTAAGTGATGACTTTAAACTCCATGCTAGCCTTTGATTGCTTGTCCTTTGACTGTTCCTGGATATTAGGAAACTGCCCTTATATTTCTACTTTGGTCTCCAAGGAGGTTCTTCGAAGTCTGCTAACCATATTGTCTCCTTTAATCACATGTGATGCATTGAATTAACTACAGATCTTGCTCCTATACTCGTGCCAAGACAAAAACCTCTTGAATGCTGCCTGAAGCATGACAAACTGTCTGAGCTACGAAATGACTGCTATTTTCGTAGCGCAGGGTTTGGGGTATCTATATGTCTCTCATTTCTTGAATTTGCCTTTGCTTAAGGTTCAAAACTTCTTAGGTGGTCTTCTTATGTCTCTGCAGCAGCATACTTTCAAAATAATCCCCCTTTCATTTCAAGATTAATCCACAAAAACGAAACTGGCAGCTACAACAGTTTCGTAGCGCGCTATGAAACTGCTGTGTGAGTCAAAAATACATAGTTTTTGTCATTCTTGGGATTTTTAATGGTTTCACCATATGCTAATGAGCCATACAAAACTGATATTGTCCATCCAAAAAAAATATTCAATCTTCAAAAAGGTAAGTTTCACATCAAAATTGTGTTAAAACTTCTTCACTTACTGTCTGGTTCATTTATGCTGAGGCTGTCCTTCAGGTTCATTCAGTTGAATCTTCAAATCTTCAATTTGTGTTTTCATCATCTGGATTTTAGTTCTTAATTTTCCATTAATCCTTCTGATATATCTTGCTTCCTTTATTGCAGGAATAGTCCAAGTGAAATATTGAGCATGACTGCCCACTACTTCATATCTGGGAACTTTTCCATCTTCCCAACTGGATTTTACTCTTTTGAAATTTGCTTTTTCAACTGCATGTTTCCTTTCCCTTTCCTTGAGTTGGGCAATCTCAATATTGGCAGACACCAATTTCTTTTTGACCTCCTCAAAGCTACATTCTTCTTCATGAGTGATAACTGCCTTGTTTCTGTCATCTTTGTGCACTAGTGATGATTGTACTGATGGAACCACAGGCTCTTCAAGGAACTCTGCTACCTCCCCTGTCTCACTTACCTCTGGCTCTACCTCTTGTAACCTTCTTAAATGTCTAGTCACAGGCCTTCTTGGCTTGAAAACAAACTTTGAGACCTGGTCATCAAATTGGAGTTTTTTAGAAGATTTAACTCTTTTTGTTTTGTTCTTACCTGCTTCAAATAAGTCTGCTTGGACCAGAGGGGACTCTTCTATGTCGATAGCCTGGAGGAGATCATTCAAACTTCCCTTTGAAGCTGGGCTTTCATCAGTAATCACTACTTTCCCCTTTTCCTTGGCTAATTGACTTCTAGTTACTCTTCTTTGGATTGTTTTATCAATAGACTGCTCTTGTACCACTTCCTTGATTTGAACTTTCTTCTTCTGCAACTGTTGAGGGGTATCTTGAACCATTAGTGGTGTCATAGGATCCTTCACCTGATTTTTGGCTTTCAATTTCACAAACCTACTTGATCTTGCTTCCTCCTGATGACTTACTGCTGGTGAAGGTATTTCCTTAGCCTTAGGGCTAAGGCCTGTTTCAGTTCTAAAGCTTGTCATAAACAAGAAAGCAGACCATTCTCTGCCTATCTTCTGAAGCTCATGTAAAACAATTAATTTGATCAAACCATGATGGAACAACGAGGTTTCACAAGCTTCTTTCTTCAATTGAATCTTATCAGACATCTTGCCTAAGCTACGAAACAGATAAAAAGGAAGGTCTAAATATATTTTTCTAGTGAAATGTAATGAAAGCTTAAAATGGTAAGAGTACACCTTATGGTACCTCCCTTCATAGGTAAAATATCTTTGGATGCATGAAAGTAAGTTGGAATATGAATCTTTTACATAGCTTCTGGGCACTGATTTGGTTAAGTCTGAGTCTATGTATTCTGGCTTCAGAAATTCCTTGCAAGGTGCCATTTCAAATTTGAAGTTCTTAAACCATCTCTCCTGGCCTCTAGGGATCTCTATGACTGTAGATATAACCTCAGGAGAAACTGGTATTTCTAACACTCCAACCTTTGAATTCAAACCGGTGAAATTAAAGGCAAAATCCTTGGTTACTTGAATGTGACCTCCCTGAAGCTTTTCACAGAACCTCCAGCAACCCACCTGTTTGAATGCATGTTCAACCTCTTTGTTCCTCATGAGAACATCTAAGCCTTCAGGCTCAGCTCTAAGACACCGGCTTGATCTATGATTTTTCTTTTCTTCAGACATTTCTGTGAGACCCCTGCAAGGAGACTTGAAAAAACTTGCACTGTCTTAGTTTGAACACTGCCTCGCTTGAGTTGAAATGAAGAACTGCCTCACTTGAGCTTTCAAAGAATTCTGGTGAATGTCGTCCCTGAGCTTGCCAATTGTCTCTTATGCATGAAAGGAACACGAAAAAGACCAAGACCAATTCACCTTACCTTACCCTTTTTGAAATTTGAAAAGAGTGCGTACAAAACCCCTAACGAATCTAATGATGAGAGTGAATGGCTGCATGTGATAAGCAAGGTTCATGGACTGACACCTGATGATGAAACATTAACGGATTTTGATGGATTTGACAGCTAGACAAGATTTGGCACGAATCCCCAATTTCGTAGCGCATCCAGTGCAAATTCTGGGTTTTGCGCTACGAAAACTCCTAACTACGAATCCCCGATTTCGTAGCACACATAGTGTATTTTCTGAGTTTTGCGCTACGAAAACTCCTAGGCAATTTTGTAGCGCATGTCAATTTTGAAACAGCCTTAACACATGACACTTTTGAAATAATGAGGGATCAATGATAGGTAAGACAAGATTGTTGACCTTATTTGATGATGGGAACAAGACTCCACTCTATGATTTAGACTTCCTAAACAAAACAATAAAAATGACTTGACCAAGACTAACATAAAACTTTGGAACCATACCAACTGTCCAAAATCTTAGAATTTTTTTTCCTTTAGTGATAACACAACTCATTAGTAGTAACACCATTAATAATAGTAATTATGTTACATTAACAATAATACATTAATTATAACATATATACACTAATAATAGCATCATATAATATATTATTGTATCTAACAAATCATTTTATTACAATATTATAATGTTATTGTTGATATTATTATTATTATTAGTACTTGATCCGTAATTTTCCATGGATATTCCAGTGGACAATTCGTCACAACAAATCTGATAAATTATACTTTAAAATCTGAAATCTACACTATGAGGGTTTACTTCTCTTTAGATTTTTGGATCAGTAAATTATTGTTGATTTTGTATGTATGCAAATTATAATTATGTAGAAAATAGAGAATAACGTAATAAAAACTCACAAACGACGATTTGACATAAGATATAACCTAGGAAACCCTTTCGGGAGAAAACCCAATTGGAAGGTGAGGTCGCTCTTCTATCTTTCTCTGAATAGAAAATGGTTGTGAGTACAAAGAAGTAAGCCTTGTGGCTCATTGGTTACTACAATGCACAAATTCTTTCTTGTGATCTCTCCTTTTCCCTCTTGGTTATTATGCTCTTCTATTGAACAAATGCACTAAAAAAGAATGGAACCCTTTTTCCTCTTAGTAGCTTGGTTATAACATAGCTTGATAGCCTACTAGCTGTAGTTAGGTTTGAATCCCTCAAATCGTAACCAAAGTTATAATATGGACTCTTCTAGAGTCTTTTCCATCATGATCATGTGGTTGACGTGACATCCTTTTCCATAAATAATGGGGGCTAACATGGCATCCTCTCGAATTATGGTGGCCAAAACAGGAAGGTCAACTTATGCGTGGCATAAATTCTATGTATGAACTTTGATTGAGGCGATTATTGTATCATTGAAAATGTCTCTAGGTGTAGAATAAGAAAAATTGTGCCATGCCATAGTGGAAAATTTTGAACCCCCAAAAAATGTCGTTTGATGCCTTAAAATGCCCCTGGAAGGTTTTAGACCCAAATTTTCCAAATTTTTTTCCACTCGTAAAAATAGTCCTGTGAATTGATTCCTCCACTTTTTCAACTCCAAAAGCATTGAGATGGATGACAAAAAATATAATGATCCATTCCAAATCACACCTCCCCAATTTGGGAGGCTTTTGGTCCCAAAAGCTTCTATTGAATGAGATGAGGAAAAAATTCCTTCACCTTTTCTCGAGTGTACCATTTAGATTTGTCAGGAAGTTTTCCTTTCAATCCAATATTCCAAATGTCATGTTTCCCAAGTCTTGTATTTTTGGACCTCTTCTACCAAAATATATCTTTTTCCAAATCTTACTGAGCATCTGGTACCAAATCCTCTACAAAAGGTAGGACCTATTTCTCTTTCTGATCTAGCATGGAAGGCTCATAGAGATTTAGATTCTCCACATTCACAATTGAGTAAATGCTCATGTATGGGGGTATATTGAGTCTATAGACCTTATATCCCACCTTTTTTAGTACGTCAAAAGGACCATATTACAGAGCCTTTATTTTCTTACCAAGACCCTGTAGCCTCCCCTTATTCATTTGTACCATAGTTTATCTCCCACATTGAAAAACTTCTTTGTTCTATGTTGATAATGTTTGGCCTTATATTTTTCCTATGACTTCTAAAATGTTTCCTATACCTGTATATGGATTTTCCTGATCTTTTCTACAAATTTTTCAGCCCTCAAGGCATCCCCTATAATATTCTCCCTTACTCTTCCTTGTTGCCCATATGAAATATCCGAAGCTAAAAGTCGAAAATGTCGAAAACAAGCTTCAAATGGGGAGTTACCAGTAGACGTGTGGACTGTTGTGTTATAAAAGTGTTGTATGTATGCCAGATTTCATCCCATTTCTTTGGATGCTTTTGATTGTAACCCATCAAAAGCTGCACCAAAGTCCTATTAACAACTTTTGTTTCCCATCTATTTGAAGATGGAATGTTGTAGACTTGTTCAAATTCATGTCCATCTTTTCCCATAGTGTATTCCAAAATTCTCTCAGAAATCTCGTGTCCCTATTCAAAACAATGTTCCTTGGTATGCTAAAGTGTACCCAAAAGTTTTTTTCTTCTTTTTTGTTGATGGTATTTTTATAGGGCATCAGAACACACATCTTACTAAACCTATCAACTACCATGAATAGGTAGTCATGTCCCTTCTTGGTTTTTGGTAAACATCCCACAAATTCCATGTAAATGCTTTCCCAGGGATGATCAGGTGTAGGTAAGGGATGATATAGACCCTAATTCTTGTTACTAGGCTTACTGGTACAACAAAACATGCATCCTCTTATGAACCTAGATACATATTCTTGCATCTTGGGCTAATACACATGCCTATGCAAGTTGATTGTTTTCTTCCCTACACCAAAGTTCCCTAAAACCTTGGAGTTGTAAGCCTCTCTAATCAGTTGTAATCACTCACCGTTAGGAACACATAGCTTATCCATCATATAGAATAACCTATCCTAGAGATGGTAGTCAATGGTGTTGTCACCATCCTGCACATGACTCTGACTTTGCAACTTTTGAAACACCTCCTTGAAGTCCTCATCCTCTGAATATGCCTCTCTATATGCAAAATGGGTGAATGGCTTGATGTGCATCAAATTTTTCAAATTTTTGATCTTTGATGTGGGTGGCCTTGAAATCATGTCAACCAAATTGTTTCTGTTGCCCTTCTTATAGTCGATCACTGAATGAAACTATTGTAGAAACCCTATCCACTTGTAATTCTTGGTCTATTGTAGCTTACTTTGTGCCGCCGAGTATTTTAGTGGTTGGTGATTTGTGTGGATTACTATCTCCTTCCCCATTAGATAGTGCTTCTATTTCTTCACAACTTACACTAGGGCATAGAACTCCTTGTCATAGGTAGGGTAGTTAATAACTACCCCATGAAATACTTCATAATGATAACATGCAAGCCTTCTTCCTTGCATCAATATTGCTCCCATATAATACACACTCACATCTATCTCCACTTCGAAGGGTCGCTGTGAGTTTGGTAATGACACAAGTGGTGCTTGATTGATCTTCTTCTTTAGCTCCTCTAAGGCCCTTTTCTAACACTTCCCCCACTATAAATGCTTGCCACTTGTTGTTATGGCATGGATTGGTGATGCTACCGTTGAAAATGAGGATATGAATTTTCTCAGGTACTGTGTTTCCCTAATGAAACTCCTGACCTCATAAACATTAATATGCACTGACAACTTCATGATAGCCTCCATCTTGGCAGGATCTATTTTCAACTCTCCTTCACCTATCACATAGCCCAAATACACCAAAGATTGTTGTGCAAACTCACACTTCTTGAGATTTGTTAGGAGTTGGTGCTTCTATAATATCTCCAGCACCTGCATCAAACGTGAGATTTGATCCTCCCCAAAAGCACCATATAGTAATATATCATCCAAATAAACATAATAAATGAATCTATAGAAGGGAACAATATATCATTCATTAACCTCATAAATGTAGTTGGTGCATTGCATAGGCCAAATGGAATGACTAAGCACTCATACAAATATCTCTTAGTTTTGAAGGTGGTATTCCAAGTATCTTCTTCTCTGACTCAAACTTGGTGATATCCAAACTTTAAGTCTAACTTGGTTCTCTTGCTGCAACTGATCTAACAAATCATCTATTCTGGGTAAGGGATACCTATTCTCGAGTATAATCTTATTCAACACCCTGTAATATGTACATGTTTTCCAAGTCCCATCCTCCTTTGTTAATATGATGTTGGGTGACCCACATGTGATGCACTTGGTCAAATGACACCTTATTCTAGTAGCCGTTGCAATTGTTTCTTCACTTCAATTACTTATATAAAAAACTACTTGTACAACCCAATGTTTTGGGTGTGGAGCCTGATTATATTCCTGATTGTACATAGGTTTTTTGTTTCATCAATGGTTGGATCCCAGTCCTTGACAGGGAGGATGTGGGGGGGCTTCGTCCCCCCACTATTTCTGTCGGGGGGTCCAGGTTGGTGGCGGGGGGGGGGGGGGGGGGGGGACTGCAATTCTTTGGTGCTCCCCCTGGCAGGGGTTCGAGGGTAGTGTCCCCGAAGAAAAAAATAAATGAAAATTTGCCTTGTAGAATATTGTAATTTCATAGTCAATATTGGTTACCCATTAGGCAGAAGACATGATGGTAGAAGTTATGTTAATTTAGGGTTTTTTCACTAGAAGGAAACCCTCGATTTGTATGAGGGAATTGTATTACAGTTATGCATGATTATTCAGTGTGAGAAAGAGAGGAGATTATGTGAGAGTGAAGAGGAAATTACAACGGATTTGTTGTAGGTTGTATCTCTTCATTTTGCTGGATAATATAAAAGAAAGGCTTGGCTGTTTCTCTGTGGACATAGCCCAAACTAGGTGAACCACGTATATTTTTTTCTCTCTTATTTTATTCTTTTTTGTTATGCAACTAGCTCACAAAATAGAAGAAAATATAGATCAATGACTTCAAAATAAGCCTCTTCGAGGGGGCAACCTCCTTTACATTACACAAATGAACAATTCATGGATGATACAAATGACAAGACCTCATTTCTATATATAGCAGTCAAAGGGGTCACAATATAATCAGAGTCGACATAACAATAATATTGTAAGGGCACAACGATAGCAATAGTGGGCTTCTATGGGGCACAATAATAACAATATGGGGACTACATGGGCACAAAAATACAAAAAGGGGGTTGCACTAAGTACAATAAGGGGCTACACTAGTAGTATAGGGACCTAACATGCCCCTCTCCTTCAAAAAGTGTTGTCCTCAACGATTGAGTAGTTCTAGATGTTTCTGTATAAAATTCTCATCCTCCCATGTGGAATCTTCAGTGGTTAAGTTCTTTCACTTGATGAGATACTTTGAAATTGATCGATTTCATAGTTGTCGGGTTTTTATTTCCATGACTGATTTAGGTTCCAATATGAGTTTTCTTTCCTCATCAGGTTCTGGCAATATTATTTGAACTCGGATCTTGTCACCTGATCTGATTTAGAATATTAGTTTGTAGTGCTAAGATCTTCATCAGATTATAAACAAAATCCTTTCGTTGTGCTTAAGGATTCATCAATTTTTTGCAAGTAAAATGAAGAGGTTTTATGTTAATTTTATGAGCAATTTAACATCAACCAAAAAATAAAAAACAACATAAACATATATAGAACATCATCAAAAACACATTACAACAAGCACATGATAAAGGAGTTCAACCCTCCTGGGCTACGTCTCCTTGGTCTAGCTTCCAATGGCCTGGGCCTTTATATTATGCTTAAAAGTGTAAAAATATGTGTTTACAATGCTCCAATGTTTCTAAAACCTGCTCCAATGAGTCCAACATGTTCAAAAAATGGCAATTAACCTATTTTTGCCTCCAATTTGGTGAAAAATAGAAGAAGTTATGACTTCTCCTAGTTCTCCCACTATTCGTTCCACAAATTGCTCCACATTCGACAGGAACCCACAATTTCGCTCCAAAAATATGCTAAACGAGTGAGAATTTTTCCGGGCAGCGAGCCATAATCCATTGGCATCGACTGCCTTATCGCAAATCGCAATTGACCGATTTTTGCGTGCCTATGGTTTGTGAACAAGGCCGACAATGTGCGATTATGACGTGGCAGACCTGACGAGAGTATTAATCAAAACCTAAAGTCACTTCACATCTGGGATCCTTTCACATTTCACAATCGGCGGATAACCTGGGGTCTTGTACATGCGAGAATTTACAGCATGCTGTGATCTGCAATTGTGATCCATCGCATCGCGCCTCCGGTCGTTTTTTAAAAACCTTCCTGCTTGCCTTATCACATCGCACCCTTCCCTGCTCGGGGGAAGATTTCTAATGCTGACCTACATGTGATTGCAATTTGTGACATGCGGGGGCCAAATGGCAGATTTCAACTTGGCGCCTCCTCATTCATTGAAGGACCTTTCCACATCATCCAATCCTGCCATGTGAGCAAGTCAAACCTGAACTTTGACTTGCTCTAACTTCTACATACGAGCTCGGATTTGAGTGTCGTTCACATTGTTGGAATCATAATGATGAGATCTTTGATCTAAAGCTAAGTTTAACAAGATTCTGACACTTTGATTTTTGAGCATAATTTTGAGCACTTGATCACTCCTCCCCACTGGAAGCCTTTTGGACCCCAAAAGGATCACTTTAAATTGCTCAGTAGGTGAGGGTATAGTTTCCTCACCTTTCCAAACTCTATCCATTTGGATTTTGAAGGAATTGTACCTTTGAGCCCCACTCGAAGATAATTGATACTTCCCCTTTTTGTTGTCCTTGTTCTTCTGTCAAGTATAGTGTCTTGTTGAAGCACATCAAGAAATTCTGGAGAAAAGTCTTCAATAGATGGAATTTGAATATTCTCTCCTTGATCTTCAATCAAAGGAGGCTCATACAACCTTAAATTCTCAACATTAACAACAACATAAATTTTCATATATGAAGGCAAATCCAACCTGAAGGCATTATTACCAATCTTTTCCAAAATTCTGAATGGACCATATCTAATTGGTTTGAGATTTTTACCTTCTCCTTGGAGTCTTTCTTTGTTAATGTGAAGCCAAACTTCATCACCAACCTAGAACTTGTGATCTTGACAATGCTTGTCGTGCCTTGCTTTGTACTTGCCTTGGATTTTCTCAAGTTGTTCTTGAACCTTTTGGTGTACTAATTGTATTTGTTCAATGAACTTTCTTTCTTTGTCTATGTCGCTATGACCTTCAATAGCAACATCTTTGCCAAAAATAAAATCCAAAGGAGATTTAGGCAAGTATCCCATGCATGCCTCAAATCACAAAGTTTGAGTGGAAGAGTGCTTGGCTTGATTGTAAGCATGCTGAATATAGTGCAACTGTTCATCCCACAACTTAGGATGCTTGCTGCAATATCCATGAAGAAGATGTATCACTGTTATGTTCACCACTTCTCCTTGACCATCTGTTTGTGGATGAAAAGTTGTACTCTCTTTCAATTTGGAGTCCATGAATCCCCACAAGTTTGACCAAAAATTCCCCAAAAACGAGAATCTTGATCACTAACAATGGATGTAGGCAATCCAAAATGCACCCAAAGATTTTGAAAGAATAATTGAGCAGTTTGTTCATTTGTAACTTGATTTTTACATGGCATCAAAATACACAATTTGTTGAACCTATCCACATCTACATACAAATAATCATGACCTCCTTTTTGCAATGGAAGATCTCCTACAAAATCCATAGAAACACTCTCCCATGGTCGTGAAGGAACTAGAAGTGGTGTGTACAATCCTATCTTCCTATTACTAGGCTTATTGATTGCACATAATGACCATCCTTTAATAAAACGAGACAAAATTTCAAGCATACAGGGCCAATAACAATACCTTTGTAGATGTGCCACCATCTTACTTACACCGAAATGACCAACAATAAGAGAGGTATGTGCCTCCTTTATGATGTTCCTGATAGGCTCCGGTAAGGCGTTCCTTTTGCAAATTCAACCAGACTTTGTCGCCCACCTGGAACTTGTGTGGCACCAGATGTTGCTCATGTCGCTACTTGTACTTGGCATTTGATTTCTCCAAAATTTCATGGACCTGCTGGCAAATACGTTGGATGTGCTCAATGAAATTGTTTTCCTTATCTGTTTCAGACTGGACATGAGCCAAATCTGTGTGAGTAGCTGCAAATGGCATGGCCACATCAATGGGACATAGTGGCTGGAATCCCAAGCCCACCTGAAAAGGGCTATGGCTAGTCAAGCTGTGGAGAGCCCGGTTATAGCTGTGTTGAACATAGGGGAGGCTCTCGTCCCATGTGCGTGGATGCTTTGAGTTATACATGCGCAAAATGTGTATGATCATCCTGTTGATAACCTCTATCTAGCCATCAGTTTGAGGATGGAAGGTTGTGGACTTAGTGAGTTTGGTGTCTAGCATCGACCAGAGACTGGACCAAAATGTACTGAGGAACTTGTTGTCCCGATCTGAGATGATAGACTGTGGGATCCCAAAGTGTACCCACACTCGTTCAAAGAAGAGTTTAGCAGTGGCTTCTGCTGTGATATTCTTCTTATAGGCCACCATAATGGCCATCTTCGAGAACTTGTCGATGACCACAAAAAAGTAGTCGTTCCATGCTTAGTGGAAGGATATGGATTCCTAAGGTTGACTAGGGGTGGGCAACGGGGTATAAAGGCCTTGCTTCTTGATGGTCGGTTTTGCAATGGAATAGGGAGTGCATGATCTGATGTACTTCCCGACATCATGTCGAAGATTTGGCCAATAGAAATACTTCTGCAACACTGCCACTATTTTCTTAACCCAAAAATGCCCAGCAGCCCGACTGTAGTGTGCTTCCCAAATCATCTTGGAATGCTTGCTTGAAGGACACAAAGGTGACCCAGGTCACATAACACGACATCCTGGAAGTGAAAATCTGGAACATGCTAGCCCTCCAAGAGTGTCTGGTATGTGTGGCCAAATTCTGGGTCACTTTTGTAGAGAAGTGGCCAATCAAAAGTCTCATGCCCACAAGAGTTGAGCACGGTGGTTAACACCATGATCAGTGGTCGATTGAGGCAATCTGCAACATTATTGGTGCTTCCCTTCTTATACTTGATATTCAAATGGAACTGTTGCAGGTATGTGGACCGCTTCTGATGGTGATCATTCTGTAATTTCCCTTGGGTCAGTGGTCTGTGTGGATGACCGTTTCCTGCCCCAAAATGTAATGCCTACATTGTCGGCAGGCCTCCATAATGGAATACATCTCTTTGTCATAAGTGGGATACTTCTAGACTGTGTCTAAAAGTGTCTCACTGTGATATGCTATTGGATGCCTGTGTCTAGTAAGGACTGCCCCAATAGCATAGTCAAAGGCATCTGTCTCAACCTCAAATGGTTGTTGAAAGTACGGTAATGTGAGAATTGGTGCTGAGCAGAGGCGATGTTTCAACTCTGTGAATGCCTTTTGTTGAGATTCAGACCAAAATAATTTTTCTTTCACTCCTCCCTTGGTAACTTGACTCAAGGGCCAAGTGATATGAGAAAATCCCAACACGAACCTATGGTAGAAGTTGGAAAGACCTAGAAAGATGCGGAGCTTTGTCAGAGTGGTTGGATATGGCCAATCTCGAATGACTTGGATCTTGGCTGGATCCACATGCACTCCCTGTTCATCAATAATTTATCCCAGATACTGAACCTGGGTCATGCCAAAAGTGCATTTCTCCAAATTGGCACACAACTTGTGTTGCCGCAATGTTTGGAGAACCTGTCGGATGTGGTGGAGGTGCTCTTCCCAACTCTGGTTGAAGATCAAGATGCCATCCAAGTATACCACTACAAATGAGTTGGTGAATGGCTGCAAGATGTCATCCATTAGCCTCATGAAGGTTGCAAGAGCATTCGTCAATTCGAAAGGCATAACCAACCATTCGAAAAGGCCCTCCTTGGCTTTGAAGGTAGTCTTCCACACATCAGAGGGTTCGATTGGTACCTGGTGATATCCTGACTTCAAATCGATCTTGGTGAAATATTTTCCCCCTTCAGTTGGTCCAGGAGGTCATCAATCTGTGTGATCGAGTACCTATTACGGACAATGATCTTGTTTAGCACCCAATAGTCAATATAGAGTCTCCAAGTCCAATCCTTATTTTGTACCAACATGATCGGGCTCCCACAGGGTGATGAACTCGGATGGATGTGACCATTCTATAGTAGCTCCTGAATCTGCCTCTTGATTTCATCGTTCTCTAGAATGGAGCGTCGATAGATTGGTCCATTGGGCAGCGGTGCACCTGGGGTTAGATCGATGGAGTTCTTGACCTGACAGTGCAGAGGAACCCCTGCGGGGGAGGTGAAGATGTCCTCATACTCCTCCACGACCTTGTCCATCTGTAGTTGTGATGCAGAGGGTCCCTGTCTGGAGGTCGTGGCCACCATCTTCTTCTTTCCTTGAGGGCGTATCATCAGGAAAACAAATTTGCTGGTTTTGTAAATGAGCTTACTGCATTGTTTTGCAGTAACCAAAGAGATGGCGGTAGGCGGTGCTACCTCCGGTATCCTGTACAACTTATTTCCCAAAGTAACAATAATGGCATGGGGCCTTGATTCATACACAGCATGTCACTTCCACAAGTATGGTTGTCCTAATAATGCATCACAAAATTCAAGGGGAGAAATGTCACACAATACCTCATCCGTGAAGGGCTTGATGTTGTATGGAAGGTGACACTGCTGGCTCACACGAAGATCCCATCCTTGGTGAAGCCACCCGATGGTGTACGACTATGGATGTGCTATGGTCGGTAAGCCCGATGTCAAGAATGAACTGTAGCGGGGAGTCCTTTACCCACATCTGGGAGTGGAAGAGACACTCCTCCTCCTATGGATCTTCGGGCTCCTCCTTTTGGATCTTCGTGGTGGCAATGGTGGCGTTGGGATCCACATCGATAATCTGCTTCCCTTTGTCATTCCCCTTTTCGGGTTCTGACTCAGAGTCGGAACATGCATGTGATTATGAAACCTTTAGTTCGGCCACTAGTGACTGCTTGGCCCGACACTCACTTGTGTTGTGAGTGGAGCTCTTATGGAACTCACACCACTTTCCGGTGTCCTTTTTCGGCTTTGCGGTGCTGTTCTTTACTTGTAGATTTGGTGGGTTGTCTTGGGCCACCCTGCCTTGGCTTTGTCCTTTATTATGTGGTTTGGGGGCACCTTTCCCTTGCTTCGGATTCACAGATCCAAAGTATCGCTTCTTCAGTTTAAACTTTTGCTCGACCTTGATGGCATATCGATATGCCGTGCTGAGTGAGGAGATGTTCATGAATTCTATTTCTTCCTGGATGTACTTATGCAGGCAACCACGGTATCTGAGTACCAAATGCTACTCCGTATCCTTGATACCCAACTTTGTGCGAATGGTATGGAAAATATTGGTAAACTCCGGCACGTCTTGGTCCCTTCCTTGCCGCAGCGTGGTCCACTTTATGTATTGATCCTCATAACTTCCGACAAGGTAGTACTACTCCTTGATGGCATCCTGGAATGAATTCCAAGTGGATGCGGCTAAAAATAGTGAGCCTGTACTTTAATCCTTCTGCTCACAGTAGGTTTCCCACCAGTCCTTGACGTGGGGGGCTACTTTGAGAAGAGCAAAAATAATCTTTTCCCGACTTTGGAAAAATCATGAACAGAAAAATAACCCTCTAGCAGATTTAACCATTTATTGACAACATCCGTGTCTATCTGACCATCAAATATGGGGATTTCAAAATTAACTTGTACCTTAAATGGTGTGGCATTTCTAGAGTATCTGTTGGAAGCTGATGCGTCGCCCCTGGGTAGCCACTGAAGGATCTGGGCAAAGTTGTCCATCATCGCGTTCCTTTGTCGCTCGAGGGCTTCTTCGAGAAATTTTTTGATAGAATATCCTGCCCCCTCATCTTTCTTTTCATTCGCCATGTGAGGCCGTCTGGATTTGCGAGGCTTGTCTTGCAAAGGTTCGACCAGTTCAAGCCCTAACTCCTTATATCCTGAGCTCGTTGGGGACATGCAAAGAAAAATAGAGAAAAATGAGACCGCTTTGATACCACTAATCTGGATTTAAACAGGAATGCAATAAATTACAGAGATAACATAAACAAAGAGATGCATTGGAAATAATACTTCATTTCATTAATATAAAATACTAAAATATGCTTACAGACAGAAATGAAAAAAAACCAGCTAGGGCGATGGTAGCTTATTTCTGAGAAGATATGTGGCAGCCACATGCCTCTAAACTATGTTACAATGAGGCTTGAAGGCTTATTTATTGTTGAGAAACAATGGAAAACCCTAAACATCTGAAGACCTAACCCTGGAAGCTGAAACACCAAACTGTGGGCCCCGTTTGGGTAAATTGGTACATAAACTTCCTGAGGTCATAACTTTATCATACGATCTCCATTTGACACGCAAAATATCTTGTTAGAAAGATCTATCCGAGAACTACAACTTTGGGATGAGCAACATTGGCCAATAGACCCATGTTGCTCCCAGGTTTCCCAAAAAAACATCGTTTAGGACCTCAAAACGGCTCCGGAAGTTCAGGACCTGAAAAACTGCTAAAAATAGTAAACTGTGCTACAATTACGGAAACTGAAAAGTTGAAAGAAACAATTGTGGCGGTCCAAGTGGACTTGGCAGGTGGCCACCAATATCCACCTTGATCATCTTTACCCTTAAACAACTTTTTACTACCTTCTTTTGGGGTGTTTTTCCCTCTTGCCTCAAGATGAGTGGCTTTCACACACACATCATCTAGATTATTTGGATTAAACATTAAGATAGTATGCCTAAGGTAATTTTGTAAACCCCCTATGTACTTCAGCAATGTGTCCTTTGATTTCAAATCTACACCTAACATTAGAGACCTTTTTCTGAATTCTTGGGTGTAATCTTGCACATTTTTACCTTTAAGCTATCTAAAGTTCTGCCAATTCATGATGGCTTTCTGCATACAATCTAGAGCGTCGAATTGTCTTTTAATTGTAGCAATGAAATCATTCCAAGAAATTGAGATCTTACCGTGTTTTTTTTTATCTCCTCTTGGGTCTTTGATTCCCACCATACTAGTGTTGCACCCTACATTCTCAAGGAAGATAATTGAATCTTTATGTCATCCTCTTGAAGGTTTTGAATCTTGCAATAGACCACCAACTAACAAATCCAATTATCAAGCTTCTCTGCATTCACTTCACCATTATACATAGGCAGCTCAAATTTAATATCAAGTTTTAAAAAAGGTGATTTACCAGTTCCTTTTGAAGAATGATGATGAGTATGAGTAAGGGTTGTATTAGTGGAAGAGTGTGAAGATGCTTGTGAAGAAGAAGATGAAGAAGATGGTGGAGAGGGTGGAGGTTTGTCTCCATTCCCATTACCTCCTTTTTAATTACCTCCTCCTGAAGAGCCGTCTCCTTTGGGATTTTTGTAACTTTCTCCTTGCAACCTGCTATTCCTCTCTTCATAGAAGACCTTCACCATCTCCGTCATATCAAAGAAAGCTTTTTGAAAGTCTTCTCATCTTCTGTCATGTTTTCAGGTTCTCCTTCATGAGACATGATTTCTGCAGTCTCAATTTCAACTTGAGGCTGAACTGGTGTTGGAGATTGTGGCAACCTTGCTCTTCTTCCCCTTGACCCAACTTCAGGGCTTCCAACCAGATTTCCTTCACCTCTTTTGAGTTTTAACCTTGTAAGCATGACATAAACTTGCAAACAATTAAATCCTTATTTCACAAAGAAAACCTAGTGCTCTGATACCAAATTGATCTGATTTAGAATATTAGTTTGTAGTGCTAAGATCTTCCTCAAATTATAAACAAAATTCTTTCATTGTGCTTAAGGATTCATCAATTTTTTGCAAGTAAAATGAAGAGTTTTTATGTTAATTTTATGAGAAATTTAACATAAACTAGAAACTAAACAACAGCATAAACATATACAAAACATCATCAAAAACACATTACAACAAGCACATGATAAAGAAGTTCACCCCTCCTGGGTTACGTCTCCTTGGTCTAGCTTCCAATGGCTTGGGCCTCTCTATTATGATAAAAAGTGTAAAAATATGTGTTTACAATGCTCCAATGTTTATGAAACCTGCTCCAATTGGTCCAGCATGTTCAAAAATCTAGCCTCTTTTTACCTCCAATTTGGTGAAAAACTGAAGAAGTTATGACTTCTTCTAGTTCTCCCACTATTCGTTCCACAAATTGCTCCACATTCGACAGGAACCCACAATTTCGATCCAAAAATCCACTAATCGAGCGATAATTTTGCTTCTCAGAGGGCCCTTAATTCATCGGCACCGACTGCCTTATCACAAATCACAATCAGTAGAGTTCTACGGGCTTATGGTCTATGGACAAGGCAGGAAATTTGTGATTGTGATGTGACGGACCCGACGGTAGTATTAACCAGAACCTAAAGTCGCTTTGCATCCGAGATCCTTTCGCATTTCGAAATTGGTGGATAACATGGGGTATTGTATATGCGAGACTTTACAACTTGTTTTGATCTTTAATTGTGATCCATCACATCGCAACCCAGTACCTACTGGGGGCTGATTCTATAACGTTGACCATTTGCCAATCTACGATTGCGATCCATCGCATCGCGGCTCTGACCATTTTTTGAAAACCTTCCCACCTACCTTATCACATCGCACCATTCCCTTCTTGAGGGTGGATTTCTAATGCCGACCTGCCTGCTATTGCAATTTGCGACATGTAGGGGCCAATGGAAGCTTGCCACTCGGCACCTCCTCATTCGCTGAATGTTGGAATTTCTAAGTTTAACTCGTTAGAAATTCTTCCTGTACTATCTGGTTTATTTCTTCCTACTTGTTTAATTACTTAACAAGTTATTTGCCATGTAAATATTGAAAATAAACACAAGTACAGTATCAACATCTATATATCATCAACTGAAAGAAAACAAGCACACAAGTGACACCGTTATTTTTGGACGAATGTCCCCGGAAAAACCCAATGAGGGAAAAATGGTGCATCTATTCAAAGGGTTTTATTATTATGTAGTTTTAAGAATATAACCAAGGTGCTAGAAATGGATAACCCAATAGAGAATTCCCTTGGCAGTAGTACCTCTCCTCGGAGACAAATATTCTGGCTAAATAATCGCTGGATGAACGACCCCTCAACAACAATTGTAGTTCCCACTGCTTTGCGTCACCCTATCCAGCTCACCAACACCTAGTCTGTCCCATGAAATCCTTACAGCACTGCTTCTTGGCCCTACGTCATCTCTGCTAGCCTCCGCATCAGCTTCTAGAGCCTTTGTGTCAACCCCTAGACCCTCTGTGACTGACGCACTAGCCTCTCCTGGCTCTGCACAACTCCTGGCTGCCTCTGCGTCAACCTCTCTGGGCTCTGTGTCGTCTCTCTAGTACCAACTCTTTCTCTTTACTATGTATTCACTACCCCTCATTGTTGATCACTGATTCTATCTCTCTTAGCAAAGCCCGTTCTAGAGAATAGAATGACTAATCACTCTGGTGTGTCCTCCAACTGACCCTCAAGCTTCCTCTTATACTTTTCTCGTTGGTTCATCAACGACCGATATTAAATCTCTAATCAGCGGCTAAGGTTAGATTTGGCTTGATCCATGACTTTTGGAACATTATAACCTATTTTTATAGTAGTACACATTAATATTTTATTTTTCCTAAGTTTAGACTTAGGAACTCCATTAAAAATATTAATTATTTTAATATATCCCAAACCGGTTAGAATTTGCACAAACCATTTCTGGGTCTTGGAGATCTCATGTGATTTAGCCTCTCCACTAATTTTTATGGATAGATCACATCTGATGCTACCTCAAATAAACACTAAAGGACCTTGCCACATCATCCAATCTTGCCATGTGAGCAAGTCAAACCTGAACTTTCACTTGCTCTAACTTTTGCATACGAGCTCGGATTTGAGTTTCATTCACACCGTTGGAATCAGAATGAGGAGATCTTATATCTGAAGCCATTTTTAACAAGATTCTGACACTTTTATTTTTGAGCATAATTTTGAGCACTTGATCATCACCTATAACCTTCTTTAAGAATGAAACATGGAAAATTGAGTGCACTCGGGAAGATGTAGGAAGCTCCAATTTGTATGTCATAGTACCAATCTTTTGAAACACCTTGTAAGGACCATATTACTTTGGTGATAATTTTTTATCCTTTTGTTGAAGCCCCGAAAATCGGGTCAACGACAAGGGGGATACCCGCCCGGTCCGGACCTTGGTTGGCAGCTCCTTTTCCGTTTGGTATAGCGGGTCCAACTGGGGATATGGGACTAGTTTCCCAATTCAAGTGTGTATGAGTGTGTGTGTGTAGAATTTGATATTTCTGATCTAACGGTTCCTAAATAAAATGCTCTAATTCTAACTTTAGTCTAATGACATGCTATTGTATTCTAGAAAACAGAAACATCTAAGTCTATACTAACCCGGGGTGTAATCCTTCTGTTATGCGATCTAAAATGATTTCAAATAACAATTGGTAATAAAGATCATTCAACTATTATGAGAAAAGAATTCAATAGAGATGAACCACTTCGTATAAAAAGTTAGACGAAACAGTTGTGAATAACATATCGCATAATACGCTACTCATACATTAAGCATAAATAGATAGCTATCACCGTACAAAAGTGCCAAATGATAACTCAGGCATTCACGCATTAATATATAAACAACTGAACTTGAATATCACTTTAACACAAAGGCAGAAATAGTTAAGAGATAGAAGTACCATTTATAACTAGTCCTACTCATGAGCTTCAAGTGATAATGATTTATCTATCCTTAATCCAACATCCACTAAGAGTACAGAAGTGCAACATTAGTAGCAGATATTAGATGCAAAAATCAATAAATCCTGTTCCATTCATTCATCAAAACCTCCTTGGAGGGTGCAAAAGTGCATGTTCCGAGGACAAGTTTTTGACAAATTTCTGGACCCTTCTCTAAATGCATGAGAAGGGTTTAAATACTACTAACTATATCTAAAAATAACTTATTACAAAAATGTAGGATACGGTTTAAATGACCGTCCTTTATCTAGGAAAAAGTAAAGCAAAACTATTTCTAAAATTAAATCTAACATCTAACTATTTCTGTATTTTCTCCTTAACGTCGCAAGCATTCAGCATTTGCTTGAGAAGAGTCGGCTGGCTGACTTCCGATTTTAGCTGTGATGTGCAAACAAAATCGACAAGAGCTGGCACCATCTTTTCAGCAGAATTGATGATGCACTTGAGAGTCATCGACTGACTATGTGGCTTTACCAAGTATGCCCAGTAATGACCCCAGTTCAACTTGGTTAATCCTTTGATTGCTTCTGCCTTTTCTTGAGCCTTCTGTTTCCAGTTTGTCTCTATCTTTGCTTTCTTTCTATTTTCGGGACTTGCAGGTGACTGTGCAATTAGAAGCTTTGAAACTGCCTCCATTTCTTGATCCGGGCTTCCTTGATGTGTTTTTTGCCTTTTGCGCTTCTTTCTTTTAGCGGGTATAAAGCTCAAACTTTGTAAAAATAATGGTTTCGTGAGCTCTTGACCCTGAGCCTTAAACTATCTGTTTCTTGGAAGGACTATGTAAGCCCGTAGTAGCCTTGACCTCCATTACTCTGGGATTCTCCTCCTCAAATAGATTGTGCATGCCTTCCCACGTAGCAATACCAGCTTCTTGGTTACAGGCGGTGTCTGTATACAAGGGCACCATTTCCTTCTCTTCAGTGCTCGGGGCTTTACTTTTCTTTCCCATTTTTTCCTCCGTATTTCTTTGTACCATTCTCTGTTCTTCATTCCTGCAATTCACAAGTGAAGTGAAAATAATGATAAGGAAAGTGATGGAAAAGTTTTAAATGCCGAAGACGCATAAAATATACCACCTTACGTGAAATGACTCTTTGATAAGTGTGAAACCATGTTTCCATTAACAACTGGCAACTAATTCATTAATTAGCATTTAAAGCACATAACCAGGTGTTGATTTACGGAAACTACTTTTTTGAATAACAAGCCCGAATGATCTGCAATGAGGCGATTTTGTGATTTTCTTTGCAATATCGCAGATCGCAACATTGCAGAATCATGATATCGCAGAATGACAGCTTGCTATATCGCATTATTGCATATTCGTGCCGCTTTATCACAAAATTGTTATATCGCAATATTGCAATATCGCATAATTGCAATATTGTAAAATATGACAATCCTCGTTAATATGTTTTCTGCGAAATGCGATTTGCGATATGCGCCATCGCATATCGGCAATTTAAGGTGTTTCAATGTAAGCAGTATTTGATGCATGCGATGCGATATGTGTTTGTCATCACTTATCGTAATCTCGCATTTCTAGAGTTCGACTTGCAAGGGGGTATCCTGTTATCGTTTTTGCGATGCGATTTGTATTACCTTATCATAAAACTTAAGTTTTTCAAAGATTTTTCAAAGTATTTTCCTAAGTTTATGATGGTAGGTTTTATTTAGGAGAGAAATACAAGTACTAATTGATTTCTAAATTTTTTGATTAAGGGGCCCCATTTATTTAGTATTAGTAATAACACTAAATAAAAAGGGGGGTTGTTACTGGCCACAACACCTTCTTAGCTTGCTTGAGGGACATTTGTTTGTATGGTTGTAGTCGTAAAAATACCCATTCACCTACATCATGACTTCTTTCTTTGTGATGTTGATATGCCTGTTGTTTCATTTGATTTTGTGCCAAAGTGAGGTCATCCGTTAAGAGTTGGAGAATTTGTTGTTAATTCTTGATGTGATCTTCCATTGCTTGAACCTTAGAATTTTCTCTTAAATATGATGTGATGGATGGTGTATGATATCCATAAAGTGTCATAAATGGGGTCATTTTTGCTGAAGCATTATACCACCATTCAACCAGATGTAACAACTTGACCCACTGTGTTAGTTTATCATATACAAAGCAACGAAGATATCATTCCAAATGTTTTTTCACTATCTCTGTTTGTCCATCTATCTTGAGAGTTTGAGGAGTGGTAATTCCTGCCAATGCACTACAAGATATGGTTGGATTCATTTATTCTTTCTCTGGGGTTGGTTCCTGGTGTATATCCTCTTCTTTTAATGTTTCTTGATCCTTTTTTTCCTCCTCTTCACAATCTTCGTAAAATAATTTCTTCTCAGTACACTTATGACCTTCATTGTGTCTGCTATCACAATTGTAACAAATCCCATTTTCTCCTTTTTCTTCCAATTGTTGTGGTGTCAACCTTGTAGGTTGTGGAAGGCTAGGAGCAATAACACTTCCATCTTTATAGTTGTGAGTGGTAGGATTCCTTATTGCCATAATTTTTCTATCAATTTTTCTTGCCAACCTGTATGCCTTCTCTAATGAATCAGGTTCCCAAAGGCAAATCTCATGTTGGATATTATCCCTTAAAGTCCCTATGAAGACATCAATCCTTTGCTTCTCTGGAATATCTGTTACACAAAAATATCGTCACCATGATTATTTGCAGTCAATATGGGTCTATCATCACTTGTACTGTCCTCCTAAGCAAGTCTCAGACCTCAGCTCTTCAGGTCAAGCTTTGAAAATGAGAGAAAGACATTGAAAATCAACAAAGCTCTGGTTCCACACTTTCTCTCACTATTGCCTGCGGTCCCACACCCCGTGTTCACATTACCTGCAGACCTGCCCGCTCTGTCCCTAAAGGAGTCGGTGCGGACCCCTGTGAAAGTAAAAAAGGCGCAAGTTTATTCTAAAAAACTCACTTTGGGTTAATTCTAGATGATTCTAGAAGGAATTTTGACGTGGATTGTTCACTCTTAGGTGGTTCATGCACCCCAAAAGAGAAGGAGGTAATCCCTTGATGAGAGGAGCTATCCCTTTGAAGGAGGACCTAGTAACTTCCCTCCATTGCACTATAAATTAAGGCATTGGGCTGGTTGCTAGAGAGGTTAGAAGCTGAACATTTTTGAGGGTAAATGCTGGTGGAATTGAGACTTCCTAGTTAAGCTTGAGAGGAGAGATCACATACCTTTTGGCTTCATTGGGAAGAGAGTGAAACTTGTCAAAGTAGAGGAGAATTCTTGTTGGACCTTGGGAGGAGCTTCTGCAACATCAAGGCACAGGTTGTAAAGTTATTCTTGATTTGAATTAATACAATTAGATTCATTTTTCTCAAAAAATTGTCTTATGTCATTTGTTTCATGAATTCCTTGATCATCATGATAAGTATGCTTTATGATAGCTTTTCAGGTGCTATTTAATTTGTTTGATTGTTTGTGTTTGCAAATTCGCTACAAGGGAGCTCATTTGGATCAAAGGAGCGAGGCTTCCACAAACTTGCATTGGACCCAAGGTAGGCCTAAAGCACTTGTTTGCCTTTGTTTATATATTTCATATTTAGAGAAAGATAGTTTTTGATTGGCTTTCTTGTCACTAGATATCATTAGATTCTAGGAAGGTCAATCTTTTCCGCAAGATCGACTCATTCCGTGTGACAAAATGGCGACTCCACTGGGGACTTGATTTCTTTATTTGCTTTACTTTGACCTGAGAAACTATGTTTTTGTTTCTATTTTGGCTTGTTGTGTGTGGAATTGGGTAGATTTAGTTGATCTAATATTACTTTTTGTTTTTCATAACTTTGGGAGAGGACCGCACCCTCGGCTTGGAACACAGTGCGGACCTATCCGCACTTTTGCTTTTAGCACAGAGCGGTACCGCACCTGTGTGAACGGTGGGCCTGCGGACCCTGCTAAAATTTTGAAAAACTTAAGATTTTCTCTTTCAGTCAGTTTAGTTTTTGTTTAGATGTTGTTATCCCCTGCCTAGACCTACATATGACTTGTTAAGAACTTTTCTTAGGTTGATTCCATTGGTGTTAGGGTTTTAGGTGAAATTCCTAGAAGTTTTGGTTACCGGGCTTGGTTTTCATTTTGGTCTTGTAGTAGCTCAAAGCTTAGAAGCTGTAGAAGCCTCAGATCACCTTGGTTTTTACTGGCCTTCTTATGAGTCTGACCATTTGCAAAATTTGCCTTTGTTGAGGAATCCACCTTGTGTTTTCTCTTTGCGAAACTTCGAAAAGGCTTGTGTTAAAAGTTTGGATTTCATTTTTAGAAAAGAAAACAAAAATTGGTTGTTTTTTGACTAATTTGTGGTTATGGACAAATTAGTCCTTAGTTTGTTTATAGCTAAGTAAAACATCCTTGAAAAAGACATCTTGTAAGCTTTGACTTCAAATAGTTTTTTATAGTTTATAGATCTCAAGATTAGTTATTTCCATAGTTTTGAGTGTTTTATAAAATATAAAAAATCTCTTTTGGAAAAAGTTTGTTTTTGTAGTATTTGAGTGTTTGAAAGAAAAGGGAAATTTTTGTGAAAATAACTAGTTGTCTCGTTTTGAGTGCATTGGAAAAGACAAAAAGTTCTTCTTTTAATTTGTTGGTTAAGAAAGATTTGTGTTTACAAGCATTTGCATTCTCAAACTCTTTCCTAGCTAGAATTTCATTGAAGGGAAAAGATTACTTAATCATCTTAGGTGAATTTTTTAGTGATTTCGAGTCGAGTCTTTACGCCACAAGTTTCATCTCCGCACCTCTTGGCTTAAACAAAAACCAATAAAAATAACGCTTAAAGTAAAATCTATCTAGTAATATTTTTGTTTCTAGGGCTCTGATACACCAACATAGCTTAGGCTAGTGTCTTGGAGTAGGGAGTAATTAACTCTCCAAGACAATAAAACAAACAAGTAGCTGTATCTTGCGGTAGGAGAAAAATCCAATTGTTACATCTATGCTCTAGGAAAGATCCTCTTAAAGGAGAAGCACGAGATCGTGTCCGAACCAGTGTGGGAATCAATCCTTCCTCATTGGGAACGATGCCAGATATTCACGTATTAAAAATGGTAAACCTCGGATTAACCATTGTCGAGGAGCATGGGGTCACTTGTTGGTAAACCTTGGATTATGTCAAGGAGCCTTGAAGGGGATTGAGCTTGTTACTCTGCCCTTGCGTGCGTATTGGATCGTAGTCTATTCCCCCAGGTATATTTGTTTCCGTTGGTAACCATAGTGACCATATTCTATAGGATTCTTCCTAAGGTGACAGTGGTGGGAAGATCCCACTGTACCTGGAGCAGACGTCGGCTAGACTCACTTGGATTTTCTGCGGGGTTATCTTCACTCGAGACGGTTTAGTGGAGGAACTTGTGCCAGTCTATTCATTAAGTAGGTTGTCGGGGTAACTGTTCCAACCGCCATTTTTGTATTGAACTCTGCGACATTGGATTTCATCACCAACTAGTGTTTTTCAGTATGGAAAGTTACTGTTTGTGTGTGGTTTGATCTCCTAGATTATTTAGGTGAGTGATTCAAATTTGTTTGGTTCTTAAGAGGCTTTAGGTGGTTTTCATTGAGATTTTACTTTGTTTTTGTGTGAAGTAGTTAAAATATTTAATCGTGGTTGAATTACCAAGGAAGTCTTGTAGACTTCGGGACCAACCTCCTGAGTTTTCACTGAGCCAGCCTGAAGGGTTAAGAGCCATCGTAACTCCTAGAGATAGTAGAGTTGGGTCACCTGAAGAAGGAGAGTCTTCTTTGGTGGTACATCTTGATTTTCAAGCTCTAGTAGCAGATTATAATCCACAATCTGTGTTTGTTTCCGAAATTACTGGTAGCTTCTGATCTACTAGTGATATAAATGAGGAACCTGAAATATCTGAACCTGAAAGTGAATTTGCTGCTACTCTGACATCAGGATTTACCTCTCCAACTTCTAGTGGTCCTGGTTCACCCATGGTAGAAAGAATAATTACCCAAAATCTTCCTTCTGGACTCATATCTATTGAAGAACTTGCTACTCCGGAAGAAGAAGTAAGCATCCCTATCCCTGAAAATCAACCTGTTATCGAACTTAGGGAGCGTGAATAAATATTTTACAGTCCACCTAGGAGCAGTGCTTGGTATCCTTCATTGATTAACTTTTTGGAAAACCTGGGACTAAGTTTTTCACCACCTCGTATTCCTTATCACCCAACACCTAGAGGTTACTATCCTCTGTTAAATATGTCAAGACATTTGTCCATGTTTTCTCAATCTCCAGAATCCTTTTTGTACGGTGGTCCTTCTGTTCCCTCTGGGTATCAGTCACTCACTGGTACTTTTTCAGGAGGATCTCCTCAACCCATTGAACAAGGGTTATTAACTGGAAACAATGGCACTAAGCCATTGAGTGTAGAAGATATTCTCATGATGTCAGGTACTATTCCTAATCCTCAACCTCAAGGTGGCCAGTTATCGCCTGGGGAGCAGCCTCAAAATCCTCAATTATCGCTTGGGAGCAAGGTACCCAATTTGCGCCTGGGGGGAAACCTCAAGGACAGTACATACCTACGAGACAGTACGTTCCTCAAGGTCAACCCCAATATAAATATGTACCTCAAGGTCAACCCCAGTATCAGTACGTGCCTCAGGGTTATCAACCCCAAGGTCAGTAATCGAACCAAGGTTTCCAACCACCTTCTGGTCAATCATATGTTCAAGGAATTGGAAATGTATCACTGAATTATCAACCCTACCCTTAACTTGGTTATGGTCCTCAATATTCTCAACCTGTTATGGGTCCGTACTGCGGAATGAACTTAGTGTGGGATCCATCACAAACTCAACAGGTCTTGTAACCAAATGTACAGTTGTCATCTCAAACTGGACAACCCTTAGTTTCTGGTTCACCCCAACAACCTATCCAATCTACTATTCAAACTTCTGTACCTTCGGTAGTTTCTCAGCTTGGGCCTAGTACGCCTCGTACTCCACCTCAAACGGCTACTGCAACTGCTGCAACATCTGTTCAATCTACCCCACCTACTTCTAGAGTATCGACAGCTCTGATTTCTATTGTTCCTGTATCAACTCCTCAGACATCATTACCTCAGTCTAGATCCACAATTCAAACTTCGGTTCAGATGCCTGTAGGACAACCTGGTTCAAGTACGGTTGTCACAAGTCAACCTCAATTTACTTATCAATCGTACCAGGGACAGTACCAATTCATTCCTGCTGTGCAATAGCCAGTCTATCAGTATCAACCGTACCCTGGGTATACATATCAACAACCTCACCAACCTAGTACGGTCCGGTTAATCCTGGTTTTCTGGGAGGATACAATATCCCAAATGCAATTCCAATTCCTAGTTATCCTGGATATCCTCCTCTTGGGGCTGGTCTTATGACCCAAAATTTTGGGGACCCTAATCATCAGTTAACGTTTATCGCAACTTTGGACTTGCCCGACTTGTCGCGCGTAACAAACGATGCCATTAATTATCTTCCGTTTTGGCTGCCAATGCTGAATAAGTTGCCTAGTGATATTCCTAAGTTTGAAGGCAAATCAGGAGAGGACCCGTCGAACCATGTGATGACTTATCACCTCTGGTGTGAGTCTAATTCTATTTCAGATGATTCAATCCATTTAAGTCTTTTCCAGCACACTCTAATTGGTCTTGCGGCCAAGTGGTACATTGAGTTACCACGAGCCACTTTTTATAATTTTAGTCAGCTAGCTACTTCGTTTTTAACTCATTTTCAGTTGCCAGTCAGATATGACAATGGCATGGAATTACTAACTTCATTAACAATCAATGTCCACTTACATTTCAGATCACATTCATGAATGGAGACATCGACGACGTTTAGTGAAGGTTTTTATTCCGGATTAGATCTTAGCTGAATGGTTTGTAAAATCTTTATTGCCAAAGATCACTGAGGATGTAGCTAAGGCTGGAGTCTTTACTGAGGAGCAAGTAATTTCTCAAGCACAGTACCTTGACTTAGTTTATACTCAGTCAGGTACGTTACACGAGAAAATCCTCGATCTTCCTAAGCAAAATCAAATCGCTGCAGCTACTTCAGGGTCTCATGCTGCTGATGGTATGATTGGTATGGTTAATACCAAAAGTAAGAAGAAGTCTTCCAAGAATTCTTCTCCTATCATAACCTTGCCAGATTCCCCGACAGGAGATTCTTCCATGGAAATTTCCGCCGATATTCATGTTGTAGAGTCATCTACAGCCAAATCAAAATCCGGTGGTAAGAAGAAAGAGAAGAAGAAAAATAAAACAAATAAAAATTCGAAAGAGAAACCAGAAAAAGCAGAATAAAATGACGAGAAACGCAAACCTCGTTATCCTTGTCTCATTTGTGACGAAGAACAATTTACAAGAGATTGCCCTCATCGTGCAGAGGTTGCGAAAATTGTCAAAGGTTCCCAAACACCTGCTGTTTTGAAGGATCCTTTTCCAAGTCAAGACAGTAAGATGATAGGTTCTTCCTCAAATGCCAATGAAGAACCCATATTGATGATGTCCCATATTAGGATTGCCACTCGATCGCATGATTATGGTATTAAAAGTCCCATTGATGGTAAAGAAGTAGAATCTTCTCATTCTAACCCATCAACCTTAGCTCCTAGTTCCGATCCGCTACAGATCAAGAAACCTAATCCAAACTTAGTAATCAAACCGCCCACCAAGGGTATACTTCGAAAGTTAGATTTCAATCCACATGCAAGAGCGGCTCAGAACTATAACATTGTTGAAGATTTAGTTGTTTCACCTTCAGCAATGTCGACTTTGGAAGTGCTGCAATCATGTCCAACACAACGTAAATTACTATTGTCGGCTATAGGAGCTGTTGACGTTCAAGACTCGAACCTTATAATTTTCGATCTAGAAAATAGTACACCGCACTTACCTCATCAAATGGCTTTCCAGATCCCAGTGTTAGTAAAAAGCAGACCTATTTACAGGACTGTGATTGATGAGGGATCCTCAACGTGTATTATGTCGATACAGTGTAGGAGATCGCTTGGTTCTTCTTTGCTAAATTAATCCCCGACAATTCTAAAGGCCTTTGATGGCTGTGGGTTGAAGGCAAAACGGTTAATCTAGATGTAGAGGTGGTTGATGCCCCTCTAGATTACAACCTTCTCTTGGGTCGTAGTTGGTCTTACGCTATGACAGCTGTCGTTTCATCTGTCTTTCAGCTTATAAAGTTCCCTCATAATGGAAAGATCGTAACTATAGACTAGCTGACTTACTTTTCATCCGACCCAGCCTCTTCAGAAAGTATTCAACATGTCAGTAAAATGACTACCCCGTATAAAGATGTTGGAGTAGGACTAGTTAAAGATGCCGGTTTACTGGGAACTTTTCCTTTTGCTCGTATCAACGCATCGTCTTCTACTGCAGCCATTCATATGATTTCGTCAGACACCATTGTTTATGAAGATCCTTGGATCGTACCTTCTGAATCTGAGAGAGACTCATTTGGTGATGTTATGCCTTTGAGTCCATATGAAATTGCGTATCAGTCCGTGCAGTCGTTTTCCGACCCTTATTCAACCAAAATTGACTTAATGAATGTGGTCCATGAGGAATCACTTTTCACATCAAACTTGGATTCAACAACGTTTTCCGAACTTGTTCACACTGATGAGCAAATTCATGAAATCCTATGTGTCGACGATTTACCATGGGAAGATCTCCATCATAGATCTTCGTTTTTACCCGAGAGTGATCATTTTGAAAATGATTTTTCATCAATTTCTACGATTGAATATGTCAAGGAACCTCAAAATCCAATGAATAATCCTGATTCAGAGTTAAATTTGGGAAACATTTCTCGAACTATTCCTATTGACATTTCGGTTAAGCCTGGAATTGTTGAAAACATTCATATAGGTGCCTCGTGTACGGAAGATGAAATTCAAATATATAAGGCCCTATTTCAAGAATTCCGCGACGTGTTTGCCTGGTCATATGATGAAATGCCAGGAATTGACCCCGCAATTATTTTCCATGAAATCAAAACTTACCGGGACGCTAAACCCGTCCGGTAACATTTGCGTCGGATTCACCCAAGAAAAGCTGCTGCTATTAAAGCAGAAGTTCAAAAATTACTCAAAGCAGGTTTCATTTATCTGATCCCGTTAACGGATTGGGTATCGAATATTGTTCCGGTTAACAAAAAGCAAGGGACAATAAGAATATGTATCGATTATAGGGAAATTAATCGAGCCTGTCCAAAAGACAATTACCCAACTCCCTATATCGATCAAATCATTGATGATTGTGCCGGCAGTGAAATATTCTCCTTCATGGATGGTTTTTCTAGATACAATCAAATCAATATTCTACCTGCCGATCAACCATAAACGGCTTTCATTTGTCCATGGGGGACATTTGCTTATTGCAAATTACCTTTTGGGCTCAAGAATGCCAGGGCAACGTTTCAAAGGGCCATGTCTTATGCGTTTCATGACATCAAGCACATTGTACAACCCTATCTCGATGATTTGCCTGCTCATTCATTACATCGAGCTGATCATCTCATCCATTTATGAGCAATCTTTATGAGGTGTAGGCATTATCGGATTAGGTTGAACCCACACAAATGTGTTTTTTGTATAGAAACAGGTCAGTTACTAGGGTTTGTTGTTTCGAAAGCCAACATTCGTGTCGATCGCTCGAAGGTTGAAGCTATTGTCAAATTTCCTCCTCCTTCGAGTCTTCGCCAACTCCAAAGTTTGCAAGGGAAAGAAAACTTTTCATGACGATTCATTCCTAACTACGCCGAGGTTACAAAGGGTTTTACTCGGTTGTTGAAACAGAATACTCCATTCTATTGGGATGAGATAGCTCAGAAATCTTTGGATGAACTAAAACACACGTTGACCCATGCACCGTTATTGCATCCTCCCAACTACAACGAGGACTACTTCTTGTATCTCGCCGCCTGCCATTCCACCATCGGAATGGTGATAGTTCAGGAAGATGAAATCGGTACTAAACATGTGATTTATTACCTTAGTCGAACTTTAAATCCAACTAAGCTAAAATACTCACATGTGGAGAAATTGGCATTGGCAACTGTTCAAGTTGTCCAACATTTTTGTCATTACATTTTACTACGTAAAACTACAGTAATTTCTGATTGCAACCGTATGATCTATATTTTGACCAAGCAATTGCTAGGGGGCAAGTACTCCAAATGGATTGTCATCCTAGAGGAGTTTGACTTGGAATTTGAAAAGTCTAAGTCGAAGAAATCTTTAGTTTTTGCGGAGTTAATGTGTGACTTCCCGCGTGTTGACACAGAAATTGTGGCGGAGGAGCCCATTACAGAAAAATCCTTGTTTCTAATCAGTACTTTAGATCCATGGTATGGGGATATCATCGTTTATCTCCAGACCCAATCCTTTCGGCCATAAATATCAAGTTCAGAACGTCGCAAAATACGATTCCAGTCCCAACAATTCAGAATTATTGGAGATACTCTTTATCGCCATGGGGCGGACTCTGTTTTTCGACGTTGTTTAACTCATGAGGAAGCTGAAAGGGTTCTAAATGACTGTCACTCTAGAGCGTGTGGCGTTCATATGTCTGGGTACGTCACAACCCAAAAGATATTGCGCGCTGGCTACTTCTGGTCGTCTTTGTTTAAAGATTGTATTAACGCGGTCCGAAAATGCCACAACTGCCAAATTTTTGATCGAAAGATGCGCGCTCCACCTGCTCCTCGGCCCATTTGAAAAATGGGGTATCGATTTTATTACATGTAACCCTGACTCGGCCGGGGGGCATGCGTATATCATCCTTGCGGTAGATTATTTTACCAAGTGGGCCGAGGCGATGCCTACATTTGAGGCAGATGGCAAAACAGCTGCGATTTTCATGTTCAATAATATAATTGCTAGGTTTGGTGTTCCACAAGCAATTATCACTGATCATGGGTGTCATTTTCGAAAGGTTATGATGACTGAAATTACACGCCAGCTTGGCTTGCGTCACGATAGTTCAACTCCTTATTATCCACAAGCTAATGGTTTGGTTGAATCCATCAACAAAGTTCTAGTCATCATGATCCGATGAATCATTGGGATTCATCGGTCGAATTGGCATAACATGCTATTTTCAGCGCTTTGGGCGTATCGAACCTCAGTAAAAACGTCAACAGGGTTCACTCCTTTCCAACTAGTTTATGGTCTGGAAGCTGTGTTACCCATTGAATGCGAAATCCCGTCATTGAAAATGGCCATCGAGTTACTTCCAACCACTTCCGAAGAGGAAAAATGTTTGTTATACTTGGCTCAGCTAGATGAGAATCGACGTGATGCTACATTGGCGATCGAAACTCATGCAAAACGTATTAAAGCTCAGTATGATCGAAATGTGACCCCTCAAAAATTTTCGGAAGGAGACCTAGTATTATTGTACGATCAAGCTAATGATAAATTAGGTGCTGGAAAATTCGTTCCTATGTGGCATGGTCCCTATGTTGTCAAGTGAAAGCTAGAAAAAGGGGCCTATGAATTGGTAGACTTTGACGGGGACTCTTTAGGTAAACCCAGAAATGGTCTTTACCTGAAGAGGTATTATGCTTAAAAAATGGGTGTGGATATTTTTTAGTTAGGTTAGTTTTCTTTCTAGCTGGTGTGTTTTAGTTTAAAAAGTGTGCTTAGCTTAGAGAGTGTTTTTCATCATTATTCCTACTTATCTTGGTTTTACTCTTGATATTGCAGATGTCGATGTCTCTCCAAACATACATTGGTTTTGCTGATGGTGCTTGTCATAATACATGGAACATTTCTTCCACAACTTGGGTTATCTATTCGCCCTCTAACGAGTTGGTATCTATGCATGGGGTAAGACTCGGTCAAACAACGAACAACATTGCCAAGTATAGTGCAATGATTGAGTTATTATCTGAATCTATTTCATTTGGGATTTGGAGTTTGATAGTGAGGTTAGATTCTGAACTCGTTGTATTACAGCTTAATAGAGTATATGCCATTAGAAATCCAGTGTTATTGAGATTATTTTTGAGAGTGCGTCTCTTGGAACGTGAATTTGATTATATTGAATATCAGCATATTCCAAGATCTTTAACTACATTAGCAGATGCAATTGCTTCTCGAATGTTGAGTAGACATTTGCAATAATCATATAAATAAATTTAAAAACATTCCATGACATGTTTACAAAATAAGCTGGTAATAGTGATATAATATAATATAGGAGTGTGTCAAAATATACATCGTCCTCGATCATAGGTTGAAAAACACCTTATGATCGGAAAAAATGATATACAAAAAGCAAAAATGTCATATGTGTCTACAATGGGCGATCATCCTATCACTGGTGATGATCTCGATAAGAAACCACTGTACGGGCCACCTTATAAAGGAACCTCCTAAAAGGTCCTGGGACCCCAATCACATAGCGTTGTAGTCGACGAGGAATGTCATCTATGCCGGTCTCTAGAATGTCTCCTGTCAAACGCTCTAGATGGCTTTCCAATTCAGCCAAGGTCTCTGCTGATTCGTCCTATGGGGCTGGTGCCGCTGTAGCTGGTTGTTTCCTCTCGTAAGTCCGGAGAGCGGCTGGTCGCTGTGGACCCACGTCTGCATTTGAAACTTTTACTATTAGTTTTGGGACGAGATAAAAACAAAAAAAAAATTAAAATAGGAAAATGTTGAAAATGATTTTACCTGAGTCATCCCATTGCTCTCCTGGTGGAAGAGCCATGTTTGGGTCACCGCGAAAATCTACCCCAGCGTAAGGGAAGTCTTGAATAGCAAAAACCTGGTTTTCCAACCAATGGAAATACTCAGGTTTGAATCGAACGACCTCTGTCCCCTCATCAGGATGACGGGCCATAACTGCAACCCATCGCATCAGTTTGGGCTCTCGAGGAAGTCCAGCTCCAATAGTAAGGTGCTACGGGACCAACATTGGGACCCTCTCCAGACCAAAGCTCACAACTAAAGCACCATATCCAAAGGTCTCGAGTTGTCCGTTCTTGGCTTTGGTCAGTTGGCCTTTTACATTAGCCAACACAGCATCGCACTAGTTGAAGATGGTGCCTCGAAAGCAGTCAACTGCCATCCGCATCTGGGATCAAGTGGCTATATGTAGTGCGGCACTCCCGCAAAGCCTGGTAACAATAATCGTGATTACCATGAGTTCTGGATGGGATATGGTTTTGATGTCTATCCCTTTGTCTCTAGTCTGGTTGTTGCAAAACTCTAGCCGGAGGCTATTGACAGACTGGCCACCTGGCCTAGTCCCGAATAGAGTCAAGTCTTCGCCTCTCTTAGGCAAACCAGTCAAAAAGTATATGTCTGCCGGCTCAATTTCGAGCTGGTGGCCACCAATGAAGAAGCACTGGTCCTGTATGCTCCACCTGTCTACTAGCCATTGCAAGAAGTCCACCTGGGCCCTCATGCCAGGTATGGCCCAGAATTTGTACAAGCTGCATGCCTTCAATGCATCGATCGAAGGTTGGTGATTTAACGTGGCAAGATCTACGTCCTCATGCTCCCATTCTCACCAATCAAGCATGATGTATACTCTACATCCAACAAAACGCGAATTAGAATGCAAAAAATTGAATTGTTTGGGTAAATTTTGAGAAATTTAGGGTTAAAAACCCTTGTTGCGGGGACCGCACCCTCTCTATTAGAGAGAGTGTGTGGATATACACCTTGCCTTCATGGTAGGTGCAGACCCCTGACTTTTTCCCCATTGAGAAAAAGTCAGGGTCCGCAGGATGCCTGTGTTATTCCTGCGGGCCCCCACGTGCCGGTTTATAGCATAAAAATCCTCTAAAAAATGAAATAAAACCCTAAAAAACGATTTGAAATGGATGAAATTGAAGAGTAGGATGATGTGGATTACCTGGAGGAGACAACACTCGATTCCGACGGATGGATTTTTCGCAATCTTCACGAGAAGTTTCTGACCAAAAGCTCTATTTTCTCACCCAAATCTCAAACGGTAAAAATGAATTGACGAAAGCCCTTTTTATAAGTTTTTTGAATAAATGAATTGTAAATTTGTTTATGTTTCACTTTAGAAAGGTAACTTTTGCAGCATTTTTATCCATTTTGAAAAGGTATGAGTAATGTTTGAAGTTTTTGTTCAGGATAATGGATTTTTCAGGCGAAATCAGTCATTTTCGACGAAAAAACATTAGAGTCACCTTTAAGCTCTTTTCTGACTCCTAAAACATGAAAAGATCGCCGAGTTTTTCTTTTTAAACTCGTTAAAACGGAATTAAAAAGATGGTCCACTTATAGCTCTTTTTTTTACTGTAAAAACATGAAAAGATTGCCGGATCTTTGTCGTTTCAAATTCGATATTGGTTATAAAACGACGTGTCATTGATCGCTTTTTTACTTTTTCAGATCAGAGGCACCAATTACGAAAAGTATTCCTTGGTCATAATGATCAAGCGGTTCTCTCAAGTATTATTTGATACTTTTTCAGGCTTGGGAGACACAAATTTACGAAAAAGGTCAACCCTGGAGTCTTCTTAACTTTTTCAGACTCTCTAAAATTGAAAAACGCCGAGTTTCTCCTATACTGGACTTGTTAAAATTTAACAGTAAAGGACCTGTTGAATTACAAATAGGAGCGGACCACTCCTTCTTAGGGTTCTAATTTAAACTAAGTTTGACTCATTCGAAGGATGAGCTTATAATCAAGCAAATGTTATCCTCCTCAAGCTTGTCAAAAATAAAGAGGTACTTGCCAAAAATGGTGTGGGAAAAGAGAGAAAATGAGCCTGTTTTTCATACTTTGTAACCACTCTTGAACACAACACTTTCATTCACCTGGGTTGGGAAATCCTTTGCCTAACAGTTGAGCAAACGACATTGAAAGTCTTCAGCCGGTTTCTGGGTATTAACTTTGGGTCAATTGTCACCAAACCATCTGCTGTGTCGTTATGTGTTCAAGAGGTCAGTGCCAATAAGCCATTCATCTGCAAAATATCTGTCATCCATCTTGACCATCCCTGAGTCAGTCCTTGCAACTAAAATTTCTTCAAACTTGATCTATGATTTCGTGTTGTGGGCTTGCCTACGATAGATTGCTTTCTATCGACTCCAACTCATTATCTAGAAAGATGATCTAGAAATCGTCAGTACCTTGGGATCTGCATGCCTCAATCACAGGTTTCTCGCCTTCAACGATAGGTTGCATCATTGACCTTCGATCAAAGGATTCCGTGACATGTTCGACATCAACACCTCTATTCACATCTCATGGATTGTACTGAGTACTTTGAGAGCCATTGACATTACTAGTGGTTTCTCTCACACTTGTTAACAGTTTACATCATTGACTGGTAATCAAGTGGTTTCTACCATGTTCGACTTCAACACATTCATTCGCATGGATAGAATCGTACTATTTCGGGAAGTAGAAATGAAGACCCTGGATCTAGTTTCCGCCATCCAGGCTACGAGGAATTTTGTATTCATTATACTGTGGACTATTCATAAACAGATGGCTGCGTCCATATTGTGTCTACATGTGTCTATACTTGTGATGTATTACAAGATCATTCCTATATCAGAGCAGTAGTTAGTTTTCTAGTCAGTTTTGATCTGAGTATGGGAATGCCTACCTCAGCGATGATATGAACTCATATATATATTTTGTATTGAATGTTTTTACAGGTTCCAACAAGGCTCTCCACAAGATGATCCTCGAAATGATAAAGTACTTCACTCTTCCTAAATGATAAATGAAAAATCCTCATCTACTACATACTTCGCACTTTAGGGGGTAATCTGTTACACAAAAATATCATCACCATGATTATTTGTAGTCATTATGGTTCTATCATCACTTGTACTGTCCTCCTAAGCAAGTCTCAGACCTCAGCTCTTCAAGTCAAGCTTTGAAAATGAGAGAAAGACATTGAAAATCAACAAAGCTCTGGTTCCGCACTTTCTCTCATTGTTGCCTGCGGTCCCGCACCCCTTGTTCACATTACCTGCGGACCTGCCCACTCTGTCACTAAAGGAGTGGGTGTGGACCCCTGTGAAAGTCAAAAAGGCGCAAGTTTATTCTAAAAAACTCACTTTGGGTTAATTCTAGATGATTCTAGAAGGAATTTTGACATGGATTGTTCGCTCTTAGGTGGTTCATGCATCCCAAAAGGGAAGGAGCTAATCCCTTGATGAGAGCAGCTATCCCTTTGAAGGAGGACTTTATCCCTTTGAAGGAGGACCTAGTAACTTCCCTCCATTGCACTATAAATTAAGGCATTGGGCTGGTTGCTAGAGAGGTTAGAAGCTGAACATTTTTGAGGGTAAATGCTGGTGGAATTGAGACTTCCTAGTTAAGCTTGAGAGGAGAGATCACATACCTTTTGGCTTCATTGGGAAGAGAGTGAAACTTGTCAAAGTAGAGGAGACTTCTTGTTGGACCCTGGGAGGAGCTTGTACAACATCAAGGCACAGGTTGTAAAGTTCTTATTGATTTGAATTAATACAATTAGATTCATTTTTCTCAACAAATTGTCTTATGTCATTTGTTTCATGAATTCCTTGATCATCATGATAAGTATGCTTCATGATATTGGCTTTTCAGGTGCTATTTAATTTGTTTTCTTGTTTGTGTTTGCAGATTTGCTACAAGGGAGCTCATTTGGATCAAAGGAGCGAGGCTTCCACAAACTTGCATTGGACTCAAGGTAGGCCTAAAACACTTGTTTTCCTTTGTTTATATATTGCATATTTAGAGAAAGATAGTTTTTGATTGGCTTTCTTGCCACTAGATATCGTTAGATTCTAGGAAGGTCAATCTTGTCCGCAAGATCGACTCATTCCATGTGACAATATCATTTACCCTTATATTCAATTTTTGGAAGTCTTCAATGTGCTCTTCCATTGAACCCTTTTGTTTGAGATTTATCAATTGACTAAAGAAGGTGTTGCTCTTTGTATCCTCATAATGTGCTATCATTTCCTCCGTGAAAATTGACCAGGTGACAAGTGGTTTACGAGAACAAAGCCCTCCATACCATACAAATTGATTTAGTTATAAATATAAAGATGAAATACATACATTTTGTAACAGTTGCACATCATATAGATCAAAATATTGCTCTATCTATAGTATCCAAGTTATCAGATCCCTTCCATCAAACTTCCTCATATCTCTTTTTCTTTCTTTTAGGAGCTCGATCTTGAAATGAATGTAACTATGTAATTTCAGATATCCAAGTCCTAAAATTTCTTATTGTGATATTCCTCTGATTCCTCTTTCCAACCCCACATGTCTTATCGAGATTTCATTCTTCAAGAAAGAGTTATGCACAATTTCCTATGATGACCTAATTATAGACTAGTTGAGTAGAGAGAACTTGTATGAAGTGACACATGTCACTGTTTCAACCTTCGACCCTGAAAACAATACCCAAAAGATTACAATTCGTCCTCTTTCTGTCACTATTTATGAAATTTTAATCTGATACTCAGAGAGAAAGTTATGATGATTTTCCCAAGGTCACCTGTTTGAGATGGAATTCGGGAGCCTACAAAAACCCTAACTTCCTTGGATCATATCTCCGAAAATATAGCAAACCAAGTTCTGAAATTAGTACATGAGGTGCAACACGATTTCAGATCAAACAGATTTTAATTTCATCTTCTGAAGCTTTGTAGAGAAAAAGATATAGCGAAAATTCCATGATGTCCTGTTTGAGATGGAATTCTGGAGCCTACAAAAAGCCTAACTTCCTCAACTCATATCTCTGAAAATATAGTGAGCCAAGATCTGAAATTCAGAGGTTCAGAAAGATTTTGGCTCAAATGGGTTTTAATTTTCAGCTTCTTAAACTTCGTAGAAAACAATTTATAGATAAAATTCCACGATAGCTTGTTTGAAGTTGCGAAACCCTAGAATCGAAAGCTCTGATACCAAATGTTATGTAACCAGCTCACAAAATAGAATAAGAGATAGGTAAACGACTTCAAAATGGCCTCTTAGAGGGGGAAACCTCCTTTACATTACACAAATGAACTATTATTCGATGATACAAACGAAAATACCTCCTTTCTATATATAGGAGTCTAAGGGGTCACAATATAATCAGAGTCGACATAACAATAATATTGTAAGGGCACAAAAATAACAATAGTGGGCTTCTGTGGGGCACAATAATAACAACATGGGGACTGCATGCGCACAACAATACACTAAGGGGGTTTCACTAATAACAGTAAGTGGCTACACTAGTAGTATAGGGACCTAACATTTTCTGTGTTTGTGTTTCCATAATAGTTTATGTGTTCCATTACTCTGTTATTTAATTCCTAACACAACGTTTGGAAATGGGGACTCCAACAATAGTTAGATCTCGTGCTCCACTTCCCTCTTGGGTGGTACCCTTTAGGCTCCTAGAAAGCATCTTTGTATGCTTATTGCAACTCTTCTAGTTGTTGTTTTTATTTCTTAGTAAAACTGTCCAGGGAGACCTTTGCTCTTACTAAATCTTCCACAACCTAATTCTCTCTTAAAAAAAAATAGAACAAACTTCTTGCTAGAATTGATCAGTTTCTTGGCTTGGTTGGCACTTACTAGAAAAATTTTCGACTTGGATTTGTGCACATTGAAGGTGAATGATTTTCCATCCTTGACAAGCTAGTACTAGTTGTCTCTTTGCATGAATATTAAATCTCGCATGTAAATGTAGGGACCTACAAACACCACTCCACATACATCAAGAGGAACTACATCCTGAAGACGAACCATTGTTGCTAGTTTGAAACGTCAATCAGAACAAAAACCTAATGCGAGATGAATCCGGAAGATAATCTACACAAATCATCAATAAAATCAACACTGATAGTAAATATAAATTTTCACTATTTTGTTACTTTTAACTTTGCAACCCTATATACCCATCCCAATGGATATGGGTTTGGATGATCATAAACATCCAATCCCAATTTGCTGACCATCTTTGTTGTAATGAGATTTTCTTGTGATCCTGCTTCAAACGAAGCATAAATTTGTATCTTCTTCACTTGTATCTTTATGTGAAAGACTTTTGTCATTTCTTTCTCTTCCTATTGTTGAAGGCTACTAATATTCACCTCCTCTCTGCACTAATGTACAAATGGTATTCTCATCCATATATGAGTTACTTTCAATCTGGTTTCTCAAATCAATTTCCATGATATTGTTCTTCTTATATCTTTCTTTTGTTTCTTCGAAGTAAGCTCTGAATGTAACTTCCAACACTTCTCTTATATATGACCGTCAATATTACAATGGTTGCTAGGATACTTGCAATGGTGTGTTTTGGTTGTTATCTTCTTATCTTTTCCCCCTTTCCACTTCTTCTTCCACTCTGTAGAAGCATCTTGTTTCTCCTCCTACTTTGATCCACTTGATTTCCCTTTCTTCTGGCCTATGTTCTCTTGGTATTATGCATGTACACAAGCCTCGTCCACCGATATTGTCTTGAAAAATAGAACTTTCTTTAACAAATGGATGTTTAGACACCCAAGATACTTGAGGAGTACATCTAGGTTCTTTGGTGTACTCTTGTACACTTTACCACTACTTCTGGTTGAAGTAGTGCCACCATATTCACTAGTCCTCTACATATCCAATAGGGTAAAATTGTGACTTTATGAGGCTTGTAAATCCTCCTACATAGTCACTAGAAGAGCTCCCACAAACCTCAAGGTTTTTGTTTGGCTTTCCCACCAGATCGAGACATGGCCCTCTAAATTCAATGGTGAAAATGAACTATTTTGTTCCTGCTCTATATGATGAACACTGAAATATAATTCTAATTGTTGCAACCAATGATTTTTCTTTAGAGCGATCTCAGCTTGGTATGACTTGATATTGACCTTTGCTTCCATTTTGAATAGGGATTGTGAATGGTTCATGACACTTGAACTGCGTTGATCTCTCTTGGGTCCTTTCTTTGACTCATTTATGTTTTTTCTCAATCTCTTAATTGGTCCTCTCCATTAAAAACCTCATATTCGATGATTAGCATGAGCTTATTTCTCAGGGAATACCTGAGGAGATTCACATTATGGATTATATTTGCAACTTGTGCTTCCAATCGCAAAAGCATCTACTCTACAGGATCAAAAGGGTTATTCACAGGTTCAACGATCACGACTAGGATTTTATGAATTTTGGCTTCGATGATATAGATCCCTTACAAATATCCATAATACACCTAAAGAAACCTTCTCTGATGCTAGTATGATCCATAAACTACTATGTATATTCCACTAGATAGTTTGTCACAACAGATATGATAAATTATACTTAAAAATTTGAAATATACACTATGAAGGTTTATTTCTCTTTAGATTTCTAGATTTGTAAATTATTTTTGATTTTGTATGCATGCAAATTATAATTATGAAAATATAGAAACCAATGTAATAAAACTTACAAACCATGATTTGACAAAAGATATAACCTGAGAATCCGTTTAAGGAGAAAACCCAGCTAGAAGGTGAGGCTACTCTACTCTCTTTCTCTGAATAGAAGATGGTTGAGAGTTAAACGAGGTAAACCTTATGGCTTGTGAGCTACTAGAGTGCACAAATCCTCTATTTGTGCTCTCTCTACGTTCCTCTTGTCTATGGAACAAGTTCACTCAAAAATAATGGAACCCCTTTTCCTCGTAGTGGCCTAGTTATAACACAACCTGGTAACCTATTAGTGGTTAGGTTTGACCCCCTCAACTCTTATCCATAGTTACAATATGGAATATTCTAAATTCTTCATCATGATCACGTGGCTAGCCCATTTTCCATAAATAATGGGGATTGATGTGGCATCTTCTCAAATTATGGTGGCTAAAACACGAAGGTCAAATTCCGAGTGGCATAACCTTTGCATATGGACTCTGATTGAGGAAGTTATTGTATCATGGCAAATGTATCTATGTGTAAAATAGGAAAAAAAGGTGCACACTAAAACAACAAAGTTTTACTCTCAGAAAATTATGTTTTATGCCTCAAAATGCTCCTGAAAGGTTTAAGAACTCAATTTTCCAAACGGGGTCCCGCTGATAAAAATGGTCATGTGACCTTATTCCTCTCATTTTTCCACTTTAAGGCCATCAATATCAATGGCAACAAATATAATGATCTAATACAGATCAATACTTGTTAGCCTCACTCTCACATTCCTACCTTTTTAGATTGGGTTTGTTCCTCATAGTTAGGAGTCAGTTTAGGCCTAGTTGGTTGAGAGATTCTCTCCAACTAGTTAGGCTCCTAGATTAGTGTATGGTTGAGATAGTTTCTCAACCAAAGTGTCCAAGATAGATGCACTATTTTGAGACAATTTTCCTCATGTAGTTATATTTGTATTATTACCATGATTGTGTACAATAACATTATGAGAGAAGTACATTGAGGCTGAGGCATTTTTTGCCATTGTTTATGTATCTGATAATTTAGTGCATTTATTTTGTTTAAATCCTTTATTGTGGTATCAGAGCAAGTTTAGTCTTAAGGGCCTGATAATTTCATGAAATATTTTCATGGAGGATTTGCAATTTGTAGCTGATGCTTGAGAAGTTTGATAGTGCCAATGGATCTATGTTTGGTAGTGCCATTGGATCTATGTATTGGAGGGCCCCGTATTTTCAATCTGCTAATTCTGTGGATAGTAGCATGCTCCATTTCTTAATCGGTATGTCAATGTTGTTATTTTAATTGTAGAAATTACAACAAATGGTGAGGTGTAAATTGATATGCTCAAGTGGACTCTAGCGTGGGAAAGCCACTCACTGCGTCCTCTGGCTATACCTATTACTAGTCTAAGGTTCTAGCACAGTGAAAAAATGGCGATAAGAGCCTATATTTGAATTTCCAAACCTGAATGCTGAGAACTCCAGGATGTTGAGAGATAATAGTAACCATCAAATATAAAATTATCTTGCTTAGTAGGCTCTCTTGACAAAGATATCTTGAAAATTATAATATTGTATATCGTTGGTTATGTTATCAGAATAATGTTTAATAGAGGGCACACCCTTTTGTATGACTATACATTCGCTTGGTTCGCAAATTCAATCCATGATCTCTGCTTGATTTTCGATTCCTAAATAGTTGGCAGAGGTGGTCAAGGGATTTTTATGTTCTGATCCTTGGCCATGACCTCCAGAAAGGTTGTAACGTCTCTGTTACACATTGGTACCCACAAGGTCACCCACAGATCAACACCTTCTACTTTAATTTTGGTTGATGAAGTAGGAGCACCATTCCTCTATGTGAGTCATGATGGGGCGTGACTAAAAGGCAAGCATTTTAAAAGTGGGATTCAGCTTAAACTTAGTTACTAAGCGATAGTTTCCTAAAAGCTCTAGATTGCAATACCCTGCTTCTAGTTCATCTACCTCATTGATATCCTCCTTCAATTAATTTGCATGAACGACGTCTCTAGAGCTTGATCTGTCCTTTTCAGGCCCACTGGACGACGTAATTGGAGATGAATACAACATTCTTTTGATGTGGGAGTTCCTGAGACAACCAAGAGAAGGAATGTTATTGTCATTTAGATCCATATTAACCCTTGGTTTATATCCATCTTAACCAAGAGCGGGAAGGTTTCCCATTTGATTGTCTGGCTCTCCCTTGTGTCAAGCTATGTGGAGCATGTTTGCAAGTGTGAGAGAAGACCACAAGCATGCACCTTGAGGTATGAAGTATTCATATTCTATTTTATGTAGCCCTCATTGAAATTTGAAGAGGTCTTACTTATTCCGATCCATCTTTAGCTATTTATAATTCATTGAAGTCATGCTTTTCAAATTTGTGGAGAAGGCATTGAAGAATTTATGTTAGTTAAGTTCATGGTTAAATTCGTGTTACATTGCTAACTGTTGATCTATATCTCCAGAATAATTTATCACTGCATTAAAAACCATACACAATTAAACCTGAATTAAATGGTGGATTGACCTCTGCAAAATGAATTGATCACAGTACAACATAAATTGTTTGGCTCATTCCACGAAAATATTCTTTAGTTTGGCATCTTTTGCAGCAAAGACTGGTGGAACTGTTGTTCAATAAGTGATTTTCCCTGACATTGTAATTCGTTGAAATCAAAATTTGTTGAAGCCATGCATAAATGGTGCAGTGAGTCAATTCAGGAAAGTGCGATTCAATGCAAGGTGGAGATTTCCATGCAAATATATATGGTATGCATAAAGATCTTTTTACATGCATTAAAATAATAGCCATTAAAAAGTGTAAAGTTAAGGTGGAGTGGAGTCATTTTTTTAAATGAAAAGTTTTATGAGTATGGGAGAGAATTAGTGGAGAAAACACATTGAGAAAGCAGGAATTGAAGTTAAATGGTGAAAATTACATTTGTAAGTTTGGGTGCATTTTTTGTAAGTTTGTAAAGGGTATGGTTTTTATTTCTAGTTTTGGAGGAGTTTGGAGTAATAAGTAATTTTTTTTATTTTTTGGAGTGATAAGAGAATTTTTTTATAGAGAAAGTCATTGTTGTATTTTGAAGAAAGCTTTTATTTCTAGGAGATTGAGGCAATGTACATTTATTTTTGAAGACAAATTGCTTCAAGGGGTTGTGAGCTTGGCATTCTCATTGCTTGAGAAATTTCAATCACGATGTTGTGAAGTTGAAGGTTGATGTACTCAATATTTAATAAAGACATTTTTTTTGTGGTGTTGATGTGTCCTAGATCCACCCAAAATTAAATAAGGGGATCTTAGGCACACCATGAGTACATTTGTGTTGGCGCATGCTTTTATGGATTCTTGATGTTGCTTATTTTTTGTGTCTAGTTTTTGATATTATCTTTGTAGAAAGATGCACATGGAGTACACAACAAGTTGCATGCACATAATAAATTATCTTCATGTAATCAAGCTAAAATAAGAAAAGTACAAGCAATCAAGAAGTTGTAACACATAATCAAAGATATCAAGTTGTCAACAATAGCAACAATTCTACATGCCATTCAACATCATTCACTCAAGGCAATCAAGTTAATGAAGTTGTCATCTACATCAACAAACAACTACATCAACTTTTGGACAATGTACTTGCAACGTTTTTGTAAGAGTCAACTCAAAACAAAATTGTAACTTGAAAATTCATAATTTTTAAGTTAATTTGTAAACAAATTCAAATAAAATTGAGTTGAATTGTAATGGTGCATTCTCGGTTGAAACCGACACCCAAGATTTGAATTGATAGGGAGCCAATTAAGTCCAGTGAGTCCATTGTTTTCAACTAAGTCATCAAATTCATTTGAAATTGTCATTCAAACCATTGTAAGCATTTTCTTGGGTGCATTTTTGATGGTATTCGACGCCCTTCTTTTGATCAATAAAGTGAGTGTGTTCAAGCAAGTGCAAGGTTCACAACATCAAGCGAGCCTGAAACTGATTGAAGCAAGCATCAAGTGAGCGATTTCAACTCTAAAGCAAGAAAATGTGATATTAAAACAACAATAAAGCTCGTTCATATCTACATCAAGTGAGCGTGAAAAAATCAAGCAAGCATCAAGCGAGCAAGTTCAACTCTAAAGCAAGCGAGCATGCAATTCAAGAAACAATCAAAACAAACATCAAGTGAGAGAATCAAGCAAATACAAAAGAAAGCGAGTGTGAAGTTAATTGAAGAAAATCAAGTGAGCATGAAATTGATTAAAGCAAGTTCAAGTGAGTGTGTCAAAGATCAACATGGGTAAAGGAGAACAACGTCTTCAAAGTGCAAAGATGGAAATTAAAGAGTTGAAAGAGTGCAATCAAGAGTTACATAATACAATTGAATTATTGGAATGGAAGTTAAAGCAAAATCAAAACTTAATCAATCAAATGACCAGCACATTAGAAGCATCAAACGAGTTTCAAATTGAGTTATAAATAAAATAAAAACTCATCAATGCACTCCAAATTAAGTTAAGTGAAAAACAAGATTTACTAGATGCACAATTTACAAAGAAGTTAGATGCAAGTTGTGACACTGAAGACCTTATCTAGCAAATTGATGTTAGTTGCAAAACAAGTGATCTTATCCAACCATTTGTACTACTTAATGATTCAACAAGTAGTACCAAAGATCAAATTAATCAGTTTGATGCAGCATGTCAAACCGATGAACTGATAATGATTGATGCCCAGTGTGACACAACAGATTTAATAAATCAAGGACAAAATATTAGCAACAACAACAAGTATGAAGAATAACAACAAGATATTCTTTCCAAGAAAGTGATCATACCTTGTGAAGAAATCTCCTTTAAAAAAGTTCGACATGGCCTAGGATACAACAAAAAAAACACTTTGTTTGTTCCAGATTTCTCAAAACCAGTTTAGTTTGTAAGTGTTGGTTTTCTCGACAACCATAAGAATTTGGTTAAGTGTAATCATTGTAAGCGAAATGGCCATATGGAGACTAAATTCTTTGACCTCCATCCTCACCACCATTGTGGCAAGAAAAATCATTCCCCAGAAAGATGTTGCAAGCGAAATCAACCACCCAGAGTAAAGATCAATTATGCATGGATTGATCCTTAGAAGTGGTCATCTACATTCAAATAATTTTCTATGTGTTACCGAAGGATTCAGTCTCACATGAATATTTCCATTGCAACAAATAGTCAAATGAAGATGGTACTCTCATGCACCTGAAAGCGGGAGTACAACAGTGAAACTCTCCTACACCTAAAGGGGGGGAGTTTAGAAATCAAGTGCAGATGATTGTCTCTCCTTTCAGCTGACAAAGGGGGGAATGATAATGGAATTGAAGGTGGTTATCGGACTAAAAGTATCGGAAACATTAGAAAAAGAAGCCAGTGGGCAGTCTTAATCAAATCAGCTAGTGGGCATCATCAAATCAGCCAGTGGGCATCGCCAAATAAGCCAGTGGGAAGTCAACATCAAAGTAGCCAGTGGGTGGTCATTGTCAACATCAAAGCAGCTAGTGGGCAGTCAACATCAAAGTAGCCAGTGGGCGTTCTCAATATTTTGTCAGTGGTCAAGCAAATTCGCCAGTGGACGTCATCAAAATTTTGTCAGTGGACAAAGGATGCTAATTGAAGGACAAATGGATCCTTTTTCATCTTGGCACTTGATGGAGTTGTCAAGCAATTTTCAGATATGTATCAGACTTGCAGCTGATTCATGTTCTCTTCAAATTGGAGTTTTTTCAGACAGTGTTTTTTAAGGATCAATAGTTTCAACATGAGAACTTGGAAGATGGTTCCTGGTTCTTATTTTGGACTTATGGTTGAGGGGGGTGTTGGGCAGTGGATCCCCCCATAGCAAGTTTTTGGGGCTTAAAGCCCGAGTTTTGGTCAATGTAATGTAAAGACCCCGAGAAATACAGACGCGGAGTGCGAAAGTCTAGGGTTGTCCACCCTAAAATAATGTAATTTAATATAAAGTGTGTCGGCCTACCCATGGTCCGCAGACCATGGGATTATATAAATAGAGCGAGGCTCTAAATGTAAAAGGCAATCTTGAGAGTTTTGAAAAGTAATAGATAGATGTGAAGGCATGGTTAGAAGATAGAAGTGAATCTAAAGTGTATTCGGTCGTCGTAGTAGGTAGAGGCTCTGCAGCTGAGTGCAGAGGCCTAGTAGAGTCTGCAGTTGAGTGCGCGGACCCCTGCAGTTGGGTGCACAGGGCAGAGTCGAGTCTGTACTGGATCAAACTTTGAAGGCATCATTAATAAAGATCAGTTGGTTTAATATATTGTGCCTCTGGTTCATAGATCAGTTTTGAATGTTATATGTTGATGAGATCTGTTTATTTATCTGCGCGCACTTATATGTATGCTTATGATTGAGAATCTTCTTAGTAATTATCATACAAACCTTAATTAAGGAAGACTTGGGTAATAAACTTTGATCACACTGCGATTGAAGCTGAGCGAAGACGGTTCCGCAGAACGCCAGAAGCTTGCTGCGCGAAGGTTGAATTAGGTACCGATCTCCCACATCAAGACATCCCTAGGGTATAGAAACCTGGTTCCAGCACCCTCCCATACTACCTCGGGTGAAACCTCAGTCCGCGCTCCACGGACTATTGCCGAAAGGGCCGGTAGTACTGGGATTTTCTTGGCTAAACTCACTGCTGAATCTGGGTTAGGCCCCACGTAGCCAACAGGGGGGGATGTTAGCCTCACTCTCACATTAAAAACAATTCTAAGTCCAAAATAATTAAATTAATTAAAATAATGAAAGTTAGGATTTATTCCTACCTTTCTAGATTGGGTTTGTTCCTCATAGTTAGGAGCCAGTTTAGGCCTAGTTGGTTGAGAGATTCTCTCCAACTAGTTAGGCTCCTAGATTAGTGTATGGTTGAGATATTTTATCAACCAAAGTTTCCAAGATAGACGCACTATCTTGAGACAAATCTCCTCATGCATTTATATTTTTATTAATATCATGATTTTGTACAATAACATTATGAGAGCAATACATTGAGGCTGAGGCCTTTTCCGCTAGTGTTTATGTCTCTGATAATTTAGTGTGTTTATTTTGATTAAATCCTTTAATACTATTATTATTAATGTTGATATAATTAATAATAACATTAATATAAATATTATTAAAAACACAATATTAAAATTAATACTAATATCATTCATATTAATAATATTATTATTACTAACATCATTAATAACATTAACAATGTTACACTATTAGTAGTAATGCATTAATAATAACATAAACATGCTATTAATATCATTAAAATATGGGTGTCAGGAGAGGGAGTAATTCTTTATAATCTCGAGGAGATAATTGATACCACATATGCTTGGGGTTTAGACAGAATATTAAATAACCAAGCCAAAATGTACAAACTTCTCCAGGGTCTCCTTATTGCCAAAAGTAAAGGTGTGCCAGACATTATTATTCTTGGTGACTCCTTACTTTTGATTCGATTTCTCATAAATGGAAGCTACCCTAAAGACGATACTTTGAAAAGAATCCTCCAGTGTATAAGAAGTATATTGACAATGTTCCAATCTAAAAAATACTATCACATTCTCAGATTTCTCAACATGAAGGTTGGTGAGAAGGCAAATCAGGCTTGTTCGATGTCAGAATCAGAGCTTGAAATCAATGGGATCAATGTCAGGTGCCCAATTCCCTAGTATATTGATTTTATTTGATAAGGAATATATAAGGATTATAGAAGTTTTAGAATTTTCCATTATCATAGCCCACCCTTGGTTTATGATCACCCCTCCTCAAAGCTTTGCGATGCAATATAATTATGAAATGGATCGATCACGGATCCTCTCCCAAGGACTTGTTGGCAGTCTAATGGTAATGATTGTGTCATATATCACCTCCCTGCATCATGCAAGGTCCTTAAGTCTGATTTCGCATGCCCGAGCTTTCAAAAAACATCTGTTGAAGTATTGGAATTACACTTCACTAAGGTTAATGATGGATTTTACTAAATAATATGTAGAAAAAATAAATGTGAGGAAGTTAAAATTCATGTGGAATGATAGGATGGAGAATGTTAAATTGATGAGATGCCCCCTCACAGATTCATTCATCTTGGAAATCCTTTCCGTTGAAGTTTTCTCTTCCCATCTAGCTCAAAATGTGGTTTTGGTTGTTCTCTCTATCTCAATAGTGGCATTCAAGAAGATCCCTCCATGGAAATTCGGTAAAGAGCTCCATCAAAGGCTTTTTCATCTCTCAGGTTGGAATTCAAGGTGGCTTAAGAACCCGTGCTCGTGGGTCACCTAGAGTTCGGGTCTTGTTGGCCCTAAATTAAACGCAAAGGACATAGGTGGAGAAAGCTCAGAGCCTACCACCTTGAATATTTTGGAAGGTATAGTTTTTTTCTAATTACTCTATTGTAAGTTTATTTATTTTGTGGGAATTTTTGCAAGAATAGACTCTTCCTCGAGTTGCAAACCTGAGAAATGCAAGGTTTTTAAGGGAATTTTCATCATTTGGGCCTCTCCATCGTTTACATTGGGAAATTGGTTAATTTTAAGAGTATACTCTGATTAGGTTCGTAACCTCATCTTGAAGCTCAAAATTTACTGTAGCATTTTCCTTAAGATGATCCTATCTGTCTCTTGTTTGAGTTCTTGGGATTCGAACAACATAATGAGTTTTGATTGAGACTCTGACTCCTTGGTTCGAGATGGTCTGTTCTCCCACTGCTTGGCAACGTATGAAGCTCTCCACAAAGCTGACTATGACCAGTAGGTTAAATTCTATTAGATGTCCTATTCACAATTTGAGCTTACATACAAGTTTTTGTTCCTTCAACAATTCTCCCGTATGTTTGATGAGGTGGATGCCCTAAGAAGCATGGTAATGGATCTTAAACTGCACAATGAGGCACCAGGGGTCTCAAGGAAGTTTGAGGAAGTCAAGGATGACTGGGATTTCGATCTGAACAAGCCAACCTTTTCCAATGGTTTACCTCGTTGGCTCTCTACCATGTCGACCGTTTGATTTTTGTAGTTTGTCGCCTACTAATATTTTGGTTAGTACTTGGTTATGGTTAAAGGTAATTTCGGTCTGTGTCCTATATACAACATATTAATATTTGCTAGTGTATATATGTACCAATGTTTGTTCTGGGTCTAATCTTTGTTAGTTTTAGTCAGTTTGTCAAAAGGTAAAAAGGGTCTACATATCTCTTGGTCAGATGAGAATTCTATAGATGTATCCCCCGTATATCTTTGCTGCGACCGGGCATAGATTTTATATAATATTACTCACTTTTGTTTAAAAAATTTATAACTAAATTAAAACTAATATTATATCCTTATTATAATATAATAATGTTATTTTAACATTAATGCTATTATCAATATTACTTTTATTAATAACATTTATGTAATAACATTAACATCAATATTAACAACAATAGCAATATGAAGAACAATAATACATAATAATTCGATATTACAATATGAAAAAAAACATGATGTCACAAAGTGATAAAAATTGTCATACATCATTTCCCTACATCACATTGTGATGAGCATATTCCCACATCCCATTTCAACATAACCCTTCACCCTTCACCAACACCACATTTTGGTCTAATCCAAGAAAACTTGACATCACTATGTGACAAACATCTCCCAACATTACAATGTGATGGACATTACCTCATATCACATTATTATAGAAAAAACCCTCTCTTGCAATAATATTAATAATCCCCAACATCAAAATGTGACAAACATAGCCCAATGTTGTAATGTGACCGACCTAATTTGACATTGCAATATTGCAAACATATCCCTCACTATGTGATGAACATAATCCACCATCAAAATGTGCTAAACATAGCCATATATGACAACATGGTCAACCATATACAACAAACTCAAGCATGGTTAACCATAGTCATCATGGTCAACCATGTTCAACAATGGAACAACATAGCCAACCATGACCAAACATGCCCAACCATGGTCAAACACAGTTATGTGTGGACAACCATTGCCAATCATAGTTAACTTCAAACAACATGGTCAACCATGGACAATTAATTAACAATGGTTAAATTATTGAGTATGTTGGCAGTTGTTGTCATTGATGTCATGTCTAGTCATTGATGTCAAGTGATGTAAAGTTTAGGGGGAGGTTGCTGAGATTTCAAGCATGATCCCTATGTTGTTATTGTTGTCTTGGTTGTTTCTATTGACAATGTGCCAAGTTGACGATGACTTGGTTGTTTTCTAAGTAGCCTATCTTTGAAGGAATTTTTTCTGCATGTAACTTGTTTAAAATCACATGAAAAATTCTTGGTAGGATAACCCTCTAAGAGGGATTTCCAGTGATATATGGAACTTAGTATAGCTCCCTAAGAATAAACAAAATTCTAATTTTAAAGTGATGGAGTCCATGCATGGTTATGATGGGTCATTGTTTCGATGGAGGTTAATGAATATTTGACCATCCATTCATCCAGGGGTCAAGAAATGTTGAGAATTTGGTGGATGAAAACTTATGGATTCATCGATGGATGCATTAAGGCATCCGGTCATCTGAGATGCATTGGACTTTGGAAAAAGTGAAACGATTTGAATCCCGTATTAGCGAATGTATCCAATCATTGAAAAAATTTAGTCTCTTCGAGTTCATGGAGGCCTCTGGGACATCAACAGGGAAATTCTTAAGAAAACTATTGGATAGTGAATATCCTAGTGCCAAACTAGAGGTGGACCTCAAATGGCATGGCAAGGTGACTTAGTAGAGATAGGTGGCAGATGATGACATGACACCCTTTGGTCGTGACATATGGTAGGTGTATTTGGAAGTTTTGGGTGGCCAAGTGGACCTTTTCCAAGTGACAAATGACAATGATGTGGTGGCGACATGGCACTACAGGTGGAAAAGATATGATGTGGAAAGCCTAGGGATTCATGCTAGGTGGCCATTGTGCAAGTGTTCATAGTGTTAATGAAATCCAATGGTTTTCATGGTTTTAGATTCCATATCCAATCCAACATCTGGGGGTTGATCCAAGAAAGTGGATGGTAAGTGAAGTCAAGATCGAATCACCAGATCCCCGAATCCATCCAAATGCGAAGGTATCTAGGCGTAGACCGGATCTAGACATGTGGTAGGGAATGTTCCATTCGACCATCCATCTATCGAAGGTCCAAACTCGGTTGAAAAAAGGAAGAAGGACTCGATAATTATATCAGTGGGGAAATAAAACACATTGCATGGAAGAACCCATGTAAAAAATCAACCCCCCCCCAATTAAAGTTTGGATAGGCGGAGGTACCTGTTAACACCCAGGTTGTTCCCTTTGACTCCCAAGGGAATACGGCCGGGGTAACCACTAACCAAGCTTTGGATTACAGTTTCTAGCCAAACTGTAATCAGAGAGGGCTCTCTCTTTAAGATTTATCTCTGTTTTGTGAGGATTTTAGGCTAGTTATGAGTTCAGTTTTGTTTAATGTTTTGGTTGAGTGATGTCTTTCAGTACCTAAGGTGGAAATCTTCAGACAGTTTTTAGTCCATTGGGCAATGGAGTCTGTGGTTACAGGTTGTTTGAAATGTTGAGTGAGATTGGTTGAAACTGCAGGGCCATTTAGATATTTCATGAAACAAATTTGAAATTGTGATGGTGAAGTATGTTTAACCAGTGGAAAGCAGTTAAGAATTTTCCACTAAGCTGGGGGTGTAAGAAAGAGATATATCGCACAGAAGTAGATTTGAATTCCTGAACAATAACCACTGTGAAAGATATAGTCTGGAGGTGCAGCAATCAAGAATTACACCTTTATAACTATAACTGAAGCAAACATTTATAACAGCATAGATTGAGTTCAGGGTATTCTAAGAATAAATCCTGGAACTATTCTTTTTCTTTGCCATTAAACTGTGAAACATAGAACATGAATGGGTTATGCAGAAATGATAAAAACACACAACGAAGAGTTTAAAGGAAACTTATTGTGCCATGAAATATGCAGGAATCCTGTAGCATCCAGCAAACACACAACAACGCCTCAGATAACACAGAACTTTGGAAATTCCATCAGCTTTCGTATTAATACTCTGAAAATTTACAGCATAAGATCTCTAGAAGAGAAAATCAACAACAACCCCTGCTACTTCGGCGAGGGGGAATATATACAATTGGTGATACAAAATATCTGAACCGCTGAGTCACTTGAGACATAAATACGCTCACCAACTTTACAGAATAGCAGATAAGGAAGTTATTACTGCTCTAAATACAAAATGAATGCTCTTTAATTCTGTCAGAAGTCTTTTTGACCTTTGGAGGCCACTGAGTCGGCTGAGCGTTCTGTATTAATGCTGAATGATGTGTCTTTATGGCTTTGTCATGCTGTAGCTTTCTCGGCCCTGTCATCTGTAACTGTCAGTGCTGCTTTAGTGGCCGAATTGGTTTGCTGAGTTGGCTCAGTCTATTCTTTTCCAAAAATACTGAATGCATCAAATTTTCCTGTACATGATGACTTATGTTTTTTGATTACAAAATTTGATGAAAGGCTCTTGATTACAGTATCAACTGTATCATTTTGGTCCACCATTCCTGTGTGGGCAATTGATGTCTCAAAATTGCATCTAGGGTCTCATCTGCCTCTGTATATTTGTAGAAGTTTGGAGGCACTTCAAACAAATGTTTGATCTCATTCATAATAAAAAATAAGTTCTCTACTCTGTCATAGAGACTTTGCCTAGATGTTGGCCCTGTTTCTTCTGAGGTACTTGGCTTTACAGTGATCTAATTGGTGGCAAATGTATTGACCCTTTTTGCATAGTTCTCATGTGAAAGTAGCCTCCCTGTGCTGTTCAGTAAGCCAGGAAGACCTCTGCCTTGCAATGCTGCAAACTTATCCATGAATTTGTTTACTTCTGTTTGCATGTCCTGGCTTCTTATTTCCAATGTTTGTACCAGGCTTCTCAATGTAAGGACCCTCTTTATCAGCAAGATGGTTTCAGTTCTATTGGGGATTCCCATTGCTGCCAGCTGAGGACCTGTACGGTTATTGAGCACGTTAATCATTCTGTTGGCTACCTCAGGCATGTTGCCTAAAGATGCCCTTGCTCTCTGGACTTCCCTGTGTGCTTTGCCTATGAGCTCCATTTGCTCATGAATGGTCTCTATATACTGCCATTGATCTGTGATTGATTGGCCAATGTTGGCCCATAAGACTGTCTTGACCTCAGCCACCACTTTATCCATGGCGAGCTCTTTCTCCAGCTCCTTTATCTTCTCCTTGAGGGCCTTTATTTCTCTTCCTTTTTCTGCTACACTTTGCTTGGATTTGTCATACTTTTCATTCAGCTTAGCTAAATTTTCTCTGGCTTCATTTAGCTCTGCCATTTGGGCTTCTAAGGCCTGGATTTCATTCTTCAGCTTCTGCATGTCAAGGCTTGGAGCCTGCTCTGATGTTGGTGCTGGTGCTGATGTAGATGGCGCTGTTTGAGCTGTCTGTTCTGTAGGAGGAGCACTATTTTGAGGGGGTTCCTCAAGGTTGATTATTTGTGGAGGTGGCTGAGATGTTTGGCCTACTTCCTTTTGTTGTAGGGCTGCCTGCAGTGCAGCCTCTGATTCTCCCAATTTCTCTTCTGTCTGGATCAGCTGTTTGTATAATGATATCAACATGCCTGCTGCATCTTGGTCATGCCTCAGCTGGGCAACCTCTTCTGTTTGTGGGTGAAGAGTTGCTGGGATCTTAACCATTTTTCTTAGTGCTGCCATATCTGCATCTCTTAGTTTCAGCAGCGCTGGTATAGCTTTCATGTCCTTGGGATCATGCCCAAGTTCTATGATGATATCCTCCAATGCTTTGATTCGGTTGTCCTTTGCCTGAGAGGATGCTTTCTCCAACTCAAGTTGGGCAGCTGTGTTATTTAGGCTATTTTCCAACCTATAATTAACCAAAGTTTTGACTGCAAGAGTGGCATATACCATCTCACCCATTTGCTTGTGCAATTCAATCTGATCCATAGGGTGGATGTCTTTTGCAAGGACCTCCAGGTTGGTCCTTATATAGTCTGCAGCTGACTGTGGCTGCAGCATGGTTGGCATGAAATGACTCATTATCATTTTGCCCTCTTCTACATCATATGCAGACATCAACCTCTGCTGGTTTGTAGGAGCCATTTTTAATAGTTGATTGTACAGCTGTATCCTAAGTGGCTCATTCTTCTTTTTGATATCAATAAATTGTTGTTTGATGCCTATTTCAGACCTCCGTTGCTAGCTTGAGGAGTTGACTTCTCCTCCAACTGTTCTTTCTTGTTCCTGCTGAAAGGAACTTGCAGATGCCTCCATACTTGGTGGGCCCATGCCCAAAGATTGTCCAATAGGCATTTCTTCCTCAGAGAGGGGATTCATTCTGTGCCTTTTCTCCCCTTGATTTGTGGATGTGGTGAGGGGAGTCTCCAGCTCTCTATCCCTCTTCTTTCCCTTTTCTTCTTTTTGTGGAGTTTGTAGCACTGAGGCCTCCACTGTCTTTTCTTGCCTAGGGGGCACATTCTCTTGAGCCTGTTGCTCAGTGGATATTGGGGCTTCAGCTGTTTGTTCTTGCTGTTGTATTGGCTGCCCCTCTTTTTGCCCTCCTTCTTGTTGTTCTACCTGCTTTTCTGCTATAGGAGGTGGCTGTTCTTGCTCCATCTGCTTCTCTTTGCCTTTGCTGGAAGCCTGATAAGTAGCCTTGGCTGCTTGCTGATGTGCTGTCGAAGATGAGGCAGCAGCTCCAAGTTTCCTTTGATATGAAGAGGAAACCTGCCCACAAGTTTCCAAGTCAGCCTCTTTCTCAATATTCTTTGCCTCTCTTTGTAGCATTTTCTCTCTAGTCATTGGCTCTTCTAGAGTGCCTTCTTCCCAACTTAATAAATTGGCATATTTCTCAATGTGAGGCAATCTGATGTGAGCATAGCCACCCAATTTATATTTTACCCTCCTTAGAGAAATGAAATGATTAGGGTCATAAGGTATCCAGCGGAAACTAGTTTCTAATTGGAGGCCCTCTAGGATCCTATCTGCTTCCTTCCATCCCTCCTCCCTTTGGTTGTAAAGAAATGGGCCTAGCTGGTTCCTAACCTTTAGTTGCACCTTCTTGTTTTTGCTGTGGAAATGGACCTGGTCTGCATTTCCAAACTGTCTGAAATATTCCAAGGCAAATAGTCTCATCGGGACATATCTTGGCAGCCTATAAGGGTTAAACTCACAGCCTTATATTCTGATTACTGTATGGTGTTGGTAAAAGTACCAATCACCAATGCTGTAGGCTTTTGAGAGGTGAAGTATCCTTTGCATTTCATCGGTCAATATTGGAGGAGGGACACCAAATAACAAAGTCATAGCTGGATGAATGAACAGGTCTATGAATTCACAGTATGTGTATGGTGAACGGGAGGTGCAATGAAAAACTGAGGTCCAAAATACTACAGACCTTGGATTTCCCTGGGCATCAAGTTTCTTGAGAGGAATAGGGAAACTGTCTGGTTGATAAAATAGGAATAGATGATAGATGTATGAGGTGTATCTGAACACCTTTTCCCTTTCTAGATTCATCAGTTGCTCATGAATCGTGTTTGCAATATACTCAGCATAGTCATGGTGCATAGCAGGAGGCTTTCCAGGAGAAAATGTGGACAGCATGGCCATTATGGTTTCATCAACATCCTCAACTCCCTTGTACCCCAGGACATAGCTGATCAAATCCACCAGCATCTTCCCCAAGTCATTGAGATATGGATGTCCAATAGGAGGTGTTCTCAGAGCTTCAGAGCTTGGCTGAATAAATAACTGATTAATCTTGATGACCTGGGCACTAGATAGCCTGCTCCCCTTCTTTAATAAGTCCATCATGGAGAGAGGAGTCAATGGTCTTGCAGAATGAAAGTTGAGCATTTGATTTATGGCCTCAGGGGTGATATGGAACAAGACTGCACCTGATGTATTGAGGACAGCTCTTTGACAGGGATCATAGTTCTCACAACATCTATGGATCAGGTCTGGAAGGACATTGACTTGAGGGAGGTTGTAAATGGGCAAGTTGGAGTCCCAAATCCCTAAAATATCAGCTCCACTGAGGTGTTGAGCTTTTAATTCATTTAGCATATGAATATTAAATTTAGAATTCATTGAGAACAAGTCTATCATCTGATAATCTTTATCTCCTAGGGCCTTCCATTCTAACTCTCTTTGTGGGGCATTCAGAGGTTGAATATTCAGGGCTACTGGTGTTTCCATGGTTAAGTAGTACTAAGACTTGTACTAGAACTGGTTTCAGTGGGCAGAACAATACAGAGGGATATCTCTGGAACCGAGAGGTGAATTGCAGAGGAACTGAGGGTAACTGGTAGTGTCAGCAATTGAAATACTGCACAGAGGACTGATAGAGCAAATGCCAGGCCTACTGAAACTGTATTCATGGTGAATTAGCGGAGCTCGGGTCTTAAGTTCACGAATGCGCGAACTGTCGGTGAATTTAGGAAAATTTGGCTAAATGCGGGTTCTACAAAGGAATTCCGACCCAACAATTGAAAATAGACACTGGTTACTGGAGGTTTGCTGGTAGTTACAGTGTTCTTCACTCTTTTTAAGCTATCTTTGGAGAATTATGGACAAAACCAGGCGCGGAGGGAACGATTTGGATAAATACCTTATGAATTTCCGGCAATGGTTACAAATGCAGGTGTAATGGACGCGCCCACGGTCTTTGTATTGGTTTCTGCAGGTTGGCGGCTAACGGTCGTAGTATGCATGCAGAGCAGAACAGTTTTTGTTTTGCAAAAAGTAAGAAAAACCGCGATTTTCGGCAAAAATATGGACTTTTGGGTCATTGGCGCTTTTTTTTGGATGACGTCAGCATGACGTCATTAGGTGGGGTCGGGTACGGATGGGTGACGTGGCGGCCTGTGAGTGGTCCACGGGGACTGGTGAGGTGGCGGACAGGTCGGAGCGGTGGCGGGCCGGGCGATGATGAGGCGGTGAGGTGGCGTGACGTGGGCACGTCGTGGCGGTGACGAGGACGTGACGGGACCAGCGGTAAACCAGAAGCGGTAAGTGGTTTTTCTCGGACCGCTCTGGATACGGAAGCAGTATTGTCAGAGGGCGACCCGAGAAAATTTGGGGGCGACGTGTGGCAAAGGCCTGACGTCACCCTCTGACAGTTTCTCGGGAGGTAACTTACGGTCATCGGGGCCGACCCGATATGGATAAGGGCCGTCGGATGGGAAAGCCCAGATCCGACGGTTGACGGGTCATCAAGTTGTTAGGACGATACGGCAGTGGGCGGGGAATAAAATAACATTATTTTCGAAATACGCGCCCGGCGGAAACATTAGAAAAGTGGGTTTTTTGACTGTGTTACGGGAAAAGTGGATTATGCGCGGGCTTATTTACAAAACCGGGATTAAGGTTATTAATCCAAGCTGATCTTGGATTAATCCCAGGATTAATTTATAGTGCTCTGTGGGTCGCGCTTTAATGTTTAGCGCTCAAAACATTTGAAACCAATCATAGAGCTATAATGCTCGGGGAAGGGGATATATAATTTTTTGGGTTTTTTGTATAATTTACATAGTAATAGGGGGAACAAGGGGTATAGGGAGTTAAATAGTAAGAACTTAGGGGTTAATATGAGTGGAAGATGGGGATGAGAAGGGATAACACTAAGTTTATATGATATCAACCTAGTTTAGGAAGTAGATCAAAATGAAAAGAATTTTAGACAAGAAATGTGGCTCTTAAAGAAACAAGAACCAACACAAGACCTTGGTTACTTTCATGAACATGGCTGGTGTAGGGATGTTAGCAATGAATGTGAGGGGGGGGGAATCAGGAAGTTAGACATGCTTCTTTGTATTGCTGCAAAATGATGGAGAAGAGGACCTTCTCTATCCATTGATGTTTCCTTTATGTTAGACCAGCAAAATTCAATTGAAAGGAATGACATTTCTGCAACCCCATCTACCTACCCATCTACTTGCCTAACATTTTTTGTTTCTTCATGGAGGGTGCACTTAGGCTTGTAGATCCTCATGTGCCTTTTCTTTTCCTTTGGCTTTTTCTTTTGATTTTCTATCCAAGGCTAGCCTTATTGCTTCCAAGGCCCCAGATTAAGCAGTTGGGAACCTTAATTCTCTACCTAACTACTGGTTTGCCAATATTAAACAGTTTGGACAGACTTCTTTCTCTATTCTACAACAAGAAATTGACACATGGCATGATCTAGATTAGGCTGTTGGACCATCCATCCAAAATTCAGTCAACATGAAGCTATGTACACATATTGCCTTCTCTTGGAAATATGGGATCTTTGCATCACCAAAGCAGAGCATATTTGGAACTTTCATTTGCCAATCATGAAATATGAAACCTATTGGTATAGGTATCTAACAGTACCCTAACGTGACGTCTTCGCCATAAATTTTATAAAATCATGGGATCATGGGGCATACTTTAGAAATGTTGGTGTATATTTATTTGCACATACAATAAAAATTGGAGCACCCCCTTTGTTGAAGTTCAGATATTTTCGGGGGGTGGGGTGGGGGGGTGATGTGACCTCTTAGCTTTTTGCTTTGATCGAACCATTGAGTGTGATTAAAAACTTGGTGGATATTTACCAAATTTTTTGTTTCAAACACCAAAATATAGTTGAAGGTCATGCAAAATTAGTTACATTCCATTTTTGGGAAGCATGTTGTTGGCATTGATGTCACTAGTTGAGTCAGTTGTGTGATGGGAATTAATGTCAACAAATGTAGGGTGTGTACATGATGGTCTAGTGAGTTTTTGATGTTTTTTGGTGTTGTAGAGGTGCTTAAATATGGTTTAATGAAGGTGTGAGCAGATCTGGGTGGAGAAATTTTTAGTCGTCCCCAAATTAGGGAAAGAATGTAGTTTAATCACTAGAAAGTTGCACTTGCAGTTCAAATTTCCAATGGGAACTTAGCATATGTGATGAGCCTCATCATTGAGTAATTATATAGGCCTTAATTCACCTCCTAGCTTAGTCAAACCAACTATTCTCACAACTTATTGCATACTTTTGATTATATTTTGTTTATGAGATGAGTTAGAGTTGGATATTTTGTTTTGTGGTATACTGTGCATTTAATGCAGGAATAAAGGATAAAAGTAGGGGATTTTGGCAAAGACCATGGTCAAAACTCGAATGGGACAAGGGAGAGGAATTATAGGAGGTAAATCCTCCTCATTTACTACCCCTCCATTCAAATATTCCTCCATCAACTCAGAGTGCAAACAACCAAATCATGAGGACTAGAAGGCAGCCAAGCAAGTGAAAGTCAAAGCAACAATTTATCTCGAGTTGAGAGCTGAGCCTCCCTCATTTTAAGGAAGGCGTTGGAGAATTCAGATGTATAAGTAGAGAGGCCTAGGACCTCAGTAGGATTCAGGGGATTTTTGATTTTAGAACTCTACTCTATTTTTGAGTTGCAAGACTTATGACAGTTTTTTATGTAATCCGTTATTTTGTTAATAAGAATGAGTTTTGTTTCGAGCCAGCACTGAGTTAACTCAGAGGGCTGAGGCTCTTGGATTATGGCCCAATCCTAGCAGCCAAAGCTCCTCTTTATTGTACTGTTATGCTAGCATAGATTCATGGTTTAATTGTTCATTTTCTTAAGTAGCTACATTTCCATTACAATAGTATAGCGTATATGATTCATGGTTTAATTGTTCATTTGCTTAAGTAGTTGCATTTCCATTACAACAATATAGAGTAGATTGGTTGTGTTTTAGTTTTCTTTCATTTGTACCTTCTTTCAATTAGAAAGTTGGTAAGGAGAAAAAGATCACCATAAGGTTGTCAGCAGGTGTCTCGACCTCACCTACTCCCTCTAGGACCATGACTTGAGGAAGAGACCCTTCAACAACCCCAAAAACATAGATTTCTAGTTCTTGCATGAGCTTTGGAGTTTGTTGTCCTGATTCAGTACTTGGTTCATTGCACTGTCATCTTTTTCCATCACTCTTAGTCCACCCTCACCCTCACTAGTTATTTTGTTGTTTTCATTGAAATCTCCTTCAACACTTTCTTCATGTATAATTTCCTTACTATTTGATCCACAACAAACCTAACCAATCACAATCCAATTCATTTCAAAGCTTGACTTTATGCACTTTAAATCTCCACAGTCGATCTGTCTAGCTTGATCCAATGGCTATCACGCAATCTCGTGTGAAGTATTGCACCTATTTTATGTGCTCCAAATCTCCACCGTCGATCTTTCGCGCCCTTGATCCAATGGCTATCATGTCACCCACTCACCAACTAGCTTGGCCAATATCCACTGTTGATCAAATCCGCATGATCCAATGGCTATTGTGCAATCTTGCATGGATTCTTGCACGACTGTTATCAGACTGAGAGCACGTGAGAAAAATGGTTTTCCCGTGCTATGTGTCACCCAGTTAGGCTAATCACGTAAAATTTTAAAAATCCGCTTACAGTGTTTACGGTGTGCGAGAAACTGTTTACCACCTTCGAAGACCGCTCCATCATTTCAACACGTTTTTTCCGCGATACGATCTCCGCCACTCATATTTCGTTAATCCTGTCTGTCCATCCATTAACTTAATCTCTTGCCATAATATCCTCGTCGCTCATCTTCTGTTAACCCGCCTAGTCCAATGGTTCTTATGCACTGCTGCTTCCTTACGTCCTCCTTTCACCGATTTCGATCTCCAATTTCTTTTCCACTTGAAAATAGATCTAGTCTAGTTTCCTTGCTTACACACTAGTATAGTTTGGTGCTCTTTACTTCTATAACTTAGATAGCAGCAATAGGTTAGTGTTGATTTAGCAATTCTTCTTAGCATAGCTGTTTAAATGGTTAATTAGGTTATGGTGTGATTTAGCATTACATGTTGTTTTCTTCATTACTACGGTAGAGTAGCTCTCTCTTAGAATAGATTTTCTCTTCTTCCATCAAAGAATCAAGGTTCTTCTGACCCTATAGAAGTCTGGCTTAGAACCCCTAGGGTCTCTCGCTAGATGAACAGTGACAACAGGCAGGACCTTCACTTTTACTTGTGCATATAGCACTGTACCCTCCAAGTTTGTACGAACCTTGGGTTGATAAGTAAATCTAGTAGCCTAGGAGTTGCAGCATCCTTGCTGCAATACTGGTGCTCATCACTTTTTGGCACCATTGCCGGGGACGTGTCTAAGTAGAATGTGATTACTGCTTTCTTTTCTTCTACTTCTTGTCTTCAATTTTCTTCCATTAGTTTATTTTTGCAAAAGTAATCTAGTAGCTTCCTTTCTTTCATTTGTCGTTATCTGCTTTCCTTTCCATTCTGCAAGCAGAATTTCAATTCAACTAGTTTTTTTGTTAGTGGTCTTTATTCAATCAGCAATTTCATTCTGCAAGTAGAATTTCAATTCAGCAAGTGGTTTTTTTCTGTTAGTAGTTTTCATTCAATCAACAATTTCATTTCTGCAAAGAACTTTCTAGCTTTAAACAAATCTTCCAAAAACCAACCCAAAAAAAATTCCTTTCATGCCTCATAGGAATAGTGAAAATTTAGGGAAATTCTTGCCAAATACCTCCACTGCATCCAACAGTCAACCTTCTCTCTTCTTCGGTGACTGTGAAATGGAAGAACCTTTAGGTGAGCAACCTGACATATTTGAAGAACCTATAGGGGAAGAAGAAGAGGAATAACCCATTCCTACTGAACCAATGGCTGAAAACCGAAATGACAGAGGGAATAGAGAGAGAATTGAGGGTGCCTTCCCCATTAGGGAAACCAATGGAGACACTAAGATGAAGAATATCAGCCCCTCTACTCTACCTCATTTCCATGGCCTGACCACGGAGGACCCTGACACTTTCCTATTTGAGTTTTCTATTATATGCTGAACCTATGACTATACAGATGATGAGAAAAAGTTAAAAATGTTTCCATCTACCCTCAAGGATGCAACATTGTGCTGGTTCATGGGTTTACCTGGAGATAGCATCACAACTTGGGCTCAGGTGCAACGGGATTTTAACAACAAATATAGGGACTACTGTAGTTCAAAGGATACTAAAGAAGAGATTTTCAAGATGACCATAGTCCAGGCTGAATCCCTAGAAGACTACGAAGAGAGATTCCAGCTCAGTTACAAAAGGACCAGGTGCACACTTGACCCTGAGTCACTAAAGTTGGTCCTTATTAGAGGAGTAAGGGAAGATCTTCTGGATACCTTACATTTGTTAGCAGGAGGAGATATTTACCAATTACCCTATGAGGATATCAATATTGTCTTTAGAAACCATTCTAGGGCAGCTAGGAAAAAGGGTAGGAGGAGTCAACCTATGGCCAGTACATCATCTTCCAACTCATCCATCAAGGATGAAATTGGAAATATGTTGAAGGATTTCAAACATGAGATGCTACAAACCCTTGGCTTGCAATTGGATACAATGAACATCAAAAGTAAGCAAGAGGAAGAAGAGAGAGCCTTAGCCATCTTTTGTCCTAGATGCACCAGGAGGCATCTTAGGAACGAATGTCCATTGAACTATATTGAGATTTTCTCGATCTGTGAAGAAAACCACTCCACAGACAAGTGCCCTTCTTTACCTGGACTCAAAGTTGTATATCAAGGAGCTGAAGGGGTCACTGAGCATATTTGCTACATCAATCAAAGGAGACCTCATGGGCCTAGACCATACCAGTAAGGTATGCAAGGGTCATCCCATGCATATTACAACCCCAACCAAACCACAACTATACCCTCTTGGGGACTCCCTGCTCATCCTTCCTGGTCTACACCCCATCCTTGTTCCTATGCATCTCAGTATCATTCCTAGCTAGCTAGCGAGTCATTTCAACCTTATGTTCAGCCACAACCTTAATGGAATACCCCACTCCAAGGGTGGAAGCCCCAATTCAACAATGTTCCAGCCCTATTGCCTCCACCACCTACCCAACCACAACTCCTACACTCTGCTCCACCTAAGCAACCCGAGATGCTTGCCCATCCAAATACGAAACCGAACAATAGGCATGCTCAACAAGTATATAGTGGAGAGACATCATACCCAGCTTATGCTATAGAAATCCAAGAGATCAACCTACGATCTGGGAGAATTCTCCCTAATAACCAACCTCCCTCTCCACATAGGGAGGTTGAGGAAGAAAGAGTGGAAAGCAACTTTAAATTAAATCTACCCTTTCCTGAGAGATTAGCCCAACCACTCCAACCTACCCCAGAAGAAACTGAACTTCTGGAGAAATGCTTTAAGCATCCAGGAAGAAGAAAAAGGGATGCCCCTACCATTAATGTCATTGGGCAACCATGTGACTTAATGTTGGGGCAGGTAATATGTCCAAAATATTTGGACCCTGGAAGCCCTGTAGATATTGGGGCTGCCATTCATGTGATGACCAAGGACACTATGCTCAAGCTCAACCTCCAAGAGTCATTGAGGAAGACCACAACAATTCTGCAACTTGCAAACCGTATCACAGTAACCCCTGATGGAATTGTGGAGGATGTGATGGTCTCCATTGACTCCTGGGAGTAGCTACATATTTTCTAGTTCTCCAGCCTAAGGCTAAGCTTACTGGTTACCATATCATCCTTGGGAGGCCATGGTTTGCCACAACCGATGCTTATATTAGCTGCAGAGCTTGGAATATGACCATCAAGAACAGGCATATGTCCAAACAGTTAGTCCTATACCCTCCTGCTCAACCTTCTCTAGAGCATGATTTACCTTTATGGTTGGAGGAGGAGGAAGAAGATGAGGTTTATTCCACCCAACTTTATTCTTTGGAAGCAACCATAGGAGGAGGACAAAAAGATGAGGATGACTTAATTGAACACCTAATCCAAAGTCCAACTCCTAGTTCATTACCATTAGAAGAAGAAGTAAGGGAAACCCAGAAAAATCATCCAATTGACTTATGCTTGGCCGATTCCAACCCACTACGCGTCAAAACCACAGAATTTGGCCCAGAGAAGACGTTGAAAATTAATCCATCCCTTTCTTCTCTCGAAGAGGAAAAGCTATGCAACATGTTGAGAGAAAACCTAGAAGCCTTCACTTGGAGTTATAAGGAAATGAAGGGAGTACACCCTCAATGTGTACTCACCACATATACATGAAAGAAGGTTACAAGCTAGTCAGAAAAACACAAAGGAGGATGAATCCAGCTCTTAAAGATATAGTCAAAGAAGAACTGCAAAAACTGCTAGATGCATGATTCATTTACCCTATCTTAGACAATGAGTGGGTCTCTCCTTTAGTGTTAGTTCCCAAGAAAAATGGTAAGTGGAGGATTTGTGTCGATTATAGGGAGTTGAACAAAGACATAAAGAAGGATCATTTTCCCCTACCCTTCATTGACGAAGTGCTAGATGGCCTGGCAGGGAAGAAGTTTTTTTCCTTCCTAGATGGATTCAGTGGGTACAACCAAATCCAAATCTTCCCAGAAGACCAGGATAAGAACACATTCACCTGTCCTTAGGGTACTTTTCCTATAGGGTCCTTCCTTTTGGCCTATGCAATGCTCCTGCCACCTTCCAGAGAGCAATCTTGAGTATTTTTGCTGAATTAGTACATGATGCAGTGGAAATTTATATGGATGATTTTACATCTTTATTGCAGTGATTTTCAAGAAGCCCTAACTATCCTAGGCAAAGTATTGCACAAATGCATTGAAATGAACCTGTCTCTCAGTCCAGAAAAATGTGAATTCTTGATGACTGAAGGGACCGTGCTAGGTCATTCAATATCTCAACAAGGACTGTAGGTGGACCCAAACAAAATAACAATCATCCAAAGGGTCCCACCTCCACAAAAGTAGAGAGATGTCGGGAGTTTCTTGGGGTTAGCTGGATACTACCGAAGGTTCATAAAGGACTTCAACAAGTTGGCCTCTCCTTTGTTTGGGTTGTTGGCCAAAGATTCTAAGTTTATATGGTCAAAAATCTATCAAGAGGCCTTAGACATTTTAAAGGTAAGTTAACCACTGCGCCAATTCTTTGAGGCCCAAACTGGGCCCTCCCTTTTCAGATTCATGTGGATGCCTCACACAAAGCCATAGGAGTATCCTTAGGGTAGGTAGAGGAGAAATTACCATATGCCATCTATTTTATTAGTAAGAACCTGTCAAAAGCTAAGCTAAATTATACTGTGACCAAAAAGGAACTCCTCGCTGTTGTGCATTCATTAAACAAATTTAGGTATTAAATTATAGGGTATCAAACATTTGTGCATACAGACCATGGTGCAATCAAATATTTAATGAAAAAACCAAATGTGCATGCTAGAATTATAAGATGGTTGCTTTTATTACAACAGTTTGGTCTAACTATTGTTGACAAGCCTGGTGAGGAAAATGTTGTTGCAGACTTTCTATCTAGGATGAATTTGCCTACAGGTGAAGAAGGAATGGTGGATGACCAGTTACCAGACGAGAATTTGTTTGCTATTTCAATTCTCTCCTCATGGTTTGCTGATATAGCAAACTATTTGGTATTAGCACAGTTCCCACTGAACTTTCCCTCCAAAGAAAAGAGTAAGATAGTCAAGAAAAGCACCCACTTCACCTGGATTGGGGGCAATCTCTTCAAACTTGGCCCAGATCAGATCTTGAGAAGGTGTGTAAGGGAAGAGGAATTTTTTGACATCCTTCTGACTTGTCATGATTGGCCTTATGGAGGTTACTTTGTAGCAAAGAGGACAACATTCAAAGTGTTACAAGCAGGCTATTATTGGCCCACTCTTCATCAGGATGTGAAAAAGTACATTAGTCAGTGTGATCGGTGCTAGAGGATGGGAAAACCTACTCCAAGAGATGAAATGCCCCTACAACCTCAAGTGACTTTCGAGTCATTTGACTAGTGGGGCATGGACTTCATTGGGCCTATCAACCTTCCTTCAAAGCAAAAACAATACATTATTGTGTGCACTGATTATTTGACTAAGTCGGCTAAAACTAAGATGATTAAGGCAACAACAAAAGAGAAGGTGGTTGAGTTCCTACGGGAGAATATATTCTACAAATTTGGGTACGCTAGAGAGCTAGTCACAGACCAAGGCACCAATTTACCTCCAACATGATTGAAGAACTGCTCAGCCATCACAAAATCAAGCTTAGGACCTCCACTCCTTATCATCCACAAGCTAATGGGTAAGTGGAGGTGACCAACAGGGCACTAGAGAGCATCTTAACCAAGGTAGTGAGTAGCAACAAGAAGGATTCGGCAGAGAGACTAGTTGAGGCCACCTGGGCTTATAATACAACATGGGAGACCACCACTGATCTACACCCTATGAGCTGGTCTATGGGAAAAAGGCTTTGTTGTCCATTGCGTTTGAATATAGCACATTGAGGATGGCAGCCCAACTAGATTTGGATCTCAGTCATCCACATAAGGAAAGATTGTTCCATTTGAATGGCTTGGATGAATTCAGAATGTAGGCCCTCCTACATACAGAGATAGTTCAACTTCAGAGGAAGATCTGGCATGATAGACATATTAAGGAGAAGAAATTTCAAGAGGGTGATTAGGCATTGTTATATGATTCTAGGTATAAAGACTTCAAGAGCAAGCTAAGGACAAGATGGCTCGGACCTTATGTGGTGGAAAGATGCCTTGAAAATGGTTCAGTGCAAATCAGAACTATAGATGAAGAAACCATTCCATTGCTAGTTAATGGACACTGATTGAAAATGTACAAGAGGCCTTTATCAAAACAAGAGTTCATTGACAATATCAATAAGACAGTGATGATGGTGGAGCAATTTCTAGCTCCTCCCTCATCAGGTTAGTGAAAAAGAGAAAAAAGAATAGGGATTCAGGTGAAAACCTCCATGAGGCACCTGAGTCCCATCTTTGGGTTGAAAACCTCATGAGGCGACCCAAGGATGAGAAAAAATGAAAAAATAATAAGAAGATCCCTCAGTGAAAAAATTCCTTGAAGCACCCAGGGCAAACATCTAGGGTGAAAGCCTCTTTGAGGCAGCCTAGGTGTTTTTCAAAAAAAAAAGAAAAGAGAAAAAAGACATAATTGTTATTTGTAAGTGGGCACGAAAGGCAATCAAGGAGAAAAGAGAAGATCCAAAGGGAACCCTGCCTAACATATATTCATATCCTCCACTCCTTACCATGCACCCCTCCATCAATTCCATTATTTTTTCACTTAATTGCTTCAATTTAGGCGAAGACTGTGTTTTCTACAGGATCCCCTACAGGAAGCAATCCGAGGGTGAATGGTAGGTTGGTTAGATCCCCAAAATTCATTCTAGACATTATCTAACCCCTCACCTCATCCATTACCATCATCCCTACATCCACCACACTCCTACTCCCTCTGTCCATTCATTGCAGCATCCTCACAGCCCCAGCCAACAACATAATTGAGAAATTCTAAGGGAGAAGCAGCTAGAAGACATCATGTAGGAAATCCTGTAGTAGCCTATCCCACAGAATATCAATCATTTGCTACAGGTCTTCACTAGGATGATCCAGGAGCTCCACATCAGCAACAACATCAGATCTTCAGTCACATATATCATCAACAGACAGTAGAGGAGGAAGAATAATGGCCATGCAACAAATAAACAACGCAACACATCTGATCTTCGACAAATGTATCGTGGCATCGAGCCACAATTAAGTATCCTTCTCTCTCTCGTATGCATCATTTGATCAAAAGTTGTAAAGGTTACGAGGTAGTTGGTTTATAAGTGAAAAGGTGGCCAGTTAATTTGGCCACCTTCGACAAAGCAGACAGTTAGGTGGCAAAAAGGAAATTCTTTCTAAAATCAAAAGGGAATGTAAGAGTCTGATGTAAGGTGGGGCCCCGACCCATATTAAAGTTCAAGCGGTAGCACAAGATTTAAGTAAGCGTGGGTTTTAGAGGCAGATAAAGTGCTCTGCAGGAGAGCAATGAGCATGAGTTATAACTCAGGCTCAACCCCCATAGTTGACCATGACGTCAAGGTGTTTGACCATATCTATTGCCTGAGATTGCTGCGGGGATTCAAGCTCGATGAACATCCCGTACACTCCCTACCCCCATAGCGGGCCACCATCATCGCTCCACTCCATCTCATCTCCTCCACGTCATCTGCCACCCTCAGTCATTACCGTCCACCTCATTCACCATACCCCGTAAACTCATCTGGCATTCCATAGATACAATGTTGTTTATGGCTACCATTTTAGTATGCTTGAAGAATTAAGATTTGGGGTAGAGACACCAGTTCACCAAAGACTCAACATACCCTATTTCTTGATGCAATCACTCATAGACTCTAGCAACAAAGTAAAGAAAGGTAATTCCCAACAATTGGCTCACCATGGGTTCATCAAGATCCTCATTGAGGATGCCCTCCAAAACTTCAGGATCCCCATAACATGGGCAGTCTTCAGAGACTTACCAGCAGAGGATGACATCAAAACCCTCACCTATGATGTTAATCCTTCTGTTAGTGAGGAGGAGGCAAAACAAGAAGAGGAAGATACAGATGTAGATGGGGATGAATGGATGAAGAAGAAACTAATACAGAGGAACATGATGAAGTAGAAGAGAAGAAGGATGATGTTGAAACAGAGGAGGAAACGAAGGAAGAAACTGATGGAGATGAGAAAGAACATCAAAAGGAAGAAGGCATCGAAAAAGAAGAGGAAGAACAAAAGGAGGAGTCACCAAGGATGTCTCTGTCCCTGAGAGGGAGGCAACAGCACCCATCACTGCTCTCAGCACCCCAGTCAAACGAAAAGGGAAAAGAAGGAGGCAAACCCCTCTATATTTCAGAACAAGAAAGAGCACAATAATCAAATAAGGGAAGCCATAAATATCAACAAAAATCGCTATTGAGATTGAATATTCCCCTACAACAAGAGACAAAATGCCTTCCCCTAAGTTACTAATCACCTATGCAAGGAGGCCTAGTACAACATCAAATTCCTTAAAGGGTAAGGCCATCCTATAGGATCCACAAAAAAAACTACAGGAAGCACAGAAATTGGAAACCAAGGTAGGGGAGAAGAAAGAAACAAGATAGCTAAGTGGCTTCAGGGACAGAGAAGCGATAATGAGAGATCAACTTGAGAGGGAAAATGCATGGCTGACAAGACAACTGCAGGAAAGGGAAAACCAACTAGCATGTATGGCCAACCTCTCCTTGGAGGCCATCCAGTGTAGGATGCTAGCTAAATCCTATGCTCTTTACCTCAGAGAACAATGGCTGCAATTTCAAATTAAAACACTAGCACAAAGGGGCACCATGCCATTTCAGGACTACAGGCAGTTTATTGATCTTTGTAATCAAACTACACTAGAGGATAGGGCCAAAATGGCTGAGTTTTACTGGCACAACATGGCCCTCACATACATGAATGTTTGGGATCCTAATGCCGAGCTAGGAGATCTACAATTAATGGCTTTTGCATCATTGATGAACCATGAGGAGTCAAGGGTTGCAGAGATGAAAATAATATTGGACAGAGAGCAAAATGAACCTCTTTTCATTAGAGCTGAACAATCAAATCCCATGGCCCTAATCAGCACCCGTAATCTAACTGCAAATGATCCTCAGCTGACACCTAGATATCTTGCTACCCAAGAGCAAGCAATTTCACATTTTGAGGATATGTTTAGGCTGCTAGGAGATGATAGTATGCATGCCTGCTTAAGGAGATGGAACACAATCCCACACAGCTTGAATATCAGAGAATATCACTCCCCTCAAAGGTTGAGAGAGGCACTCAACAGGACACCTATGTATAAGCAATCAATGCAAAGGTTGAAGGTCAATTCGATATGCCTAAAACTCAATCCACCACTACTCCTAGGGATGCTAGAAGGGAGAAAAGAAGAAGAGGAAAAGAGGCAATGGGAAGAAGTAGAAAGGAAAGTAGGCTTCTATGAACAAGAAAAAGAGACCACAACAGAGGCATGGGATGTCAGAGAGGCTACCAGATCCATGAAGGACATGGCCATTGACTAAGTTTCTCAGAGGATGAGCAACACTTTCAGTAGAGGGGGTGATGATGAGCCTCATCATTGAGTAATTATATGGGCCTTAATTCACCTCCTAGCTTAGTCAAACCAACTATTCTCACAACTTATTGCATACTTTTGATTATATTTTGTTTATGAGATGAGTTAGAGTTGGATATTTTTCTTTGTGGTCTAATGTGCATTTAATCGTGGAAAAAAGGATAAAAGCAAGGGATTTTGGCAAAGACCTTGGTCAAAAATGGAATGGGACAAGGGAGAGGAATTATAGGAGGCAAATCCTCCTCATTTAATACCCCTCCATTCGAATATTCCTCCATCAGCTCAGAGTGCAAACAACCAAATCATGAGGACTAGAAGGCAATTGAGCAAGTGAAAGTCAAAGCACCAGTTTATCTCGAGTTGGGAGCCGAGCCTCCCTAATTTTAAGGAAGTCATTGGAGACTTTAGATGTATAAGTAGAGAGGCCTAGGACCTCAGTAGGATTCGGGGATTCTTTTATTGTAGAACTCTACTCTATTTTCAAGCTGCAAGACTTGTGACAGTTTTTGATGTAATCCATTGTTTTGATAATAAGAATGAGTTTTGTTTCAAGCCAGCACTGAGTTAACTCATAGGGCTGAGGCTCTTGGGTTAGGGCCGAACCCTAGTAGCCAAAGCTCCTCTTTATTGTACTGTTATGCTAGCATAGATTCATGGTTTAATTGCTTTTTTGCTTAAGTAGTTGCATTTCCATTACAACAGTATAGAGTAGATGATTCATGGTTTAATTGTTCATTTGCTTAAGTAGCTACATTTCCATTACAGCAATATAGAGTAGATTGGTTGTGTTTTAGTTTTCTTTCATGTGTGCCTTCTTTCAATTAGCAGGTTAGCCAGGAGAAAAAGATCACCTTAAGGTTGTTAGCAGGTGTCTCGGCCTCACCTCCTCCCTCTGGGACCATGACTTGAGGAAGAGACCCTTCAGCAACCCCAAAACATAGATTTCTAGTTCTTGTGTGAGATTTGGAGTTTGTTGTCTTGATTTAGTACTTGGTGCATTTCACTGTCATATTTTTCCATCACTCTCCATCCACCCTCACTCTCACTAGTTTGTCTGTCATTTTCATTGAAATCTCCTTCAGCACTTTCTTCATGTATAATTTCCTTACCGTCCGATCCACAAAAAACCTGACCAATCACCGTCTGATTCATTTCAACGCTTGACTTTATGCACTTTAAAGCTCCATCGTCAATCTGTCTAACTTAATCGAATGGCTATCGTGCAATCTTGCATGAAGTCTTGCAACTAATTTATGCTCTCCAAATCTCCACTGTCGATCTGTCGCGCCCTCGATCCAATGGCTATCGCGTCACCCACTTGCCAACTAGCTTGGAAAATCTCCACCATTGATCAAACCCGCATAATACAACGGCTATCACGCAATCTCGCGCGGAATCTTACACGACCGTTATTGGACCGAGAGCACTTGAGAAAAGTGGTTTTCCTGTGCTACGTGTCACCCAGTTAGGCTAATCACGTAAAATTTTAGAAATCTTCTTACAGCTTTTAGGGCACGAGAAACTTCTTACTACCTTTGAAGACTGCTCCATCATTTCCGCACATTTTTTTCGTGATACGATCTCCACCGCTCATCTTCTGTTAATCCTGTCCATCCATCCATTAACTTAATCTCCCGTGATAAGAGCTCCGCCGCTTATCTTTCGTTAACCCTGTTCGTTGATTGATCTATCCATCTATTTACGTAACCTCCTGCGATACTTTCTCCGCCACTCATCTTTCGTTAACCCGACTGATCCAATGGTTCTTATGCACTACTGCTTCCTTACATCCTCCTTTCACCGATTTCGATCTCTGATTTCTCTTCCACTTGAAAACAGATATAGTGCAGCTTCCTTGCTTACACACTGGTATAATTTGATGCTATTTACTTATGTAACTTTGATAGCAGCATTAGGTTAGTGTTGATTTAGCAATTCTGCTTAGCGTAGCTGTTTAAATGGTTAATTAGGTTATGGTGTGCTTTAGCATTACATGCTGTTTTCTGCAACCCTCATCAATCTGCAACCTCAATTACCAATGGGTAATTCGTATATGCGTATTGTAGCATGTAAAATAAAACAATGAGTTATCCCATGGACTTTACCCATGGTCTTCGAGTAATTGATCTAGTATGCGCAACATTTTGATTTGGTCATGATTGCTAACCTGACTTGGTCATAAAATGTGGATTTGAATTGTTCATTATAATGTGATTTGATTGAGCCACTGAGTTGTGTAATTGACTAGATCATTGGCTGAAGTGGAATGTATTCAATGTGTGTAACCATTGATTAGGTTTGAAAAATAAATGTGTGGATTGAATAGTTTGGTGTTGGGTATTTTCTGAGTAATATGGTTGAGAATTAGAGAATTGGAGCAATACCGGTGAATAAATAAGAAAGTAAGGATCATATCACGTGTGATTGATGGTATTAAAACAACAGAGTATGAAATATCAAGTCGAGCATAGAAGTGTTGTGTGATGTCATTATCAAAGTTATGTGATGCATCAAATTGTGCAAAATGCAAGATCATTAGCTAATATGAATAATGATAACTTGGGTAATGTGAAGTGTGATTTGATGTCCCACCTGGTGCATATGTGTTGATCCAATTTTAGTGAGTGAATGATCTGGTCCATAGAGGCGTTGGATTGAAAGTCTAGTTGTATGATCTTGTAGACTGTTAGAGCTAGAGTGGAGCAATGATTTAGATTGGATGTTGTGCATTTTTAGTCTTGAGTATTGAACCATCCACTAAACAGTGTGAGAATAGTTTACAATTAATGGTAACCTGAAGTATTATATAGTACACTCCTAAGCAATGTAAAACAAAAGGAACCCGCTTATGGAGTGAAATAAAGCAAGTTGGATCAAGTGCAATTAGTTGTGTAAGGAGGGTGAATGAATACATTGTGTGTGTGTGGTGAATTGAGAGTGATCTTGCCCTATGCAATGAGATTGATGACCAGAGACTGAATATATACACTATTATTGTATGGTTACATGGACAAAGTAGTTTGCTAAGGGTTTTAAAATGCTTTTCTAGTTCTCTGATGTTTAGAGTTGCTTATAATAGTTACATAGAGTTGTATGGTTTCTATTAATTTATTTGCTGCTAAGGTAGCTTTATGTTGAGTGATTTTCTATTGCTAATAAAAAAGTATGTGTACTTGATGCCATAGTGATTTACTAGTTTCTACTAAAGAACAATTTTATAGTGTTTTCTTCTCATATGTGTACGAAAAGAAATCTCTTTAAGACTGTGAATGACAAACAATCTCAACAATATAAATGGCTGCTAAACATTGTATATCTGCAGCAAATGATAGAAATAAAACCTGCCAAAGCCCTGATCTATGCCACAATCATAGTTAAACAACAAAATGAAATAGTAATAAATGCGGGAACTCCAATAATCCAATGGAAACCTGATATATAAAGAATATATTTTATTAAACAACACTTGTGAAGGGAACAAATAAATGTTTCCAGTCCGCCTCTATGGGATGGGTTCTTGGCTATCCTCAAATGTCTTCAGCTTTTGATAGAGTCTCTCTCCTCTATAATGTGTAAAACCAACAAATAAAATGTTTTAGCTTAGTGAGAACTCAAATGGAAAAGAAAACTGGTGTGTGACAATGATAATAATCAGAGTTACAACAGTGAGTGCAACAACGAAAATAATCAAAAGTGAATAATGAATGGAAAACCCTTCTATTTATAACAAAATAGTGAGTTATCCTCGAATAATGAGTAATAATAAAATATTATTAACCTCATTCTAGGAATAACCACCTGGAATATTTTATTATATTTGGTTAGGAGGGAAAAAGTATTCGAGCTTTTATTTAGAAATAATAAATAAATAAATGATTTATTTACCATCTCAAGAAATATGGTTAAGGAATAATAAAAAAATAATTATTTATTTAATTATTCTTGAGGGATTTAGTCAAACTTGAGAAGGAATAATAATTAATTAGTGATTAATAATTTATTTGTTTATTTTTCATAATTGAGTAAATATGACAAGGAATATTAATTAATAAATGGTTTAATTAATTATTCCTAGAAGATAATTAAATAAATAGTGATTTATTTAATTATTATTCATGGGTTTAATTATAAATTACTTAACAAATGTGGTTTATTAAGTAACTTTTCACAGTGAAAACAATTTTACCATGGTAAAATTGGCCTTACATGAAGTACTTTGATCTATCTAGTAAATTAGGCTAGATGATCATTTTTTTTGGTGATAATAGATTGCCCCCCAACATACGAGTGTTAGGAGAAAAATGTATGGCCGAAGTACATTGTAAAGACACAATCACTAGACAACAAAGTGGAGTGAGAGAGAGAGAGAGACCAATAGAGCTGAAGTGAAATAGGATAGGGATAAAGGGGGTGAGACCAATGCAAGTCTTCTTTGATGTTGTAGTACCAGATCTCAGTGATGCAGAGGAGGCATACCTATACCCGCCAAGATAACTTATTACAAAAATAATGATACGCCTAGAAACATAAAACTGAGCAATAAAGTAGATGTTGGATGGTACATGACATGCTAGCATAACTGAACCAAGAAATAATACAATGTGTCCCATATACATATTGCACTTGGAAAAACATGAGTTACGACTGAATACAATAATATCAGAGTACATGAGATATAATGGCCCTTCCCTAAAAAATGGGTGGGAGGGAGGGTAAAACAACCGAAGAAGCCCTGCTGAATAGGGAAGGGCTTTGCAAAATTGAATGGATCATCTGAAGGAGACATGCATGCTATGAGCACTACGATTGGTAGGAACTAAACCCATCAAATCTGCGGAATTGCATCTAAGGCTGTAGCATAATAGGAATGCATTCGGACATGTGGGGGGCTACCTGGAGGGCTACTTAGAAATCGCTGGTACAATCTGCTGCATCACTAGACCATCAAGTGTATGAATCACGAGCATGAAACAACCAATTCAAAGGGAAATGATGATTCCCTTTGCTTGATTCGAGGCATCGAACGAGAGTGGAAGCTGGAACCAAGATACACTGCCTTTTAGGTCGTTCTTCTAGAATAAATGTGCTGATGTCGATAGAATAGGGCTCGCCATAGGTGAGGCAATGAGGAGCCTCAACTAAGGAACAAGGTAAAATAGTAATGTGACTGATGTACTAACACCAGGGACAATGGAAAAAAGTGGGACTGAGGGAAAAATAGACGACTTCCCTTGTCAGAGCATAAAGTGTGTGGTTGACTTGACAATGACTGGAGGCCAAAATGGGCAACACAGGATGAATGATATGCAAAGATGGATTGAATATTTTGACATGATGTAATGGGACATGAAACAAACTCCATGGATGTAAGGGTGACTCATCGCAGATGATCTGAAAAAGGGTGACTCATCACAAATGCTCTGAACAAGGGTGACTCGATGACGCTGCCACACAGAATAGGCCCGGTGGGGACCATGAAAGCATGACTAAATGATGGTTATGCATGATGAAAATCGACAGGTGATACGAAAATTATTAGGGGAAGTGGTCCCTAAGGTACGAGTGTCACATATGAATAAATTCGATTTTGAGAGGCGACGAAGTGACCCTTCTTGGAAAAATGGCTTCTGGGTGAAGTGTAAAATCACAAAAAAACTAAGAGGGACCCGTTAGAGTACTTGGTGATATTTTTGCAATGGTGCTACCAGTTCATCAAGTAGAGCTACGGTTTGGTCGCAATGTGCGACATAACAACTGTGGGTTTCCCTAAACAAGGGTGTTTTCCCTCCAATTTGAGAGGAGGAGAAGGCCCTAATTTTTGTGGAGATCATAGCGGACAAACCGCCCATCAGAATCGGGATCTGTGACTTTCAGGAAAGTGGCCTTACTTGTCTAAATATGGCCTTAATGCTTCTTGGAACAATGGTTCCTGGTGAAGAAGTAAGGGAAGAGGAAAACGAGAATGAACTACTAGGGGAGGTCTAGAATAGTTCTCACCCACTAAGTCAAACATGGGGACTATGTGGACATAGGGTAGAATATTTGAAGATATAATATCAAATTTCTACGATATGTGATGTGCATATGGCTCACTGGAGAGGTTGGTAGGACAAACGATCCAAGGAATGGGAGGATAATCGACCATACCTATATTTGGTGGGATCTAAGCTGAGACTTTAATCAATTGAGAAAATGGCCAAGGGAAAACCATCATGCCCTCAAGCGTGGGATACTTCCCGTAAACATATGTGATGGAGGGGACTGATCTGGTATGCAAAGGTGGGAATGATGCCCCCTAGCAGGAGGAGTTTGTGGAGCACCATTATGTTTTGAGTGCTTGAAAAATGGATTCAAGCATCTTGGCCCAACTTGGCACGAGATCCTCCAAAGGATGATAAGGAGATGTAGGGACATCTGTGCCCCCCAATATGCTATGGGCTTACTGGATGTATTTAGAGTGGTGGACTCCAATTATATTATATGTTTTATGTGATACATAATATGATTATGCATTTTTATATGACAATGATGGTTCGCCATGTGTTGTGTTTATGGTTGTCTTCTGTGGTATACATGTGATAAATTCCAATCTATAATGTTATTTGCAATGGTATCTACATAGTTATTTTGAGCTCTAGGAACATGACTAAAAGTGATGGTTTCAAATTCACGTACCAAAAACTTAACTCGTAGATATTTTCTAAATAGGACTTGGTTATGTACATGATACACACCATTCAATTGCATGACAAGTAGCAAGGAATATAAATGAAGATGAAGATGAAGGATGCGATGAGCGAGGGCATTAACTAACAAAGTTATCACTGCATCATATTCAGCCTGGTTATTGGTGGCAGATCCAATGCACACGCTGTTCGAAAGGAATAACGTATGCAAGGGGGTAAAAATGGCCCAGGCTGTCGAGGCTATATTCCTGGAGAAGAGACTCACCTCATCAGCATAAACAATACGTGATGTGGATGATGGATCCATATGAAAGATGCCAAAGACAACGGATGAGATGATGCAACCTACCTAACATTGTGACAGAAGTAAAGACGTGCAAATCAAAGGGATATGTTATGAGGAAAATTTCTTGAGGTAGAGTGCATTGGGAGAATTAGGAAGGAAATGGCCTTTAGAATCCTCCAAAAGACATGCCCCCTTGCTTAAGTGAAAGGGTAATTAAGCGTAGACATAGTTTCCATGATGTCCCCATCAGAATGGAAGATGGGCAGACGGGAGGAAGACTGACTACATGATGCAGCGGTTGTACCTAGTGTATCAACCTGAGAAATAAGGTTCACATACGCATCATCTAGAATGGTAGATGATAAGCTAGTAGATGGAAGATCTACGGATGTTGAGACCTAGGATTTTGTCAAAAGAGGTTCAATAGAAGCGCGCGCAGAAACCTCAGAAAGGTTTGCCTGCGAGGAACTCAAGGATGACGACAGGTAAAGGATATGGCCCGTGGAGTCCGTCATCTCGACATCGAGGGGAGGGATCACGATGGTTGTACCAGAGTCCCCTTGTTCTAGTTTACCTATGGGACTAGATTCCACAAGTAGAGGATTAGGTGTTCCACTACGAGTGGTCTCGTATTCGAAAAGTGCCTCAAGGAAATTCTGAAATTTGTCGAGACGAGGGAAACAATGGGAATATTGAACATGATGATTGCACAAGGCATAAGGGTGATTTGTGTATAACGTTCTAAGTTTCTTGGCTGGAACTGGTAAGGTAACATGGGCCTCAGGGATATTTAACTCAGGGAACATTTCATGAACCAAAGGTTTGAGATGAGGAGGTTCATGAAAGTTATTGGTGGCGTGCCCAAAAACTTTACACAAAGCGCATGGAGGTGAAAAATTTGGGGCGTTAGGGGATGGAGGAGCTTGGGGAGCCTTATCCTTAGGTTCTTTACTCTTGGCTTTGCCCCCCTATCTGGATGATTACGCAACAGGAGTGGGTTCCTGTTGCGGTTGCAGTGGAATTGGAGCAACGACATGGGCCGTAGGGACTGGTTGAATTGGTGTAAAACCATGATAAGGTCTTCGCTGACCAGGAAAAGTGCTTGCAGGGGGGTCGATGTACCATATTGGGATCCCCAAAGTCATATTAGGGAGAACCAGCAAATCCATGACAAGGAAAAAAAATATTCCCTGAGGAGGTGTTGGGAACAAGTTCCCTAGGGTTAATTTTGGGGTTAAAAGCCCAAGTTTTGGGGTCAAGGCCCAAGTTTTTCATAAAGAATGTAAAGTCTCCACATTTTGTGGTCGCGGAGCGTGAAGATGTAAAGTGTCATCAAGGGTTTCCTCCAATAGTTTATGTAACTTGTGTCGGCTGTATGAGATTCACCCTTGGTCCGCGAACCACGAGATTGTATAAAAAGAGAAGTATTAGAAGAGTTTTAGTAGTCCACTTAGTTCAGTTTAGATATGGTTGAAGAGTCATTGATCTAATGGGTCGTGAGTGCTAAGAGCAAAGAGTCTTAGTGTAGGAAAGAGGCTTTGCAGCTGAGTGCGTAGAGGCCTAGGGTAGAAGTCTGTAGCTGAGTGCACAAACCCCTGCAGCTCTGTGCGCAAGGTAGTTAGAGTCTGTAAAGGAGATCTGAATATCAATAAAGATATTTTTTCTAGAATTACCTGCGTATGAGTTATTTTACTTCTGTTATGAATGCATACGATTATGTTATGTTGAATATTGGGTTTATGATTTAATGTTGTGTTGATGCGTGAATCTATGTGTTTTACATTGTTATATGAATGCAAGTAGGAATATTTGTTTACGCGAAGCTAACCACAATGCATGTTGAACTTATCCACTACTTGTTGGAAATACTGAGAATGGGGTGGAGGTGAATCAATATTTCTTTTTTTTGTTGTTCTTGTTGTTACCAAAAGCACACACACACACACACACACACACACATATATATATGAAACACAGAAACAGATAGCTGGAATTAATACTTTTATTAACACAAAAACAATGGAATGAAATGAATACTATATATATATATCTATATCTATATATATATATATATATATATATATATATATATATATCTATATATATATATATATATATATATATAACTAGTTGCAATTAGTTGCCAAGCTCCAACTTGGACTTCAGTGAGGCTCCAACCTCTAGAGCACCAACTCTGTCTTGCAATAGTTCTGCGCTTAGGAGCACCAACTCCCAAGGATTTCAATCCTGTTTAGTTCAGAGGCTCCAACCTCTTGGGCTCCAACCCAAAATATGGTATCAACTACTTTGCTGCAGTTTTCTGCACCCAACACTACTTAGCTTCTGCCTTTCTCCAATTATCCTGCTTCACTCGTCTCTCCTGCCTCTTGCCAATTCTTAGGGTTCCTCTCTCACAGATTATACATTCAACAACACACACTTCTCCTTGTGTTTCTATTTTTATGTGTCTCAGGCACCTCTGACTGATCGTTTCTACTTACACCACCTCTTTGGCTTCCTCCTCAGTCACTGTGGCTTCCTCTGCGCTGTGCAAGTTCACCGACTCTTCTAGGGACACGTAGATTCATTAGAGAGATCCAAATAATCCACGAACAACACATATTCCCAGTTAACTGTAACAATGCTCCTTTTGACAATGATTGTAGGCATACACAAAGTTTTTCAGTTTAATGGAGGTGTTATGCCCCAATCGAAATCTCCATCGCCATGATGCACCCCATTTAACTGACGTTCAGCCTCCTAAATCATCGAAGCAGTTATCATAAGCCTTTCGGCCTAAAAAACCCGCGTAATGCATAAACAAAAATATACAGGAATATATGAGAAACATAGCCAAAAAACTAAAGGGCGGACTTCAAGAATCCATACACCCGCATTAATACTGTATCGGATCCGCTCCTCCATAGTTTCATCGCAATCGGCCCCAAAACCTTTTCCACATGATCCATGCCTTTTCCTTTCAGAACCAGAATGTCCTTGGAGAATGCCTAAACACCCCAAATCACCCCACGGATCACCCTTTTAACTATATCCGCCTGTTTTCCTTTTAAACAGAAATACATTGAAAAATACCCCAAAACACTGGTTTTTACCTTTTCCTATCGGCGCGCTTACTGTACGCCGAAGTCAATGCGCCAAGCATTTGTGACCGTTGATCTGGAGCAATGAGATCTGACGGTCCAGATCAAATCGCCTTATCGGCGATCGGAGGTCCCAATGGACTGCACTATCAACGCTATTCCTTTGGTCCGATCGCTAATCTCTATCGGCGATTTACAATGGCGCTTAACACTTAATACACTCCCACTCTGATATGCCGATGTGATATCGTTGATCACTATCGGCAATTTACAATGGCGCTTAACACTTAATACACTCCCGCTCCGATATGCTGATGCAATATAAGTCCCGGACCCGATTGGATCCCAAAACTCCCATGCATATATTTACAAGTCTGCAATCCACCTCCGATAGTGTATTTGCCATGTATTTCATAGTTTTGCCCACCAATAGTGTTAAAGAATGCATACATGGGTTTCACGGGCCCGATAACGTAAATATATATATATATATATAGATATATGAGTTCGGCTTCCAATAACTCTGTCTGTTGTTAAATGCATGCATATAAGCTCTCCGATGGCTGTGTATGCTCTGTGTGCTCCTTTGCTTTGGCATATATATATGGCATATACATACGATGGCTTTGTTTTCTCTGTGTGCTCCTCTGCTTTGGCATATACATATGACATATACATATGACATATACATACGATGGCTTTGTTTGCTCTATGTTCTCCATATACATATGTGGCTCCTCTTGGCTTTGATATGCCTCTTTGCTCTGATTGCTTCCTCCTATGGCTCTGATTGCTCTATGCTCTGTTAGCTCCTTTGGTTGCTCTATCTGCTCCTCTAATATTTCCATATTGACATCAATGACAATCTGTGTCCAACAATCTCCCCCTTTGTTATTGATGGCAATATTCTTCTTCTCTCCCCCCTTTGACATCAATGGCAAAGGAATGCATACAGACTCCCCCTGTCAAACTTCTCCCCCTGTCCTGCTACATCTTTATAAATGAACTTGAGTGATGATAAAGAGATAACCCCCATCTTTCGAATGCCTCTCGAGGAAGAGATTTTGTGAAAATATCAGCTATCTATTCCTTAGTACTGATATGTTCCAGAACGATGTTTTTTTCAGCTACTTGCTCACGGAGGAATGATACTTGATTGGTATGTGTTTAGTCCTTGAGTGCATCACTAGATATTTGATGAGATTGATAGCACTTGTGTTGTAACAATAGACGGTAATCGGTTGATATATACATATGTTGACATCTTTTAGAGCTTCCTTCATCCATAGTATCTGAGTACAATAGTCTACTGCAGCAATATACTCAACTTCAGCTATGGATAATGATATGGATGATTATTTTTTGTTGAGCCAGGATACTAAGCAGTCTCTTAGGAAGAACACATTTCCACTAGTACTTTTCCGATCATCTATATGTTGGCATTATGGCTAAAGTGTTTTCCTTGATGGCAACCCTTTCAGGTGATAGATCACAGTACTTCAAGTCAGCAGCAGAGATTGATGATCAGCTATCAAATATTGAAGAAAATAAGGGGTACGCAGGTACACCTTACATAAGGTGCGTACACGCAGGTCAGTGTAACATAAAGTGCGTACATACCCGCAGTTATCCCATTCAGGAGGTGCGTACCCCCAGTGCACACATTTCAAGGCAAAGAAATTCACATGTGGGGTTTTCTTATGTTTTACTCTTGGTATTTAGCCGACGGTATTGTGTTATTATGGTGTCGGCTCGTGGTATTGATCCATGATTTAAGGAAGAGCTTTCCTATATAAAGCAAAGGAGATCATTTGGCTTGAGCATGTTTTGGGTTGAATATCTTATGAGGGCTAGATCTGAAATATTATGATCTCTTGGGAGTATGTCTAGATATAAATAAGGCGAATCTACTGATGGATAGAGATCTTTTCGGCGCACGTTCAGATCTGTAGATCTGACTGTCTAGGTTATTTCTGAAGTCTTGAAAGCATCTATGCCCGAAGGTATGCAGGTACAGTGAACGAAAAGTGCATAAATACGCAGGAACGAAGGGTTGCAGGTGCGTACATACGCAGGCTTAGAAGGGTTGCAGGTGCGAAGGTCCGCAGGTAGTTCAATGGACTCAGAGCGAGGTACGCAGGTGAGTAGTTGAGCAGGGTGCGTACGTAAGCAGGCGAGCAGTTGAGCAGGGTGCGTACTGTAAGCAGGCAAGCAGTTGAGCAGGGTGAGTACTGTAAGCAGGCAAGCAGTTGAGCAGGGTGCTTACGTAAGAGAGGCGAGCAGTTGAGCAGAGTGCTTACTTCTCTTAAAATCTTTGTTTATCATTGCTGTGTTCTGGGTTTGGTCCTATTATTGTTGATCTGGTTACTACAGTTGACTGGGTGATTCTCTTATACTTGATGATCATTTGATGCTTATGGATCCAGTTTGAAAATTTATGAAAAGTGGTCCTTGTAAGAAAAGAAGTAGGGGATTGTAGCTCCCTTCCAGGAGAGACTGGAAAACGAGAGAGAGAGTTGTAGCTCTCTGCAGGTTGCAGCCTGCGTACTGGTAAATGACTGCACCAGTACATAACCATTGTAAAAGGAGTTTCTAATTTGAAAGAATATAGAGACATATTGCAGCAGGTGGTTTTCACCCACATTGGGTTTCCACCTTACATCTTGTGTTCTTTGGTGTGACTATCTGTTTTCTTTGTTCATGTTCATTATTTTATGGTACTAACATGCAAAATAATTCAAGGAACAAATAAGGAAGATTTATTAAAAGAGTTAGATAATACTGATTCACCCCCCCTCTCAGTATTATTTCCAACAATTGGTATCAGAGCAGGTCCTTCAGAGAAGCTTGATCGCTTGAAGGTAGATCGTTCATCATGAGCAACTACGAGAGAGAAGCATCAATCAGGCCACCGGTTTTTGATGGGACAAACTTCAATTATTGGAAGGTAAGAGTTACTACCTATCTTCAATCTCTTGGTACAGAAGTTTGGGACATCGTAGAGACAGGCTACGCTTTTCCTTCAGCCACTCCTACAGATGCAGCCGAGAAAAAGAAGTATGAAACAAATGCGAAAGCAATCAGTACTCTATTAGGATGTATATCCCAATCAGAATTCATGAAGGTAATGCACTATAAATCCGCAAAAGAGATATGGGACAAAATTGTCACGAACAGTGATGAAGATGAACGAGGTAATGAATATAAGCTGTTAATGGCATTTGAAGATGATGATTATATGGATGCTATAGATGTGGATAACCTTTATGATGAAATTACTAGACTCAAGAGATGTATAGAAGAAAAGAATATGATCATTGATACTCTACAATTTCAAATTGATGAAAAAGAAAAACATCTTGAAAAATTAGAAGGTGAAATTGTTGGTCTTAGAAAAGAGATTGAGAAAACAAAAGCTATTAATCTTAAGTTTGTCAAAGGATCTGAAACTTTGGATGAGATTATCAATGTGCAACGGTCTCCACTAAACAAGATAGGTCTGGGCTATAATGGAGAAACTTCTCAAGCATCCACCTCAAAAAGTTATCTTGATGCAGCAAGAAGAAATGAGCAAAAGCACAATGAAGATCATCAGGTAAAGCAGGGACGAATTACAAACAGAAACTATCAGGGGCAATCCATCTTAAGGGTGAACAAAAGCTACAACCAGCCACAGGTAAAATCTTCTCAATTTGGTTCAAGAATAGATGACAATAGAAATTACAATCAATTGGCAGGTAGATTCGATAACCGCAGAAGTTTCTTCAATGGACAATGCTTTTCTTGCCATAACTTTGGTCACAAAGCAGCTCAATGTGTTGCATATAAAACGATCATGACCAGGGAAGCTCAAAAACAAAGAGGTATGATGGGGATTACAAAAAGGACCTATAGCAACTTTTCGGTTCTTGAAAATGAAGTTGAATGTTCTATTTGCAATAACTTTGGTCATGAAGACTCTGAATGCAGGAGCAGGTTTCAGCAGAAAAAGGAACAAGCCTCAAGCACCAAAACATGGAGAATAAAGGAACCTCAAACGGAAAGATGTGGGATAGCATTTTATGCAGAGGGACAGGAAAATCTATGGTACATTGACAGTGGATGTTCGAAGCATATGACAGGTGATAAAGAAAAACTTGAGTCTTATTCTGCTCTAGAAAAGGGAAAGAAAGTCTCTTTTGGAAATGATACTCCTGCAACTATAAAAGGAAAAGGCATTGCTCAGTTAAAAGAAAAAGTCAAGGCTGGAAATGTTTTGTATGTTGATGGATTGAAGCATAATCTTCTAAGTGTCAGCCAGATGTGTGATCAAAGAACCGAGGTTATATTCAGATCAAATGGATGTCTTGTTCGTGATCTTGATACAGGTAAAACAGTGATCAAAGGCAAAAGAACTCCAAATAATCTGTACATATTTGAAGAAGGACAAAAACAATTCTATCTGAGCAAGGATGATGAGCACTGGTTATGGCATCGGAGGTTGGGACATCTAAGCTTTTCACAAATAAGGAAAGCATGCAAATATCAGGCAGTTCGCGACCTTCCAAATATCAAAATTCCTGACAACACCATATGCAAATCATGTCAGTTTGGAAAACAGACCAGAACTAACTTTCCAGAGAAAGAAGGATTAGCTAGCATGCCTCTTGAGCTAGTACATACAGATACATGCGGTTCTTTCAGGAAAAGAACACCTCGAGGAGAAGAATACTTGATATTATTCATTGACGATTTCTCCAGGTTTGTCTGGTTAGGACTTATGAAGCACAAAGATGAAGCATTCGAAAAATTCAAATCCTTCAAAGCCTTGGTTGAAAATGAATCAGGTCACAAAATTAAGTGCCTCAGATCTGACAGAGGTGGGGAATTTACTTCAAATGAATTTTTCGATTTCTGTGAAGAACATGGGATAAGAAGAGAATTCTCTATAGCAAGAACTCCTCAGCAAAATGGAGTTGTGGAAAGAATGAATAGAACAGTCCAACAAATGGCTCGTGCTATGCTTGATGAGTCAGGAACTCCCACAACTTTCTGGGGTGAAGCTGCACATGCTGCGGTTGTTATTCTCAACAAAACAAATGTCCGGGTGAACAACACTCAAACTCCTCATGAGCTCTAGAGTGGTAGGACTCCTTCGGTAAAGCACTTCAAAATATTTGGGAGCAAATGCTATATCAAGAATACTGATGAGCAGCTTGGAAAACTTGAACCTAGAGCAGATGAAGGCATTCTTCTTGGTTACTCTCCACATAGCAAAGCATACAAATGCTACAATAAAAGACTTGGCAGAATTGTTGACAGCATTGATGTAGTGGTTGATGAGAAGGGATACATTTCTAGGCAAGTACATCATGAAGACATCGAAGAAGATGAAGGCTACCCCCAACGACAGAATGATGAAGAAGAAGAACCTCAAGAAGAACCAGAGGAGCAAACAAGAATAGAAGAAAAGACTCCATCCAGATATGTTCAGAAGAATCATCCAGAATCTCAGATTATGGGGCAGAAAGAAGCAGGTGTACAAACAAGAAGAACAGTTGCAGAAGCTTCAAGCTATTTGGCAGTACTCTCCTCTATTGAACCACAAAATGTGAAAGAGGCATGCAAAGATGAATGTTGGGTGAAAGCAATGGATGAAGAACTTGAGCAGATCTAAAAGAACAATACTTGGGAGCTGGTTCCTAGACCAAAAGATAAGAATGTTATCGGAACAAAATGGGTCTTCAAAAATAAATTGAATGAACATGGAGAAGTAATTAGAAACAAAGCTAGACTTGTTTGTAAAGGGTATGCACAGCAAGAAGGAATAGACTTTGAAGAAACCTTTGCTCCTGTTGCAAGACTTGAGGCCATCCGAATGTTCCTTGCTCTCTCAAGTTTTCAAAACTTCAAAGTATTTCAAATGGACGTGAAATCAGCCTTTCTGAATGGAGACTTGGAAGAAGAAGTGTACATTGAACAGCTAGATGGGTTCATTCTTGGAAATGATCCAAATCTTGTATGCAGATTGAAAAAGGCTCTCTATGGTCTCAAACAAGCTCCAAGGGCTTGGTACTACCGTTTGGACAAATATCTTCATCAACAAGGCATTTCAAAAGGATCAGCAGATAGCAATCTTTATATAAAAGTTGAAAATGACAAATTGCTAATACTTGTTGTGTATGTAGATGACATTATTTTTGGGAGCAATGAAGAAGCTATGAGTCAAAGCTTTGCCTTGGTCATGTAGAAAGAATTTGAAATGTCCTTGCTAGGAGAACTGACATATTTCCTTGGTTTGCAAATCCAACAAAAAGAAGGAGGAATCTTTTTATCTCAAACCAAGTATCTCAAACAGATTTTGAAGAAATATGGTATGGAAGATGCAAAACCAGTATGTACACCCATGGTCACAGGATGTAGCCTCAGTGCAAATGATGAATCTGCAGCAGTACATCAACCAACCTACAGATCTATGATTGGAAGTTTACTTTATTTGACAGGTACCCGACCGGACATCATGCATGCAGTTGGAATAGTTGGAAGATTTCAGGCAAATCCGAAGGAGACTCATCTTCAGGCAGTGAAGAGAATTTTCAAATATCTTCAAGGGACTCAAAATTATGGCTTATGGTATCCTAGAGATACAGATCTTACACTTCATGCTTATACAGATGCAGATTGGGCCGGAAGCGTGGATGACAGGAAAAGAACAAGTGGTGGTGCGTTCTTTATGAATTCCAGACTGGTATCTTGGTTCAGCAAGAAACAGAGTTCGATTGCCTTGTCTACAGCTGAAGCGGAATATGTTGCTGCTGCATCTTGTTGCACCCAACTCCTTTGGATGATGCAGACTTTGCAGGATTTTCAAATCACTTGTACACCGCCAATCCCCATCTTATGTGATAACACAAGCGCAATCAGCATCTCAAAGAATCTTGTTATGCATTCAAAAACCAAGCACATACCAATCAAGTATCATTTTCTCCGGGAACAAGTGCTTGAACAGAAGGTCAAGTTGGAGTATGTTCCTTCTAAGGAACAAGTTGCTGATATTCTCACCAAACCATTGCCCAGGGACACTTTTGAATACCTCAGGCAAAAGCTGGGGGTTGTTGATGCATCATCTTATTGCTGAACCTCTTCTGATTGATGGTACAGGTTCAGGGGGAGCATATAATGCATTGTTGGCATTATGGAGGATGTGCAGAAGGAGATCTTGGAAGTAGCTGCAATATGTCTCTATCTCTTTCATGGTGGATTATGGTTCTTCGTTGCAGATCTGGCTCATAAGGTGCATGTTCTTAGGGGGAGAATAACGCTTTGCCCTTGATGTCAAAGGGGGAGAATGAAGCTGAAGTTTTGAGGTTGCCATCAAGTCCAAAGGGGGAGATTGTTGGCATTATGGCTAAAGTGTTGTCCTTGATGGCAACCCTTTCAGGTGATAGATCACAGTACTTCAAGTCAGCAGCAGAGATTGATGATCAGCTATCAAATATTGAAGAAAATAAGGGGTACGCAGGGACACCTTACATAAGGTGCGTACACGCAGGTCAGTGTTACATAAAGTGCGTACATACCCGCAGTTATCCCGTTCAGGAGGTGCGTACCCCCAGTGCACACATTTCAAGGCAAAGAAATTCACATGTGGGGTTTTCTTATGTTTTACTCTTGGTATTTAGCTGACGGTATTGTGTTATTATGGTGTCGGCTCCTGGTATTGATCCATGATTTAAGGAAGAGATTTCCTATATAAAGCAAAGGAGATCATTTGGCTTGAGCATGTTTTGGGTTGAATATCTTATGAGGGCTAGATCTGAAATATTATGATCTCTTGGGAGTATGTCTAGATCTAAATAAGGCGAATCTACTGATGGATAGAGATCTTTTCGGCGCACGTTCAGATCTGTAGATCTGACTGTCTAGGTTATTTCTGAAGTCTTGAAAGCATCTATGCCCGAAGGTATGCAGGTACAGTGAACGAAAAGTGCATAAATACGCAGGAACGAAGGGTTGCAGGTGCGTACATACGCAGGCTTAGAAGGGTTGCAGGTGCGAAGGTCCGCAGGTAGTTCAATGGACTCAGAGCGAGGTACGCAGGTGAGTAGTTGAGCAGGGTGCGTACGTAAGCAGGCGAGCAGTTGAGCAGGGTGCGTACTGTAAGCAGGCAAGCAGTTGAGCAGGGTGAGTACTGTAAGCAGGCAAGCAGTTGAGCAGGGTGCTTACTTCTCTTAAAATCTTTGTTTATCATTGCTGTGTTCTGGGTTTGGTCCTATTATTGTTGATCTGGTTACTACAGTTGACTGGGTGATTCTCTTATACTTGATGATCATTTGATGCTTATGAATCCAGTTTGAAAATTTATGAAAAGTGGTCCTTGTAAGAAAAGAAGTAGGGGGTTGTAGCTCCCTTCCAGGAGAGACTGGAAAACGAGAGAGAGAGTTGTAGCTCTCTGCAGGTTGCAGCCTGCGTACTGTTAAATGACTGCACCAGTACATAACCATTGTAAAAGGAGTTTCTAATTTGAAAGAAGATAGAGACATATTGCAGCAGGTGGTTTTCACCCACATTGGGTTTCCACCTTACATCTTGTGTTCTTTGGTGTGACTATCTGTTTTCTTTGTTCATGTTCATTATTTTATGGTACTAACATGCAAAATAATTCAAGGAACAAATAAGGAAGATTTATTAAAAGAGTTAGATAATACTGATTCACCCCCCCTCTCAGTATTATTTCCAACACTATACTTCTAGCCCAATCAGCATCGGTGTATGCAGTTACATTCAATGTTGAGCTCCTTGGGTACCAAAGACTGAAATCAGGAGTTCCTTTCAGATATTTGAGAATTCTTTTTACATCTAATAAATGGGATTGCTTAGGAGCAGATTGAAATCTTCCCACCATTCCTACTGCCTGCATTATGTTTGGTCTTGTAGTTGTTAAGTATAGAAGGGCTCCAATTATTGACCTGTAATGAGTTGCATCTACTGGAGGGGAGTCATCATCTTTTCTCAATTTGCATTTTGTGGTCATAGGTGTGCTCATGGGTGCACAGTCCTCCATTCCATATTTTTTGAGCATGTCTTTTAGATATTTGGTTTGAGATATACACAATCTTGCTCTGGTTTGAGATACTTGAAGTCCAAGGAAGCGAGACAGCTCTCCTATCATTGACATCTCAAACTCTTTTAACATGTTTTGAGAAAATTCATGGCTCATTTCATCATCATTGCTGGAAAAAATAAGATCATCAACATAAACAAGAGGAATTAGTAACTTAACTTCATCTATCTTTATGTATAGATTACTTCCAGCCACTCCCTTTTTGAAGCCTTGTTGTTGTAGATAGTGATCCAATCTTGCATACCAAGCTCTAGGAGCTTGTTTCAACCCATATAAAGCCTTTTTTAACTTACAGACTAAGTCCTTTCCTTCTGTTATATCAAACCCTTCTGGCTACTCCATGTAGACTTCTTCCTTGAGTTCCCCATTTAGAAATGATGATTTCAAGTCCATTTGATAGATTTTGAATCCTTTTGAGCAAGAAAATGCCAAGAACATCCTAATAGCTTCCATATGAGCTACTAGTACAAATGTCTCTTCAAAGCCAATTCCTTCAATTTGTGAATAGCCTTTGTAGACAAGCCTTGCCTTGTTTCTGATAACCTATCCTTCCTCATTCATTTTATTTTTGAACACCCATTTGGTTCCTATTATGTTTTTTTCCTTTGGACGAGGTACCAGGTCCCATGCATTGTTCTTCTCAATTTGGGACATTTCTTATTCCATGGCTTTTACCCAATGAGGATCCTTACTTGCTTGTGCAAATGTTTCTGGTTCTATCATAGATAACAGAGCAATAATGTTTCTCTTTGGTGTGATGGTCACCCTTCTTCGGGTTTGCATCCCTTCACTCTGTTGCAAATAATTTTCTCTTCTGGACAATATTTCTGGATAAAATTCATCTTTGAAGGGGTATGAGGTGGTTCTTTCTCCTCTTCTTCTTCTTCCTCATCTATTTCTTCTTCTTCAGGTTCTTCTTCTTTAGGTTCTTCTTCAGTGAGAAGATCATCTTCATGTTTTTCAATTTCTTTTTCTGGAAGGTCTTCATCAACCTTTACATCAATGCTTTCCACTAATTTCTTTAGTTGAAAATTGTAGCACTTGTAAGCCTTACTCCATGTAGAGTATCCAAGCAATATCCCTTCATCAACCCGAGAATCAAACTTTCCTGGTGAGCCATCCTTGATTTTTATAAAGCACTTGCTTCCAAAGATCTTGAAGTACTTCACTGAAGCAGGTCTTCCTTTCCATAACTCATAAGGTTTTTTTTCACAGTTTGGTCTTAATTGAGTTCGATTAAATGTATAGACAACTGTCCCTACTGCTTCTCTCCAGAATTTTGGCTACAAGTCTGTGGCTAATAACATTGTTCTTGCCATTTCTTGGACTATTCAACTTCTTCTTTCAACTACCCCATTTTGCTAAGGTGTTTTGGTAGCAGGGAATTCCCTTTTAATTCCATGAATATTACAGAACTCACTAAACTTGTTTGATGTGAATTCTCCCCCTCTGCCCATTCTGAAGCACTTAATTTTTGAATCTTTTTCATTTTCTACAAGGGCTTTTAGATTCTTAAAACACTCAAAAGTTTCAGATTTATACTTTATAAAATAAATCCACATCATTCTAGTATTGTCATCAACAAATAACACAAAGTACCTTTCTCCTTGGAGTTCCTGATTTCTAGTTGGTCCACACAAATCAATATGGATGATCTCTAAAGGCTTTGATGTAGAGATCTCCTTTGTCTTGTGGTTGGTTCTGGTTTGCTTTCCATGTTTACGGGGACCACATACTCCTTGATTTGGTTTGAACAACCTTGGGATGTCTCGTACAACTCTAATATTGCTGATATTGATCAGATTTTTGAAGCTTGTATGTCCAAGTTGCTTATGCCACAACCAACTTTCATCTGTCTGACTCAGGTAGCATTTATTTTCTTGAATCTTGTTTAGAATGTAAATGTTGTCTAGTGTTCTAACCCCTTTTTCCACAAGTTCCCCTGAGGAAGAGTTACTTATTTCACAGCCTTTGGTGCTGAAGAAAACCTTATGTCCTTGATCACAGATTTGGCTGACACTCAGGAGATTGTGTTTGAGCCCGTCTACTAGCAGAGAATCTTGAGCTTTTCCTTTTCCATTGATCAGAGTAACAGTTCCTTTTCTCGCAATTCTGCTAGATCCACTTCTAAAGGACACAATCCCTTCCTTTTTTCTCAATGAGATGAACTTCCTTTTGTCTCCTGTCATGTCTCTGGAGCACCCACTATCCAAAAACCAATGATTTTCATTATTTTGAGCATATAGAGCCAGGCCACATTTATCTATGTTGGAATTCTTACTACTCGTCTTTCTTCCTTTGAGTGGGTAGTTTTGTTCATAGTGTCCATTATTGTAGTAGAATGAGCAGATCATATCAAATTTGGTCAAGGGATCAAATGAATTGAAGGTTTTGATTTGTCCCTTCCTTTTGGGGGCATATGAATTGATTATTTGGTCCTTTAGCTTTGGCGTTTCACTTCTACAAGCCATGCAATGCCTGGCTTGATGACCAAAGTTTTTACAGTGAAAGCAGTGTCCAAGAAAGATGGTTTTGTACCTATTGAAGCAGCCATGGTTTGAGTTGATTTCCTTCCTGGGAATTACTCCTACCTCATTCTTTGAATTTGAGATGGGCCCTTGGTTGAGTACAGGTTTGTATTTGCTACAGTATCCATGATTTGACTCCACATTCTTCTTTGGAGTAATTCTCTCTTCATTCTTTGGATTTGGGATGCGCTTTTAATAACATACTTTTTCCTCTTTTGGATTGCAGGAAAGTGCATCAACATAGCTTTTCACACTATTCTTAGTGCTTGAGGATTCACCTTTGAAAACTATTCCAAACTTGTCATGTTGAGGTTTTTGATTTTTTAGAATAGTCTCAAGTATTTGAGAGCTTTTACAACCCTTTTTAATTTTCTCCAACTCCTTTCTTAGAGAAACTGTCTCAACTTCACGTTCTTCGCAAGTCTCTTTTTTTTCTTTTAGCTTTGCTTCCAAGAGAACTTCTCTCCTTCTTGTTTCCTCTTTTTCCACTTTGAGAGAAATGATTTTATTCTGCGGTTTCTCATTTTCTTCAATGGCACTTATCAACAGTTCATCTACATTTCCTTCCATCCCTGAGTCATCATCATTTTTGAATGCCATGAATAATGTTTCTTGGTTTTCATCATGGTCACTTTCCTCATCTAATTTATTTTTGATGACCATAAACTCATCCTCATCAGACTCATCTTGGTTAGAGAAGAAGTTCTTATTGAAACCTTTCTTTTTGTTTTCCATTCTTTTAGAATTTCCTTCATCATCATTATCATTTTTATGAGGACATTTTGCTGCATAATGACCTATTTTTCCACATTTAAAATAGATAAGAGGGTAAGTACCTTTAAGCTTAGATCCTTTCTTTAGCTTTCGTACATATTGAGCCAATTCAGATTCCACATCTGATTCATCACTACAGTCATTCCTTTCTTTCCCCTTCTTTGACTTTGAGGCCTTGAATGTTGCATCTTTGGAGCTTGGGCTACCTTTCCTCATCTCATAGGCAGTGAGGATTCCATGGAGTTCATCCATCTTGAGGGTATCTAGATCCTTTGCTTCTTCTATGGTACTTATTTTGGAGTCAAATCTGTTTGGAAGAGATCTTAATACCTTTTGAACAATGATACTTTGTTCAATTTTTTTGTCCAATCCTTTAAGGGAGTTGACCACTTGAGCTACTCAGAGGAGGTATGCTGCAATATATTCTTCATATTCCATCCTCAGACTTTCAAATTGTCTTCTATAAGTTTGAAGCTTTTCCTTCTTGACTTTTGAGTCTCCATCATATAAGCCAACTAGCCTCTCCCACATTTCTTTGGCAGAGGTACAATGCATGAATTTTGTAAACTCAGAATCAGTGATTCCACTAGTGATGGAGTTCAAGGCCTTTGCATTTGCGATTTAGGCTTTCCTCTCTTCTTGATCTGTTGGAAGAGTGGTAGTCATTTGGTATTCATTTTGAACAAAATTCCAGACTTCAGGTCCAAGGGACATCAAGTAGTAGGTCATTCTTTTTTTCTAGAAACCAAAGTTAGTGCCATCAAACAAAGGAGGTCTTCCTGATGCTTCGTTATTTCTCATCATGGCTGCAGATCCTTCTTTAAGCTGTTAGGCTAGTTTGAAGAAGCCTGCTCTGATACCAATTGTTGGAAATACTGAGGAGGAGGGGTGGGGTGAATCAATATTTCTTTTTTTTTGTTGTTCTTGTTGTTACCAAAAGCACACACACACACACACACACATATATATATGAAACACAGAAACAGAGAGCTAGAATTAATGCTATTATTAACACAAAAATAGTGCAATGAAATGAATACAATATATATCTCTCTCTCTCTCTCTCTATATATATATATATATATATATATATATATATATATATATAAAATTGGTTGCAATTAGTTGCCAAGCTCCAACTTGGACTTCAGTGAGGTTCCAACCTCCAGAGCACCAACTCTGTCTTGTAATAGCTCTGCGCTTAGGAGCACCAACTCCCAAGGATTTCAATCCTGTTTAGTTCAGAGGCTCCAACCTCTTGGGCTACAACCCAAACCTGGTATCAACCGTTTTGCTACAGTTTTCTGCACCCAACACTGCTCAACTTTTGCCTTTCTTCAGTTCTCCTACGCCTCTACTCTCTCCCGCCTCTTGCCAGTTCTTAGGCTTCTTCTCTCACAGATTATACATTCAACAACACACACTTCTCCTTGTGTTTATGTTTTCATGTGTCTCAGGCACCTCTGACTGATCATTTCCGCTTACACCGCCTCTTTGGCTTCCTCCTCAGTTGTTGTGGCTTCCATTGCACTGTGTAAGTTCACCGACTCTTCTGGGGACACGTAGATTCATTAGAGAGATCCAAATAATCCATGGACAACACATCTTCCTGGTTAACTGTAACAACACTCTTTTTAACAATGATTGTAGGCATACACAGAGTTTTTCATTTTAATGGAGGTGTTATGCCTCAATTGCAATCTCCATCGTCATGATGCACCCCATTTAATTGACGTTCAGCCTCCTGAATCGTTGGAGCAGTTATCATAGGCCTTTCGGCCTAAAAAACCCGCGTAATGCATAAACACAAATATACAAGAATATATGAGAAACACAGCCAAAAAACTAAAGGGCGGACTTCAAGAATCCATACACCCACATTAATATTGTATCGGATCCGCTCCTCCATAGTTTCATCGCAATCAGCCCCAAAACCTTTTCCACATGATCCATGCCTTTTCCTTTCGAAATCGGAATGTCCTTGGAGAATTCCTAAGCACCTCAAATCACCCCGCGGATCACCCTTTTAACTATATCTGCCTGTTTTCCTTTTAAACAAAAATACATTGAAAAATACCCCAAAACACTGTTTTTTACCTTTTCCTATTGGCGCGCTTACCGTAAACCGAAGTCAACGCACCAAGAATTTGTGACTGTTGATCTAGAGCGATGAGATCTAACGGTCCAAATCAAATCGCCTTATCTGCGATCGGAGGTCCCAATGGACTGCACTATCGGCACTATTCCTTTGGTCCAATGCGATATTGCTGATCACTATCGGCGATTTACAATGGCACTTAACACTTAATCTACTCCCGTTCTGATATGCTGATGCGATATCGCTGATCGCTATTGGTGATTTACAATGGCGCTTAACACTTGATGCACTCTCCCTCTGATATGCCGATGCGATGTAAGTCCCGAACCCGATTGGATCCCAAAACCCCCGGGCATATATTTACAAGTCCGTAATCCGCCTCTGATAGTGTATTTTCCCTAGAGCCAAGTTTTCTACCTTCGATAGTATAAAGGCATACATACATAAGTTTTTGGCCTCCGATAGTGTATTTGCCATGTATTTCATATTTTTGCCCGCCGATAGTGTTAAAGCATGCATACATGGGTTTCACGGGCTTGATAACGTATGTATATATATATATATATATATATATATATATATATATATATATATATGTATATCTATCTATCTATATATATATATATATATATATATATATCTATATATATCTATGTATATATATAGATATATATATCTATATATATATATATGTCTATATATATATATATATATATATATATATATATATATATATATATATATATATATATATATATATATATATGAGTTTGGCTTCCGATAACTCTGTCTGCTATTAAATGCATGCATATAAGCTCTCCGATGGCTCTCTTTGCTTTATGTGCTCCAAATGATAGAGATATACAACGAACAAGTGAGGGATCTTCTCGGATCATTGACCTCAAGTATGAAATATCATTTTGTCGTGTTTTTATTTAAATTTTGGTGTTGTTGAAGAGATTTTAGTATAGAAAAGTCATGTTATGTTAGTAATTCCTTAATTCCCTTCACATTAGATATTCAAAATAGTGGTCATAAGGGATTTAATGTACCAGATGCTATACTTATGCATGTTAAAGCAACTTCTGATGTTTTGGATTTGATGAATTTTGGCCAAAAGAATCGCACTGTTAGCTATACTGCACTAAATGACCGCAGCAGTCATTCTCACAGGTTTGAGAACTTACAACCATTTCTATAACATCTAAACATATCTTAAAATATCGTCATTTTTAGTAATTTGTTTGAAGGTGTACATTGCTAATAGTGTTCTTTGCAGTGTGTTGATTGTGCATGTGCAAGGTACAGATTGTGTTTCTGGGTGTAACCTTCATAGCTGCCTTAATTTGGTAGATCTTGCTGGAAGTGAGAGGGTGGATAAATCTGAAGTAACTGGAGATCGTTTGAAGGAGGCACAGTACATAAACAAGTCCCTTTCATCTTTAGGAGACGTTATTTCCGCATTGGCATGGAGGAATTCGCATGTGCCATATCGAAATAGAAAATTGACTCAATTACTTCAAGATTCATTAGGTTATAAACCTTACCAAATCCTTAAAAATTCCTACTTTCTCCTTTATGTTTGAGCGTTATTTCAAATTTATTATCTGATATTGTGAATTATGCAAATCCTCCATACACCAGGGGGCAAGGCAAAGACTCTGATGTCTGTGCACATAAGTCCTGAACCAAATTCATATGGAGAGACAATAAGCACCCTTAAATTCGTTGAACGGGTGTCCTCCGTTGAACTTGGTGTTGCACGTTTGAATAAAGAAAGTGGAGAAGTTCGTGAGCTTAGAGAGTAGGTATGCATGTTTCAATAAAGAAAGTGGAGAAGTTTGTGAGCTTAGAGAGCCTTGCATTTATCATCATTTTCACTACAAACAGTTTATTTCATAAATTAAAAATATCATATACTATTTTTGATTTCAGCTTTTATGCTTTCCCTTACTTGCAGGTAGACAGTTTGAATAAGGCGTTGGAGAGGAAAGAAGCAAAAGTAGCACAGTTACATAATATGAGAGAATCTCCACTTATTGACAAATACAAACTCCAAACGCCATTGCGAAATCATAGATGGAGCCTTGAAGCGCCTGGAATAAGCAAAGTTGAGGTACGTGCATATTAAGATTTTTTAAGAATTTCTCTTTTGAAGTCCCTGCTATCAAGTTCTATCGGTCCATTGATGATGAATTTTGTTTATAGGTACAAAATGGTATTTATAATTTTGGTATGGGTATCCACGATGACAAGTTGGTAGATTCAGGGGAGAGATCCAAGCTTAATGAGACGCCGATAGGCAAACAAAACGGCAACTGTTGGAGTAGTCTGGGAAATGACCGTAGAAATTTATCAGGGCTAAAAAGTGGTGGTACAGACGGTGAAACAAATACAGGAACTGATACTGTGGCTCCATTCGCATCGAAAAATACTTGTCAAATTAAAAAGTCACTACAGTCCTTTGGAAAGCTAATCAATGGTGAAAAAAGGTAATGTTTCAAAGGCACAATGTTACCCAATATGATTTGGAAATGCCCATTAACATCTGTGATAATTTGGAAATGCCCATTAACATTTTTTTTCATTTTGGAAATGCCCATTAAGCCAATAGATGTTTTGGAAATGCCCATTAAGCTAACATGATTGCTTTTTTTTGTTTGTAAATTAGATCTACAATTCAAGTTGAATCATCACCCCCTGTCTGTAGCGGTGAGCGAAGATTATCTAGTGGTGGACAGAGCCAACCCTTCTCAAACAGGCAGCCACTTACAGTGGTAAAAAATTCAGGAAGTGGTCGCCATGGGCGAAATTCACTTGAGGGAAAAGTACCTGTGGAATCGAAGACAACAACTTGTAAGTAGTCACAAGCATCATAGTAGAGAGAATCCATTATTGCATGAACACTTTTCAGCTCTTTTATAACATGATCTGACTCAGGATCAATTCATTTATACTTTGTTTCTATGACCTTCCAGCTCCAAGCGGGCATGCAGGGCGAACTTGCAAGACCACCACCTGATCAGCAGGCGATGAAGGTGGGAAAACCTCATGTAATAACCTACAAAAAGAGATAAATTTTGCATTACAACTGCAAAAAGCACCCATAGCCAACCAAGGGGACCTTGGACACCCAGAAATAAACTAGAAATTGCACCATATGTTGCAAGGAAAAGCGTAACGCAATAACATATAACACTAATTAATACACTAATTAATGATTCTTTGACAACTTAATTAATGATTTCTTGACAACTATAGAAAGGAAGAAAAATATCAAGAAAAGGCAAGGACCATGCTATAATAAGATCATACTACAATATTGTTCCTTGAGCCTTACAAATCATGAGGCCTATGTTGAAGTTAAATACCGATTGCCATTTTATACCTTCGAAATCAAAGGTCGTTTTGGTATAATTCTTCCATATTTATTCTTGATCACTTCCTCCTGCTATAGTCATTGGTACAATTCCTCTATATTTATTCTTCATCACCTTGATCGCCTTCATAATCAGAGGTTGTTTGGTACAATTCCTCCATATTTATTCATCATCACTTCCTACTGCTATGGACAACCTTAATTAATGCAAATTATATATATATATATATATATATATATATATAGTTTGAAACATGTGTCTACAAAGGATTATAACAATTTTGTAAATAAATTTTGAATTTCTATGTGAATTAAGATCTACCCTTGAATAAAAATGGACATATCTCCAATTTAGACATTAAACCCAAGAATAGCATCACCTACACCTCTTTTTAAGCAAATTGTGTTTCTCTTTTGAATTTTGACTCACCTTTGGATTGTTTGCCTTATGATTCTTGTCTAATCTCCTTAGTGTCTGCCATGTTATTAAAATTTGGCTAATAAAATGAGTACTATGTATTTTTTAACCAAACTGATTATTGAAGTTTTAATTAAAACACATTAAAATGAAACATTTGTAATAATAAATTTGGATAATAAAATATGTAGTAAGTTTTTTAAACTTTTTCCTCGCCTAGTTTCAACATGACCATCCACGAAAAAAACATTATCAAAATTATTGTATTTGTTTGGCCTTTATGTAGTGGTTTGGTTGGGCAAAGAATTTACATTTAAATTTTCATTAATGATTATGACGTAGAATTTAAATAATTCAAATTTTAACTAAAAATATTAAAATGAAAGATTTGTAATAATAAATTTGGGTAATAAAATGTGTGGTAAGTATTTTTAACTTATTTCAATATTAAAATGAAACATTTGTAATAAAAAATTTGGCTAATAAAATGAGTACTATGTATTTTTTAACCAAAGTGATTATTGAAGTTTTAATTAAAACACATTAAAATGAAACATTTGTAAGTTTTTTAAACTTTTCCCTCAATCACAATGGTGTTGGCCTAGTTTCATTCAACATGAGCATCCACGGAAAAAAAACATTATCAAAATTATTATATTTGTTTGGCCTTGATGGAGTGGTTTGGTTGGGCAAAGAATTTACATTTAAATTTTCATTAATGATTATGACATAGAATTTAAATAAATCAAATTTTAACTAAAAATATTAAAATGAAAAATATATAATAATAATTTGGGTAATAAAATGTGTGGTAAGTATTTTTAACCTTTCCACCATTTTGAAGATTGCTCAAATTAAAAGAAAGAAGGTTTTCACCGTTTCATTACAACGCGATACAGTAAGGTAATCACCTTTAGTAAAATCAATTTAAAAACGGTCATTTGAAGATATTACTTAGCTTTGTCCTTAGTATTTGAAGCAACGAGTAAATTAACATTTATTTAAAACACACCATTGGAAATCTAAAGCAGGGAACTCTACATATCCTTCTCCACCTCTATTACCTGTAAAAAGTGCTTTGCTTCCAAGGCTGCCATGCACCCTGCACAAACAACATTCAAATTCAAAACATCAGGGATTCATCTTTATTCTAAGTCTAGGATGAAAAAATGTAAAACAAATATATCTTCAACAGATCACAGCGGCAGTGTCGAAACCCAACATTACGGCGAAATTGAAATGAAAAAATGCCCAAAATTTTAATACAATGGATAACAAACACTAGATCGCATTGCACGCTTTTACATACCTGCGCTGGTAGTGGTAATGGCTTGGTGCTATTTCTTGTCCTGAATATCTCCCGTGGTGAAAACTCCACAATACTCGTATGTGTTGTTCTAGGCTTTGTCACTATATAGCCGTCTGAGTCCAACTCCAGTTTCCCCTCCAAAAACTTGGTGGCCGGTTCATGCCCGATGGCGAAGAACAACCCCGACGCTGCCAACACTGACTCGTCACCGGTCACTGTGTTCCGGAGATTGAGCCGGCTGAGTAAACCCCTTTCGTTCCCAAAAGCCTTGAGGACTTCCGTATTCCATATGACCTCGATCTTGGGGTTATCCAGCGCCCCCTTCTGCATGATCTTGCTCGCTTGGAACGCATCTCGCCTGTCTCGCTCTGTTTAGCTTGTTGGATCAATTGTTGTTTTTTGGTATGTTTGGTTGTCATGTCATGTTTTTGAGCCTTTCTAGTGACCTAGAAGGTTGGTCTTTGTGTATACGAGTTTTCTTAGCCACGTAAACCCCTATTACACTCATACACGAAGTTGTAAGGACTGTCGCACAAGTGTCATCATGGTTCTCCTAAAGTATATCTCAAGTGTCACACTTGTCGCATTTTGTTCTAGATAGTCTCACAGAGGGTTATGTTTTGTCTTGTTATTTCAGTGGTCTATGTTGTCAAGTTGTCAATGTATGCTAAGTGTGTGATCACAATTTTAACTTCCTCAGAAGTTCACCTGCCTCCCACACTTAGCCATTTTTCCGAAAATCCTCCCTACCGGGAAACTCACTTTCACCGGACCCCAACTGAATTATGCACTGCGAAGTGTCAACCTTTAATGATGCACCCTGCTGCCTAGAACTGTGCAGTGCACAATCACTGTCCCCCAGGCAGTTTCACTGCACAATTCCAGAACTGAGTAGATTGCCTTCATCCCCAGAATTGTGTAGTAGCTTCTACTAGCTTGACTTGAACTGCACATTTCACAAGATCAGTGATCAACCCTACTCCATTCATGTTGGAATCCCATAGTGCACAGAGAACCCGATCTACCTTGCCTCCCAAAACTGTGCAGAAGTGTCCCCTAGTGTCCTCCCTCAACTGTGACTCATCGATCTCAAAAAACTATGTAGATCTTTCCTCCAAGCTTCTCTACTACCTAGTACTGCTTGGCCTCTAAAAAATATGCAGACCTGCCTCTTAGGGTCCCATATTAGAGTAGATCTTGTCTCCTAGTGGCCTCTGCGCAATTTTTCACGGCATTGAAGATTATGCCCAGGAGTTCCTCAGCCAAGCCTGAGCTACATTTTGCAGAGTCGCAATGACCAGTCTCCCTCCTTGTCAACTTGAACTGTGCAATGCACAGTTACTGGGCTCTCTTTCCCAACCCGTCTCTTCTCCTAGGCTTAGTCCATGGATAACAATGCATCATCTTAGACTAGTGATTTTTTGGATTTGATGTCGTCCTATCATGAGTGAATTGTAGGAATAGGGACACTGTTAGATCATGTCGAGATGACAAAGAAGGATAAGAAGGAGCGGACATGCTAGAAGAATCACTTATAACCGGATGGAAAAATAAGCTTATCAAGTACAAGCGAAGGGAACACATGAATGCAACTACCTCCCAAGACAAAATATCATTGAAGACCCTGCATCATCAAGATATGTAGAGGAGACGAGAAAGCACATCCAAGAACACATCTATCACTCAACATAAATAACAGCTTGACATTGGTACCTTAGGAAGCTAGTCCATGTCAACAGTGTCATGTCAAGTCATGTCTGTTACCGAGAAGTGTCTATTTAGAACTGCTCTATCCCACTAAGGTGTGACAGCTACCTTAGAAACAAACAGAGAAAACTACTTTTGTATTTCCTTTATGAACTATAAATAAAGAGGAATAGGAAGAACCAACCTGTGTCTTGCGCTAATCCTTTGATCCAATCCCTCTCCTCTTTGACAGCTTCCAGCTACCTGCTCCCTTACTTGCCTAGCTTCACCAAGTACCTGTAAGATCACAGAAGAAGAAAACTATACAAAGAAATGGATCTATATTCATAAATAACTTAGGATCAGATGTAAGTTAACCATACAAATGTAACAAGCATCAATGCTACAAAAGCATGGAGGAGAAACTCAAATAGTTTTTATTGATATACAAGAAGATCCAGGAGGAGTTACAACCGATGATTCCTGACCCAACATCAACCTCCCAGCAAAGAATCCCCTCTTCACCTCCAACAAAGCATAGATCACCCAATTCTCTAATGTTTATCTCAAAACCAACAACAATTCCTTACAATGTGAAAAATTCCAGCCTCTAGATCTCTGGGATGAGGGATCCATATATAGATGTATGCAAGGAGGATGAGTCAGCTTGTGATTTGATTAGTTTGGCTTCCCTCTATCAGTTCTTGCTTCCACTTGGAGACTGAAGGCCTCTTACTCATCCTTGGTCGAATTCAGTGAGGCAAGTGTCATAGGAGAAGATTCTGGAAGCTTCCATTGTCTCTCCACCTCGCGGAATGACACTGCCATTTGTCATTTCCCGCTCAACGAACTCTCATAGTGCATTTAGGTGCATTGCAACGCACCTAGCCAGTGGATTTAGGTGCTATGCAACGCACTTAGCTAGTGGAGCAGCTGAAATGATCCTGTTTTGACTTATTTTGAGCAGTTTCTGGTGGAGAACTTCTGGGAGAAGCTGTAATTTGTTGACCTTGTTCCCTTAGGGGTTAGAACAACACTTTTAGGGACTGAGGAGCCCTTGGTTTATGGACATTTCATGCTTGGAGCTGCAAGGCACAAAAATGTCTATAACAGTTGCCCCCTAAAGTATGAGGCCGTTAATCGGGTGAAATGCATTATTATGAGGATCCAAAGTTCTTTCAATGCTGGGAGGAGACCTGTAATAAGATACAATACAATACATTATCATCATACTGTTTTCATGATCTAGCTGAGGTGGGCATTCCCATGCTCAGCTTTATAAATTCATTTTCATGTACATAGGACAGACAATCGTCTGATGGTAGACTAATGATTCTGATAGAGCCATCATCCTTTTGGTAGGATGATTATCTGTGCTGCAATGCTGTACATTTGAATGTCTTTATTTCCCTGAATATATATCGCAGCCCAGATGGATGAAACTAGATCCGGGGTCTTCAATCTCGTCTGATCGTCACTCGAAGTACAAGTCGATCCATGTGAGAAATGTTTTGAAGTCGAACATGGAAGGACATCGCTTGATTACCAGTCAGTGATGTAAACTGTTAACAAGCGCGAGAGAAATCACTGATAATGAAAATGATCCTCAAGGTACTGCAGTACAATTCACATGGTGTGAATAAAGGACTTGGCGTCGAACACCATGCAAAATCTTTCGGTCAAAGGTCATTGATGTGAACCTGTCGCCGGAAGTGAGAAACTTGCCATTGAGGCATGCAAGCTTCAAAGTACTGAATGGGGGGTTCCTAGACCAACTTCTTGGATAATGAGCTGATGTCGACAAGAATTGATCCGTCATAGGAGGGCCTTAATGAATCCCACATCAATGACACGGAACGGAGCAAATGATTTTGATGGAGGTGAAAACGATCTGATGATATACGGTTCAGGGTGGTGGTCATGAAAGAATGGAGTATAATGTATGGTAGTGGGTGGGACATAGGTGGCCTTTCTGGATGACTTCTCTTGAACATGTCGGCGACGTTGATGTGATCGATTGGTAGCATTAACCCCAAATGTGGATGGTATGGCGTGACCATGGCGATGTGACCGGTGAATGAAACAACCCAACCCGACTCGGGCACGGAGTGGAAGTGTCATGTTCAAGAGCGACTTGCTACCAATAAAGATTCTTTGAGTTTTCTTCCCAATTTTTCCCCAGTCATTGCTGACCAGTACCTCTTTATTTTTGTCAAGCTTGAGGAGGATAACATATGCTTGTTCTATAATTTTCCCTTTGGGCAAACCCATCACTATGTTTTAACGAGCCTAGCGATAGTGAAACTCGTTCTCGTCTAAAGACAAGTTTGTCGCTATTAATCTTTTTAACGAGTTTAACGACAAAGATAACTCGGTCCTTTTCATTTTTAGAGAGTCTGAAAAGGTACGTAAAGGTAACTCCAAAATTCCTTTTTCGTCATCTAATCTCTTAAGTCCGAAAAAGTATAAAACAATACAGAAGGGATGAATTTTCGATAGCTTTAACGAGCCGAATAAAACAAGCGCTCGATCTTTTTGTGCAATAATCCCTCAGGTCCAAAAATATTGAAATCTAGAGGAGGGATAGCACTTCCTGTCCTTTTAATGAGCTGGAAGGCCAAGAACTCGACAATCTTTTTATATTTTACGAGTCAGTTGAAAATAGCTTAAAGAAGACTCGTCTTTTGAGGAATAAGTGATAAAATTGGTAGCAGCTGATTCCAGGTAAGGTTTGGAATTTTCCAATCACGGCAGTGTCAAAAGGATGGCTAGTGAAATCACTCTTCGCAGCTGTTCCTCAAAATGGGTAAACAATCAAATGGAGGTGAATGATCGGCCAATGAAAAAGTGGAGGTGACGGTGCAAACATGACCAAGGCTTTAATGGCTGAAGTGCTACATTCACGGTGGTTATTTACCAGGGGATAGTTCATTTTTTAACGATCTTAAATGCGAGTGGAAACATTTTCTCGGTGTGGGTTTACTTTTTAACGAGCTTGAGCCTTGCGGTAACACTGCTCGATTAATCCAGTCATATGATAAAAATGTCTCATATAAAAACGGCAATTTTTAGATTTTTTCCCCACAACCTTTCTTCATGCAAGTTAGGTGACGACCAATCCTACGAGTTTAAAGGGTTAGAGGTCTTAAAAATTTAAAAAAAATAAATAGTCACCCTTCGCTTGCACTCCAAAAGGTTTGCATGCCCCCAGGTATAAAACAGAGTTTCAAGGTTACCTCTACTTCTTTCCGCCAAAACATTTGTTTTACCGAGAGAGGCCTACCTCTTACAGGTTACCCAAAGATTGTTCTATTCGCGGCGCAAACAAAACACTTCTTTGGCAATATCTACCGAAATAAACAAAGGTGAGCAGCGATGCCCGCCAACTCACATAACTTTGACAAGAGAATCTTGTTCTAGAATAACCCCTCTTCCAATCACGGACGGGGGTACAGACTAGTCATATTCTCCCGCGGAAACCTACCCTATACCTGAATTTTTCCTGCCGAAGCAGACCAGGGTGCATGCCCCCTGGGTTTCAGTCATATCCCTCCGAATTACTCGCGCTCATCGGGAGGACGGACTGGAGATTGAGACATTTCTTGCGTGAAAAGACCATTTAGGGACGGTATATGACTATTTGCTATGCGTGATCTGGGAAATGAAAGATAGTCCATGAGCTTGACCACTCTTCCTTCGTGCGGAAAACACATTACTCTAAAGAGTGAGGAGACAATTGCTTCCATCAATAAATATAGTCTCGTCCAAGGAGTAGATTGTAATCCAAGGGTCCTTGAACTACGATTACGTTCATGCGAACTGTTTTCCTTCTCAATGTTATGGGCACATCGGGAAGGATCCCTAAAGGTCGACTGGTTCCTTTATCAAAGCCCGTCAAATTTCTCATCTCAGGCAAAAGCGATGGCGAACCAAGCGCTTTCCAAGCAGTTGAGGAAAGGATACTCACAGAAGCCCCCTCATCTATGATGGTACCAGCCATAACCATTCTATATATTTGAACGATAATTCAGAATGGTATGCTTGTTGGTAAACGGGGTCTGGCTAGTTTATTCTAGTCGAAGGAGACAACTAGGTTGCTTGGAGGTGGGACCGAATAGACGGCCGGGTACGGCTCCGATGAACTTCCTTCCTGCGGTAAAGGAAAGGGTAAATTGCCCCCATGTTCGTCGGAGTCTGTGTTTATGAAGAGAATTTGGACGGTGTCATCCTTGTTCTCTTCAGTGACTGTATCATCTGAAGATAAAACCTTTGAAGGCAAGACCGGGTCAACTGCTGCCTCGACCTTTTGACTTTCGTCTGGTATGGATCCGGATGGTTTATCTTCAATGATAGGTGCTTCGGCCGACCACCTGAGCGGGCCAGCCAGATTTTCAACTAGTGATGGACTCGGCAAGAATTTTTTTATATCCAGGAGGAAATCGTAAAGGTGAAACCGGACGATCGTCCAAAACTCTTTTAGCTTTATCTAAGAAGGGACAATGGTGGATGGCGTGATTGCCTTCACATAGTTTACAAGGAAATCTACATTTCCCTTTTTGTCCTGGAGCTTCGCTTTCACTAGTTGACAGTGTGCTTTCAACATGGTCATCAGAGGTTGACGACACCGGGTTGTGAAAACGAGGAGACCAGTCCCTTAATATCCGAGGGATGCAAGGACAATCTCTGTGAAAGTGGTCTCCTTTGCAAATGACACATGGCGATTTAGGCCTGGTCAGTGCAGTGTGTGGATTTTCGCTAGACGACACTCATTTTCCCCCATTTGCCTTTGGCTCCTTCTTCTTCTTCTCTTTCTTCTTCTTTTCCTTCTTCTCCTTAGGAACTTGACTTTTGGCTTTACCAGCCCCATCAAGCGAAGAGGAAGGAGGAGAGGAAGAATTAGAGGGAGTAGAAGGCTGGTGGGCAACTCCGGACTCGTCCAATTGCCGATTCGATTGTTCAGGAATAGTGGTGTTTTGAACGACAGAGGTTGAGAAGAGCCATACTGGCAAACCAATCGTCAGCCCTGGAAGCGACAATGTGGCAATATGGGGTGCACCAACATCTCCCTAAGAGGAGAAGGGATAAGGATTTCCACCAAGGGGAATTCCTTGGTTGGTAGGCTCCATTTTCTCAACCCAAGATCAACGTAGGAAAGGGGTATGAATATTCCGTTTAAAATAAATTTTAATACGCTTTGACACAACTTGTTTTTTCAGTTTTTAAGAGTCGAGAAAAAACAAAAGATGACTCTAGTCTCCTTCGATTTTTAATGAGCCTGAAGTGACAAGTGCTCAGATGGACCTTTTCCGTTAAGGAGTCTGAAAAGGAACGAAAGGGACTGCTTTGGAGGTCTAGGTAGAGGGAGTACCAAACCAATCGCAAAACTGCAGAATACTTTTTACAGTACGGCAGTCAATCTTCCCGAATGCTGTGTTCAGTGCATTGCGATCAGTAGGGCGGCTGACACGGCTTCCTATGGATAAAGGATTTAAGCCTATAGGGGTCTCCCAAAATATACTCGACAGTACGTGGGAGCACAAGTCCGTACTGGCACTTATCGTCTCAAAGTGGAGGAATCACCCAACCATCAGTGAGGACAACAGTTACCAGGCTTTACGACGCCGGAATACGTCTCTAGCCTAGAACTCTAAATGTTGTGCGTTAAGTTCCAAAGCGTTGTTAGATTCATTGAATTTATTTTAAGTTGATCTTTCTTATGAAGTTTTCCTTTTGGGTTCACCACGAGATGTAGATGTAATTCCTAAAATGCAATCTAAAGATGATAAACAAACTTTTATCTCTCTTCTGCAATGAAAATCCTAGTTACTAGGGGAAAAGAAAGACACAATCTTTTCACAAAGAGCAAAGAGCACACTGTAAATGCACTTTCCTAAATCAAGCCAAACAGACTGTCTATATGCAAATGCACATGTATGTATTTGTTTTTCACTTTCTTAGTATTGATGCTAAAAAGAAAGTTGATGTACAAATCTGAATTTTCTTTCAAGCGACAAACACAAACAAGCTTCTTGTCGAAATCAAAAGGTAGAGATGATTACAACACTTTATGATTTTGAAATAAATACTCGTTTTGACACTAGAAAGTCACAAATTCAAACCAAAGGCAATAGTAAAAGCATAATCGACCATCAACAGCAAATAAACTTTCTCCTATGATCGAAATCGACACTTGCGACAAATCTAAATCAAAGGACGACAGTACGACTATTCTACTTTTGCAATGGAAAAATGTAAACGACTCAACAAACACACAAAAACATCTACAGTTCTTTTGTACAAATGAGGTGGAATATCAGTAAGGAAAAGGGGTTTGAAACAGTCATATACTGACCACAGGCTGCAAAATTCAGAGACAAAACTGGAAAGAATGAAGCACAAGAACCTGAACTACACAGGGCTAGGTTGATCAACGCACCTGTAACACAGAGAAACTGCATTGCAGCGCAGGTTGCCCTTTCAGAAAGTGTGTTGAAATGCAGGATCTCTTCACAGTACCTACGCTGGGCCAGAAACGAGAATTCTATCTGGGTTCTGGGTCACAGTTTGCAGTTTAGTCTTTGGTTTTTGGCCGGGTAAAAGCAATCAGTAATGCACAATCAGGGGTAGATCTAAGGAGGGTCTAAGAGCTATCACAAGGGCAATCAGATAGTCTGTGAATCAGCTATCCAAATCATAAACAGATCCAATGAATGGATTGAAGCAGCTGATGTCTACTTTGCATTTGTTATGGCAAATGCAGTTTGAATGCTACTTATAAGTTTATGAAATAAACAACAAGAGATACACAAACAAACTAATTAGACATTCTCCCTAGCGGAGTCGCCATTTTGTTACCAGGAAAAAGTGTCTATTTAGAACTGCTCTATCCCACTAAGGTGTGACAACTGCCTTAGAAACAAACAGAGAAAACTACTTTTGTATTTCCTTTATGAACTATAAATAAAGAGGAATAGGAAGAACCAACCTGTGTCTTGCGCTAATCCTTTGATCAAATCCCTCTCCTCTTTGACAGCTTCCAGCTACCTGCTCCCTTACTTGCCCAACTTCACCAAGTACCTGTAAGATCACAGAAGAAGAAAATTATACAAAGACATGGATCTATATTCATAAATAACTTAGGATCAGATTTAAGTTAACCATACAAATGTAACAAGCATCAATGATACAAAAGCATGGAGGAGAAACTCAAATAGTTTTTATTGATATACAAGAAGATCCAGGAGGAGTTACAACCGATGATTCCTGACCCAGCATCAACGAAGAAGCCCCTCTTCACCTCCAACAAAGCATAGATAACCCAATTCTCTGATGTTTATCTCAAAACCAACAACAATTCCTTACAATGTGCAAAATTCCAACCTCTGGATCTTTGGGATGAGGGATCCATAAATAGATGTATGCAAGGAGGATGAGTCAGCTTGTGATTTGATTAGTGGCTTCTCTCTGTCAGTTCTTGCTACCACTTGGAGACTGAAGGCCTCTTACTCATCCTTGGTCGAATTCAATGAGGCAAGTGTCATAGGAGAAGATTCTGGAAGCTTCCATTGTCTCTCCACCTCGCGGAATGACACTGCCATTTGTCATTTCCCGCTCAACGCACCCTCATAGTGCATTTAGGTGCATTGCAACGCACTTAGCCAGTGGATTTAGGTGCTATGCAACGCACTTAGCTAGTGGAGCAGCTGAAATGATCCTGTTTTGACTTATTCTGAGCAGTTTCTGGTGGAGAACTTCTGGGAGAAGCTGTAATTTGTTGACCTTGTTCCCTTAGGGGTTAGAACAACACTTTTAGGGACTTAGGAGCCCTTGGTTTATGGACATTTAAGGATTGGAGCTGCAAGACACAAAAATGTCTATAAAAGTGTCATGAGTTGTCAAAGGAAAAATCACTACTATGATCCATGTCCATTGTAAATCGAATGTAATGTAAGATGGAAGTCCAATGGACACACATGAATATGAAGAATCATGTCAGTTGAAAATTCATAGGAAGTTGAATAATCATGAGGGTAGTTGAAGAGTCATAAGCATTAAGAATCACCCCTTGGTAATATATACCCCCTCATTGTATGAGCAAAGGAATTTTCACCTTGGCTCCTCCCACAAAGCATAAAGAGTTTCAGCCATTTCCTCTGAGGAGTGACGAGTGGCTCTAATGTCCCACTATTGGGGCTAGTGATGTATGATGTAAATATTTGTCTTGGAACTTTTGCTTAATACAGAAGCCTGTTCAAGCCAATACGTTTTCATGCATGTCTTGTGGATGTTTTGTAAGAGTATTCTTTCGGAATTTGTAATTCATGTTTGCTTCACGTGTACTAAGACAGTTGAACTATTTCGCTTGTTTTACTTATCTTGTTGGGAATGTGCTGTATTGTTTATCATTTTTGTCTCATCCTTGGGGACTGCTTTGCAGGATACTAGACACACTTTTCTTGCTCATTAGTTATAATGACCGTCACATCCATTGCGGACTATTCCACTGGATGGTGGATGTGTCTTTCCTTGTACTTTGGTTTTAACGACTGCCGCATCTGCCATGGAATATTCTACCGGATGATGGACAGACCTTCCTGGTTCACGTGTGTCTCTTCTTGGGTGGTACTATTACCTCTCACTTAGAGGCTCAATCCCCCCCCCCCACCGCGCCCCGCCCCCCCTCCTTTTGCAGCAAGAGAAATTTGACACAGTTGCGTTGCACACTCACTAGACACACATACCTTGTTGTTTGAAGATACCATTGCAACAGTCTCTCGTGTTGACAACTAGAGCCAAGGCAAATCTCTAAGTATATGGAAACTGTGCCTTTATACTAGATGGGACTCCTACACTAAATGGTGTGAGGTCTAGTTGGGACTTCATATTGGGGAGATCCCCTTGGTTGATAGATTTCCAACACCTTCAAAAGGAAGAAACAAAGACTCCAAAAATCCTGAAGTGTGAGACATCCAACTTTCTCCCTAAAAAAGTCTTCTCTGGTGTAATCATTCCCATAATCCTATGAGGACTCTGATTCTGAAAATATACTGTTGTGTTGCATGCCTGTTCCCACAAGTGCATTGGTATGCCTTGGTCATGCAACATTGCCCTCGCTCCTCCAAAAATGCTACAGTTATTTTTCTCAGCCACCCCATTTTTCTTTGCATTGTGGGGTGCTGTCAACTCTCGTCAAATTCCTTCTTTTGTATAATTTCTTTTGAATTCATTCGACACATACTCACCTTCATTATCCCTCCTAAGAGCCTTCACCTTCTTGTCAGTTTCTTTCTCAACCAGTGCCTTGAATTCCACGAACTTGGATAATGTCTCATCTTTCTTCCGCATGAAGAAGATCCAACACTTCTGGGATAAGCCATCAATAAAAATGACAAAATATTTGTGTCTAGAAGTGGAGGCTATCGAGAAGGGTCCATAAACATCAAATGGGATCTTTTTGAGGACTCCATGTGATTTTTTGTCCCGATCATGGATTGTGGATTTTGTGTACTTCCCCAACGTACATCCTTTGCATACATCCTACTGCTCATGTGCTCCTTTTTATAGGCTTATGGTTATTTGCTGCTTAATCTTCATGGCGCCATGATGAAAATGGCCAAATATTTTGTGCCAAAGTTCACTGACATTGTAGCTCTACACCTTTCCATCTAAGTGCTTAATGCAACACAATCTTCCACATTTAGCTTATACAGGTTCTCCATACAAACCCTGATCTGCTTCACTTGTCCCATGGCTATGTGTCTTAGGAATGATTTTCTTTTGTTGAATATCAAATCATAACCATAGTCTTCCAAAACTGCAACAAAGATGATATTTTTAATTAAGCCTGTAATGAACATGACATCCTTGAGCCTGAGAGGGGAGCCTGACTCCCTCTGAAAAGTGACTATACCAATTATGGTCGTGCTATATCTTCTGTCATCCCCCAGCTCAATCTGCATCTGAAAATATTTTTATTCGATGTCACTAGAAAAATCTATACACCCTCTCATGTGGATGATGCACCTATGTCCAAGTACCACACATTCCCCATCAATGTGCTGGCCATGCATGTGATACGGGTAAAGTGAAGCTTGAACTATGAAGCTAAGGCTTAATTTGCTACTCCTCTCGAGGTCTTCTTTCTTGCCTTTTTTGTGGACACTTCATGGCATAGTGCCCGAATTCATGACAATGGAAGCATTTAGTTTTGGACAAATAATTCTTCTTGCCCCCTTGGCTGAACTCTAGTTTGGATTGAGATTTCTTCCCTTTTCCCTTCTTTCCCTTTCCAAACAATGCAATTTTTCTTCATCCTTGCCCTTTGATGAAGTCCCATATCTAGTATTCCGCCTTACTTTCTCCTATACCAAATCAGACCATAAACGTTCCCAATTCAGTATTTTCTCCTCCCATTCACCAACTCTTGATATCTATGCCAACTTTTGGGAAGGCCTATAAGGGCTAGGCTTACCAAATCATCTTCTGCAACATTAACACCAACCCTGCCAAGTTCATCACGAACTTGTGTGAACCTGCTCAAATACTACGAAATATTGTCATTCTTATACATCTTGATATTTCAAAGTTTATCTTTGAGCACCAATTTCCTATTGTCACTATTAATCTCGAACAATTCTGTTAATTCTTTCCACATTGCGAATAAAGTTCTTTTTTAGGTCCCTATACTACTAGTGTAAACCCTTATTTTTATTAGTGAATCCCCCTTATTGTATTATTGTGCCCATATAGCCCCCATGTTGTTATTATTGTGCTCCATAGAAGCCCACTATTGTTATTGTTGTGCCCCTACAGTATTATTGTTATGTAGGCTCTGATTGTATTGGGACCGCTTAGACTCCTATATATAGAAAGGATGTCTTGTCATTTGTATCATCCAAGAATTTTTCATTTGTGTGATTTAAAAGAGGTTTCCCCCTCAAAGAGGGTTATTTTTAAGTCGTCGATCTATTTTTTCTATCTTTTTGTGAGTTGGTTTCATAACATTTGGTATCAGAGGTTTGGATTCATCGGTTTCACTGCTCCAAAACATGTCATCGTGGAATTTTCGTTATAAATTTTGTTATGCGAAGTTTCAAAAGCCAACAAAAAAACCCAGTTGAGAAAATATATCTATAATCCTCAGGTCCACATTTCAAATTTTGTCTCACTATATTTTCGGAGATATGATCCAAGGAAGTTAGGGTTTTTGGATGCTCCTGAATTACATCCCAAACAAGTGACCTTGGAAAAATAGTCATAAATTTCTCTATGAGTATCAGATTGAAATTTGGTAGGAATTCAAAGAAATAGGATGGGCAGTAGTTTTCTGTGCATCGTTTTAAGGTCTGAAGGTTGAAACAGTGACGCATGGCACTTCGTACAAGTTTGCTCTACTGAAAATGTTTATAATTAGGTCTTCTTAGGAGATTGGGCATAATGCTTTCTTGGAGAATCCAATTTTGATCCGATTGGTGGTGTTGGAAAGAAAACTTAGAGGGATACCATAGTTTGCAATTTTAGACCTTGGAGATCTGAAATTTCAGAGATACATCAGATTTAATATCCAGCTCCTACAAAGTGAAAAATAGTGTGTAGGATTTTTTATTTTTTTTAAATTTTGCATAAGTTTGGTTTGAAAAAATAGTTTGAAGGAATTCAAAGGGCATAGTGAAGAATAATTATCATTAATTTATGCCTTGAAGAAAGAAAATGGAAACACCTAGTAAGCAGCGTGTTGTGGTGGCTACAACCACCCTCCAAAATTTTGCACTGCACCCAATTTTCGGAGCCTCCCTTGAGAGTTTCACTTGATGACTATGTTAGGTTCCTATACTAATAGGAGTCATAATTTTGAATGACTAATGTGAAGCCTTGTAATATTGTACATACCTTTGCTTTCTGCAAATGTTTTCCATATTAAGAAATTAAAAAATGTAAAGAGGGTATGTCCTAAAAGAATAATCAAAGGACAAAAAGAATGAAAAAAGGTCAAAAAATGAAAATATATGAACCCCAAAAAACAAAAAGAGACCATGAAAGTGTGCAAGTCAAGATGCCACTACTATTTACTTTTATACATAATAAATGATTGTGTGCAACTTGTTACTCATGCCACAATCCATGATAGTCAAATTGTTTAAACTTGGCTATTTCATGTTTATAGTTAGAGAATAAAATATGACCAAACAGTGTAATCTTGGCAGATCATTGGATAGATAGAGTAAATAAAAGGAGCTCATCATTTTAGTCCGAGCCCTTGGATGATTTAAGGTTAGAATTAGATAGTTTATATGTAAAGAAAATAAAAATATTGATAAGGGTTTGCTAGCCTAAATGCACCCAAATAAAGTGAAGAAAAAATGGTAGGATGAGTAAATGGGTAAGTAGTAAAAAGGTTGCAAAAATATTATGTGATTACACAAAAAGTACTTATGTCGTTATTCCAAATACATCTTTTAAATATGCATAAGTAGTAAACAAATCAAAGGCAATGGTTCACAATATGGTTTATTTAACATCCCCTCATCCATTTCACCCCTTTACTTCACTAAATTTCCCATAAATAAGTTCCAGTACTTAAAACCTACAAGGCAAAAAAGCTCAGAGCATTTCTCTGACTTTTGGAGGGACCGAACCCTTGACTTAATGACTTAGGGGGACAAGTACTAGAGCTTTCATAAAATTCCATTTTCCCTCATTAATTTAAGAAAATCCTTTTTTCCTAAGGTTTAAACGCCTTTTCCCTAGGAAAAGTGACTCACCCCCATGTAAATTCTATTTCACACAAAACCCACAAAAAATCCTTTTTCCTAAGTATAAATCTAAATGTGCAATCCCATGCCTTTTACCCTTTTGACTTAAGAAAAACCCCTCCCCGTTTTTTTAATTGACTAACTTTATTATATAAATTCCCCGAAAACCCTTTTCCCGTAAATAATTTAATTCCTTTATATAAATAACCTCGTCCCTTAGTTTTAAATAAAAACTAATATCGATTAACCCTTATCTCGACATAATTTCACTTAAATTGCCTAATCCCGGTAAAATTTAAGTTACCCCACGTCAGCCTCACCCGATTCCCTAAATCCCTCATTAAAGCTTCACCTGATCACTTAACCTTAGGTTAGTCTCTAAACTAATCCCGAAACCACCATAATTAAATCCCTGGGTCCCCGATCAATTCCCGTCATTTCCCATAGCAAATCTTTGCCTCTCGACCACCGTTGATCATCCCTTCCCCACATCCAACGGCCCATAATCATATCGGCCGTGACCGATGACCAAAAAATAGCCGCCTGATAAAATGGTTTTCCTCCCGACCCCTGATGCTATGTGTCAAACGATGTGTGGAATCGGGCGACCCCTCCTAAATACCGTCCACACCACAAAAGCGGTGCGATGGTCCTCCAAAACCACTTCGCCCATTTAACCGAAAACCGTCACTATTCACCCGAAAGTGAACCCGCCAAAAAAATTAACCGTTTTTCTATAAAATCTACAAAGCCCTTTTTTGCCCTTTTTTCATGCATTCCCGTTGTAAGCTGTGAAAACCATTACCAACCATTGCAAACGTAGAATTTACTCATGGACCTTCGCCATTGCTCTAGAAACATTGCAAACAATCCAGGTCACTCCCGGTCCGTGCTAGAACCGTACCAATCTCTGCAGCCACCATCAACCTCCATTTTCAACCAATTTCGTCCATTTCCAGGTATTCCACCGTAAAATACCAGTCCTTGTTGAAAATAGCTACAAGAAATGCTAAAAATGGAATTGCTAAAAATAGAATGCTATAAATAGCAGTTCAGCCAGTGTTGATCTTAGCAACAATGGATGGAAAAGATGGAAGTGCTAAAAATAACATTCTATAAATAGCATTTCGGGATACCTTCCTATTTTAGTCAGTCCCTAAATTAAAATAGTGAAGTAAAATTCGAATTTTATCTTAGCAACAGTTTGTAAATAAATTAATTAATTCATCTTGAGTTAATTAGTTAAGGAAAATCAAACTTGAAGTCTATTTGGGGACATGCAACAGTTTCTCCATTAATTGAGGAATTTATCCATCAGTTAAAGAGATAAGGATGAGTTGTAATTAGTTGACTTAGTTAACTAAGTCAAGTCCAGTTAGATTAATTCAAATAGTTTGTTGAATTAATGTAAGTTCAGTTAGTTAATGCTTGCATGCATGTAACTACTCAACTTCAGATAACTGAATATTCTCTCATAAATAACTCATGCATGTTAGTTCAGACAGAGACACATTTGAGATCAGATGGAGGGGCAGTGTACTATCAGTTGCTAGAATATTCCATTGTGAATATTCCTTACATGCAGAAGGAATTCTTTCCTTGAGGATTGCACAGTTATTTCTTTAGGTTTAGTGAGTGTGATGAGGCCAATTCACACATGTGACATTATTCGACCCTAAGAAAAATTGCGCAAGGAAATAGGAGGCTTGGAGGGATTGAGGAGGATATATACCATGTCTATTTAGTCTGTGAGCTATATTGTTTGATTGCAAAGAGAGCAGGATAACTTGAGAGATGATTCTTTTTGTAACTTGAACAAGATTTCCACTTGTATGATAATACAAAGTTGGGGATTTAGGCTAAGGCTTTCCCCGTGATATTTCTTCTACGTTATGTGTGATTGATTTCTCATTCTTAGTTATATGTGTTCTCTTGATCTTGCTCAATTCGATTAAGCTTCCACAAAGTGTTGTAGAAGTAGATCTTGTATTGTGTTTTAGTATATTGCATAATCTGTTGATCTACAGTCGAAATGTTTAAGCTTTTGCGAAGTGTTGTAGAAGTAGATCTTTTATTTTGTTTTAGTATATTGCATAATTTGTTGATCTACAATCGGAATTTCTACAGTCCTCTTGTCAAAATTCCAAATAATAACAACATTGTGAACCTAAACCGTTTGTAAAACCCCATGTTTCCCAGAAAAAGAACCCAAATACAACCAAACTCAAATCCATAAGAATTGAGTATGGCTGCCCTAATTGCAATGGATGTTAGACCAATTACAACTCCCCACCTAGACCTGGACCACCTTCCCCTGGCTAACAGGGACTTCGAAATAAAAGATACAACTACAATAGAGATCTTGCTTAAAATTCATTGTTTAAGCAAAGACAGACACTTGAACCATACATAGGACATTGGTGTTTAGGAATCTAATTTACCCAGATACCAGTTCCCCCCAAGTCCATATATTTTGAGAAATTGTTCATATGTGCTATACATGCTATGTCCCCAACCATAGAAGAGTATTGTCTCATGACTAGAAGGTTCTATTCACCATCACAGCAGAGTCTATAAATGAAATGATGAACTTCCAACCAGGACCAAACCTAACTCCACTTTCAATTGGAGACTTGTTGGACCAATATCCCAAGGTAAGCCTTGCAAAATTAGCCCAGTTATTCTAAACATTCATTGTAGAGGAGAAACATATCCCTAAGGACCCCCCTCCATATATGTCAGTTATTTTCTCTAAATGGGGCCAGAACATTGTAACCATGATATCCTATGTTTTGGGTTACTCTACAAGTGAATACATTGATGAAATTATTCTCGCTTTCATGTCTATTTATACCCCAGGACAACCCCTTACAACCATATATGATTTTTCCAGTTTCATAGCTGATAGAATCCATGAGAAATTCACAAGAATGGGAAATGAGAGGGTGTTCAAATACTCCTTTGTATTATACCATCTATTTCTATATTATCAGTCAGAGAAGTTTCTTTTTAATACCCTCCAAAAGCTTGACACCAGTGGCTAACCCATATCTGTTATTTTTTGGACCCCACTATTCCATGAGTTTGGGTCACCTTATACATACTCAGACTTTATAGATTCTTTTGTGCATCCAGTCATGACCGTGCTCACTAGGAATCCTCCTCCTAGGATAAGCCCAGAAATAAAAAGAGTCCTCTAGCTTTCCAAGCAAACCAAAGTGGGTGATTGGTACCTGTACCAAAACCACACTGAAATCAGAATATATGGTTGCCTTCTTGCACCATATAAGTTGCCAAGATACCTCCCCATGAGGTTATTTTCCTTCGAATATTACAGATAGATTATTAATGCAGATGAAGTCAACTTCATCAATGCCAAGAAGAAGGCCTATTTCAAAATCATAGATCAATTAGGTCCCTTCATATGAAATTCCAGAGAGGCGGGGAAAGAGGCGGACCTAATCCTACAAAGAATGAAATTCCAAAGGAGTTTTATATGGAGTTATGACCCTTTGGAATTGATCACCAAGAAAAGGCAAAAGGTCAAGGTAGGACCTTTCATCCACCAACCCGTACCAGAAATAGAAGCATATTCCAATCAAACAGAATGGGTGGAAAGCACTTTGGTAAATAGAGACAACACAAAAGTAGATGTAGAAAATGATCTGATTGATTTGGAAAAGCAGCTTGATGGAAGCTCTTTTCTGCAGGTACCAGAAGAGAAAGAACGATCCATGAGTACCCCTCCAGTCATGCAGACTCCTCAGAATGAGGAGAAAATTCCAAAAAGAAATAGAGAGGGAGTTTCCACTTCAGGGATGTACACCTCTAATTTTCACCAGGAAACAAGTCACAGTAACAAACAAAGGCTCAATCCGACCTCTGAACAGGAATACATAGAGGAATCAACACAGGTTACCAACACAGAGGTAGAAAGAAGTACGCCCACTACTCCATCTAAAGGTATGCAAGAGCCTTCCACATCATAGACTCAGATGTTGGAAAGGCAACTTAGTGTGTAAGTATCTTCCTTCAGCAAACCTGCTGACAAAGACTGGGACATAAAAGAAAGATACAAGGAAATCAAATTGAGAAATGAGAGGCTCAAGGCCCAAACATATGATCAGTACCTAAAGCTGACTCCCACCAATCAAACAAGGTTAATGTCAACCTTTGACATTAAAGAAGGAAAGCTACTGATGTATTTCATCAATCCTACAACTCAGCATCCCAAGACAGCATCAGATATCAAAAAGATTGACTTTGAAGTGTTGGCAAGGGATATTCATCCCATAGAACATATTGAACTACACAAACATGCTGGAGAGATGATATAATCCACCCTAACAAGTAAAGCCATAGCTGCCCATCAGCCTAAAAAATCATTAAACAACATCTCATCTCAATATCAGTTGGAAACGGCCTCCTCACATGCTAAGGGTACAAGGATCAAGTCCTTAGAGGACTTAGTGATTGAATTGGGACACGACCCCAAGGATATAAAATCTACAAAGTAGCTTATAAAGAGGAAAAATGATGATATTGCTGCACTTAAGAGGCAATTAAAAACACCCCAGCTGCAACATCCTCAAACTTTAGAAGTCTTAGAGAGCCAAACCAGACATGAGGAGTTGGTGGACTTGGTCCTAAAGCTGAATGATCAATTAAGGGAGATAGAAAAGGAGTTGGATGCTTTAATTCAATTGAAGCAAAGCTACTTGGCCACAAATTCCAAATATGTCATCCCTACAATATCCACAGAAGTCCCTTCTACATTGGTAGCTTCACTGGCAACAACAGCTCCACCTGCCACAACATTGCCAGTAACAACAGATTCTACAATAGCAGTAGGTGCATCCGGAGAGAAAGCAACAGAATTAGTTAAATCCATGGAAGAGATGTCTATCCAGGCTACAGAAATAAACAAGCTGAGAGAAAAGGTGGCAAGTTTAGAAACTGATTACAAACTTGCCCAACTTAAGTGAAAGGAAGAAGCACAAAAGGCCCAAATAATGAGTGAAAGAATCAAAGTCTTAGAGAAAGACTTAACACTGGAGAAACCCCTTGGGAAAACCAAGGAAATGTTGTGGGCCAATATCATTGACTCTGTCAATGATATTTGGCCATCAATTCAAGTTATTTTTGAACAAACAAAGTTAATAAAGATAGCTACAGAAGCTATCCAGAAAGTAAAGGAGGAGTTGGGAGATAAGCCTGAGGACGCTAATAGACTCATCCACTTCCTCAACAATAAGAATAGCTATGAGCTCAATGAACTCAATATAGAAGATAGGACTGAAACCATCTTGGAAATAAGGAAGGTCATTTCAAAGAGAAACCTAATGCTGAACTTAGAAGAAAAGTGCCATAACATGCAGGTGTCCATAGATAGATTCATGGCCAAATTCCAGATTCTGAGGGAGAAAGGATTGCCTAGTCCATTGGTTATTAATGATAAACTCATGAAACAATTGGACTGTGGCATTAGAGTCAGACAGTTGGCTAAGGAAAGAGCTAGCACTTCATCCACAAAAGTACTGCCAACAGGCAAAGTTTTGTACAACACATTTGAGAACTTGTTTTTTTCTTGAGCATGAGATAAAACACTTATTCCTCACCAAGCCCAATTTTGCCAAGTATACTGAAGCTGATGAAATCTATAGGAGGATGATGAATGTAAAATTACCTGATGTAGAATGGTGGGAGAAAATGACCGATTTACTTTAATAAATTTACGGCAAAACATTACTGCACAGTAAAAATGAGAGCAGCGAGGTAAATGGGTGAAAACAGGGCAGCATGGTCAAAGGGTATTAGGGTCAAAAAGTATTAGGTGAAATATAAAATCTGAAGAATATTCCAGCGTGAAACACCACAACTGCAAGCTAGCACAAAGGTCTACAAATCCAACCATAAAGGCCAACAACAACAAATAAAAAGAGACAACATGAAACAGTTCAATAACTGTCTCTATCTTCTAGCAGGAAGATATTTGTATTTCCTAGAATAAATCTCAAGTTTGTTTTGAGATATTTTGTAATAATTTTTGTATAAGTACTTCATAATTCGAAGTATGTAGGTGTGGATTCTTAGACATTTCTATAGATTTTCTTGATCAAAACACTATAAGCTATTGTATTACTGTTTGGACCAGCAAGTTGGATTAATGAATAAAGACAAGACATTTCACAGGATTCATGTGTAGAGCGAAGTACAAAAAAGTATTTTCTCTTATGTTGTTATTTTCTTTAAAAGTTTTTCCACAATCGTTAATGTATTTGAAATCTAAATGCTATAATATGGAGTGGTATTTTAGAATATGCTTCATTGCACTCTGGTATAACTATTATGCATCTTAATGTTTTCTGCTAATTACTCAAGTTAAGGAATTCTTGATTGCTCCTTAGTTTAAGTAATTCCCTATGATCTATAGCAAAGGATTCTTGATTTCCCTTTGCTCATGATTATCCTCTTTTTTTCATTTTAATCCCGGTCTGAGAATTATTAAGTGCTCCCTCACCCTGGTGAAGATCATTTCACCCATCTAGCCCAAAAACCTATAATTCACTTTGCTAGCTTGCCCTTTAAACACTCCCTTTAATGAGTTAATCCCAGTTTTGCTATCCTTCATTGACTCCATAGCCCAATGGTCTAGAAACTTCATTCTATCCATCTATTTTAAGGATTCCACCATCAAACCTTCAATACGAACCAAAAACCCCATGAAACTTAAGAACTAGCCTAAAATCCCAGCAAACAAAGCTAAATAATATAGAGAGAGCCCTCTCCGAGTCACAGGTTGGCTAGAGCCTATACTTAAAATATTTGTTTGTAGTTGCCTCGGTCTTTTCCTTCTTATGATAACTTCTAGGGAAAAATTCTGAGTGATAGCAGACTACACATCCCTAGGTTCACTCCGTGAGCCTGTGTGAGTCTTTGCATCCACCTTTCTTATTCATTTCATTCAAGGTTCCGCATGTTGGTGTCTAATTCATGCTTCCGACCATGTTTTGGTTATGCTCAAAGTCTTCACTTCTTGTGTATTTGTTGTGTCCACCATGAAAGCATCTATCGCAATCACTCATAGAGTCACATTCACTATCGCACAAGTACCGTCATGGTCGATCAACAATCAATCACGAGTGTCGCACTTATCTCTTGCACCATCAGTCAATCATGTTTAACATGTGTCTGGATGGTTTAAGTCATCTCGTCGTCAAGTCATGTGAGTGTGTGTTTGCATGATCACTTATGCATCTTTTGATCATTCACACACTTACTCTGATGGTTCCGACTCTGAGTCTGTTGGTTTGTCTTTGCCTCCGCCTCCTCTGCTGTATTCCCCTCCACCTCCTATACCATAGTTTGATCTCAATATCAGAAGAGTGTCTTGTTCACCTTGCTGGAAGACCGGAGGTTCCTCTCTATCTTCAATAGCTGCCAATTCCTGCCATGGTTGTCTAAGAGTTGTAGGTTGAACGGCTTTCCCTTTTCGCACTAATTGCTTGTCTGGATCCTAAAAGACCATGACGACTTCCTACAGAAGAGCATGTTTGTCTATCCATCTTGTTCCTTTTGTTGGTAGTCCAGTTAATTCAGCTATGATTGCTTCGGATACCGTTATGTTCTTGCCTCTCACCATTGTGTGGCCTTTCTGCAAATTTTGCAGAAATTCTAGTGTCACCTCCTCATGAAATCCCTGTAATCTGGTTAAATATTATAACCAACAACATGCTCAAGAATCAGCCGAGCCTGGTCTGATACCCTGAGCACTGTGAGTTCATTTCAAATGGCCTTTCCTCCCATGGCTGTTATTTTTCTGTGGCTAGTTCACTTGCATGCACTTCTCTTACTCTTTCACAGTTTGGAACAACAACATAGAATGTTAAAGCTTTTAACAGGAGAATGACATTGTTTTGAGAATTAATATCACAGACAATTAAGTCATTTGTATCGTTAGCAAACTTTGACGCAGGATCATAATCAATTCGCATGTTGTCCATAATGCCTTTTTTCCTCCAATAAAAAATGGTTTGATAATTATTACACATACACAATCATCATGCAGTCCTTTAACTGGAAATCAATTTAATAATCATCACACGACTATCCATAAATTGTCACACATGTTGTTCATACATAGACCATCCCCCCTCCAATCAAAAAAGGGCGACCACGTCTACCAAGCATGGGAAAAACAAGAGAAAGCATCGGTAAATCATAAATGCAAGCAACCAATCAATAAAAGCGGCACAATGTACGACAACGACAATCAAAGCAGTACACGTTAACATATTTGAAATGCATGTAAATTAAACAGGGATTTAAACTATTATGTCAAAAAGATTTTTATCTTAGGTGGAAAAGTATCAAACACATGATCAACAGTAAGAATTAACGACTGTCATTAAAGTGATTGGAAAAATATGATATAATGGATATAAGATATAAGTTACCATGCATGTTGTCCTTTTAGGAATGTCGTTCAAATGGGAAATTTTCCTTTAAAAACGAATCTGTGGGGGGTAATAGGATAGAGAGAATTTGGCAGTGTCACATAGTACTTCAATACCACAAACAAATCCCCTACTGCTAGTAGGAATCCATAGTCTCGATAGGGTTGCTTTTTAAACCTTCAAATGAGCTAGAGTCCTCCTTTTTATTTTTAGATGATTGTCTCTTTTCTTGCTATAAAGAGACCACTATGCTGGCATGGTAACCAGATAATCATAGTTCCATTCACCAGGATATAACAAAGTGACCAGGCTATCTCGTGATGAGACCCCTTGTCCTTCTGATAGTTTTAATTATCAAGAAGGTCATTACCATAGTTTGGTGGCCAAAATGGAATGTCATCCGTTACATCCTTATGATCATGGTATGCAGGCTTGTACTAAGACCCCCTATCCTCTTTAAGGCAATGTTTGTTGCATTTTCATATTTCTATATTTTCGTATTTTCATATTTTGACACTTTTATTATAAAAAGATGGAGGCTCATTTACTCCTTAAGAGTCAGGGATGGCGTAAGAAATAAAAAAAATTCCAACGAAAGTTACACTTCTACCCTCATATCATCATATCAAAGGGATTTACCCATTTGAAATTGTGAAAGATAAACCAACATGGTATTAAAATAATAAATCATTTCATGATGTGTCTAAAGGGAAGATATTCAACCATTCATTATAGATATGCACCATGTTAGCTTTTGAATAAAGATAAGCATCAAAAGGTTTCATAGGTCATAATGATATTAACATTACTGTTTTTCTTTATCCTAGGCACAAATCCAACCATATGGTTTTTATACGAAACATAAAAGAGAAAGAAAATGGCAAAAAGAATGATTGATGATAAAATAACAAAAATAAATCACAGTTTCTTCATTCCACCGATTTAGACAACAAACACGCAAAAAGCAAAATTGGGGTTGTTCAATTGATTGAACAATAATCGTTCAATCGATTGAACAACATACACTCGGAAAGTGTTGTTTGATTGATTGAACAACAATCATTCAATCGATTAAGCAACAAAAAAAAAAAACAAAAAATGTTGTTCAATTGATTGAACAGTAATAGTTCAATCGATTGAATAGAAAAAACACATGGAAATACGAAAAGTGTTGTTCAATGGATTGAACAACAATCATTCAATCGATTGAACAACAAAACTGTAAAAACGCAACAAGTGATGTTCAATTGATTGAACAACAATCGTTCAATCGATTGAACAACAAACGCACAAAAAGTGTTCAATTGATTGAACAGTAAAAACATAAAGTGTTGTTCAATTGATTGAACAACAATCATTCAATCAATTGAACAACAAACACGCAAAAGGTGTTGTTCAATTGATTGAACGATTGCTGTTCAATAGATTGAACATCAAACACGCATAAAATGTTGTTCAATTGATTGAACAACAATCGTTCAATCGATTGAACAATAAACACACAAAAATTGTTGTTCAATTGATTGGACAATAATCGTTCAATCGATTGAACAACAAACACGCAAAAAGTGATGTTCAATTGATTGAACAACAAAAACACAAAGTGTTGTTCAATTGATTGAACAACAAAAACACAAAGTGTTGTTCAATTGATTTAACAACAATTGTTCGATAGATTGAACAACAATATGCACACAAAAATAAGTGTTGTTCAATTGATTGAAAAAAAATCGTTCAATTGATCGAACAACAACTTGCACATAAAAATAAGTGCTGTTCAAATTGATTGAACAACAACAAACATATGAAAATAAGTGTTGTTCAATTGATTTAACAACAATCGTTCAATCGATTGAACAACAATACACACATGAAAATAAGTGCTTGTTCAATTGATTGAACAACAATACACACATGAAAATAAGTGTTGTTCAATTGATTGAACATCAATCGTTCAATCGATTGAACAACACCTACGAAATGCACCCAAAGACACGAAAAATCCTCGTATTTACATGGTGATGCCTAACTAGATTGCAATTAACCATAAAGGAATATATACATTACTTACAACAAAAAAAAATGCAATTTCATGATAGCAAAGCTGTCGGGTCATCACTCCCTACAGCAAAAATTTGCATGGTGGGGTCATCACATACTCATTGGAAGAAAGACTCCTTGGTTAGTAGTTTGTGATAAAGATGCACCCGATGTTCATTTACCTTGAAAGAAAGGACAAACCCATCAATGGTAGTCAAGGTGAGAGTATCATCGTTATGTACTTCTTGAATTTCATAAGGGCCTAGCCACCTTGTTTGTAACTTGCTAGGAAAGTCCTCGGAGTCATAGAGGAGTGCCCAATCTCCTTTTTGAAACGTCTTTTTTTTTATAAGATTGTCATGCCACTTTGCATTTTGCTACTAAATAATTGTACTACGTTGTACATCTAGTAGTCGAGCCTCATCCATTTTTTTTATTTGTTGAAGTCACTTGGTTTAGGCTTCTGTTAGATCTAGTCCCACTTCCTGAGCCGTTCTTAGAGTCTTTATTTCAAATTCAATAGGAAAAATAGGTTCTCTGTCAAACACAAGTTGGTACAGAGAATATCCCATAGTATTTTTTCAAGTGGTGTGATAGGCCCACAAAGCCTTCGGCAGTCTAGCAGCCCAGTCTTGCCGATATGTTGAGACTGTCTTGGTCAAAATTGCTTCGATGACCTTTGTGCTTTCAACCTGCCCGTTCGCTTGCAAGTGATACATGGAAGTGATTCTATGTGTAATGTGGTGGTTTCTGAGAGTGGATGTAATCTTGTTTTCTACAAATTGCCCTCCCCCATTTGTTATCACTTCCTGAGTTAAACCATAGCAGACAAATAGCCCAAAAAGGAAATTAATTACAGATTCTTTTGTGGCTCTTGGAAAATCTATTGTTTCTACCCACTTTGTCACATAATCTATGGTAACCAGTATGTAGGCCTTTTGGTTTTATGGTGGATTAAATGGGCCAACAAAATACAGTTCCCATCATTTAAAGGGTTCTATCACCAATTAGGGCTGCATTGGAATTTCATAGGATTTACCAGGTCAGTCCATCCTTTGGCAGCTATCACAAGCCTGGGCATATTTCTTAGCATATTTAAAAATAGTGGCCCAATAATAGACCATCTGTAGTACCTTATGCCTTGTCCTACGATCTCTGAAGTCTCCTCTGCAGGTCTCATCATGGCAAGCCTTCAAGATGTCATAAATCTCATCCTCATGAATGCATTTGTGTATACACATATCAGAGCTTGTGTGAAAAAGGTATCCGCTAATCCAAGGAAACTGGGCACTGCACTGGACAATATGTTTTCTTTCCCTTGCTGTCAAGTGTGTTGGCAGATTCCCTATTGCCAAATAATTTGCTACATCTGCATACCATGGCGTTTTGACTGCTACCACAAACAAATGTTCATCTGGAAATTGGTCTGCTACTGCCAATGGATCATTTACCTTTGGAACTTGAAATAGAAAATCAGCGACTAGGTTTTCCTTTCCCGAACGATCTTTGATGGTGATATCAAACTCCTGCAAAAGCAATAACCAACGAGTCACTTAACCATTTGTAATAGGTTTGTTGGCTAAGTACCTAATGGCAGAATTATTAGTATACATAAAAACCTGATAGCTAGTTATATAACGTCTAAATTTGTTTATGGCATAATTGACAACTAAGAATTCCTTTTCTGGTACTGTAATTAAGTTCAATAGCAATGCTGATATAATATATAGCATAAGGTTCTCTGTCCTCCTCTTGGCCAAGGACAATGCTTATCGCTGCACCTGATGCATTCGTGGAAATGTGAAAGCGCAATTCCCAATTATGTCCACGTAATACTAGTACCGTTGAAACTAGCTTCTTTAGATTTGTTAAAGCTATGTCACATTTGTCAGGCCATTTAAAATCAACATTTCCAGTTAAATCATATAAAGGTGCAGCAATTTGTGAATTTTTTTTGATAAACTTGTGATAATAGCTTGCATATCCAAGGAAGCTACGTACCTACATCTGAGTACAGGGTGTAGGTAGCAAAACAATTACCTGTATCTTTGCTGGATCTACCTGTATCCCTGTTGTAGAAATGTAATGTCCCAGGATTACGCCTTCGGTCATCATCATGTGGCACTTAACATTGCTTAAACAAAACCTGGTAGCAATGCGTCATTCCAAAACCTTCTCTAATGCTTGTAGTGCGTGATTAAAGTCATCGCGATGTTAGGATAGATGTAAAAATGAAGGAGATTTATTAATTGATTTCTTGGTTGTTTGTTTGGTTGGTTGGGGCATATCGTATATGAATCCTTTCCACTGGTCTATGGAGTCAAAGGTTGGGTGTTAACATCAATTTTCCGAAGCATTTACAAGGAAAGCTAACTGTTTATACTGGATGTAAAAGTAGAATGAGAAATTTGATGACAGAAAAGTGATATCAGTAATGAATAAAAATTAGTTAAGTATCTCTTAATCATACATTAGAAGAAAGCATTTAGATTGTAAATAAAGATAGAAATAAGGTGCCCCAACAACATATCTTAATCTATAATTTCTGGTTTACAATAATACTTAATGATGCATAAATGAATAAGACTTAGATACATTCAACACAGAAGGGAAGACATCACCAGGTCAAAACAGATCAAGTATCTTGCAAATGGTCCTTTTTTTATTGATGCTCCAGCTCAAGATTACAATACTCCAATGAGAAAATATCGTTCAAATGACTTGGGTCCAACCCCTACTACTTCCAATGCATGAAGTATTTAACTCAAAACTTACAACGATTTTCCTTATACACTTGGAAATATGTTATTAATTACAATAAAAATAAAATTGACTAGTGTAACCATGAAGTGGCCACACTGAGAAAACTGGGACACCTGGTCCTCTTTTTCAAGGATGTTGTTGCTGAGAAGTTAATTTTACTGTAGTGGCTGTGCTGACATGGCTAGTGCTGACTCAGATTTATGCTGTCACTTCAATCATCTTTGTCTCGTTCCTCATAATCGCACAGGTCACTCCACACTTCTTCATCTGGAATATTGATCTTCATTAGCCTCCTTTATATTTCATCAGCTTCAGTGTATTTTGTAAAAGTGGGTTTAACCACAAAAACATGTTTCAACTCATGCTCAATGTAGATTTGATTGCGATATCTTCCAACAATGCCTTTCCTATTATGATGCCTTTGATGTTGGAAAGATTTGCAACATCCATGGCTATATCATGGATTTTCTTGACATAATGCTCTCTAGCCATGAGTTTGTCATTAATGACAAATAGAGAGGGGATACCTTTCTGATTTAATGGTTGAATTCTATTGAAGATCCTGTTCACTCTTAGCTCCATATTTTGACATTTTTCTTCCAGATGCACATTCAAGCTCTTCTTAGTCAGCACCTTCTTCACTTGAAGTATAGTCTCTGTCCTGTCTGCTACTCCCAACTCTTCCATCTCGTACCTATTTCTTGAATTTAAAATTTCAATTATCTTGTTAGCTGTTGCTAGTATGTCTCCCAGCTCTTCATTAGTAGCTGAAATAACTTCTCTAGCATTTTCAAGTAATTCCTTCTGTTCAAAGATAATTTGGATGTTGTGCCAAATTTCATTCATACCATTGATTACATTATTCCAAATAATCTCCTTCATTCTTCCTAGATTGTTCCCAATAAATGATTCTTTCTATGATTTCTGTAGCCTTTCAATCAAGGACCTTGCCCTCTGCATCTCTACTGAGTGGTCACTTTTGACCCTTTTGATTTGATACTGTAGCACATTAACTTGAGTTTCTAGCCTCTTAATCTCCTTAGTCTGTAGATTCATGCCTTCCATTGATCTAGCCAGTTGTTCTGTGCTGCTTCCTACTCCTGTGGCAGCACTTGCTGGAGTAGTTATGGGAAGATCCATGAGAGGAAGGGCCTCTATTGTTGTGCTGGCCATCTTTGTTGCCTTTTATTTCTCTTGAACCATATTCTCTGTCTCTGATTCCATTTGTTTGATCTGGAGAGACTGCTCCACTATTAATTTCATCATATCATCCTTTTGTATCTCTTTTTCCTCTATCTCCTTGGTCAGTGGGTCATGTGTAGCAGGCATCTTGAGCTGCTTCTTCAAAGTTTCTATATCCATCTCTTTTTTCTTTATTATTTCTTCAGTTGGTTTCAAATCGAAGGGATCATACCCAATCTTCACTACTAAGTAAGTCTTCTAAAGAATTAATTTTAATTTCCTTTGATTGTGATGAAATCCTTTCCATCTTTAACTAGGATTGAGCATTTGATAGGGCTACCTACATTTTAAACAAATTCATGGAAGTGTTGGTTAGAGTAGATGAAATCATTTCACTTGTTTGCTTGTGCATTTCCAGTTGATCAATTGGATGAACACTTCTTGCATCAAAGTCAAAATAAGTTTGCTTGTAATCTGCTAGATTTTTAGGCTCTGCTATCGGTGCTTCTAAAAATGCCATATGCATTTTTCCCTTTTCTGAATTAAAGGCAGAGAGTAGTTTTCCCTGTGTAGTTCCACTCTGCTTCCAAAATTGAGCGTAAGTGCTCTTTTTCAATAATTCGTTCCTGATTTTAATCTCCATGAATGTGTCAAAGACTGTCTCTTCCTTTCTCTAGTCACATATTTAGATGATGACACTTGAAGAGACTATTGCCTTTCTGAAATCGGAGTGGTAGGGAAGGATTTCCCCCCAGTTGGGGATGAATATGGAATATCAATGATATTGGTGACTATTTTCTGTGGTGATCCTTTGTCTATGTCCATGTGCTTTCTGGGCTTCTTTTTGTATTTCAGCTTGAATTCCCTCATAGAAGTATCAGTCCCTAGTGACTGATCTTCTCTATGCCTTTTCCCTGTTACTCCCTGTTCTTGTTATTTTCCCTTTTCTGTTTTGTCTTCAGTGGTTTGCTTTTCCTGCTGTCTTGGAGTTTGTGCACTGGCAGAAGAAATCACTTGTTCCTCAGCCTCCTACAATGTGTCAAGCATCCACTCAGTCTAATTCATGTATTTTTCAATTTTAGGCCTTTGTGTGTGAATATAGGCTATTGAATTGTTCTCCACCCTCTTCTTGGAGATGATACTCCATGGATCATAGGACCATGTAAAACTATGGGTGAAATTCATTTCTTTCAATCTTTTTTCTGCCTCTTCCCCTACTGCTCTGTTGTTACAAATGAAGGGACCAATATGAGATTTGATCCTAAACTGGGACTTTTTCTTAGCTGCTACAAAATGCACTTCATCCACATTAATCATTTGTCTGATGTATTCAAGTGCAAAGATCCTCATGGGGAGGAACTTTGGAAGCGTATAAGGGGCCAACTCACAACCATATACTCTTAATTCAGAGTAATTTTGGTACAGGTACCAGTCACCTGTTCTTGCTTGGTCTGTCAACTGCATAATTATTCTTGTTTCTTCACCGATCCTGGGTTCTGAAATTCCTCTGAGGAGGCTCATTGCTGGGTGAACAAACATTTCTACAAATGTGTTGTAGATGAAGTCTGTTGAGTCCTTCATCACTAATGTTTTCCAGAAAATAATAGATTGGGGTTCACCTTCCTCATTAAACTTATTGAAAACTGGAACCTATCTGCCTAAAAATAAACAGACATATAAACCAAAAGTGAGGAGTACTGAAACACTTCCTTTGTGAAGAAATTGACAAATTGCTCATAAATGGAATCTGCTAAAAATTGGCTAAAGTTGAAGAGGATAGAGGGCTTGGATTATGTTTAGAGAATAGGCAGGAAAGATATGATAGTTTCATCAAGCCATCGATATGAATAATAGCCAAGTAAATAAGAAAGAATAGTGACAATGTGTCTAGTTCTGTCAGGGAAAATAGAGGAGGAATAAGGAGGATTCTTGTTTAGCAGAGGTGTTTGCTCAGTCATGACGAGTTCTAAGGTTTTAGCTCTTTTAGAAAAATCAAGCTTCTGATACCTTTCAGTGATAATCTCATGGGAAAAGGGAGTAGTTCCTTCAATAACAAGGGCCTACATCATCTGCATAATGGACTTGGCATCAATGGTAGACAATATATGTCTTGTTGGGGCCACCACTGCCCTTTGTTGTGGATTGTAGCATGAGTGGCATTTCCTAATCAGTTCTGGGAAACTATGTGTTTTAGGAAAAAAGTAAAAAGGTAGATTAGTGTCCCAGAGACCTATGTCATCCATCTCCTCCACAAATTTATCCTCCCACTAGCAATATATGTCGAATAAATTGAACTCTGAGAGTGTTTCATGTATCTTAAAATCCCTGTCTACAAGTGGTATGTGATCCAAATCCAATGGTGGGTGCACGATTGGATTAAATACTTATTGTTCCTTTTTCTACGATGCCATGGATTTTTTTGCAGAAACCTCTGAAAACTGAACTGTGTTGAAATTATAATAGAAGAGAATAAGACAAAATGGGAATTTGGAGAGGGAGAAAGAAAGAGATAAACTAGAAGTGGGATTCAAGAAATGGAATATGTGATCACTGTAGAAAAATAAATTCTCTTGGAACTGTACTACTGTTGGAGCAAGCTTACTGCACTTTCTCTGTATGACTGAATGGAATTGAATTGCGCCTGATAGTAGAGATCACAAGTTAAAATTCGAAAATGGCACGAAATGGTGCTTTTATGGCTTTGGAGTGTTCCCGTTGGTTTGGTATGACTTGGTGCAACTCCTTTGGCTAACGGTCTAGCCAATTGAATGCACAACAATGAGAACAGAGGTGATAGGCAGATGGGCTGGGTTAGCGTTGTGAGGTGGCGGGAGTGACAAACGGTCACAACGGCAAAGTGGTTTGACTAATGGCATAAACCATTTTTCAGGGGGCCTAGGGAGTGGTAAGCGGTATGAGAGGGGATTTGATGAGAGATGGGGGATAGGTAAGATGGGATGTGATGGGTAAGCAAGTGGTGGGGTGGGGAAATAAATAGGGGGTGGACCATAGGAAAATAGGGGTATAGATTAAGGTTAGGGGAAATAATATTGAAACATAATATAAGACCCCTTCCCCTTTTAATTCTTCTCCCGACCTTAGGAAAAACAATAGGATATGTCTTCCAACCTTAAAAGAACATTAATGTCTTTATTTCTTTGGATTTTTCTCAATCTACCTACCCTTATTTTCCTAATTTAGCATTTTTTATTTTTCATTTGTAGGGTGCATTTGGACTTGCAAACCCTTTCTCTTTTTTCTTTTTCTTTTTATTTCTATCCTACTCTATCACTTATCTCTCCCCTTGGTCCATATTAAACTGTTGAACCAATTTTATTTCCACCTAGCTATTGATTTTCCAAGATTAAACTGTTTGGCAGATATTTATTTTCTACCCTAACAACAAAAATTGAAAATTTTTCAATCATGATTAGATTGTAGGATTTGAACAATATTTGGGGTTTTCTTTTTCTTCTTATTTTTTCTCTTTTTTTTTTTCTTCTCTTTATATACCCTCTTTTCATTTCTTTTCTTTTCTCGTTTTTTTGTGAAATCAATTGAATATTGGAATCTATGAACAATTTGAAATATGCAGACTGTGAAATACTCAATCACCTAGAGATCCTATAAATTATAGGACCCTAATGGTGGCTCTAACTGGGGATGGTAGTTCTCATCTTGAAGTGTCAAGAACACCTAAATAGTAGCCTTGAATCCTTCAAATCTGCATTATCTTCAATCTAATTTCTTTTTGTGAAGTGAATAATGCAACTAAAAACCTGAAATTCTGTGATATTTACAATGGACTGAGGAAATCTGTGTACTCAAGAAAAGTAATGCTTTAGCATATTGCCATTGACAGGACCTCCTGAAAATTATGTTCCATCTAACTCTTTGAGGAAAAATGCATTATTCCCTCTAAAAGTAGAAATAATATACGGGCCTTTCCAAAGATTTCAAATTTACCATGTTTCCCTGTCTTCACTTCTTGAGTCCCATTTTAGCACTTTGTCTCCCAGGTTGAAATCATCAACTTTGGTTCTTTTATCAATTTTTTATTTATTTTTATGTTTTCCTAGACAACTTCAGTTCTATTGTATACCTATTCTTTGGACTATTGCGATTGAATTGTCTGATATATCCTCGTTTGTATATCATTTGGTTCACTTTGTACCTCTTGAATGATCTTCATAATTGGTACCCCCATGGAAGAAGGGAAAACTACATCTATTCCATAAACCAGTTGAAATGGGGACATGCTAATGGATTTCTTTGTAGTCAATCTATCAGCGAATAATGCATAGATCAATTTGTTGTGCCATGAATTTTTATTGTGCTCCAAAATCTTCTTAATGATTTTTACTAAAATCTTGTTGGAAGATTCAACCAACCCGTTACCTTGAAGGTAATAAGTTGTTGAATGAACCAAATAAATATGGTACTTATGATAGAAATCCACCATATTTTTTTATTTGAAAGCTACAACATTATCAATGATTAGTTTCCTAGGACAGCCAAATCTGGAAAGGATATTGGTTTCAAGGAATTTTATAATAACAGAATCAGTAGCAGCTCTGGAAGGGATGGCTTCTATCCATTTGGTGAAGTAGTCTGTGGCTGTTAGGATCCATTTGTGTTGGGCAGAGGATGGAGGATGAATTTCACCAATGAAATCCAATCCCCATTGTTGGAAAGGGATTTCAACAGAGATGGGTTTTAGGGGAAAAGGTAGTAATTTTCTCTTTCCTTCAAATATTTGGCATTTATGGTAGGCAGTCACCATCTTATGGATGTCTAGGAAAAGTGTAGGCCAATAGTAACCTGCTCTAAGGATTTTATTAGCAGTTGTCTTCCAATAAAGATGGCCTCCATAGTCACCTTCATGGAATTCTTGCATAACTTTGTCAGCATCATCTTTTAACAAACATCTGAGTAAGACACCTCCAACATCTTTCCAATACAATGTATTATCAACAATGCAAAATTTCACTGCTTTTAATTTAATAAATATAGCCTTTGTTTTGGATAATCCAGGAGAAGCATTTAAATTGAAAAGAACGTGTAAAAGGTCTACATACCAGGGGGAATTTAGATATGCCTCGTCTATTGGTGGAGTCACTAGTTCCTCAAGATCATCCAGAGAAAATACCATGTTGATATCTAATGCATTGAAATTTGATTCATCCATCAATTTGGCTAATCCCTGTCCTTTGATCAACTTGGTGGGTTTGATTTCTATGTCATATTCCAATATCACAACTATCCATTTGCCTCTCTTCCCATCAAGTCCATTTTGAGTGAGAATATCTTTGATAATTACATTAGGCACATAAGCAATGATATGAGAATGTAAAATGTAAACCTTGAAATCTTTTATTTGCTTTAACTAGAGAAAATGCATGTTTTTCCATGATATTGTATTTTAAAGAAGCATCTCTCAGAGCTTTGCTAAAGAAAGCTATTGGATGTTCGTGTCCTTCATTGTTTTTCTGTAATAACACAACAAAAATAGTATGTTCAGATGCAAAAGAAAAGATAATAAAATCTTTAGTGAAATCTGGGCTGATTAAAAATTGAGCTTTTGTTAATGCATGCTTGAATAGATCAAAAGATTGTTTGGATTCAACATTCCATTTAATTTATGTGTCTTTTTTGAGCATGTTGGTTATATTTCTGAGTAGTTCAACAAGATTTGGTATAAATCTTCTCAAAACATTTATTTTTCCAATAAAATATTGAAGTTCTTTCATGTTTCTTGGATGCCTAATATTAAGGATACCTTCAATCCTACTGGGGTAAATTCTGATTCCATCTTTAGAGATGATATGGCTTAAAAGTTTTCCTTCTTCAAGACCAAACAATGTTTTCTTAGGATTAAGGGAGATCCCGAACTTTCTGCATTTTTCAAATAATTTTCTTAGATGTGCTAGGTGTTCTTCATCAGTCTTTGAAAATACTGTGATGTGATCAAGATAAATCATAATGAAATGTCCAATTTCATCTTAAAAAGCAATGTCCATTTCTCTCTAGAAAGTAGCACCTGCATTCATTAATCCAAAAGGCATTTTTACATACATGAAAGTTCACCAAGGAGTAGTAAAAATAGTTTTATCTTGATCATCAGGATGTACCAAAACTTGGTTATACCCTGAAAAACCATCTAACAAGGAAATCCTACTAGAACCCACTACCCTTTGTAGTATGTGATCCATCTTTGGTAAGGGAGAGTTGTCTTTCAGGGAAACCTTGTTTAAATTCCTAAAGTCAATGCAAAATATTATTTCACCAATTTTCTTCCTTGTAGGCACAATATTGGATACCCATTTAGAATATCTAATTGGGACTACGATCTTAGCCCTATACATTTTCTTGATTTCCTTTTCCACCAAAGGCATTAGGCCAGGGTTTATCCTACGCAATTTCTGTTTGAATGGTTTTTGATCTTCTATGATTGGAATTTTGTGTTGTATAATGCTAGTGTCATAAGCTTTTAAATCCTCTTAGATCCAAGCAAACACATCTACAAATTCTTTGAATAGAGCTATATACTTTTGTTTAGCCATGAGAGGCAATGATTTTGACAATTTTATGATTTTGGGGTTCAATTCACTTCCTATGTTGCATTTATCAATGTTTGTTCATATTGGTTCCATTTTTGGCTTTCTAACAACATCGTTAAAGTCAAACAACTCTTCCAAAGGGGCAAGCCCTCTAAGTAAAACATTATCTTTGAGTTGTAGTACTTTGAATTCTTCCTTTTCGGGATCTTTATGTATTTCAGTTTGATGTATAGTCTTATTTACATAATTTTTTCATCAGAAACAATAGGTTGATTTATAATAATATGTACATCCTTTTGACTGTCTAGTTCATCCTCCAGATCTATGCTACTATCTTGGAATTCATCCTTTGATTGCAGAAAACTCTCAATCTGTTTATCACTTCCAAAAACTTGCTAGTATCTCATGTTATCAGGCACTGCAAGACGGTGCTTCACTTCAACTATGTATTGTTTATTTGGATGAGGTAATTTGTAGGTGATGGTGGAAAAATCTAATCCATTTGCCAGTGAATTCTGGAGCCTAGGGATCACAACAAGGTCATACTCTTCAAAGGTTTTAAGAAAATCAATCACAACATTTCAGTATTCTCTCAATAAGGATGTTTTGTAGATTATTGACCTTTATTTTGTTTGATGATGAGTTTAGAGTCTCCCTGGACATAAATTATTTTAGCACCTACCCTTTTGAGCAATTCTAAGCCTAAGAGTAATGTCTCATATTCTGCTATGTTTTTTGTACACAGAAAATTCAATTTGTAAGAATGACCTTCAGCCTGATTAGTTTTTGAATTATACAGCTAGACTCCTGCTCCTACCCCTGTTTTACGACATGAGCCATCAAAAGTCTCTAGAGAGGTTCTGTTTTAGGGTCCTGTTGTATAATGGGTGTTTGAGTGTCAAGTCCTTCACTGAGATCATTTTCTGCCTACTTGACCTATGTATCTATGTCTCCATTAGTGTCATTGTACAGTATGAAAGAATCAAGATCAGTATGGATAGAGTAGACGGGATATTTGTCTGGCCTTTGTTGGCTACTCACCATGTATTTCATTAAGGTTTCTGTATGCAATTTCATTGGTTGGCCAAACACTAGTATTTTGGCATATGTCATATCCATTTGAAGTGTCCCTTGTAACATAGCTCCCCAAGATCTTGATAATAACATACCATACTTAGGAGGAATGTCATCTACTACTACATCCATCACTAAACTTTTTGTTGGTATTTGGGCTAGCATGACACAAGGGTCCTTAATGAGACCTAGACATCTAACCTTGCTAGAATCAAATGAATATAGATCTTTGTATGGTCCAGTGATTTCAAGTCCAAGTTTCTTCATAACAATCTTTGGCATAAGATTATGTGATGCACCTGAATCCAGCATTGCATTATGAAAGATCTTGTCATGAATATTAAGGCTAACATAAAATGGAGGAACACCCCCTTCTTGCAGCTTGCCATCAACTTCTGGTCCAAACAAAAGTTCAGGTTGGTCATCATTCAAATTCACTGTATCAGTGTTTTATCCTATGTTGAGTACCGTTAGAACCTGGGACCTATACATATTTTTCTTTACCAGTTCAGTAAGCGGAATAGAGATCTTGAGTTTAGAAATTTCATTCTCAATACTGAAGGGTGCTTGATATTTAAGCAAATTTGAGAAATCAATCCTTTCGGCCACAACCTTTGTTATGAGTTTTGTTTGTTGACTTATAGTAGGCATTCTAGATTGGATAGCTTTTGTTGAGACATCAATTTTTTTCTTAGCAATATTTTCTGTGTTTCTCCTTTCTGGATTGTTTTCATTTTTCTTAGAGCTTTCAACTATCTTCTTGGGATCAGGCTCTAAAGTTTTCTTGGTAGAGTTATTAGAATCCTTTTTATTTGAGTTATACTTATTTTTGTTTTTCCTAAGATTATATTGTCTGTGGACTTCTAAGATAAAATTCTCAAATCCATGTCTATAGTCATCAGATTCTTCAGATTCTAGTTTTGTTTGAGTTAATAAAAACAATTCCTGTTCTTTTTGTGTAAGAAAAATAGAACTATCTTCATTGGTTCCCATCAAATTAATATGATTTTCCTCAACTTCTTCAACTACACTTATACCTTCATCAACATAATTTTCTTGAAATGGTGGCCTAATTTGTTGATCTGGGCCTCTTTGATCTCTTTATCTAATTTGTGGAGTGTTTCTCCTAGGGTTTGGATTTTGGTTCTGTTGGACAAGTGGCTTCTCCCTAGGAACATTCCTATCATTTATACTTATTCTCTCCATCAATATTTCCATAGTCCTTACTAAGGAATCAATTTTGGCTTCTGCTGTAGAAGTTGAAGCTTCTTCCTTAAAAGTCACTTGTCCTTCAGTTCTCATCCTGGCTCTTTTAGCTTGTAAATTGGCCTTTACACTCACATCATCTCTCTGCATTGCTTCTAGTGTTGGAGAATTTCTTTCCTTAAGATGGTAAGACATATCTGTATCAAAACCATATGGGAACTTTATCAAGGCTAAAGCCTAGGGTGGTTTAAGATTTACAGGTTTGCATTATAAGTATTGTTGAATCTAGCATAATAGTCCTGTCCACTTTCACCTACCTCCCTTTTAATATTTTCATATTCTGATAGAATATGTAAAGGATTCTTCTTGACTTCCCATCTATTAAGAAAGGTTTGGTGGAATGCAGGGAGATCATTTATACTATTTGTAGGCAAATACTTAAACCATTTTCTGTCTTTTCCTCCTAAACTTTGAGCAAACATTTTGAGCTGAATACTTTCGTCATCTACCTCTTGTAGGTCAAAAAAATCATTCATTTTATCCACATGTTGTTGGGTTATTAAAGGACCTGTCCCATCAAATAGTGTGATCTTGGACTGATAGTCTTGTGGCATGTTAGCCAATGGGGCTGGTAACACCAAAGGGGCATACTTGACAGCCATGATTGGTGGTGGTGGTGGAGGATCACTTGAAGGAAGTTGAATGGAGGATGAGGGAAGTTGAACAATGGAAAAGGTTGGACTAGTACTAGGTGGAAATGAGAGTAAAGGAATTTGAGCAACCTTATGTTGAAGGATGAAAGAAGGAGTAGGAATTATGGAGGCAGTAGGACTTGGTGATTGAATATATCCAGGTTGAGATGTGAAGGAAGAAGCTGCTAAGTTTAAAGTAGTTAATTCTATTGAATGTTGAAGGTAAGCACCATCAATTTCTGAGGTGAGATATGTCACTAGATCTTAAAGAGTGTCAAAATGTTGTAAAAGTTGAAGATTTGATTCAATTTGTGATTTTTTTTTTTCTTAGTGGGATTTTTGGTAAGATTGATGGATCAAAGATAATATTATCTTTCCAATTCTCTGATTTAGTCATGAATAAGCCTTGTTCAGAGTGTAAATCAAACTGGATATCTTGGAAGGTAACAAAGTTTTAAGGGAGTGAGTTGGCTCTATGAATAAATATATTGCTTGTCTGACTCTCAGTTCTAGAAGTTTTTGTTGGCTCGAAAAAGTCATCAGGGAAAAGACCCTGGGTTCAGGCACAAGAGGCCAACAGTGGTTTGTTGTAGTCTAGGACAATGCTGGCATTTTCACCTTACCCCGAAGGGCAAGGAGTCTCACCCGAGGTGCGCCACGACCAAAAGGGAGAAGGGTTCAGCACAGGGTTGAGGGAATATCAACCAGGCACAGGCAATCATACACATACATATCCATTATACGTGAAACATATATAACAATATCCTTAAATAATATGCATAGATCCATTATAAAGAACACAAAAATAACAACATCCTTGCATCAATCTATGAATTACCATCTACGTGCAACATATAGACCATTTAAAATTTTAATGGACCCACTAAACACGATGCTAAATACGTTAGAAGTCACAACAACCATCGACTTTGTTTTATATTAACTTAATATAAGATAATACATCATAATCCAACATTCACCATACTCATTACATAAAATACACAACTCAGTTGCTCGAGTTTAGATAAGTTCCACAACCAAGTCCCTTGGATCCCAGAACTCTCTCATTTGTCCTCTGCAACTGTGTATCGCTTTTGCAACTAACTCCTTCCTCTGGTGGGTTCAACAACAACCTTTTTCCTCTCAGGTATTCCCCTTTTGTATCCTTCCCAGCTTCCTGGACTACCATCTCTCGCTCAACTGTTTTCTCTCTTAGCGCCTTCCCATCCCCTGGGTTGCCTTTGCCTTCCACTATCACCTTGCCACCCCTCCTCCGCAACTATTCATTCCACCACCCAACTGTTGCTACCATATATCTCTTTCCCACCCTTCGGTCAGTCAAAACTGGTCAAAATCATTCAAAATTAAATGAAGGCCCCAACATGCCCCGACCACAATTTCTTGACTCGTCCCCAAGTCAAGTCTTTTCGACCTTTGCTAGTCCTACTATTACTTCCATGTGCTCTACAGGTGGTGGCTGGGTTACTACCGGCGTTGTATTTATTTTCTGTTGTTCCAATACTTCTGCTGCTTTGATCCTTGCTTGCGGAGTGGGTGCCTCTTATGTCTCAATCCTGGCTTGTGATGTGGCATTTGTTCCTGTGGCCCTTTCTTTCCCTTGTGGCTCCTCTGTTCCAAACGAATGCTCCAACTCTAGGACTGAGGTTGTTGTTCGCTACCTGAACTCAGTGTATCTTTGAATGGCCAAGTCCCAGTTGGCGAGGATTGCATCAACGCCTTGAGTGAACACCTCAACTGATTGCGATGTTAGGTTTGTTGGCCGCTATCTCTGCAGGTCATCCCATTGCTGGCCATTGGAGTCGCATGCCTCCTTCAATAGTAGAACTTGCATATGAACTGGGGCCATAGGTCTCTAATTATCCATTTCATCCTTGCTGACTCCTCCTCAATGCTGTCAACCTGGGCCTAGAGGATGTCGATTTGCTCATTGATTTGCTGCAGCTGAGTATGGTTTGTACAATCCCTTGTGTTGGCAAACAACGACTGAATCTTCTCTCTTAGCAGATAAAACTGGTAGTTCTTTAGTGCTAAACTGCTTGACCAGTCATGGACCTTGCCCATTAGGGTGTATCCATCGGTGAGGGCTTCAGCCAAGGCTTTCTTCTTCACCTCCAGTTCCCTGACCTTTCCTTCAACTATTCGCACGTAAATTTCCACTGGATCTGGTAGTGTGGACCTTACCATTTCTAGCTTCCATCTCATCTCAGCATTGGTGGTTACCAGGCACATGCACAATGTCTGTATGTGATCGCAGCAGTCGATCAATGTGTAGGTAGTCATGTCTACCGGTGCTTCAGTGTTGGCCTCTGTGACGATCAACCATATTGATTGAAATCGTTGTGTAATCTGATCCCCCTGGACTTGCAATCTTGTGTTTGCTTCTGTTACAGGAAAATTTGGGCACATCAACCCCGACTTCCAGATCAATATTATTAGGGTCCATCAACCCCTAATTAAGTTGTTTTCATTCCCTAATGAAGTTAACCTACATCATGCTTGCCTCCCAAGAGTTTCATGACACCATCCATCCAAAAAGTCCCCTTAGAGAGATCAACGGAGATGGCCCTTTATCAGGCTGCAATACTTTACAAGAACTGCACTGTCTAGGTGCTATGCATCACACTTAGCCTTTTTTCTACCTGTGCTGAGCAAGATCAATCAAATTTTTGAAATGAATCCATTGGATTCCTCATCCAATGGACGCTTCTAGAGGTTTCTAGAAGGATAGAGCTCGCTTTTGGATGAGGAAGGAGATGAATGAACCTTAATCCATTATCCCTTCCTCCATGGAACCACTTCCCAATTTTGGCAAAGCATTCATGAGGGCCATTAATGGCTTAACCTCCCCCATTCAACTATAAATTGACCAAGCATTCAAAGGATGGTCTAGGTTGGAACTTCTTGAGCTAAGGAAATGCTGTTTGAATGAGATTAGTAGAGAGAGTAATGTTATCATGTCAAATTGTTGTTTCATGAGGAGAGAAGGGTTTGAAGCTGGAAGGATGACACTGAATCGGACATGCATCTACATGGGTTGTAATCTTTCCTTCTATTAATAAAGAGTTCTATGATTTTTCCATTCATGTGTTCATGTGATGTATATTGTACTTTTGATTCTATAATATGTTTGGTTAACAAATTGATATGTATGCTTTGATGGTTTTCTGTATCAGCTTGTGTGCAGGTACCTTTCAAGCGAGTTAAGTATGGAAGGGAGTAGTGAAAGTGGTCAAAGGGAAGAGGGATCGAGCGAGAGATATATGTTGGTTCTTTTTCTCCTATTTCTTTTATCTGTTAGCTATAGAAAATGCATTGGAATTACTTTAACTGTTGTTCTAGACTTGCTACTAGGTCTAGGGGTTAGTCATTTGGAGAAACATTAAATTTTCCCATAACAAAATGGCGACTCTACTGGGGAAGAGATCCTATCCCTTTTAGTAGCTTATCACCTCCTTAGACACCTTGGGCATACTTTACTTGTTGTAATTCAGCCTTTTGCATTGAATTTTGGTCAAAATTTGAGGTTAGATGACTCTTGAGTGGCCTCATAGGAATCAGTGCAGGTTAGCCTTCGAGATAGTGCTATGCATTACACTTAGGTCTTCTTTGACCTGCACTGATTCACAAAGGAATATTTTGATCAGTGCAGTTTTTCCCTCTTTGGCCTGCGCTGATCAATGCAGACTGGCCCTCTTTGACCTGCACTGATTAACAAAGGAATATTTTGATCAGTGCAATTTTTCCCTCTTTGGCCTGCGCTGATCAATGCAGACTGGCCCTCTTTGACCTGCACTGATCAGTTTTCAATTCATTGAAATCAACACAGTTTTTAGTGAGAGACAGTGCTATGCAGCACATTTAGCCCCTCTTTGACCTACACTGATCAAAATTAGGTTAAATTCCCACCTTTGGATTGAATTTTTTCCAAAATTCTTTTGATTGCTTACTTGCTGAATATCAATGATGTCTTATCTCTGAAAATAGTCTTTTCATCTCCTTAGCCATCCAACCTGACTTTGATTGGATTGATTGATGTTTATTTAATGTTTTCTTTGTCATTATCTGTCTATAGTCAAAGTTAGAATATGGTTGATTGATATTTGTCGAAAGAAAGTGTCGTAAAGTCGTCTTTTCCTTCGAAAATTGAATTGTCGTAAATTATTCAATCATAAAAGATCGATTGATTTAGATGTGCATATGGTTTGTCTTTTCGTTAAAAGTGTCAAAAATATTTGTTTCCTTAAAGTTGAAAGTGTCGTTTAGTATTCCTTTCCCTTTAATAGAAAATGTCATAAAGCGACATTTTTGTGAAAAGAGTTCTGAATCACTTGTGCATTAGTTTTTCTTAGTGCATCATTCACATTACGAGAAACTGAAAATAAAAACATGCATTGTGCATATTAAAGTTTGTGAATGCTTGAAATGAATGGTTTAGGGAATTGCATTAGTTTGTGCTCTTTGTTGCTTGTTCAAAAAGTACATGTATGCTCTATCTCTCATAGCTAGGATTTTCATTGTTGAAAACAAATGGAAAGAGTGCTTCTTAGTCTAGTTGCATTCTTAGGAATTTTGGAAAAAATCTTGTGGTGAACCTTCAAAAGAAAATTTTAAGCAAGATCAACCTAAAATTTACATCAATTAATCTAATAATGCATTGGAACTTAATGAAAAACATATAGAGGTCTAGGCTAGAGACGTGTTCCGACGTCTTTAAACCTAGTGGCTGTCGTTTTCATTGAGGTTGGGTGATTCCTCCTCTCTAATTCGATAAGTACTAGTACGGACTTGTGCTCCCTGTACCATCGAGTATATAGTGGAGACTCCAATAGGTTGAAATCCTTTATCCCTAGGAAGCGGAGTCTACCGCCTTACCAATCATAATGCACCAAACACAGTATTCAGGAAGACTGACTGCTGTACGGTAAATCCTTGGTAATTTATCTTTCATTTACCACTAAGGTGTATATTGCAGTTTTATGATTAGTTTGGTAAACCCTCTTGTCTAGTATCTCCAGAGAAATCACTTTTGTTCCTTTTTGACTCCTTAAAAGAAAAGATTCATCTAAGCACTTGTCCCTTCAGGCTCATTAAACATTGAAGGTGAATAGAGTCATCTTTTACTTTTTCTCGACTCTTTAAAAATGCAAAAGTAAAGTTGTGTTCCAGTTTCGTAAAAATTAATTGACCGCGGATAACATCCTCCACACTCTCTCCTTAGTTGATCTTAGGTTGAAACATATGGTGACAAATTCGGAGTCCACCAATCAAGGAATTCCTTTTGATGGAAATCCTAGTCTTTTTCCTCCATTTGGAAATATTGGTGCTCCATATATGGTTACATTGTCCCTTCCTGGATTTACCATTGGCTTGCCAGTATGGTTGTTTTCAACCTCCTTGGTTCAAAATGTCATGATTTCTCCGCAATCGAGTACACCTCCAACTGGACAAAATCAACCTCCAATTGATCCTAAAGTTGACACTTTGCCTTCTTCCTTGTTTATTTCTTCCTCCCCTTCTTCCTCTTCACCTAGTGAAAGTATTGGTACTAGTAACCAGATGGCTAAGAAGAAGACGAAAAGGAAGAAGAAGAAGAAGAAGAAAATTCAGCAGAGGGGCAGCAAAGCAACGATTGCTTTGAATGCAACATTTGATCAGAAACCATTCGTCAAGCCTCACAAAGTTCAATATCCATGAAAACATTGTGCGGGAGACCATCTTCTTCGAAATTGTCCTGATATTCCTCAGATCTTAGGAGAATGCTCTTCCCGTTCACATCACCCTGTGTCATCAACTTCTGGAGATCATGTTGGTGACACACCATCAACTAGTGATAATAAAGTTCATGGAAAGAAGGGAAAAGTTAAGTTTCCCTGTAGGTTATGTGAGGGGAATCACCCCATTCACCTTTGTCCCTATCTGGATGAAGCCAAAAGAGTGTTGGATAACCATCCTACTCCACTGCAGCGACTTCCATCTAGTTACAGGAAACTATCCCTTAATCCTTCACTAGTTGATGAATTGACTGACCAAAATCAACCGTCGGTCAAGCCCACTCTCTCTGAAAGTGAATTCTATGAGTCTATACCCAACCCAAATCAACAAGTCAAGGCAACAGTTGACCCGATTTCACCTTTAGTAAATCGTACTTTTCCCGAAGAGAGAGAAAATGATATCACTCAAGCTATTTTTGTTTCTTCAAATTCTAATAAGCTTGGGGGCAATCTACTTGTTCCATCAAGACGGGTGGAGAATCCTCCCATTGTCGTAACTTAAGGGGTTAATCCTCCCATTTCTACAGTACCCCCTCCAAGTAGTCTAATCACTTCCTTTGATTGGAATCGACTGGCAGAATTCCGCCTTCCTTCTTATGTGCCTTTCCAGATCATAGTACAGGTTTGTAATGTGATTTTATCGGGCACTATTATAGATGAAGGTGCATCTATGAATATCCTTTCCTCAACTGCTTGGCAAGTGCTCAGTTCACTGCCACTTGTGCCAGTTACACAGAATCTATTGGCTTTTAATAGAGGAATGAGTTGACCATTAGGGATCCTCCCTCGGTTACCCATTACTTTGGGAGGAAAAACCATTTATCTAAACGTGATGGTAGTCCCAAGACCTTTAGATTACAATTTACTTCTTGGGCGCGACTATGTTTATGACATGGGAGCTATTGTTTCAACACTCTTTCAAGTGATTTGTTTCGCCCATGAAGGCAGGATTGTCACCGTTGACCAACTTTCATTTCCCGGTCCAAATATGGCTCCTAGTCAACCATCTTCCCTAATTGGTCCTTTTGTACCAATGGTATCATCCCTGCCAGTGGTTAATTATGTGGAAACATGTTCCATACTGATCTGGAATTTATACAGGACAAAGAATTAAAGGTATTACAGACTCATGTGCATGGATGTGCCTATGTTACTTTATGCAATGGATCGATAAGATTGTGAGCATACATAGACACTGAGGCAATTAGAGAAAAACATAACAGTCAAACATGTAAACACAACAAGTTTAATAAGGACTTCACCCAATGCTCCCGGGCTACGTCTCCTAGTCCAGCCTTTAGTGGTGGCCTCTCTATTATGTTTCCAAGTAGAGTTTTACAGCAGTGAGCTCAATTTGAGTCTCACTAAATATATAAAAGTCAGTAGGAATGGAGTGCACAGACTCTCCTTACTGAATCTTGACCTCTGATTTTCACAGTAGTAGGACAGGCCTATGCTAAGGAGTTTGTGTTATGAAACTAGCTTCACAAAAAGATAGAAAAGATAGATCAAGGCCTTAGAATTTAGCCTCTTCGAGGGGGAAACCTCCTTTACATTACATAAATGAACAATTATTGGATGCTAAAAATTAAAAGACCTCCTTTCTATATATAGGAGTTTAAGGAGTCATAATATAATCAGAGCTGACATAATGTTATGCTCTTAACCTGCAAAATGATACCCAAATACAGAATATGCGAAGAAAAGATACCCAGAACACAGAATAACAATGATTTTATTATTCAGAGAGTAATGTTCACTTGCCTCTTCGAGGGGGCAACCTCCAATAGAGCAGAGTCTCTATCATTTATATATGACTCATACATGCAATACCACGGGCCAATGCCGTGGGTTTTATTAATACCATCTATCTAATACTACGACCCATTTTCAACTAACTCTGGTTCCGTCATTAATTGCGGATTAACCACTTACAATTATTAATATGGGCTTTATTGACTCTTGACTATGACGTGATCCCATTACATAAATAAGGGGGTTAGGGTGGGACCCTAACATGCCCTCCCCCTTAAAACTAGCCTTGTCCTCAAGGCTGAAGCTGCGGAAACTGCTAAAGAATAGTGGTTGGTTCCCAAGTTACATCTTCCGGAGAGGCGTCTTTCCATTTGACGAGGACTTCCTTAATCATGCGACCGTGCAATTGCTTGTCTCGTGTGTCTAGGATCTGTTCGGGTTGAAGCCAGATGGACCCTTCTTTGTCCAATTCAGGTAGACTGGTCTGAATTCTGCAATTGTTCCCAATCTCTTTCTTGAGGCATGAGACATGGAAAACTGGATGGATTTTTGCAGTAGGTGGCAAGGCCAACTTGTAGGCCACTTCTCCAATGCGCTGAAGTACTTGATATGGTCTGTAGAATTTGGAAGAGAGTTTCTGACACCCCTTGTCTTTGAGTGATGTTTGATTATATGGTTGGAGCCGTAAAAAGACTTGATCCCATTCATGAAATTGGCGCTCTGAGCGATGCTGGTCTACCTGTTGCTTCATTCGGTTCTGAGCTTGATGAAGATTCTCTCGAAGATGGGCGAGCATGGTTGCGCTGTGATGTAGGAGTTGATCCACTGCTTGTACTTTTGAGCATCCCTTGAGATACGAAGTAGGTGAAGGCGGGAGTTGACCATATACTGCTTCATAGGGAGTCATTTTGGTGGTGGCATGATAGTTGGTGTTATACCACCATTCAGCCAGAGGTAGCCACTGTACCCAAAGGTGTTGCTTTTCTGAAGTGAAACACCTAAGGTAGGATTCTAGACATTTGTTGACGACTTCTGTTTGACCATCTGTTTGCGGATGATAGGAAGTACCGAGTTTTAGTTGAGTGCCTTGTATTCTGAAGAGTTCCTGCCAAAAATTACTGGTGAAGATTGGGTCGCGGTCAGACAAAATAGAAGTGGGCATGCCATGCAATTTGAAGATCTGATCCATGAAATATTGAGCAACCAAAGTTGGTGTAAATGGGTGGGGTAGGGCACAAAAATGAGCATACTTCGACAGTCGGTCCACAACCACCATGATGACTGACTTGTTCCCTGACTTTGGAAGACCTGTAACGAAATCCATAGAAACCTCCGTCCAAATTGATGCCAGAATGGGCAATGGTTGTAATGTGCTTGGTGTGTTGATGGTTTCCCCTTTGTGGCGTTGACTGACATCGCATTCTGCTACGAAAGTAACGATGTCCTTTTTCATGCCTGTCCAAAAAAATGATCTTCTGGTGCGAGCATACGTCTTCTGAAAGCCTGAATGTCCTGCAATGGGAGATGAGTGCAATTCTTCCAAAATGCGACTTTTGAGGGTGGATGTTGGTGATATTACAACTCTGTCCTTGTAGCAAAGAATATCATCCTGCCACGAGTAGCCCTTGGTGGAATTTGGATCTACCTGCAATTGAGAAATGAGTTGGGAGAGCCCGGGGTGTGAAAACCATTCCCTGCGAGCCTCTTCAATCCATTCTAGAATGGGGAGGGAAATTGCTAGCAGAGTACTTTCCTCCTCAAATTGGCGAGATAATGCATCTGCTACACTATTGTCTTTCCCTTTCTTATAAATGATCTCATAATCATATCCCAGCATTTTGGCTAGCCATTTATTTTTTTGTGGGGAGGATAGGCGTTGCTCCAAAAAATATTTAAGACTGTGATGATCTGTGCGGATTTGGAAACGTCGCCCCAATAATTAAGGTTTCCAGGTCTCGACTGCATGTAAGATGGCCATCATTTCCTTCTCGTAGGTAGATTGGCCCAGATTCCTCCCACTGAGTTGTTGGCTTGTGAAGGCCAACGGTCGCCCTTCCTGCATTAAGACCACCCCAATACCTGTACCCGAAGCATCACATTCAATGACAAAAGATTTGGTGAAGTCAGGTAGTGCTAAGACTGGAGTGGAACACATGGCATTTTTTAGAGCTTTAAAGGCCTGTTGTGCTTCCTAATTCCAGAAGAATGAATTTTTCTTTAGGAGTTGGGTGAGGGGCTTCGCTATGCGACCATAGTTGCGGAAAAATTTACGATAATAGCCTGTGAGACCCAAATATCCTCTCAAGCTCTTCAAGGTCTTAGGTTGAGGCCATTCCTGCATTGCTTGGATCTTTTTGGGGTCCACCTTGACACCTTCACGCCCCACAATGTGGCCCAAATACTCTACTTCTGCCCTGCCAAACGAACACTTGGACATCTTGACAAATAATTTATGCTTGCAGAGCAGTTGCAAGAGTAGATCTACATGCTGAAGATGTGCAACCCAAGTGCAACTATAGATGAGGATGTCATCGAAGAAGGCAAGGACAAATTTCCTGAGATATGGTTTAAGAATGTGGTTCATAAGGCTCTGAAAAGTAGAGGGGGCATTACAAAGACCAAATGGCATGACCAGAAATTCATAATGGCCTTCATGAGTTTAGAAAGCAGTCTTGGGGATGTCGACTTCCTTCATGCGAATTTGGTGGTAGCCTGAGCGAAGATCTAGCATAGTGAAGAATTGAGCCCCATTGAGTTCATCCAGCAAATCATCAACCACCGGGATGGGAAATGTATCTTTGACTGTCAACTTATTGAGGGCCCTGAAGTTGGGACACATCTGCCACTCCCCATCTTTCTTGAGCACCATGACCACTCGGGATGAATAAGGACTAATACTGGGATGAATGACACCTACTTCCGAAAGTTCCTTGATCATTTTTTCTATTTCATTCTTTTGGGTGAATGGATATCTGTATGGGTGCACGTTTGGGGGTTGGGCCCCTGGAACCAAGGTGATGCTATGATCATGTTTCCCTCGCGAGGGTGGAAGCTCATGAGGCTTGTCAAAGACCGACAGATGGTTATTTAAAATCTGTTGCATCTCAGTATGAATTGGCAGAGGCTTGGTTTCGACTGCCTGGATGGAATTAAATTGAGCTACAACTCTATGATTGCCCTTTTTTAACAATTTTTCCATCCTATGCGAGCTGATGATAGAGGGGGCTCCCGCCTGGAGTCCACGGAGGGTATGTGTGTAGTTGTTCTGCTTAAAACTCATATATAACTCCTGGAAATCCATTGTGATTGGCCCAAGAGTGCGGAGCCATTCAGCGCCGAGGACAATGTTGCAACCCCCCATGTGTATGGCAAACATGTGAGTTTTCAACTGATAATCCCCCATTTGAAGTTTGACATTTTCACAGCGGCCTTCACATTTCATTGTGCCTCCATCCGCAATTTGAACTTGGAAGTTAGAAACTGCTCGTACAAAACAATGCACTGCTTCTGCGACTTTTTGATGGATGAAATTATGTGCACTTCCACTATCAATCAAGACTACTACTGGGCGATGTTTAATAAAACCTCTGATTTTGAGAGTTTGAGGGGATGAAATCCCTGCCAAAGCATGCAACGAAATAACTGGTTCATCAGAGACATTGTCCTTTTGGGTTTCTTCTTCTAGCAGCTCATCTTCCTCTAGTGGTGGATCTTCCTCTGTTGAGATGTAGTCAGTGGCATCAATTTGAAAAAATTTGGGCTCCTTGCATTTATGACCTGGGGAGTATTTTTCATCACAGTAGTAACATAGGCCTTGCTTTCTTCTTTCGGCCATTTCCGCAGGTGACACCTTTCAGACCTTAAGTGTTTGAGTCGTGTTGTGAGCCTGTGGGGAGAGACCTTTAGCGGAGAAATTTGGGCGACTGTATTGGGCTGCTAATGCACGTTCCACGTTACAAGCAACCTTGCAAGCCTCCGTCCATGTGGGAGGGTGGTGCAGTAGGACTTGGGCTTTGATAGCTTCTTTAAGACTGCTGATAAAACATTCCGTGTAGAACACATCTGGGAGACCCCAAGTGCGGAAGGCTAAGGCTTCAAAAGCTGTAATATATTCATCCACTGTACCAGTCTGTCGGAGCTTAGTAAGACGACCCAAAAAAGATGATTCCTGGTCAAAGCGGTCTTGAAGAGCTTTGGTGAATTTGGTCCAAGTCTTAAAAGGTCCAGTGCAACGTTAATGCCATTCCCACCATTGCCACCTTTCATTATCCAAGTACATGCTCCCCAACATAAGCTGAGTCTCATCATCGAAGATGCGATTCAGTTTGAAATACTCCTCCATTTGTGCTATCCATGCCAATGGGTGAGAGCCGTCAAATTTATGCATATCCAACTTGGGAGGTCGCTGACTGGGTGGTGGGTGGGTGTGCCAGATGTGAGGAGAGTGGCTAGACTCACCCTCATTTTGTTCAGTGCCATTATACTCCTCCTCGTGGGCTTGCTCCTTGCCCTTCTGGACTATTTTCTCGACCATGTTACATAGTCCGGTAAGCTGAAGGTGGAGGTTGTGCATTGATTCTCAAATTTGTCCATCCTTTCATTGGCCATCGCTTGAGCTCTAGTTTCTACCATACACCAACCGGGTTTTTTTGAAAATTGGGACCGCCTAAAATTTTTTCACTAAGAAGTGAATGGTACCACCGTGCTCATCTCGTCGTCCTGATTCTGATGGGCTAGATCACCAATAAGCACCCCGAAAGATCCCATATTTTTTTTTCTTCTGTAAACTCCTAACAGAGTTTTACTCCTTCCTTATCAATATTGCAGTGGCCAAATCCTCAAAATGTCAATGCGGCCAAAAGTCCTGCGAAAATTATACCTCGGTATAGGAAACCTTCACAACAACTCCGATCTGGGGGATCTGAGAGATCTGAATGGCGGATCTGATGGCAGAACAAACTGCTTTTTTGGATCTGATGGATCTAATAGATCGGAATGGCCGATCTGCGAACTCAAGACTGCGGGACTGATGTCTGTTGCTGCTGCACCCCTTTGCACAGGCAGATCTAGAAGAGATGCTGTGTGATCCCCCGATAGAAAAGGGAACTAAGGTCTTGAGGAGTGTCAGGTGCTACAGATCGCAATATACATAAGGGTCTGGCAGTAGTACTCGGCCCAATGTTTCAGGGCTCTAACTAAGGAGGATCGACTGTACCCTTAGCCGTACAACCCAACTACCCTATCGTACGGGCGAGTAATCTCCCCGAGTGCTGTTCTCGTTGTACTGTAGCCGCAAGACAGCCGACGGTTTATCTATGGAGAGGTTTGAAGGGAGCCTAGGGGGCTTCCGGTATACCCAGAGGGTACGTGGAAGACAATCCGTGCGCGGTTCTGTCTAATGCGCTACTACTCGAAGGGGTACACACAGGGGTTACAAGGGAGTCCAATAGACGTGACCACCTCTTGTATTTCCTGCGTGCATGCCTCCTCAAATCCGCATGTTTATGCGCTCAACGACAGATCCCATGGTTTAAAGACGCCGGAACACGTCTCTAGCCAATTTTTTTTTTTTGCTAAGAAATGGAAATCCCACCGGCCCTGGAAAGTGCTCTGATACCACTTGTTATGCTCTTAACCTGCAAAATGATACCCAAATACAGAATATGCGAAGAAAAGATACCCAGAACACAGAATAGCAATGATTTTATTATTCAGAGAGTAATGTTCACTTGCCTCTTCGAGGGGGCAACCTCCAATAGATTAGAGCTCGACTACAAAATAAGACACAATGCTCCTCGCAGGGAGTCTCTATCCTTTATATATGACTCATACATGCAATATCATGGGCCAATACCGTGGGTTCTATCTAATACTACAGCCCATTTGCAACTAACTGTGGTTCTGTAATTAATTGCGGATTAACCACTTACAATTATTAATATGGGCTTTATTGACTCTTGACTATGACGTGATCCCATTACATAAATAAGGGGGTTAGGGTGGGACCCTAACACATAAAAATAATAATGTAAGGGCACAATAATAACAATAGTGGGCTTCTATGGGGTACAATAGTAAGAATATGGGGACTACATGGCAACAACAATATAATAAGGTGGTTGTACTAATAACAATAAGGGGTTACACTAGTAGTATAGTGGCCTAACATGCCCCTCTCCTTCAAAAAGTGTTGTCCTCAACGCTTGAGTAGTTCTTGATGCTTTTGTAGAATATTCTTGTCCTCCCATGTGGAATCTTCAGTGGGTAAGTTCTTCCACTTGATGAGATAGTTTGAAATTGATCGATTTTGTAGCTGTCGGGTTCTTGTTTCTGTGACTACTCTAGGTTTCAATGTTTTTTTTCCTTCCTCTTCAAGTTCTGGCAATATTTTTTGAACTGGGAGCTTGTCGCCTATAACCTTCTTTAAACATGAAACATGGAAAACTGGGTGCAATCGAGAAGCTGCAGGAAGCTCCAATTTGTATGCCATAGTACTAATCTTTTGGAACACCTTGTACGGACCATAATAATTTGGTGATAATTTATTATCCTTCTTAGCGTGCTTGAGGGACATTTGCTTATATGGTTGTAGCCGCAGGAATACCCAATTACCTACATCAAAACTTCTTTCGCTGCAATGTTGATCTGCCTGTTGTTTCATTCTATTCTGTGCCAACGCGATGTTATCCTTTAAGAGTTGGAGGACTTGTTGTTGACGTTCGATGTGATGTTCCACTACTTGAACCTTAGAATTTTCTCTTAAATATGATGTGATGGATGGTGGCTGATATCCATAAAGTGCCATAAATGGGGTCATTTTTGTTGCTGTATGGAAGGAAGTGTTATACCACCATTCAGCCAAGGGCAACCATTTGACCCATTGTGTCTATTTATCAGATACAAAGCAACGAAGATATCCTTCCAAACATTTGTTTACTATCTCAGTTTTCCCATTAGATTGAGGATGAGCGAAATGTACTACATGTAGAAATTTTGAATAATAAACACTTATTCACAAAAATTATCACGATTATACACTATTGTGGAATACATGCATAATAAATAACCTCCTCTACGTTGATCATCAATTTAGCAGCATCAAAAACAATGAAACATCAATCGCATACACACATTAACACAGTATGTAACCCGGGGAAAGCTTACACCTGAAAACCCCACACTATCTGTATATTAATGATTGAGAACATGTAACAATACATAGTACAATACTCGTCAAAAGTACTCAGTACTATCTCCACCTGTTACACACAAAACTAGCTCAGGTCCAAACAAGTCACAGGTTCAAATCTCCTCCGCTCCTTTTTCTACCTCCACTGCAAAAACTTGCAAGAGAATCACTCACACTGAAAATCATGTGAGCACAGGCTATAATCCTTGGTATTGTCCCACATTGTGCAGTCTTCATTGGCATAACTCAATCCCATTGATTGTGCAAGATCTCATGCACAACTATAGTCACAACTAATAGCAATCTCAACCTCTAACACCTGTCTCCACTGAACTGTACATGCACTGACATGAAATTGAGTTAACTGATGTATTCTTTAGTTGTTTTATGCGTTAATAATTAATTCACACAACTCATCACTAATCTATTTGAAGTTAGACTAATTACAACTAGTTCAACCAAGTCAAACTGAACACAACTCCATCAATTCCACATCCAACTCCACCAAACTCAACTGCTTGAGTTCTAACTGAAGTCCTGCATGCAATAGCTCAACTGACCCACAAAGAAAGCGTATTTCCTTTTGACAGCTGCATGTGCCACATCTGTAGCTCAAACTGAAGTGCTCCGATCACTCCTCTGTGAACCAAAAATAGAATTTCATCTATTTTTCCCAACATGACCAATCATCCATAAACAACATCTTGCAACTCATAGACCATGATCCAAATGTCTAAAAATATCCATAGTCTAAAAAGAGACTTTGCGCCATAATTTGCCTGTGGGCCCACTTAGTGAAGGCAACTCCTTTCCACTAAGCTCCATCATCTTGTTGCATTCTCAACACTCCCTCTCAACAAGATATGGATTATCAACAACCCCTATCCCGCCTCGGTGGTATTCGAATTTGCTCGTGGTGAGCGCCTTCGTTAAGATATCAGCATCTTGATCCTCCGTTGGAATGTATGAAAGTAACATGATTCTCTGCTGCACACAATCTCTGATATGATGGTACTTGATTTCAATGTGCTTAAATCTATCATGAAATATAGGATTAGCTGAGAGTTTGATGTAACTCTGGTTATCACAATAAATCATGGTAGGCTCCAAGTGAGAACCGAAAAACCCGACCAGAATCTTCCTCATCCATATAGCCTCGTGTGCAGCCAAACATGCTGCCATATACTCGACCTCTACTGAACTGAGTGCCATGGATCTCTACTTCCTGTTGTACCAAGAAACTGCTATCAACCCGATACTAAAGACCCCTCCTGATGTGCTCTTTTTGTCTGTTGGACTCCTTGCCCAATCTGCATCCATGAAGCCACATAGCTTCACCTCATCCTCCTGTCTGTACCACAATCCATATCCTGATGTGCCTCTCAAATAACGAAATACATGCTTGCCTACCTTCCAGAAGAGCTTGGTTGGCTTAACCATAGCTTGTGAAAGCTAGTTAACAACATAGCATATATCGGGTCGTGTATTGACTAGATACATAAGAGACCCCACCAACTGTCGATAAATAGTGGCATCCACTTCTTCTGCTGAAGTGGCATCCTCCTTGCTCCAACCTCCAGGAAGAGGAGTATCAACAGGCTTGCAGCCATGCATGTTGAACTTCTCTAGTATCTCCCGAGCATACTAGAAACAAATAGTCCATCACTGCGTTGCCAAATTTCCAATCCCAGGAAATAATGAAGGAGGCCCAAGTCCTTCATCTCAAACTCCTTAGCAAGATCATCCTTGCATGAAAGTATCAACAACTCATCACCCGTTAGAATCAAATCATCTACATAAAGTACAATGATAAGCAACTTACCCTCCACCACAATCTGGTATAGGTTAGGATCCACCTCGCTCTTGGAGAATCCAATTCCAGTGAAATAACTGTCTATCCATGTGTACCAAGCACGTGGTGCTTGTTTCAACCCATACAACGCTCTCTTGAGTCTGCACACATGCGACTCGCTGCTGAAGATCTCGAAACCTTCAGGCTATTCTACGTACACCTCCTCCTCAATGACTCCATTGAGGAACACAGTCTTCACATCCATATGATGAATGTGCCACCCCATCTGCATTGAGAGAGCAAGAATCGTCCATATGGAAGAATACCTTGCGAGAGGTGCGAAGGTATCCTCATAATTGATCCCCTCTATCTGTGAAAAGCCTTGGGCAACAAATCTTGCCTTGTACTTCTCCACACTCCAGTCAGTTGCCTACTTAACTTTGTAGATCCATCTTGAACCCACCACTGATTTCCCTTCTGGTCTAGGAACAATCTCCCATGCACTGTTTCTGACAATCGAATCATACTCTTCCACCATGGCATCTACCCATGCAGGATCCTCCACATCTTCCTCGAAAGAGGATGGCTCAGTCACAACACATTTTCTCAAAAGAGCCATGTATCCAGTGTACCAATCAGGTGACTGTCTCTGCCTGCGTTGGGCTGTAGGTGGTCCTACAACTTTCTCTGCATCTTGAGCTAGTCGCTCAGCTTCTGTCAAGCGCTTTCACCCTCTGATGGTTGGCGCTGCATGAGTGGTCTCTTCCACTCCCTGAACCTCGTCCTGTGGCTGATCCACGTCCTGAAGCTCATCCTTAGGAACTAATAGCTCCTCATCTGCATGCAAGTGTGGCTCCCTCTCAAGCGAACACTTCATGGCTTTCTCCTCCTGAAATTTTATATCCCATCGCACAACAGTCTTACCACTGTCTCGCAAATACACACGATAGTTGTGGGGCATATTAGTGTACCCCACAAATATCCCAACCTCTGCGGTCGGCTCCAATTTCTTCTTGGCATCCTTCGTCACATGCATGTAAACGTTAGCACCAAAAATCCTGAAATGAGAAATATCAGGCCTCTTACTAGAATAAGCCTCCTTGGGTGTACTCATGCCAAGTATCCTGTGAGGACAATGGTTCTGCACATATACTGTAGTATTGCATGCTTCCGCCCACAAGTGAAGGGGTAGGCCCAGATCATGCAACATCGCCCGTGCAGCACCCACGATCGTTCTGTTCTTCCGCTCAACAACCCCGTTCTGCTGTGGGTTATGGGGAGCTATGAGCTCTCTTCGAATCCCTTCTGCACTGCAGAAATCCTTGAACTCGCCAGAGATGTATTCACCAGCATTATCACTCCTAAGAGCCTTGACCTTCTTCCTCGAATCCTTCTCAACCAGTGCTTTGAACTCACAAGACTTTGAGTATGTCTCGCTCTTCTTCTACATGAAGAAGATCCAGCACTTACGAGAGAAATCATCAACAAAGATCACATAATACCTGTGTTTTTCTATCGAAGCTACTGAGAAAGGTCGATACACGTCTGTGTGAATTCTCTCAAGGATTTTCGTGTTACGACTATCCTTCTCGTGAAAGGTGGATTTCACAAACTTTCCCAAAGTACACCCCTTGCATTGATCTGACTGCACAAGAGTGCCTTTAGGAAGCCCTGTAGTGATCTGCTGTAGTATCTTCAAGGCTCCATGGTGAAGGTGACCCAATCTCCTGTGCCATAGCTCGCCATCATCCCGGCTCACCAATCCTTCTACCTTGCATGCCATTGTTGTGCATCCATCTACATGCAACTGATAAAGGTTCCTCACTCGAACCCCTATCTTCCGGGTTTCTCCAGTTGTCTTGCTGCGTAGGAAAGCCTTTTCCTCGCTGAAAACAACATCATATCCCTTGTCTTCTAACATCGCCACAGAGATAAGATTCTTCTTCAATCCTAGAATATGCATCACTATCTTCAATACGAAGGGTTTACTAGACTCCCTCTCAAATGAAATGGTATCGATATTGGTTGCATTGTATCTACCATCATCGCCCATCTCGATGTGCACTCGAAGATCTTTGTCCTCCAGATCAGAAAACAAATCTCGATCTCCTGTCATGTGAAAAGACGCACCACTATCTAAGAACCATATCGATCCCATCACACTTGAAACCAAGCATGCGATCAATGAAAAATCAAGCTCAAACTGCGAGGCTAGAGCCTCCCCTACTACAGATCCAGCAACTTTCTTGTTCTTCTTCTTTTGTGGACAATTAGTGGCATAGTGTCCGTGTTGGTGACAGTGAAAGCACTTCACCTTGGACATGTCTTGCTTCTTGCCTTTCGCACCAGACTGGGAAGCTTTATTGCTCTTCCCCTTCTTTTCTTTGGCAGCCAAAGCACAATTTTCTTCATCAGGTCCCTTTGATGAAGATCCGTCCCTGGTATTCCACCTGATCTCCTCCTACACAAGATCTGACCAAAGTCTCTCCCATCCTGGCAATTTCTCCCCACCATTGACAGAGTCCTGATAGGAATGCCAACTCTTCAGAAGACCAAGGAGAGCCAAGCTCACCAAGTCCTCATCATCGACAGTCACCCCCACACTTCCCAGCTCATCTCGACACTGAGTGAACTTCGTGAGATACTTGGGCATACTGTCTCCCTTCTCACATTTGATGTTTCTGAGTTTATCCTTGAGCACCAGCTTCCTCTGATCACTCTTTCTTTGGAATAGATCTGTCAACGCTTTCCGCATCAAGTATGGAGAAGCCTTTCCATGCAGGCTGGACACAATGTGATCCTTCACACCCTCTAACAGAATCCTTCGACACTTTGCTGTCTTCTTTTGCCAAGCATCAACTTGCGCATCATCAGTAGGCTTTGGGACATCAGCCTCTATGGAATCCTTCAGCCCATTATCATCCAACACTGCCTCCATCCTATCCTTCCATGCAATATAGTTTGAGCTGCCCTCAAGAGCATACTCCAATCGCAATCCGTTGAAAGACATTGCCACATTGATACCAAGAAAACACTGTTGTAAATTCGAATTCCACCAGCTTCAAACTCAACCGCCTCCAATCTAGTATTCGTGAAAATAAATTATTTCTCGTACAGAGATTGACTATATGGGATTTTACCGGATATCTCACCTTCCAAAGGAAGGATGAATCCAGAGGCTACCTGGCCCGATTACAGACTCTGCCTGAAGAAATAGAATGTAAACACTTCTTGAATAATAGATCTGATGATCAATAGCTCTGATACCATGTAGAAATTTTGAATAATAAACACTTATTCACAAAGATTATCCCGATTATACACTATTGCGGAATACATGCATAATACATAACCTCCTCTACGTTGATCATCAATTTAGCAGCATCAAAAACAATGAAACATCAATCGCATGCACACATTAACACAGTATGTAACCCGGGGAAAGCTTACAGCTGAAAACCCCACACTATTTGTATATTAATGATTGAGAACATGTAACAATACATAGTACAATACTCCTCACAAGTTCTCAATACTATCTCCACGTGTTACACACAAAACTAGCTCAGATCCAAACAAGTCACAGGTTCAAATTTCCTCCACTACTTTGCCTACCTCCACTGCACAAACCTGCAAGAGAATCACTCACACTGAAAATCACGTGAGAACATGCTATAATCCTTGGTATTGGACCACATTTTCTAGTATTCATTGGCATAACTCAATCCCATTGATTGTGCAGGATCTCATGCACAACTATAGTCACAACTGATAGCAATCTCAACCCCTAACACCTGTCTCCACTGAACTGTACATGCACTGACATGCAACTGAGTTAACTAATGTATTCTTTAGTTGCTTTATGAGTTAATAATTAATTCACACAACTCGTCACTAGTCTATTTGCAATTAGACTAATTACAACTAGTTTGACCAAGTCAAACTGAACACAACTCCATCAACTCCACATCCAACTCCACCAAACTCAACTGCTTGAGTTCTAACCGAAGTCCTGCATGCAATAGCTCAACTGACCCACAAAGAAAGCGTATTTCCTTCTGACAGCTGCATGTGCCACATCTGTAGCTCAAATTGAAGTGCTCCAAGAGGATAAGATAATGTTTATAGTCTAAATATTATTATGAGACAATAATATTTGACTTTTCTATTTTTAGCCTGGCAGTCTAAAAATAGACTCCGATCACTCCACTGTGAACCAAAAATAGAAGTCCATCTATTTTTCTCAACATGAGAAATCATCCATAAACAACATCCTACAACTCATAGACCATGATCCATATGTCTAAAAAAAGACATAGTCTAAAAATAGACTTTGCGCCATAATTTGCGTGCGAGCCCACTTAGTGAAGGCGACTCCTTTCCACTAAGCTCCATCATCTTGTTGCATTCTCAACACTACAGTACCTTGAGGGTCATTATCATTATCAGTGATTCCTCTCGCATCTGTTAACGACTTACATCATTGGCTGGTAATCAGACGATGTCTCTCCATGTTCGACTTCAGATCATCTATTCACATGGTTAGACTTGTACTTGAGTGAATGATTGGATGAGATTGAAGACCCCAGATCTAGTTTCAAGAGTACTATATGAAATGCACAATTGCCTTACATTCATTGTCATCCACTCATTGGTCTACATATATAGACGACTATATTTGTACATGTAATGAAAGTTTATAAAGCTGAGCATGGGTATGCCTTCCCTCAGTTAAAAATTGTGAGAAAAAAGAAAAATATCATGATATTTGTATTGTAATTGATGCATGTCACCTTTCGCTTCGAAACCTTCTCTCCAAGTGGTAAAGCATCTCACTCGACATGGTTATTTTCGACTTCATGCTTTAGGGGGAAACTGTTACAAGAAAATTAGGGCACATCAACCCCGACTTCCAGATCAATATTATTAGGGTCCATCAATCCCTAATACAGTTGTTTTCATTCCCTAATGAAGTTAACCTACATCATGCTTGCCTCCCAAGAGTTTCATGACACCATTCATCCAAAAAGTTCCCTTAGAGAGATCAGCGCAGATGGCCCTTTATCAAGCTACAATGCATTGCAGGAACTGCACTGTCTGGGTGCTATGCATCACACCTAGCCTTTGTTCTACCTGCGCTAAGCGAGATCCATCGAATTTTTGAAATGAATCCATTGGATTCCTCATCCAATGGATGCTTCTGGAGGTTTCTAGAAGGATAGAGCTCGCTTTTGGATGAGGAAGGAGATGAATGAACCTTAATCCATTATCCCTTCCTCCATGGAACCACTTCCCAATTTTGGCAAAGCATTCATGAGGGCCATTAATGGCTTAACCTCCTCCATTCAGCTATAAATTGACCAAGCATTCAAAGGCTGGTCTAGGTTGGAACTTCTTGAGCTAAGGAAATGCTGTTTGAATGATATTAGTAGAGAGAGTAATGTTATCATGTCAAATTGTTGTTTCATGAGGAGAGAAGGGTTTGAAGCTGGAACCCCTTCCTGAACCCCTTCAGGTCCAGGTTTTATTGCATCGGCGCTGTCCCTTTGTATTTCGTTAAATAATGAAAATATGTAAAATACATAGGAAAATGCCTTTCAGCGGATCTCAAATCTTATGCAATAATATTTATATATCCGCCGGGTCTGGTTAATCGCATTGCACATTGCTCATTGATCCAGATTTAAACAAGAACACAACAAATCACAGAGATAACCATATACACAAAGATGCAGCGGAAATAATACTTCATTTCATTAATGGAAAATACTGAAATATGCTTACAACCAGAAATGGAAATAAACCAGCTAGGGCGATGGTAGCTTATCTCTGAGAAGAGATGTGATGGCTACATGCCTCTGAACTGTGTTACAATGAGGCTCGAAGGCCTATTTATTGTTGAGAAACAATGGAAAACCCTTAACATTCCAAAACCTAACCCTAGGAGATGAAACGCCAAACTGTGGGCCCCGTTTGGGGGTAAATTGGTACATCAACTTCCCGGGGTCGTAACTTTGGCATATGATCTCCGTTTGACGCGTACAATAGCTCATTAGAAAGATCTATCCGAGCACTATCATTGTCGGAACGGGCAACATCAGTCCATTCCATGGACCCATGTTGCCCTTGGATTCCCAAAAAAACGTCGTTTAGGGCCTCAAAACGGCTCCGGAAGTTCAGGACCCGAAAAACTGCTAAAAATAGTAAGTTGTGCTACAATTAAGGAAACTAAAAATGCTAAGAAAGACAATGGTGGGGGTCCAGGTGGACTTGGCAGGTGGCCACCAATATCCACCTGGATCATTCCTTCCCCCTTAGGAAGTAATGGTCCCCATTGCGTTGAGCTCCTCCATGAGATGAGGAAACTTCTGCTGAACTTGTTCCCTGGTGAGCCACTTGCCCTGCTGAAGGAGTTGGCCTACTTTGACAACTCGATACAGTTGGACATTCTGTTGGCGAGTGTTCTTGATTTGTGTGTCCATGATCCGATCAGTTGCAGCTTGTTCCATGCAATCTGTATTTAATTCTGTGGGTTTGAGCTGTTCTGCAATGTCGGATGTGTCTAGCAATGGTGGAAAGTATGGCCGAAGGCGGTCCACATTGAACACTGGGTGCAGGCCAAGGAATGGGGGAATGTTGAGCTCAAATGCATTGTCTCCCATAGCCTTAGTAATGGTGTAAGGACCATATCGGAGTGGTCTCAATTTCCGATAGGCTCCAGTAAGGCGTTCCTTTTGCAAATGCAACCAGACTTTGTCGCCCACCTGAAACTTGTGTGGCACCCAGTGTTGATCATGTCGCTGCTTGTACTTGGCATTTGATTTCTCAAGAATGCCATGGACCTGCTGGCGAATATGTTGGATGCGCTCAATGAAGCTGGTGGACTTATCTGTTTCAGACTAGACATGAGCTGAATTGTAGCTGCAAGGGGCATGGCCACATCAATGGGGCATAGTGGCTGGAATCCCAAACCCACCTTAAAAGGGCTATGGCCAGTGGAGCTATGAAGAGCTCGATTGTAGCTGTGCTGAACATAGGGGAGGCTCTCGTGCCATGTGCGTGGATGCTTTGAGTTATACATGCGCAGAATGTGCACAATCATCCTGTTGACAACCTCTGTCTGGCCATCAGTTTGAGGATGGAAGGCTATGGACTTCGTGAGTTTGGTGTCCAGCATTGACCAGAGACTGGACCAAAATGTGCTGAGAAACCGACTGTCCCGATCTGAGATGATAGACTGTGGGATCCCAAAGTGCACCCACACTCGTTCAAAGAAGAGTTTAGCAGTGGCTTCTGCTGTGATATTCTTCTTGCAGGCCATCATAATGGCCATCTTCGAGAACCTGTCGATGACCACAAAAACACAGTCATTTCCATGCTTAGTGGAAGGAAGGCCTGACATGTAATCCATGGAGATGGATTCCCAAGGTCGACTAGGGGTAGGCAACGGGATATAGAGGCCGTGCTTCTTAATGGTCAGTTTGGCAATGGCACAGGCAGTACATGATCGGATGTACTTCCCAACATCCTGTCGAAGATTCGGCCAATAGAAATAATTTTGCAGTACTGCCACTGTTTTCTCGACCCCGAAATGCCCAGCAACCCGACTGTAGTGTGCTTCCCAAATCATCTTGGCACGCTCGCTTGAAGGAACACAAAGGTGACCGAGGTGGCATAATAGGGCATCTTGGAGGTGAAAATCTGCAACATGCCGACCCTCCAAGAGTGTCTGGTATGTGTGGCCGAATTCTAGGTCGCTTTTGTAGAGAAGTGGCCAATCAACAGTCTCGTGCCCACAAGAGTTGAGCACGGTGGTTAGTGCCATGATCGGTGGCCGACTGAGGCAATCTGCAACGTTATTGGTGCTGCCCTTTTTATACTTGATATTCAAGTGAAACTGTTGCAGGTATGTAGAACACTTCTGATGGCAATCATTCTGCAATTTCCCTTGGGTCTGTATGAACTGCAGAGGTCGGTGGTCTGTGTGGATGACCGTTTCCTTCCCAAAAATATAATGCTTCCATTGTCGGCAGGCCTGTACAATGGAATACATCTCTTTATCATAAGTGGGGTACTTTCGGACTGTGTCTGAAAGTGTTTCACTGTGATATGCCACTGGATGTCCATGTTGAGTAAGGACTGCCCCAATAGCATAGTCAGAGGCATCTGTCTCGACCTCAAATGGTTGTTGTAAATCTGGTAACGCGAGCACTGGTGCCGTGCAGAGGCGATCCTTCAATTCTCTGAATGCCTTCTGTTGAGATTCAGACCAAAAGAATTTTGCTTTCGCCCTGCCCTTGGTGACTTGACTCAAGGGCCAAGAAATATGAGAAAACCCCAACAAAAACCTGCGGTAGAAGTTGGAAAGACCTAGAAAGCTGCGGAGCTCTGTTAGAGTGGTTGGAGAGGGCCAATCCCGAATGACTTGGATCTTGGCCGAATCGACATGCACACCCTGTTCATCAATGATGTATCCCAGATACTGAACCTGGGTCATGCCAAAAGTGCATTTCTCAAAATTGGCACATAGCTTGTGTTGCCGCAGTGTTTGGAGAACCTGTCGGATGTGGTGGAGGTGCTCTTCCCAACTCTGGCTGAAGATCAGAATGTCATCCAAGTATACTACTACAAAGGAGTTGGTGAATGGCCGGAAGATGTCATCCATTAGCCTCATAAAGGTTGCAGGAGCATTCGTCAATCCGAAAGGCATGACCAACCATTCGAAGAGGCCCTCCTTGGATTTGAAGGCAGTCTTCCACACATCAGAGGGTTCGATTGGTACCTGGTGATATCCTGACTTCAGATCGATCTTGCTGAAATATTTCACCCCCTTTAGTTGGTCTAGGAGGTCATCAATCCACGGGATCGGGTACCTATTACGGACAATGATCTTGTTCAGCGCCCGATAGTCAATACAGAGTCTCCACGTCCCATCCTTCTTCTGTACCAACACGATCGGGCTCCCATAGGGCGATGATCTCGGACGGATGTGACCTTTCTGCAGGAGCTCCTGAATCTACCTCTTGATTTCATTGTTCTCCAGAACGGAGCGCCGATAAATTGGTCCATTGGGTAGCGGTGCACCTGGGGTCAGATCGATGGAGTGCTTGACCTGACAGTGCAGAGGAACCCCTGCCGGGGAGGTGAAGATGTCCTCGTACTCCTCCACAACCTTGTCCATCTGTAGTTGTCGTGCAGAGGGACCCCGTTTGGAGGCCGTGGCCACTGTCTTCTTCTTTCCTTGAGGGCGTATCATCAGGAAAACAAATTTCCTGGTTTTGGAAATGATCTTACTGCATTGTTTTGCAGTAATCAAAGAGATGGCGGTAGGTGGTGCTACCTCTGGTATCCTCAACAACTTATTTCCCAATTTAATAATAACAGCACGGGGCCTTGATTCATACACAGCATGTCACTTCCACAAGTATGATTGTCCTAGTAATACATCACCAACTTCAAGGGGAGCAATGTTACACAATACCTCATCCGTGAAGGGCTTGATGTTGTATGGAAGGCGACACTGCTGGCTCACGCGAAGATCTCGTCCTTGGTGAAGCCACCCAATGGTGTATGGTTGTGGATGTGCTGTGGTCGGTAAGCCCAACCACTTCACGACCTCTGCCGAAATGAGGTTCTTTTGACTCCCGCTATCAACAATGAACTGTATCAGGGAGCCCTTTACCCACATCTGGGAGTGGAAGAGACGTTCCTCCTCCTCTGGATCTTCGGGTTCATTTTTCTGGATCTTTGCGGTAGCAACAGTGGCGCTGGGATCCGCATCAATGATCTACTTCCCTTTTTCATACCCCTTATCGGGTTCCGACTCAGAGTCGGAACATGCATCTGATTCTGAAACCTTTAGCTCAGCCACCAGTGACTGCTTGGCCTGACACTCACTTGTGTTGTGAGCGGAGCTCTTATGGAACTCGCACCATTTTCCAGTGTCCTTTCTTGGCTTCGCGATGCTGTTCTTTACTTGTGGCTTTGGCTGGTTGTCTTGGGCTGTCCCGCCTTGGCTTTGTCCTTTATTCTGTGGTTTAGGGGCACCTTTCCCCTGCTTTGGATTCGCAGATCCAAAGTCTCGCTTCTTTTGTTTAAACTTCTGCTCGACCTTGACGACATATCGGTATGCTGCGCCGAGCGAGGGGATGTTTAGGAATTGTATTTCTTCCTGGATGTACTTGTGCAGGCAGCCACGGTATTTGAGTATCAAATGTTGCTCCGAATCCTTGATACCCAACTTTGTGCGAAGGGTATGGAAAATATTGGTGAACTCCGGCACGTCTTGGTCCCTTCCCTGCCGCAACGTGGTCCACTTTATGTATTCATCCTCACAGCTTCCGATAGGGTAGTACTGCTCCTTGATGGCATCCCGGAATGAATCCCAGGTGGGTGCGGCTGAAAATAGTGAGCCAGTACTTTCATCCTTCTGCTTGCAGTAGGTTTCCCACCAGTCCTTGACGTGGGGGCTGCTTTGAGAAGAGCAAAAACAATCTTTTCCCGACTCGAAAATTCATGAAAAGAAAAATAACCCTCTAGCAGATTTAACCATTTATCTACGGCATCTGCGTCTATCTGACCCTCGAATATGGGGATTTCAAAATTAACTTGTACCTTAAAGGGTGTGGCGTTTCCAGAGTAGCTGTTGGAAGCCGATGCGTTGCTTCTGGGTAGCCGCTGAAGGATCTGGGCAAAGCTGTCCATCATCGCGTTCCGTTGTCGCTCGAGGGCTTCTTCGAGCAAGATTTTGATGGGATCTCCTGCCCCCTCGTCTTTCTTCTCGTCCGCCATGGGAGGCCGTCGAGATTTGCGAGGCTGGTCTTGCAAAGGTTCAACCAGTTCAAGCCCTAACTCCTTATATCCCGACCTTGTTGGGGACATGCAAAGAAAAACAGAGAAAAAGCAGACCGCTCTGATACCATTAATCCGGATTTAAACAAGAACGCAACAAATCATAGAGATAACCATATACACAAAGATGCAGCGGAAATAATACTTCATTTCATTAATGGAAAATACTGAAATATGCTTACAACCAGAAATGGAAATAAACCAGCTAGGGCGATGGTAGCTTATCTCTGAGAAGAGATGTGATGGCTACATGCCTCTGAACTGTGTTACAATGAGGCTCGAAGGCCTATTTATTGTTGAGAAACAATGGAAAACCCTTAACATTCCAAAACCTAACCCTAGGAGATGAAACGCCAAACTGTGGGCCCCGTTTGGGGGTAAATTGGTACATCAACTTCCCGGGGTCGTAACTTTGGCATATGATCTCCGTTTGACGTGTACAATAGCTCATTAGAAAGATCTATCCGAGCACTATCATTGTTGGAACGGGCAACATCGGTCCATTCCATGGACCCATGTTGCCCCTGGATTCCCCAAAAAACGTCGTTTAGGGCCTCAAAACGGCTCCGGAAGTTCAGGACCCGAAAAACTGCTAAAAATAGTAAGTTGTGCTACAATTAAGGAAACTGAAAATGCTGAGAAAGAAAATGGTGGGGGTCCAGGTGGACTTGGCAGGTGGCCACCAATATCCACCTGGATCACTCATGCCCCGGGCTGATGTAAGTGCTCCTTGTATTTTCTGATAGCGATCTTGTGATGCAACATGGGTCGTCAATCTGCGCGCTTGATTGATGATCCATGTTGCATCACTGATCGCCATCACAAGTTCCATATAGTCTGCGTCGATATCTGCCGATCAGATCTGGACCGTTGATTGGCTAAATCTGACGGATGCTGTGCATTTCACTATTTATGCCTCTAATACTCTGTTTTTTCACTGTTTTTATGTGTTTTTGGCCTCCTGATAGTGCTTTTCCACCATTCTAATGGCTCTCCTCCTGCGATTGTTTTGATCTTTGGCCTGATTTTACTAACTTTTGAAGACATAGAGAGCATAGTTGGATCCATTTTGGGCCATATTCCAACAAGGCTAACACTGGCTCCTTCTGGGGATGAAAGCCTCCCTATGAGGTTTCAAGAACCACAGACCAATGCCTTTCCTATAAAACCAAAATCAAATCTATCTCCTGGTGTTCCATTGGGCATGGAGTTTATTTTTCATAGAAAATAAAAAATTAAAAACATATTTTACAATATTGGATTTCAGAGATCTGTGGTTTGTGCTTCTTGAATTTTCGATCGGAGAATCCACAGTAGTAGAATTTTTACACCAACGTTTCAAATCCCAAATGGGATCCATCATCAGGGTAAAGAGAAAGATGATGAGAAAGATGAAAAAGAAGAGCCAGATGGAGGATAAATACTCATGAGGGACGAATATTAAAGGAAATGTAGATCTGAAGCTCTTCTTTTTATCCTTACTCTAAAACTTTCAAGTGCAAGGATTTCACTCCAAGTATCCCCTCCGTACAGGGATAAGATATTGGATTTCAGAGATCTGTGGTTTGTGCTTCTTGAATTTTCGACCGGAGAATCCACAGTAGTAGAATTTTTACACCAACGTTTCAAATCCCAAATGGGATCCATCATCAGGGTAAAGAGAAAGATGATGAGAAAGATGAAAAAGAAGAGCCAGATGGAGGATAAAGCCTTAAATGAAATAAAGTTTCAAGAACCGCCCATTGACTAGGCCACCAAAAACATCTTCTCCTTCTAGACTGTGTAGAATAAAGGTATTGTTCTGCTGAATTTGAGTCATGGTAAACAGACCTGTCCATAAGGAGTCAAACTTACCATGATTACCTTTCTTTTTCTTCAATGCATCCCATTTTAGAACCCAGTCACCAACTTGGAAATTGTCCACTTTTGCCTTCTTGTCAAAGGTTTCTTTGATTTTCTTCTGATGAACTTTTGACTTCTCAACCAGTTGCTCTCTAATCTGTTGTAATTCAACCAAGTTATTCATTCTCCTTATCATGTAATTCTCTTCATCCTGTTCTTCTTGCAAGAATTTGGCCACAGGGAGAATCAGCTGGATAGGAAAAATAACATCAGCGCCATAAACTAGCTTAAATGGAGAATTTCCTATGGACTTCTTGTTGGTAACTATGTCAGCCCACATTGCAAACTTCAGCTTGGACTCCCAACTCTTTTTGTTGTCCTCCAACAGTTTTTTGATTATCCTTACAAGTCTCTTATTAGATGATTCTGCCAGGCCATTTCCTTGAGGATAATATGAGGTAGAATCCACCAATTGAATGCCAATGGATTCAGTCATGTCCATCAATTCTTTTGTCTTGAAAGCTGTTGCATTATTAGTGACTAGTTTGGTTGGGCAACCAAATCTAGTGAAAATATTCTCATTCAAGAACTTTATGACAACTTGATGATTAGCATTCTTAGTGGGTATAGCCTCATTCCACTTGGTGAAATAATCAGTGGCTACCAAGATCCATTTGTGCTGGCCATTGGAATGTGGATTAATCTCAGCTATGAAGTCCAAGTCCCACTACTAGAAGGGACCATTGACGTGTACTAGCTTCAAGGATAGAGATTTTAGCTTTTTTCTTCCTGCAAACCTCTGACATTTGTCACAAGATTTCACAAAAGAAAATACATCAGAGAACATAGTAGGCCAACAATACCTAGCTCTCAGGATCTTGTGGGCTGTGGTTTTCCAATAATGATGCCCTCCACAGATGCTAGAATGGAACTGGTGCATGACTTCCATAAATTGTCCTTTATCTAGACATCTCAAGAGGATTCTTGATGGGTCTCTCCAATAAAGCAGGTTTTTATTAATGTAGAATTTGGCTAATCTGAGCTTAATGGCTCGGGATTGACTTGAGCTACACCCTGGAGGGACTTCTAGCTTCTACAAAAAATGAACTATACTGGAATACCATTCATAGGTGGCTAGATTTTTAGCCAAAGACTGATTCTACTTTTGCTCTTCTGCTACTTCCTCTGTCTGCTCATCACTTGAATTTAAACCCATGCAATTGATGTCTAACAAACTGCAATTTTCCTCAGCCATAAGTTTAGCCAAGCCCTGGCCTTTGACAGGCTTGGTGGGCTTCACCTCTATGTTTAACTCTATGAATTTTGCAATCCATTTAGCTCTCTTTCCATCAATATATGGCTAAGTTAGAACATCTTTTATTGAGTTCGAAGGTACATATGCAATCACTTTGGAATGCAGGATATAAATTTTGAATGCTTTTAAAGATTTTATGAGAGCATAAGCTTGTTTTTCAATAAGGTCATACCTTAGTTCAACATCCCTCAGAGTTTTGCTAAAAAAGGCCACAGGGTGCTCTATGCCTTCATCATTTTTCTGCAACAGAACTGTTGCAAGTGTATCATAAGAGCAAAAGATAAGATATAAAACTCCTTGGTGTAATCTGGGCTAATTAGAGTGGGAGCTTCCATGATAGCTTGTTTGATAGCTTCAAAAGAGCTTCTTGCAACATCTTTCCATTTTATTTCTGACCCTTTCTTCAGCATGGAAGTGATGTGCTTCACTAGTTCTGCAAAGTTTGGAATAAACCTCCTGAAAAAGTTGATCTTACCGAAGAAAGATTGAATGTCCCTTTTTGATCTTGGGGTAGACAATGTCTGAATTGCTTGAACTCTTGCTAGATCAATCTTCACACCTTCAGAAAAAACAATATGTCCCATAATTTTGCCTTCTTCTAGAGAAAACTGTGATTTCTTTGGGTTCACAGAAATTCCAAATTGTATGCACTTTAGAAACACCTTCTTCAAATGCTGCAAATAGTCCTTGTGAGTGCTGGAAAATACTATTATGTCATCAAGGTAAATAAGGACAAACTTGTCCTTCTCTCCCACAAAGGCTATGTCCATGGCCATCTGAAAAGTAGCCCCAACATTCATCAGTCCAAAAGGCATCTTGGAGTATATAAAAGTGCCCCAAGGAGTAGTGAAGGTGGTCTTTTCCTGATCTTCTGGATGTACAACACTCTGATTGTAACCTGAAAATCCATCTAAGAAAGACATGACTCTAGCCCCTGAAACTTTTTGCAGCAAGTGTTCCATCTTAGGTAGGGGGTAGTTGTCTTTTTTAGAGCATTTGTTCAAATTCTTGAAGTCAACATAGAGCCTGATTTCTCCATTCTTCTTTCTTACTACCACAAGGTTAGCTATCCACTTTGAATACCTTAGAGAAATTATGATCTTGGCATCCAACAGCTTCTTGATTTCCTTTTCAATCAAAGGGAATAAGAGAGGGATAATAGGTCTTAATTTCTGCTTAAAAGGGATGGTGTTCTTCTCTAGTGGGATCTTTTGCTGAATGATGTTGGTGTCATAGGTCTTAAGATCACTGTATTCCCAAGCAAAAACATCATCAAATTGTTTCATCAGGGTGCAATACTCAAAACCCTGGGTAAAAGACAAGTGAGTGGACTGATTTATGTACTTTGGATGGGTTGGACTACCTACATTATGTTTGTGAACAAATGGCTCATTTTTTTTTTGGCAGGCTTATAAGGTACATCATTATGATCAAACAACTTCTCTAGGGGCACCAATCCATTGGGTATATGGTTACTAGGCATTTGAACAATGCTTTCCCAGCCGATCTCGTCCTTCAGCTTTGATTGGTTGCATTCTTCCATGGTTTCATTTTCTTGGTCGTTGTGCATTTCAGAAAATTCATCAACGACTTGTAAAGACCTAGTAATTTCATCATCATCTTCAAAAACCTTCTAGTATTTGACATTGTCAGGCAAAGATGGTCTATATTTCACCTGAACTTCATAAGTCAACTTAGGAGGCAAAGGAGGAATAAACGTGCCAGCAGACACAACAAGGGAATCAACAAGCTGGTTCTTCATTCTAGGGATGTAAGAAATGTTGAAAATGTTAAAAGAGTCCTTGAGCTTCCATACCTCATCTCTGTATGCTTTCAATCTTGGATGCTTTGCTTGGAAATTTTTGTTGACGTGTTGAATGATAAGGTCTGCGTCTCCAAACACTTTTAGACCTTTGATGCCCATTTCTTTAGCAGCGTTTAAGCCCAATATCAAGGCTTTGTATTTTTCTATGTTATTTGTGACCTAAAAAGTTAATTTGAAAGATAAATGAGTGCATTCTTGTGTGGGGGATACAAGGACCACACCTACCCCTTCAGCTTCCTTAGAGCAAGCTCCATCGAAGAACATCTCCCAAATATGTGGGCCTTCTTCCTCTGTGATCTGGAAAACTGGTTTTTTAAGCTGCATGGAGGCCAACTATGATTCTTCAAGATGAAGAATACAGGCTCCAAAATTAGTGTTGACAGTATAAATGGGATGATTAGTGGGATTCCTTTCATCGCTAATGATATAAGCCAAATGAGCTTCTCTGTATAATCTCCTACTCTCACCTCCAAAAATTGGGACAGAAGCGTAGGACAGATCATTTTGTAATGTTCCACCTAATCTTTTGATCCAACCTCTGGAGAGAAACATGCCAAACTTGGGGGGTAAGTCTGCTACCACAATATCCATCATCATGCTCTTCATGGGCAGATGAGACAAGGTGATGGCTAGGTCTTTGATTAATCCCAAACATTTCACTTTTCTATAGTTAAAAGAAAATAGGTCATGATAAGGCTTGGTGATGTCAAGACCCAATTCATCCATGACAGCCTTGGGCATTAAATTATGGTTGGCTCCTGTGTCCAGAAGGCAGTTATGAAGGATTTTTTCATGAAGAGTCAGTGAGACATAGAATGATGGGGAGCTGTCTTCACAATTTTCAATCATTGGGCTGAGAATAACGACTGGTTTATCACTTACAAATTTACATAGTCAGTGGAGGCTTGGATGGCTTTAGGCTCAAGGGCCTTGAGGATGGATCTTTTGAAGGACTCATTCTTCACTAGTTCAATCAGAGGTATAGGTATTCTTAGCTTCTGAATTTCTGATTGAAAATTGAAAGGAGAAGGAGACTTGTCAAGGCCTCTTACCTCGTGAGCTGGAGCTTTGAGGATGATGGGATCAACTGTTGGTCACTTCTACTTATTAGCTTGTTGTACTGTAGGGACAACAACTCTTTGAACAGGAGTTTCCTTGGCATTATTCATCTTCAACCTCAGATTATATCTGTGTTGATCTTCAGTTTGCAGAACAGCTTCACCATCCCATTCTTGGTTGATCTAGTCATTGAATAATGACTTTTCATAGGCAGCTGAGGTAAGAAAGGAGGCACTTCCTTTGTCTTCGAGATAATGGATCTCATCATCTTCTTCAAACTATTCTTCTTCCATGACTACATTCTGGAAAGTGGTCTTCGCCCTTTGGTCTTCATTGGCATCTTTGCTTCTTTGCAAAATTTACAATTTCTCATTAGCTCTTCTATATGGATTTGGATTTCTAGGAGCAAAGGTATTAGGAACTCTTCCTTTCCCGGGGTGTTGCTCAACCTTTAATTTGGACATTTCAGAGGCTAATGAATCTATCATCTTGGTAATTATCTTGGTATCTGAAGAGGATGAAGACTTGCTCCTTTGTCTCCTTCTATCAACATTTCCCTTGAGCTTCTCTGTAGCCATGATGTTTGATTCTACTTCCAAGGCTACATCCTGCATATCAGCCAAAGTAGCACATCGCCTCTCCCTCAACAGTAGACAGAAGTTAGAATCAAAGGCACTGGCATAGGTGAGTTTAGCAGAGGTAGTGGTGGGTTTTACTTCAACTGGTATCTTGCCGTACATGTGGTTAAACCTCTTATTAAAATCAGACAACGACTCGCCATTTTCCCTCTTTAAGTTCCCAAGCTCTGTGTGGTGGTAGAGTAGATCCTTATTATCCCCCCAATGATTTAGGAATACATCATCTAGAGCCTCAATATCTGCTATAGACCTTGGGGTCAGTTCTCTGAACCATTTTCTAGCCTCTCCATCTAGGCTTTGGACAAAGACTTTCATCCACACATCATCTTCGTTAATTTCCAGGTTATCGGTATAGCTATAGAATGATTCAAGATGTTCTTCCGTTGTAACACGTTCAGTCCCAGTGAACTTAGGCATATACTTATGTTATTCTCCAGTAGGCATGGCATTCAAAAGGAGTGGGTAGTACTAGAGGCCCATACCTAGCAGCTATGATTCTTTCCATTTTGGTAGGTGCTTGTGGACCTGCCATAGCTGTGGTGGATATCAGGGTACTGGAAGTCTGAATGACAAAGGGCTGAGAAGTGATTGGTAGGACTAAAGGAGTATGATGGATAGGAGGTGAGGTTTCGTTTGGGCTTACAACAAAAGGAGAACCTAAAGAATAAGGAGCTTTATGAATCTCTGAGATTTTTTCTTCACTGCTAGTATTAGATGCTATACTCTCAACATGTATTTGTTCTATTACAGGATTTTCTTGAAGAGATATAGAATATTGTTTAGAGCTACCTGAACATGATGCTCCTTTCTACAATGCCTTTCTTTCTTTGATGATTTTTTTAGGGTCAGATACTGGGTCAGCTTGTGACTTCTGAGGATTTTTCCTAGTATGCCTCACAAACTGAGCCAGAACTTTGAAGTGGAGTCGCCAAGAGGTTCATCCTCTAGTAGAGTCGCCAGATAGATGATTACAACTGAGAAAGTGCCCAGAATTTGTCTATCATCAAAGCTGGATCTATGTTGTCTCCTAGGGAAGCTAAGCTTCAGTCTCCTCTCCCCGACAATGGTGTCAATTATGTTATCACTCCAGGAAGTTCTCCTAGGTTGTAGCTCGGAGATGCCTGGTAAAATATAAATCTGTAATATTGTTCTCTGAACTATTGGAATGGATGATGGTTTGGATCAAGTCAGATGACTATTTCAACTCTGTTTTCACTCAAGACATGCATGAACACCCTCAACTTTACAAGTCTTTAGACCATTAATGCTCAATAGTTTATAGATTCAATGGATAATGGAGAATCCTGATTGTACCAACAAATGCATACATAAACATATATGAATGGCTAGCTACAAAAAGTAAAGGAAGATTGCAGATCTAATTTATCAACGCAAAGATAAGATGACAATTATTTGGCATTAGAAACATAAGAAAAAATGAATAACTTATTCAAGTGCAAGCTTAGAATAGAGGAGAAAATGGGAATTGAACATGTAACAAAAAAAGAAGCTTATATTGCTAGAATGAAGATGAGAAGCTTATAGGAGCAGAGTCTCCACAGTCTCCAAAAGTTGAACCCTTTATACTTCTAAGTTTCAGCCATTTATAGGCTTTTTACAATGCTCCCGAGCCCTCAAAGGCTCGAGGTGTCTTAATTTACCCCATTTGTATTTTTAACGGTTTGATGCCATGAATAGACACACATGAGCTCAGAGGTTTCTTTTTCTAATAGCATAGTAACCCAATTATGGTAAATGTGCTGTGTTGTCAGGTGGCTCGCTCGTGCCAGTGATGCTCCATGATAATTTGTTGGTTTGGCTGTGTTGCACTATTGCCTTTCCCCTTCCAGCCTTCTGTCTCTCGGTCTCTGTCTCCTAGCCTCTGTTCTGTGATGGAATGGGTCTTTGGGCCTTTGAAATCCTTTCAAATACTAACAATGACTGTTTTCTGTTTTACACAGAGAAACACTGCAACACTGTGAAATCCCGCCAAGCTCTGTTCATTTTGGACTTCAAAAGTACTTAAACACAGTTTATTCCTCTATCGAGTCGTCCTTATCGCTATCACAAGTCGCAAATGGCCTGTTCCCAATCTTCCCTTTGTATTTTGAAATACATTAAAAACACTAAAAATCTTGAAAAAATGGCTTTGGCGGATCTGAAATATTATATATTTTCATTCCCGAACCCCTTCGGGTCCGGGTTTTATTGCATCGGTGTTGTCCCTTTGTATTTTGTTAAATAACGAAAATATGCAAAATACATAGGAAAATGCCTTTCGGCGGATCTCAAATATTATGCAATAATATTTATATAACCGTTGGGTCCAGTTAATTGTATCGCACATCGCTCATGCCCCAGGCCAATGTAAGCGCTCCTTGTATTTTCCGATAGTGATCCTGCGATGCAACGTGGGCCGTCGATCTACACTTGATCAACGGTCCATGTTGCATCGTTGATCGCCATCGCAAGTTCCACACAGTTTGCATCGATATCTACCGATTGCGACTGCCGATCAGATCTGGACCGTTGATCGCCCAGATCTAATGGCTGCTATGCATTTCACTGTTTATGCCTCTGATACTCTGTTTTTTCACTATTTTTATGTGTTTTTGGCCTCGTGATAGTGCTTTTCTGCCATTCTAATGGCTCTCCTCCTCCGATTGTTTTGATCTTTGGTTTGATTTTACTAACTTTTGAAGACTTATAGAGCATATTTGGATCCATTTTGGGCCATACGCCAACGAGGCTAACAATGTCCTCTGTCCGACTGACCGACTAGACTTCTACTTCTGCGGTAGTCCTTCGGTGGTCGAATGGGAGGATCTCAAACAGGGTGATAGAAGTGGAAATGGTTTGTGGGGATGACACCCGTGTCAGTTGTGCTACGGTGTATGTACTGGTAGGGATCTCCTCGACTATGGTGGTTATGGGAATTGGCTGCTAGACCTCAACAGTGAGGTTGACGACTGGAGCTATCAGGTTAATTTCAGCTTTTTAGTAGATGGATTTTTGACTTGTGGGGTTTGGATGACTCACTTTTTCTGTGGTTTTGGGACCGTCATCTGGGAGAGAACCTGAGCTGCACCCGAGGAAAGCGCCATGGTGAGTGGTGACCTTATAATGGGGGGAAGCATGGTGGAACTTTGAAAGTGTTTAGGATCGTTACTCTCACCTGTCGAAGCTAGTGACTATAATCCTTCATTTTAACATTTTTTCTTCCATTTGGAGTAGCATCGGCTGGGGCACCTCATCAGCTGCCCACCACCGACTGCTTTCTACCCCATCTCCCTCTCAGTCTTGTGGCATCAGGGCTTTGCAAAGGTACTTGGGTTTCCCTTCCCTTACCTTGCAGGCCACTCCCTGATCCATATTTAAATGAGAATGCAACAAATTACAGAGATAACCATAAACAAAAAGATGCAGTGGAAATAATACTTCATTTCATTAATGTAAAATACTGAAATATGCTTACAAACAGAAATGGAAATAAACCAGCTAGGGTGATGGTAGCTTATCTCTGAGAAGAGATGTGGCAAATACATGCCTCTGAACTATGTCATAATCAGGCTCGAAGGCCTATTTATTGTTGAGAAACAATGGAAAACCCTAAACATCCAAAAACCTAACCCTAGAAGATGAAATGTCAAACTGTGGGCCCTGTTTGGGTAAATTGGTACATCAACTTCCCGGGGTCGTAACTTTGGCATACGATCTCTATTTGATGCACACAATATCTCGTTAGAAAGATCTATCCGAGAACTACAATTTTGGGAAGAGAAACATGGTCCAAAACGACTCTGAAAGTTCAAGACCCAAAAACTGCTAAAAATGGTAAATCGTGATAGAATTAAGGAAACTGAAAAACTGAAAGAGACAGTTGTGGGGGTCCAAGTGGGATAGGTGGGTGGCCACCAACATCCACCTGGATCACTCTCAGCCAGGACTCCACTTCTCTACACAATGCTTCCTCCATCAGGCTAAATCTCTGTGACCTCAATTTGAATGTGCTCGGGTTGACACACCGCGGTCTTAGGTAAGTGTGTGCGTGGGAGGCGCCAAACTAGAGCTCACCTGAGAACTCATCCAAGAGAGCCTTGGGTATCATCCCATTGGACTGAATGGTGTCCACCATCTACTCGTACCAGCTCTTGAAAGCTCTTTCGTTGATCTCCTTTATGTTGGGATCCCCCTATGCCTTCCATGGTTCGTACCTAAGCGCAATTGGCTACTCTTCGGTAATTGTCGCCATTTTCCTTTTTGGTGATGGCCTCCATTTCCACATTTCTAGTGCCATTACCAAATACCCCAACACAAAGCCAATGCTCCTCCTGTAGACATCTTCACAAGCCTCAGATAGTTCATTGAGCATGAAGGCTGACCAATTGAGTACTTCTCCTTGGCAGCAGTGTTCCGCAATTGAAATGGTGTCCAAGGTGCACTCGTTCCTCATGAAATGCCTCATTGTTTTACCTGCAATAAGATTGAAAGAAAACATGATATTATCCTTGTTAATGTTTTCTAGCTTTGTGCCCATCCCACCTTTCTCTGTCCCATATCTGGTGTAGATATTGTCCTATGTCTTCATATTTCCCAGCTTGACCCCAGCCTGGAACATTGCGCTAACTACATTCCCAACCTCTGCTAGCCTAGTGAGTCAATTGATATCCTCGACATGAATGGGGTATTCCTTGTCCAACCTTATAGACCCACCATGCATCCTGCTTGCTAGTAATTTTGTGCACTGCATGGCGGAAAATTGGGTGCTGAATATGGGCAAACTTTGTAAGTGGAATAGCGTGGACCTTTGTATCCCCCTGAACTCCTCTCTGATTCTGGAGGCCCTGGTGCCATCCTCCCTTTGAAATTCTTCTGCATACACCTCCCTCTTCATGGCTAGAAACTGGAATCCATCTGTGAAGTCATTGTTTATTAGATTACACCTGTCATAATTCCCATATAGATCATCCACTACTTCAATTCGTACATCAAGAACGTTTTGTGGGACTGATATTATTCCTTTCGCCATTGTTTCTCTTCTTCTCCCCCTGTTCTTCAAAGTTATCCTAGAATTCTTCTGTGATTTGAAACTCTAGCGTTCCCTGCATCCTCCTGCGATTTATGTAGCCAACTCTGAAACAACATCCCCTGACTGATGAGGCTTTAATCAACTAATTACTCTGACGACCTTTCCATGTATTCTAGCTATATCTTGCCACCATCAGCCGACTTGTACATGACAATGATGACATGTTCTAGAAAGTACAGAGTGGGCTTCATGGCATCTTTATTTTCCCTTGATGGGTTTATTTATTAACTAATTTTCTCCTTAACAGGAAATATTTTGCGACCCTATCTTGACAGTTGCCTTAATGATTACTTAATAAGGAAATAACTACTAGTACGGTGGATGGGACGGGTACTTGTGTGGCCATCAATTGTGGAAAAGGTTCGGACCTACATGTATTCTACTGATGAGGATGACGTGTGTGGTTACTATCCCTGCTGATTAGGCCTACCAACACGACCACTGAAACTACCCAATCTATGTTGTCTTGGCCTACCTACATGACCGCTGACACTACACCCCCGACCACAAATGGGTTGCGATATTCCAAGCTTGGACGCAACCTTATTATTTGAACCAAATATTTTTTTTTATTTGCAGAAGAGTTTTAGGCATGCGCCATTCACCCATCCCTGCAGTAGGAGTCCATCCAGTTGTGTGAGTCTTACTACACCCGATTCCTTTATTTATGAGATTATGAATGGGCCTAACTAGTGCATCCGTAGTTTTCCTCGAAACTTCAGGAACTTGCTATCATAAAGGAGCACCTGGTGTCCGACTTCAAATGATTTCTTCTTGATGTGTCTATTGTGCCAAGCCTTTTATCTTTGTTGCTCGACTGATTAATGGAATTCTGCTAGGAACCGGGTTTCATCGAGTTCCATCAGCTGGCTCAGCTTGTTCTGCAAGGCATTGCTATCTGTCATTCCTGTAGCTTCTGATATGAGCATGCTGGGCAGTATAAATTCCGTTATTTCCACCACCTCTCTACTGTGCACGAGTCTTTTGATTGTTGTCCTATATGCCCATAGAGTCGCTGGAATTCTTTCATCCCAGTCGTCCTGGTTAGCAGATACGACTTTTGCTAGCTCTTTCTCCAATATTTTGTTAAATGCTTCTACTGCACCATTTTCTTGTGGATGATAAGGACTACTCTTATTATGGTGGACCATAAAAGTCGTTAGCATAGCTTCAATCATTTCATTTAGAAAGTGGGTGCCCTAGTCACTTCTGAGGCTCCTTGGGCATCTGAACCTTGAAATAATATTTTCAAAAATGAATCTTGCTGTTGTTTCTTGTGTGCAGTCTTTCATTGGCATGACCTCTGCCCATCTTGTGAGGTACTCTGTCGCTGTAATTATGTATCGGGCTCACGAGTGTCTTTTTGGTGGAGAAATTGGCCCAATGAAGTCTACCACCCACTTATCGAAGATCTACACCGAATGGATCGAGTGTAGTGGTAGCTCATTGCGTCGGGAAGGCTTACCGACCCTTTGGCAGACATCACATTCTTTGGAAAATTCTTTAGAATCCTTATGGATAGTGGGCCACCATAATCATGTGTGTAGTATCTTTCTTGTGGTGGCCTTGCCTCCTACATGGCCTCCTACGACTCCTATGTGGCACTCCCATAGGAAGTCCTTTCTTTCGTGCTGCAGGACACAACATCTGAGGACTTGATCCAAGCCCATTTTGTAGAGGTGTCCTGCGATGAGCTAGAAATTTGCTGCTCTGACCACCAAGTGCCACATTTGTGCTGCCGTGTATCCCTTTGGGCAACAACCTATTGTTAGCAAAGTAGCAATCTCTTCCAAGTGGTCGGGAATGGCTTCTATCCTGAATAGGTCAGCATCGGGCAACCGATCGTCTATTACTCCGTCATTCTCCCCTATTTCCAAGCGCGACGGGTGATCTAACCCTACATTCAATCTTCTTGGTTTAACAACCACTTCAAATGTGAATTCTTGGAATAATAACAACCACTTGCATATTCTTCCTTCTAGTACTGGATTGTTTACTAAGTACTTCAGTGCAGAATGGTTTGTAAAGAATTTGAACGCGTGCCTAGTAGGTAGTGCTTGAACTTTTGGAGAGAGTAGACCATTGCCAAAGCTTCCTGTTTAGTTGTTGTGTAGTTCCTTTCCGCTGTAGAGAGCTTTTTGCTAGCGTAGTATACTGGATGGTCCATATTTTCTCTTGGTTGCACTAAGACCACTCCTAGTGCTATCCTGGATGCGTCGATGTGTACGTGGAACATTTTGTTCCAGTCAGGGTACACTAATATGGGGGCGCTTACTAATCTTTCCTTCAGTTTATTTAGAGTTGCTTGATAGTCCGCAGTCCAGATAAATTCTTCCATCTTCCTTAGTAATTTCTCCATTAGGGTTGTTATGGCTGCGTAGTTCCTAATGAATTGTCTGTAGTACCCCGTCTGGCCCAGAGGTTCCCTTAGTTGTTTCACATTGCGCGTTGGTTCCATGTGGACAATTTCTGCAACCTTGGCGGGGTCTACATAGACTCCATCTTTGCAAACAATATGGCCTAGTAGAGTTCGAGAGGGAACTGCGAAAATACATTTTTTTAGATTTAAGGAGATCTGCAATTGTTTGCACCTCTCAAACATTACTCTCAATAAGCTGGTGTGCTTCTTCATTAGGTTGTATACTATCCAGTCATCCATTTAAACTTCTAGAAACTTATGAATGTAATCCCAGAATGCAACTATTACAATCCTTGAGAAGAATGTTGGCGCATTCTTTAATGTGAATGGCATTACATTGTATGTGTACGACCCCCACTCAGTCGTGAATTTTTTTTTTTTTCTTCCTCACCTTTTCGGACCTAGTGGTAGCCTGAGAACCCATCTGTGAACGAGTATGCCTCATTCCCCCCAACATTGTGTAGGACTTTGTAATTGAATGGCGTGGAGAACGAGTCATGCACACATGCATTGATTAGGCTTCTGTAGTCAATGCATACCCTAATTTCGGTTTCATCCTTCTTGTTCTGAATAAATATGGGGCTAATCCAGTCAGCTTCATTTACCAGAAATATTATCCCTGCATCCAACATCTTGTCAATTTCCCATCTAAATTTCTCTTTTACCCTTGGGTTCAGTCGGTATGGTCTGTGCTTTATTGGTCGGACACCTAGTTTCAGAACAATTTTCATTTCTCCCAGGTTACCTTTTATCCCCTTAAGTTCTGCCACTGAAGCTGGGAACAGGTCCTGGTATTCTTGTAATAAATCAAAAATTTCTTTTGTGGTTTGTTCATCCTAGTAATCTCCCATTGATGCTACCTTGGGCTTATCTTCCGTCCCCACATTCTATTTTCTCAGCTTCACTGGTAGGAGATGGGCACCTTTCGTCGATCGGTTTTCCCGAATCCCTCTTTCCCCTTTTGTTTCTTCAAAGGCCAGGTGTCTAAGACCCTCCAATCCATCCTCCTCTGGTTTTGCCTCAATTCTGTCATAGGTCACGAATCTCGACGATTCCATATCATACAATGATCTGAATCGGATCCATAGAAGACTATCAAAGAACCATGACTGTATCAGGTCGAACAAATCTCTAAAGAAATCCAAAACAGTGATAAAAAACACCCTAAACCAGTGGCAATGGTAGCTAACGTGGAACGACGAGGACCTCGGTCAAAGCGCGTTGACTGAGGCCCATGGAGACCGCGCAGGAGGCCAAAGTAGCCCCTGGGAGCCTCGGAATGGGAAAATGAAGTGATTTTTGATGTGCGATTAGCGCTAGGTGAATAGGGCCGTGAAGGAAAAGCCTGAGCACTCGGTCATGTTGGGGAACCAAAGGACTGCGGGCAGAAAAAGAAAAAAGCGCTAAACATAAACGGTGGGACCCGCGCTCTGGAAACCGGCGGTTTTGATTGGGGCGCCCTTAAATGGTAAGAGGTTTTGGATGAAAGTGGAGCGATTCCATACAATGATCAACACGTGGCAGGCAGAGGTGAGAGAAAACCACCGTTGATCGCGTGCTATCGGTCGAGCAAGTCAACCGGGAAAACTCTCCGTAGGGCGTCGAATCTGGAGGGCCCAGATCAGACGGCTGAGATCGCGCCCGATGGAGGAAGTGGAACTGACAGGGAATTAAGATGCGTTTTAAAGGGATTTGGAATCTGTTTGATCGCCATGGTGGAGGAATAATGCATCCATGATGGTAATTGAAGAAACGAAATGATGAATCAATCTGGCGCCATTTAGAGAAGGACAAGTGGCCACTCCGTAAGCACTGATGATGACGCTGAACAGGGAACTCCAAGCGCAGCTACAGAAGGTGAATCAACAGGCGGAAGAGGAACCGAATAGGCATAGGGGTCAAATGGCTAAAGCCATGAATAGAGACAGTCAAATCAGTCAAGTTAGACACAGAGAGACAGAAATCGAGAGATGAAGTGTAACAGTGAACTCTAAGAGGAGGATTGAACACAGAGAACAGTAAAGCAAAGCATAAGAGACAGAGGGTCGAGCTGACCAACGGAAGCATCGAGCACCAGAGAGATTGAAGATTCAAGCCTTCCCATAGAGGAAGCTATCTGGACTGAGCATCACAGTTGGCTCTTTCACTGTAGACCATAAGGTCACAGAGCTGGTAGGAAGAAGAAGAGTTTGTGTACTCCGGGGTCTTGGGGAATCCAAGGACCACCCTGCCAAGCAAACCTGCTTCAGGAGAACTCACATTGAGTCCTTGTATTGTAATTTCTCTGCTCAAAGGCACAATAAAATAAGGCCACCACTGAAAGCTGGACTGGAGACGTAGCCCTGGAGAATAGGGTGAACTCCTTATTAAAAATTGCTCGTGTCTTTGTGTTTTCTTACTGAATTTCTCTGTTGTCTTTTTCATTTTAATGTCTGTGTATTAGCAATCTGATCGATCCGTTGCTTCAATAACACAGAACACACACTAGCACATGAGTCTGTAATACATTTGTTTAATAAATCTTTAACTGATGTCACTCATAGGGTGAATATCAGATCATACAAGCACTGCAGAAAGTTTTCCTCTTGCTACCCTTCAACTAGCTTCTCTGGGGTGAACATAACCGCTTTCACCACCTGGAGTACCTCTGTCATTTGTACCTCACTGCCTTTGAATGAAAAATCACCAACGAACTATGCTTCCAAGGTACCCCAACTGGTCGTCTGTCGCCGTAGCTCGTCTTGGATATACCGAGCCTGGGGGATAGTGCCGAGGGTATGTATAAACACATGTACCCATAGATTCCTCGGCAATTCCTAGCTGTCCTAGCTAGTAGTGCAATTTTTAATGTGCTTCTCAGAAGCTGAATTCCCCATGTATTTCCCTTCATCTTGTGGCTGATATTCTTTCCTGCCAAACCTTTCCTTCATTGCTTGCTTAGCATCCCTCCAGTCTTTTAGTACCTTGTAGTGTGCCTTCCACCATCTTGCTGGCGTTGCCATAAGCACAATGTCTAGAAAGGGAATTCTTTAGTCTTCTTGTATGTCCTGGTCCATCTTGTCTAAAATAAAATCTATCAGCTCAAGGCCATAGTAATTCAGGTATTCATCCCTTCCCATGTCTCCCCAGTTTACTCAGCTTATCATTGCACATCGTCGAGTTGTTATTTCATATCCACCCTATTTCCATGCATCCCATGTAGCTTCTGAACCAATTTCTGAGCTTTGAATTCTTCTCCATCTGACAGATCCTTCGATTGTAGGATTTATGTAGTGCTCCCTTTTCCTTGCTGTGAGCATATATAGCTAGTCTAACACCCCTGGTTCATCCCTGTCATCTATTGGATATGTAAACCTGGGTCCTTGGTAGGGGTCTAACGGCTGGATCACCCTTAGCCCATCTGCTTCAAAAATCATCAGCTCCTTCAAATCTATGACAACATAGTTTTCATATGCCCAGTCAATCCCCAAGAGTGATGGATACAGATCTTTATCCCCCATAATGTCAATTACTCCGAACTCAGTGTGCGTTTTCACCCCTGCTACATCAACATCTACATTTTCCAATCTCCCAATAGGTAATATACAATACTGATTCACCATTCTTAATTGAATTGGTGAGTACTTCAACTATGGCTTCCCCATTGCCTCCCAAGTCTTCCTGGGTAGGATGTTTACATCTGACCCTAAATCTAGCATGGTGTCCCTTATTTGGAATCCTTCCACTTGCGCATTGATTCGGAACTCCTTTCCGCTTCTTTTCTTATTCCGCTTCACTCTCCTGGAGGCTTTCTCTGGCAAGGTTTCACATGGTTGTCCCGCTTCCTCTTCCTCCATGGATACTCTGGCTTTTAAGCTTTTCCGCAATTCCTTCAGCATGGCCTCATATTCAACAATTTTCAAGAATAATTTAAACCATTCCCCAATCACCTGGATGGGGGAGGGAATGTGGAATTGCAGTCTTTGGGTGTCCTAATCTTCAATCATCCCCTTGAACAATTTGGCTACTTCTTGATAATATTGTTTTTGGTGCTTGAGCCGATATGCCCTTTGTGGTGGCACCACTTTAATGATCAAGGGGGGTCCTCAGTGTAGCGGTCCTCCCCTATCTTCTTCCCTCCTTGGGTGACTATATTCATATTGGTCATGGGGAAGCCATTATCGGTCCGAGGCTCAACAGTCACCAAGTTGGCCCCTCGCTGTTGGGTTATCTCTTCCCACTTCACAATGAGCTCTGGGTAGTCCTCCGTCACATGGGTGTTAAATCTGCACTGCAAACATTAGGGTATCCTCGGGAGCGGGCATTCTCTTGCGACATGTCCTTCCTGGTTGCAGTTGTAGCACCTTAATGGCCCTCTTCCCCCAATTCTTCCTCCATGTCCATTTCCTCCTCTCCCCCCTCGACTCGCTTCATTGACCCTAAACATGGATCTGACCAATTTTTGTGGTAGAGAATCCAGCGCTCGACACTGATCGGTGTGATGAGTTGTCGATGCACAAAACTTGCAGTAGTTATTATTGGGGACATTAGAGTACTTCTGCAAAATTGGGCACATTCATGGTAGGTGTCCATATGCCCTACAGATCTCACAGAAGTCTGCGTTATTCCTTCCTAGGAAGGGTCCTTGCACTCTGACTACCGCAACACCTATGGTGGGAGGGGATCCTAATGACCCTGCCATCCCCCGTGGTTGATTAATTCCCTGCAATCATGTGCATTCCGTCACAACATGCCCTTCCACGAGGCAATGGGTGCAACAAAAATTGGGCCTAGCTGGTCATGCAAGCTGGAGATCCCTCAGCTTCTCAGTAAAATTTGCGATATGGTTCTACAGGCCTATGATCTCTGGGTCTTGCAGACTTGTGCCTCCCCGGTATTCATGGGGGCATCCCGCCATTGCTTCGATGGTTGCTCCAATGCATCCTGCAGGTTTCCTATCTTCTGTTGTGTCAGCGGTGTTCTGGTCAAGGGAAAGAGTGCCTTGATAAACTCGTCCCACTGGTGGTTTTGGTATAGGGTGTAACTCAGCTTGGCGATGGCATCCTTAAACCTTTGCATGAGCTCCCAAGTTGTCTCACACTCCCTCTGCTTAATTTCCCACAGCTGTGATAACCCTCGTTAGTCTGTCTGTGACACCTTGAATTCCTATACAAATCCCCTCTTAATATCATCTATGATGGGATTCTGGTTCTGCTCTGCCCACTTTATGAACCAGCGTAGAGCCCATTCTCTTAGCATGGTCTAGAATTCCACTGCCTGGATGTTATCTGGAGTCTGATGGGCCCTCCAGATGGCTTCACAGAGGTACGAGTGCTACTCCACATCGTCATTCCCCTCCCTGGAAATTCCAGGTATCTAGTAAATGATCCTACCATACTGCTCTGAGTATGGGATAACAACACAAAACCTTTGCTTCCCAGCTGTTGGGATCCCTGTAGTCCCAAGTTACTGCTATAGCTGGTTCTTGTACTACTTCCAATATTGAGACCGGTCCTGTATTTCTCCAACGCACTATATACTCGCAATGCCTTAGCTAATCTAATGACAAATTCTTCTGTTTTGTGATAAAGTACTAGGGGAAGGTTGGGGGAACCGCCACTTATATTTTGGTGTTGGGGCTGCTGAATTTTGATGGATGCTTCTTCCTCATCGAACAACCTCCTCATCTCATCACCCACACTATCGTCATCTCTTTCCTCATGCCGATATGGTTTCTAATCTTGTGAGTCTACTGCTGCAACTTGTAGTGAAGGTTCCCCATCTGTTCCATGTTGCGATTCCACTTCCGCAACCTTCTGAGATAGTCCTCGTCTGGTATCCTGTTGTGATCCTATTTCTGCAACCTACAGGAAATTTCCTTCTTTATTTTCTTGGTTCCAACATCCCTTTCTCTCACACTCGTGTTGCCCATCACCATCTTCTCCCCTCATTCTAACTCGGGGTTTTCCCATAACCACTCCTATTTCGTGGAGTCCCCTCCTTCTCTTCCCTAGAGCCTGAGATGCTCTTGCCTACCACTTGTCTGCTAGTAGTGCCCTCCTTTGTGCTCTAACATCCCTAGCTCTTTTCAATCCTTCTACATCCATCCCCTCACAACATCCCTATCCCTATGTAGGCAACATTTCCCCCTCTAATTCCTTCCCTCGATACTGGGGTTTTACACTTATATCCCAGAAGTGGGTAAAGATAGCAGTCCTTCCTCTACCAAAAGCATCTTAATCCACATCGGTACTTCTCTTATCAACTCCCCTCTCATCTTGGAGTTGAACACAGCTTCTGCCTTTGAGAAATACTGGTAGATTTCTGCAGCAAACTCGACCACATACCCTTCCACCGTAGTATTCACCCAGAAATCGACAACTCTCATCCGATCGTTATGCAGCTACTGTAACAATGCATAATTAGATGAAGTCCAACTATGGCAAACAGTCGCCAATCCGCTTGACTGACTCTACCTCTTTAGCTCTCTCAGCCAATGATATAGGTCCTCAAGGAAGTTGCACTAGAAAATTTCATACTGGTCATTTACGCCATCAGCATATAAAATCCCCTCACGTACTCTGTCGATCGGTTGATTCCTGCGGGCATATTTCTCTACCACATATTGATCTACTTGATGGTTCCACCAGTATTTGATCTCTCTTTTAAATACCACTGACACCATATTCTAAACCAGTTCTCTCAACTTCGGGTCTCGACAACAGAACCATTTGTTGGCTTGAAAGATTCATTAGGAAAAAGACCCTGGGTTTAGGCATAGGAGGCCAAAAATGGTTCGTTGTAGTCTAGGACATCGTCGACATTTTCACCTTACTCTGAAGGGCAAGGAGTCTCACCCGAGGCGCACCGCGACCAAAAGGGAGAATGGTTCAACATAGGGTCGAGGGAATATCAACCAGGAAAAGGTGATCATACACATACATATCCATTATACGTGAAACGGAGATAATAGTATCCTTAAATCATAAACATAAATCCATTATAAAGAACACAAAAATAACAACATCCTTGCATCAATCTATGAATTACCATCTACGTGCAATAGATAGACCATTTAAAATTTTAATGGACCCACTAAACACGATGCTCAATACGTTAGAAGTCACAACAACCATCAACTCTATTTTATATTAACTTAACATCACAGAATAAATCATAATCCGGCATTCACCATAAGCATTACATAAAATACCTGGCTCAGTCACTCGAGTTTAGATCAGTTTCGCAACCAAGTCCCTCGGATCCCATCACTCTCTCATTCAGCCTCTGCAACTGTGTATCTCTTCTACAACTGACTCATTGTTCCTCTGGTGGGTTCAAAAACAACATTTTTCCTCACTAGTTTTCCCCTTTTGTATCCTTCCTGGCTGCCTGGACTGCCAGTTCTCGCTCGGATGTTTTCTCTCTTAGCACCTTCCCATACGCTCAGCTTCCTTTGCCTTCCACTGCCACCTTGCCACCCCACCTCCACAACTATTCGTTCCGCCCCCCAACCGTTGCTGCCATCTGTCTCTTTCCCACCCTTTGGTTATTAAAAAATAGTTAAAATCATTCAAAATTAAACGAAGGCACTAATAATTTTCCTTAAGATCTTTTTAGGATTGTCCACTATGGTAGGAGGATTTGGATCTAGATGGGATATAGTAGAGATTATTTTGGGAGCGAGTGTTTAGATCTAAAACACAGATAGATTGAATATACAAAAATAGAAAAAGAACTAATCCTAGGAATAAATTTATCATACAAATGTTTTAACTCGGTACTCTAAATTCGAATGAAAGGATAAATTTTCAATAGTTCCCCAGTATGGTTGCCACTATGTTATCGTTCTGATTTTGAAGATTGGTGTTGGGAATGGAATCCCCCAAGGCATGTTTTGGGGCTTAAAGCCCAAGTTTTGACTAAGTCCATTGTAAAGACTCCGCGAATTGTGGGTGCAGAGTGCGAAGTCATAATAGAGCCATAGGGTTGTTCGCCCTTGTTTTTGTAATGTAAGGTCGGTTTGAAAGATATACCCATGGTCCGCGGACCATGGGATTGTATAAATAGAACAAGGCGCTAAGTGTAGAGAATAGTTAAGCAATATGAGTCTAAGGGATTGAAGAAGCACTGGGTCAAAGTGTAAGTCATTTCTTTGGGTTGTAGAGTAGTAGAAGGCTCTGCAGCTGAGTGCGCAGAGGCGTAGTAGTCTGCAGCTGAGTGCGCGGACCCCTACAACTGAGTGCGCAGGGTAGGTTGAGTCTGTAACCATTGGAAGAATTAATAAAGAGAGGTTTTACCATATTTCTGTGTATCTTTTCTTGTGTTATGTATTATTGGGTATGAATTGCAAGTTTACTATTTATTTACTGTGCGAACTCATATGAATGTGCTAAACAAGTAAATATAACATAAAGCATCTAGTTGCGTGAAGATAACTAACTGGTATAAGAAGATAAGTAATATCTTGGGTTTGACTTAGGGAAATAGTGCAGATCGCTACTCCAATAGCGTGGAAGACCCACAGCCCCTGGTTATGGCTACACGAAGACGAATATATGAGGCCGCGAATGCCAGAGAAGTGCACGAAGTAACATGTGTGAAGGGACTAACAGTTGGACCGAATAAACCCCGCAGACATCTCAAGGGTGAGGATACTTGGTTCCAGCACCCACCCATAATACTTCAGGTAAGACCTTAGTCCACGCTCCACGGGTTGTTTCCGAAAGGGCCATCAGTAGAGGGATTTTTTTAGCTAATTAGCTCCAAGTCTAGGTCAGGCCCCAACAAGCCAACAAATGGTTCTGTTACCGGGACCAGGATCTGCATAGAGATGCCTGATGTCGTATCACTAGAATCCAACTAAGAAAGGAATTGAATATTGGTTGGATAGTAAGATTCACAAGTTCGCGGTGCAGGAGAATAGGAATCCGCGATTATCAAAAAAAGAGTGGTTAGACTGCTACTTATACATAGAAATCCATGAAATGTTCTTCGCATCCTTCCCTACTGAGCTATACGAGTGGATTGCAAAGTTAGCAGATTGGCAAGGAAGGTGCAAACTCGACAGTCCTATTGTGTAGGCTTGAAAATTGGTGCATAGATTAGAAGCATCGTATGATAAGATTGCGTGTACTGTTGATCATTGGCTTGATCGAAATATAGGAGGATTCATCACTGAGTTCGCAGTAGATACCTCAGTCAGCTATAGCGAGGAAGAGTGGTGCTTCCTCAAAGGACTGTGAGGTAAGTATGTTAAGTATTTGAACACTTGGATTAAAATGATACTGCATGAAAAGTGGGTTATGTGAATACATTGATGTTTGGGGTTCCATGAAGTGGGAGGATTTACAGAAACAAAGGTAGCGCAGAACTAGAAACTAGCCCCTTGATTTCACCTCCGCGAGGAAACGAAGAAGAGCTCACAAAGGTCTCACCAAGAAGTGCGAGCAATCTTCTAAGGAAAAGGATTCCACACATACCATCCCCACCCACACCACCACCAATTTCAGCATCTTCACCCCCATCTTTGCCCATACCACCTCCGCCACTGTCGCGAGTTAATATGGCAAGTGCGATAAAATTGCCGCTATTCAAGGGAGTAGGAAATGAAGATCCAGACCAGTTTTGGTTCATGATAAAAGTTGTGTGGGAAGCATAGGGGGTTATGGATGAAAATATAAAGAAAGAAACGTTGGTCAGTGCTCTGTAAGATCACGCGTTGACCTTATACATTAAGCATTCCAATGACAATCCGAATGCAGGGATCACGGATATCCAAACTGCGTTGAACAAAGAATTTAGCAGGCTGAAGTTAGAGGTGCAGTTGATCATTGGGTTCAAGGAGATCATGATGCTACTAGGCGAGACCCCTTGGGAGTTGGATCAGAGACTGAAGTGTACAATTTGAGAAGCTAATATGACTTTGACGGATGGACAACACAGCGCATAGTTTGTAGCATCGCTAATGCCGCATTTAAGGAACATGCTGTCACAACAGAGGCTAACAACTCAGGCCGAGGCCTTGGAGATCAGGATGAGGCTACATGAGACCCCAATACAGGATCCTAACCTGGGAGTTCAGCAGATCCATGCGTAGTTGAAAAACTTGTGCCTGGAGATGCAGAGTCTGAAACAGGATAGGACAGCTTGCCCAGAGGTGCATGACAAGGTATGGTGTGTTAAATGCAAGGGTTAGGGACATGACAAGGACCACTACCTGGTGTTTGTGAATTACCTCATGGGAGGAGGACCAATGCCATTGAGACCGGAGACACAAGTAGGACCTAGCGTGGCGCCTGCGTTGTGGTGCACGATTTGTCAAATAGGAGGAAAGCATGCTACATACAACTGCCATTTGTTGCAAAAGTACACGCAGAATTCAAAAAAATTGTTCTGTAATTTATGTAGATCATTGGGACATGATGAGCACACCTATAGAAGTTATGAGCTGATGATGGATAGGACTCCCACCTATAGAGTTCAGGCCGAAACGCGGCCCCTTAACCAGAATGCAGGGATGGCGCGAGCCAGATTTCAGGGGCACGGACGAGGCCGAGGTGGGGGAGGACCTGGAAGAGGTCGCGAACAGCTGATATGTTACAATTGCGGAGGGCCATGACATTATGCCCATGATTGTATGAATCCAAGGCATCCATCATGTCTATACTATACATTGTTTGATCATGTGACAGAGCACTGTCCCACACGGGTAGCAAGGCTGCACGACAAGGGAGCGCTCCAACCTACACTAACTCAGAACCTACAAATGATGAGGTCTGAGTCACGCGAGGAAGACCCTAATGTGAACATTTTACTTAGAAGTGTAACTACGATAGGGGATGATAAAGGCAAGCAGCCCGAAGATAGTACTTCGGTTTGCGAGGCTCCAACGAAAGAACTAGAGTTTGATTTGGAGCGCGCTAAGGAAACCTTCATGGAAGCAAAGAAGAGCTTCGCTGATGCCTCCACTTTAGAAAGAAAAGACAGATTGGAGCTAGAAATGGACCCCTCAATGCTCACGATGTTCCTGGAAACATGCATGAAGCTGCTACGGGACAATAACGCTATAAAGGGACTACATGACCTCATAAATAGATGCGCTGGGATTGCACTAGGAGAACCACACATAGTCAGGAAGGTGGGAAAGCATGTGACATGGACAGGAAGAGAAATCAGGTTGACCATGTAGGTTAGGGAATATGAGATGGACCAAGTGATTCTGCACCTAGGATCATACATGAACGTTTTGTCGAAGCAGACATGGGAGCGGATTAGAAGGCATATGCTGCAATGGTCTCCTATCCAATTGCGAACGGCGAACCAACAAAAGATCTCGCCTATGGGAAGATTGCAGGGAATCACCGTGGACATCGAAGGAGAAAGTGCACTGGCAGATTATTGATGACAACAATCCCTACCCTGCGCTGTTAGGGATAGATTAGGCAACTAACATGAATGGGGTGCTAAATCTGAAGAAGTGTAAGATGATTTTTGAGAAAAAGTCTCTTCATGTAGTAATACCTTTGGACCCTGCAGAAGGATCGCACTACACGGACCCAATGCGGGACTGTGAAAGCAATGATGACTTAGATTGCATCTGCAAGATCACCGCGTGAGAGCAAGACTAGGTAAATCCCACCATGGATGGACGAATCTCATGGGAACATGAAAGCTCCTGTACATCAGATTCTGATGAGTAGATAGAGAGATGGAAAAGCTGGTTACACAAGGTAACCACGCTGAACTGTAACATGAAGAGGGGATCGTTGTGCTACATATCAACAGAGGTAAGGGATTTTCCTATGTATAATGGGTTAAGCGAGGTAGGTGCTTTCCTGAACAGATTCGAAAGGGAGGTGCCAAAACAACAACACTTCGAGGCTTTGAAATGGGTACTGCGCGCTACACCCGCGAGGTGGTGGGGTACGCACCAAGGAAGCTTTGAGGACTAGCGCGAATGCAAGAGAATGATGCACATGCATTTTGGGAAGCCTCAGATGTGATTAATATACAATATTTCCAGATGGAACGATCCGCGCACACACCTGTCTAGATGGATCTCAACATGTGTTACAAAACTTGCGTGGATGCACACAAACTTCGCATTAAGAGACACAGTCGGTAAGCATGTGCAGGCGAGACAATTGCACAAATGAACCCTCATGGTGGAACAATGGTGTATGGAAAGAACGAGTGGGTAGAAAGTTATCCACGCAAAAGCCTTTAACGAAGTATGTGAAGCGCTGAACAGGGTATACAATGTGCAATGGACTGATTGGGACCTGCATGTACCAAAGGTTCTGTGGGATTATAGGAAAATGTGCAAGAAACTTACAGAGCAGGTGCCTCTGAGGCTAGAGTATGGAGCGAATGCTATAATCCCCATAGAGTATAAAATGACTAGTCCGTGCATAGCAGTGCTAGTAGGTATGATGGCTCACAAAGCCTTGGAAGAAGGGATTGCACAATTGAACAAAGTAGAGTGCTTGGGACATGAGGAAGCATTCTGATAGGATGATCTTAGGCTCCAAGAACTTATAAAAGAAAGGGTGCGATTAAGGGAGAAAAGCAATCTGGTGGAAGCGGAAGTCAAGAAACTTGAGGACAAGATAAAGGAAGATTTTCTCGATAAGAAGACTAGGGTGATAAAACAGGGTGCGCATGATCACGTTGACGAATTTAGGGACTACCACCAAGAGTTGATCATCATGATGCCTTGGATTGGATCGCATATTACTAAACTAATCAACCATGGTAGCATGCTATAGATGATAAAGTGCACGACGCAACCAATAATAATAAAAGGTGATTTTTTTCTAGGAAAAGTGATGGATGACCGGTCGAAACCCTATACAGGTGGCGCGACCACCTGAATAATTGTGGGTAGTACAGTCTTAGTGCTCCATGCAATTGAAAGGAGTCACAAGAATATAAACTACTCTGCCTGGGAGCTGCGTGATGTTGGAGCTATGTGCACGAGCACAGTGTCACAAGGTCCACAACTACGCAAGGGTGGTGCACTGCCATGCGGGTTGCCTGGAAAGTGACGTTGGAGTCACAATTCACGATGTGATCCTTGACTTGAGACCAAATGGAGAGGGCAGCACGCAATTAAGATGCACTTTATGGGCAAGATTTGGGAAAATCTGCTGCCAAGGGAGATTTAATGGATCAGATTTGGGGGGAACGATCGAATTCAAATTCAAAAGGCGCTATAAATTACAGAAGGCTGCCCAGAAAACAACACTTGGTCATTTGGTAATTGAGCTATCATATGCCCCATGTATTTTGAGCCGAGATATGTTTTCCCTATGCCGAGCATTGATTGAGCCCCTAATTGAGCGATTGGGAGATTTATAGACAAGCAAGATGGAAGCATATGAAGGAACTAGGGAAATTGCAGAGATGACCATTGAAGAGGCCACGCAGGCCCTGACCATAGGAGATGCCCCTGAAGGCACTAGGATTGTTGTGAAAATCCCTAAATAACTGTGCACACCAAGACCGAAGAAGGATAAACAACCAATGATTTCAGTGCGTGTGTCCCCGCAAAACCCGCTGCACACGAGATTAACGATGGAGGAGAAAGGGAAAGGAATTAACTTGGAAACTGACGAGGAGGAGGAAGACCTGGAGGACCTCAAAATTGAAGAAGACAAGGACGAAGGCATGGAGGAAGAAACTGAGCCTACGCACCCTCCAACCAAGCTGCCCGCATATATCCCCCCGCGGAAGGGGAAGGAAAAAGTGCAAAAGGACCTTGATGAGAGCAGGAGCTCTCTCCAGACTCCGCTCCTCCCGGACGACATCATCTTTGAGGGCATGCACCTGGGGCAGGTGCCAAACTTGAAGTTTGAAGATTGGGATCTCACTGACCATGAGAAATTCCCTCATCTAGAGATGCACAACTCATGAAGCCTAAGTGGAACACCGCGATGGGGGTTGTAGAATTAGAGCTGCGAAAGTGGTTACACGGAGTGGAAAAGGCAGGGTTATTAAACCTGCTCTGGGTGCCGCATTTCCACCGTACCCCTGTGATGATCCTCGTCATCAGGCAACTTCTCTGCCTAGTGCATGGTGGGTGTTTGTGGCTGGAGGAGCCCATCCCCATCACAGACCACTTAATCTATTGCATTACTTGGCTCTCGTGCAAAGGAGAGGACCCCGCAGACATCTCGGAGGGGAATAGCAGCAATTTGGCCATCGCAGAGGCCATGAAGAAGAAATACAATCTAGAAAAGAAGAAGAGGGGCTACACAATCTCTAGTAACAACAACAAAGCAGTCAGGGTGGCGACTCAGATACTGGTGGGTAAGGTCATGCGGAAGTGCCACCAGGATGAGGAACTCGCGCTGGTGGTGGCACTTGCTGAGCAGTATGCAAAGGGGGTCTAGTTTAACTCTTCTAGGTTCTTGTGTAAGGAGTTCCTAGAATATTGTCCTGAGGCACATGAACGAGGAAAAATGTTCCACTATGCATGGCTTCTGCTGTCCATAGTGCTGGTGGCAGGGTAATTGCCAGAGGATAGCCAATGCCCCACAATTGACAGGGGTTTATCGGAGGCCGCAAAGTATGCTTCTCTATGGGCCACTAAGGATGTGAACTAGATCCATGATAGTAAGATATTCTAGGTGTTCATGAGATGAACATCAGAATGGGGATTAACCGTAAGCCACAATTATCACCCATTGTCTACAACAACTTGCAAAGTTTTGTAGAATTTAAAGCAGACTTCCATAACATATATCTTAGAGCGCACAATGACCTAGCCAAGAAATGGAGCAAGCTACCCTTTATAGCCACCGATGATGTGATTTTCGATGTACTGGAGACATGGCCATCAGAGTGGCTCACCCCAGACATTGTTGCGGTGGAGAAGTCTGCTGCGCAAAAGAAGAAAGAAGAGGCCAACTGCACATGGCGCAGTTGGCAGAAAAGAGAAGGAAAGAAGCAGTGACAACAAATGCACAGGTGGCACGGGATGCTGTGCAGGTAATAGCAGAACAGAAAAAGGCTGCAGCAGCAGCAACACAGGAGGTAGCCGAGGAGGCGCTCTAGGGCCAGAAGTCGCCTTCACATGGGAAAGAGAAAGATATGGGAATAGAGGAAGAGGAGGGTGGCACAGACCCACAAATAACATAAACACAACTAAATCACCAGTGCCCGAGCGAGCGAACGAGGCCGCGTAAGAAGGTCAAAGCATCGAAGTTGTCTATTGACCCGATCACCCTATGGAGGGGGATCTACACGACATAGGCGAGATGTTGTGCGACATCACCATCGATGCCCTCCAAAACTTCGTGCAGGAGAATTAGATTGTGTTAGGGGCTCTCCGAGTGTAGCTTCAGGAGTTTCAGGTTTGCATTCCTCAGGTTGGTACTCTTTCGACCAGCCTTGCAGTAGGGACAACTACATCTGAGGAAATGCTATGCGCTCAAACTACCAACACAATAGTGATACAAGAGGGGGCACTGGCTACAACAATTGAGGCCGACATGACTATAGTTAGCGCACTGAAAGGAATCATGATCAACATGGTTACACTCCCACAGGAGACGCTCTATGTGCTGTAGGATGGGATTACTGCGGAACTGCGGGCTAGGGAGAGGCGCGTGTTGTAGGTGCTGAATGAGCAGAAGATCCACATGGAATAGTTGAGCTTGCAGTGTGACGAGGTTTTATTGTAGAACACGCAAATGGTACAGGTACTGGAAGAAGCCTACCAAGTGGTGCCTGAGTTGGCCATCCCAGTAGATGCACCGGCAAAGGCACGCATCCACAAATTAGCAGCAAGTGTGCGCAAGGCGTGATAAGAAATGGCCAAGGTTTAGCTGGAGCTGAACCTTCAGATAGAAAAGTTGCGGTTGAAGGCACAACCATCCACCCCTCCAGAAGTCAGAGAACAACGTGCCAACGCTACTGCATCAGGGATGGAAGAGATCAGCAGCGCAGTAAGGGACTGCACCAGAATGTTGGAAGAGTCATTCGAGGTCCTCACTAATCTGTAGGAGGACCCCAACATCCAGTGCTTAGAGGCAGAGGCATGTGAGATCCAAAAATAGTATGAAAACATCAAAGGAACTACGCAAACGGTGGCCTTCACTCACAGGCTCGTGCGGATGCAGTACACCAAAGCGTTGAAAGAGCAAGTGGACGCAGCATGACATTGAGAAGCAGTTTTGAAGGTGCGCATTTAGCCCTGGATTGACGAAGCCTTCATCATTACAACAACAATTGAAGGCAAGCTCGCGCAAATGTACGGGACATAGGAACAGATGCATGGAAGTAGTTCCGACACTGCGGTCTTGGAACAACGTGTACAAGATATTCAACAGGCAGCCGCTCAGTGTGCTGCTAACCTTGCAGCTGTTCGAGCAAAGTTGGAGGGTCTCCGTACAAAGATCTATGCACCGACAGAGTGGCTCAAGGGCGAGTCACGATGTTTGTGTTTGGGACCTGTTGGGCATGGAATCCCCCCAAGACACGTTTTGGGGCTTAAAGCCCAATTTTTGACTAAGTCCATTGTAAAGACTCCATGAATTGTGGGCGTAGAGCGCGAAGTCATAATAGAGTCATAAGGTTGTCCGCCCTTGTTTTTTTAATGTAAGGTCGGTTTGAAAGATCTACCCATGGTCCACAGACCATGGGATTGTATAAATAGAGTGAGGCTCTAAGTGTAGCGAATAGTTAAGAAAGTTGAGTCTAAGGGATTGAAGAAGCAGTGGGTCAAAGTGTAATTCGTGTCTTTGGGTCGTAGAGTAGGAGAAGGCTCTGCAACTAAGTGTGCAAAGGCCTAGTAGTCCGCAGCTAAGTGCGTGGATCCCTGCAGCTGAGTGCGCAGGACAGGTCGAGTCTATAACTGTTGGAAGAATTAATAAAGAGAAGTTTTACCATATTTCTGTGTATCTTTTCTTGTGTTATGTATTATTGGGTATGAATTTCAAGTTTACTTTAGTGCGTGAGCTCATATGAATGTGCTAAACAAGTAAATATAACATATGGCATCTGGTTGCATGAAGATAACTAATTGGTATAAGAAGATAAGTAATATTTCGGGTGTGACTTAGGGAAATAGTGCAGATCGCTCCTCCAGCAGCACGGAATCCCCACAACCCTTGGTTAGGGTTGTGCGAAGATGAATATATCAAGCCGCAAAGGCCAGAGAAGTGTGCAAAGTAACCTGTGCAAAGGGACTAATAGTTGGACCGATCAACCCCTCAGACATCTCAAGGGTGCAGAAACCTAGTTCCAGCACCCCCTCATACTACTTTGGGTGAGTCCTCAGTCTGTGCTCCGCGGACTGTTTCCGAAAGGGCTAGTAGTACAGGGATTTGTTTGGATAATTAACTCTGAACCTAGGTCATGACCCAACAAGCCAACAATTGGCAAGACAAAATTCACAAAAGAGACATCAAACTGCTTAGGAGTATAGGATCTAGCCCTTGTAGACTCAGAGAGGGCTCTCTCTGTAATTTTAGGATTTGACTTTGTTTTCAGTGTTCTAATGTGTTAGACTAGATGTAAAAATGAAGGAGATTTATTAATTGATTGCTTGGTTGTTTGTTTGTTTTGTTGGGGTAGATTGTATATGAATCCTTTCGATTGGGATATGGATTCAAAGGCTGGGTGTTAACATCAATTTTCAAAATCATTTACAAGGCAAGCTAACTATTTACACTGGATGTAAAAGTAGAATGAGAAATGAGATGACAGAAAAGTGATATCAGTAATGATTAAAAAGGAGTTAAGTATTTCTTAATCATACATCAGAAGAAAACATTTAGATTGAAAACACAGATAGGAATATGGTGCTCCAACAACATATCTTAATCTATAATTTTGACTTTAAAATAAGACTTTAGGATGCATAAATGAATAAAACTTAGATACATTCAGCATAGAAGGGAAGACATCACCAGGTCAAAATAGATCAAGTATCTTGCAAACGGTCTTTTTTAATTAATTCTCCATCTCAAGATTACAATACTCCAATGAGAAATGATCGTTCAAATGACTTGGGTCCAATCCCTAATACTTCCATTGCATGAAGTATTTAACTCAAAACTTACAAGGATTTACCTTATACACTTGGAAATCTATTATTAATTACGATAAAAAGAAAACTGAGTAGTGTAACCATGAAGTGGCCACACTGAGAAAACTGGGACACCTGGTCCTCTTTTTCAGGGATGCTGTTGCTGAGAAATTAATTTTTCTGTAGTGGCTCTGCTGACATGGCTGGTGCTGACTCAGATTTATGCTGTCACTTCAATCATCTTTGTCTCATTCCTCCTTATAATCACACAAGTCACTCCACTCTTCTTCATCTGGAATCTTGATCTTCATTAGCCTCCTGTATATTTCATGAGCTTCATTGTATTTTGAAAAAGTGGGTTTAACCACAAAAACATGTTTTAGCTGATGCTCAATGTAGATTTGATTGCTAATAGTTTCTAGCAATTCCTTTCCTGTTATCCTACCTTTTATGTTGGAAAGATTTGCAGCATCCGTGGCTATACCCTGAAGTTTCTTGACATAATCCTCTCTAACCATGAGTTTGTCATTTATGAAAAATAGAGATGGGAGACCTTTCTAATTTAAAGGTTGAATTCTATTGAAGAACCTATTCACTGTCAGCTCCAGATTTTGACATTTTTCTTCCAACTACACATTCAAGCTCTTCTTAGTTAGCACCTTCTTCACTTGAAGTATAGTCTTTGTCCTGTTTGCTACTCCCAACTCTTCCAGCTCGTACTTGTTTCTTGAATTTAAAAATATGATTATCCTGTTAGCTATTGCTGGCATGTCTCCTAGCTCTTCATTAATAGTTGAAATAACTTCTCTAGCCTTTTGAACTAATTCCTTATGTTCAAAGATAATGTGGATGCTAGGCCAAATTTAATTCATACCATTGATTATATTATTCCAAATAATCTCCTTCACTCTTCCTAGAGTGTTCCCAATATATGATTCTTTCTCTGATTTTTATAGCCTTTCAATCAAAGTCCTTGCCCTTTGCATCTCTACTGAGTGGTCACTTTCAACCCTTTTGATTTGGTCCCGCAACACATTAATTTGAGTTTCTAGCCTCTTAATCTCCTCAGTATACAGAGTCATGCCTTCCATTGATTTGGCTAGTTGTTCTGTGCTACTTCCTGCACCTGTGGCATCACTTGCTAGAGTAGTTATGGGAAGTATTGTGAGAGGAAGGGCCTCTATTGTTGTGCTAGCCATCTGTGCTACATTTTCTTTCTCTTTCACCATCTTCTCCATATCTACTTCCATTTGTTTGATCTACAGAGGCTGCTCCACTATTAATTTCATCATATCATCCCTTTGGCTCTCTGTTGCCTCTATCTCCTTGGTCAGTGGGTCATGTCTAGTAGGCATCTTGAGCTGCTTCTTTAAAGTTTCTATATCCATCTCTTTTTTATTTATTATTTCTTTAGCTACTTTCACATCGGAGGGATCATACCCAATGTTCACTACTAAGTCTTCTAAAGACTTAATTTTATTATCGTTTGATTGTGATGAAATCCTTTCCATCTTTGACTTGGATTGAACATTTGATAGGGATACCTACATTTTAAACAAATTCATGGAAGTGTTGGTTAGAGTAGATGAAATCATTTCACTTGTTTTCTTGTGCATTTCTAGCTAATCAATTGGATGAACACTTCTTGCATTAAATTCAAAAGAAGCTTGCTTGTAATCTGCTGGAGTTTTAGGCTCTGTTGTTTGCGCTTCTAAAAATGCCATATGCATTTTTCACTTTTCTGAATCAAAGGCAGAGAGAAGCCTACCCTGTGCAGTTGCACTCTGTTTCCAAAATTGAGCATAAGTGGTATTTTTCAATACTTCATTCCTGATTTTAATCTCCTTGAATGTGTGAATGATTGTCTCTTCCTTTTCTCCAAACCCATTTGTAGATGATGACACTTGAAGACATTGTCGCCTTTCTGAAATCAGAGTGGCAGGGAAGGATTTCCCCCAGTTGGGGATGAATCTAGAATATCAATGATATTGGTGACTATTTGTTGTGGTGATCCTTTGTCTATGTCCATGTACTTTCTGGGCTTCTTCCTGTATTTCAGCTTGAATTCCATCATAGAAGTATTAGTCCTTGGTGACTGATAATCTCTATGCCTTTTCCCTGTTACTCTTTGTTCTTGTTCTTTTCCGTTCTCTATTTTGTCTTCAGTGGTTTGATTTTCCTGCTGTCTTGGAGTTTATGCATTGGCAGAAGAAATCACTTGTTCCTCAACCTCCTGCAATTTGTCAGGCATCCACTTAGTCTAATTCATGTATTTTTCAATTTTAGGCCTTTGTGTGTGAATATAGGTTGTTGAGTTGTTCTCCACCCTATTCTTGGAGATGATACTCCATGGATCATAGGACCATGTAAAACTATGGGTGAAATTCATTTCTTTCAATCTTTTTTCTGCCTCCTCCCCTACTGCTCTATTGTTACAAATGAAGGGACCAATCTGAGATTTGATCCTAAACTGGAAATTTTTCTTTGCTGCTACAAAATGCACTTCATCCGCATTAATCATTTGTCTGATGTATTCAAGTGCAAATATCCTCATGGGGAGGAACTTTGGAAGCATATAAGGGGCCAAGTCACAGCCATATACTCTTAATTTAGTGTAATTTTGGTACAAGTACCAATCACTAGTTCTTTCTTGGTCTGTCAATTGCATAATTCTTCTTATTTCTTCACTGATCCTTGGTTTTGTAGTCCCACTGAGGAGGCTTATCGCTGGGTGAGAAAAAATTTCTACAAACGTTTTGTAGCTGAAGTATTTTGAGTCCTTCATCACTAATGTTGTCCAAAAAATAATAGATTGGGATTCATCTTCCTCATTCAACTTGCTCATTGAAAACTGGAACCGGTCTGCCTGAAAATAAACAAACATATAAACCAAAACTGAGGAAAGAGGGCTTGGATTCTGTTGACAGAATAGATAGGAAAGCTATGATAGCTTCATCAAGCCATTGATTTGAATAATAGCCAAGTAAATAAGAAAGAACAATGACAATGTGTCTAGTTTTGTCAGGGAAAACAGAGGAGGAATAAGGAGGATTCTTGTTTGGTAGAGTTGTGTGCTCAATCATGAAGAGCTCTAAGGGTTTAGCTCTTTTAGAAAAATCAAGCTTATGATACCTTTAAGTGAGAATCTCATGGGAAAAGGGAGTAGTTCCTTCAATAACAGGGGCTTGCACCATCTGCATAGTGGACTTGGCATCAATCGTAAACAATATATGTCTTGTTGGGGCAATAACTACCCTTTGCTATGGATTGTAGCATGAGTGGCATTTCCGGATCAGTTCTGGGAAACTATGTGTTTTGGGAAAAATATAAAAAGGTAGATTGGTGTCCTAGAGGCCTATGTCATCCATCTCCTCAAATTTATCCTCCCACCAGCAATATATGTCGAATAAATTGAACTCTAAGAGTGTTTCATGTATCTTAAAATCCATGTCTACAAGTGGTATGTGATCCAAATCCAATGGTGGGTGCACCATTGGATTAAATACTTCTTGTTCCTTTTTCTTCGGTGCCATGGTTGTCTTCTGCAGAAACCTATGAAAACTAACCTGTGTTGAAATTATAATAGAGGGTGATAAGAAGAAATGGGAATTCAGAGAGGGAGAAAGAAAAGGGATAAACCAGAAGTGGGATTTGAGAAAGGGAATATGTGATCACTGTAGAAAAATAAATTCTCTTGCAACTGTATTGCCATCAGAGTGATCTTACTGCACTTTTTGTGTATGACTGAATGGAATTGAATTGCGCCTAATAGTAGAGATAGCAAGTTAAAATTTGAAAATGGCGTGAAATGGTGCTTTTATGGCTTTGGAGTGTTCCCATTGGGTTTTTTTGACTTGGTGTGGGTTTGTTGGATAACGGTCCATCAAATTGAATGCACAATGGCGGGAACGAAGGTGATAGGCAGATGGGGTGGGTTGGCATTGTGAGGTGGTGGGAGCGACAAACGGTCACAATGGAAAAGTGGTTTGACTAATGGCATAAACCATTTTTTGGGGGCCTAGGGAGTGGTAAGCGGTATGAGAGGGGATTTGATGAGATATGGGGGATACGTAAGATGGGATGTGACAGGTAAACGAGTGGTGGGGTAGGGAAATAAATAGGGGGCAGACCATAGGAAAATTGGGGTATAGAGTAAGGTTAGGGGAAATAATATTGAAAAATAATATAAGACCCCTTCCCCTTTTAATTTCTTCTCTTGACCTTAGGAAAAAGAATAGGATATGTATTCCAACCTTAAAAGAACATTAGTGTCTTTCTTTCTTTGGATTTTTCTCAATCTATCTACCCTTATTTTCCTAATCCATCATTTTTTATTTTTCATTTGTAGTGTGCATTTGGACTTGCAGACCCTTTCTCTTTTCTCTTTTTCTTTTTCTTTTTAATTCTATCCTGCTTTATCACTTATCTCTCCCCTTGGTCCAGATTAAACAGTTGAACCAATTTTATTTTTACCTAGCTACTGATTTCCCAAGATTAAACTGTTTAGAAGATCTTTATTTTCTACCCTATCAAAAGAAATTGAAATTTGTTCAATCATGCTTAGACTATATGATTTGAACAATATTTGGGGTTTTCTTTTTCTTCTTATTTTTTCTCTTTTTTTCTTTTTTCTTCTCTTTATATACCCTCTTTTCATTTCATTTTTTTTTTTCTTTTTGTGAAATCAATTGAATATTGGAATCTATGGACAATTTGAAATCTGTAGACTATGATATACTCAATCACCTTGAGATCCTATAAATTATAGGACACTAACACGACATATGGGGTAAATTCATCCATGTAAACTTCAAGCCCTTCATCTATCAGGTCAGCAAAAAATGTTGAGTATGGCCCTTTGAAACATAGTTGGGTCATTGCATAAGCCAAATCGTAATACTCTATAAGTGAATGTACCCCATGGATAGGTGAAGGTTGTTTTGTCTTTTTTTTTAGGGGTGATTTGAATCTGATTGTAGCCACTAAAGCTGTCTATAAAGGAAAAGCACTGGTTCCCTGCCATAGTATCAAGGACTTGATCAATAAATGGAAGAGGGAATTGATCTTTCTATGTTGCCTTGTTCAATTCCCGATAATTCACACAGATATGCCACTTCCCATTTTTCTTAGGGACAACTACCAATGGAACCATTTGCTATCTGAAATGGGATAAATGAAATTCACGTCCAACAACTTCTATAGCTCTTCTTTTACAATATCCTTGAGATGGGGATTCAATCTCTGATGAGGTCATCAGATAGGACGCACATCCTTTTCAGTGTAGATATGATGCGTACATAACTGTGGGTCTATGCCCTTCATGTCAGAGTAGTCCCAGGCAAAATCCCCTTTATATTTCTATAGGACATAAATGATTTTCTACTGTTGGTCACTGTCTAGGCTATCATTAATGTTTAAAACCTTTCATGGTTCGATTTCAACAGGTTTGCTGTTATGAACAACTGTTGTCTAGATATGCTGATCATCAATATATTTCAGAGGGTCTTCCAAGGCTTCATTATCAAGAATTGCTTTTAACATTTGAAATTTGACATTGTTCACATTAGCTGGCTGATTGATAAAGTGATTGATAACATCATCTTCAGTTTGATCCTTGAAGTCAAGTGCTTTTGCTACTGTAAGTGGTGAACAAATGCTTTATTCTAGGTATGCGGGTGGTTGTTTACATATTTTTACAATGGAAAGACTTGGTTTGGCTGGAGGATATAAAACAAGAATTTTTACAGCATCCCCTTTAGCAATAGTCATGCTACCCTCTCGGTAGCATATGTAAGCATCAATTGTTGCTAGCCAAGGTTGGCCCAAAATCAGAGGGTGTCCATCCAATTGACTCTTTGGGTTTATAACAAGAAAATATACTAGATACTACCATGAATCAAAATAAACCATAATATCCTATAAAGTTACCTCTGGCCTCACCACTGAATGATTAGCAAGTTCTAGCAGGGTGGTGGTTGGTTCCAGAGCTGTAATACCGAGTGTTTGATGGGTTTTTGCTATTAAGATGTTAATGGCTACACCCAGATCAACTAGTGTGTTTGGAAAGGAGCGACCATATATTTGAACTGTAACAATGTGATTCCCAGGATCTTCATATTTTACTCGAGCTTCCCCTCCCAAGAGTAAATCAGATAAGGTCCCTACAACATGAATGGTGGCTGAAGTTTTTGCTTTCTTCACAGGCTTATTTACACATAGCTCTTTAATTGTTTTAGCATAAATAGGAATATATTGGATGGCCTGGAGGAGAGGAATTTTAATACAAATATTTTTTAGTTCCCCTAGAAGATCAAAATATGGATAAACAATTGGTTTGGGTATTGTTAGCCTTTCGGGGAATGGGGGAGAAGTGACTATGAGTTTCTCAGGATCTTTATGCTAATATGTATCTTCTCCTTGTTTTATTTCTGTATCATTTACAGTTGATGGTATATGTACAGGTGGGGTTTCCAATTCAATTGATAGTTGGTCTTTGTTTTCCCTATGGGTAATGATACATCTTGACCTCAATCTAAGTTCATTACATTATTTTTGTTCAATCTCATAATCTGAGCTCTTGACAATTTGTACCCGTTGAACTGGTCTGTTATTGGGATTTGGATTTGGTTGATATGGTAATAAAGGACGCAGAATAGGATGAGGATTTTGTTGTAATGGATAAGGGGTTGATAATGCAGGTTGAGGTTGAGGACCTATTCCCATATGTGTATTGGATATCCCCAAAGGTTGTTGCTAATTCGGAGACCAATTTGGGTTTTGAGAAGTAGAGGCAGGCCACTAGGATGGATATGGATTACCTTGCCAAATAGGAGAAAAAGGAGAATTTGGGAAGCCATTACCCAAAAAGGACTAAGTTGGCCAAGGTGTCATAGGGAATGGTTGGGATTTCCAATTCGAGTAAGGTGACTAGCCTTGCCATGCTGCCCCTGGGTTTTGTTGCTGATTAAATAGTGAAGAAGGAAAGAACTAGGATGTGTCTTGTGACATACTTGTAGGTTTGGCCTATCACTGTCGACGTTGGTTCATTAAGTATATTAGTTTTGTCTCTTCTTCCACTTTTTTGAAAACTTCTTTTAGCCCAGGAAGTGATGGACATTTTTCAGTGGTGTGATCATTGGTGCAGATGGTGCATGTCTGGACCATTTCCAATGGACACTCCCGTTGGTTGTGCTTCTTCCGACAGCGTGGGAAGAAAATGACCAAATTCTGTTCTACAAAAGCTTGTTTCTATTTAGCCTACAGGACATCTAGCCGTATTGTGAGGGTTCCCAGGCTGTATGTCTTGAAGTATTCCAGGAGGTTACTAATTTCTATTCTTATTACGCCTCCACTATGAGGTTTTCTTCCTCTGGTTATAGGATCTCGACTTCCTGACCCTGTGCATGTGCTACCTCGAGAACACCTGATACACAAGTAATTATTTCATCATAATCTTCTTGAGAAATATCTACTTTCCCCATCAAATTTATATTTTCTATCCATTCTTCTTTCATTCCCTTAATTAAGATATCTCTCAATACTTCTTTTGGTAAAGTGGTGTGAGGGGATCTATGCAAGTTATAGTGAAACCATTCGACATATTCTTCTAGAGTTTCATTATCCTTTGTAGCCATCTTAAAGATTTCATCTTTCAATTCCCTAGTCTTGCAAAAGTCCTGGTATCTTGTGAGAAAAGAGGTTTTCATGTCATCCCAAGAGTTAATAGTATGTCCGCCTAGACCCATGAACCACTAGCTTCTCCTTTTAGAGTAGAAGGGAACAATTTTAGTTTTTGAGGGTCAGTGGTATAGTCATATCCTCTGAAAATGACATCAAACTCGAATAAGAAGGAATCTGGATCCTCCATGATCATCCCATGAAAATTTGGGATGCTTTGTAAGGGAATATATTTCATTAGGGCATTGGCCACTTGGTCAACTATGGGGTATTCCAATGTCGAGGTCTGACCTTGAGGTGGTATATTTTCCATTTGGTAAAAAATGTGCCAATATCCTTCAGGGATTTTAGGGGGTGCTATTTGAGTATGTGGAGGATTCACAATCCGAGTTTTGTAGCACTTCCTAGATCTAGGATCACAGGAGATCCTTGTTTAGATAGTTGAGGTCCTGCCTTAGCAGTTCCACCAGTTTCTCCTCTCCTTCTTTTAAGTTGCACAATTTTCCCTCTTGTAAAGGATCATAATATATATTTGATGTAACCTAAAAACTCTATCCAGATCCTCTAATTTGGCTATGAATCTCAACATAGGCTGAAGATGGTGAGCCCGCTACTTGAGGGATTACTGTAAGGATTTTTCTAGTGACAGTCCATAATCCTACTGATGCCTTAAACTCTACTTTTCTTAAGATTTCATCTATAAAAGTTGTTCTCCCAAGGCTCACTAATCCCTTGGGTTTTTTGGATTTATGTGGGGGGTTCTGATCTTTTTCTATCTTTCTATTCCTAGTCATTCATAAAGAAAACTATTTCTCTTTAACCTCTATGCTTTTGCTAAAAATCGGGTTGATGAGAAAGCACTTTACTTGCTAGTCACACAGGTTCTTACCTCTCGTTTTTAAAACCCAATTCTCTTATAGTAAGATAAAAGGAAATCACTTTGAAACACTCTCCCCGACAACGATGCCAAAATGTTGGTGCACTAAGATGTCTTATTACAAGCAATCTCAATACCTACATTCATTATCAACCCAGGGAAAGTCTTTTTATTTCAAGAGTGTCAGCACTATATATGCAGTGAATTCAGAGGTCAATCTATGTTGGAATCATTGCAATTGCTAATGTATATTTATCTAAATTCAATCCAAACACTTCTGAAAGGAATTCATAACACACTTTCGAAGCTACTTAATCTATTCTACAAGCAATTGAATCATAATGCAAATGGAAAGAATCACACTTGAAAATCTAACTTGTATTGAAACTTACTCATTTAACATGAAGGAAAGCTATGATAATTGAACAACAAATAACCATATAACATCTCATGGAAAGAAATCACTCTAGCTTTGAAATCTATGATAGCATTACCTTAGAATGAACAATAATCTAGAATGAACATAACCAATTTGAGAAAGAGCATCAAGCATATAACATAACCATTTCAATAAAGAGCATCACACATATATAATCACACAGCTAAATCTAGAATCTTGACTGAACAACAACGCAAATCAGAATCATCAATCCTCACAGTAATTAGAGTGATACTAACTTTGCAAACTAATAGTAATGAACAATTAAGAATAAACATAAATAATCATAACACATTTGGAGCAGTAGATCTTTTATTGACTTGGACCAAAGTTTCCAGAAGCCCCTGCTGCTAGATACTCAAAATATGATTATGAATTAAACGCAGTCTTCTTCATTAGAATCAATAACAAAATTACAACATCAAAGAGATGAAAGTATTATATGTCCAAAAAGAATAGTTACAATATGTGAATTCCTAAACTAGCTGTTCAGCTCACCTTACAACTTTATATAACATTTAGGAAAGTAAATAGATAAAAGAGAATCCTCAGGATTAGGGGATCCTGAGGATTTCACAATACTTGATCTGATTTTATCATATAATATCATTGGTCCTCCTGGTCTTCCATTTTCTTCAATGCTGAGGATGTTGTCTCTTTTCCTTTACTAGCTACTGCTCTCCTGTCAATTGAACAACTATTGTCCAATCCGCATCCCTGCATACAAAGGTAGTGAAAGTTAGTTTTATACACCCAAATTTATCTAATTTGTTACTAATCAATTTTATCCAACTTCTGCTATTGTTTCCTCTATTTTTATCCATAACAAAAAAGATAAACATATGAAGACAAATGCTAAATTAGGCTATTTACGAGGAGAAAACATACCTTTTTCTCGTCCCAACACGTTGCACTCATTCAAACTCATCCGTTGAGTGTTGTACATGTTATCTTACCTTGTGTATTGTGGCTGCCACATCCGTGTGGACTTATCCTTCGGAAGTTGTGCATGTCCTGTTGTGTTGTGCGTTCCTAGACGAGTTGGGACTTCATCCCAACCAACTTAGGACTTCCACAGAACTTCATCCCAACCAACTTGGGGCTCACTCTCACCGTCTCCCCTTACAGTGAAAGAACCATTGACAAGAGTACACTAGCATTCACCAGGAATTTGAATCTCACTTCTTGAAGGAAAATCAAACCACTCTCTTGTGCTGACAAGCAAGCATTGAGGGGAATCCTTAAGATAATGGCAATCGGGCCATCATACCAGATGGGACTCCCACACCAAATGATGTGAAATCTAGTTGGGACTTCATACCGAGGTGATTCCCTAGATGTTGGCGGGTCCAGCACTGTCAACACAACATGAAAGCTCTAGCATGACTCATGAAGAAGAGGAAGAAATGTTGGCATTATGATGCATGTGTTGTACTTGATGGCAACCCACTCATAGAAGAACATCTCACTTATATACAACAAGATGAATCTACAGAAGAAATATCAGATGTGACATAACACATTGATGCAAGACAGTTCAAAGGAATCAAATGGCAAGTTCTTAGTATGACAAGTAAGCTTTGCCATCAAGACCAAAGGGGGAGATTGTTGGCATTATGGATAAAGTGTTGACCTTGATGGCAACTCATATAGGTGATGGATCACAGTACAACCAGTTAGTAGCAGAGATTGATGATTAGCTCACAATAATGAAGAAAATAAGAAGTACACAGGTACACAGTACAAAAGGCGCGGACCCGTAGGAATATCATAGATAAAGTGCGTACATACACGCAGGTACACCATGTAAAAGGTGCGGACCCTAGTTCACGCACTTTCATGCAGTGAAAAGGTATTCTCATGTGGGAATCCAATGCTGGACCATAGTATTTAGCCCAACATATTTGATCCTATGGTTTGGTCAGTGGTATTGTTTTATATTATTATTATTATTATTGAGCCCCATGTTTTTGGGCCCTTTGTATTGGTTATCTATGGTATTGATTCATGGTTTTAGCAAGAGCTTGCCTATATAAAGAAAAGGAGATCATGTGGCTAGACACTGGTGAAATTAGAAGATCTTAAGAAGCTAGATCTGAAATTCTTGTAATCGGTTTGTGAGAGAAAGTTGAATCAATATCAAGGAGAAGCATGAGAATTACAAGTCGGATCTACTAATGGGTTGATATCTCCTCGGCGCATGTTCAGATCTGTAGATCTGACAGTCTGGGTTATTCTTGAAGTCTTGAAATTATCTATACCCGCAGGACCGCAAGTACAGTGAAGGAAAAGTGCGTAGGTACGCAGGCCCAGAAGCACTGTGGGTGCGGAGGTTCGCAGGCCCAGAATTGCAAAAGATGCAGAGGGGCGCAGGCATTCCATTGGACACAGAGCAGAGGTGCGTAGGAAGTCCGTGAGACACAGTGCGGAGGTGCGCAGGAAAGCAGTTGGAAACAGTGCGGATGTACGCAGGTGGTCTATGAGTGAAGCTGTGGACTTTTCATGAAATCTATTTAGCTGCCCCTGTTTATTATTGTTGTGTTCTGGGTTTTGAAGTGACGTCTGGTTTCTGGTATTATGTTATGATAACAGCAGTCTGAGAAGTGATTGATTAAATGTTTATACATTGATGGATGAGTGGATCAGGTTCTTAATGACTCATTTTTATGTGATCTGATGGACTAGATCTAGTTGATGACTCACTTGTATATGTATTGATCTAGTGCTTGGGTAATTCAGAAGATTGTTTATATGATTCAATGTTGTTGTTGGGTCCAGTATGAAAATTGGATGAAACGTGGACTCTCAGATTATGTGTTGTTCTTCAGTATCCAGTATGAAAATTGATGAAACGTGGTACCTGGAGGAGAGAAGATTGTAGGCCAGCACCTACGTACTAGTATCTAAGCTAGTACAAAAGCTAAAGGAAATCTTTGGAGCATTGTAACAGGTAGCAGCCTACGTACTAGTAAATGGATCGGCTAGTACAAGAGCAAAGGGGGTTGTAGCTCCCGTACTGGTATAAGACTGCACCAGTACAAAATATTGTAAAAGGATTTTCTTATTAAGAAGAAGATTGAGATGACTTGCAGCAGGTGGTTTTCTCCCGCATTTGGTTTCCACCTTATATCATGGTGTTCATGTGTGTGCCTTATGTGTGATGATCTATTCTATGTTACTGCATCTGTTAACTGATAATATGGTTGATAATGTTCTAATGCACTCATTGAAGATCAATTAACTTAATCATAAGAAGTTGTGGAAGTAGCATATGGAAATGAAAAAGTTTTATTAATGTGATAATACTGATTCACCCCCCCCTCTCAGTATTATTTCCAACAATTGGTATCAGAGCAGGTCCTTTGGTAGAAGCTTGATCACTTGAAGGAGATCCGTGGAACAATGGGAAAGAAGCTTAAGAAGAAAGCACCTAAGAAGAAGAAGACATCTCATAAGAACTATGACAGTGGGAGAATCGATTGGGGATTAGGTATAAGAAGCTCTTCAGATTCAGAATCAGATTCAGAATCATTTTAGAATGAAGATGAACTATCAGGTATGAATCTGCTATCCTCTGATGTTCTAGCTATCTATCCATTTGGAAAAGATGGAAGTGATAACGAAACAACTGAATGTGCTCTTATGGATGAGGAAGAAGGATATCAAATAGAGGCAGAATTTAACAGGCTGACAAACAAAATTAGTGAACAAGAAAGACTTCTGAAAATAAAGAGTGGTGCCCTCAAAGAAGTTGTTACTAGACAAAAGGCTGAACGAGAGTTATTCAAGAGGAAATATCAAAAGTCGCAGGTTGAAGCAACATCTCTAAGAGATGAAGTCAATGAAAAGAACACAACCATCAAGAAACTCAGAGATAGATCCAGTTATTATGAAAATCTTGAAGCCACGATCCGCTCACTAAAGGAAGATCTTGAAGAATCAAGGAAGCAGAATGAAGATCTTCACCAAGCAATTGAAAAACAAGACAACGAAGTCATCAGCTTAAAATCTCAGCTGGAATGTGCCTTCCAAGTTCATCAAATGCAGCAGGATCTGAATGAAGAACAAGAAAAGGAGATTCTCAAACTAAGGGAACAAATGGAAGAAGGAAGGAAAGCTGAAGAAGATTTGAAAAAGCAATCTATTGAAAAGGAAGAACAACTTCAGGTTGAGGTAAATATCTTGAAAGGTAAATTAGAAGAAAAGAATAAGCTTTTACGATTTCAAGATAGTTCTAAAGTCTTGGATGATATTCTTAGTAGTCAAAGGTCTCCTTCTATAAAGACTAGTCTTGGTTTCCATGAATATGTTGAAGGTGAATCTAGTTCACAAGGTGAGGCAAGGAACTCTAAAGAGAAATCTAAAGTGATCAACGAAGAAATGAAAGATCAATCTCATCATCAACCAAGGAAAGAGATTCCTCAAAGAAAATCCTTTACTCCTCCTATGAATAATGTTGAATGTTATGTATGTCATAATCTTGGACATGTTGCAGCTAGATGTAGAAGAAGAAGGGTTCAAGACCATTATGCAGAAAGATCATCACATTCAAGGTACTTTAATGGATATTGCTTTGCTTGCAATATGTATGGTCACAAATCTGCTGACTGTTACAGGAGGAATATGAAACATGTAAGATGTTATGCATGTAACAAGCTTGGACATATAGCTAAGGAATGCAGGAAGAAAGTGTGGGCACCATATCAAAAGGTGAAAATGTCATCCTCATGCTTGAAGATATGGAGGAAAAAGGAAGTACAGTCAGAAAAAGGCGGCACAGCAAAATGTACAGACATACCAGAATCAGAGGAAGCTGAAAGTACAAAACTTCAGTGTCCTGAATCTCATATGTAAACTCCATAAAGGGAAGTCGCGTATATACGCGAGTTGGATACTGCACAATCGCGTATATGATTGTTTGAAGAAAGGCAGTAGGGAATGTAAAGTTGGAAGTGAATCTATGAAGTGTGATCTCTCGAGCACAAGATCAGATCTCGGAATCTGACTATCTGTGGCACACTAGTGGACTGCCAATTTGGCCCTAATCAGAGGTTCGCAGGTGATTAACGGTGCAAGTGCGGGGGTACGCACAACAGAAGAAGGCGCAGTGCGTGGGTACGCAGCGCGACAGAAGTCCAGGTGCGGTGGTTCGCAGTGAAGAGAAAGCAGAAGTGCGGAGGTACGCTGTGCGACAGAAGCCACAGGTGCGGGGACACAGTGAAAGTACGCGGCGCGATAGAAGCAGTGGGTGCTGGGGCACAGTAGAGGTATGCGACGCAATTGATGGCACAGGTGCGTGGGTACGCACTGTAGTAGAAGGCTCTCTATGGGAATACGCAGAAACACAGAAAGTCATGTGCGAGGATACGCAGAGGAGCGGAAGGTGAAGTGTGTAGCAACACATGCCAGATAAAGAAAAACTGCGGATCTGTATTAAGGCATTTATTGGCTGACTTTTCTTGTTGATAAGATCTAACAGATGGCACCAGTTTAGGGGGAACATATGTTTTTAATGCATTGTTGGCATTATGGTTAATAGTCCTTGGTGATGAAGATTATATGGCTAAATGATATATCTTGCTATGATGTGGTTATGAGTTGTCCATCTCATATGATTCTTGGATTAGATTTATGGTTGATTCTCTGATGCTACATATCTGGCGCTTACATGGTGATCTTCATAAGGATAAGAAGAATTATGATGCAAGATTCGTATTGTTCTTGGCACATATGAGGATTGTTAGCTGGATACATGGGTGATTATTCAAAGTTGCATTGTTGGAGACATGATGATGATGAGCTCTTACCTATATGATGATAGGTTGTTTCGTACATATGTTGATTGATGCAGATATTCCCAAATGATGATCTGGATGGCTTTGGTGTTTCTCCTTATGATAAAAGATGTTATGGAGCAGATCATACAGTGTTGTTGCTGATGTTTATCTTAGGTGATTGGTCTCTGTTATAAATGTCATATCACGACTCATGATGTAATAGTGTGTCTCTATCTATTGTAGTCATCTCTTCAGGTCATGTAACAACCTATGTTGGTTTCCCCACTATGCCTGGGATGAAGATGTAATGTATTTAGTTCCTGATGTATCCCCACTTGGTTGGGTGATGGATATATGTATTGAGTCTTTTGGTGATAGGAAGGTCATTTATGATGTATAGAGTCATGTTCTTCTTGTAGAACATCTTTTTGCAGACCTTGCTTACTGTCAGGGGGAGCTTGAGCATGAACAACACTATATAACAGAGCAGACATTTCAGCATGATCAGATTGGTGCACCATGGCATATACAAAGGGGGAGCTCATCCGATTTATAGTCAGGGGGGGCATATTCTTAGGGGGAGCATAACCCTTTTCCCTTGATGTCAAAGGGGGAGAGTAATGTGGTGTTGCTGCCATCAAGTCCAAGGGGGGAGATTGTTGGCATTATGATGCATGTGTTGTACTTGATGGCAACCCACTCATAGAAGAAAATCTCACTTATATACAACAAGATGAATCTACAGAAGAAATATCAGATGTGACATAATACATGGATGCAGGACAGTTCAAAGGAATCAAATGGAAAGTTCTTAGTATGACAAGTAAGCTTTGCCATCAAGACCAAAGGGGGAGATTGTTGGAATTATAGCTAAAGTGTTGTCCTTGATGGCAACTCATACAGGTGATGGATCACAGTACAACTAGTCAGTAGCACAGATTGATGATTAGCTCACAATAATGAAGAAAATAAGAAATACGCAGGTACACAGTACAAAAGGCACGGACCCGCAGGAATATCATAGATAAAGTGCGTACATACACACAGGTACACCATGTAAAAGGTGTGGACCCTAGTTCATGCACTTTCATGCAGTGAAAAAGTATTCTCACGTGGGAATCCAATGGTGGACCATAGTATTTAGCCCGACGTATTTGATCCTATGGTTTGGTCAGTGGTATTGTTTTATATTATTATTATTATTATTATTGAGCCCCATGTTTTTGGGCCCCTTGTATTGGTTATCTATGGTATTGATTCATGGTTTTACCAAGATCTTGCCTATATAAAGCAAAGGAGATCATGTGGCTAGACACTAGTGAAATTAGAAGATCTTAAGAAGCTAGATCTAAAATTCTTGTAATCGGTTTGTGAGAGAAAGTTGAATCAATATCAAGGAGAAGCATGAGAATTACAAGTTGGATCTACTAATGGGTTGATATCTCCTCGGTGCATGTTCAGATCTATAGATCTGACAGTCTGGGTTATTCTTGAAGTCTTGAAATTATCTATACCCGCAGGACCGCAAGTACAGTGAAGGAAAAGTGCGTAGGTACGCAGGCCCAGAAGCACTGTGGGTGCGGAGGTTCGCAGGCCCAGAATTGCAGAAGATGCGGAGGGGCGCATGCATTCCATTGGACACAGAGCGGAGGTGCGCAGGAAGTTCGTGAGACACAGTGCGGGGGTGCGCAGGAAAGTAGTTGGAAATAGTGCGGATGTACACAGGTGGTCTATGGGTGAAGCTGTGGACTTTTCATGAAATCTATTTAGCTGCCCTGTTTATTATTGTTGTGTTCTGGGTTTTGAAGTGATGTCTGGTTTCTGGTATTATGTTCTGATAATAACAGTCTGAGAAGTGATTGATTAAATGTTTATACATTGATGGATAAGTGGATCAGGTTCTTAATGACTCATTTTTATGTGATATGATGGACTAGATCTAGTTGATGACTCACTTGTATATGTATTGATCTAGTGCTTGGGTAATTCAGAAGATTGTTTATATGCTTCAATGTTGTTGTTGGGTCCAGTATGAAAATTGGATGAAACGTGGCCTCTCAGATTATGTGTTGTGCTTCAGTATCCAGTATGAAAATTGATGAAACGTGGTACCTGGAGGAGAGAAGATTGTAGGCCAGCACCTATGTACTAGTATCTAAGCTAGTACAAAAGCTAAAGGAAATCTTTGGAGCATTGTAGCAGGTAGCAGCCTGCGTACTAGTAAATGGATCGGCTAGTACAAGAGCAAAGGGGGTTGTAGCTCCCATACTGGTATAAGACTGCACGAGTACAAAATATTGTAAAAGGATTTTCTTATTAAGAAGAAGATTGAGATGACTTGCAGTAGGTGGTTTTCTCCCGCATTGGGTTTCCACCTTATATCATGGTGTTCATGTGTGTGCCTTATGTGTGATGATCTATTCTATGTTACTGCATCTGTTAACTGATAATATGGTTGATAATGTTCTAATGCACTCATTGAAGATCAATTAACTTAATCATAAGAAGTTGTGGAAGTAGCATATGGAAATGAAAAAGTTTTATTAATGTGATAATACTGATTCACCCTCCCCTCTCAGTATTATTTCCAACAAGAAATACAACATGATATATCAAAATTAGGAGACCAGGTGCAACAAATTTCACTCTCACAAAAAGTAACTGAAGCTAAGATGGATGATTTAAAGAAAGCGTGGAAGATAAGACAGATGGTTTAAAGAAAGGCATGGAAGATAAGATGAATGGTTTAAAGAAAGGCGTGGAAGATACGATGGATGGTTTAAAGAAATGCGTGGAAGCTAAGATTGATGGTATGAAAGACAACATTGAATATTGGAAGAAGGACATGGAAGGTTGGAAGGAAGGTTTGACAAAGTTGCTACAAGAAAGGTTTCCTAATGGTGAAAAGGTAGTAGAGAAAACTCAGAATGAGAACAAATTAAATGTTAATCATGATTCAAAGAATGAAAAAATTGAAGATTTGAAGAAAGACGTGGAAGGTTTGAAGGAAGGTTTGACAAAGTTGCTACAAGAAAGGCTTCCTAATGGCGAAAAGGTAGTAGAGAAAACTCATGATGAGAACAAAAGAAATGTTAACCATTATTTCATAGACTCTAATTTTGGAATAAATACCCACCACATTCCAAAGATCGATATGAAGAAGTTTGATGGCAAGGATCCCGTAACATGGATACTACAAATGGAACAATATTTCAATCTCCATAATGTGAAAAAAACATAAATGGTATGCATTGCAACTTTATATTTAGAACCTAATCAGTTTGTATGGTATTGATGGCTTTGATCGCATAAACAAATTGTCACTTGGTCATTTTCTACGGATGAAATGCTAGCACATTATGAGGATACAAAGAGAAACACCTTCTTTATCCAATTGATAAATCTCAAACAAAAGGGTTCAATGGCAGAGCACATTGAGGACTTTCAAAAATTGAATATAAGTGTAAATGATATTCCAGAAAAGAAGAGGATTGATGTCTTCATAGGGAATTTAAAGGATAACATTCAACATGAGGTTCGTCTTTGGGAACCTGATTCATTGGAGAAGGCATTTAGGTTGGCAAGAAAAATGGAAAGAAAAATTATGGCAACAAGGAAGCCTATCACTCACAACAATAAATATGGAAGTGTTGTTTCCCCTAGCATTGCAAAACCTACAAGGTTGACACCACAACAATTGGAAGAAAAAATAGAAAAAGGGCTTTGTTATAGTTGTGATAGAAAATACACTAAAAGTCATAAGTGTGTTGAGAATAAATTATTTTACATAGATTGTGAAGAGGAGGAAGAAAATGAACAAGAAACATCAAAAGAAGAGGATATACACAAGAAACATCAAGATAGAAAGACATATCAAGAAGAAAAAGATAATAGTGTTTATTGATTCGGGTAGTACCCATAATTTTATTCATTGTAAGATAGCCAAGGAATTGATTTGCTTCCTATAGCCAACACTAGAGTGTCAAGTGACAATTGTGAGTGGAAGAACCATAAATTGCTCTAGAAAGTGCCATAATATCAATCTATTCATGGGAGGATATGTGTTGAATAGCCCAATTCTTTCCATTCCAATGGGTGGTGCTGATGTTGTACTAGGAGTCCAATGGATATAATACTTGGTACAATAGCTTTCAATTTTCAATAACTTTTTCAAAAGGAAAGGAAGTTGAATTAAGGGGTATCACACGAAAACCGGGAAATATAATCAGCTCTAACGTAATGACAAAGCTTATAAATAAAGAAAAACAAGGCGTAATTGCACAATTATGTTCGCTAGAGGTTCCCACATCGAAATCGTCTATTTCTCCAGATCTCCAAAAAGTCTTGGAAAATCATTCCAAGTTATTTGAGACTCCCAAAGGCCTCCCACCTATTAGTGAACATGAACATGCTATTCATTTGATTATAGGAAGTGTTCCTCAAAACATCAGACCTTACCTAATGGGAAGACACTTCAAGGTAAAAATGAATCATAATAGTCTTAAATAATTTTTAGAACAAAGATTATCTTCAGAAGAACAAAAAAAATGGGTCACAAAGATGTTGGGTTATGACTTTGAAATCATCTACAAAAAAGGGAAGAAAAATTTTGTTGCATATCCACTCTCAAGAAAGGATGAGGAGGCGGAAGCATTGTTTTGTGCCATTCCTATTATCCAACTAGATTGGATAAATGAAGCAAAGGATGAATGGAACAATGATGAAGAAGTGTGGGAACTCATTAAAAAGTTGTAGAAGATCCCAGTTCAAACAATATTTCCAGAACTTGATGAAGAAGGAAAAATCATATTAGAACCTGAAGCAGTCACAAAAAAAGAGATCGACAACTATGAAATTGATCAATTTCAGAGTATCTCATAAAGTGGAAGAACTTACTTGCTGAAGATTCCACATGGGAGGATGATAATTTTATACAAAAGCATCCAGAACTACTCAAGCGTTGAGGAAAACAATTTTTGAGGGAGAGGGGCATGTTAGGTCTCTATACTACTAGTGTAAACCCTTATTGTTATTAGTGCGACCCACTCCCTTAATGTATTATTGTGCCAATATATTCCCCATGTTGTTATTATTGTACCCCACAGAACCCCACTATTGTTATTGTTGTGCCCCTACAATATTATTTTTATGTAGGCTCTGATTGTATTGGGACTGCTTAGACTCCTATATATAGAAATGAGGCCTTGTCATTTGTATCATCCAAGAATTCCTCATTTTTATAATGTAAAGGAGGTTTCCCCCTCGAAGAGGCTGATTTTGAAGTCATTGATCTATCATTTTGAGACAATATGATCATGTACTCCCTGCAAGATTATTCTCCTTTCTTTGGCTACATATTTCTTCCATTGAGCAAGGTTCTTGGAATAATATGCTTGCATTTTTGTAACATCTGTCTTGATGTATTATAGAAATCCATTGTCATCCAATACCACCTCCATGCAATCCTTCGAAGCGATTAAATTAGAGCTTCCTTCTAAGGCATACTCTAGCCTCAGTCCATTGAAGGTCATCTTCTCATCTCTGAAGAGATCCTTCTACACTGAACTTCAAAATCGAACCTACTAAGAAAAAACTTCAAAATTCCCGCTCTAATGAATCCTTATCCAATACCATGTAGAAATTATGATATAGATTTGCCACTTCTTTCAAAATTTTAATCAAAATCAAAAGACACAAAACTAGTCTACTGCTCTACTGAATTCAATTCACAATTTAGAACATCAACCATAAACATATAATGAGAAATAACACACATGCACACAATATTTTTTCTGGGGAAAGCAATTTGCTAAAAAACCCAATGCTTTCTTGCATTAATCTAATGAATATATATGTGTTACAACTCCTTTGATCAACTGAGCACAACCTACAAGTGAATAACCTACCTCTTTGCTCACTAAGAAGATCTAACCCAGACTTAGTCAATTTCTTCCTCTGCTTGAGCCTTTATTTCCTTGCACATTCCTTGAGAAACTAGGCCCCTATTATTTATGAATTTATCCAAAATGGATTATGCAATTCCCAAGGTTGATCATTTGACTGCATGCAACACCTGTACACTCAAGACTAGTCTATATCTGATGTTACATTACCTTGGAATCTCCACCATTGCTGGGGAATTCGAATTCTCTGCATGCACTAACTATTTTGGGCTGATTAATCAATTAACTAGATAATAACTGAGTTTGATTGAAGTCCCACTGCTTAATTAACCTTCCACTAGTTCCTCCAATAGTTAGAACTAGTTTAACTGAAAACAACTTGAAATAACTGACCTTGATTGCTACAAATTAGCACTCACACATGCTTAATTAAAATATAATTCCTCTAACTTGAATTTAATGAGCTATCTAGGTGACAAGAGCCATGTCACCTTAGTTAACTACACCCAAGTTGTCTGCTGATGTGGAAATTTGAATTTCTTAATTTAATCAAGGAAAAATAAAATTGAGAATTTATTTCTGCATTTTTCAAGACGCTTAGTTTCTTGGTTCAGTAAGAAACAAAGTTATATTGGTTTATCAACTACTGAAGAAGGATATGTTGCTACTGCCTCTTGTTGTACTCAACTTCTATGGATGATCCAAACATTGCAAGAAATTCAAGTCATTTGTCCTCAACCTGTACCTATTCTCTATGACAATACTAGTGCCATAAGTATCTCTAAAAATCTTGTCATGCACTAAAAAATAAGCACATCCCAATCAAATGCCATTTTATTAGAAAGAATGTTTTTGAGAAAAAAGTCAAGTTGGAATATGTTCCTTTAAAGGAACAAGTTGCAGATTTATTCACCAAGCCTCTCCCAGTGATTCATTTGAATATCTCAAACAAAAATTAGGAATTATTATTGCCTCTTCACTTTTCTAATTGTTCTAACATGCATGTCATGTTCAAGGGGAGTTGTGGCTATAAACATCAGTAGTATTTTATTTTCTGTATGTGGATTTTATGAAATACAGTCATGTATATACACAGTTTTTGATCTAGACAACCGCATATGCTTCTCAGTAATGAAAATAAGTAGCACAGATTCAAGCAGATCTTCTCATATGCTTCCATCAGTTCATTATTGGATTTTTGTTTTGACATTAGTTTGTTGCAGTCTATTGGTGATGCCCTTATGATTCTTAGGGTATTGGATCATAATGAGTTTACAAGTTGTCGCAAAATCTTATATTACTGCTAATGAAATGGTTCTTTGGTGCATTTGCTAATTGATGAAGAAGAAGTGGCATAGGTTCAGGGGGAGCATCTGCTATGCTTCTAATAGTTCATTGTTGGCATTATGGTTTCTTGAGCAATTCCTGTTGCATGATGGTTCTTATAAAGTGTTCGTGATTTACTCACCTTTTGTGAGCATCTTTCATTGACGAGAAGGTATATATGTTGCTTTCATTATGTCATGGGTTAACAATAATGCATGGGTCGCATATGGTGAACTTATGAAAGATGTCTATATGTTTCTTGAGTTGAATTTAAAGAAGTTGATAATGTTGTCTTTCCCTTGATATTGATAAGGAATATATGCTATTTTCACTAAATATGTTCGTCGATGCTACTACTGATTAGGTCTATCCCACTCAATGATTGGTGATGCTTGGAAGCATTTCACATTTGGTCACATGCTGATGATATTGGAGAAATTGATGCTACACTTTTGTATCTGCCTATTACCTCTTTATGATGAGGATGTTCATGCTACTGTCATAATGGCATTTATATTGCTTCTATCAAATGATTATGTTACAGATTCTTATAGGTGAATGGAAATTGTTGATGACTATCATGACCTTTCTACTTCATTGTTGAGTTTTTATTTTGATTATATGTCTCTTTATGTAAAGGTAATGAAAAGACCCATGTTGTAATCATTGTAAAATTCAGTCATGTATGGGTTATTGGGATCAAGTCATACTATGTATGTAACACCATTATTTTGGGACATTGACGTAAAACTTGGGTCCAATATGTAAACCCAATATGGTAGGTGACTGATGTACTCTTGGGAGCATATAATCATTAGTTATAGGAAAGGTTATGTTTGATTGAATCATAAAGCCTTTTATTTTTATCATATATCTTTATAATGTCCAACATATGCTCAGGGGGAGCATGGTTAATATGTAGATTTCATGATTCATATCAGCATATCAAACTTATACTATTCAACACTACAAGGGACATACTTCATTCAACCTAGTTCATCCCTTTGCACTTGATGGAAAAGGAGGAGAGAAGTCTTGGTGTTTGCAGGTGGCGTCCAAACACTATAGTGGTTTCCATCAAGTCCAAAGGGGGAGATTGTTGGAATTATGGCTAATGTGTTGTCCTTGATGGAAACCTAACTGATAAATATGACCTTAATTTTAACATGATGATAATATGATGATTGTGGAATTAATGCAGATATCAAGAATAGTGGTACATATGATATGGATAGAGAAATGGCAGTTCAGTTTCAAATGGATGACAAATGTTGAGAAAGTATAAGAGGTTTATGTGAAGAATGGTCATGCACATACGTTGGTCCTGTGAGAAAAGGTCGTGTACATGATCCGAACCATGGAAATATGGATACTAGGGGTCATTACCATGGTAATTTCCCATAGTAATTGTGGCGACGCCGTTTATTTGATTCCATCAACAAATAATAACAACATTACCAAGGGATTTACCTAAGGTATTGGCTAAGGAAAAAATATATAAGGAGATGGAGATCAAGGTGTTATGTGTGCAATTAATAGATTATTTATGTGTCATATGATTTCGAATAGGGGTGCACTAAGAAGAAAGGAGATGACTCAGATCTAAAAGTTCTAAAGATATGTTGAAATATATGGTTGATTGATTTACTTGTTGCAAATGTATAAGTTTCTAAAAATGATGGATCTTTGGTTATAGTAATGCTGTGATTTGAATGAGTTTTTAGAAGTCTATAGTTTTGACAGTGAAGGTTGCAGAATGTGAGTTGTGTTTTCAGTGAAAGATATGTTTCAGTAATTTAAAATATGTACGTTGGTTTTCATCTGAATAACTGCATACATACACATATTTGTTTCTATTTAGTCACATATATATTCAGAGATATTTTTTTCGGTATGTTGAAACCTGTATGCGAGTGTTGCACATGGTATGTGCGTATATACACAACTCTTATTGATAACAAGCACGTATATTTTATGAGTTATATCTGGTCATAGTTTGCAATGCTACTTAATGTTGACCATTGATTAGTTCTGACAAATTTGTTGTTGTCTCTCAATGATGCCTCGATCTGGATGGTTTATATCTACTGCGATTTGGTTGTTATCAATGTCTTCTTGAACCTTCTAGGTTTTCAAACCCTATGTTGTAGTTTTCCACTCTCTTTGTTGATGTACTCTTGTACATTCATTTTCCTTCTGTGATCAGCTACCTTTCTTACATTAGTGTGCAATTTCTCATGCACTTTCATCATCAATATTCTCATCATGTCAATTTCAATGTCCAGTTGATCTCCTAGCTGATACATGTTTCTCCTTGTTTGCCGAAATTTGTTGTTGCTACTCAATGGTTGTTGTTGCATGTTTTCTTCTTTAATATCTATAGAATTATTACTCTTTCCTTCATCTGATGCCTTAATCACATCTTCTATGCCCACAACTTTCATGCATGATTATCCATTAATCCTTGGACTAATTAACCATTCTTCCAACATCGTTAGTTCTTCTTCAAAATTTGTCAGCATTAAGTTTGAATGTTTCTCTTCCTCTTTATGCTTCCTTTGACTATCTCCATGAGCCAAATCTTATTTTTCCTCTACAACAACATGTTTCTTTAACTGTCTATCAACAATCTCTTTGTTCATTAATTTATGGTTTTCATCATGGTTTTCTTCATGAGAGAATGCTACCTCATCCTCTATCAAAATGAAATTATGAGTTTTTCTTCCTTCTATGCCTTGAGAAGACATTTCTTTTTCTTCCTTTAGCTTCATGATAGTTTTAGGTGATTTTCCATCACCATCCACAAAATAACCCACAACCATACACAAAATATCAGTTTTACAAATATTTGGATTTTCATCCTCTTTTATCTCCTCTATCAACACATCCACATGTTTATATGAACTATCCAAGCAGTTTATGAGATTTGTAGAAAGCCCCTCATTTTCATTCATACCAAGAAATGGCCCTTGCTCTGGTTCACAAATGTACACTTTCTCTTTCTCACTTTCTCCAAGCATCCTTAACCAGTCTCTAATCAGATGCCTCATCCATCTTCTTTGATTTCGTGCATGCAACTTTCTTCTTAAAAATCCATCCACATTTATGGTATTCAATCTCTTGTTGTAGTACCTCCATAATTACATCCAACTATACTTTAATCTCAATGATTTCTCTATTAAATTCTTCATTACTCATTTTGTTCTTGATTTCTTTTTCCATGAAATGTTCTTTCCTTCTGCGATGGCTTCCACCTAAACCTTTGTCAGGACCCTCTATGGTCATCCTTCTCTCTATCTTTTTGAGCTTCTTTATGACCAACAGTGAACTCCAACCAAGCCTCCCCTTTGTAGCAAGTCTCCTCTTCTTTCTACTCAATACCTCATCAAGATTTCTTCAGTAGCTTGACCTTCTGCTATTTTCTCTAGTTCTCTCCTTAAAACCTTGTCTTGGAATCTATACCCACACTTACTACGGAACTACCCTCTGACAACTTCTACCCAATCACTACTTGTTGAAATTAGTCATTTTTTTGGTTACAATCCTCAATTCCACTTCTACGCACCTACAATCTTAGATTAGTATATGAACAAGCTAAGTATCCAACATTACCCATAACACAAAGAATTTAAAATAACATAATATAATACAAGGAAGTCATAAACAGAGCCTTTGGAAAATATGCATTTTCATTAACAAAGAAAAGTTGTACATGCATAACCTCATGTTGTACTGTTCAACAACCCCCCATTTATTGATTTAATAGTTAATATTCTCTTGATAAATGGGGACCCTTTATAAAAAATTCTCTAAAAAAATTAGCACTTAAGTGCTTTCTTTTTTGAATTATTAGAAATAATTTTCTAAATAATATAAGGTATCAAGCTAAGTCCCTTTATAACTAGCTATTCTCGCTTTATCACATATCGCTGGATCATGTGTGCCAAAGGTTAATTAAAAACCGGTATCTGCAAATTGCGATGAGAGGGATCACCGTAATAAACTTGTGGTATCATTAAACTTACCATTTAAAACTAAGTTTTAAAGTATTTCTTGTAGAATAAATTGCCTATCGCAATCGCACATCGAAATTCACAAAGACTATAGCAAAAAAACCTTCGGAATATACGAATTGTGATATTGCGACATAACAAGCCAAACGCTCATTGCATTGTGGCACCTACACAAAGGCCAATCTTGTGAACTATGAAAAATTTGCGAAACATGATATGACCCGGACCTGATGGAAGCGTGCGATAAATGTTATAACTTTTGTTAAGTCCGGCGCATAGTAAAAGGTCACTTTATGCAATAAATATTCATTCAAGCAAAAATACACTTTAAACGAAGAAATGTACACCGCTCACATTGCATCTCGCAAAATTCTAAACAAATATGAAATAACGCATAACCGAAAATTCGATATTGCGATAATCAGTATCGCAATCGCATAATCGACATTTCACACTTTAAACTCATCACCTTAAAGTTTTTCCTCACATGTTTGCAATGCGATGGCTTAAATGAATAATAAAGGCCACGAAAAAATATCTTAGTGTGTATTTAATGAGTTTTAGTGGCATTTATTTTTAAAACAGCATGAAGTGATTTGATATCTTTCATTTGCATTTTCGAATGAAAGCTTCTTTCTTGTCACCTTTCGGAATTAACTGTATCATTGAATTTTCACTATCATTTTTTCTCTGTGCTTATCCAATAATTTCCATTGCTCCATTTCGGGCAACCTCTGAAGAAAATGACATTGGAAAATATGGTGAAGAAGGGAAACGCTACTACATCAGACAAATCAGACATGATACCACTTTTCTCTGATACCAAATGCAACAAAGACGAAGGAACCACATCATGGGAAGCTATGTATAACCTACTGGAAGAAGATAAAGCCAGGCCAGTGGAAACAAAGGCAACAACTGATGCCCAAGAATCATCTGACACTTCTTACTTTTAGGAAACATGTTCATTTTTACATAGAATAGATTCAATACCTAAGATATTGCCATACACATATATGGTAAAATGGGTGACTGATGATGTAAATTTCTTAGGCAAAACATTCATGAATCATGAAAATTAGTTTATGGGGTCTTTCACACTAGACAATCTATGCCAGATGTACCATCTACCAGAGCCTCAAAAGCTCTATAACAATTATTTCCTTGAGAATTTCGCCGAAGAGAACGAGGACTCATTCGATGTTACATAGACCTGGAGGTCAGACAATGGCAAATTCAAATGGGAGAAATCCGGTATGTACCCGATTTCATCCCTCTCTGCCACACATAATTTCGCAGTTGAGATGATGTGTAGATTATTTGGTAAAGTAGATAGTACCAAATTTTCTATAGAGTGGCTTCCATTAATTGATGCAACAGTTTACGCAACAATTATGAATTGAAGTCATATTTTATCAGACAATTTAGCAATGGCTATGAGGGAATATAGACAAAAGAGAAGTGTTTCGTTAAGATTTTTTCCTCCTTTTTTAATGAGTGCTTATGTTATGGACGCCATTTTTTTTTCTCAATTTCCAAACATGGGTTGGAAGTGGACTGTACAAAATCCTCTCCCCATCCATGTATACCATAAAATCTTGTGGGAATCCCAATTCAATCCTCATTTTTACAAAATCTACCAAGGTATTATGCTACCTATTCATAAAACTGTTTTTGATGGCCCCCAAGTTTTTCGAAGAAGTCAAGATAGACATCTTGCTAGTCGCAATATGGTTCGACGAAGAAACATTCACTTATGTCAGATTTTTTGGGAGCATTGCTGCTCCACATCTCCTCCCATATTACGTTCCAGATAAGCTATTGGCTAGAGAGATAGCTTAACAGACAACAGGGGAGGTTGGTTTAACCAAAGCCCTGAGGGAATAGAAGAAAGCCATTTGGCCAGCCTTCCCATTACAATGTCACACTTTTTCTCTACATGACCACGCGCACACAATAAAGAAGCAGATATTATTATGTCTCTAAAATTTTCCATAGTTCCAGGGAGACAGTATTACCCAAATCAAGTTGCTAAATAATTTACCACTATGGTTAAAGTCAAACAATTTACTCATGAAGAGGATGCCTTTGATGATCTATTTCAAGGAGCTGAAACATTCATATAGGTCCTACATATAGCATCATTACAGTTAAGCCCAGATGATATTAATGCTTTTCATGTATATAGGAATAACAGGATGTTAAAGGTCCCATTAGACCTGTTACAAATTGAAGAATAAGAGAAACAACTCCTAGCATAATCCTGGAGGGAAGCTCAAAGAAAAATTATGATGAAGAAATGCAAGAGAAGTCGACTCATGAGTTGGAACAATCAGAACAAAAACATCAGAAAGGAGAAGGGATCCCTAATAAATATTCTGAAAAACATAGAGGAGGAAATACTGAGGAAATGACCAAACAAGACTTGGCCAAGAAATAGACAGAGGTCAGTTCCACTTCGGCGCAAATAGGGAAGATCCCAGTCATTGACTTAGACATGGACTGGGAGAAATTAAATAAGAAGCTCCAAACATGCACAAATCTTGAGGAAACATCTAAGTTGCAAACCCCCAAATAGACTTAGCACAAAGTAAATCTAGAGAAAACAGAATAAGGGGCTACAAAAACTGAAGATATTTAGGTTATTCCTGCTTTTCCTACTTCTGAAATTGTCTTGAAAATTGAAGAGATACCTCCATTAGATATATTCTATAGTCCTACTCATAAGGCTGTAGTTAAAAGACAAAGAAAGAAGAGGAAATTAGACACCATGATTGTTGCAACTCTAGAGAACGAACCCATGGATGTTGTGTGGAAGGACACTCCTGTTGACCCATCAGAAAATCTTACAAAGCTGTCACAGTTTGCAGGAGCTTATGCCACAATGACCATTGACAAAGAAATGAAAGTCTGACTGTTGCTAAAAGAAAAAGAACAGAAAATTCTTCTGCTTGAACAACAATTAGAACAAGAAAAAACTAATTAGCAAGTAGAACAATAAGTAGCTCAGCTTCAGAGGGAATTTGAGCAAATGAGGTTACAACACTATGCCAGCTTATTAGAAAAGGAATCACAGATTCATCAAATGCAAACCATGGTGGATAGATTTAAAGATAAACCTCAAACTCATGAGTTCATCAAAGAAGAAATCAAGCTAAATTCCCTATTAATACAACAAGAATAAATGTTCTACCAAAAAATCTCACAGATTAATCCTTACTATGAGACAAGTGATAAATTAACAAACCAAGTGATTGATATGAGTTTTGAATATGAAGAAATCCATAAAAGTATTTCTAAATTTATTACCTGGTAGGAGTTGGATGAGGGAAGAAAGGCTGACCTACCAAATATAGAAGAGTCCCACAAAGACATTCTATTTACAGATTGGGATACACGATTAAAACAAGTAGAAAGGGTGACAATGACAACGACAGTTGCATCAAGAATTATAATAGAAGTCATTAATGAAAACCTCTAGAGTGCTAACCTTGTCAAAGAGTGCATACCAGGGTCTTTCCAAAATATGAATCAATTGGAACAACAGTGGAAACAAACAACACAGAACAAGGAAGAATCAATTAAACAACTGACCAAACTAGATTGGGAGACATAATGGCAATATCTAGTAAAACCACATAGACAAGTGGATGACTCTGTGGTGTTTAACTACCTCTGCACAAAATATAGTGCTAGCTTTGTCAGGTGCCATGTTTTCCTGACAATTAAAATCCATAATTGGCTAGTTTCCTTAACTTAAACCAATGATCGACATTTGCAATCTTAAAGATCAAGTTAGCCGACTAAGTTTGTTCAAGTTGAAAGGAGCTTGTCATTAGTTGAATTCTATTTTTTCTTACTCTAAGGAAGGTTGTTTGAAACCTCAACTTTTTTTGTAATAATCTATTTTTGAGGCATGTATTTTAGTATTTAAACCCCTCTAATGCATTTAGAGAGGGGTCCAGAATTTTATCAAAAACAATTTTCAATACATTACACTTTTGTATTTTTGGGAAGGTTTTGATGAAGCTAATGGAACATAATCTATTTTTCTTTGAATATCGAGAATGCTCTACTGAAATTACACTTTTGTACTCTTAGAGTGTATTTGATTGAATGAAATTGGTTCAATATTGCGGAGCCCATTGTTATAGCTCCAAATCTCACTCTTATGGTTTGTGATGCTGCACTCATGGCCTAGGGCAACCCCTCCTTCCAGACCTGGTCCTAAAAATTTAAAAAACAGTGTTTTATTCCCTATACGCGACATTGCCCTGAGTTAAACGCGTGTACACGCGGGTCTGTGTATACCCAACCCGCGTGTATGTATTAAAACACTTAAAAAAATAAATAATTCCTCATTTTCGGGCGGAGATCGTGGGTTTTACCTGCTAATCACCTGTTAGTGCCCGTGGCCCAACTGTTCCCAACCAACTCCTAACTAAAAAACTACTTTGGAGATGGTATAAAAATACATCAAAGGGAAGGCCAAGGGGAGGGAGAGGAGAGCAAGATTATTATGCTGAGATTTTTTCCCTTAAACCAGGTCTGAAGTCCTTGGTGCCTTCCGCACTTCCCCCATATTGCATAGGAAACCCTTGTTTCCATGTGTATTGGTGATCATTCATCCTTTATATCACCATTGAGTAAGACTTGGAAGGAGCTCTTGTTGGAGGCTTGAGGCTGGAACGAATCCGGGAGGAAGCTTTGCTTGGAGCCTGCTGAAGGTGTTTCAGGTGAAATCTTTCCGTTATATGTACTTTACTTGCCTTTATATAAAGAAACACGTCTTGGTTCCCGAAGCAATCTTTCTTTATGCTTATGAGATTCTTGTCTTGAATTCTTATGCAAGTAGTTACTTAAAGATTTTTATAACTAACTTTATAGCATGAAGATGGTTTATGTATAAGTATTTGTCCATGTACTGTTGTGTTCTTTGATTTGTTTGTTTCACAGGTCAAAAGAGAAGAAGGGAACTCCAAGAAGGGTTTGGACCCTAAAGGCCTTCTCGAACATAGGACCTTAGGTACGCACCCTAAACATTAGAATTTGCTTATAATAAAGACAATGGCTGTGCGTGTGTTTCTTTGAATAAGAAATCTTCGGTCTGGTAGAGTCTTAACCCAAAGGACCCTAGGGGTACTTTCCCCTCAACCAGAATTGGCGACTCCGTTGGGGAGCAACATTCTTGTTGTTCCTAGTTTGGGTAGTCCTCAAGCAAATCAAGGCTCAGCCCCTCTGTTTGATGGCTCTGACTGTCTGATCTGTTCTTGAACTATAAGCTTTTCCAGTTTTTTCAGTCTGTATTTTTTATTTTTCTTGAAAATCTTCAGATACGCTAGCGTATATACGCAAGTTTTACTAAGTGAACCCGCGTATACGCAAGTTTCCTCAGTTACAGTCGCGTGTACACGCATTCTGCACATCACTGCAGGCGCGTATATTATATAATTTTCAAGATTTATAAATTTTCTTTTTGCTGAATGTTTGTCTGGTGGTTTGGGTCAGTTTGAAGCAGTCATTTTCCAGTAACAGTCCTCTGTTTGACAGGGGGCATCTTGTTTTGAACTCTCTCTAGTTATAAGGAGTATCAGTCTTGTTTTCGTTGATTGCAAGCGTCATTGTTTTTTGACATACAAGATTTCTGGTTAAGAGTCTTGACTGCTCTGTTTTGGCAGAGTAGGAAGGTTGGATTCAATCTTTGTGTTCATTTTGTTTCAGTGACCCTTTTGTTTGCTTAACGAAATCATTTTTGTGACCATTTGCTCCTTCGTTTCAGGAAAGTTGTTAATTAACATCTTCTTGAAACTTGTCTTTTGATCTTTGGACTTTCATTGCTGCTTTCAAGAGCGATTTCAAACGCATTTATTTTTGTTGGATTTTCATCATTTGAAAGGTGTGAATTCACAAAACTGTCTGGTTGCTTATTCACCAATCATTGGTGTCAGTATTTTTGAGAGCCTTCTTTGAAAAAGACTTTTTGGTTTGATTAAAAGAAAATATTTTGAAAGTTTTGAGTTTCGCTTTCTTGAACTTGCTTTCCATTTGATTTCCTTTTTTGCGAAGTGAAAGTGCTTTGTGTTTATCTTAGAACTTGTTTTTATTGTTTGGACGAAATGATTGGTAACACATCATCTTCTATCTAAGCATTTTAGTGGCAAGACAAATTTGATAAGTGAGCAACTTTCCTTCTTTGTTTTTAGAGTAGTCTTTGAATCTTGCATCCACATACAGTTCTTGCATTAGGATAGATTTGCATCTCTTTTTAGGCATATATAGTTTTGTTAGTTTTTGTGAGTGTGGAGTCTGAAAAGAAAAGTAAAATTAGTTTATATTAGAAGTACCTTCTGAACCTCATAGAAATTGCTCTTCATCGAAAACAAAAAGTGCATGTGCATGTAGCTAAGTTTTATTAATTTCTTTTGCGTCCATAAAAACACCACAAGTTTCATCTCCGTTACCTTGTGACTTAAAGAACAGCCTAATAAAATCAAGCGCTAATTAAAATCCATTAGAACTTTTTGTTTTAGTCAGTTACACCAACAAGTTTAGGATTTTAGGGCCTTGGATTAGGCGAGTGGAGAGTTAACTCTCCAAGGCCACATAAAACGTCAAACATAAGAGTCTGATTAACGAGAGCAAATCCAATAGCGTTAGGAAGACCAGGAAAGCTCCGGATCTGGGAGTTAAGCACGAGGGTCTGTGAAGACAGGGAAGAGAGATACCCCCTTTCCTACTTGTCCAAACTTACCTCACGACTGTTCTGCCTGGCTTCTGCGACGAGTTGGTACCCATAGTTGCCTCTCCTAGGGATCTACACAGGTGGCTGCGGAGGGGAATCCCGTGGCACCTGAGGTTGACGTTGTATCACTCTCAACAGTACTACTGGAGGGCACCCTTGCGAAGCTTGGGGGCTTGCACCGGCGCAGGCTGTTGTTAGGAGGTCAGCGTAACTTCCTCTAATACCTTCGCTGATAGGACTGGGCCCTCATCATCCCAGACTATCTTCGGAAGGCCCCTTGATTCACTTTCTCGTATTTTGGTGTCCGGTCCTAATCACCTGGAGCGGAAATACTTGGAAGATTGTTTGACTGGCTGTATCTTTAGGGACTTTATAGTGTGTGCTCTGTGCTCCTAGTTGGCCTAGCTTTTAATTTTTTGAGTCTTTAGTTAGATCATAACAAAAAATTCAAAGTGGCTGACCGATCTCCAAGACGGTCTCGAAGACTTCGTGGTCTCTCGCCACCAAGTTTAGAGCCTTCTCCTAGAAGGCGCAGAGGCAATACTACCGGTGCGGTTCGTCCCATGCCGGTTGACACATCGGGGATTGATCCTCCTTTCAGGGACATTAGCGGCCAAGCAAGGCCTGGAATTTCTAAGCAAGAGAGGGACACTCCAGTCCTTTCTCGAGTTCGCTTTCAAGCGGAGAATAACGTAGAGGTAGAAGAACTTTCAGAGTCATTAGTGGCTCCAAATTCTCCACTACCATCTAGTCATCCAGACGTATTGCAATACGTTGGGACTCCGTCACATAGACCATCAAGTCGAGGTTACGCTACGCGCTTACCATTCATGACCACTACTGGAAGCATGGCTTCTACGAGTGCTACAACTATGCAAACCCCTACATCGGTGCAAGGGGGAGGAACCCCTTGTTCGGATCTTTTGCTAGCACATCATTAGTGGGATCTACCTCCATTCCGTCCACGAGTGGAAATGCCCAAACCAATGCTTTTGGTACTGGACTCTTCCCTTTTGGCACGCAATCACAGGGTATTCCATCGGTTTCGTTAAGTGCCGCTACGTCCATGTTGGGCGGATCGGCTTCATTCCAAGGTTTTCCTTTCGGAAGTGGTCATATACCACATTCCAACCCAACGGTAGGATCCATGCCTTTTTCTTCTATAGGACAAAGCAGCAATCCTTTCCAAGGTTGGAATAACCCTGGGGTTAGTAGCTCAGGAGCTGGGAATTCGTTTAGCGGCCAACAAGGGAATAGGCCGTACTCCACGGTTAGCATGTTTCAAAGTATTCCTCCCCTTGCTTCGGCTTGGAATCCATATCAGGGGTTATCAACTCCTTACCATTCTTTAGGAGGAAACTTTGCGGGTTATGGAGGTTATACGGCAGGAGTTGGTCAAACTCTGAATTTTGCTGGACCACAAGGCTTGCCTTTTGGTTCAGCCGGTTCTACTGGTCACTTTGGGCAGCCTGGTGCCTCCCAAATTCCAGGACAATCTTTTCAGAGCTTAGGGAGTTCTGCCCAGTCTGGGTGGAATCCCCTAGGTCCTCCTAGGCTTCCGTTTCTGGCAACGTTAAACTTGCTAGATCTCACTAAGTTAACGAATGACCTAATCAGGTATAATTCGGCCTGGCCTCCGGTCCCAACCAAACTCCCTTCGGACATTCCAAAATTCGAAGGGAAAAGTGGTGAGGACCCGGGCGACCACGTAACCACATTCCATCTGTGGTGCTCATCCAACTCCCTCATCGATGATTCGATTAGGTTGAGACTCTTTCAGCGCACCTTGACTGGTAATGCAGCCAAGTGGTATATAGAGTTGCCAGGGGGCAGCTATACATCGTTCGCCGACTTAGCCAACATCTTCTTAAATCACTTTCAGTTGCCTGTCCGCTATGACGCTGGAACTGAACTTCTGGCCACCTTTCGTCAGGATAAGGCTACTCACATTTCCGATCACATTCAGGAATGGAGACGGAGAAAGAGGCTCATTAAAGCCGAAATTCCTCCAGAATACCGTCTCGAGTGGTTTTTGAAGTCTTTACAACCCGAGATCTCCAAGGATGTCTCCATGTCTGGGGTCTATTCTGAGGAGCAAGCCATTTTTAGGGCCCATCAATTAGAATTGATCTACTCTCAGTCTGGGATCCTACAAAAGTACTTGCCAGATGCTCCTGGATCTAAGGTTGATTTAGCTAAGCCGAAGCCAGGCCCACACGCGGACGGTATCGTTGGGTCAGTAGACACATCTACAGTGAACTTGTTGAATCAATTGCAGCAGTTGTCTTTGCAAACTGCTTCTAACAACCAAGTCACATTGTCTAATCCGCCCACTTCCCAAACTTCTTCAATTAACACCGTCCAATCAGATAACCCCAAAGGAAATCAAAATTCCAATGGAAAAAAGAAAGGACGAGGTAACAAAAAGAACCAGGATGGGAAGCCTGATGCAAATAAATCCGGCAACAACGCCGGTGGTGGTAGAAATGAGTCGAGAAAGAAAGTCAAGTTTCCATGCAAGTTGTGCAATGGAGACCATCTAACTCATCTCTGCCCCAAGATTCAAGACGCTCAGCGCTTGTTAGGACAGCAAGGGACTTCTAGTTCATAAGCTGTGTTAACTAACCCGTTCCCCAAGGGCAGCAACTTCTTGCTGGCGCGAGTTCGAACCCTGGTACCTCCGCAGGGGGCAACCAGGAAGGGGACAAGTCGTCAAATGTTTTCATGATGGGTGCTCACGCTAATGTGACCACACGGTCACGCGATTATGGTGAAGGTGAAAATTATAAGGGTAAATCAGTTCCCGAAACTAACAACCCGCTTCATATTGAGCGACCTTCTGTCGAGACTGTACCTCGGGTACCGAAAGGTCCCACGAAACGCGCGACTATCAACCCTAATATTAGGGGAGACCAAAATTACTCCGTTGTTGAGGATCTGGCCCAGAGTCCATGTGCTATGTCCGCGTTAGAGGTTCTCCAGTCATGTCCTGCTCAACGAAGCGCCTTGCTATCGGCAATGGGGGCAGTAGATCCAAGTAATTCCTTAGCTCTCACTTTTGATATGAGTAATGTCAAAAAGAGACTTCCTCATCACATGGCTTTCCAGATAAATTCTACCTACCAGAAAACGAATATTTTTCGGACGGTTGTAGATGAGGGAGCTTCCACGTGTGTCATGTCTATGTCATGCTGGAAGGCCATTGGATCTCCGTCAGTTGTTCCTTCACCTACCCTATTGACAACATTTGATGGTCACTCTCATAGGCCATACGGGATTATCCCGACTTTTCCTGTATGTGTTGGAGGAAAGGTCATTAATATTGAAGTAGAGGTCATAGATGCTAACCTAGACTATAATCTCCTATTAGGAAGGAACTGGGTATACGAGATGGATGCCGTGGTTTCGACTCTGTTTCGTGTCATTTGCTTTCCTCATGAGGGGAAAATCGTTAAGGTTGACCAATTGGACTATTGTCCAGTTGATCCTCAAGCAAGCTCTGACTCTACTATTCCTTTAGTGGGTAACCCCCGTCCACCTATTGAGAGTTTAGGAGTCGGGATGTACTCTTCATTGATGGGTACGTTTAACCTTCCCCCTCCTACAGTTGGTATAGATAGAATTTCATCCTCTAGGGATCCTTTACGAAGAGAGTTTGTCCAAGCTCCTTATTCTTTGAATCCTGGAACCTTACCTTCATCTATGACCACATCAGGTGATGACAAGGTGGGTGAAATAGAATCTCTTATATCTGTAGCAGAACCTAGATGTGAATCTATCGATAACTCTGCAGATAACCATTCTACTTCTTCCTCTGGGAAAGAAATAGATGGTGATGTGGCTCATTTTCGGACCTTTGATTCCACCTCTGCATCGGATTGCTCGGATATTGTTTTTCCATCAGATGAAGCGGTATTCGAAGCAATGACGGCTGTAGATTGACCTTTAGAAGATTTACATCGTCGGTTACACTTTCATTCCCCTATGCATGAAGTCAAATCTCGGTCCTCCAGTTCGACTAGTGATGTTTGTACGGTCCCTTTGGCTCCAACACATTCATTTGCCGAAGAGAGTATATTGATTGGTTCGATCATCGTACCTATAAACATCCCTAGGAGTAAGTTGGCGGAGCCCCCTGATGGGCTCTACCTCAGGAAGTGCTTTGCTTAGCTTCGGCCAGGCAACGGCTTCTTTGTACTTTATGTATATATTTTATACATATATCGTCGAGTGTTTTCTGATATTAGTGCTTTTTGGTCTGCTGTGTCAGGTGCTGATGGATGATTTCGTCTATTTTGGGTTCGCCGATGGTGCTAGTCGGCACACTCGGAATCTTGCTTCTGCAGCTTGGGTAATTTATTATCCAACTGGTCAATTGATGGTATCGAGAGGCGTATGTATCGGTCCTGCTTCAAACAATATGGCCGAGTATACAGCTGTGATCAATTTATTATCCGAGGCAATCTCTTATGGGATCGACTCGTTGGTAGTATATCTTGATTCTCAATTGATAGTTTCTCAATTAAATAACATTTATCGCGTTAGGGATCCATTATTATATCGCCAATATTTAAGGGTGAGGTTGTTGCAAAGATCATTCATTTACATTAATTATTTGCACATTCCAAGATCTCAAAATTGGTTAGCTGATTCTATCGCTAATCAAGCATTAGACTGGCATATCAATCATTCATCATCATAAAATCATGCATCAAAAAGTCAAACTGTATATATATATATATATATATATATATATATATATATATATATATATATATATATCATAAAGCGCCTCGAGTGTACATAGGTGTGTCCAAAATATACAAAATTGGGACTCAAATGCCCATAATCATGTCAGGCATATCTAACGCCTCGGCTCAGGATGAGCATCTAAATATGTAACTATGGCATTGGCCACGCGCCGAAAGACGTGAACCTAGTCACGTGGCATGCCAACCACATGATGCTGCATATCCGGAGGAAGGTCCTCTATCTCGGCCATCGGTACTTGGCAGCTCAGTCTTGCCAAGTGTCGCTGGACGTTGTTGAGGGTCCGTTCTGTATCGGTAGCCGCCTCTTTGGCTCCTCGGCCACGCCGTCCATGCCGCGAGAATCCATCTGGTCGTACGGGCCCGATGTCTGGAACATGATCATCATATTAGTCATTTGAGTCTCACCAAAAATATTTTTCAAAATTTACCATTATATTTGAAAAATCATAAAATCATAAAAAATTCTTACCAATCTCGCCCCATGCTGCGTCCGGTGGTAACACTAGATCAGGATCTCCTCGGAAATCCAGCCCAGCATAGGGGTAGTCATCTACGGCGATGATCTGCTGCTCCCACCAGGCAAAGAAGTCGTCGTCGAATGCATTCCTTGGGACTTCCCCACCCCCCAGACGTTTCATCAAGTCAGCCCACCGGCCCATGCGTGGATCACGTGGACTGCTGATGGGAACTGCTACCCTGGGGCGGAGTGCGGGAACCTTCTCGAAGAAGAAAGTGCACAAGATGGTTCTGAACCCAAAGTTCTTGGTCTGTCCCCTCCTGATAGAAGTGAGTTGTTCCTTCATGTTGGCAAGAAGAGGAGTACACCAGTCAAACACTGTAGTGAGACAGTCCACTGCCACGCTCATGGTTACCCGTGACGCCTGATGTAGTGAGGATGATCCGTTCACTCGAGCTATGGTGAACAAGATTATCCTGAGTGACAAACTCGCCACATGTGGGATAGAAATCTGACTCCCAACCTTCCGATGACCCGGGCAGTAAATCTGTACATAGTCATCTACACTGAGGCTATTCCGGGTTCTGCCCCGGGAATGTACTACCTCTCCCCTTCGGGAAAGGCCCGTGATAAAATATATATCTTCCACTTCTATCTTGAGTGGCATCTGATCAATGATGAATGCTTCCTCATCGACATCCCAATAGTCAATGAGCCTCTCGAGCAGACGCGTGTTCCCTTTCATATTTGGCAATTTGAAGAATTTTAGCAACCCGCATCCCCGTAAGGCCTCTAATGCCTCATCATTGCCCATAACTTCATTATCCACAGCTGAGTGCTCTCTTTCACGCCATGTGAGAGTCATCCTGGAAGAAAAAATCATTTCCATCCGTTAGTTTTGTGTATAAAATTAGTTTGCTGCGCACACGCGGGTTCACCTGTACACAGTCGCGTGTAGGGCCGTCGTATACGCGAGTTCTGTAATGCCAACCCACGTGTACGCCGCAAAACAATTTTTTGCAAAAATCTAACGGTGAAACATCAACTAAATTTCCTAAAAACTATCACAATTAATTGCAAGACAAGTTTGAGGCTTACCTGGAAGTTTTCGGCAAGTTTGAACGGTTGAATTGGTCACAGGGAAGTTTGCTCCTTTTGCTCCACAATTTTTGCTCTCCAAGTCAAATGGTGATAATGGTAAGTCAAAAATGCCTTTTATAAGTTTTGAAAATGCAAAATTTTTTCAAAATTTTATTTTGTTTGACCTCATGTGACTTTTAACTTGGGAGCTTGGAATGCCGAGTTTGGTTTGTTTTTCAGGACATTTTGGACATTTTTCGACAGTTCGAGACGGTTCCATGACCGCTGACCCGTCATGGCAGGTATCGTGTTTTCACTGGCATATAGGCTAGGGACACCATTTTTTCCGTTGCATTATGCATACTAGCCTCCACATGACCGATACATCTGCCGTAGGGTCCACCCCATCGTGTTATGGTTCGTAAGCCATTTTCACTCGCCGATTTTTTAAATCATGACACGATGGTAGAGCCATCCCTTTACATGGGCATCGTAGTTAGCACCTCACTGACATTTTTTGCCCATGCTGCTTCGTTTTGAGTAAGCTCGAGAGTCCTCTGTAGTCCCGTCATGACTTATGCGTTGAAGACTCATTCCTCTTTACTTCTTCGCTTCGTTCTGGCCTTATACCCTAGAGGCTCCTATGTGTCGAGTTGTACTTTTGCATTGCATGATTGACCATTTGCACCTTTTGGCCTAGAGCCGGCTTCACTTGGACTCGTGTTTAAGCCAACTTTTGACCATGACGTCTGCAAAATCAACCTTGCATACCTTTGACTTCTACAGCTTGACATACCCTGACCCGTGGAAGGGACATACCTCTGAGTGTCACTGACCAGTTTTCACCTCCCTGCATTGAGCATAGGAACGTTCCTTTCCCAGGAACTAGATCATCTGTTTCACCGACACTCGTTCTTTCCACTATACCATAGCATTCTTTTATTCTTTTTCCGGCTTAACAGAAAAAGACAAAAAAATGAAATATTCCAAAAAAGAGCGGGAACATGGACATTACTTCCATTTATTGTTGGCAGCTAGAGTCAGTCGTGTCGCCCTTGAACAAAGCACTCGAAACAAAGTCTCCTCTGCATGGGTGGGATTTAGTTTGACTTAGGTATGCCATAACCTTGTTATTGAGTCAGTTCTCCCCCGATTGGTTACCTCTTCCAATCATATGGAGGGTTTGTTCGTGCCTCCTGCATGGCGAACTTATACAGAGTCATCATATGCTGCCACATAGTCACATTGAGTCATGCTTTTGTTCAAGGGAAGTTAGCCTGAGTCGGCCTCTCTGCGGTGTCTCTTGACTCATTTTTCAGTCGGCCATCCCTGGTTGTCAGTATCATGTCTATCATCACATCAGTTATATTGGTCCTTTACTCATGCCGGTTTGAGAAGGTCCCCATTGACTTCTTGCTGGTGGGTCTTGTCCTTATCGACGATGACACCTTGCTCTGAGGAAAGGCCTAGAGCCGCACCCTGGCCCTATTTTCATTATTGATAGGTCAGCTTGTGCTCAACATCGATCAGTATCATGGGTCTTTGACTGAGTGGTTTCCCTTGTGTTCGACATCAGCATACATTATCACACATTGGGATTCGTGCAGTACCTTGGTTTCCATTTGACCCTATTGGTGGATACCTCGCCTCTGTGTCCGCTTTCATTATTGGTTGGTTCAGAGGGTTTCTGCCGTGCGCTAGCCACATCTTGTGTACGCCGGAAACGTACTTCGGTTGGGTTACTACATCTTTTTCGTCCGATTCCTTCCACATTATTGGCCTACGGGTTACACTCGCGCTAGATTGATGGAGGATGCCTTAATGCCTTCCTTCTAGCGGATCTTTCCCTATCGACTCCAACTCATTGCTCTGGGGCAAAGATCTAGAGTCCATTTGGCAGTACCTTGGGGTTTGCAGTCATTAGTGGCAGATTCCTCGCTATCGACAGTGGGAAACCATCATTGTCTCCTGATCGATAGATTCTTACAGGTGTTCGATTTCAGCTCATCTATTCACACTTGTTAGATTGTACTGGGTACCTTGACGCTCATTATCATTATCGGTGAGTAGTCTCGCGTTTGTTAACGGTATACATCAATGACCAGTAATCAAACGATTTCTCACATGGTCGACTTCAGATCATTTATTCCCATGGTGTAGAAATGTACCACGACGGTCAGTGAAGACCTCAGGTTGTATCAGCATTCATTGGTTCACTTGACAGTTGCTTCTGTTGCTGCTAGTTGATACCACTCCACCTTATATGTTGCAGTCAGTCATGGCGACATTCTATATGCTGGCACTTGAGTTTGCAGTGTAGTACCATCCTATTCCATCATGTTCAGTTGGTACCTTTTGGGATCAGTCTTTGATATCAGTGATCCGTTGCATCTTTCAGCATCATTGACAGTCGTATATGTGATATTCAGACATGTACTTACTCATTATGATCAGATGATCCATTATGTATCTCCCAGTCCTTTATAATTGTGTACTTAGTGGATCCGCTTGTACTTGATATGCGGACATGCTTTACTTTTTTTGAGCATGGGTATTCCTGCCTCAGACAGTGTTTCTTTCTGATCTCCTTTTGGTGGCTTGGCAGGCTGAATTCTAGTGAAGTCCTCCTCAGTTTTTCGACAGAGTTCCTTTCCATGTACTTACATAATATATTTCGGCCATCATGTTCCCCTTCTGACCTCATACATTAGGGGGCATCTGTTATAGCTCCAAATCTCACTCTTATGGTTTGTGATGCTGCACTCATGGCCTAGGGCAACCCCTCCTTCCAGACCTGGTCCTAAAAATTTAAAAAACAGTGTTTTATTCCCTATACACGACATTTCCCTAAGTTAAACGCGTGTACACGCGGGTCTGTGTATACCCAACCCGCGTGTATGTATTAAAACACTTAAAAAAATAAATAATTACTCATTTTCGGGCGGAGATCGCGGGTTTTACCTGCTGATCACCTGTTAGTGCCCATGGCCCAACTGTTCCCAACCAACTCCTAACTAAAAAAATACTTTGGAGATGGTATAAAAAGACATCAAAGGGAAGGCCAAGGGGAGGGAGAGGAGAGCAAGATTATTATGCTGAGATTTTTTCCCTTAGACCAGGTCTGAAGTCCTTGGTGCCTTCTGCACTTCCCCCATATTGCATAGGAAACCCTTGTTTCCATGTGTATTGGTGATCATTCATCCTTTATATCACCATTGAGTAAGACTTGGAAGGAGCTCTTGTTGGAGGCCTGAGGCTGGAACGAATCCGGGAGGAAGCTTTGCTTGGAGCCTGCTGAAGGTGTTTCAGGTGAAATCTTTCCGTTATATGTACTTTACTTGCCTTTATATAAAGAAACACGTCTTGGTTCCCGAAAAAATCTTTCTTTATGCTTATGAGATTCTTGTCTTGAATTCTTATGCAAGTAGTTACTTAAAGATTTTTATAACTAACTTTATAGCATGAAGATGGTTTGTGTATAAGTATTTGTCCATGTACTGTTGTGTTCTTTGATTTGTTTGTTTTACAGGTCAAAAGAGAAGAAGGGAACTCCAAGAAGGGTTTGGACCCTAAAGGCCTTCTCGAACGTAGGACCTTAGGTATGTACCCTAAACATTAGAATTTGCTTACAATAAAGACAATGGCTGTGCGTGTGTTTCTTTGAATAAGCAATCTTCGGTCTGGTAGAGTCTTAACCCAAAGGACCCTAGGGGTACTTTCCCCTCAACCACCCATGAGAAAAACCTTTCGTATATGGTACTTTTATCGTATGATTGAGTTTTATTTATGCTTTAGCAATACTCTTTTTCTTAATTGTCTTATGTATGAAAATCTGAGTTATGGTTTTGCATTATTGCACTTTTGTATGATGTTTCAACTCTAATTCTATTTTGAATACATGAACAATTACTATATGCTTGTTTTGTCTAACTATTTATCCAAAACAATTATCATTAAAAGATTTCATTTCTTTTAGCAGTTGAATGATCTTTATTACCAATTTCTTTGAGACATCTTTGTAGATCACATACCTTAGTTTATTCTTAGCTATATTTATATTCAGATAATGTTAGATTAAGATATATGCATGTGTTTATTATTTAGATTAGATTATACTTAGTTGAATCATTCTCCATTATATCTTATAACATCCCCAACAACATTATCAAATCAATCCTCTTTGGGAAACTGGTCCCATTATCCCCAATTATAGCCACTATACCAAACGGAAAAGGAGTTTCTTTTAAATTCTGGACCGGGTGGTTATCCCCCATGTTGTTGTAGTGAATTTCGAGGCTTCAACATTTTGGCACTAGAAGGAGGCCCATGACTCTGAATGGAAAGAAAATCTAAATCAGAAAGGAATTCTAAGAGTAAAACTCCCTAATCATAACCTCCGACTTCTCGGTCACATTCAAATCCCCAAATCCTAAACGTGAAGTTGTGAATAAATCTTTACAATACGCTAGTGTGTGTCCAAGGAAATTAAATGAACATTCTTCTTCAGAAACTCCCAAAGTTTAGTCTTTAATTCATAAGTTACAAGGGATTTCTATGTCTCAAGAAGAATATGAATTATCTCAAGCTAGTGTTTCTTCTCATTTTCCTTCATCTTGAAGATTAACTAGATCACAAAGTGAAAAATTTGGCATTCCTCCATTTGAATTTCCTCTTCCTCCTCCTCGAAGGAAACTTAAGAAATCATAATCAGAAATTCATAGTGAGATTCTCTCATCATCATTGGAAACACCCTCGTTCATTCCATCGTCTTCATCTCAAACCCAATCATCCACCTTATCATCTCAGATCGTGATTTACACAGGTACAGGAGCACAATCTTCCTCTACCCAATCACCTTCAACCACTGGTACATCTTCTTCCACACAAATACCCATAATGGCTCAAAGACCATGGAAAAATCCAGGAGTTGTTCAAATGGAAGGACCATTGCATCCATTACCTACTCATCCATTGAAATGGTTGCCAAAATTCAATCTCGATGATGGTCTTGCTGCCAAAGAACACATAAATAACTTTATGTTGTCCATAAATCTAAATGGAGTTGTTGAAGAAGATGCAGTTGTACGATTATTCCCTTATACTTTACAAGGATCAGTAGGATCCTGGTACTTTTCATTACCATTTGGTTCTATTGATAGTTGGAATGCATTTCAGGAACAATTCCTAACCAAGTTTGGAGATGATTGCTCAATGACTACTCTCCTTAACGATCTCTCTAACTTGAAGATATAATATAAAGAGATGATTAAGGACTTCAATTCCCATATTAACAAATTATTAAAAAAACTCCAGTGGCATCCAGGCCAAGCACTAAAGTTCAAAATGAATGGTACATTTTTGCTCTTTCCTCGGATGTAGCTATTTTTGTAGACAGCGCTGCCAAACCAACTTTGGCAGAAAACATGAGAGAAGCCATAGTTGTGGAAAAACACATCCTATCTTTAGAAAATAATAATGCATTAGAAGAAAGAAAATCCAAGAAGGTCAATTTCAAGGATGAATCCAAGAAGAAAGCACCTAAATATCATTTCGATCTTGAAGGTCTGCAAAAAGTACTTAAAACCATGTCCAATGAAATGGTAGACATTAAAAAGCAGGTAGCTGATACTTCTTCTATGAAATATTTTAGACCTTACAAAAGAAATTCCCCTTCTAATCCCAAACCTCCAAATATAATATCAAATGTTGAATCAGATGTGGAGGAGGAAGAAGTGTTAAGAGCTGAAGAACAAACCAATGATGAAGAGACAATTGAAGTACAAGGAATGTGGGATTTCATTCTTCCTATGTCAGATAATGAAGAATCAGAAGAAGCATTACCTGTTGCTACCAGAAGCAAGAGCACTATTGATTTTCCAAAAAAATAAAAAACAGAAATCATCAAATCCTGCTCCCAAAGATAAAACAATGGGTAGGAAATATTCTCCCAAATCTACTCAAACGACTCCTCAATCCAATTCTTCACCTCCAGCTAAGAACTTGCTAGTATATGATGAGATGGAATACAACATCGTCGAAGACATGAAGAAGACTAGAGCTAATATCACATTCCATGAGCTTAGCAAGCTAAAACATCAAAAGAAGCTATTGCTCAAAGAATTAAAAGTAGTCCCCACTTCTCCTCTTCCCGCTACTGTAATTTCTTAGGCTGCTCAAGAAATGGGTAGGCCTCCCAGTACTTCATAAAAAAAAATGAGTTCAACTGATGTTTCTTTAATATGTGGTAGATCTAAATCCCATACACCTCCATTTATTTTGACTTTTGAAGTCTTCAATAATAATTTGCACAATTGTTTAGTAGACTTTGGAGCCTCATCCAACATTCTACCAAAAATTGTTTGTGCAAAATTGAATGTCGAACCCCAGAAATTTGCTATTCACATTGTACAGTTAGATCGATATCAATTCAAAGTCATAGGAGAAATCAATTAGGTCACCATTAGACTCTCATAAAACCCAAAAGTATGTCAAGTGATTGACGTTCTTGTGGTCGATAACCCTGAATTTTACAGCTTGATCCTCAATAGAGATTGCTCTGAAAAGCTTCATGACTATTTCGTGACAGACTGGTCCCATATGTGGATTCCTTATAATGGTAAGCCGAATCAAATAAGGATTGACCGTGAGAAAAATTTAAAATATATCGTCACAGAAATGGAGGGAGAAAATGAACTGATCGCATAAAATAGTAATATCATTGGAAACTATTTCGTTGAATCATTTTTAGGCAATTTTAATGCCAATACTTCACCCTTTTTGGAAAATTCTGTTACATCACAAATTGAAAACTATTCTCAAACGGATTCTTCTAAATGTATCAATTTTGTAGATAAACTTGTAGTCAATTCTTTATTTTGGAAATTATTTTTGATGGATATAAATCTAATGATGGAGCTCAAGGAGGCTGCATATTACTTAGCCCTGAAGGAGAAAAAACTGTGTTGGCATGCAAACTTGAATTTTAATGCACCAATAATACTGTTGAATATGAAGCATTAGTTCAAGGGTTGTATAAATCCATTGGCCTTGAAATTAATTGCCTTCAAGTATTTGGAGATTCAAAAATTGTAATCAAACAGGTGAGCAATACTATTCATTGTCTTTCTGGGCATTTGAAACATTATCAATCACTAGTCCAAGACCTCACCTTACGTTTCAATACATTCAACATTTCCCCAATTCCAAGACTTAAAAATGCAAGTGCTGATCTTTGGCTAACGTTGCATCCAAGCTCATAACACTAGGAAATTATAGTCCTGATCGATTTTATATAGAATTAATTTTTAGACCTTCTATTCCCAATAACATCACCAATTGGCAAGTTTCTAATAATGATATGGATATCATAAATTTTTTAACATCTGAACGCTCTTATGATGACTAGATAATAGATTAAGATTAGCATGATAACTAGCTTAAGCAAGAAACACGCGTAAATCCCATACCTAAATCTGTGGTTAAGTTGGAAGATCTGTATGATCTTAAGGACTAATTCACGAAATCAATTAACTCAAAACTTCAATGTTCAACCTTGAGGTTTGAGTTAGTTAATCTTGGAATTGACCTTAAGCCTCAAAATATTAATATGGTTCCTGGTCTTACACTTGATGAGAGATTAGCCTTTATTAATTTATTGAAGTGTTGGAAATAATACTGAGAGGGGGGGTGAATCAGTATTATCAGATTAATCAAACTTTTCAAATGCTCAGAAACATATACGCTACTTCAGTTAAGTGAACCAGCGTGTACACGCTACTGTGACGAAGTAAAACAGCGTATAAGAAGAAAACTCACAATTTAGTTAGCTTATTCTTCAATTAAGTGCATCAGGACATTATTCACCACATTAACAGTAAACATGTGCAGTATAACAGAACAGATAAAAAGCCACACACATGAACACCAAGATATAAGGTGGAAACCCAATGTGGGTGAAAACCACCTGCTGCAAGTTGTCTCTATCTTTCTTTAATATGAAACTTCAGTTTACAATCTTTTGTACTGGTGCAGCCTTATACCAGTACGCAGGCTACAACCTGCAGAAGGCTACAACCTTCTCTCGTTCTCCAAACTTCCTTGGAAGGGAGCTCCAACCCCCTTTGCTCTTGTACTAGCCAAGATACTAGTACGTAGGTGCTGACCTACAATCTTCCTTCTTTCAGATATCACTTTTCATACATTTTCAGACTTGGATATTCCTGAAGCACAACATTACAATCTGAAGACCACAAATCATTCAATTTCCACAACAGATCATTGAAGCATAAAACAACCAAACTTTGAATCACTGAACCACTGAACCCTGTCAATCACCAGTTACCAGAACACAGAGCAGACTACAGAACTCTGCAATAACAGTCAGACCCCACTGTAAACCCAAAATCAAGCTTCAAAAGATATACGCTACTTCAATGAGCAAAACCCGCGTATACACGCTCTTTTACCGAAGCCAACCTGCGTACAGATCTAAAAATAAACTTTCTCAATTTGCAGCTGTACCAGACATTAGTTAGATCCAAAACGTAACATTGCGACAATATGCAGATCTAGAAATACGCATAATCAACCATATCATGATAGTGCATTTCAAACCATTAGATCCCGATCTATCCTTAGATCTAGTCTTCCATCAACCGATGTGATCTCTCCTTGGCTTAGATCAAGCAACCCAGAACCTGCATATCAGATCTCTTTCTCTCTTAGATATTCAAGCCTTGTCGAAAGATGATTTTGCCTAATGATCTTCTTCTCCTTATATAGTCTTAGGCCTAGCTCAATACCAAGAGCCAAAACCATAGTAACACAATACCATCAACTTCAAAACTAGGGATCGACACGCCCGTCGAGACATAATGGTCCGAAATCATAGGCACAACTTCCAAGGACTAACCACCATGGACCAAAGGAACCTTTCCACATACACGCGCTTTTTATGAATCTAACTAGCGTGTACACGCGACTTGGGCTTAACGAAACGGCGTGTATGAGCTTCCTTGGCATGCTGTACTGAGATCTGTCTTCTGATTAAGTTGCCATCACCTGTACCAACCTCTGAGCACCTGTACCATCCTCTGAGTGAGTTGCCATCAAGGACAACACTTGAATCATAATGCCAACAATCTCCCCCTTTGGACTTGATGGCAACCACCACACCAAGTCACTCTCCCCCTTTGACATCAAGGGCAAAGGGCTGTGCTCCCCCTGAGGACATGCTGATACCTCTGCTTGGCTGTGCTGACTCGTGCTCCCCCTGACAGTAGGCCAGATCTGAAAAAGATGTTCTTCAACAAGAACCAAGACTTATACACCATAAGGGACCTTCCTATCACCAAAAGACTCAATACATACATCCATACTCCCTACCAAGAGGGGACATATCAGAAACAACCAATTATATTACAGCATTCATCCCAGGCATAGTGGGGAAACCAACATAGGCCGTTACATGACCTTGACACCATAAAAGAGATATGACAAGAGAGATACATGACATAGAGACAACAGATCTAGACCAAGACTTAGGAAAGACACCAGCAGCATCTGATAAACATCTTGTTAGATCAGCAACCAGAATTTCTTTCTGAGCTCCTTCTCCTGAAACCAACAACCAAAACATCTGAATGCCAACAATGCTTTATGAGACTTTTGAGCTGCTCCCCCTGAACCTGTGCCTGTTGCACTCCCTGAAACTGTGCCTGAAGAATTCTGACATTCCTATTGCTGTTCAGAACTTCAGAGTTTTCCCTTGCTGTTCAGAACTTCATATACGCGTTTTATCCTGTATAAAACAGCGTATGTACGCGGATATTCTTTCTGCAACAAGCGTCCAGCATACACGCGACTTACCCAGCATGAATCCGCGTGTATACGCTCATATCCCTTCCGTAACCTGCGTATACCAACTTTTCTGTAGAACAAACAAACTTCAACAACAGGATGAAGCATCAACTACTCCCAGCTTTTGTCTGAGATATTCAAAAGTTTCCCTGGGCAGTGGTTTTGTGAGAATATCAGCAACTTGCTCCTTAGAAGGAACATACTCCAACTTGACCTTCTGCTCAAGCACTTGTTCCCGAAGAAAATGGTACTTGATTGGTATGTGCTTGGTCTTTGAGTGCATGACTGGATTCTTTGAAATGCTGATTGCACTTGTATTATCACATAAGATAGAGACAGGTGGAGTGCAAGTGATTTGAAAGTCCTGCAAGGTCTGCATCATCCAAAGAAGTTGTGTGCAACAAGATGCTGCAGCCACATATTCTGCTTCAGCTGTAGATAAGGCAATCGAACTTTGTTTCTTGCTGAACCAAGATACTAATCTGGAACCCATGAAGAAAGCACCTCCACTTGTGCTTTTCCTATCATCCACACTTCCAGCCCAATCTGCATCTGTGTAAGCATGAAGAGTGAGATTAGTATTTCTAGGATACCATAAGCCATAGTTTTGGGTCCCTTGAAGATATTTGAAGATTCTTTTGACTGCCTGAAGATGAGTTTCCTTTGGGTTGGCTTGAAATCTTCCAACCATTCCTACTGCATGTGTAATATCTGGTCGAGTACCTGTCAAATAAAGCAAACTCCCAATCATGGATCTATAAGTGGGTTGGTGAACTGCTGCTGATTCATCATTTGCACTGAGGCTGCATCCTGTAACCATGGGTGTACATACTGGCTTTGACTCTTCCATGCCATACTTCTTCAAGATCTGCTTGAGGTATTTGGTTTGAGACAAGAAGATACCTCCTTCATTTTGTTGGATTTGCAATCCAAGAAAATATGTCAATTCTCCAAGAAGTGACATTTCGAATTCTTTCTGCATAACCAAGGCAAAGTTTTGACTCATGGTCTCTTCATTGCTGCCAAAAATAATATCATCTACATAAACAACAAGAATTAGCAATTTGTTATTTTCAACTTTTATATAGAGATTGCTATCTGCTGATCCTTTTGAAAAGCCTTGTTGGTGAAGATATTTGTCCAACCGATAGTACCAAGCCCTTGGAGCTTGTTTGAGCCCATAGAGTGCCTTTTTCAATCTGCATACAAGGTTTGGATCATTTCCAAGAATGAACCCATCTGGCTGCTCAATATATACTTCTTCTTCTAAGTCTCCATTCAGGAAGGCTGATTTCACGTCCATTTGAAATACCTTGAAGTTTTGAAAGCTTGAGAGAGCAAGGAACATTCGGATGGCCTCTAGTCTTGCCACAGGAGCAAAGGTCTCTTCAAAATCTATTCCTTCTTGCTGTGCATACCCTTTACAAACAAGTCTGGCCTTGTTTCTAATTACTTCTCCATTTTCATTTAACTTATTCTTGAAGACCCATTTTGTTCCTATTACATTCTTATCTTTTGGTCTAGGAACTAATTCCCAAGTGTTGTTCCTTTCGATTTGCTCAAGTTCTTCATCCATTGCTTTGACCCAACATTCATCTTTGCATGCTTCTTTCACATTTTGTGGTTCAATGGAGGAGAGTAGAGCCAAGTAGCTTGAAGCTTCTGCAAGTGTCCTTCTTGTTTGTACTCCTGCTTCTTTCTGCCCCACAATCTGAGTTTCTGGATGATTCTTTTGGACATATCTGGATGGAGTCTTCTCTTCTATTCTTGTCTGCTCCTCTGGTTCTTCTTGAGATTCTTCTTCTTCTTGAGGTTCTTCTTCTTCATCATTTCGCCTTTGAGAGTAACCTTCATCTTCTTCAATGTCTTCATGATGAACTTGCCTAGGAATATATCCCTTCTCATCAACCACTATATCAATACTGTCAACAATTCTGCCAAGTCTTTTATTGTAGCACTTGTATGCTTTGCTATGTGGAGAATAACCAAGAAGAATGCCCTCATCTGCTCTAGGTTCAAGTTTGCCAAGTTGCTCATCAGTATTCTTAATATAACATTTGCTCCCAAAGATTTTGAAATGCTTCACGGAAGGAGTTTTACCACTCCAAAGCTCATGAGGTGTTTGAGTGCTGTTTACTCGGACATTTGTTTTGTTAAGAATGATAACAGCAGCATGTGCAGCTTCACCCCAGAAGGTTGCAGGAGTACCTGATTCATCGAGCATAGCACGAGCCATTTGTTGGATAGTTCTGTTCATTCTTTCCACAACCCCATTTTGCTGAGGAGTTCTAGCTGTAGAGAATTCTCTTCTTATCCCATGTTCATCGCAGAAATCGAAAAATTCATTTGATGTGAACTCCCCACCTCTGTCAGATCTGAGGCACTTAATTTTGTGTCCTGATTCATTTTCAGCCAATGCTTTGAAGGATTTGAATTTTTCGAATGCTTCATCTTTGTGCTTCATAAGCCCTAACCAAACAAACCTTGAGAAATCATCAATGAATAATATCAGATATTCTTCTCCTCGAGGTGTCCTTTTCCTAAATGGACCACATACATCTGTATGGACTAGCTCAAGAGGCAAGCTAGCTGATCCTTCCTTTTCTGGAAAGTTAGTTCTGGTTTGCTTTCCAAACTGACAAGATTTGCATATGGTGTTGTCTGGAATTTTGATATCTGGAAGATCGCGAACTGCCTGATATTTGCATGCTTTTCTTATTTGTGAGAAGCTTAGATGTCCCAACCTTCGATGCCATAACCAGTGCTCTTCATCCTTGCTAAGATAGCATTGTTGTTGTCCTTCTTCAAATATGTACAGATTATTTGGAGTTCTTTTGCCTTTGAGAACTGTTTTACCTGTATCAAGATCACGAACAAGACATCCATTCGATCTGAAAATAACCTCGGTTTTTTGATCACACATCTGACTGACACTTAGAAGATTATGCTTCAATCCATCAACATACAAAACATTTCCAGCCTTGACCTTTTCTTTCAAAGGAGCAATACCTTTTCCTTTTATAGTTGCAGGAGTATCATTTCCAAAAGAAACTTTCTTTCCCTTTTCTAAAGTAGAATAAGATTCAAGTTTTTCTTTATCACCTGTCATATGTTTCGAACATCCACTGTCAATGTACCATAGATTTTCCTGTCCTTCTGCATAAAACGCTATCCCACATCTTTCTGTCTGAGGTTCTTTTATTCTCCATTTTTTGGTGCTCGTGGCTTGTTCCTTTTTCTCCTGAAACCTGCTCCTGCATTCAGATTCTTTATGACCAAAATTATTGCAAATAGAACATTCAACTTCATTTTCAAGAACCGAAAAGTTGTTATAGGTCCTCTTTGTAATCCCTGTCATACTTCTTTGTTTTTGAGCTTCCCTAGTCATGATTGTTTTATATGCAACACATTGAGCTGCTTTGTGACCAAAGTTATGGCAAGAAAAGCATTGTCCATTGAAGAAGCTTCTGCGGTTATTGAATCTACCAGCCAACTGATTGTAATTTCTATTTTCATCTATTCTTGTGCCAAACTGAGAAGATTTTACCTGTGGTTGGTTGTAGCTTTTGTTCACCCTTAAGAAGGATTGTCCCTGATAGTTTCTGTTTGTAATTCGTCCCTGCTTTACCTGATTATCTTCATTGTTCTTCTGCTCATTTCTTCTTGCTGCATCAAGATAACTTTTTGAGGTGGATGCTTGAGAGGTTTCTCCATTATAGCCCAAACCTGTCTTGTTTAGAGGAGACCGCTGCACATTGATAATCTCATCCAAAGTTTCAGATCCTTTGACAAACTTAAGATTAATAGCTTTTGTTTTCTCAATTTCTTTTCTGAGACCAACAATTTCACCTTCTAGTTTTTCAAGATGTTTTTCCTTTTCATCAATTTGAAATTGCAAAGTATCAATGATCACACTCTTTTCTTCTATGCATCTCTTGAGTCTAGTGATTTCATTATAGAGATTATCCACATCTACAGCATCCTCATAATCATCATCTTCAAATGCCATTAATAGCTTATATTTATTACCTTGTTCATCTTCATCACTGTTTGATAAGCCATCACTATCTTCATGGGTGTAGTAGCTTTTCTTATTTGCACTTTGTTTCTTATTCCATCTAGCAGGTTCTTTTCCTTTATCCTTATTAGGACATTTTGCAGCATAATGACCTACTCTTCCACAAGCAAAGCATTTGAAAGGTAGCTTACCTCTGAACCTTCCAGCACCCCTTTGAAGATTTCTGACAAAATTTGATTCTTCTTCCTCTTCTTCTGGAACATGGCTTGCTTCATAGTAATCTTCTTTTATTGATGCCTTAAAAGCAGCTTCCCTTCTGTCTGATGGACCTCCCTTTCTCATTTCATAAGCAGTTAGAATTCCATGTAGCTGAGACATAGTGAGAACTTTGAGATTTTCCTTTTCTTCTATTGCAGATACTTTAGATTCAAACTTGGGGGATAATGATCTTAGAATCTTTTGAACTACTATAGTCTCTTTTATTTCTTCACCCAAATTTTTCATACAATTAACAATCTCATCTACCCGAAGAAAATAATTAGCCACACTTTCATCATTATACATCTTGAGGGTCTCATATTGAATCCTGAGAGTTTGAAGTTTAGCTTGCTTTACCTGTTCATCTCCTTCATAGCTAGTGATCATTTTGTCCCATATCTCTTTTGCTGATTTGAAGTGCATGACCTTCATGAATTCTGTTTGAGATATACTTCCTAATAGAGTACTGACTGCTTTTGCATTTGTTTCATATGCCTTTTTCTCAGCTGGATCTGTAGGAGTAGCTGAAGGAAAAGCATAGCCTGTTTCTACAATGTCCCAAACTTCTGTACCAAGAGATTGAAGATATGCAGTAACTCTTACCTTCCAATAATTGAAATTTGTTCCATCAAAAACCGGTGGCCTGATTGATGCTTCTTTCTCGTAATTGCTCATGATGAATGATCTTCCTTCAAGCGATCAAGCTTCTCTGAAGGACCTGCTCCGATACCAATTGTTGGAAATAATACTGAGAGGGGGAGTGAATCAGTATTATCAGATTAATCAAACTTTTCAAATGCTCAGAAACATATACGCTACTTCAGTTAAGTGAACCAGCGTGTACACGCTACTGTGACGAAGTAAAACAGCGTATAAGAAGAAAACTCACAATTTAGTTAGCTTATTCTTCAATTAAGTGCATCAGGACATTATTCACCACATTAACAGTAAACATGTGTAGTATAACAGAACAGATAAAAAGCCACACACATGAACACCAAGATATAAGGTGGAAACCCAATGTGGGTGAAAACCACCTGCTGCAAGTTGTCTCTATCTTTCTTTAATATGAAACTTCAGTTTACAATCTTTTGTACTGGTGCAGCCTTATACCAGTACGCAGGCTACAACCTGCAGAAGGCTACAACCTTCTCTCGTTCTCCAAACTTCCTTGGAAGGGAGTTCCAACCCCCTTTGCTCTTGTACTAGCCAAGATACTAGTACGTAGGTGCTGACCTACAATCTTCCTTCTTTCAGATATCACTTTTCATACATTTTCAGACTTGGATATTCCTGAAGCACAACATTACAATCTGAAGACCACAAATCATTCAATTTCCACAACAGATCATTGAAGCATAAAACAACCAAACTTTGAATCACTGAACCACTGAACCCTGTCAATCACCAGTTACCAGAACACAGAGCAGACTACAGAACTCTGCAATAACAGTCAGACCCCACTATAAACCCAAAATCAAGCTTCAAAAGATATACGCTACTTCAATGAGCAAAACCAGCGTATACACGCTCTTTTACCGAAGCCAACCTGCGTACAGATCTAAAAATAAACTTTCTCAATTTGCAGCTGTACCAGACATTAGTTAGATCCAAAACGTAACATTGCGACAATATGCAGATCTAGAAATACGCATAATCAACCATATCATGATAGTGCATTTCAAACCATTAGATCCCGATCTGTCCTTAGATCTAGTCTTCCATCAACCGATGTGATCTCTCCTTGGCTTAGATCAAGCAACCCAGAACCTGCATATCAGATCTCTTTCTCTCTTAGATATTCAAGCCTTGTCGAAAGATGATTTTGCCTAATGATCTTCTTCTCCTTATATAGTCTTAGGCCTAGCTCAATACCAAGAGCCAAAACCATAGTAACACAATACCATCAACTTCAAAACTAGGGATCGACACGCCCGTCGAGACATAATGGTCCGAAATCATAGGCACAACTTCCAAGGACTAACCACCATGGACCAAAGGAACCTTTCCACATACACGCGCTTTTTATGAATCTAACTAGCGTGTACACGCGACTTGGGCTTAACGAAACGGCGTGTATGAGCTTCCTTGGCATGCTGTACTGAGATCTGTCTTCTGATTAAGTTGCCATCACCTGTACCAACCTCTGAGCACCTGTACCATCCTCTGAGTGAGTTGCCATCAAGGACAACACTTGAATCATAATGCCAACATGAAGAGATATAAAAATGTTTTTCCTTGGAATTATGAATATCTTAAGACATATGATACTTCCATCATTCAACATACCATTCCTATGATATCCGTCAAAAAGCCTATACAACAGAAGTTGAGAAAAATTCATCCAAACTTAGAAAATCAAATCAAGTCTGAACTGAATAAACTTCTCAAAGGAAAAATAATATTTCCCGTTAGACATTCAAGGTGGGTTTCTAACCTAGTCCCAGTCAGGAAAAGGGATGGTGATATTTTGAATTTGTATAGATTTTCACAATCTCAACAAAGCTTGTCAGAGGGACAACTTTCCATTTCCTCCAATGGAACAGATACTGCAATCAGTTGCAGGCTCAAAGTTAATGTCTTTTATAGATGGATTTTCAGGTTATAATAAAATTCTCGTACATCCATATGATTGACTAAAGACCACATTTAGAACCGAATTGGGAACATATGCTTATCAAAATATGCTATTTGTATTAATCAATGCTGGTGCAACATTTTAGAGAGCCATGGATATAGCTTTCAAAGGTTTGGTGAATAAAACAATGGTAATTTATTTAGATGACATAACTATGTATTCAAAAAAGCACATTAATCATTTAAAGGACTTAAAACAAATATTTGAACATTGCTAGAGATATGGAATTTCCCTAAATCCAAAGAAATATTTCTTTGCATTAAGCAAATGTAAACTTCTTGGATTTATTGTATCTAAAGATGGAATTCACGTAGATAATTTCTTTTCCTCATAATAAAAAATCCATGCAATATTTCCTAGATCAGATAAATTTTGTCAAAAGATTTGTCCCTGAATTTTTACAAATTGTTTTACCCCTCCAATCTATGATAAAAAAAAATTCTATTTTTAAATGGGGACATACTGAGCATGAAGCTTTTAATTTGATCAAACAAGCAATTATAAATTCTTTGTCTTTAGCAACTTTGAATTTTTTAAATCACTTTATTTTATATACCTTTACTTCTGAGACATCATATGCATCTATATTGACACAGGTCAATGATGAGAAAGCCGAAGCACCAATTTATTTTTTTAGCTCCAATTTGCAAGGTGCTGAATTAAATTATTCAGATGAAAAACATGCTTTTTCAATTTTGAGATCAATAAAAAATTTCAGACCCTTTCTTCTCAAAACTCACACTAAAGCAGTAGTTCCATTCTCATCAGTGATAAATTTACTAATGCTAAGAGAATTAGGTGAGAAAAGAGAAAATTAGGTAACAACGCTGCAAGAATATGACATTGAAATTAGACCAGCTAAAATTGTTAGAGGTCAAGGTTTTTGCAGAATGTTAGCTGGAGCATCCAACTTACTAGCATCAAAAGATTCAGGTGATGATATACAAATATGTGAGGTAAGCCTCAATGATACTGAATCTAAATATGTTGATATCATCTTTTATTTGAAAAATGGATATGCTCCTATGCAGCTTAGCTACAAAAGAAAAAGGGCTTTGAGGTTAAAAGCTAAGAAATATGAAATCATAAATGATGTTTTGTTTAGGAAGAATTATGATTCTGTTTTACTTAGGTGCCTTGAAAAATCTGAGGCAAAAAAGGTTTTGCAGGAACTCCATGATGGACCAGCTGGTGGACATTTTGGAGGAGACACAACAATGCATAAAATCCTACATGTTGGCTATTATTGGCCAACCTTATTCAAATATGCACACGAATATGTAAGGAAGTGCAAAATTTTTCAAACAACTGCTGGAAGACAAAGGAAACTCGCATTACCATTACAACCGGTCAACATTGAACAACCATTTGAGAAATGGGGACTGGACATAATAGGTGAGATTGTTCCTCACTCTTCGAAGTGGCATAGATATATCCTTACAGCCATTGATTACTTCACTAAGTGGGTGGAATAAATTCCACTTACGGTAGCCAATATTAAAAACATTACTGAATTTATTGATCAATTTGTTATTACTAGATTTGGCCTACCAACTTCTCTCGTGTTTGACAATGCATCCTATTTTACAGGAAATTCTATGACAAAATTTTCTCTTAAAAGAGGTTTCAAACTTAAATATTCTGCTAACTATTATCCTCAGGGAAATGGTCTAGCTGAATCTACAAATAAAAATCTCATAAGGATCATCAAATGAACTATTGATCAAAGTAAGAAAAAATGGCATAAATATTTAAAATTTTCTCTATGGGCAACTCAAATAACACAGAAGGCCTCAATAAGCACTTCTCCTTTTAATTTGGTCTATGGGAGAGATGTTGTTCTTCCTACAAATATAGATATTCCCTCTCTAGCCCTAGTTCAATTTATTGAAGAAACTCCTTCCTCTTCTATGCAATTAAGGTAATCATAAATCCTCAAACTCGAAGAAGAAAGATATAAAGCCAAGATCATACATGCACATCATCAACAGTTAGTCAAATCTTCATTTGATGCAAATTCTGTAAGTCCTAAATCCTTTCAACTCAGAGACTTAGTATTGAAGTGGGATAAATCACACGAGGAAAAAGGTAAGAATACCAAATTCCAAAGAATGTGGCTTGGCCCATTTCAGATTGCGGAACAAATTGGCCCATCAACGTTTCTATTGTAAGAATTATCACACAAGAGAGATTCTCTGCCTGTCAATGGGAAAATTCTGAAGAAATATTTTTCATAGAAGATAACCTCTTCTATTCCTTGTACACTATTTCCTTTACTTTTCCTAGGAAAATAAAAGCTAAATAGTATTTACTTTTGGCCTTTCAATAAAAAATCTCTTTTATATTTTGATTTTTTCGCTTGTATAAGTAGAGATTGTTAAGAAGATAATTTTGACATTTGAGAAATAATCTAAGTTCTATTTCTCTGAAATTTTCTTGTTTTCCACCAAAATCATTTATCCTTTTTGAAACCCCAAATTTATAAAGATACCTTTGTTCTATTACCAGTCAAGAAAATTATTTTTAACAAAGAAAAGACTCTCTGCAGATAAGCACCTTTAACTCTATAATTTTCATCTAGAAATTCTTAAGGAGTCAATGATTCTCCCCAACGAGTAAACTTTTCCCTTTTTATAGGGTAATTCTAAAATATACTAAAACTTAAAAGATAAGAGTTCTCATTACGAGTTGGCTTACCATGATAATAGGGAAATAATAGACTGACATTACCAATACTGCATATCAAAATAGGGTAATGGCTCGAGGTTATTTTAATCAAAAGTCAAGGGGTCTCATCATGAGCCAGCTTGTTTAGTTGAATTACAACCAGTTAATGGCATTGTCACTTTTTGGCCACCAAACCAAGATAATTACTTTTAAGTAGAAGAAAGGAAAAATTTTAGAAGAAAAATAACGGCTTTAAAAATAAAGAGAAGAGAATAAGTATATGAGTATGAATTTATCTCTAAAAATTGCACTCTCATCTAGATGGGATACTGAATCATTGATGGTTAAAAGGTAACCTTGTTGAGGTTATGGATGCCTACTGGCAACAGAGGCTCTACATGTGAAAAATGAATACATCTAAAAGCTAATCTGCAAGCGCCCCCTACTTTATCTTTAAACCAAGTAAAGATTGATATAGACAAAGGAATTTTCATTTTGAAGAGGATATCAAGTGGATGATAATTAGGTGAGTTTTGTTTTCTTATTTAGAGAAATGTTACTTATCTTAAATTTCATGCAAATTCTATTTTCTAAACCATCTTTATTTTGGAAGTTTTAGAAGTTTCAAAAAAATATCAGAGATAACTGGTTCATCCAGTGAATCGCCAATTGTTTTACTGTTCAACAACCCCCCATTTATTGATTTAATAGCTAATATTACATTGATAAATGGGGACCCTTTATAAAAAATCTCTAAAAAACTTAGCTCTTAAGCGCTTTCTTTTTTGAATTATTAGAAATAAATTTCTAAATAATATAAGGTATCAAGCAAAGTCCCTTTATAACTAGATATGCTTTCTTTATCGCATATCGCCGGATCATGCCTCTCAAATTTTAATTAGCAATCGGGATCAATGAATTGCGATGAGAGGGATCACCGTAATAAACTTATGGTATCATTAAAACTTTCCATTTAAAACTAAGGCTTAAAGTATTTCTTGTAGAATAAAGTGCCTATCGCAATCGCATATCGGCATTCACAAAGAGTACAACAAACAAACCTTTGGAATATGTGAATTGCGATATTGTGGCATAACAAGTCGAAGACTCATCGCATTGCAGTGCCTACACAAAGGCCAATCTTGTGAACTATGAAAAATTTGCGAAACATGATATGACCCTGTTATACAGAATTTATACCTATGTATAAGTATATCTTCCCTAAGTGGGTAGTTACACTTAGAACAACTGAAGTAAAGATGTTTAACCTTTTCCTACAATAAACAGATAAGATAAAAGAACCTACTAGTGATCCTTCGCTTCCTTTGATCTCCTTTGAGTTGTTCCCATCGCTCCCACTTAAACTGAATTCGCTCAATTGGTACCTGCCAACATAAACAGAAGACAACAAAAATCAAAGAATATGATCTATTTATTGTAAAAAAATGGAATCGACAACATTTGAACATACATTCATCATAGATATAGACAAAAGTATTGGAAAAGGAACAAACAACTTTATTGATTGATAGACGGAGAAGTTACACCCAATATGGTTCGATCTCGTGTCATTCATCTAGCTTAGTCCAAGCCCTAATCACACCAATAGCAACATCAATCCAGCAACATAACATTACTTTGACAATGATTTCAAGTCTCTAAACCAACAATATTTCTATATAATATCCAAGCTCCTTGGCTCTATGATGGGAGGCCAATTTATAGATGAATGCAAGTGGTTTTGTCATTAATATGGCATTGAATGGTTTTCCATAATTGGATGATTAGTGTTATAGACATTTTTGGGCATTGCAACCCCAATCTTAATGTTGATAAACCAAGGGCTCTTTGTTGGGAATAATACTGGCGGGGGGGGGTGAATCAGTATTATCAGGTCAGTTATTTTTCAGATTTGTATACACTACTTTAGTTAGTAAATACCGCGTATGTACGCAACTTTAGTTAAGGAAACAAGCATATATAAGCAGACTTGTAATTTAAATTATTCTTCAGATGTTGATCATTAATCTGTGCATCAAACCATATGAACAATAACCAGGAGTAGTAAAACAGAACAGGGAATCACACATAAGAACACAAGATATAAGGTGGAAACCCAATGTGGGTGAAAACCACCTGCTGCAATTCGTCTCTATATTCTTTCAATTAGAAACTTCTTTTTACAATGTTTCTGTACTGGTGCAGTCTTATACAAGTACGCAGGCTACTACCTGTAGAAGGCTACAACCTTCTTTCATTCTCCAGCTTCTCCTAGAAGGGAGCTACAACCCCCTTAGCTCTTGTACTAGCTGAGGTACTAGTACGTAGGTGTTGACCTACAGAAGGCTACAACCTTCTATTTTCTTCGAAGGAACTTGTTTCATAAATTTTCAGACTGGATCCATGAATATCAATCAAACATCAAGTATATCTGCATTAACCAACCTCCTTTTTACAAACAAATACTGAACCAACCAATAACTTCTCAGAATGCTGTAACCAGAAAACAATACCAGTAACCAAACACCAATTTTGAACCCAGAACACAGTAGCAATAAACAGAAGCAGCTAAAACATATTTCATGAGATGTACACTACTTCAATATGTGGAACCTGCGTGCATATGCTTATGTATTAAGGCCAACCAGCATATACGCTATTTTAAGATAGTGAACCAGCATGTATATGCACCTCTGCTGCGCTGAACCTATGTACAGATCTATAAAAGATAATATACCCTTTTCACTTATTCAGACATTAGTTATACCCAGATTATCATATTTATAGATCACATCATGCGCCAAATATAACAGATCAAAAATTACACAAAGATACTTCTCTTCAAGTTGCCTTAAGATCTTGACCCATCAATAGAACTTATCCTTCTCCTTGCTCTCTGGTTCCTCCTTGATTTAGATCTAGTTATGCACCATAACCCAATGACAGTATTCTAGATCTTGCTCTTCATAAGATATTCAATGCTTCAGTTCATTCCCTTTCCAAATGATCTCCTTCCCTTTTTATAGTCTTAGGCCTTACTCAAACCATGATCCAAAACCATAGAGATCCAATACTAGGGATTCAATACCTAGGTTCAACACTTTGGATGCAATACCAAGGACCAAAACCATAGGTTCAAATATGTCGGACTAAATACCATGGACCAACCATAAGTTTTCCCACATGTACGTGCTTTTCTTTGCATGAAAGTGCATGCATACGTATACGCGCCTTTTGATCGGTACACCCGCATGTATATGCGATTTTGTTAAGAGGAACTTGCGTATACCTCATTTTCTTTCATTCTGAGAGCCTGAACTGTGATATGCCCTTTGAGTGAGTTTCCATCAAGGACAACACCTGTGCCATAGTGCCAAACCTGAGTCACAATTGCAACACTCTTTAACCCCTAAAAGTGTTGTTTCATACCCTAAAGCATCATGGTCAATTGATTACATCATTCCCCAAAAGTTCCACCTGAAAAACCACTCAGAACTGGCCAAAACTAGACCATACTGTCTGCCCCACTATCAAGATGCGATGCATACTAACTTCTACACTAGCCAGGTGTGATGCATACTGAAGAGGCCTTCTGTAGGGTGTGATGGGAAAGGATCGACAAATGTTTGAGACAGGTTTCTAAGTGGATGCTCATGGAATCTTCCAGAAACTTCTCCTATGACACTTGCCTCTCTGAATTCGCCCATGGATGAGTAAGAGATCCAAGAAATATCCAAGTGGAAGAACAACAAGTGGAATGACACTAATCAAAAACCCAGAGATGACTCACAACCTTGCAGACATCTATAAATGGATCCCTCATCTGAGAGATCTAGGGGCTGGAATTTTGTAATTTGTAAGGAAGTGCTGATAGTTTATCTTTGAGAAAGAGCATTGTATTGTTGGGTGAGCTTGCTTTTCATGAGGTGAAGGGGGCTTTGATGTTGGGAGGATGATGCTAGATTAGACAGCTGGGTTGTAATTCTCCCTTCTACTATTAATAAAGTTCTTTGAGTTTTCCTCCATACAATCGTGTAATTGTGAATGTTGTTATTTGTGAATGCCATTGTATGATCAATGTATTTTTGATTTTGCATTGTTTATGATATAATAGATTGAGATGCTTTGATGGTGTTTTGTTACTTTGTCTCTATAGGTATTCATTGAGCGAGATAATTAGGAGAAGAGGTGCAAGCTCTATCAAGGGGGAGAGAAATCAAGAAAGGAGTCAAGCGGAAGATCCAGGTCGGTCCCTTGCTTCTCTCTTATGTGTCATACATAAAGGAAATCGCAAATTGCTTTGATTGTTTGTTTCTAGGATAGCTGCCAATCCTAGTGGGACTACCAAATAAAAAAGACACTAGTTTTCCCGGAAATAATTAGTTTCCATGTTCAAAGGGATGAGAGGATAGAGGATTAGATGATCCAAGGCTATCCCAAGTCATTCTCATCTTGATAAGATAGGGGCTGGGTTCCTTCTAGAAGGCTCTAGAAAGGAGGAATATACTCAGGATCCAATGAACATTTTGAGGTTTCTCGCCCAGCGCAGGCTTGAGTGGGCTTAGGTGCTCTGCAACGTAGCCTTGAATGGGGCTACCTGCTCTTCGGAGCACTTACCCCTGACCAGGGGTGCGCTAGTGACCCAATAAAGCACTTTAGCGGGGTTTGAGGTCAGGAAAATGTCATGGATGAAAGCACTCAATGAGGTGGCATGTCTAGGGCATGTAGCAACCGAATAAGAGTTTGATACACCCTGTTTACATTGATTTTATTGTTGGGAGTGATGTGCCCAAATAGACCCATAACAATTTCCCCCTAAAGCATGAATTCAAAAATGATAATTTTGAGTGATACGCTTTATGATGTGATGAGGAGGATGTGAAGTAGACGGTGACCTGTGTTAATTACAATAAGTAATATCATGATATCTTTGAATTTTTCGTGAATTGCTAAGGGAAGGCATACCCGTGCTCAACATATAAACTTTTCATTACATCTACATAAATCACATAGTCATCTACAGATATAGATCCATGATAAGATGATTATCTGTGTAAAGCCATTGTATAGATGATTTAGTACTCTCCTGAAATCGTAGCCCATATGGATGAAACTAGATTCGGAGTCCTCTATCTCGTCCAATCATTTGATCAAGTATGAGTCTAATCATATGAAAATGTGATCTGAAGTCAAACATGGGAAGACAACATCTGATTACTAGCCAATGATGTAAGATGTTAACATACGTGAGAGAAATCACCAATAATGATAATGATTCTCAAGTTACTACAATACATTTTACATGGTGTGAATAGATGTTTTGGTGTAGAACACCATACAAGTCTTTTGGTCGAAGGCCTGTGATGTCAACCTATCACCGGAAGCGAGAAACTTGCCATTGATGTATGCAAGCCTCAAGGTACTGGAACGGTGTTTCTAAGTCAACTTCCTGGATAATGTGCTGATGTCGACAAGAAGCAACTCATTGCAGGAGGGCCTTGATGTAACCCCCATCAACGACACAAAATGAGTGTAATGAATTTGAAGACAGAATGTGACTAATGACACAATTTTCAGGAATGGTGGTCATGAAAATGAAGGTTTATGAGTATTGTGAAGGATGAAGTTTACTAAGTGACTTCTCTTGAACATGTTGGCGACATTGAATGAATTGGCAGCATTGACCCAAAACCAAAGTGATGGATGGTGTGATAGACCATAAGTATGATAACCATCAAGAAAATAGCCTAACCCAAATAGTCACATAGATGAAGTGAAAGTGTCATGTTCAAGAGAGACTTGCTACCATAAAGTGATTTATCCCTTTTTCCATTTTCCTTGGTAATTTCTGACCATTACCTCTTTATTTTTTAACAATATTGAGGAGGATAACGTATGGTTGATGTATAATTCTTCCCTTCGGGTGAATCCATCGCTATGTGATGTTTTAATGAGTCTAGTGAAGGTGAAACTCGGTCTTGTCATGATGGACAAGTTTGTCGCTATTTGATGCTTTAACAAATTTAGTGACAATGAGAACTCAGTCCTTTTCATATTTAGAGAGTTTGAAAAGGGAAAAAAAGAAAACTCGATAAGTTCTTTTTCGTAAATTTGTCTCTCAAGTCCGAAAAAGCGTAAAATAATACAAGAGAGAACCTATTGTTCATGTTCGCTCAATGTATTCCTTTTTCATAAGTAATCTATCTTAGTCCGGAAAAGAGTTAAACTTATACTGAGTAGATGTCATTTCCAATCTATTTACGAGATGAAAAGGACAAGCGCTTGATAATATTTTCATATTTTAAGAGTCTAAAAAGATCTGAAACAGGACTCTAGGGGGGTTCCTTTTTTGATGTTTAACAGATCTTGAAAAAGAGATAAAAGTATGCTCTGTGGTCAAACGTACATTTTACGATCATGCACATCAAATTTACTATGTCAGTTGTAAAGTTGCTCAAAGAACCACCAAGCGGATTAAACATACCTGTTTCATTGGTAAAAATAGGTAAAAACTATAGTTTATTCATTTAGTGAACATGAAATAACCATGAAACAAGAATTTACCAAGTCATTTTACCATTTGACATTTACCATTCAGTTTTGTGCTCTGAACCAGTTTTTTACCTCAAACTTCAGCAGCTGATTGCAGGAGATTATGTGGATCATTCTTCGTGCCATTAGGACCAGGTAGGAGATATACCTCTCCTCTTTCATTTGAGGTCATTCTTTTTGAATTTCAGGCAAAATTTTTAGGGTTTTTGGGTCCCTAAGTTAGATATATAACGCCCTAGGATCAACGCACCCTTATGCATCGAAAACTGCGCTGCAAAGTAGTAAAACAGAAGGGAATTTGCTTTGCATCACACTATCTAAAGATCAGGGGTGTGTTGGGTGCAGTTTAGAAATTTGATTCATCGTTTCTACCTAAAATATCTTTAGTTTTTTGCATGAAATGGATCCTAACTAAGGCTATGGTGTGATTTCAGACTTTCATCGGATCAGAATGCCTATCACATGGCATGAAAGAGAACATGAGAATAGGATATGGTTGTTCTAAATGATCCTAGTACTATTGAGGCCCTCATATATTGTGGGTTACTCAAATATTTTAGGTTATCTGGGATGAGGCAACAGTTAGAACTATTGCAGTTCTTGGTTCATTCATGGGATCCAGTGGAACAATTTTTTCACATAGGGGACAAAGTGCTGCCTATATTGATTGATGATATTTACTTTCTCATAGGATTTTCGAGACGTGGTGCCCCCATTTCTCTTTTAGGTTCTTCCCATGGGGGTGAATCCGTGAGGGACTAAATTCAAAAATTCTGCTGGCCAGGTACACAACCTAGCAAATATGGAAAGATAAACATCAAGGATGTTTGTGATATGCACTCGCAAATAATCCTCTTTACTATCGTAACGTTGGTAGGTAGAGTGAAACTTCATGTCGCGAATAGACCATACATGCAGTATGTGCTCAAGTGTCTCGAGCCAAATATGTTCAACTGGTGTGAGGCAGTATTCTCTTTGATGAAAGAGCAACTGACTAAAGTAAAAAGCAGTAAGATGAAAAATTTCAGCTATGGATTGATCTTGATCACTTTTACTTTGGAGATAATTCCATTGATGCAACCTCAGCATGTGACACTGAGTTTAGCTGGTCCTAGAGATCCATGGATGCAGAGATGGGTAGAGTTGATGGCTAGACATGTTGGTCAGTCATCAATCTCATTTTCTACCGCATTCTTCAGTTGGATTTGTCGACAACATATTGTCATAGAGGAGCATCCATATGCAGGGATGGATTTTCGTAGAGATCCAGATTTGAGATTACCAGTGCGTGCTCAATGGGGTGCTATAGGTAAATTGTTTTGACCATGTACTTTTGATTTTTTGATTTTTTTACATGTTTTTTTGTTTTTTGATGTTTCCAAGACTAAACTAAATTTTTTCTCATGTATACAGATGTTAGCACTGTTTGATCAATGGGTCATCAACAGGAGGTGGGTGAACTAGCAGGGAGAAATGTCGGAAGAACAATTCTCCAGGATTTAGATATGATCAAGACACTCGTGGAGTTGCAACATCATATAGAGGGGTTAACCCTCGGTATACGAGATGTTTGAATCGAGGAGTTACCAATGATACTACATCGCCATGCTATTGGTGTACCTAGCTATTGGATGAGGCTATTGTACATGATATCTCATGCAATGACCTGTTATCACGAGCATCATTAGATCTACTTAGGATGATTTACTATATGCATTTTGAGGTTTTGAGGTCAGATGACAACATGTCTTGGACACAAATTTTTGTAAAAACTTTGAACATCTATCTATTTTACTTTCAGTTTTTTTGTATGGTTATGTGTAATTTTATTCAACTATTGATGTGAATTGAAAATTTACTCCTTACATATGTCGTAAATGTGTGTTTAACACGTAATTCACTAAAGAATCAGTGAATGTGTTAAAGTTTTTGGAAATGTGTTGATATTGAATGTAATCAAAATGTCTTTCCAAGAGACAAACTCTAAGGAATATATGATGAATAGTTGGATTTCATACGGTATAAACATTCGTAAGTTGTAGTATGACAAGTTGTGATTCTAGCTTAATGATGATTTGGTGAATGCCAAGTGAAATGGCATCAGAAAGGAGTTCAATCAATGTGTTATACTTAGCTATATTGTTCATAGAACTACTAATACAAATCCCTTGAAAACTCACTAACTCACCACTTGGAGTGAATATGGCCATCCTGGAGAGGATAGGTTATGCATACTCTGATCAACACCATCGGCATAACCAACAAATGGTTCCAAAGATTCTAACATCTGCAACAAATGCAAAGCAGTTTACTAACCACATGAAAACTCTAAAAGTCACACTGTGACACACACACGAAATGAAAGCATATATACAGTGTTTTTACTACACAGAATCAAGCATAGTAACGTTTAAGATACAACTCATTTCAGGGATGCAATAATGGAATTCCATCATAATCAACCAATTCGTAAGCGCCTTTTGCCAAAACACACTGGACAATGTAGGGGCCCATCCATAGTCGTTCAAATTTTCCTATTGCTAATTTATCTGCTTCTTGATCATAAAGAAAGACCAGGTCTCCTTCTGAGAATATGCAAGGCTTGAAATTGCAGTCATATTAAGACTTAATTCATTTCTTATGTGCTTCATTGGCCAATGCGGCTTCATGACGTGTTTCATCTAGATGGATGAGTTCTAAGAAACGTGCTTCCTCATCAGAAGTGTTAGGTAACAAGTCAATTGCGAGTTTTAGTGATGAAATCTCACATTGTATTAGCAAGATTCCATCAAGGCCATACACCAATTGGAAAGCTATGAATCTAGTTGCGTTTCTTATCAAGGTTTGGTAATCTAACAAAGCTGAGTACAGGATCAAATGCCAGTTTCATTTGTGAACTCCTATCATTCATTGAAGAATTTGCTTAAGGACTTTGTTGATGGATTCAACTTGTCCATTAGCTTGTGGATAGTAAGGAGTAGAATTATAATGTGAGAGTCATAACTTGGCAGTTAATTAAGTCATCATGTGATTGCGAAAATGTGAACCATGATCTGTAACTACAACTTGTGGTACACCAAACTATGCAACGATATGGTTGAAGAAAAAAAGTGCAACTGTCTCACCACTATTGTTTAATGTAGGCATCGCCTCTGCCCATTTCGTAAAATAGTCAACGACAATAATAATATAACCATGCCCCCTAGCCGAGTGAGGGTTACATTTCATGCAATCAATGCCCCATTTTGCAAATGGTCCAACGACAATGATAAGATGTAGTGGTTGAGGTGGTAATCGAGTTTTACGGTAAAAAATCTGGCATGCATGACAACTTCTAACATTAGTAATGCAATCATTAAATATGGTAGGCTAGAAGTAACCACCACGAAGAATTTTCTGTGTGGTAGCATAAACAGATAAATGTCCACCACAATCACTAGAATGGCAATCATTCAAAACTTTCTCGGCTTCCTCATGTGTGAGGCACCTATTGAAAATCGTATTGATACCGCGATGGTAAAGGGTGTTGCTGTTGGGTGCTAATAGGTGTCTTTTAAAACTCCTAATTGCCTCACATTAATGATCAACCCAAGAAAGTCCTTTTATTCCAAGAGTGTACACAATATGTGCATGCTATGAATCTAGAGAGTAATGCTTTTAAAATGAAATATAAAACTTTGATACAAGAGTGAACAAATGCATTATAAAACTCTTAAACTGCAACTGTTAACAGAATTATTACATCTAAGCATCAAAACTTAACCCTCAACTGAAATCGTAATCAAATCTCAAACAGGTAATTCAAATGGAAATGATGTCAACTGAGAGTTCAGTAACAATAACCAATCTCCTTCAGCTGATTCTATCTAAATCACACTCAATCTCAATTAAGTAATTAAAATGGAAATGATGTCAACCGAGAGTTCAGTAGCAATAACCAATCTCTTTCAGATGATTCTATAATAACCACACTTTTATCATAATCAACAAGATTTAATGCCTTAACTGATAATCAACTTAATCTACAATAAGCATAAATGGAATCAATTGACAAAGCTGCAAATCACATAAGGAAAGTAAACTAACTTCAATATAGGACATTGGCAAATAGAAAACAAGATAAACTCGCAGAGAATGGAAAAACATCAAACCAATCAAACTTGTGTGAATTAGAAAGATATAACACAAAAGGTAGCAGTTTAATCCACTAGAGGTTGGGCCCTTAGCCACCAGCAAATACTGCTGAGCTACTTCAGAGAATATGAATGAACAACAACGTAAATTATGTATTAACCATTGAACTCAATCCTCATTACAATATGGTCATGTTCCTCAAAAGCACAAGTCTGTAACTTAAAATTAAAATTTGAAATAAAATAGAGATGGCCCCCTTTTCTCCTACAATTTACACTTTTATAGTAAAAAAGGGTAAAAGATAAATGTGATCCCTTAGGATCGGGAGATCTTGAGGGATTCAAAACTGAATGTTTTTTTATGACATTCTTCTTATTTAGTGTTGATCCTCCTTATTTTTCCTATGGCCTGACGCAATCGACGCGCCTCATTCATCCTTTGTTGGTTTACGTTGTTTCGTCTCTAGGGAACAACAACTGTTCCTTTCATCATTTTTCTGCATAAAAAGGAATAATAGTTAGTTACAGTGGCTAATTATTAATCGAGAGTGGTTCATTCATTTCTTATCATAATCCATAATCAAGGCACAAAAGAGATAAGAAAAGAGGAAAAAGGCAATGTAATTGAGAGTATAGACATACCCATTGCATAACTCAACATACTCCCCTACTTACCCTGTTTCATGTCCTCATGAAAAGTAAATAGTTCTTATGCGATGTAGTTAAAGATTAGGCTGGAGAGAAACCTTAAAAAATTGGTCTAAATCCATGATGCTGAGCTAGGAGCGCAAAGGCAGGCCTTTCTTTCCCTTCGGGCAGCTCGTAGTCAGCTCGATACCCTTAAGGAGGATACCAAATAATGGGACACTGAAACTGGCATCCCAACCAATGAGGTCCTTCTGCCGACAACCTAGAAACTTCTACTATCACATCATCTGTTACGGTGATTTTTCTACCTCTCACCAAGGATTGTCCATTCTGTAGATGATATATAAATTCAATGGTGATTTCCTCATTGGGGTGTTGAAATCTTGTAAAAGATGCTGTCCATCCTGCGCGAGCTAGAATTTCCCTGGCTCCATCGGATGTTAAAGGTTCTTGGTGCACTATTTCTCCTCCCATTATGCTTGAGTTCTTCCTACTTCTGCAAACAATTAGTGTAGTGGAGAAAACATAGCAACGAGCAGAGCCGAGAGATGGAACAAAAGGTAGTTGTATCAACTTTATCAGGTGATGTTTTTATAAAAATAAATAACATTAAATCGAGGATTGTTATAATGCCACAGGATCTGTGATTATGGGATGTATTATTCTGCAAAATCAAATAAAATGATGACAACGCATGCATGAGTGTACTAGAGGTCCCTGCCCCCTCTCGAAATTAAAGGTCGCCTACGACCGAATGGACGAAAAGATGACGTTCTGGCGGTGAAGTACAGGGGTGATGGATTGGGTAGTAAAGGCGACAAAGTACATATATTAATGAAAGGATCATAAAAGGATATTGGAGTAATGAAAACAAGGCGTGTAACGAGAATTATTAATAAGTGATAAGATGTCGTGAGGTGATGCGATAAATAAAAAGGACAGTATACATAGGAGATGATACCTTACCGCCGTTATTCCACTTGAAAATGATGTAATTGATTTTAGAAAGAATTAAATCATGCATAAAGGTTCAAGGTGAGTTAGGGAAATAATCTCTCCTTTGAAAAATAGGAGAATAAGAATAGGGCATTGTAATAATTATTGATGTAGGAAGTAAAACTTCAATACCATAAGCAGAGCTTCTGCTGTCTGCAGGCTTCCATAGCTTTGACAAAGTTTCTTTCTAACCATTAGGAGCCAAGATGCTCTATGTATAGTTGGGGAAGTGCATTATGATGTCCATAGTAGAGATCAATGTGTTGGCATGGTAACCAGATGAACACATTGCCATTCACTGGGAAGTAGAGAAAGTGGTCAGGCCAGCTTGTGATGAGACCTCTTGTTCCAAGGATTTTGTTTCTTGATGCATCTGTTGGTGTTGGGTTGTGTTATATTCTTTCCACGACTAGCCCACATAGTTAACCCGGGGTTAGAGAGGGGGAGGTCACTGGGGGTTTGTGGGGTACCCGTAATCGGAGAACCCACCTATGGTTTTGTGCATGATTTTTGCACATGTTTTTTGGATGAGATGGTTTTCGGTCCATGGTATTGGATGCTTTGGCATGTATAAATATGTATTATACATTGAAAGGAACATAATGAAAAATCAAGCTCGAAGTCCCAGTTTTGGGATCCAGGGGAAAATATCTGTGTATATGTGTTTTATGTGTTATGCTCTCACATTGTTTATTTTCTGTGTTTTAGAATTCGTATGCAGGTAATTTCTGTATGGGGTTAAAACTTACAGTTGGATCATATCCCTAGTGTGGTGGCCATAGTGGGAATGCCACTTTGCCACATCCTTATGAACATGGTAGGCTGGCTCGTGATGAGACCCCCTATCCTCCATCTGTAGATCAAAAGTTAAAATTGTTAGTGAATTTTGTTATTATATATATATATATATTTTGCACTTCCCATTTTATATATAGATGGTGGCTTAGTACTCCTTAAGAGTAGGGATGGTGGAAGAAGTTTAAACATATCAATAGAAAAAAATATACCCATAATCTTATTGATAATAAGTAGAGAGAATTATACTAGAGGGAGTAGAACCAACATGGTAAAGATAATCAATCAGTATCATTTATAGCAGAAATGAGGGCGGTAAAGTGATATAGATAATTTTGTCCTTTCTTTTTAGATCATCACAAAGCAATCTTGTTAGAGATAATAATGTTAAAGATATTTGCCTACTTCAGTAGACTCTGTACTTGTTGTCCTCATATATGTATTGTACTTTATGCCAAAAAGAGGATTATTAAAAAAATGAGCTGGGATGGGCTAGGAATGATCATGCAAGGGGAAGAAAGGGGTGCTCTCAAAAGTCCTCACAAAGTGTTGTTCCCTCAAGGGAACAACAAAAACACTCAAAAAGTGATGTTCCCTCAAGGGAACAACAAAAACACTCAAAAAGTGATGTTCCCCTTTGGGAAAAACAACCTTTCCCTGTAGGGAACAACAAAAGAAAACACACAAAAAAGCGTTGTTCCCTTTAGGGAACACCCGCCATTCCCTGTAGGGAACAACAAAAGCAAGCACACGAAAAAGTGTTTTTCCTTGTAGGGAAAAACAAAAGAAAGCACACGAGAAAGTGTTGTTCCATTTAGGGAACAACAACTGTTCCTCGTAGGGAACAACAAAAGAGAACACACAAAAAAATGTTGTTCTCTATAGGGAACAGTAAAATAAAGTAGATGAAAAAGTGTTTTTCCCTGTAGGGAACAACAAAAGAAAGCACACGAAAATGTGCTATTCCCTTTAGGGAACAATTGTCGTTCCCTGTAGGGAACAACATAAGAAAATAGGGAGAGACAAACAATCCTTCCTACTGCTCTAAACAACAGAAGGGCTATGATACAAACAAGAAAAAAAACAGAGAAAAGAAAAAAACAATTGTATTTACAAGTCTCAAAAATAACCTTTTTTTTATGGGACTGGTGCTGCCGAAGAGTTTCCTTTTGCAGCAAGAATTTGTATGGTAGAATCTTTGCGTATCTGTTGGCAAAAGGATTCCCTTGTAAGCGGTTTGTGGTAGAGGCGTACCCGGTGCCCATTTGCCTTAAAGGAATAGCCAGACCCATCAATGGTGGCTAATGTAAGGGTGCCATTATCGTGCACCTCTTTTATCTCGTAGGGACCTAACCATCTAGTCTAGAGTTTGCCTAGGAAGTCCTAGAACCTGGAATCGTACAGAAGCACCCAATCGCCTTCATGGAATATCTTTTTCTTGATGAGGGCATCATGCCATTTTTCTCTTTGTTGTTGAATAAGTGCAGTATGCTGAAGAGCCAATAGCCAGATTTCATCTAATTCATTTATTTGTTGTAATCTATTAATCTATGCTTCATTCAAGTGCAACCCCACTTCTTGGGCTATCCTTAATGTCTAAATTTCAATTTCTATAGGGAAGATAGGTTCCCTAACAAACACCAGCTGATATGGGCAGTATCCTGTTGTATTCCTCCAAGTTCTGCGATATGCCCATAGGGCTTCTGGCAATCGGGTAGTCCAGTCATGCCTATGCAAGGCGACTGTCTTTGTTAAGATGGCCTCGATTACCTTGTTGGTACTCTCTACCTAGCTGTTTTCCTGGGGATAATATGGAGAGGTGATTTTGTGCAAAATTTGATGATTTTTTAGTGTAGCAGTAGTCTTATGGCCTACAAATTGTGGCCCTCCATCTGTAATTATTTCTCTGGGCAAACAGTACCGCATGAAGATTTGAAAGAGAAAATTGATTACTGTTTCCTCTGCTTCCCTTGGTAACGCTATTGCCTCCACCCATTTAGTCATGTATTCTATTGCAACCAGTACATATGACTTTTGATTAGATGATGGTTTTATTGGGCTGACGAAATCTATCGCCCAGTGTTCAAATGGTTTGATGACTAGCTGTGGGTGTGGGGGAATCTCATCAGACTAGCTGGGGTGGCCCATTCTTTGGCAGCTATCACATGCCTGGACAAATTTCTTGGTGTCCTTAAAAATCGTTTGCCACTAATAACCCATCTGTAAGATTTTATGTCCAGTCCTACGGTCTGCAAAGTGTCCATCGCATGATCCATCGTGGAAAGCTTTTAGGATATCATAAATTCATCTTCCCTGATACACCTATGGATATGCATATCGGTTCCTGTGTGAAAGAGGTATTCTCTAATCCAGGAGAACTGAGTGCTATGTTGCACTATTAATTTCCTTCCTCTGGGCGTCAGGTGTTTAGGTAGTTTTCCCACTGCTAAGTAATTCGTGACATCTGCGTACCAGGGTGTTTTCACAGTCATAGAAAATGGTGCTCATTGGGGAACTGGTCTCCTACCACCACTGCATCGTTTGTTCTTGACACTCGAGAGAGGAAGTCTGCTACCAGATTCTCCTTTCCTGGTCGATCCTTGATCGTTATGTCAAATTCTTGTAAAAGGATTAACCATCGTGTCACTTTGCCATTCGTAATAGGTTTATTAGATAAATATTTGATAGCAGAGTGATTTGTATACAGGAGCACATGGTATCCTGTTATATAGTGTCTAAATTTATTAATAGCGTAGATTACAGTGAGAAACTCCTTCTCTGTCACTGTGTAATTCAACTCAGCAGGAGTTAAATTTTTGCTGATGTAGTATATCGCATAGGGTTTCTTGTCTTCTTCTTGGCCAAGAACTGCTCCAATGGTTGTATCTGATGCGTTTGATGAAATATGAAATGGTATATCCCAGTTTGGACCTCGTAGTACTGGTGTTGTTGATACTAGCCATTTTAATTCTGCAAAGGCAATGTCACATTTTTCAACCCATATAAAATCAATATTTCCTGTCAAAGAATATAACGGTGTAGCAATTTGGGATTTTTTTTTTATAAATCTCTGATAATATATAGAAAATCCCAAAAACTAAGTACCTCTGTTTGAGTGTAGGGGGTAGCCAGTAAGAGGATTACTTGTATTTTTGCTGGATCTACTTGAATTCCAGCTGCTGAGATGTAATGGCCTAGGATCGGGCCCTCTGTCATCATCATATGGCATTTCTCATGGCTTAAGTAGAGAGTAGTAGCAATGCATCTTTCCAGGACTTTCTCTAGTGTCTGTAATGCCTACTCGAAGTCATCTCCATAGGGTGTGGAATCGTCCATGTATACCTCTAATCCCTCATTTATCAAGTCTACAATAATACTAAGTATGGCTCGCTGGAATGTAGCAAGTGCGTTGCACAGTCCAAAAGGTAATACCCTGTAAGAAATCGTCCCCCAGGGGTAGGTGAAGGTAGTCTTATCTTGGTCTTTTGGGGCAAGTTGGATTTGGTTGTAGCCACTGAAGCCATCTAGGAAAGAGAAGAATTTTTTACCTACCAATGTGTCTAGAAATTGGTCAATAAACGGAAGGGGAAAATGGTATTTTTTTGTTTCTTTGTTAAGCTCTCTGTAATCGACGCATATACGCCATTTCCCATTCTTCTTGGGAACCAAAACTAATGGAGAAACCCATTTACTATCAGATATAGGATAGATAAAATTTACCTCTAACAGTTTCTGCAGTTCATCTTTAACAATATCCTTTAGGTGAGGATTTAATCTACGCTGAGGTTGTCGAATGGGTCTCGCATCTTTTTTAGTGTAGATGTGGTGCATACATAGTTGAGAGTCAATCCATTTCATATCTGGGTAATCTCAAGCGAAAGCCCCTTTATATTTCCTAAGGATTTGAATAAGCGTCTGCTGCTCGTCATCACTCAAATTTTTGTTAATGTTAAGGATTTTCCCTGGCTCAATTTCAATAGGTTTTCTATTATAGATAGTTGTTATTGGTATTGTTTGGTCATTGATATCTTTTAAAGGATCTTCTTCAATTTCGTTATCAAGGACTGCTTCAATCATGTGACATTTTCGATTATATACGGCAGCAGGGTTGTTAATGTAAGTGTTAATAATATCGTCCTCTGTTTGGTTTTTAAATTCAAGAGCATCTGCTATAGTTAATGGTGATCAAATATTTTCGGTTAAATATGTTACAGGCTGCTTCCTAGTTTTTATTATGGTTAGGATTGGCTGAGCTGGAGGGTATAAAACTAGGTTCTTCACATCATTCCCTTGAGTTATAGTCATACTGCCTGTTCAAAAACTTATATAAGCATCTATAGTCGCTAGCCAAGGTCTTCCTAATATTAGAGGATGTCCATCTAACCGGTTTCTAGGATTAATAATCAAGAAATCTCCTGGGTATTCCCAAGAATCTACGGACACCATCACATCCTATAATGTCCCTTCTGGTTTAATAACTGAACGGTCAGCAAGTTCCTGCAAGGTCATAGTTGGATCTAACACTATGATGCCAAGTCTATCACAGGTTGTTGTTGTGAGAATATTAATGGCTCCCCTAAATCGACTAACGCATTGGGAAAGGAGCATCCATTTATTTGTACTGTGAAAATAGGGTTTCTTGGGTCTTCATATTTCACCGGTGTCTCTCTGCCTAACAATAGATCAGACAGAGTTCTAACTACATGGATAGTTGGTGTTACCTTTATTTTCCTCGTAGACTTCTTGGTACACAATTCCTTAATGGTTTTTGCATAAATTGGAATGTCCTAAATAGCCTGGAGGAGGGGTATTTTTACGCAAAGATTTTTTAATTCTCCCAGGAGATCAAAGTTAGGATATTCGATTGGGAAAGGTATAATCAATCATTCTAGGAATGGCGGAGAAGAGGTAATGATCTGTTCATGACTTTTCCCCTTGACTGTATTCTCCTGTTGAGGTGTTTGTTCTACAGTCAATGGCTTATTTGGGTATGGTTCTTCAAGTTGCAGATTTTTATCATCGTCTGGCGTGATTATTCATCTAGACCTCAATTAGAGTTCATTACATTCTCTCAACTCAGTTTCCGGATCCAGACCTTCAACGCTTTGTACCGACTAGATTGGTCTGTTGTGAGGATTTGGGTTGCGTTGGGCTGGGATTTACGGTCGTAGATTGGATTGAGGATTCTGCTTCTATGTTTAAGGTGTTGGTAGTGTAGGTTGAGGTAGGGGGATTGTCCCCACTGGCTGGTTCGTGGGTCTTTGCCAGGTTGATTGCCAGTTTTGGTTTTGTGAAGTGGAGGGGGACCATTGAGATGGATATGGGTTGTTCTACTAGAATGATGGAAAGTAAGAGGGATTTGACCAACCATTGTTCGAATTTGACTGATTGGACCAAGGTGGCATGGGGAATTCTTGTGGTGGCCAATTAGGAAAAGGTGGTTGGTTTTGCCATGTAGCTCCTATATATTGTTGGGAATTATATTGTGAAGGCTGAAAAAATGAAGATGTGTCAGTAGGCATACCTATTTGTCATTCTTTCCTTTGGTGATGCTGGTTTAATAGGTATACTGGTTCTGCTTCTTCCTCTGCCTCCTTGAAGACCACTTTTAATCCTGGGAGCAATGGGAAATTTTCTGTGGCATGTTCCTTAGTGCATATGGCACAGGACTGTACCATATCCAGTGAGAATTCTTTATGACTATGTTTCTTTCTACATCGAGGGAGAAAATTAACTAATTTCTTCTCTGGTTCGACCTGCTTCTGCTTGGCTTGCATGATGTCTAAATGTGTTGTGAAGGTTCCCAGGATATCTATTTTGAAATCTTCCAGCAGGTTGCCGATTTCAGCACGAGTAATTTTTCCTCCAGAGACTTTGCTATCCCTGGTGATTGCATTGCGTCCAGCTGGTTTCAGTCTTGTACTGCCCCTTGAGCACCTGATGCACAAATCAATAATATTAGCATAGTCTTCTTGATAGATATCACCTTTACCCATGATATTTAGTGTCTCTATCCACTGTTTTTTCATCCCTTTAATCATCGTGGTTTTTAGAACATTATCAGGTAGATTTGCATAAGGAGACCTTTGGAGGTTATATTGGAAATGCTCTACATACTCTTCCAAAGTTTCGCTAGGCCTTGCTACCATTTGGAATATCTCATCTTTTAGTTCTCTAGATCTACAATAATCCTGATATTTTTTAAGAAAGGCAGTTTTCATTTGGTCCTAATCATTGATGGTGCCTCCACCCAGTCCCATAAACCAACACAGGGCTGCTCCCTTTAAACTGGAGGGAAACAACTTCAGTTTCTGGGGGTCGGTGGTGTAATCATAACCCCTACATAGGACATCGAATTCAAACAAGGAATGCATCCGGATCTTCTTAAGTGAGTCCATGAAAGGTGGGAATATTTTTTAATGGGATAGCTTTCATGGGGGTGTTGACTGCCGTGTCAACAATAGGATACTATAATGTAGAGGTCTGGGGTGGTTGTGGATTATTGACCATTTGGTCAAAGATATCCCAGTATCCTCCTGGGATCTCTAGCGCTAGGGAGTTGTTCCTAGGATATCCAGAAGAGGCAGGAATGATCTTAACAACACTCCCTTGATTTGTGATACTGGGTGTCATCTGCTCAATTACTACCTTGGGATATCTTGGTTCTGTTGGTTTAACCTCATATTTACTTGTTTCTCCTTCTCCTTTACGGAGATTACAAGAATTCCCTTCTTGTGAGGGAATTGATCGTGAATTTTCAATATCTTGAAAACTCTATTCAATCCCTTCAGTTTTACTGTGAACCTTAGTGTAGGCTATAGATGGTGATCTTGTGGCCTGAAGGGAGACAATAGGGTGTCTAGAAGCGACGGTTCGGGGTCCTACTGATGGCTGAGACTCAGCTTTCCTTATGATTTCATCGATAAAATTTGATCATCCAAGGGTCACCGGTCCTTTAGATTTTTCAGGTTTGGGATGTGGGATTGTATCTTTTTCTGGTCTTTTCTTCTTAGTCATTCATGTGAAAATTCAAACATTTATTTCTACCTTAAATTCCTAGCAATTTTGCTGGAAAGTGGGCGGGGGAGCAGGCATTTTACTTTCTCCGTACACAGGTTCTTACCTTCCATTTTTAAGACCTAGTTCTCCCTTAGCAGACAAACATCAAACACCTACTTTACTTCTATGCAATTGTGCTAAAAAGTAGGCGGAGGAGCAAGCACTTTACTTGCTTGTTACGTAGGTTCTTACCTCCCATTTTCAATGCCCAATTCTTCCCTAGCAGAAATTATCAGATATACATCACTCTTTGTAAAATGGAAACACTCTCCCCAACAATGGTGCCAAAATGTTGGGTGCTAACAGGTGTCTTTTAAAACTCCTAATTGCCTCACATTAATTATCAACCCGGGCAAGTCCTTTTATTCCAAGAGTGTACACAATATGTGCATGCTATGAATCCAGAGAGTAATGCTTTTAAAATGAAATATAAAACTTTGATACAAGAGTGAACAGATGCATTATAAAACTCAAACTACAATTGTTAACAAAAATATTACATCTAAGCATCAAGACTTAACCCTCAACTAAAATCGTAATCAAATGTCAAACAGGTAATTCAAATGGATATGATGTCAACTGAGAGTTCAGTAGTAATAACCAATCTCTTTCAGTTGATTCTATCTAAATCACGCTCAATCTCAATTAAGAAATTCAGATGGAAATGATGTCAATTGAGAGTTCAGTAACAATAACCAATCTCTTTTAGTTGATTCTATAATAACCACAGTCTTATCATAATCAACAAGATTCAATGCCTTAACTGATAATCAACTTAATCTACAATAAGCATAAATGGAATCAATTAGCAAATCACATAAGGAAAGTAACCTAACTTCAATACAAGAAATCGGTAAATAGCAAACAAGGTAAACTCGCAGAGAATGGAAAAACATCAAACAAATAAAACTTGCATGAATTAGAAAGATATAACACAAAGGGTAGCGGTTTAATCCACCAGAGGCCGGGCCCTTAGCCACCAGCGAATACTGCTAAGCTACTTCAGAGAATACGAATGAATAGCAATGTAAATTATGTATTAACCATTGAACTCAATCTTCATTACAATATGGTCGTGTTCCTCAAAAGCATGAGTCTGTAACTTAAAATTACAATTTGGAATAAAACAGAGATCGCCCCCTTTTCTCCTGCAGTTTACACTTTTATAGTCAAAAAGGGTAAAAGATTAATGTGATCCCTTAGGATCGAGAGATCTTGAGGGATTCACAACTAAATGCTATCTTCTGACATTCTTCTTATTTAGTGTTGATCCTCTTGATTCGTCTGCTAGCCTGACCGCAACCGACGCGCCTCATTCATCCTTTGTTGGTTTACGTTGTTTCGTCTCTAGGGAACAACAACTGTTCCTTTCATCATTTTCTTGCATAAAAAGGAATAAGAGTTAGTTACGGTGGCTAATTCTTAATTGAGAGTAGTTCATTTGTTTCTTGTCATAATCCATCAATATGTTAGTGTATCAAGGCACAAAAGAGATAAGAAAATAGGAAAAAGGCAATGTAATTGAGAGTAAATACATACCCACTGCATACCTCAACAATCGCCAATGATCAGATAATCTTAGGCTTGATATCGAATACATCGTTGTTGCATGCGAGAGGTATCAAACCAAAAAGTTTGGGTTTGGAGATAGATCGATATATCTCCATACCAAGGGTCAGATGATGAGATCAGAAAGAGAGACTCATGTGGAATTGATGGTTCCGTTGTTGAGTCGATGGCGGTAGAGGGAAAAGGTCGCAAAGAAGCTCAACAAAAACTAGAGATTTATTTGACTTGGATTCAATGAATTCAAATCAAATTCCTGCAAAATGAAGATCCATTTTGAATATTCCCCCCCCAACAATTGATGTGACAAGATATATGTCATAGGGTTGCAATTCAAAATGATAGTGGTCTTTCAGAGAAGGATATAATGACAAAATATCTGTACAACTTGAACGGAAGCAAAAGCTAGCTTCTCAATGTAAGAATACTTAACTTCTATACCATTGAGATTATGACTCAAATAATAGATCAGATGTTCAATCCCATCTTCTTCTTGGACTAAAACCATAGCAATGGTTTTATATGTGGCGGTGAGATACAGGAAATAGTCGTTCTGATAATTAGGGGAATACATTAATGACGCACGGATCAGGGTATCTTTGAGAGAATCAAAGGAAACTTGCGAAACCTGGTCCTAATGGAAGGGAATTCCCTTTTTCAAAATATGAGTAAATCCTTTAGCCATTTCAACATAATTGCGAAAGAATCTCCTTAGAAAGTTAGCCTTCCCTTGGAGTCTCTGTAATCGAAGTAATTTGGAAGGTGGAGGCAGATGAAGAATTTCCTTAACCTTCAAGGGGTCAAGTCAAGTTCCTTCTTTGGACACTACGAAACCAAGCAAATGACTAGAACCAACACAAAACACACATTTATGTGGATTGAGTCAAATTTTGTAGTGTTGACATCGTAAAAAGATGGCTTTCAAATGTTGCGGGTGATTAGCCCGTTTCCATGAATGAGCAGGTAAGTCATCTAGATAGGGTTGAATGATGTGTTTGATGTCATGGAAGGCATAATTCATTGCCCTCTGAAACATTTCCCCAACGTTCTTCAAACCAAAAGGGATTTTCCTATATGCGAATGTGCCCCAGGGACAAATAAAGGAAGTTTTAGATTGTCTTCTAGGCGGATATTGATCTGATTATAGCCAGAAAAGCCATCCATAAATGAAATATTTCACATATGGCACATTCATCAATTATCTAGTCAATAAAGGGAGTGGGATAGTTGTCTTGTGGACAAGCATGATTGACATCCCTATAATGAACACACACTCATATTGTTCCTCGTTTCTTCATGACAAGAACAATATTGGAAACCCAATCAGTAAGAGGAACAAGGTATATGAAACTAGAATGAAAAGGTTTTTCAACTTCTGCTTTTATGGAAGCAGCCTTATTCAGATGAACAAGATGGAGGCACTATCATACCGGCTTAACATCAGGATACATTTTAATCTCGTGTTCAACTATACTAGAATCAATACCTGGAATTTCCTCATATGACCAAGAAAATATATCACGTAATTCATGAAAAAGAGCACTGCAAGTTTCATGTTCCGATGGAGAACAAGATTTGCCAACATGGATGTTTTCTACAATTCTAGGTTTGGTCGAAATATCAATAGAAATTGTTTCTTCGATATTCGATAAGTTTCGTTCGGAATTGATTGTGCCTATAAATATAGAATTTGAAAGGAAATCAATGATTTAAGTGCGATTTAGTTCATTTGGAATATCTTCTATGTGATATGGAAGATGGGATCAATGATGATAATCTACCCATGGTTCTTATTTTGTCATCATTGATTGGATGATTCCTTCATTAGTAGAAAATGTATGTGAAAAAGGATAAAAGGAAGTTCCATATTCTAACGAACGATCAACCCATACAATTGGTGATAATGGATTTGGATTTGCTGTGCAAGCCAAAAAAATTAATTTCTATGCGAGCTCAATTGGGCTTAGCGACATGGTTTCATTATGCATATCAACTTCAGAATTATGAGAAATCTTCCATGAGTCAAATGAAGTGGAATATATCATGTTACAGGTCTCAACTTTTGCAGCGTCCACCATTCGTGATGGTGACAGTAGTGAAAAGGTGCCCATTAGGGAAGAATCTTTGAAGAGACCTACTCCAATGTTCTGAAGAGATAGTGGAGGTCTGTGAACTAACGGAACACTTCCAGTTGCTTGTGAACTAGAGGCGAAGAAGGTGATTTGATCAATTACTGTGATTCTGGCTTTACGAGGGAAATAAATCATACGAAAGTATGTCAAGACCATAGTAGCCATCGTGTAAACCTATGATCTTCCTAGTAAAATATTGTAGTCAAGGGGTCTGTCAACAACCTCAACTTCAACATACAGTTTTTCCCCCTAGTTCTATCTACAGGTTACTTAAAATTCCACAAGGTGTATAAGTGCGACCGTGAAAGCTTTTAACATCATAGGAGATTGTGACAAAGGCAATGAGCCAAGTGTTTTCCAACAATTCATTGACATGATACAAGTAGATGCACCTTTGTCAACAATGGTTCAGTGAATGAGGTGATTCAAAGCATTTACTTGGATCAAGACTGCTAACTATGCTCGTAATTGTGGCATATAACCCACATGGTTAAAAACTACGAGATTGGAATCCGTTGGATAAATTCCACCAATTGCTGACAATAAAGCATGATTTTGGGAGGGACAATTTTGAAGCACCTCAAGTGTCGAGATATCAGAAGATTACTGAGCCAAATCTTCTACTATGTTATAATTTTGCGCTACTCGAGCTCAAGGGTTGAATGTAGATTTATGAACAACTTCCTTAGGAATTTTTATTGTTAACTTTAGTGCAATGGGTGGTGGAATGGAGTCAGACAAAGTCGAAGTCGAAGTACTCAGTTGATCTATAGCCTAGTTATTCGATGACGATGGTGTATTACCGTAATCTTTACTTCTTGTAGTCACCAGAACTTCAGTCTTAGGCTTAGTGGCGGATAGCATAAGCACTTGTGAAGTGGAAGCATGATATGTAGCAACCAAATGAGTCTCTGGGTTTGGAAAAGGGTCTGTTAACACAACGGATGTACTAGAAGTCTTAAGAAGTTTTGAGACTTTAGAGCGGTGAGGACAGTCTCGCGTAAAGTGTTCCTCATTACAATTTAAACATCGGTAATGAGGTTTCCTAGCCAGAGAAGAGGAATCAGATGATTTCACTTGAGGGGGAGAATTTTGTTTCTTTTTGGTTTTCCCCTTTTTCTTGCTTCCAGGTTTCTGTTCATTTTTACCTTTGTCATATGACACGACATTGATTTTGGAAGCAAGCATTATCAGGTGTATTAGAGGTTTGATTTGAAATAAATAGTGTTTGACTAGATGGTCTACTTGTTGTTTGATTGCTTGAAGAACCTATCACACCATCACTAGCATGAGAGTCCTTACTAGATGGAGGTGGTGGAACAGTAAAAGCTGCTCTAGGTGCATTTGGAATCTTATCATGGAGCGTGCCAAACTAGGTGTAAATCAAGTCTCAGTATTGGGCACGAGAAATTACTTGCTCTTCAGTAACAACTCCTTTAGCCACATCCTCGGTGATAGATGGCAATAAGGATTTAATAAACCACTCGGCTAAAATTTGATCAAGAGCAAAAGTTTTGACCATTCGACGATGATGACGCCACTCATGAATATGATCATAAATTTGAGTAGTAGTGGTTTGTTTAAAGTTGGTCAACATTTCCATTCTAGTTTCATATCTGATGGGTAACTGGAAATGGGTTAAAAATGTAGTGGCTAAGGCTGTGACGTTGTCAAATGAAGCTCGTGGTAATTCAATATACCACTTTGCAGCTAGAACAGTGAGCGTTCGCTAGAAAAGACGTAGTCTTATTGAATCATCATTTAGGGAGTTGGATGAACAACATAAATGAAAAGTTATAACGTGATTGGATGGATCTTCTCCAGGGTTTCCATTGAAATTAGGAATATCATAAGGCAATTTATTTGGAATCACTGGACACCAAGCTAAATAAATAGTGGGATCATTGGTAAGCCAATTTAAATCTGGTAATTCAAGTGTTGTGACAAAAGGCAACTATCAGTTTAGGTCGGGTTGAGCGTAACTAGGGTAAGATGGAATTTCCTGGGCAATAGGCCTTTGCATACCAGCATAAGGAATCTACTGCTGGTAATCTTGATAGGGGTAGGTTTGTTGAGCATATCTAGTATAAGGTTGTTGTTGGGAACTAGGATAAATTTGCTGTTGACCAAAACCAACATAGGCTTGTTGACTAGAACCTGGGTAAGCTTGCTACTGACCAAACCCAAGATAGGCTTGTTGAGCAAGTCCATGATAAGTTTGGTACTGTTGGAATTGTGGCTGCCATGGTTGTTGATACAACAGTTGTTGCCCACCAATATAAGTTTGACTAGGTTGTGGATAAATTGGACCAATATAAGTCTGAGTCATCCCAGTTAATGGTAAAGTGGCCTGAAATTATTGGATTTCAAACAAAAATGATTGTTGTAAAATGTTCTAGAAGAATGAGTTTATAGAACTCAAACTTGAGGGTAAGAGGTTGAAGGATAACCTTGCAAAGGTTGATATATAATCAACTGAGCTTGCAACTACAGTAACGTCGTAACAACATGTGTAGTAGGTATGGATGAAATAGGTTGTATTGGTTGTGTTGAATACACAAGCCTTGGTTGAACATGCATTGTAGGCTACCATTGACAAACAATCATTCCAGAATAAGTTGGACCTAAAGATGATGGTATACTGCCATATGGTGCCCCCCAGAGTATGGACAATAAGCCTATTGGGCATATTGTTCTCCATATGGAGGTAATACAGTGTTAAATGGATACATTGGACAGTAACTAGATGGACCAACTTGATATTGACTTGATGGATCAAACTGTTCAGTATCCATAAGTGAAGAACCAAGTAAAAGTCCTGTGGACGACATGGGTGAAGACCATGGACTAGAAGAAACACTGGAGTGAGTTCCAGATAATGATTGGTAACCCAATGGGATGGACAGACCGCCATACAGATGTGGCTCAGGTGTTGTGGTAAACATCGAAGAAGTAGCGACAATAGATGCTGCCACAACTGTAACAAATGATACAATCTTGGATGTTATTTCAGCCATAGTCAAATGACCCAATAAATGTCCTAATGAATCTATGGGAGTTTGAAAGTAAACAATATCAAGAGGAGCAGTATAAGTTAACCAAGGAAAAAAGGATAAGGATAAAACCCTAGTCCAAATTGAGTTGGAGTTCTAGGTGAAGTTTCTTCTTCAAATTCCTCTTCTATAGCAATCAAACTGGGTGGAAGGATTTCACTTTCAGGTTTGTAATCAATTTTTGGTGTTTGACTCTGCGGTAAAGGAGAAGTCTCAATAGTTACAGATGTCTAAGGATAAACCGGTCGATCGTCTTCTAGTATGGGAATAACTTATGGTTGTTCAACTTTGGGATCCAAGTGTTCTGGTAAAAGAACAACGGGTTCAGGATGAATTTCTTGAACAACTTCTGGTTGAGGATCAACTTCTTGTTGGACAACTTTAGTTACCATTTCACTAAGTTCACTTTTAGTGTCCTTAGGTAATTGTAAAGGTCCCACTTTAGTAGCAGATAAACCAGTAATAGTAGGAGTAACTGGAATCACAGTACGTATCAGTATAGGTGACACTGGTAAATCAGATAAAGAACCCAAAGTTTGTGATGTACTGGACTTAGTTAAACGAGACTGCTTTCACTGACTAGGTGTACCTTTAGGCGGTAAAGGCGGCTTACTCACTTTCCCACATGAATGACTGGGTAAAGGTTAATTTTCTTCCACGATTACTGATTGATTAAAAATAAACAAAAAGTGGGTAATCTAGGAAAAAGAATTACCAAGTAACTATGAACTGCAATATACCACCTTGGAGGAGCCAAGGACTTAACATACGTGCAGGTAATCTCCTTGAATGTTGTGTTCGGTGTATCACAGTATACAAGGTGGCTGACTCGGTTACCTATGGATGGATAGCAACCTAATTTAGTCCTCCCAAATATACCCGAAAGTACATGGATGCCCAATTCGTGTTAGAGTTGTCTAATGTGAAACTGCATAATGAGAGCATTCCCTTATACTTTTCATACTATAACACCGCCAGATATACCCGAAAGTACATGGACGAGCTATGATATACTTACATATGTGGAATGAGGTATCACACTCGGAATGTATTGTAGACCTTTAGTGACAGCTGCTATGTTTAACGACACCGGAACACGTCTCTAGTCTAGACCTCTTAATGTTATGCGTTAAGTTACAATGATCCATTACGTTAATTGAGATAAATTTTAGTTGATATTGTTTAAAAATTTTCCTTTCAGGTTCACCTCGTGATGTTTATGAAACTCCTAGAATGCAACTAAGATGGAAAACATTCTTTTCATTTGATTTAAAAAATGAAAACCATAATTAAAAGGGATAGAGAAATCAGAATCTCTAAACAAATAACATAGAGCACATCTAATGCAACTTTCCCTATACCATTCCTACAAGCACACACAAACTTATAAATGAATTATGCATGTTTTTATTTTCATTCCTTTAATGTTTAGATGAACATAAAGAAAATAAATGCACAAACGATCAATCAATTCTTTTCACAAGAAACGAAGACTTTACAACAGTTTCTTTTTCAAAGAAATGAAGATTTTACGACAATTTTTTTTTCTAGAAAAGTAAAGACTAATCAATGTAAGCTTACTTTGGGCTTGATTCGACAATGAGAGAGAAAACATAAAGAAACATTGAACAAACAATGCCAAATTGGGCATGGAAAAGAAACACTAATTTGGACTTCAGGGACAGAGAAACATTGACCATTCAATAAACAAGATGTGAAACAGTTTGGAAAAAATCAAGAAAAAAGATGGGCTTTTGGCTTGACAGGGATGAGCGTAGCCTTGAGTGGGAGAAAGTGTGTTGCAGAGCACTATCTCCAGGCTAAGGATGCTTTGCATCAAACTGTGTCAATAACAACAGTGCACTGATGCCAGAGAGAAATATCATCACACAAATAAGCACACATTTTGACCAAACAAGCTTCAAAATGATTGAATATAGGTAAATGAACTCAAGAAAAGTCTGCTGGTGCTGCTAAGACAAGGGATAAATACTAGGAACAATGGTCTATCCCCAGTAAGGTCACCAATTTGTTATACATAATTTATACCTATGGATAATTATATCTTCCCTACGTGGGTAGTTACACTTAGAACAATTGAAGTAAAGATTTTTAACCTTTTCCTACAATAAACAAATAAGATAAAATAACCTACTTGTGATCCTTCACTTCCTTTTAACTCCTTTGAGTTGCTCCCATAGGTCCCACTCAAACTTAATTCTCTCAATTGGTAGATGCCAACATAAACAAAAGACAACACCAATCAAATAATATGATCTATTTATTGTAAACAATGGAATCGACAACAGTTGAACATACATTCATCATATATATAGACAAAAGTATTGGAAAAGTAACAAAAAACTTTATTGATTGATAGAAGGAGAAGTTACATCCAATGTGGTTCGATCTTGTGTTACTCATCTAGCTTAGTCCAAGCCCTCATCACACCAATAGCAACATCAATACAACAACATAACATTACTTTGACAATGATTTCAAGTCTCTAAACCAACAATATTTCTATATAATATCCAAGCTCCTTGGCTCTATGATGGGAAGCCAATTTATAGATGAATGCAAGTGGTTTTGTCATTAATATGGCATGGAATGGCTTTCCATAATTGGATGATTAGTTTCCATGGTCAAAGGGATGAGAGGATAGAGGATTAGATGATCCAAGGCTATCCTATGTTGAGCTCATCTTGATAGGATAAGAGCTGGGTTCCTTCTACAAGGCTATAGAAAGGAGGAATATACTCAACATCAATGAACATTTCAGGGATTCTTGCCCAGCGTAGGCTTGAATGGGATTAGGTGCTCTTCAACGCAGCCTTGAATGGGGCTACCTTCTCTACAGAGCACTTACCCCAGACCAGAGGTGCGTTGGTGACTTAGGGAAGCACTCCAGCAGGGTTTGAAGTCAGCAAACTCTCATGGAATAAAGCACTCAATGAGGTGGCATGTATAGGGCATGTAGCAACTGAATTAAAGTTTGATAGACCCTCTTTACACTGATTTGATCGTTGGGAGTGATGTGCCCATATAGACCTGTAACAAACCCGGACCCGATAGAAGCATGCGATAAATATTATAACTTTGGTTAAGTCCGACACATAGTAAAAGGTCACTTTATGCAATAAATATTCATTCAAGAAAAATGCACTTTAAACGATAAAAGGTATGCTGCTCAAATCACATCTCACAAAATTCTAAACAACTCTGAAATAACGCATAATAAAAAATGTGATATTGCGATAATCTTTATCGCAATTGCATAATCAGAATTTCACACTTTAAACTCATCACCTTAAAGCTTTTCCTCACACGTTTGCGATGTGATGGCTTAAATGAATAATAAAGGCGATGAAAAAAAGATATTAGTGTGTGTATTTAATGAGTTTTAATGGAATTTATGTTTAAAACAACTCGACGTGATTTGATATCTTTCATCTGCATTTTCGAATAAAAGCTTCTTCCTTGTCACCTTTCGGAATTAATTGTATCATTGAATTTTCACTATCATTTTCGCTTTGTGTTTATCTGATAATCTCCGTTTCTCCATTTTAGGGAACCTTTGAAGGAACAATGCTAGAAAAGATTGCGAAGAAGGGAAAAGCTACTACATTTGAGAATTCAGACATGATACCACTTTTCTCTGATACCACGTGCAACAAACACAGAGGAACCACATCGTGGGACACTATGTATAACCTACTAGAAGAAGAGAAACCCAGGCCACTGGAAACAAAGGCAATAACTGATGCCCAAGAATCATCTTATGCTTCTTACCTTGAGGCAACATGTTCATTCTTACATAGAATAGCTGCAAGACATAAAATATTACCATACATAAATATGGTGAAATGGGTGATTGATGATATAAATGTCTAAGACATAACTTTCAAGAATCGAGCGAATGAGGTTATGGGGTCTTTTACACCAGACAATCTGTGCCAGATGTACCATCTACCAAAGCCTCAAATTCTCTATAACAAAGATTTCCTTGAGCATTTCCCCAAAGAGAACGAGGACCCATTGGATGTGACATAGACCTGGAGGTCAGGCAAAGGCAAATTCAAACGAGAGAAATCCGGTATGTACCCAATTGCATTCTTCTATACCCCACATAATTTCATAGCTGCGATGATGTGTAGATTATTTGGTAAAGCTGATAGTACCAAAATTTCAATAGAGTGGATTCCATTAATTGATGCTACGGTTAACGTAACAATTATGAATTAGAGTCATATTTTATTAGACAATTTAGCAATGGATATTAGGGAATATAGATAGAAGAGAAGTGTTTACTCAAAAGTTCCCCCCCTTTTTTTTATGAGTGCTTATGTTATGGACACCATTTGTTTTTGTTCTCAATTTTCTAACATGGGTTGGAAGTGGACTATACAAAACCCTCTCCTCATCCATGTATGCCATAAAATATTTTCTGAATCCCAATTCAATCCCCATTTTTAGAAAATATGCTAGGGTATTATGCTACTTATTCATAAAACCATTTTTGATAGAACGACCCGTAGGTTTTCCAAAGAAGCCAAGATAGACATCTTTCAAGTCACAAGATGGTTCGACAAAGAAACATTCACTTATGTAAGAGTTTTTGGGAGCATTACTACTCCACATGTACTCCCATATTACATTCCAGATAAGCTATTGGCCAGAGAGATAACTTACCATACCGCAAGGGAGGGTGGTTTAACCAAATCCCTAAGGGAACATAAGAAAGCCATTTGGCCAGCCTTCCCATTACAATGTGGTGCTTTTGCACTACATGACTATGGGCATGCAGTAAAAGAAGCAAAGATTATTATGTCTCTAAAATAGGCCACAGTTCCAAGGAGATAGTATGACCCAAATCAAGTTGCTAAAGAATTCACCACTATGGCTAATGTCAGATAGTTTACTCATGAAGAGGATGCCTTTGATGATCTCTTTCAAGGAGTCGAAACATTCACATAGGTCCTACATATGGAACCATTGCAGTTAAGCCCAAATGATATTAATTATTTTCATTTATATAGGAAAAAAATATTGTTAAAGGCTCCATTATACCTATTACAAATTGAACCAATAAGAGAACCAACTCCTAGCATAAGCATAGAGGGAAGCTAAAAGGAAAATTTCGATGAAGAAACGCAAGAGAATTCAACTCACAAGTCGGAATAATTAGAACAACAATCTCAAAATGGAGAAGGGAGCCCTAATAAAGATTCTGAGAAAGATACAGGGGGAAATACTGAGGAAATGGCCGAACATGCCTTGGTCAGGAAACAAATAGAGGTCGATTCCACTTCGGCTCAAACATGGAAGATCCCAGTCATTGACTTAGACAAGGAATGGGAGAAATTCAATAAGAAGCTCCAAACATGCCCAAATATTGAGGAAAAATCTGAATTGTAAACCCCCAAACAAACTCAGCAAAAAATAAATCTAGAGACAACAGAACAAGGGGCTATAAACACTCAAGATATTGAGGTTATTCCCGATTTTCCTACTTCTGAAATTGTCTTTAAGGTTGAAGAGATACCTCCATTAGATATATTCTACAATCCTACTCATAAGGTTGTAGTTAAAAGACAAAGAAAGAAGAGGAAATTAGACACCACGACTGGTGCAACTCTGGAGAACGAACCCATGGATGTTGTGTGGAAGGACACTCCTATCGACCCATAAAATTTTTTTACAAATATTTCACAGTTTGCAGGAGATTATGGCAGAACAACCATTGGCAAAGCAACGGAAGTCTGACTGCTGCTAAAAGAAAAATAATAGAAAAGTCTTTTACTTGAACAACAATCAGAACAAGAAAAAACTAATAAGCAAGCTAAACAACATGTAGCTCGGCTTCCGAGGGAATTCGAGCAAATGAGGTTACAACACCAGGCTAGCTTATTAGAAAAGGACTAGCAGATTCGTCAAATGAAATCCATGGTGGATAGATTTAAATATAACCCTCAAACTGATGAGTTCATCAAAGAAGAAATCAAGCTAAATTCCCTATTAATACAATAAGAATAAATGTTTTGCCAGAAAATCTCACAGATTAATCCTTGCCGTGAGACAAGTGATAAATTAACAAACCAAGTGATTGATATGAGGTTTGAATATGAAGAAATCCATAAAATATTTCTAAATTTATTACTTGGCACGAGTCAGATGAGAGAATATAGGATGACCTACCAAAAATAGAAGAATCCTACAAAGACATTCTATTTACAAATTGGGATACACGATTAAAACAGGAAGAAAGGGCGGCAACGACAACAATAGATCCAACAAGAAGTATAATATAAGCTGTTAATGAAAACCTCCATAGTGCTAACCTTGTCAAAGAGTGCATACCAAGGCATCTCCCAAATATCAAGAAATTGGAACAATAATGGAAATAGATAGCGCAGGCCAAGGAAGAATCAATCAAATAGCTAACCAAAATGGATTGGGATACATACTCGTAGTATCTATTAAAACCACATAGCCAAGTGGATGACTCTGTAGTGTTTAAATACCTTTGCACAAAATATGGTGCCAACTTTGTCAGATTCCCTATTTTCTGGACATCTAAAATCCAAAATTGGCGAGCCTTGTCAACTTAAACCAATGAGTGACATTTGAAATCTCAAAGATCAAGTTAGGTCACTAAGTTAGTTCAATTTTAAAGGAGTTTGTCATTAGTTTAATTCTATTTTTATTTTTATTTTTTCTTACTCTGAGGAAGGTTGTTTGAAACCTACTCAACTTTTTTGTAATAATCTATTTTTGAGGCATGTATTTTAATATTTAAACCCCTCTCATGCATTTAGAGAGGGGTCTAGAATTTTATCAAAAACACTTTTCAAGACATTACACTTTTGTATTTTTGGGAAGGTTTTGATGAAATTAATGGAACATGATCTATTTTTCTTTAAATATTGACCATTCTCTACTGAAATTACACTTCTACACTCTTAGAGTGTATTTGATTGAATTAAATTGGATCAATATTGTTGAGCCCATGAGCAGAACCTTTCATATATGGTACTTTTCTCGTATGATTGTGTTTTATTTATGCATTAGCAAGACTCTTTTTCTTAATTGTCTTATGTATGAAAATCTGAGTTATAGTTATGCATTATTGAACTTTTGTATGATGTTTCATCCTTGATTCTGTTTTGAATACATGAACAATTACCATATGCAATATAGTTTTGTCAATTGTTTTGTCTAACTATTTATCCAAAACAATTATAATTAAATGATTTCATTTCTTTTGGCAGTTGAATTATATTTATTACCAATTGCTTTGAGACATCTTTGTAGATCACATAACTTAGTTTATTCCTGGGTATATTTATAGTCATATAATGTTAGATTAAGATATATGCATGTGCTTATTATTTAGATTAGATTATACTTAGTTGAATCATTCTCTGTTATATCTTATATCATCCCCAACAAAATTCTCAAATCAATCCTCTCTGGGAAACTAGTCCCATTATCCCTAGTTGGAGCCACTATACCAAATGGAAAAGGAGCTACTTTTAAGGTCCGAATCGGGTGGTTATCCCCCATGTTGTCGCAGTGAATTCTGAGGCTTCTGTAGGAATTTACATGGTAAGTTCCTCAGACAAAACATCAAAGGACACCGCTCACAAACATATCACAGATCAATACACCAATATTCTTGACGTGGTTAAAACCCTCAAAGAGGGAAATAGTCCACGACCTGAGCCAACGTGACCACTTTAGGCAATTTATTAATAAAAGAATTAAAATTTACATAAGCTTCTCTCATGAATGGTTAACCTACAAATAACCCTCCATGCTATTTGAATAGAGATCATGGATCAATTAGGTGTTAAGCCACGGATCAAGCGTTGGTAATACCAAGGAGAGAATGAATCGTCGGATCACTTTATGTCTAGAACATATCGTGACTGCTGGATTGTAAGTTACAAAAGTACATAGTAAAGAAACACACTTTACATAACTCTACACTAGACCAAGTTATACTTGACTATTTCCTATGTGTCGGAATATCCTAACATCCCCCCTTAAGAACAACTTGGGATAGGATTGAAGGATGTACAAATATGACACAATAGGAGAAGGAAGGGGGCACTAGAGCCTATCCCCCCTAAGTGACAACTTCCTGAACTTCAACCATAAATCAAAGTTTAGCAAAATTCGCCTCTGTGAGAGCCTTTGTAAATATGTCTGCAACTTGATCATCCATTGAACAATATTGGACTTCAAGAACATGGTCATGATGAGCTCTCTGATGAAGTGCATGTGCAGTTCAATGTGTTTGCTATGAAGATGTTGGACTGGATCTTTGCATAGTTGAATGGCACTTTGATTATCACATCAAAGTGTAGTCGGATGCTGCTGCTGAAAGCTAAACTCTGATAGGATCTGACGAAGTGACATGGCCTCCTTACTAGATTCTATGACAGCACGATACTCTACTTCTGCTGAAGAAAGAGAAATGGCACTTTGTTTCTTGCAATCCCATGTAATAGGTCCTGAACCAAGAGTGAACATATAACCTACAATAGACTTTCGATCATCAGGGTCACTAGCCCAATCGAAATCAGTGAAACCAACCAATAGAGGAGATGCTTCTACACTAATGAATCCCAAACTGAACTATACCTCAAACATAACAAAGTATTCTTTTAGCTACTTTCCAATGACTTTCATGTGGATTCTATATAAACCTAGCAATAAGGCCAACAACAAAGGAAAGGTCAGGACGAGTATGGGTCAGATACAAAAGTTTTCCTACAAGTTGATGGTATAAGGTAGCATCAACTTCAGGGGAAGTACAAGTGACTGAAAGTTTGGCTCCAGAACGAAAGGGAGAAGCGGCTAGCTTACAGTCTTCCATGTGAAAATGGTGTAGAAGATCATAGACATACTTGGACTAGGAAAGGGAAATACCTTCCTTGGATTGCAAGACTTGAAGACCAAGAAAATAATGCAAGTGTCCTAAGTCTGTCATTTCAAACTTCTTTTTAAGGCTTGACTTCACCTGATTTATAAGGTTGGGATCACTACCAGGAAGGATAAGATCATCAACATAAAGAACAAGAATGATAAGAGACTTGCCCACTTTCTTGGTGTAGACAATATTGTCAAAATGACACCTAGAAAAAGCAGTTTCTAAAAGAAAGCTATCCATTTTGGCATACCAAGCTCGAGGGGCTTGCTTGAGACCACAAAGGGATTTCTTAAGCCGACATACAAGGCTAGAGTCTATTTGTATAAAGCCAGTAGGTTGTTCCATATAGATTTCTTCATTCAAGTCTCCATGCAAGAAGGCAAATTTAACATCCATCTATTGGACTTCCCATTTGAAAGAGGCAACAAGGGAAAGAACAAGGCAGATAGAGTTCATTTTGGCAACAAGGGAGAAGGTTTCAGTATAGTCAATTCCTTCAACTTGTGAAAAACCCTTAGCAACAAGACGAGCTTTATGTTTATCAACTTTTCCATCCGGCCATACTTGGACCTTCTATAAACCCATTTGCATCTAACGAGTTTTCGTCCCTTTGGAAGAGGAACACGATCCCATGTATCATTTGCCAATAATGAACACTATTCTTCATTCATAGGTGCATCCTAATCTGGATGGCCTGAAGCTTTTGAAAAGGTGTCAGGATCATAATTCGTTGAAGCTTGAGCCAGTAAAGAAGAGGCTCTATCGAACTGAGAACGTGTACGACGTTGATCTGTAGGATCACCGGTAAGAGCACCTGCTGCATCCCGAGTGGCATGAACCCATTTTGGATGATGAAGAGTTGAAGGAGGATCCTGAGAAGTTGGGGGAGGATTTTCATCCTCGCTATCATCATCTGAAGAATAGATATTTTCAGAAGTAGAAGGGATAGAGAAAGGTGGCACATCCACCGAACTAGGCTCGTAGGCTGATATATTTTCTTCTAATGATAACATTTTTGGACTTAAGTGGAATAAGTCTATATCCTTTGACATATTCAGAATATCCAACAAAAATACATTTTTCACTCTTAGGTTCTAAAGCTTTATGTTCCTCGTCTAGAATATGGGCCTATGCTTCACTTCCAAAAAGACGAAAGTGACTTACATCTGGTTTAATTGAGATCCATGCTTCTTCTAGAGTGATATTCTTTAAAACCTTAGTAGGAGTGTGATTTACTATGTAATTTGCACAGTTAATTGCTTCTGCACAAAAACTAAGACTAAGTTCTTTAGATTGAAGCATACAATTAGCCATTTCCTTTAAGGTGCGATTCTTCCTTTCAACTACACCATCTTGTTTTGGAGTATATGGAACAGTATGTTGCATTTGAATTCCATTCTCAGTGCAAAAGTTAATGAATTTGTTATTAACATATTCTTTGCCATTATCAGACCTTAGCTTAAGAATTTTATGTCCAAATTATTTTTCAACAAAGGCCTTAAAGTCCAAGAACATGTTAAATACTTCACTCTTGAGTTTTAAGAAGTGTACCCAAGTGCGTCTGGAGAAATCATTAATGAAAGTTAAGAAATACTTGTCGCCAGAGAATGAAACAATTGGAAGTGGACCACATAAATCACTATGCACAAGATGTAAAGGGGCTGAGGCATGCCAAGAGGCACGTTTTTCAAAACTAACCCGATAATGTTTTCTGAGTACACATCCAGAACAAACACCATCTCTACAAGATACCATTAGAAGACCTGTCACCATATTTTCTTTACATAGATTCTGAAGGGAGCGATAGTTTAAGTGACCAAATCGCTCATGCCAAATTTTGCTCACTTCATCATTATGAGCAACAAATACTGAGGGAAGATTTGATGACCCAAAGTTGTTAAACTTATACAACCTTGTAGAATCGTCAGCAGTGCCAGTAGCTAAATTTCATCTAGTATATCGTAGGTCCTTAATTACAAGATCGTGAGGTGAAAATTCAAAGATTTTACGCTCACTAAATGAATTATCAGATATACAAATAGAAGGTTGCAAGGTAAGCTTGGAACACATAGTACATCATTAAATTGATCATTGTTTAGATGAACAGTTCTAGTCCCTACAACACTAACAGATCTATCATCACCAACATATATATTTTTGGTGTTACAATCATTTAAAGAAGAAAACATGGCTTCGTTTTTAGCCATGAGATAAGAAGCTCCGAATCAATGAGCCACTCATGAGAATGAGAAGAAGAAGATACATTTATTGCATAACCAGACCGAGATGCTTGACAACCACATGCAGAAAGTGCTATTCCTGAAGATGAAGTTGAAGTTGAAGAGTGCTTGAAATGGATGTTATGCTTCTTCATTGCTGCTTCTGTTGGCTTATAGGGGCTTAAAGCAGGTTCGGAAGTGTTATTTAACCAAACAAATCCCGTAGCTATTGGCCCTTTCGGCAACAGCCCGTGGAGCGTGGATTGAGGTCTCACCTGAGGTAGTAGGGGAGGGTGTTGGAACCAGGTTTCTGCACCCTTGGGACATCTTGATGTGTTCTAGAGGTTTCACGTACCATTCCGTGGCTGCACGCCCCTCTGCTTCACGCAGATAAGGACCAAAAATATTCCTTAATACTTATTAATGTGCTATTTATAGATTCAATTTACTTTTTATGGTCTTTAAGCAAACATTTATCAGAATTAACCAGTTTGCGCACTTAGAATAGACACAGATTCACATATATTCATAACATAAGCATATGCACATAGATCAAACAATTATATTAACCATACATCAGCTAGATCTGTGATAATTCAGATTTAACACAAAATTTCAGAATCAACTTATCTTTATTCAAGTTCTTCACCAATACATCCAAATCTGCCTTGCGCACTCAGTTGCAGTGGTCCACACACACAGCTACAGACTCTTCTAAGCCTCCAAGCACACAGCTGCAGAGCCTCTATCTACTACCCAATACCCTCGACTCGAACTTACAGTTTCTTTCAGACTCTCCTTCACAAAAACTCATTACATATCAGATCCAAGATTACATACCAAAAAGCTACCTTCTACACATAGAGCCTCACTCTATTTATACCTTCCTATGGTTTGAAGACCAACTTACTTCCTATTATTCTATATTATTTCTTGGGCGGATAACCCTTTGACTCAACTTATTTACAATTCATGCTTCGCGCACTTCATGGATTCTTTACCATATCTTTCCTAAAATTGTAGACTTTGAACCCCAAAACTATTATCCGGGCCCTCTCCTACCCAATAGTCCCCCAACACAATCATCGTGACTCATCCTGAGTCACTTGGCTGGTGTGACAATCTTCACGCGGAGGTCAGAAAACAATTTTTGTACTTCGATGGTACTTGTAGCAAACTCACCCGCAATTTGTTGTATTCTTGAAGTGTGGGCTGTCGACACATCAATCTTTGCCGCAGCTTCTTTACCAGGTGCATACTTTGCCCGCATGTGTTCCACCTTGCGCTCAATGGTGGTGGAAATCACAAAAACCTCATCAATCCATGGCTAGAGACGTTCTTTGATCACTGCTTCTTTCTGGCGGGCATCATCAGCTTGGATTTTCAGAGCCTGGGCTCTCTTCATCTTGGCCAATCATTGTGTAACCACAACTATCTACACAGTCCCCCTGATATCATCGTATGCTTTCTGGAGCTCTCTTTCCTTGGTTTCCAGTCGCTGTAGGGTAGGATCTTCTTGGAGTGAAGTGAGCGTGATAAGTGCCTACGTCAACAAGTCAGTGCATTCCTTCATGGATCGTGTGATATTTTCCCGGCGGGAGCTAATGATGCTCTTGTGCTGCTTAATGACCTTTGGGGGTGTTGAAGGTTGTGCCTACAGTTTTAGCTCGGCAATCTCCAAACTGAGCTCTACTTGAATCTTTGCGGCCTCTATTTTTACAGCACGGAACCCACTAGCCAGCTTGTCAATTCATATGCCAACAAGCAAGTCGGGCGCAATCTCTAGCTCAAGGGCTTGCGAACATGCTTCCCCCACCAGTTGCTCCACTTGTTGACTTTGTGCGACAGCTTGGTCTCGTTGCAGGCTCAACTGTTCTATATTAATTCTCTATTCATTGAGTACCTGTGACGTGCGCCTCTCTCTAGCACAGAGCTCCATCGTGGTGCTGTCCTGGAGCTAGTATAAACTGTCACGCGGGAGGGCAGACAAATTGAGTCCTATCCCTCGAAGTCGTCCTATCACAGCTTGGTCCTCCTCATTTTCTGTTATCAATGCTCCTACTGGAATTGCGATAGTATGAGCCAGTTGGGCCTTCAATAACTGCTTGGTGGCTGACATTCCTGTACCGTTAGGGGTAGCGGGGTTCCCGTGTGTGTTGCTTGTGTACTCAATCCTTGTAGCTATGTGTGGAGCTCCCCCAACACAATCTGGTGCTCTGACATGGCGTCGTTGATTACATCCCAAGTGGCTTCGCGAACGGTGTCTCCTATGTCCCCTAGGTCACCCTCGGTCAAGGTAGTCAGTTCACTATCCCATTTAGATGCCTTGGCCTTCTTCCATGGCTTCGTCCATTCTGTCAGTGCCGATTGCTTTAGGGGCGCACCCGTGGTGGTTGACGGTGTTCCTTCCGTCCCTGTCTCTGTGGCCATCTCTATGGGTACCTTCTAACTGATTTTGTCCTTGGTTGACGTAGCCCCTCCTGCTGGTGCTGTTTTTGTTGAAGTCTACACCACCTCCCGGGCCACCCAGACCTTCACAGCGTGCAGTTCGTTCCGCTTTTGCTATGCTGCATGCTTAGCAGCATCCTTTTGCTTTCGAATAGCGGCCTCATTGTGGCCCTTTGCATTTTGTTCGCGCCATGCTAGTGGCCAAGTATCCAATACGGTGTCAATAGCTTCATCAATGGCAATGAAAGGGAGTGTGTTCCATGTCTGGTCAGGGTCCTTGCGCGTCCGTATGTAGAAAAGGTGCATGTCTGCTTTAAACTCAGCAATATGTTTCACACTCTCATATATTTTGGTGGATAGGTGGGGTAGCTCGTTAATCCACTGTCGCACATTCACATCCATCAATACCCAAAATATTTTGATGCCCTGGATTCGTGCAACATCCCTTGTCGCCCACAGGGAAGCGTATTTGGTGGCTTCTGGCCAATCCTGGTCCAAGGTGGGGAACTGGCTGTCTTCGGGTAACTCAGTGGTAATCAGTACAATGAAAAACAACAACCTTGCATAATGAAAGGTTTTTCCCTCCTCTTGGACCTCTTAACAGTTGGTCAGGAACTCTTCACAAAGCAATTGCGACCAATTGAACCATTCTCCAGTTGTGCATTCCTCAGCGAGTGCAATGACTATGGCTAGAACCTCGGTGCTGCGACATTTTTGCATCACTTTTCTAGCCAGCAAATGGGTAGCAACGCAAACAACCTTAATTGAAATATTATTAATCACGTACCCGCGCTGTCCCTTCTCGAGCTTATATTTCTTTTACAGGGTTTCTATCATTGCTACATCACCGCTCTTATCGACAATTTCCCTAGGGTCTCTCCCTTCATAGGGAAGCTACGAGATCCTATGAACGATTTCAGCGGTGATGCAGACAGGTTTGCCAATCCACATATTCCATCATGGACCAAATAGAGCAACTTCCTGATGACCAATATGGTGATAGGGGGGCGGAGAAAGTGGGGGATGGACAAGAGACAGAGCAGCCCAGTCTTGTCCACCTTTCACAACCACTCCTTTGGCTGTAGGGTTGTAACTATCCCTTCCGCACTCTACTCCATCAGTGCAACAGTCACCAAATGGGGAAATTTTGGTGTATCTGCCAGGTCCCAGTATTCAAACTTCATTGTCACAATCTGGCCAACCACTGAGCTTTCAACTAGAACTCCTTTTGGAAGAGACGGGGTGACGAGTATATTATCGACTTCATCCAGATTGGTAGGTACCTTAGCCTTCCCTTTGCTTGGAGGCACATACTTGGGCCATCGTACTAGCTGGATAGTATCCTCATCAGGGTTTATTTCTTCGACATATGTTGGAGAGCCTGCTTCCTCCTTGTCGCTTTCAATTGTGACCATTTTTCCTTTTTCTTCCATGGTGAGCTTACTAAAGTGCAGATGTCGTGGCGACCTTCTTACTGGTTCTGGAGTCTAGGAGTCCTTCTTGGTCCGCAGTGTCTGGGGTGATTTAGGGAGCTTGGCTGCCTACGGCAGGGGATTCTGTGGACTCCCTGCAGTAGGGTTTCTTGTCCTGAGGAATGACTCTCAGTACTCCTTTGGCAGTGCATGAAATCACAGGCTTTCCTCCATTTGTTTTGCGTTCTTCTTAGCTGGAAACCAGAGCGTTCTAATATTCAGCTGAGAAACCTTAGTGTTGTGTCCCTTTTCTTGCATGTTATATGCGGTTTCAAATTTCAAATCGGTCATTCACCCTCCTTGTGGCTCATTAATGCGATTTTGGAGGTTACCCTTATGCCTTAATTTCCCGCCGCCTACTCCAACGTGTCTTAATTGGGACATATTATCATGAACAATACCTGCAACGATTGCTTTCCATTCCCTCTCCTTGGCATTGTTGCTCCTGGTGCGTGGGTGCATCTTGTGCAGTTGATCGTCCGTGCACATCTTTTTTGCAGCCTCTTTTATAGTCCCACGCTCGCTTATACTGGGGTCTGCTTCGCGTGGTTCCATTCGCATCATCTAGACATTTTGAGTTGGCGTAGGTTGTAACACTCCCTTCTCATGCATCTAGGAAATTAACATTGGACAATCTACCATTTCATGATCAAACTGCTCACAATAGGGGCAAGAGATCCTGGTCGGGTTAGTGCAGTCATGAGCGTAGTGTCCTGGCCCTCCATAGTTATAACAAATCAGTTGTCTGTGGCCCTGCCCGGGCCCCATTCCTCTTCCTTGGCCGCGTCCTTGAAATCCTCCTCGCACTTCAGTCTGCACTCGGTAAGCTGGGGTTCTTTCCATCATTAAGTTATAATTTCGACACGTTCGCTCATCGTGACCTATTGATCGACAAAAGTTGCAGTATAGCAGCTGTGGGTTCTGGGTATACTTCTGTAGTAGGTGGCAGTTATCCATTGCGTGTCTTCCCCCTACTTGACAAATCGCACACCAAAGCGCAAGTGTGGCACCTAGTCTTTGTCGTACCTCTAGTTTTAACAACATCAGCCCCCCCAGCCAGATAGTTCACAAAGACATGGCAATGGTCCTTATCATGTCCGTGACTTTTACATTTAATACAGCCTACCTCTGCACATGCCTCCAATCGAGGCACCCTGTCTTGCTTCAAGATTCGCATTTCCAAACTCAAGTTTTGTAGTTGCGCATGGATTTGCTGAACTCCCAACCCTGGATCCTGTATTGGGGTCTCATGTAACCTTATTGTGGTCTCTAGCGCTTTAGCTTGGGTTGAGATCTTTTGTTGCGATAGGGCTGTCCTCAGATGTGGTGTCAATGATGCCAAAAACCACATGCAGTGTTATGCATCTATCAATGTCATTTTAGCCTTGCGAATGGTGCTTTTAACCTCTGGTCCAAATCCCACGGGGTTTCCCCAGGCAACATTCCGATCTCCTTGAACCCAATAACCGACTATGCTTCTGATTTTGGTCGGCTGAATTCTTTATTTCATGCGTCCTAGATTTCCGCTATTCCACCATTCATGTGATTGCTTGAGTATTTTATGTACCAAGTCAAGGCGTCGTCCTGTAGTGCACTAACTAGGGTAGCCTTTTTGATGTTTTCATCTGTTATGCCTTGGGCGTCCCATACAGACCTTATCACAAACCATAATCACCCTGGTTCCTCATTTCCTACACCCTTAAATATTGGCAGCTTGACTGCACTCGCCATCCCGACTTTTGGTGGTGGTGGGGTCGGTGTCGGTGTGGACGGATTTGATGTAGGTGAAGTGGGTGGTGGCGTGGACGGAGGTGGTATTAGTGGGAAGTGCTCCTTGATCAACCAGACTGCACTTCTCAGTGAGAACCTCGTAAGCTCTTCCTCGCTCTCCAGTGAGGTAGAAATCAAAGGACTACTCTCTACCCCTCCTATTCTTCAGTAACCTCTTCCACTTCGTGTTACTCCAGACATCAATAGATGTGCATAATCTGTTTTTCACACAACATCTTAATCCAATTATTCAATGATTTGATATACTTACCTCGCGATCCTTACAGAAATTGCCTTTCTGGCTCACTATAACTCACAATTGTATCTATTGCGAACTCAGTGATAAATCCTCCTATTACCCAATCGAGCCAATGATCTACTGTGCATGCGATTTTATCTTCGGTGGCTTCTAGCCTATGCACCAGTTCTGGAGTCCACATAATAGGATGATCTAATCTGCACCTTCCCACGCTATCGGCTAACCTCACGATCCACTCGTAAAGCTCTACTGGAAATGTCACGAAGAAGACCTCATGGATATTTGTGTATATATAGCAATCCAACCAATATTCCTCTGATATCCACAGATTTTTGTTTTCCTGAACTGCGAACTCATGTAGCTTCAGATCCAACCACTCTTTAAGCTCTTTCTTTGTAGGGTTCCAGTGTTCCATCATTAGACACCCCTTAGGTAGATCCCGGTAAAGGCAATGGAACCATTTGTTGGCTTATAAGGGCTTAACCTAGGTTCAGAAGAGTTATTTAGCCAGACAAATCCCGCAGCTATCGGCCCTTTTGGTAATAGCCAATGGAGTGCGGATTGAGGTCTCACCTGAGGTAGGAGGGGAGGGTGTTGGAACCAAGTTTTCGCACCCTTGGGATGTATTGATGTGGTTTGGAGGTTTCGCGCACCATTTCATGGCTTCACACCCCTCTGCTTCGCGCAGATCCGAACCCAGAATACTCCTTAATACTTATTAATGCGTTGTTTATAGATTCAATTTACTTTTTATGGTCTTTAAGAAAACATTTATTAGAATTAACCAGTTTGCGCACTTAGAATAGACATAGATTCACATATTTTCATAACATAAGCATATGCGCATAGATCAAACAATTATATTAACCATACATCAACTAGATTCATGATAATTCAGATTTAACACAGAATTATAGAATCAACTTATCTTTATTCAAGTTCTTCACCGATACATCCAGATCTGCCATGTGCACTCAGCTGCAGGGGTTTGCAGACAACTGTGGACACTTCCAGGCCTTTGCACACACAGCTGCAGAACCTCTATCTACTACCCAATACCCTTGACTCGAACTTATAGATGCTTTCAGACTCTCCTTCTCAAAAGCCCATTACATATCAGATCCAAGATTACATGCCAAAAAGCTACCTTCTACCCATAGAGCCTCCCTCTATTTATGCCTTCCTATGGTCCGCGGACTGAATTACTTCCTATTATTCTATATTATTTCTTGGGTGGACAACCTTTTGACTCGACTTATTTACAATTCGTGCTCCGCACACTTCGTGGAGTCTTTACCATATCATTCCCAAAATTTCAGACATTGAACCCCAAAACTGTTACGCGGGCCCTCTGCTACCCAACAACTTCCAAGTATTCGATCTTCTTAAAGCATTTGGATTCTATGTGGTCATCTTGATTACAAAAGTGGAAATGTCTATCAGTCTTCTTCCCTTTTTTTTTATTTGCCTTATCATTTTGTTGAAATAATTTTTCATTTTGAGACTGAAATTGCTTAGGACCCTTGTTTGTTTTAGGACCATTCTTTTTAGGATATGGCTTCTTATGATTCTTTGAATTTGGTTTCTGTTGAGTGGATAAGGCTTTCTTAGAAGAGTTTCCAAGGTTAAGAAGACCAATATGTAAGAGTTTCTCTTGTTCTCTGATTAAATAATCACAAAAGATATCAAAGGAAGGGGACTTGCAGTCTTGTCCTTGAGAAATGAAGGCTTCTCTTGTAGAATGGAAGGTGGAAACAAACACAGAGTAGGCTGGTCCCAACTTAGTAAGAATGGAATAGATAAGGCTACCATCTTCTTTCTTAACCTTAACATCTTCCAAGAGAAGTCTAAGGGTCTTGAACTTGGACAAAAGATATTCAATGGAAGAAAAATTATTGGGGTCCAATGTAAGCAACTCATTTATGAGTTGATGGGCTCTAATTTCATTTTTAATTCCAAAAGCTTTAGTGAGATGTTTCATTACTTCATTAGGAGTATCAAGTTCTGCGATATGGAATCTAAGGTCTAGAGAAATAGACATCCCTATCAGCCCACGTCCTTGATATTTCCTATTTTCCCATTTGGCTGCGTTATCTTCATCTTGGAATTTGGTTTCTTGGCCTGAGGCTATTCTGTAAACACCTTTACTTCTAAGTAAATCCACAATGTAGGACCACCATTGGAAGTAGTTGGTGCTGTCAAGAACAACTTGGCATTGACTTTCCATTTTAACAGATTCTGAAGCTGTAGATGCTGAAACTAAGAGTTCCAATGAAAAGATCTCGAAAAATTAGGTTGATTAAAAAAAAAGGCTCTGAAAATGGCTTCCGGATGAAGAAGTTATGACTTTTTGAAGAAAATTTGTTGAAGATGCTGATGAAGTGCGTGAATGTGTGGAAATGAATGATAATGTTATATTTAAAAAAAAATCTCCCCCCTTTCTAAACATAAATCTAATTAGCTCACTTTAAAACAATTATGTGACTCAGTTTTATAAATAAGTGAAAGTCACTTTTACAATGGTAATTTATGAGCTACCCACTAAATTGTAACTTAAATAAAAGATAAAAAGACTTTAGAATTATAATTGACTCACTTTTTATAATGGGTGAGAATACTTTTACATAAAGTAACTTTAAAACATAAGCTACATGTGCTTTTTGAAAAAGTAACTCAACTAAAAGAAAGACTTGAACACAAGACCTCTATTCTCATAAAGTAAATTTAGACCAAGTGAGCTAGTTTAAAAGGTTAGTGATTTTTGGAAAAGAGGAAGGGTTTTTTTTTTCTATTTTTTTTTGTTTTCAAGTCGCTGAAGCTTTGGGATGCGTGCTTACTTGAGAAAACTCTTTTCTTGCCTACAAAACAAAAAACACAAAACCCAACACGGACATACAAAAAAAAAGAAACCTTACAGCTTGAAGTTAGCTTTAGCCGGAAATTATATATTTTCCTGAATGTTTCTGATTTTCTGAGATCACACTAAGGCGCGATAGAAAATAGCATACGCATGAGAAAAATCCTTCCTTTCTATTTCTGATTTGCCCAGATCGCATAGAGTTGTAGGGAAAAGAGCGTACACAGAAATGAAAGGTATAGATCTGGTAATAAAAAAACAAAGATATAAATAAACCGAAATAAACGAGAAAATAACTAGAAACGACAAATGAACACTGTATACCTCCAGATCTTAAAAATGACGTAGTTAGGGCTACTAGAAACCTTTTCGCGTGAAACAAAAGGGGTTCCTCACTGGAACAAATTCTCCTAACACAATAGAGCATTCATCTTGGCCCTAATGTAGTCATAAACAGTAGATCTAGGAAACAACAGCTAGATGCAGTTCTACCAGCTTCAGGTTTGGATCACCAACGGATGTGGCCCTCAAATAGCTCTGATACCATGTATGAATTTATAGGGTAAGTTCCTTAGACAGAACACCAAAGGACACCTCTCACAAATAGATCACAGATCAATACACCAATATTATTGACGTGGTTAAAACCCTCAAAGAGGGAGACGATCAGGCCAACCAACGCGGCTACTTCAGGCAATTTATTAATAGAAGAATGAAAATTTACATAAGCTTCTCTCATGAATGGTTAACCTACAAATTACCCTCCATTCTCTTTAAATAGAGATCATGGACCAATAGGGTGTTAAGCCACGGATCATGTGTCAGTAATACCAAGGAGAGAATGAACCGTCGGAACACTTCATGTCTAGAACATATCATGACCGTTGGATTGTAAGTTACAAAAGTACATAGTAAATAAACACACTTTACCTAATTCTACACTAGACCAAGTTATACTTAACTATTTCCTATGTGTTAGAATATCCTAACAACTTCAACACCTCACAATAATATATATCTCTCTTGGCCCGATTCCATATTAACTTGGGCATTAGTTCTCATTGCCCGCAAGCTTACAATAAATATAATTAAGAAATACAATATCTTTTCTAAATCCTAAAAACACTCCATAAATCACTCCATAAATTAGCTTTTCTTAAATCCTCAAATCACTCCCTAATTTATTCCCTAAAGCTCTCAAGGCTCTCACGATTTATTCCCTAAATCTATCATGCTTTTCAAGACAACTTTTCTTTTTCCTTATGGAAAAATCTCTCCTATCCATAACGTTTCTAAAACTGTTCTATAATAATTAAATGAAACTAAAAATATTTACAATTAAGGAATTATAATTCCTTTACAATATTGAAACCCCTTTTGGAGTTTTTAAAATCATGATGGATTGGACGCTGTAATGCTCCTGCAATGTCCACTTCCACACACCCGCAATCTTACCTTAATATATGACCAAGGTAAGTATACAACATTACCCATATGTAAAACGTGCTCATAACCAAAGTGTTATTTTTGATAGCCATCACTCATTTAATGACATCCCCAAGTTACTTTTAAATAAGATAATATAACTCTCACCTCTCCAACAATTCACACAAATCATTCCACTTCAATGAGTTCATGCAAACTAAAATTAAATTTTTGATGCAAAATCAAAGAATTTAACATAACAAAATATAATAAAAGGAATCATACACAAATTCTTTGGAAAATCTGCATTTCCATTAACAAAGAAAAGTTGTACATGCATAACCTCACAGTCATACATTTCTCTTTCAGCCTGATTCCACGTTCATTTGGACATTAGTTCTCATTTCCCATAGGCTTACAATAAATAGAATTAAGAAATACAACATCTTTTCTAAATCCTAAAAACAATCCACAAATCACCCATAAATCTCTCCATAAATCAAGTTTTCCTAAATCCTAAAATCACTCCCTGATTTATTCCCTAAATCTCTCATAATTTATTCAGTAAAGCTCTCATGATTTATTCCATAAATCTATCATTCTCTTCAAGGAAACTTTTCTTTTCCTTATGGAAAAATCTCTTCAATCCATAGATTTTATAAAACTGTTATATAATAATTAAATAAAACTAAGAATATTTATAATTTAGAAGTTATAATTCCTTTACAATATTGAAACTCCTTTTGGATATTTTTTCAAAAATATTGATGTATTGGAAGCTCTAATTCTCCTGCACCAAACTCCCAAGGTAGAAAGAATTTATGACCTCCTGTTCATGTGTGATTAATCATCGAATCCTATTGGACCCCAAACTTTGTACTGTAACCAATCACTTCCTTATTCATGTTGCTTCTCTATTGTTGTTGTCAATGTCTTCTTCAACCTTCTAGGTTTCCAAATTCTATGTTTTAGTTTCCCACTCTCTTCACTGATGTACTCTTGTACATTCATTTCCCTTCTACAATTGACTACCCTTCTTACATTAGTGTGCAATTCCTCATGCACTTTCATCATCAATATTCTCATCTTATTTATTTCAATGTCTAGTTGATCTCTTAGCCGGTACATGTTTTTCCTTGTTTGATGAACTTTGTTGTTGTTTCTCCTCACTAGTTGTTGTTGCATGTTTTATTCTTTAATATCTACAAAATTATTACTCTTTCTTTCATTTGATGCCTTAAGCACTCCTTCTATGCCCGCAAATTTCATGTACTATTCTCCATTAATCCTTGGATTAATTAACCAATATTCCAACATCCTTAGCTCTTCTTCAAAATTTGTCAGCATTAACTATGAATGTCGCTCTTCCTCTTTATGCGTCCTTTGGCTAACTCCATGACCCAAATCTTCTTTTTCCTCTGCAACAACATGTTTCTTTAATTGTCTATCAATAATCTCTTTGTTCATTAATTTATGGTTTTCATCATGGTTTTCTTCATGAGAGAATGCTACCTCATCCTCTATCAAAATGAAATTCTGAGTTTTTCTTCCTTTTATGCCTTGAGAAGACATTTATTTTTCTTCCTTCACCTTCATGACAGTTCTAGGTGACTTTCCATCACCATCCACAAAATAACCTGCAACCATACACAAAATATTAGTTTAAAAAATATTTGGATTTTCAGCCTTTTTTATCTCCTCTATCAACACATCCACATGTTGATATGAACTATCCAAGTAGTTCATGATACTTGCATAAATCCCGTATTCTTCATTCTTAGCAAGAAATGGTCCTTTCTTTGGTTTAAAAATTTACACTTTCTCTTTCTCACTTTCTCCAAGCATCCTTAATCAGTCTCTAATCAAAATGGTTCATCTATATCCTTTGATTTCATGCATGCAACTTCTTAAGCAACCATTTAACTTTATTCTTAAAAATCCATCCAAATTTTTGGTATTTAGCTTCTTGTTGTAGTAGCTCCATAAGTACATCCAATTGTACTTTAGTCTCAGCGAGTTCCCTATTAAACTCTTCATCACTCATTTTCTTCTTGATGTCTTTTTCCTTGACAAGTTCTTTCATTTTGCTATGGATTCCACCTAAACCTTTGCCATGACCCTATGTGGCCATCCTTATCTCTAGATTCGTGAGATTCTCCATGATCAATAGTGAACCGAAACCAAGCCTCTCCATAGTATCAAGTATCCTCTTCTTGCTACTCAATACGTTATCAAGATTTCTTCACTAGATTTACCTTTTGGTATTTTCTCTGGTTCTCTGCTTGGAACCTTGTCTTAGAAATTATACCCACACTCACTGTGGAAATTCCCTTTGAAAACTTCTTCCCAATTGCTACTTGTTGGAAGTTGTCCTTATTTTGGTTGCAATCCTCAATTCCAAAGAGATTACCAACTCTAATACCACTTATTGTAGGGAAATTTACTTCTTCCTGCAACATCCACTTCCACGCACCTGCAATCTTAACTTAATTTATGACCAAGACAAGTATGCAACATTATCCATATGTAAAATTTTCTCATAACCAAAGTTTTATTCCTGACATCCATCGTTCATTTAATGACATCCCCAAATTACTTTTAAATAAGATAATATAACTCTCACCTCTCCAACAATTTTCACAAATTGTTCCACTTCAATGAGTTCATGCTAACTCAAATTAATGTTTTGGTGCAAACTAAAAGAATTTAACATGACACAATATACTACAAGGAGTCATACACAAATACTTTAGAAAATATGTATTTTCATTAACAAACAAAATTTGTACATGCATAACCTCACAATCATACGTTTCTCTTTTTGCCTGATTACACATTCATTTAGCCATTAATTCTCATTTCCCTCAAGATTACAATAAATAGAATTAAGAAATACAATATCTTTTCTAAATCCTAAAATCACTCCATAAATCACCCATAAATCACTCCATAAATCACCCATAAATCACTCCATAAATGATATTTTCCTAAATCTAAAATTCACTCCTTGATTTATTCCCTAAAGCTCTCACAATTTATTCACTAAATGTTATAGACATTTTTGTGCCTTACAGCATGAAGCATGAAATGTCCATAATCAAAGGGATCCAAAGTCCCTAAACATGTTGTTCCTACCCCTAGAGGAACAAGGTCAGCAAACCACAGCACTTCAAATCAGTTCTCCACCTGAAAACACTCAAAAACAAGCAATTTCGGGATCATGTCAACTGCTCCACTGAGCATTTGCGCTGAATGTCAACTGGTCCACTCTATACCTGCGTTGAATTTCAACAGTAATGAAGGCTACCTACGCTGGGCGAGATTGGCCAAGTGGCACAGTCATTCTGCAAGGTGTCAAATGCCCAGGAAGCTTCTAAAATGACACTTGGATTAGGGAATTCGCCCAGTGATGAGTAAGAGGTTCTTAAACTCCAAGTGGAAGCAAGGATCTCCAAGTGGACTCAAGAACTGAAGTATAACTGAAGTGGGAGAGGAAACTAGTCAGCTTCATGCCAACCTCAAGCTGACTCATCCTTTCTCCAAATCTCCTATATATAGAGCTCTCTCATGAGGTCTAGGGAGGTTGGAATTTTGTGAATGCGAGGAAGTGCTGTTGGTTTGAGTTTAGAGCTATTGGGTGATTGCTTTGAAGGAGGTGAAGAGGAGATTTCTTTCTGCTGGGAGGTGTTGCTGGATTGGGCCTTTTATGGTTGTAACACTCTCAGAACTTTACTTCTTCCATTAATAAAGCATTTGAGGTTCTTCTATATGCATGTGTTACAATGATGTATTGTTGTACTTGTGTATTTGATTTATTCTAATCCTTGAATCAGTTATGAATGTATGCTTCTTGTAGTTTCCCTCTCTTGCCTTTTTGCAGGATCTTTGTGTAGCTGGGCCAGTGAAAGAGCAAGGAGCTGGGAGCAAGCAGCAAGGAGAGAAGATTGGATCAATCATTAGCGGAAGATATCGGTTAGTGGATCCCTTTCTCACCTATTTACTTTCATAAAGAAGAAATCTTAGATAGCTTTGCTTTTGGTTGTTGCTGAGTTACTATCACGCTTAGAGTGGGATAGGGTCATTCCGTGTCGGATACTTTTCCCTACAACAAATTGGCGACTCCGCTGGGGAGCGTATCTTGTTGGTTGTTTGTGTTTTTTGCTATTCATTTCATAAACACAGGGAGTACCGAATCGAACTGCATTTGGATCTTTCAAATGCAAAGTAGAGGGCAGCTACTCTAGCTCAGTTTCTGGGCATGTTTATGATTTGAAGAGCTGATCCACAAGGACTCTGAAGCTCTTAGTGATAGCTTTTCATCCTCCTAATTATCCCTTAGTGTGTACTTGACTGATAGCTTCTGATTTGGCCAAAAACTGTGAATTTTTGAGCAATCTGTGACCCGGAAACTGTGAGAAACGCAAGTTTCGTTCTTCAGTGCAGGCTGTACAAAGGCTGTCTGCATTTCAGCGCAGGTAGACCCTTCGGGAACTGCGCTGAATGTCAAACTGACAGTGCATTGCCTGCGCTGAACCAGTGTTGCCTTGTGCTACTGGGGTTTCCTGCTGTTTCTTGCCCTGTTTTCACTCTTGTTTTTGCTGCCTGTTGCTAGTCAATGTACCTATCTGAAACCAACTTTCCTTGCCACTATTCCGCCTCGGTTGTATAAAGAAACTATGATTGTTCTTTGTGTATTTCTTGCTTCATTTACAGTTTCCCATAACGAAAAGTGAACTAGTCTTGCTATGGCCTCTTAGATCCAGAACTGTGATAAGTGTCGTAGTGATCTTAAGAGTTAGTTTGATTGTCGTTCATAGCTGATTGAGCTTTTTCTTTTGTCATATGGTTTGAATTTATATATTTCTAGTGTCGAAACAAGTAAATCTTAAGGTGTCTTTTGATTTTGGACAAGCTTGTTTGCTTTCACTGGAAATTGAATTCAAAGTTATACAACAACTTTCTTTTTGTAATACATCAACATTAAGAAAGAGAGAAGAAATACCTGCATTGTGCATGTGCATTTCGACAGCTTGCATGTTGATTTAGGGAAAAGTGCATTAGTGTGTGCTCTATGATCTGTGTGAAAAGATGATGTCTTTCTTTTCCCTCAGTAGTTAAGATTTTCAAAGCTGAAAGATTTTCAAAGCTTGCTTATCATCTTAGATTGCATCTAGGAAGTTGTTTATACATCTCGTGGTGATCCTTAAAGGAAAACTGCTAAGCAAGATCAACTTAAAATGAATTGAATTTACATAACAACGCATTGAAACATAACGCAAACACATAGAGGTCTAAGCTAGAGACGTGTTCCGGCGTCGTTAAACGTGATATCTTAGCGTTGAGTGGTTGGGTTATTCCTCCACGGTGAAGCGATAAGTATCAATACGGACTTGTGCTCCCGCGTACCGTCGCGTATATTGGGAGACCCCTATAGGAACAAAGCCTTTATCCTTAGGAAGCCGTGTCGGCCGCCCTACTGATCGCGATGCAGTGAACACAGCATTCACGAAGATCGACCACCCGTACCATAAAACGTATTCTGTGGTTTCGCGAAAGGTTTGGCACACCCTCTGCCTAGATCTACAGAGCAGTTTCTTTTGGCCTTTTTAAAACTCTATAACTGAAAAAGTCCAACCGAGCATTTGTCACTTCGGGCTCGTTAAAACATCGAAGGAGACTAGAGTCATCTTTATCTTTTTCTCGACTCTTAAAAAGTGAAAAAGCAAGTTGTGTCTAAAGCGTCGTTATAAAATTCATTTTAAACGGAACATAAATCACCTCTTATTCCCGCGTTGATCTGTAGGTTGAGAACATGGAACGCCCCAACCAAGGAATTCCACAGGATGGAAATCCTAGTCCTTTCTCCTCTTGGGGAGAAGTTGGTGCGCCCCATATGGCCACATTGTCGCTTCCAGGACTGACAATTGGCCTGCCTATTTGGCTTTTCTCAACTAATGTAGTTCAGAACACCATGGTTCCTGAGCAGTCGAGTCAACAGTTAGATCAGTCTAGAGCTGCCCACCAGCCTTCTACTTCCAATAACTCTTCCTCCAATCCTTCGTCTTCGCAAGGTAGAGCCGGAAAAAGCCAAGATCCCATGGAGAAGAAGGAGAAGAAGAAGAGAGAGAAGAAGAAGAAGGAGCCTAAGGCGACTGGGGGCAAGCAAAAGACATCTGACAAAAATCCACACACAGCACAGACCGGGCCTAAATCGCCATGTGTCGTATGTAGAGGAGTCCATTTCCATAGAGATTGTCCCTGTATTCCCCGGATACTAAGGGACTGGTCCCCTCGTTTGCACAATTCGGGAGCATCAACCTCTGATAGCCAGGTTGAATGCTTACCGTCAACTAGCGAAAGGGAAGGTTCAAGACAAAAAGGGGGAGTAAAGCTCCCCTGCAGACTGTGTGAGGGCGATCACGCCATCCACCGTTGTCCCTTCTTAGACGAAGTGAAGAGAGTTTTGGAAGATCGTCCGGTTTCACCGTTAAGACTTCCTCCTGGATACAAAAAACTCGTGCCAAGTCCTTCGTTGGTTGAAAATACAGCTGGCCCGCTCAGGTGGTCAGCTGAAGCATCAGTCACTGAAAATGAACCTACTGAATCCAGACCGGACGAAATTCCAAAGGTCGATATGGCAGTTGACCCGGTTCTCCCTTCGGAAGTTTCATCTTCAAATGACACCGCCACTGAAGAGTTATCTTCAAGTGACACCCTCACTGAAGAGAATAAGGATGACACCATCCAGATTCTTTTCATCAGCACAGACTCTGATGAGCGTCAAGGCAATGCGCCTATTCCTTTATCGCAGGAAGGAACATCGTCAGGGTCATATCCGGCCGTATATTCGGTCCCACCACCAAGCAACCTGGTTGTATCCTTTGATTGGAATCAACTAGGCAGACCCCGGTTTCCAGCCAGTATACCATTCAGAATCATTGTCCAAATTTACAGGATGATAATGGCTGGCACTATCATTGATGAAGGGGAATCTGTGAGTATCCTTTCCTCTATTGCTTGGAAAGCACTGGGTTCCCCGGCGCTTTTACCTGAGATAAGAAATCTCTCGGGTTTCGATAAAGGAACCAGTCGACCATTAGGGATCCTCCCCAATGTGCCTGTTACATTGAAAGGGAAAACCGTTCAAATGAATGTGATGGTCATTCAAGGACCCTTGGATTATAACCTACTCCTTGGACGAGACTATATATATTGCATGGGAGCGATAGTCTCCTCACTCTTTAGAGTAATGTGTTTTCCACACGAAGGAAGAGTGGTCAAGCTCGTAGACCAACTTTCATTTCCGGGATCACGCATCGCAAATAGTCAAATACCAACCCTGAATGGTCTATTCACTCAAGAAATGTCTCCACCCCCAGTCCTCCTTCCCGATGAGTGCGAGTGATTCGGAAAGATGGGACTAGAACCCAGGGGGCATGCATCCTGGTCTGCTTCGGGCAGAAGAAACCCTGGGTATAAGGTAGAATTTCCGCGAAAGAATATGACTAGTCCGTACCCTGTCCGTGGTTGGAAGAGGGGTTGTTCTAGAATAGGATTCTTTTGTCAAAGTTATGTGTTTGACGAGTTTTAGTCATTCACCATTGTCTACTATGGCAGACAGTGTCGAAGAAAGAGATTCATTTGCGGCAGCAAATAGAACCATCTTTGGGTAACCAGAAAGAGGCAAGCCTCACCCTTTAAAACAAATGTTTTATTGGATAAGTAGGGGCAGCCTTGAAGTCCTACTTTATACCTGGGGGCATGCAATCTTTCAGAGTGCGAGCGAGGGATGGCTATTTATTTTTTAAATTTTTAGGTCCTCCCTTTAAACCTGTAGGTCTAACCCTTTAAATTCGTAGGATTAGCCGATTCCGACCTTGCATGAAGAAAGAATGTGGGGCAAAAGTCAAAATTTGCCAAATAAGGAGCATAGCTTTGGTAAGGCGCAAGCTCTATAAAAAATGGGATCTTTCAGGAGACATTCTTATTTTATGACTGGTATATCGAGCAGTTTTAGCATAAAGTTCATGCTCGTTAAAAAATAAACGCAAGATCCGAGCAGTTTTACCGCGGAATTTATGCTCGTTAAAAAATAGAAAAGCATGAGCAAGAGTTTCCTCCAGAGTTCAAGCTCATTAAAAAATGAACCTATCCCGGTAAATAACCATTTGAGATCGTAAATTCATCAGCCATAAAAGCCTTGGTCGTGTTTGCCCGTCACCTCCATTCCATTTGGCCGATCATTCACCTCCATTTGTGTGTTTACCTCTTTTGAGAAACAGCTGCGAAGAGTGATTTCACCTAGCCATCCTTGTGACACTGCCGTGATTGGAAAATTCCAACCTGTACCTGGAATCATTTGCTATCCCTGTTTATCACTCGTTTCTCAAAAGACGAGTCTTCTTTGAGCTCTTTTCTGACTCGTAAAATATGAAAAGTTTGCCGAGTTTTGGCCTTCCAGCTCGTTAAAGTGACCGGAAGAGCTATCCCTCCTCTAGATTTTAATCTTTTTGGACCTGAGGGATTATTGCATAAAACGATCGAGCGCTTGTTTTGTTCGGCTCGTTAAAAGTACCGAACGCTCATCCCTTCTGTATTGTTTTATACTTTTTCGGACGTAAGGGATTAGATGACGAAAAAGGAATTTTGGAGTTAACTTTCTGTACCTTTTCAGACTCTCTAAAAATGAAAAGGACCGAGTTTTCCTTGTCGTTAGACTCGTTAAAATGATTGAATAGCGACAAACTTGTCTTTAGACGAGAACGAGTTTCCCTATCGCTAGGCTCGTTAAAATATAGCGATGGGCTTGCCCGAAGGGCAGGTTATAGAACAAGCATATGTTATCCTCCTCAAGCTTGACAAAAATAAAGAGGTACTGGTCAGAAATGACTGGTGAAAAACTGGGAGAACCTCAAAGCTTTAATGGTAGCAAGTCGCTCTTGAACATGACACTTTTCCTCCGTACCACATCGGGTTGGGTTGTTTCATTCACCGGTCTCATCACCATGGTCCTCGCCAAACCATCCATTTGGGGTAATGCTACCGATCCATTGCATCAGTGTCGTTATATGTTCAAGAGATGTCGTTCAGAAAGAGTCAACCGTGTCCCATCCACTGCCATACATTATCCTTCATCCGCCCATGATCGCCACCCTGAGTCATATGTCACAGTTTGTTTTTACCTCCACTAAAATCATTAGCTCCGTTCCATGTCACTGATGTGGGATTCATTAAGGCCCTCCTTTGACGGATCGCTTCTTGTCGACTTCAGCTCATTATCCAAGAAGTTGATCTAGGAACAACCCCTTCAGTACTTTGAAGCTTGCATGCCTCAATGGCAAGTTTCTCACTTCCGGCGACAGGTATACATCAATGACCTTCGACCAGAAGATTTTGCGTGGCGTTCGACGCCAAGTCCTTTATTCACGCCACATGAATTGTACTGCAGTACCTTGAGGGTCATTATCATTAACGGTGATTCCTCTCGCGCTTGTTAACGGTTTTCATTATTGACCGGTAATCAAGCGATGTCTTTCCATGTTCGACTTCAGCGCATATCTCACATGGATCGACTTGTACTTAGAGTGAAGATCGAACTAGTTTGAAGACCCCGGATCTAGTTTCATCCATCCAGGATGCGATATATATATAGGAAATATAAAAGCATTTGTCATGTACATCATTGCAGCAGATGATCATCCTATTCAAAGGATGATAATTTCAGCAGAGAATTATCAGTCTACCATCAGACGATCGTCTGTTCTATGTACCAAAATGTATTTATAAAGCTGAGCATGGGAATGCCCGCCTCAGCTAGATCATGAAAGCAGAATGAAAAATAATGTATTGTATTGTATTTTATTACAGGTCACCTCTCAGCGATTGAATGAACTTCGGATCCTCTGGATAAAGTATTTCACCCGATAAACGACCTCATACTTTAGGGGGCAACTGTTATAGACATTTTTGTGCCTTACAGCATGAAGCATGAAATGTCCATAATCAAAGGGATCCAAAGTCCCTAAACATGTTGTTCTTACCCCTAGAGGAACAAGGTCAACAAACCACAACACTTCAAATCAGTTCTCCACCTCAAAACACTAAAAAACAAGCAATTTCGGGATCATTTCAACTGCTCCATTGAGCATCTGCGCTGAATGTCAACTGCTCCACTCTGTACCTGCGCTGAATGTCAACAGTAATGAAGGCTACCTGCGCTGGGCGAGATTGGCCAAGTGGCACAGTCATTCTGCAAGGTGTCAAATGCCCAGGAAGCTTCTAAAATGACACTTGGATCAGGGAATTCGCCCAGTGATGAGTAAGAGGTTCTTAAACTCCAAGTGGAAGCAAGGATCTCCAAGTGGACTCAAGAACTGAAGTATAACTGAAGTGGGAGAGGACACTAGTCAGCTTCATGCCAACCTCAAGCTGACTCATCCTTTCTCCAAATCTCCTATATATAGAGCTCTCTCATGAGGTCTAGGGAGGCTGGAATTTTGTGAATGCGAGGAAGTGCTGTTGGTTTGAGTTTAGAGCTATTGGGTGATTGCTTTGAAGGAGGTGAAGAGGAGATTTCTTTCTGCTGGGAGGTGTTGCTGGATTGGGCCTTTTATGGTTGTAACACTCTCAGAACTTTACTTCTTCCATTAATAAAGCATTTGAGGTTCTTCTATATGCATGTGTTACAATGATGTATTGTTGTACTTGTGTATTTGATTTATTCTAATCCTTGAATCAGTTATGAATGTATGCTTCTTGTAGTTTCCCTCTCTTGCCTTTTTGCAGGATCTTTGTGTAGCTGGGCTAGTGAAAGAGCAAGGAGCTGGGAGCAAGCAGCAAGGAGAGAAGATTGGATCAATCATTAGCGGAAGACATCGGTTAGTGGATCCCTTTCTCCCCTATTTACTTTCATAAAGAAGAAATCTTAGATAGCTTTGCTTTCGGTTGTTGCTGAGGTACTATCACCCTTAGAGTGGGATAGGGTCATTCCGTGTCGGATACTTTTCCCTACAACACTAAAGATCTCATGAATTATTCCATAAAACTATCATGCTCTTCAAGGAAACTTTTCTTTTTGCCTATGGAAAAATCTCTCCTATCCATAGATTTTCTTAAACTATTCTATAATAATTAAATGAAACAAAGAATATTCACACTTAAGGAGTTATAATTCATTTACAATATTGAACCCCTTTGGAGAATTTTTTCAAAAATATTGATGGATTGGAAGCTATAATGCTCATGCATCATTGTGCATTGATTTGATCTAGTTGCATTGGTTTGCTTCAGTATTCAGTGGGATGATGTTACAGTGATTTAGTTGGTTCAGTAACTATATTTAAGATTCAATATTCAGTTTTGTATTGAGCATAATGTTGGGTTTGGGTCCAGTGTGAAAATATGATGAAAGGTCGCCTACAAGTTTTAATGTTTGTTTAAGACAGGTGTATGTAGTGTGAAACATTCTAAACCATGGTTCAAAATAGGTGCTAAGGCTTGGAGCCTTCGGTAATGATTTCAAAGATTCCTTCTAGTGGTAGCTAGTAAATTTGTTCATAGGGTATGTGCTCCCTTCTGCTAGGAGTCAATAAACATGATCAGGGGGTTGTAACTCCCTTCCAGTGGATGATTGTTGCACTAAAAATTGTCACCTTGAAATTCTGCAATCTGTGTGAGTCCATTACCACTCATACTTTCCTCCTTTGCAAGTCTTAAGCCTCAGTTCTTCATATCAAGCCTTGAAAATAAGAGAAATCCCTCAAAAGTCTCTAAAACTTTGGTTCCACACTTTCTCTTAGCATTACCTGCGGTCCCGCACCTAAGGGTCATGTCCCCTGCGCACCTGACCGCTCTGTCTCTGTGTTATGGGTGCGGACCCCTGTAAAAGTAAAAAAGGCGCAAGTATATTCTTAAAAACTCACTTTGAGTCATTTCTAGAAGTTTCTCAAAGGAATCTTGAGGTGGAAAGTTCGCTCCTGTAAGGTTCATGCATCCCATACCTTAAGGAGCTAACCCCTTGATGTGAGGAGCTTATCCCTTTGAAGGAGGACTCTATCCCTTCATAAGTGGACCTGTAACCTCCTTCCTTTGCACTATAAAATGAAGCATTGGGATGGTTACTTGAGAGGTTGAAAGCTGAATATTTTTGAGGTGAAATGCTGCTGGAACTTAGTCTTCCTAATTGAGCTTTTGTGAGGAGAGATTACATACCTCTTTGATCTCATTTGGAAGAAAGTGAGGCTTGTCAAAGTAAGGGAGATTCCTGTTTCGGACCCTGGGAATAGCTTGTACAACATCAAGGCACCAAAGGTTGTAAAGTTCTTCTATTTCAAAGTTAATACAAATAATTTTATTTTTCTCAATAAGCTGCGTTTTATGGTTTATTTTATGGATTCCTTGATCACCATAATGAACATGATTTATGATATTAGGTATGCAGGTGTTATTTGATGTGTTCTTGTTTGTGATTGCAGGTTCTTAAAAGGAAACTCTTTTAGACGGTTGAAGGATGGCTGCTACAAACTAGTGTTGGGCTTAAAGTATGGTCTAAACACCTCTATAGTTTTTATTAATGAATCACAATATGTTAAGAGAAAGGTAGATTTGCTTGTATTGCTTGTTGCTAGATATCTTTTGATACTAGGGAGATCAGCCTTGTCCGAAAGATCGATTTATCCAGCCAACAAATTGGCGACTCCACTGGGGAACTGAATTTGGTTTTTGGTTTTCCTTTTTCTTTGACTTGAGAAACTTGTTCTTGTTTCTAGGTTTTGCTTGACGTGTGTGGGATTGGGTAGTTTTTAGGATCTGGATTATTTTTTGTTTTTCGAAGTTTTTAGAGGACCGCACTTTATTTTTACAGACAGTGCGAGCATCTCCGCATCTTTCTTTTGGTACACAGAGTGGTACTGCATCTGGTTCTTCTGGAAGCCTGCAGACCCTATGAGATTTTTTGAAAAACCTAAAATGTTTTCTTCCAGTTAAGTTTAGGTTTTATTTATGGATTTTAGTATCTACCCAGATCTGCATGTGTTCTATGAAAAATCTCTTGCATGTAAGTTCCGTTGGTATTTTTGTTTTAGATGATTTTCTAGAAGTTTTGCATGCCTGGAGTGGTTTTCACTTGGTCTCTGAAGTGACTCAAAGATTAGAAGCCTAAGAAACCTTAGATTACCCTGGTGTCTTTTTGTCTTCTTGATGAGTCTGACTAGTTTCTGAAATCTGCCTTTGGTGATAAATAGATTTATTTTTCTCTTTGCAATCTTTGAACGAACTTGGTTATAAGTTTTGAATTTCATTTTTATAAAAGAAAACACATTTGGATGTTTTTTGATTGATTTGTTATTCTGAATGAATTAATCCTTAGTTTACTGAATAACTAAGTAAAATGTCCTCAAAAAGAATTGAAGCTTTTATACATTAGGTTTTTTTTCAAGTTTTTAGATCTCAAAATTAGTTTTTGTAGTTTTGAGTGTTTTCTAGAACTTGTAGATCCCTTTTGAAAGAAAATTGTTTTTGTAGTTTTGAGTTTTGAAAAACGAAAAGGGATTTTTTGTGAGCTTTATTTAGTAGTCTCGTTTTGAGTTCTTATTGAAAAAGACAAAAGGATTTTCCTTCTATTTCTATGTTGAAAAAAGGATTTGTTTCTTAACGAATTGCATTTTTGAACTCTTTCTTTTAGCTAGAAATTCATTGAAAGAAAAACGAATTGTTTATCATTTTAGGTGCATTTTTAGTGTTTTGGAGTCAAGTCTTTACACCATCAAAGTTTCATTTCCATACCTATTGAATTAAGAAACAACCCATAAAAGTAACGCTTAATTAAAATTGATCTAGCAATTTTTTTATTTCTAGGGCTCTTATCACCAATATAGCTTAGGTTAGTATCTTGGAGTAGGGAGTAATTAACTCTCCAAGCTAGTTAAAACAAACAAGTAGATATATCTTGCGATATGAAATAAATCCAATTGTAATTGATATAATCTGGGAAGCTTCTCTTAAAGGAGTCAATCACGAGATCATGTCCGAACCTTTGAGACAATCAAGTCTGTCTCATTGGGAAAGATAGAAGATTTGCGCGTATTATAAATGGTAAACCTCAGATTAACCATTTTCGAGGAGCTTGGGGTCACTTGTTGGTAAACCTCGGATTGATCATGTCGAGGAGCCTTCAAGGGGATTGAGCTTTGTTACTCTGCCCTTGCGCGTAGATCGGATCGTAGACTGTTCCCCCAGTTGTATTTGTTGTTGTTGGTAACCTTAGTGGCCATAAACTTAAGATTATTTCCTAAGGTGACTGTGAAGGACAGGTCTCATTGTACCTGGAGCAGACGTCGACTAGTCTCACTTGGACTCTCTGGGGGGTTCTCTTCACTTGAGATGGTTATGTGAAGAAACTTGTGCCAGTCTGTTTCATTAAGCAGGTTGTCGGGGTAACTGTTCCAACCACCTTTTCTGTATTAAAATTATAAGACGTTGGATTTCATCACCAACTAGTGTTTTTAGTATGGGAAGTTACTGTTTGTGTGTGGTTTGAACTCTTATATTTTTTAGGCATGTGATTCAGTTGCTTGTTTCTTTAGAGACTTTAGATGCTTTTATTGAAATTTTCTTTGTTTGCGTGTGATTATTTTCATCCTACACCCAGAGATTATTATCCTTGATCAATCATGTCAAGAAAGTCATCTATTTTTCCCAATCACCGGAAACATTTTTATATGGCGTTCCTACTGTTCCTTTTGGGTACCAGTCACTTTCTGGTATTTTTTCAGGAGCAACTCCTCGACTGACTGAACATCAGTTATCACTTGGTAATAATGGGACGAAAACGTTGAACATAGAATTGATCTTTATGATGTCTAGTAGTATTCCAAATCCTCAACCTCAAGGTAGTCAATTACCACTTGGGGGGCAAGGTAGTCAGTTACCGCCTTGGGGGCAACCTCAAGGTAGTCAGTTATCACCTGGGGGGCAACCCCAAGGTAGTCAGTTTCCACTTGGAGGGCTACCTCAAGGTTTTCAACCTTCAGGATAGTACATACCCCAAGGTCAACCCCATATTCCTCAGGATTCTTATCAACCCTAGAATCAGTACGTGCCTAAGGGTTATCAACCTCAAGGTTAGTACCCAACTCAAGGTTTCCAACCGCCTTCTGGTCAATCATTTTTACAAGGAGCTGGAAATGTACCTCCTAATTATTAGCCCTATGTTCAACCAGGTTATGGTCCTCCATATGTACAACCTTTTATGGGTCCTAGAATGAATATGGTGTGGGATCCATCTCAAATTCAACAGACTTTGCAACCTAATGTGCAGTTGCCTTATCAAGTTAGATAGCCTTTGGTTTCTGGTCTAATCCAGCAACCTGTCCAACCTACCATTCAAACCTCTGCACCTGGTTTAGTTCAGCAGCCTGGGCCTAGCTCACCTCAGACTCCACCTCGAACTGCTGCTGCAACTGCTGACTTTTCTGTTCAATCTACCACACTTGTTTTTGGAGTATTTATAGCTCCGGTTTCTACTATCCCTGCATCAGTGCAAACTCCTCAAGTCTCTGTGCCCCAGTCAGGACCTACAGTTTAGACTTCGGTCCAGATGCCTGCAGGACAAGCTGGTTCAAGTACAATTTCCATGAGTCAACCATACCAGGGATAGTATCAATCCAGTCCTACTGCACAAAATCCACTTTATTAGTATCAACCGTACATTGGCTATACTTATCAATAGCCTCAACAACCCCAGTTTGGTCCGGTTAATCCTGGTTTTCCAGGAGGTTATAACATTCCTAATGCAAATCCGATTCCAGGTTATCTTGGATATCCTCCTCCTAGAGCTGGTCTCATTACACAAGGTTTTTGTGAACCTAACCGTCAGTTACCATTTCTTGCAACTTTGGATTTACCTAATTTGTTGCGCCTTACGAACGATCTGATTTATTATCCTCCGTATTGGCCGCCAATGCCTAATAATTTGCCCAGTGATATCCCGAAATTCGAGGGTAAGTCAGGTGAGGATCCATCAAATCATGTGATGATTTATCACCTTTGGTGTGCATCTAATTCAATTGTTGATGATTCAATTCGATTACGTCTTTTTCAAAGAACTCTTATTGGTCTTGCTGCCAAATGGTACATTGAGTTACCACGAGGCTCTTTTTATAATTTCAGTCAGTTAGCTACTTCTTTCTTAACTCATTTTCAGTTGCCTGTCAGATACGAAAATGGCATGGAATTGTTAACTTCACTAAAACAATCAACGTCCACATAAATTTATGATCATATTCATGAATGGCGACGTAGAAGGCGTTTAGTGAAAGTTTTGATTTCGGATCAAATTTTAGCAGAATGGTTCATTAAATCATTGTTACCTAAAATCACTGAAGATGTAGCTAAGGCAGGAGTTGTCACTGAAGAGAAAGTCATTTCTCAGGCTTAGTACCTTGACCTCATCTATACGCAGTCAGGTACTTTACACGAAAAAATCCCTAATCTTCCGAAAACTACAGCTCCTTCAGGGTTTCATGCTGCTGATGGTATGATTGTAGGAATTTACAGGGTAAGTTGATGGTATGATTGTAGGAATTTACAGGGTAAGTTCCTCAGAAAGAACACCAAAAGGACACCGCTCACAACCAGATCACAGATCAATACACCAGTATTTTTGACGTGGTTAAAACCCTCAAAGAGGGAAACAGTCCACGGCCTGAGCCAACGCGGCCACTTCAGGCAATTTATTAATCAAAGAATGAAAATTTACATAAGCTTCTCTCATGCACGGATTACCCTACAAATGACCCTCCATGCGCTTTAAATAGAATTCATGGACCAATCGGGTGTCAAACCACGGATCAAGTGTCGGTAATACCGAGGAGAGAATGAACCGTCGGATCACTACATATCGTGACCGTCAGATTGTAAGTTACAAAATGTACAATGGTAAAGAAACACACTTTACCTAACTCTATACCTAACTCTATACTAGACCAAGTTGTACTTAACTATTTCCTATGTGTCGAAATATCCTAACATCCCCCCTTAAGAACAACTTGGGATAGGATTGAAGGATTTACAAATATGACACAATAGGAGAAGGAAGGAGGCACTAGAGCCTATAATGATTGGTTCAGTTAGCATTAAAAGCAAGAAGAATTCTTCAAAGAATTCTTCTCCTACAATAACTTTACTTGATTCCCCGAAAGGAGATTTTTTCGCTGAAGTTTCTGCCGATGTCCATGTCATAGATTCATCTACGACCAAATCCGGTAGTAAAGAGAAGGGGAATAACAAAAACAATCAAAATTCAAAAGATAAAACAAATAAAAATGAATCTTCTGACGAAAAACGAAAACCTCACTATCCTTGTTCCATCTGCAACGAGGATCATTTTACTAAAGAATGCCCATATCGAGCAGAGTTTTCGAAATTTGTTAAAGGTTCTCAAATGCCTGCTGTCTTGAAGGGTCCTTCTCCTACTCAGGATAGTAAAGCGGTTGCTTCTTCCTCGAATACCTTGGAAGAACCCATTATGATGATGTCTCATGTCAGGATTGCAACACGATCGCAAGAATATGGTAGTAAAAATCCTGTTGATGGTAAAGGAGCAGAATATTCTAATTCAAACCCATCAACTACACCTCCTCCTGGGTCTGCTCCACTACAGATTGAGAAACACAACATAGACTTAGTAACCAAACCGCCTGTTAAAGGTATATTTCGGAAATTAGCTTTCAATCCACATGTGAGAGCTGCTCAGAATTATAACATCGTTGAAGACCTGGCCATTGCCCCTTCAGTAATGTCAGCTTTGGAAGCGTTGCATTCATGCCTAGTAGAGCGTAAATTACTATTGTCTGCTATAGTAGCTGTCGATATTCAAGATTCGAACCTAATAATCTTTGATTTAGAAAATAGTACACCCCACCTTTCTCATCAAATGGCTTTCTAGATTCCAGTGTTAGTCAAAGACAGGCCGCGCTTTCGGACTGTGATTGATGAGGGAGCTTCTACATGTATTATGTCGATCCAGTGTTGGAAATCACTTGGTTCTCCTACACTCAATCAGTCTCTGACAATTCTAAAGGTTTTTGATGGCTGAGGGTTCCATCCTGTTGGTATTTTGGAAGATTTACTTATAGGGGTCGAAGGCAAAACTGTAAATATAGATGTGGAAGTGGTTGATGCCCCTGTTGGAAATAATACTGGGGGGGGGGTGAATCAGTATTATCAAGTCAATTATTCTTTTTCAAAAACAAATGATTTATGCTACTTCAGTTAATTGAACCTGTGTATATACGCAACCATACAGAAGGAAACCCGGGTATACAATGCAAACCCTTTAATTTACTTTATCTTTCTGATGTTGATTGTTAATCTGTATTAAGCATCAACTAACCAGTAAACAGAAACAGTAAAATACAGAAGAAATACAATTACACACAAGAACACAAGATATAAGGTGGAAACCCAATGTGGGTGAAAACCACCTGCTGCAATTCGTCTCTATCTTTTCTTTAATTAGAAACTTCTTTTTACAATTGTACTGGTGCAGTCCTTTACCAGTACGCAGGCTGCAACCTGCAGAGAGCTACAACTCTCTCTCGTTTTCCATCTTCTCCTGGAAGGGAGCTACAACCCCCTTAGCTCTTGCACTAGCCAAGATACTAGTACGTAGGTGCTGGCCTACGAAAGGCTACAACCTTCTCTTTCTTTCAGGGACCACGTTTCATAAATTTTCAGATTGGATCCACAAATAACATAAATCAAGCATCAAGAATTTCTGCATCAAACAATCACCTTTTCACTGATCAAAACTGAATCAACATAAACACTTCTCTGACGACTGTACCCAGATCACAGTAACAGTAACCACACACTAAATCTGAATCCAAAACACTACAGCAATAAACAAAAGCAGCAAGATCACAACTCAAAATATATATGCTACTTTAATAGCCTGAAACCTGCGTGGATACGCCTCCACGTATGGAACAACCTGTGTATACGTTGTTTTCCTTCACTGAACAGGCGTATATACGCATCTTCGCTTCACTGAACTTGCATACAAATCTATAAAGGATAATTCGCTCTTTCAGATATAAATAACCCAGATTGTCAGTTTTATAGATCAAGGAAGCGCCACAAATAACAGATCAAAATCATACAAAGATACTATCATTCAAGCTTAAAGATTATGATCCATCAATAGAACTTATCCTTCTCTTTGCGCTAAGGTTCCTCCTTCATTCAGATCCAGATCTGCACCATAACCCAATTACCAGTTTTCCAGATCTAGCACTTTATCATATATTCAATTATAATTTAGATGATCCGTTTCCAAATGATCTCCTTCCTCTCTTATAGTCTTTAGGCCTTCCACAATACCACGGTCCAAAACCATAATAAACCAATACCACAAACCCAATACCTGGGATCAACACTTCTGACGAGGTACCATGGTACAAAACCATAGGTTCAAATACCAAGGACTAACTACCACGGATCAAAGGTAAGTTCTCCAACATATACACACTTTTCCTTGCATGAAAATGCGTGTATACGCATACGCGCCTTTGGAACGTCTAACTCACATGTCTAGATGAACTTGCGTATATGTCATTTCCTTCATTCTGAAAGCCTGAACTGAGATTTGTTACCAAGGAGAGTTGCCATCAAAGGACAACACCTGTGCCAACAATCTCCGGCTTTGGGCTTGATGGCAACCCAAAAATCCTCAAAGTCATTCTCCCCCTTTGACATCAAGGGCAAAGGGTTGTGCTCCCCCTGAGTACATGCTGAAAATTCTGCCCTGGTGTGCTGACCATGCTCCCCTTGACTGTAGGCAAGATCTGCAAAAAATGTTCTTCAAGAGGAACCAGGACTTATACATCATGAAAGACCTTCCTATCACCAAAAGACTCAATACATACATCCATCACCCAACCAAGTGGGGATCATCCACCCAACCAAGTGGGGATACATCAGAAATTTACAGATGACAACCAAGTTCATTACATTTTCATCCCAGGCATAGTGGGGAAACCAAAATAGGCGATTACATGACCTTGACACCATAAAGAGATATCACAGAAGAGATACATGACATAGAGACGAAATATCTAGAACAAGACTTATGAAATTCACCAATAACTGATAGCAGCAACATCTATAATTCACCATTCAGATCAACAACCAAGATTTCCTTCTGTTCTCCCTCTACCTCTGTTCCATCTGAAACCAACAACAGCTGTGAACTAGAACCAAAAGCTTCTAAGATAATGCCAACAATGCATTATTATAAGATTATCTGCTCCCATGAACCTGTGCCGGATGGTCTCTGTCAGACCCATATCAGAATATCTTCAACCAGAGCCTGTCCCTACTAATATCCATCAACCCTCCATATACGCAAATGTATCTGCACAAACCGGTGTATGTACGTGGATCCTCCTCAGGAAACTTGCGTACACGCATTTTTTCTCTGAAACAGACGAGTTTTAACAACAAGATGATGCATCAACTACTCCCAGCTTCTGTATGAGGTATTCAAATGTCTCCCTAGGCAATGGTTTGGTGAGAATATCAGCAACTTTTTCCTTAGAAGGAACATACTCCAATTTGATCTTTTGTTCCAACACTTGTTCCCAGAGAAAGTGATACTTGATCGGTATGTGCTTGGTCTTTGAATGCATAACTGGGTTCTTTGAAATGCTGATTGTGCTTGTATTATCACATAAGATGGAGATAGGTGGTGTACAAGTGATTTAAAAATCCTGCAAGGTTTGCATCATCCAAAGAAGTTGAGTGCAGCAAGATGCAGCAGCCACATATTCCGCTTCTGCTGTAGATAAAGTAATCAAACTCTGTTTCTTGCTGAACCAAGATACTAATCTAGAACCCATAAAGAATGCACCACCACTTGTGCTCTTCTTGTCATCCACGCTTCCGGCCTAATCTGCATCTGTGTAAGCATGAAGTGTGAGATCTATATCTCTAGGATACCATAAGCCATAGTTTTGAGTTCCTTGAAGGTACTTGAATATTCTCTTGACTGCTTGAAGATGAGTTTCCTTTGGATTTGCCTGAAATCTTCCAACTATTCCCACTGCATGCATGATGTCTGGTCGGGTACCTGTCAAATAAAGTAGACTTCCAATCATAGATCTGTAGGTTGGTTGATGCACTGCTGCTGATTCATCATTTGCACTGAGGCTGCATCCTGTGACCATGGGGGTACATACTGGTTTTGCATCATCCATGCCATATTTCTTCAAAATCTGCTTGAGATACTTGGTTTGAGACAAGAAGATACTGCCTTAATTTTGTTGGATTTGCAAACCAAGAAAATATGTCAGTTCTACAAGCAAAAACATTTCGAATTCTTTTTGCATCACCAAGGCAAAGCTTTGACTCATAGCTTCTTCATTGCTGCCAAAGATAATATCATCTACATACACAACAAGTATTAGCAATTTGTCATTTTCAATTTTTATGTAAAGATTGCTATCTGCTGATCCCTTTGAAAAACCTTGTTGATGAAGATATTTGTCCAAGCAGTAGTACCAATCCCTTGGAGCCTGTTTAAGACCATAGAGAGCCTTTTTTAGTCTACATACAAGATTTGGATCATTCCCAAGGATGAAACCATCTGGTTGCTCAATGTACACTTCTTTTTCTAAGTCCCCATTCAGAAAGGATGATTTCATGTCCATTTGAAAAACTTTGAACTTCTGAAAGCTTGAGAGAGCAAGGAACATTCAGATGGCCTCAAGTCTAGCAACGAGAGCAAAAGTTTCTTCAAAGTCTATTCCTTCTTGTTGAGCATACCCTTTACACACAAGTCTGGCATTGTTTCTACTTACTTCCCCATTTTCATTCAACTTATTTTTGAAGATCCATTTTGTCCCTATGACATTCTTATCTTTTGGTCTAGGAACCAACTCCCAAGTGTTTTTCTTTTCGATCTGCTCAAGTTCTTCATCCATCGCCTTGACCCAGCATTCATCTTTGCATGCCTCTCTTACATTTTGTGGTTCAGTGGAGGAGATGAATGCCAAATAGCTTGAGGCTTCTGCAATTGTTCTTCTTGTTTATACACCTGCTTCTTTCTGCCCCAAAATCTGAGATTCTGGATGATTCTTTTGAACGTACCTGGATGGAGTCTTCTTTTCTATCCTTATTTGCTCCTCAGGTGCCTCTTGAGGTTCTTCTCCATCATCTGTCTGATTTGGAGAGTAGTCTTCATCCTCTTCGATATTTTCATTATTTACTTACCTAGGGATGTATCCTTTTTCATCAACCACTACATCAATGCTATCAAAAATTCTTCCAAGTCTTTTATTGTAACACTTATATGCTTTGTTGTGGGGAGAATAACCAAGGAGAATGCCTTCATCTGCTCTAGGTTCAATTTTTCCAAGCTGTTCATCAATATTCTTAATATAGCATTTTCTACCAAAAATTTTGAAATGCTTTACCGAAGGAGTCTCACCATACCAGAGCTCATGAGGAGTTTGAGTGTTGTTCACTCTGACATTTGTTTTGTTGAGAATAACAACCGCAGCAATTGCAGCTTCACCCCAGAAAGTTGCAGGAGTCCCAGACTCATCAAGCATAGCACGAGCCATTTGTTGGACAGTTCTGTTCATCCTTTCCACCACTCCATTTTGCTGAGGAGTCCTAGATGTAGAGAATTCCCTTCTTATTCCATGTTCTTCACAAAAATCGAAAAATTCTTTTGAGGTAAACTCCCCACCTCTGTCGGACCTGAGGCACTTAATTTTGTGATCTGATTCGTTTTCAGCCAAGGCTTGAAAGATTTGAATTTTTCGAATGCTTCGTCCTTGTGTTTCATAAGTCCCAACCAAACCATCCTGGAGAAGTCGTTAATGAATAATATAAAGTATTCTTCTCCTCGAGGTGACCTTGTCCTAAATGGACCACATACATCTGTATGGACTAGTTCAAGAGGCCTGCTGGCTGATCCTTCCTTTTCAAGGAAGTTAGTTCTTGTTTGCTTACCAAACTGACATGATTTGCATATGGTGTTGTCTGGAATTTTGATATCTGGAAGACCACGAACTGCCTGGTATTTGCATTCTTTCCTTATTTGTGAAAAGCTTAGATGCCCCAACCTCCGGTGCCATAACCAATGTTCATCATCCTTGCTCAAATAGCATTGTTGTTGTCCTTCTTCAAATATGTATAGATTATTTGGAGTTCTTCTGCCTTTGATCACTGTTTTTCCTGTATCAAGATCACGAACACTACATCCATTTGATCGAAATATTACCTCTGTTCCTTGATCGCACATCTGACTGACACTTAGTAGATTATGCTTCAAGCCATCAACATACAAAACATTTCCATCTTTGACCTTTTCTTTCAACTGAGCAGTGCCTTTTCCTTTTATGGCTGCAGGGGTATCATTTCCAAAAGAAACTTTCTTTCCCTTTTCTAAAGCAGTATATGATTCAAGTTTTTCTTTATCACCTGTCATATGCTTCGAACATCTGCTGTCGATGTACCATAGATTTTCTTATCCTTCTACATAAAAATCTATCCCACATCTTTCTGTTTTTGGTTCCTTTATTCTCCATGTTCTGGTGCTTGAGGCTTGTTCCTTTTTCTGCCGAAACCTGCTCCTGCATTCAGAATCTTCATGACCGAAGTTATTACAAATAGAACATTCAATTTCATTTTCAAAGGCCGAAAAGTTGTTATAGGTCCTTTTCGTAATCCCAGTCATACTTCTTTGTTTTTGAGCTTCTCTAGTCATGATTGTCTTATAAGAAACACATTGAGCTGCTTTGTGACCAAAGTTATGGCAAGAGAAACATTGGCCATTGAAGAAACTTCTGTGATTATCAAATCTACCAGCCAAATGATTGTAATTTCTATTGTCATCCATTCTTGAAGCAAATTGAGAAGTTTTTACCTGTGGCTGGTTGTAGCTTTTGTTCACCCTTAAGATGGATTTCCCCTGGTTTACCTGGTATTCTTTGTTTGTTCTTGATGTAATTCGTCCCTACTTTACCTGGTGATCTCCATTGGGCTTTTGCTCATTCCTCCTTGCTGCATCAAGATAACTCCTTGAGGTGGATGCTTGAGATGTTTCTCCATTATAACCCAGACCTGTCTTGATTAGTGGAGAACATTGTACATTGATAATCTCATCCAGAGTTTCAGATCCTTTAACAAATTTAAGATTAAGAGCCTTTGTTTTCTCAATTTCTATTCTAAGGCCAACAATTTCACATTCTAACTTCTGAAGAGATTTGTCTTTTTCATCAAGTTGGAGTTGCAGAGTATCAATGATCATATCGTTTTCTTCTAAACATATTTTGAGTCGAGGAATCTCTTCATAAAACCCATCTACATCTATACCGTCCATGTAATCATCATCTTCAAAGGCCATTAAAAGTTTATAATCATTACCTCGTTCATCTTCGTCATTATTTGATAGGCCATCACTGTCTTCATGAGTGTAGTAAATTTTCTTAGTTGCATTCTGTTTCTTGTTCCATGTAATAGGTTCCTTCCCTTTGTCAATCTTATCCTTGTGAGGACATTTGGCAGCATAGTGACCGATTCTTCCACAAGCAAAGCATTTGAAAGGTAACTTACCTCGGAACCGTCCAATACCCCGTTGAAGATTGCCGAAAAAATTTGATTCTTCTTCTTCTTCTGACACGTGTCCTGACTCATAGTACTCTCCTTTGCCTGAAGCCTTGAAGGCAGCTTCTCTCATGTCTGATGGACCTCCTTTCCTCATTTCATAAGTAGTTAGAATTCCGTGCAGCTGTGACATTTTAAGGCTTTGTAGATTCTCTTTTTCTTCTATTGCAGAAACTTTAGATTCAAACCTAGGGGACAAAGATCTTAGAAATTTTTCAACCACAACAGCCTCTTTTATTCCTTCACCCAAATTTTTCATACAATTAACAATCTCATCTACACGAAGAAAATAGTTAGCCACACTTTCATCATTATACATCCTGAGATTTTCATACTGAATCTTGTGGGTTTGAAGTTTTTCTCGTTTTACCTGATCATCTGCTTCATAGCTCAGAACAATGTTCTCCCATATCTCTTTTGCATATTTAAACTGCATTACCTTGACAAATTCTGATTGAGATAGGCATCCTAATAGAGTATTGACCGCCTTTGCATTTGTTTCATATTTCTTCTTCTTAGCCGGATCTGTAGGAGTTGCTGATGGAAAAGTATACCCTGTATCTATGATATCCCAGACTTCTGTACCAAGAGATTGAAGATAGGCAGTAACTCTTACCTTCCAATAAACGAAGTTTGTCCCATCAAAAATCGGTGGCTTGATTGATGCTTCCCTCTCGTAGTTGCTCATGATAAACGATCTTCCTTCAAGCGATCAAGCTTCTTCTGAAGGACCTGCTTTGATACCAATTGTTGGAAATAATACTGAGAGGGGGGTGAATCAGTATTATCAAGTCAATTATTCTTTTTCAAAAACAAATGAAAATCGCACACAAGAACACAAGATATAAGGTGGAAACCCAATGTGGGTGAAAACCACCTGTTGCAATTCGTCTCTATCTTTTCTTTAATTAGAAACTTATTTTTACAATTGTACTGGTGCAGTCCTTTACCAGTATGCAGGCTGCAACCTACAGAGAGCTACAACTCTCTCTCATTTTCCAGCTTCTCCTGGAAGGGAGCTACAACCCCCTTAGCTCTTGCACTAGCCAAGATACTAGTATGTAGGTGCTAACCTACAGAAGGCTACAACCTTCTCTTTCTTTCAGGGACCATGTTTCATAAATTTTCAGACTGGATCCACAAATAACATCAATCAAGCATCAAGAATTTCTGCATCAACCAATCACCTTTTCACCAATCAAAACTAAATCAACATAAACACTTCTCTAATGACTGTACCCAGATCACAGTAACAGTAACCACACACCAAATCTGAACCCAAAACACTACAGCAATAAACACAAGCACCAAGATCACAACTTAAAATATATACGCTACTTTAATAGCCTGAAACTTGCGTGCATACGCCTCTACGTATGGAACAACCTGCGTATACACTGTTTTCCTTCACTGAACAGGCATATATACGCACCTTCGCTTCACTAAACCTGTGTATAGATATATAAAGGATAATTCACTCTTTCAGATATAAATAACCCAGATTGTCAGTTTTATAGATCAAGCAAGTGCCAGAAATAACATATCAAAATCATACAAAGATACTATCATTCAAGCTTAAAGATTATGATCCATCAATAGAACTTATCCTTCTCTTTGTGCTAAGGTTCCTCCTTCATTCAGATCCAGATCTGCACCATAACCCAATTACTAGTTTTCCAGATCTAGCACTTTATCAGATATTCAATTATAATTCAGATGATCCTTTGCCAAATGATCTCCTTCCTCTCTTATAGTCTTAGGCCTTCCACAATACCACGGTCCAAAACAATAATAAACCAATACCACAGACCCAATACCTGGGATCAACACTTCTGACGAGGTATCATGGTCCAAAACCATAGGTTCAAATACCAAGGACTAACTACCACGGACAAAAGGTAAGTTCTCCAACATATACGTGCTTTTCCTTGCATGAAAATGTGTGTATATGCATACGCGCCTTTGAAACGTCTAACCTGCGTGTATACGCGTCTTCGTGTAGATGAACTTGCGTATATGTCTTTTCCTTCATTCTGAAAGCCTGAACTGAGATCTGTTACCAAGGAGAGTTGCCATCAAGGACAACACCTGTGCCATAGCTCCAATCCTGTGCCAATAGCCCCTCTAAATTACAACGTTCTTTTGGGTCACAGTTGGTCTTATGCTATGACTACTATTGTTTCATCGGTATTTCGGCTTGTTAAGTTTCCTCATAACAGAAAGATCGTTACGATAGACCAACTGAGTTATTTCTCATCTAACCCAGCCTCTATATATAGTGTTCAACACATCGGTAAAATGAAAATCCCTTATAAGGATGTTGGGGTAGGTTTGATTAAAGATTCTGGTTTACTGGGAACTTTTTCCATCCCTCCTCCTAACGTGTCGCCTTCTATTGCAACTATTCATATGATTTCATCGAACACTATTGCTTTTGATGATCCTTGGATCATACCTTCCGATTCTGAGGTCGATTCATTTGATGGCGCAATGCCTTTCAATCGCTTTGAAATTGCATATCAGGTGGTACAGTTGTTTTCTGATTCCTGACCTATCGCGAGGATAGTTTTTCCTATGTCAACCTCGTTAAAAAATGAAACTAAGAGGCGAGGATAGTTTCTTCCTGTCTCAACCTCGTTAAAAAATGAAATCAGATGTTGCGAGGATAGTTTTTTCCTATCTCAACCTCGTTAAAAAATGAAACTGGATATCTCGAGCATAGTTCCTTGTCTTGTTTCAAGCTCATTAAAAAATGAAACAAGGGGTCATGAGCATAGTTCCTTGTCTTGTGTCAAGCTCGTTAAAAAATGAAACAAGGGTTTGAGGATAGTTCTTTTTCTGTCTCAACCTCTTTAAAAAATGAAACAACTCCCTTTCCAAGTCGAGTTTTTCCAAGATCTCGAAAGTGAACCTTCATTCCATCCACCTCGTTGGACGCAATGAAGCTTGGGGGCCATGTACCTCGTTTTGAGTCATTATGCTGGGGGCATGCGAACTTATAACAAACATAGTTTTTTGTTTCAAGCTTGTGTAAACATGAAATCGAATCCAAGCAGAGTTCTCTATGGTTCAAGCTTGTGTAAAAATGAACCCATACCCGATTTACATCTCGTGATCGCCGTTTTTATCCGCTAAATTCTGTTAGATGAGCCTTGGTTGTTTTCATTCCATCGCCACCATCTCTTTGGCTGATCATATGCTTTCACTTGTTTGTTTACTCTTCCTGAGGGACCGCATCTATGAGTGGTTTTCTTAGCCAACCTCTTAACCATTACATGTTTTGAGCAGTTCCTCCATTGCCGGAACCGGTTGCTACCCTTTATACCACTCGTTCCTCTAGGACGAGTCTACTTTAAGATCTTTTCTGACTTGTAAAATATGAAAAGACTGCTGAGTTTTTCCTTTTTAAAATAGTTAAACGGAATTAAAAAGGCGGTCCACTTTTAGCGCTTTTTTGACCATATAAACATGAAAAGATTGCCGAACTTTTGTCGTTTCAAGTTGGATATTGGTTATAAAATGACGTGTCTTCGATTGCTTTTTAAATTTTTTTAGATCAGAGCCACTAAGTATGAAAAGTACTCCTTGATCTTAATGGTCAAGTGGTTCTCTCAAATATTATTTTATACTTTTTTCGGGCTTGGGGGACACAAATTTATGAAAAAGGACACCCATGGAGTTTTCTTAAGTTTTTCTTCTGACTCCCTAAAATGAAAAACACCGCGTTTTCCTATACTGGACTCGTTAAAATTTAACAGTAAAGGACCTGTTCAATTTTAAATATGAACGAACCACTCCTTCTTAGGGTTCAAATTTCAAACTAAGTTGGACTCATTTGAAGGATGAGCTTATAACCAAGAAAATGTTATCCTCCTCAAGCTTGTCAAAAATAAAGAGGTACTTGATAGAAATGGTGGGGGAAAGAGAGAAAAATGAACCTGTTTGTTATACCTTGTGTTTTATAAAAATAGTCAACCACTCTTGAAAATGACACTTTTTGTTTACCTGGGTTGGGAAATCCTTTGCCTAACAGTTAATCAAACCATATTGAAGGTCTTTAGCCGGTTTTTGGGTATTAGCTTTGGGTCAATTGTCACCAAACCATCTGCAGTGTCGTTATGTGTTCAAGAGGTCAGTTCAAGTAAACCATTCATTTGCAAAATATCTGTCATCCATTTTGACCATCCCTGAGTTAGTCCTTGCCAAATATATTTCTTCAAAAATTGATCTATGATTTCGTGTTGTGGGTGTTTGCCTACGATAGATCGCTTTCTATCGACTTCAGCTCATTATCTAGAATGATGATCTAGAAATTGTTAGTACCTTGGAATCTGCATGCCCTAATGGTAGGTTTCTCGCCTTCAATGATAGGTTGCATCATTGACCTTCAATTAAAGGATTCTATGACATGTTCGACATCAGCTCATTTATTCACATTTCATGGATTGTACTAAGTACTTTGAGAGCCATTGACATTACTGGTGGTTTCTCTCACACTTGTTAATAGTTCACATCATTGACTGCTAATCAAGTGGTTTCTACCATGTTCGACTTTGACACATTCATTCACATAGATAGAATCGTACTAGTTCGGGAAGCAGAAATTAAGAACCTGGATCTAGTTTCCACCATCCACGCGGTGAGGAATTTTGTTATTCATTATACGATGGACTATTCATAAACAGATGGTTGTGCCCATACTGTGTATACATATGTCTATACTCGTGATGTATTACAAAATCATTCCTGTATTAGAGCAGTTTAGTTAGTTTTCTAGTTAGTTTTGATCTAAGTATGGGAATGCCTACCTCAGCAATGATATGTTCACATATATATATTTTGCATTGAATTTTTTTACAGGTTCCGATTGGAGTGTCCACAGGATGATCCTTGAAATGATAAAGTACTTCACTCTTCTTAGATGACAAATTCTATCTTCATCTATTACAGACTTCGCACTTTAGGGGGAAATCTGTTGCACTAAAAATTGTCACCTTGACATTCTACAATCTGTCTGAGTCCATTACAACTCATACTTTTCTCGTTTGCAAGTCTTAAGCCTCTGTTCTTCATATCAAGCCTTGAAAATAAGAGAAAGCCCTCAAAAGTCTCTAAAACTCTGGTTCCGCACTTTCTCTTAGCATTACCTGCGGTCCCGTGCCTAAGGGTCATGTCCCCTGCGCACCTGACTGCTCTATCTCTGTGTTATGGGTGCGAACCCCTGTAAAAGTAAAAAAGGCACAAGTATATTCTTAAAAACTCACTTTAAGTCATTTCTAGAAGTTTCTCGAAGGAATCTTGAGGTGGCAAGTTTGCTCCTTTAAGTTTCATGCATGCCATACCTTAAGGAGCTAACCCCTTGATGTGAGGAGCTTATCCCTTTGAAGGAGGAATCTATCCCTTCGTAGGTGTACCTGTAACCTCCCTCCTTTGCACTATAAAATGAGCATTGGGCTGGTTACTTGAGAGGTTGAAAGCTAAATATTTTTGAGGTGAAATGCTGCTAGAACTTAGTCTTCCTAATTGAGCTTTTGTGAGGAGAGATTACATACCTCTTTTATCTCATTTGGAAGAGTGTGAGGCTTGTCAAAGTAAGGGAGATTCCTGTTTCAGACCTTGGGAAGAGCTTGTACAACATCAAGGCACCAAAGGTTGTAAAGTTCTTCTATCTCAAAGTTAATACAAATAAGTTTATTTTTCTCAATAAGCTGTGTTTTATGGTTTCTTTTATGGATTCCTTGATCACCATAATGAACATGATTTATGATATTAGCTATGCAGGTGTTATTTGATGTGTGATTGTTTGTGATTACAGGATCTCAAAAGGAAACTCTTTCGGACGGTTGAAGGATGGCTGCTACAAACTAGCATTAGACTTAAGGTAGGGTCTAAACACCTCTATAGTTTTTATTAATGAATCACTATATGTTTAGAGAAAGGTAGATTTGCTTGTCTTGCTTGTTGCTAGATATCTTTTGATACTAGGGAGATTGGCCTTGTTAGGATATTCCGACACATAGGAAATAGTTAAGTTCAACTTGGTCTAGTATAGAGTTAGGTATAGAGTTAGGTAAAGTGTGTTTCTTTACCGTTGTACATTTTTTAACTTACAATCCGACGGTCACGATATGTAGTGATCCGACGGTTCACTCTCTCCTCGGTATTACCGACACTTGATCCGTGGCTTGACACCCGATTGGTCCATGAGTTCTATTTAAAGCGCATGGAGGTTCATTGTTCGGGTAATCCGTGCATGAGAGAAGCTTATGTAAATTTTCATTCTTTGATTAATAAATTGCCTGTAGTAGCCACGTTGGCGTAGGCCGTGGACTGTTTCCCTCTTTGAGGGTTTTAACCACGTCAAAAATACTGGTGTATTGATCTGTGATCTAGTTGTGAGCGGTGTCCTTTTGGTGTTCTTTCTGAGGAACTTACCCTGTAAATTCCTACATGGTATCAGAGCTATTTGAGGGTCGCGTCCGTTGGTGATCCAAATCTGAAGCCGGTAGAACTGCATGCGGCTGTCGTTTCCTAGATCTACTGTTTCTGACTGCTTTTGGGCCGAGAGGACTGCTCTGTTGCGTTCGGAGCATTTGTTCCAGTGAGGAACCCCTTTCGTTCCACGCGAAAAGGTTTCCGGTAGCCCTAGCTGCGTCATTTTTCAGATCGGGAGGTATACAGTGTTTTTGCAGTTTACTGTTATTTTCTCTCTGCTTATTTCGGTTTCGGTTTATTTAGCCCTTTTTCTTAACTGGATCTATACCTTTCATTTCTGCGTATGCTCTTTGCCCGACTCTGTGCGATCTGGGCAAATCAGAAACAGAAAGGAAGGATTTTTCTCATGCGTATGCTCTTTTCCCTGCACCTTAGTGTGATCTCGGAAAATCAGAAACATTGAGAAAAATATTTAGTTTTTCGGCTAAAGCTAACTTTGAGCCGCAAGGTTCATTTTTTTAAAATATCTAGTTTTTTGGCTAAAGCTAACTTCGAGCCGCAAGGTTCATTTTTCTTTGCATATTTGTGTTGGGTTTTGTGTTTTGTGTTTTGTAGGGAAAAAGAGCTTTCTCAAGGCAAGCACGCAAACCAAGGCCCCCGCCCTCTCTCTCTCTCTCTCTCTCTCTCAAATTTTTTGTATAGATCAATTGGTTCAAAGCTATTTTAAGAGAGTAGAGGTCTTGGGTTCAAGTCTCCATTTTGTGGGGGCGGATTTTTTCATTCCCGCACATTCGCGCACTTTGCCGGCAACTTCAACAAATTTTTTTCAAAAAGCCATAACTTCTTCATCCGGAAGCCTTTTTCAGAGCCGTTTTTTTTTAAACAGCCTAATTTTTCGAGATCTATCCATTGAAACACTTACTTTCATCATCTTCAGCTTTAGTTTTTTTTTAACAAATGGAAGAAGATTGATAGACATTGTAACTTTTGTAATCGAGATGGCCACTTAGAATCTAAATGCTTTAAGAAGATGGAAGCCTTGGAAGCCGCAATGAAGAAACATAACATCCATGTGGAGCATACTTCAACTTCAACTTCCGGAATGACACTTTCTGCATGTCGTTGTCAATCATCTCAGTCTGGTTATGCATTAAATGTATCTTCTTCTTCTTCTTCTCATGAGTGGCTCATTGATTCTGGAGCCTCTTATCACATGGCCAAAAACCAAGCCATGTTTTCTTCTTTAAATGATTGTAACACCAAAAATATATATGTTGGTGATGATAGATCTCTTAATGTTGTAGGGACTGGAACTGTTCATCTAGACAATGGTCAGTTTAATGATGTATTATGTGTTCCAACCTTATCCTACAACCTTCTATCTGTATATCAGATAACTCATTCAGGTGAAGGTAAAATTGTTGAATTTTCACCTCATGATGTTGTAATCAAGGATCTAAGAGATCCTAAACAGATTCTAGCTACTGCTATTGCTGATGATTCCACAAGGTTGTATAAGTTTCACAACTTTGGGTCATCAAATCTTCCCTCAGTATTTGTTGCTCATAATGATGAAGTGAGCAAACTTTGGCATGAGCGATTTGGTCACTTAAACTATCGCTCCCTTCAACATCTATGTAAAGAAAATATGGTGACAGGTCTTCCTATGGTATCTTGCAGAGATGGTGTTTGTTCCGGATGTGTACTCGGAAAACATCATCGGGACAATTTTGACAAACGTGCCTCTTGGCACGCCTCAGCCCCTTTACAGCTTGTGCACAGTGATTTATGTGGTCCACTTCCTGTTGCTTCATTCTCTGGCTGCAAGTATTTCTTAACTTTCATTGATGATTTCTCCAGACGCACTTGGGTTATACTTCTTAAAACTCAAGAGCGAAGTATGTAACACATTTTTGGCCTTCAAAGCCTTTGTTGAAAAACAATATGGACATCAAATTCTTAAGCTAAGAACTGATAATGGTGGAGAATATGTTAAAAACACCTTCATCAACTTTTGCACCGAAAATGGAATTCAAATGCAACATACTGTTCCATACACTCCACAACAAAATGGTGTAGCTGAAAGGAAAAATCACACCTTAAAGGAAATGGCTAATTGTATGCTGCAATCTAAAGGACTCAGTCTTAGTTTTTGGGCCGAAGCAATTAATTGTGCAAATTATATAATCAATCGTACTCCTACTAAGGTTCTAAAGAATATCACTCCAGAAGAAGCTTGGAGTTCCATTAAACCAGATGTAAGTCACTTTCGTGTTTTTGGAAGTGAAGCATGGGCCCATATTCCAGATGAAAAGCATAAAGCTTTAGAACCTAAGAGTGAGAAATGTACTTTTTTTGGATATTCTGAAGATGTAAAAGGTTATAGACTTATTCCATTTAAGTCCAAAAATGTTATCATTAGAAGAGATGTAAAATTTGATGAAAATAAATCGGCCTGTGAGCCTAGTCCGGCGGATGTGCCACCTCTTCCTATCTCTTCTACTTTTGAAAACATTTCTTCTTCAGATGATGAAAGTGAGGATGATAATCCTCCCCCACCTTCTCAGGATCCTCAACTTCCAAGATGGGTCTGTGCTACTCAGGATGCAGCAGGTGATCTTGCCGGTGATCCTACAGATCAGCAACGTACACGTTCTTAGTTTGAAAGAGCCTCTTCTTTACTGGCTCAAGCTCTAGTAAATCATGATCCTGACACTTTTGCAGAAGCTTCAGGCCATCCACATTGGGAAGCAGTTATGAATGAAGAATATCATTCATTGTTGACAAATGATACATGGGATCTTGTTCCTCTACCAAAGGGACGCAAACTTGTTAGATGTAAATGGGTTTACAGAACCAAGTATGGACCAGATGGGAAAGTTGATAAACATAAAGCTCGTCTTGTTGCTAAGGGTTTTTCACAGGTTGAAGGCATTGACTACACTGAAACCTTCTCCCCTGTTGCCAAAATGAACTCTATCCGCCTTGTTCTTTCCCTTGCTGCCTCTTTAAAATGGGAAGTCCATCAGATGGATGTTAAATCTGCCTTCTTGCATGGGGACTTGCATGAAGAAATCTATATGGAACAACCCATTGGCTTCATCCAAACAGACTCCAGCCTTGTATGTCGACTTAAGAAATCTCTTTATGGTCTCAAGCAAGCTCCTCGGGCTTGGTATGCCAAAATGGATAGCTTTCTTTTAGAATCTGGCTTTTCTAGGTGTCATTCTGACAATACTGTCTACACCAAGAAAGTGGGAAACTCTCTTATCATCCTTGTTCTTTATGTTGATGATCTTATTCTTACTGGTAGTGATCCCAACCTTATAAACCATGTGAAGTCCAACCTCAAAAGGAAATTTGAAATGACAGACTTAGGACACTTACTATTTTCTCGGTCTTCAAGTCTTGCAATCCAAGGAGGGTATTTCCCTTTCCCAGTCGAAGTATGCTTGTGATATTCTTCGTCATTTTCACATGGAAGACTGTAAGCCAGCCCCTTCTCCCTTTCAGTCTGGAGTCAAACTTTCAGTCTCTTGTACTTCTCCTGAAGTTGATGCTACCTTATACCGTCAACTTGTAGGAAAACTCTTATATTTAACCCATACTCGTCCTGATCTTTCCTTTGCTGTTGGCCTTGTTGCTCGGTTCATGCAAAACCCCCTGTGAAAGTCATTGGAAAGCAGCTAAAAGAATACTTCGTTATGTTCGAGGTATAGTTCAGTTTGGGATTCATTACAGTGCCGAAGCAGCTCCTCTATTGGTTGGTTTCACTGATTCTGATTGGGCTGGTGACCCTGATGATCAGAAGTCTACTGCCGGTTATGTCTTCACTCTTGGTTCAGGACCTATTACATGGGCTTGTAAGAAACAGGCTGCCATTTCTCTTTCGTCAGCAGAAGTAGAGTATCGTGGTGCCGTGGAAGCTAGTAAGGAAGCCTTGTGGCTTCGTCAGATCCTATCAGAGTTTGGCTTTGAGCAGCAGCATCGAACCACACTTTGGTGTGATAATCAAAGTGCCATTCAGCTATGCAAAGATCCAGTACAGCATCAGCACAACAAACACATTGAACTACACATGCACTTCATTAGAAAGCTCATTCATGACCATGTTCTTGAAGTGCAATATTGTTCAACAGATGATTAGGTTGCAGACATCTTCACAAAGGCTCTCACAGAGGCGAAGTTCACTAAACTTCGATATATGCTTGGAGTTCAGGAAGTTGTCACTAAGGGGGGATAGGCTCTAGTGCCTCCTTCCTTCTCCTATTGTGTCATATTTGTAAATCCTTCAATCCTATCCCAAGTTGTTCTTAAGGGGGGATGTTAGGATATTCGACACATAGGAAATAGTTAAGTTCAACTTGGTCTAGTATAGAGTTAGGTATAGAGTTAGGTAAAGTGTGTTTCTTTACCGTTGTACATTTTGTAACTTACAATCCGACGGTCACGATATGTAGTGATCCGACGGTTCACTCTCTCCTCGGTATTACCGACACTTGATCCGTGGCTTGACACCCGATTGGTCCATGAGTTCTATTTAAAGTGCATGGAGGGTCATTGATCGGGTAATCCGTGCATGAGAGAAGATTATGTAAATTTTCATTCTTTGATTAATAAATTGCCTGTAGTAGCCACGTTGGCGCAGGCCGTGGACTGTTTCCCTCTTTGAGGGTTTTAACCACGTCAAAAATACTGGTGTATTGATCTGTGATCTGGTTGTGAGCGGTGTCCTTTTGGTGTTCTTTCTGAGGAACTTATCCTGTAAATTCCTACAGGCCTTGTCCACAAGATCGATTTATCCGGCCAACAATGCTGGAGAACGAGTGGAGGTTTTAGCCTCCTACAAATAGGTGCATGCATGATGGTAAGATTCTGTGCTAGTAGAAGATGTAATGAACAAAGACGAAGACAACAATGGTTTTCTCCTACACTGGGTTTCCACCTAAAATCTCGATGTTATATGTGTGTTGCTTATGTGTTGTAGCTTATCTATTCTTTATTGCATACTAAATGGATAATGAATTAATAATGCAATGGTTAAGTTAACTCAATTATGGATGTTATGAAAAATTAAGTAAATTGGATATACGTGGTTTGCATTCACTAGAGTCGCGTACATACAAGGGTTGCATAAAGAACACTAGCGTACACAATTCTGAATATGAAATTGAAAGTGTAAGTGAATTAAAAATATTGATTCACTGCCCCTTGCTCAGTAGTTTTCCTAACAGTGTAACCTAGTAGACCATTTGGGAATATTATCATTACCACAGAATAAATCATTTTATAGAATCAATCATGTTTAGTACAAACTTTAATCTATTTCCACATAAAGAATGAAACTTGTTGGCTCCAGAAGTTGTGGAAGAAGCATTTCAAATACTTGTCGAAGAAGATGATAGATGAGAAAAAATAAAGACAAATTACGCAACAATTAGCCATACAACAATCAAATTCATAGAGACAACCTAAAATTTCTAAAAATGATTCTTAGAGTGATGATAAAGTAGAGTCCAATGGTAATGATGTCTAGGTCCAACTTCATAATATAGGAAGACCTTGTGAACTTTGATATCGCTCATCTATACAATTTGTTAGGCGACATGATCCAATGTTTGATACAATTTATCTTCTTAAAGGAGAAAAATATTTATAATAAATCATTATTCATAAAGTTATTAATGAGTCCCATACAGGAAATGTAGAGTTGACATGTTTAGATCATTGCAATAATGATCCAATTCTTTACACTGTTAGTACTAATGGAACATGGACATGCAGTATACATGATGTTCTTCCTATTCAAAAAGTGTATGAAAATGAAAGTGGGACGCTTATGTTGCATCATACTTGACTGTCTAAAATAAAATCAAAAATATGTTTGAGTGGGTCAAATGAATACCACACAAAAAAGTGCACTGTAGTCATCAAACGAGGATATTTCATGAGATCCATCTCAGATGTGACTCCCTTATTGGGAGATGGTTGTTTTATCAAGATTGGAAAAAATAAATTCATTCAAAATGGATGGACTTATGGTTCACAAGACAAATCTATTTGATTTTACCATAAAGGCAGGTATGCATGTTTGTATTTATTATGGAAATTTTCATGGTATGTATGAAAATGAGTCATTGAAAAATCCATATCCTGTTCAAGTTTTGAATTATTTAGTAGATCTAAAGACTGATGGAACTTTCGATTGGATAAGAATATTTAAAATCATGTGGACATTATTGGTAGAGGAAATAATCCCGAAGGTGTGAATTTGCATCCACATGAGGTGTTCTATACAACACAAATATTATTGATACCAACTGAAATAGTTGATGATAGGCATACATGTATCTCTTTAATTCATTATTTTCATTTCATATCAAGAAAGTTCATTTATAGTATCTATTAGTCCTTGAGTGGGATTGAATCGAAATTGTAGTTTGTCACTTCATAAAAATGCTCAAAAATTTTAGACATAGTCTAGGAAAATGTTTTTGGAATTACAATAAGAAATATTGAACTTTATATTACAATATCTAATCTTTATATTACAACATTTTTATATATAAATTTAGCTATGTTATAAAAGTATTTGAAAGTACCTTGGCTCAGATCTATCAAGGTATCTCCCAATGGTTTAACTCTATTTTAACAATATCTAATGTTATCTTTATTCTTATTGTAGGTATTGTCAATGTTTTCTTTACTGTGAGCTCTATCAGAAGGTGGGGCACTAGTACCTGAAATGGAGAATCTTTCTTTTGTCAATTTATTTCTATGAAAGATGATGATCACACAAATTTCCAACTTCTTGCAATAAAAGGTGATAATGATGTTGTAAATGAAAGATTAGTTGCCTCTACAGAATATGTAAGTTACAATGAACTACCATCATATATTTGACTATTGCAGCCACATTGAATCTATCAACCTAATATTCATCTTCTTTCCTACAAAGTTTTCAACCACATAAGGTATCAAAACATGATACACAGTGAATCATATGAGGAAATTCCTTATTCAGATGAAATTTTCATGGTTATTTTTGAGTTGATTGCAATGCATTCTATACCTCCTGGGATTGTGAAGAAAAATGATTCACTGCATTTTACCATAGATGGCTACACTGATCTTAAGGAGGTTGTTTTATATGCATGGAAAACCTTTCTTGATAGATATCTTCCATCTTCAGGCTCAAGTGATGATAGTCAATCTCCTGGTAAATGGAGGGTGGGTCCAACATTTAGATTTCACTATTTATATAATAGTCTGTAGCCTCATGTGCAGGTGCAATTTTCATGGGATTCACACCAATTGGATCATGTCCATCATTGTTATGGATTGGGGATTAGGACCGGTGCACCCCATTTGTATATATAAATATTGAACCGATCAATATGGTGAATTATGTAAGGCAATATGTGGTATACAATCATTTATGTTATGGCATATGGGATCATGTCCATTGTTTGTGAACTATGGAAGATCATTAGTGCACACTTTTTTGGGATGTAAACATATGATGAATTATGTATGATGATGTGTCCTATAATATCTATGGTGAATCTATTTTTATATAATATATATGGTTACATATAGTCATTTATGTTACGAATGATTTTGCTTCTCAAATGGAAAATTCCAAAGTTTGAAATCAAATTATATATTTTCTATCATATAAGATGTTGAGAAGATAGAGTTGTTATGTATCCTAACTATCCTAAAAACAACTTATTAATTTTTTTAGAACAAATCTTGTTTAAATTATTGATGGCATTCACACTACATTTTTCTAAGTCCAGTTTTGTAGATTTACACTTTGTTCTTTATTGAAAAGTTCAAGAACTTAGTCATTAATTTTGAATTTGACCAATATACTTACAAATTATGCATTAATATAAATAATTTATTCAAATATGATCATGCAATATTTGTGTGCATTTGTATGTTTATGGCTTGCATTTTATACCAAATGTCCATCAAAGTCAAAAATGTTAAAAGTGCAAAGTTTTTCATAGAGCCACTATGAGGTGATGAAGGAAGGTTATAAAAAATCAACAAAGGAATATTTTTTCCCAATATGTACTATCCTATTCCCAATAGAAAGGATACTTGTTTGAATGACCCATCTGAGACAAGGATTGGGAACTAAAGGGTTGTGCGGTTGGAAAGTGCTAGCCTCACACTGCATCTCTCCCCTCGTTCATAGCCATTAAATGGGTGGAGGACACGACCTTGTATGCCCATGGCACCGCATTCACCCACATTGGGGTATTTAATATAATCATTTCATAGCAGGGGTTGGAATTCATTTTTAGTAAATTAAGGATACATTTCATAAATATAGGACAAACTTGAGGTGTTTTTGCTCAAGAGACACCTTTTTTAGCCCAAATTGAAAAACTAGGTGTATAATGAGGTGGAAAATAATAGAACACACCATTTCCAACTAAAATCACTCAGAAAGAAGCAAGAATGAGGGTATGACAAACATTTTTCTAAGCTGGGTAAAACTAGCTTAAATATTGAAAATATGTCATTTTGTCAAATCAAGTGTAGGAAAAAGACATAGAATTTGAAGAATGTGAAAGATGTTTCTAAAAAATATATATATTTCTTTAGCCCCATAGGATTATTTTCAATTAATGAAATATGTAGTTTCTGCAACATACATTTTTTTAAGCTCAATTTTGTATATTTACACACTGTTCTTTACAAAACAATTCAAGAACATAGTCATTAGTTTTGAATTTTGACCAAAAGACTTACAAATTGTGCACAAGTGTTAATAAATCATTCATTCAAATATGATTGTGAAATCTTTGCGTGCATTTGTATGTTTATGGCTTGCATTTTACACCAAATGTCCATCATAGTAAAAATGGTTAAAAGTGCACTTTTCATAGATCCATTGTGAACAGATGAGAAAATGTGATAAAAAATAAATAGGGGAATTCTCCTTCCAAATATGTGTACCTATCCAATTCCCGAATCCATTTACTATAATAATTTCATAACAAGGGTTCGCTTGCATTTTTATTAAACTTAGGGGACATCTCATGAATACAAGACAACCCTTACGTGCTTTTGCTCAATAGGAACACTTTTAGCCAAAATTGAAAAACCAAGTGGATAGTGAGGTGGAAAATAGTATAACACTATTTGAAACTGAAATCAATCCGAAATAAGGAATAACAAGGGTATGGCGAACATTTTTCTGAGCTGGGTAAAACTGGGTTAAAATCTGAAATATTGTTAGTTTGTCAAATCAATTGCAAGAAAATGACACAGAATTTTGAGGAATGTGAAAAAATCTTTTGTCACAAATACATATTTCTTTAGGCCCTATCCAATTAATTACATTTTTTCGATCTTCAAAAAACATTTTCTAAGCCCAATTTTGTACATTTGCTCTCTATTCTTGATAGAAGAATTTAAGAACTTAAGTAATTAGTTTTGAATTTTGACCAAGAGACTTACAAATTTTGCATGAGTGCAAATAAATCATTCATTTAAATACTATTACATAATATATGCATGCATTTGTATGTTTCTGGCTTGCATTTTACACCAAATGTCCATGATATTAAAAACTGTTAAAAGTGCACTCTTCATAGGTTTGATATTGATTATAAAGCTTATTATATAAAATTTTCTAACATAAAGGTTATTATCTCTCTCTCTCTCTCTCTCTCTCTCTCTCTCTCTCTCTCTCTCTCTCTCTCTCTCTCTCTATATATATATATATATATATATATATATATATATATATAGATAAATATAATCTAAAGTTTATTATTCAACATTTTCAAATGAAATAAATCAGAAATAAGGAAGAATGAGGGTATGGTGGGAATTTTTCTGAGTTGGGTAAAATTGGGTTAAAAACTGAAATATTGTCATTTTGTCAAATCAATTGCAAGAAAATGACATAGAATTTGAGGAATGTGAAAGATGTTTTTGTCACAAATACATATTTCTTTAGGTCCATAGGCTTATATCCAATTAATTACATTTTTTCTATCTTCAACAAACATTTTTCTAAGCCCAATTTTGTACTTTTGCACTCCATTCTTGACAGAAGAATTTAAGAAATTAAGTAATTAGTTTTGAATTTTGACCAAGAGACTTACAAATTGTGCATAAGTGCAAATAAATCATTCATTTAAATACTATTACATAATATATGCATGCATTTGTATGTTTCTGGCTTGCATTTTACACCAAATGTCCATGATAGTAAAAATTGTTAAAAGTGCACTCTTCATAGGTTGCATATTGATTATAAAGCTTATTATATAAAATTTTCTAACATAAATTTTATTATATGTATATCTATCTATCTATATATATATATATATATATATATATATATATATATATATATATATATATATATATATATATATATATATATATATATATATATATATATATATATATATATATATATATATATATATATATATATATATATATATATCTATATATATATATATATATATATATATATCTATATATATATATATAATCTAAAGTTTATTATTCATTTAAATGTCTAAAGACATAGTTTTTTGGTATCCTCAACATGCATCGTCAACGTGCATTATCAACTTCCATCCTCAGTGTGCATAACCGAAATGCATTTAAATCTGATTTAAAGGCATTGTCAGCCATGGAAACATGGGCCTGCTTTGCCACACCATCAACTGACAAACATGGTTTCCAAGTTGAGAATTTCTTAGTGAGAAAGTTCCAAGAGAGCTGATGAATGGAATGATAGAAGTAAGTGTCCAGAAGGTATGCTCGATAGCATGAGTGCATTAGTTTCCTTTTGGATAATTCAATTTCAGAACTGGAGAGATAGATGAGGCTATTTTTAATTATGATCATGAGTCCAGGGAATTCAGTGATTTTTGGGCATAATGTCTATCTAGACCATGATTTGTTTCACAAAGAAGCTAAAATACCATGTAGGGGAGGAGTAATATTGGACCACTTGAAAACCTCCAAGATAGAAAACACTGAGATGACCAATAAAATCTGTGGAAAAAAATAGTTGTTTCCATAAATGGTTCAAAAATGCAAGATTCCCCCCTTGGATTATACATAACCTTGATTCATATTATCCATAGGACCATTTTTAATGACCACAAGAAAGATATTCCTAGTGAATGCATGAAGTTGGTCATACATTGGGTTGAAGACTTGGACATAAATGTACCTTTTCTATTGGCTAATAAATTGCACCACACATTGCAGGAAAGTAAACTTAAGAGGGTCAAATCCAACTACCTTGACATATTGCAAAACATTATTGACCTGTATCAACCCAATGCAATGTTAGCAAGGAGTCCTAAACAAACATACAATAGGAGGTGTAAAGTGCAGGAAGACAATGACAAAATACCTCAACATTCTCTAGAGAAGAATGTGGAAGGGGTTGCTCTTGCTACCACTTCAAAAATACATGAAGAATTTTTGGAGGAAAATATGGAAAATGTGGGAAGTGACATCAATCGAGTGAACCTTGATGAAGTTGTTGTTGTTGTAGCTTTGGTAGGCTTAAATACATGCCAAGATGTAGATATAGTGCAAGTATTTGTCAAAATTGATGAATAAGCAATTAATGAGGTTAGAAATACTAAGAAGGGGGGTGAATCAGTATTTCATCTCCAATTTAATTTATGCATTTATTTCTTAAGTTGTCTTGACCAAATATCATAAGCATAATACTGTGTTATATGAGAAGAATTAAGTAAAAAGAATGTAAACCATAACACATGAAACATAAGACACATATGAACACTGTGATTTTAGTTGTAAACCCAATGTGGGAGAAAACCACTGCTGTTATCATCTCTACCTTCTTTCTTATTATAAGGAAAAATGTTTACATCTTGTATTGGTGCAGACTCTTAACATTACATAGGCTCCTACTTACAGGAGGCTACAACCTCCACAAATTATCCAGCTCTGATTTGAAGGAAGCTACTGCTCCCTAAAGGTTTACTAGCTCCTACCAGAAGGAAGCTACTACTCCCTTATTGAAGGATATTATCCTCAACACCTCTGTGGACTAGGTTTCAAAATTTTCATACTGGATCCACTTGTCTCAATCAACCATGAAACGGCCACTTTTCATCAATTTTCAAACTAGACACACCCCCAACACTATGAAAAATATGAATACCAATTTACCAAACACTGATGAATCTAAAGGCCAATCACCGAATAACTTCATATTTTTGCAACACTATCATTCAATCCTATCAAATGTCAAGTTAACCAAGCCAAGCCATACCAAGCAAAATCTTGTCAAGTACCACATCAAACCCTAACTGACCAACACTGTAAAATACCATACCAAGCAACATCAGAAACATAATCCTATCATAAGCCCAAGACTCTCAATAATGCTAAACTCATTCTACAACAAGTATAATCTTTGAAAATTAATATGTAATATTTTCTCAAACCTTAATTCAACAAATACCAACTCAAACTATTCAATACCAAGCGAATTCACTTTTCAACACTACTGTCATCAAGCAACAAACATGGCATATCTTAGATCCATGCCTCTCATCAAATTATGTCACAAACATTCATTAATGAAAACTATCATTAATATCAGTCAAACAACTCTGCCACATGAATAACACTACAGTCAGGAAAATAACTATTGTCACAAGAAGTACACTGGTGTAACAGGAACTCTGCCTTAGTCAACACAATTAAATGACATATCAAATCATCATCATAAATATTCTTCAATAGAAGACAAGAAGATACATGGATCACTTAAAAACAACTGAAGAGTATGAGGTCGCTATGCAAGGGTTTATCTCTATAATCATCACCATATATTTCTAATATGAAAAAAAGGAATAAGATTTTCCATACTTCAACAAAGATGCAATATCACTTTTAATACAATCAACCTTTTTCCATTATGAGATTCAAGTGCACAATGAGTCACTAGTGCACATAATATAAGTGTACACCTGAAAGACAATGATAACAATAAACTCTTTGTCCATAAAATTTTGAATACATAGGAACTAACTTGAAAACTGAACACTGCCCAAATCTATTACACAACACTTTTGTCATTGAAGTTCAACCAATATTATTGTAGAATGCTATAGACAAGATACAATAATCTAAAATATGAATCTCAACTTATCAACCCAATGAAAAATATATATTAACTGAGTGGTGCAATTAAGTCTTGCACACTTGTTCAATTTCTCACTCGAAAGCCACAATATACCAAATTATTGATTAGAGTTTCAATCTCCATAAAAGAATGTGCATACATCCACTGCATGGATCCTTGCAATAACACTTGTTCAATAATAAGAAAATTGATTACCTAATCTCTATCTAAATAGCATAATGAATGGGAACTTTTCATAGACTCTATCTAGCTAGAATCTCTGCCCAAAATATAAGAACATTTATCATCAAGAGGAGAATACACACAGACAAATCAACGTTGTTAACTGTAAAAAGGGAATCTAGATCCATGGTTGTGATGCAGGTAAATTCTAAGTGCGGACACAAACAATTCCTCTAGCACAAGAGAGTAGGTATAGTCACAAACTGACAATCTATGGAAGATTTCCTTAAGCTAGAATCAATTAAGAGCGCCTACCTCTTAGAACACCATCTTTTGTTTCCTTCCTTCGAACACCTGAAACAAGCAAACAACATCAAACTACAAATGTAATAGCATACAATATTGTATTCAGCTTACTTAATAGGTCAAGGAACATTAAGCCATAAATATGTAAAATGACATTTCATGTAGGAAATCAATCGATAGTTGCATTTATATAAATCAAAAAGAGATTACAATTGGTGCCTTGACGTTATTGCTCTCCTCTGACATATCCTGGTTCCCACACTTTTCCTAACACTTCATGGACAACCCCAACAATAGAGGTTTTAAGGCCTCTTTCCCTATAGTCTCAAATCACACCAAATCACACTATGCTCCCTCAAACATACACTAGAAAACTTCAAACTATAGATGTCTAGCTAATAATTCTAACTCCAAACTAAAACTAGATTTTTCTTCGAAAAAGGAGAGGTTTTAATAGCTTGGATGGATGGGAGATGGTTCGTCTTCTGATGGGAGAAGGCCTTATCTCTTGGATTAGTTCCATCCTAATAGGGGAAAGGAGCCCAAATTGACCTCCTCGACTCCATCTGACCTAACCATTTACCAGACTTCCGTTACAAAGATTCTAGAGCTGGAAGTTTTGGCTCCATATTTAAAAAAATTTCCAAAAGAGGATCGGTGTAACTGAGAAAGGGCTCAGTTGATCCGATTAGTGCTAGGGATAGTTTTAATCCCTACATATCAACACGAGGAGGACATAGGTCATTAGAGCTAGACTTGTAAACTACGGTAAATAAAAGATTTTTGCGAAATGATGCAAAAGGGAATTGTTTTGCTCATGAAGAGGGACACAATGGGAGTTTCTTCATGATGGGAAAGCATGTAGGGTTCACTGTAGAGGTCCTATAGGATCATGGAATGGGGAGTATAGGGATAGTGACAAAATTTTGTGTAACAAATACCCACTAAAGCATGAAGGCCGAACTAGAGTGAGGAGTGAAATTCTTTACAAGTGTGTGCAGGGAACTAGAGTCCATTGTCGAAGAACCTGAAAGAAAGAATAGATACATATACATCACTGAAAACTCTGAATAATAATACATGAATCGAGGTATGGACACAACCATCCAGAAAATGATCATGTAAATGGATCAAAGGCATGGGCGCAACCATCCAGTAGAAAGGATCATAACAAAACGAATGTATGGCCACAACCATCCAATAATGAGAAGGATCACATATCACAACTCATGGTATGGTTGTAGCCATCCAACTGAAAGAGACATGTATATCAAAATGACCATGTCACATCACCTCGCACCCTGGACTTGTGTAATTGTAGCCCAGGGTCTTGCGCTCCAAATGACCCAATCAAAGTACAAATCCTAACATGCGAATGAATGTGTTGAAGTCGAACATGCTAAGAAGTCGCTTCATTATCGGTCAATGATGTGAACTGTTAACAAGCGCAGGAGAAACCACAATGACAATGGATCTCAAGGTACTGGCAACATAGTTCAAGGAATGTGAATAAAGGAACTGATGTCGAACACCTGTGAAATCACCCGATCGAAAGCCATTGATGTGAAATTATCGTCGAGTGTGAAGAAATTGCTATTAGGGCATGCAAGCTCTAAGGTACTGGAAGGGGTTTTATCACTAGCTTCCTCGATAATGAGCTGAATTCAATAGGATGTGACCATGTCAAAAGAGGGCCATGATTTATCCCACATCATCGACACAAGACAAAGGGATGAAAATGATTTCAGATGGTACAGAGAATCAGGAGTAAGTGTAACTGTAGAGGGACTAACTCTTGAACATATCGGTGACACAATTTTGGAGTTTGGCAGCTTTCAAATCCATGGGATCGGTCGTCATGATGACATGGCAGAGATCAAATGGAAGGTCAAGTGAATGACCCAACCCAGGAAAGTCAATGATGAAGGGAGGATATCCCAACCCGACATGAAACAGAGAGTGTCATGTTCAAGAGTGAGCTGCTGACACGACTAATAGGATTTCCAATTTTCCCCCACCATTTCTAGCAAGTACCCCAATTATTTTTTATCACAAGCTTGAAGTGGATAGCATGTGCTTGCACTGTAAGCTCATCCTTCGGACAAATCTGACCTAGTAAGTTTAATGAGCCCTAGGAAGGAGAAGCTTATGTTTGTCATGGTGATGAATTCGATGTCATTTAATGCTTTAACGAGTCCGACAATGGTGTAACTCAGTATCTTTTTCATGTTTAGAGAGTTTGAAAAAGACACGGAAAAGAAAACTCCACATGGTTCCTATTTGTACATTTGTGTCTCTCAAGCCCGAAAAGGTAGAAAACAATACTTGAGAGAACCACTTGACCATTTCAGTCAAGGAGTACCTTTTTCGTAAATAGTTTATCCCAACTCGAAAAAGGGGTAACTGTATATTAGGTAAACAACGTTTCACATCTTTTAATGAGTCCAAAACGACAAGAGCTCAAAAATATTTTTGTGTTTAAAAGGTCAGAAAAGAACTGAAAGCAGACCCCCCCATTTTATTTTCTTTAATGAGTCAAAAGGGAAAAATACTCGACGATTTTTTCATTGAATTTTACGAGCCAAGAAAAGAGCTTAGATGAGACTCAAGAAGCATTGTCAATAATCCATCACCTGTCACTGCACAGGAAAGGTAAATGCATTATGCAGTCATGAGGGAAAATAGGTTGAAAACACTTTAAAAATCCTAATATTTTCATAAAAAAAGAATAAAAAGGGAAAAAAGTAATTATTTGTTACCATTTACCATTTTACCTTTGTGTGAAGAGCTTTTTACCCTTTTGTGCCCTAACTTTTCTGGAGTAGATTGCGGGAGATTTGGGAGGTCATTTGTCGAGCCATCAGCTGCAAGTAAGAGCCAAGACCTTAAGCTCCATTTTCATACTATTTTTATGTATTTTTATCCATTCTTTATGTTGGGTCCCTATAATACTAGTTATTACCCCATTACTATTGTAGTTGTATCCCTTATTAATATTGTTTTGCCCCTATTATCCCCATATTGTTATTACTATGCCCCATAGAATCCCTCTATTTCTATTTTTGTGGCTTTATATTATTATTGTTAGGTCGGTTGGGTTATATTGTGACTCCTTAGACTCCTATATATAGAAAGGAGGTTTTTTCATTTGAATCATCCAAGAATTTTTCATTTATGTAATGTAAAGGAGGTTTCCCCCTAGAAGGCTGAATTCTAAGGCATTGATCTATCTTTTCTATCTTTTTTTTTGAGCTGGTTTCATAACATTTGGTATCAGAGCTTTGGATTCTAGGGTTTCGCTGCTCCAAATAGGTCATCGTGGAATTTTCGCTATAACTTTTTTTTTTCTGTGACGTTTCAGAAGCTAAAAAAAACCCATTTGAGAAGAAATTGTTCTAAACCTCAGATCCAGATTTCAAAATTTTTCGCACTATATTTTCGGAGATATGATCTGAGGAAGTTGGTCTTTTTGCAGACTCCTGAATTACATTCCAAATAGGTGACCTGGGGAAAATCGTCATAGCTTTCTCTCTGAGCATTGGATTGAAATTTCATAAGAAGGTACAGAAAGAGGATGGACTATATTTTTCAAAGCCAAAGGTTGAAACAGTGACTCGTGGCACTTTATACAAGTTCGCTCTACTGAACTAGTCTATAATCAGGTCACTGTGGGAGATTTCACATAACTCTTCCTTGGAGAATCCAATTTGAATCAGATTGGTGGCATTGGAAAGAGGACACAGAGGGCTACTGCAGGTTTCAATTTCAGAACTAGATGATCCGAAAGTACAAAGATACATCAGAGGCAATATCGAGCTCCTACAAAGTGAAAAAAGGTGTGTAGATTTTTTTAAATTTTGCTTAAGCTTGGTTTGAAAATTTATTTTGAAGGAATTCAAAGGGCATATCAGAGAATTATTATCAGTAACTGATGCCCCAAGGAAAGAAAATGCAAACACCTAGTAAGCAACTTGAAATCTTTAGCATGACTCATGAAGAAGAGGAAGAAATGCTACATGATATATCAGAATTACAAGACCAAGTGCAACAAATGTCACTCTCACAAAAGCTAACAAAAGCTAAGATTAATGGCATGGAATCTAAGATAAAGGGCATGGAAGCTAAGATGGATGATTTGAAGATAGACATGTCAGATTTGAAGACAGATTTGAAGACAGACATGGCAGATTTAAAGACAGATTTGACAAATTTTCTACAGGAAATACTTACTTATGGTGAAAAGGTAGTAAAGGACACTCATGATGCGAACAAAAGAAATGTTTATCATGATTTCATAGACTCTAATGTGGGATCGAAGACCCACTATATTCCAAAAATTGATATGAGGAAGTTTGATGGCAAGGATCTCGCAACATGGATATTACAGATGGAGCAATTCTTCGATCTCTATAATGTGTAAAACACACAAAAGGTACGTATTGCAACTTTATATTTGGAACCAAATCAGTTTGTATGGTATTAATGGATTTGCGCTCATAAACAAATTATCACTTGGACAATTTTTACGGAAGAATTGACAACACATTATGAGGATACAAAAGCAACACTTTTTTTAGCCAATTGATAAGTCTCAAACAAAAGGGTTCAATAATGGAGCACACTGAGGAGTTCCAAAAATTGAACATAAGGGTAAAAAATATTCCATAGGAGCATAGGATTGATGTGTTCATAGGGACTTTAAAGGATAATATCCAACATGATGTTTGCCTTTGGGAACCTGATTCTTTAGAGAAGGCATTCAGGTTAGCAAGAAAAATGGAAAGAAAAATTATGGCAAACAGGAAGCATACCACTCACAACTATAAAGATGGAAGTGTTGTTTCCCCTAGTCTTCCACAACCTATAAGCTTGAAACCACAACAATTGGAAGAAAAAAGAGAAAAAGGGCTTTGTTACAGTTGTGATAGCAAATACACTAAAGGTCATATGTGTGCTGAGAAGAAATTATTCTACATAGATTGTGAAGAGGAAGAAGAAAAGGAGAAAGAAAGGTCAAAAGAAGAGGATATACTCCAGGAAAAAAGCCTAGATAAAGAAGACATGAATCCAACCATATCTTGTAATGCATTGGTGGGAATTACCACTCCTAAAACCATCAAGATAGAAGGACAAATCAAGAAGAAAAAGGTAATAGTGTTGATTGATTCAGGAAGTACCCATAATTTTATTCATTGTAAGGTAGCAAAAGAATTGAATTGCTTCTTATATCCAGCACCAGAGTGTCAAGTGATGGTTGCAAATGGAGGAACAATAAATTGCTTTGGAAAGTGCCATAATATCAAGCTATCCATGGGAGAATATGTATTGACTAGCCCAATGCTTTCCATTCCAATGGGAGGTGCTGATGTTGTACTAGGAGTCCAATGGCTACAATCCTTGGGTACAATAGCTTTTAATTTTCAAGAACTTTCCACTAAATTTTCTGTGGAAGGAAAGGAAGTTGAATTAAGGGGTATTGCAGGGAAATCAGGAAAGATAATCAGCTCTAATGGTATGACAAAGCTTCTAAAAAAGGAACGAAGAGGTGTAATTTCACAATTATGTTCGCTAGATGTTTCCACATTGGAATCATCTATTTCTCCAGATCTCCAAAAAGTCTTGGAAAATCATTCCAAGGTATTTGAGACTCCCAAAGGTCTCCCACCTATTCGTGATCATGATCATGCTATTCATCTGATTCCAGGGAGTGTTCCTCCAAACATCAGGCCATACAGATATCCTTATGCCCAAAAGAGTGAAATCAAACATATGGTTGCAGAAATGCTAGAGGTTGTTATAATTCAACTGAGTCAAAGTTCTTTCTCTACTCTAGTAGTATTGGTGCACACGAAGGATGGATCATGGTGCATGTGTCCGGATTATAGGGAGCTCAACAAGTTCACTATTAAAGAAAAGTTTCCCATTCGTGTCATTGATGAATTATTGGATGAATTGCATGAATCAATTTACTTCACCAAGTTGGCTCTTCATTCAGGATATCATCAAATCAGAATGAAGACTAAAGACATTCCAAAAACAACATTTAGAACTCATGAGGGTCATTATGAAGTTTTGGTCATGCCTTTTGGCCTTACCAATGCACCTTCAATATTTCAAGGTTTGATGAATTCCATTTTCAAACCATTTCTTAGAAAATTTGTGTTAGTATTCTCTGATGATATATTAATCTACAGCAAGTCTTGGAAGGATCATGTTGAACATGTTGATAGGGTGCTACAACTATTAGAGGAGAAACAATTATATGAAAAAAGATCCAAATGTTTCTTTAGAGTACAAGAGGTGGAATATCTAGGTCATATTGTATCTCATGAAGGAGTTAAGGTAGACCCTAGCAAAATTAAAGCCATTAAGGAATGGAAAATCCCCACATCCATAAAGCATCTGCGAGGATTTCTCGGGTTGACAGGGTATTATCACAAGTCTGTTAAGAATTATGGGAGAATATCAGCACCTCTCATAACATTATTGAAGAAAGATACATTTTCATGGACTCCAGAAGCAACAAAGGCTTTCAAACATTTTAAAGAGGCAATGTGCCAAGCACCGGTCTTAGCTACACCGGACTTCACAAAAACCTCTATTGTGGAATGTGATGCTTCAGGAAATGGAATTGGTGTTTTTTTAATGCAAGATGAAACACCCATTTCTTTTGAAAGTCATCCAATCAAGGGAAAGTTTTTACACAAAGCTATTTATGAGAATGAAATGTTGGCAATACTCCATGCACTTAAGAAATGGCGACCCTACCTAATGGGAAGACACTTCAATGTAAAAACGGATCATGATAGCCTTAAATACTTTTTAGAACAAATATTATCCTCTGAAGAGCAACAAAAGTGGGTCACAAATATGTTGGGTTATGACTTTGAAATCATCTACAAAAAAAGGAAGAAAAATGTGGTGGCAGATGCACTCTCAAGAAAGGATGAGGATGTGGAAGCATTGTTGTGCGCCATTTTTATTATCCAACCAGATTGGATAAATGAAGCAAGGGAGGAATGGAAGAATGACGAAGAAGTGTGGTCACTTATTCTAAAGTTACAACAAGATTTCAGTACATCTGATACATTTAGCTGGAAAAATGATTCGTTATGGTACAAATATCGCTTATACCTCTATAAGAATTCCCAACTAAAACAAAAGATTCTTATGGAATTGCACACTTCTCCCTTAGGAGGGCACTCAGGATTTTTAAAAACTTACCACAGGGTTAAGAAGGAATTTTTTTGGGATGGCCTTAAATCGGATATTCAAAAGTTTATGGCGGAATGTTTGGTTTACCAAAAAAATAAAGTTGAAACAATTAAGACACCGGGTCTATTACAACCTTTATCCATTCCAAGCCAACGTTGGGAGGAGGTTTCAATGGATTTCATCACAGGTTTACCCAAGTTTGAGGGAAAAAGTGTCATCATGGTGGTACTTGACAAAATTACCAAGTATGCACACTTTTGTGCATTATCACATCCATTTAAAGCGAGTACAGTTTCTATTGCATTTATGGAAACAATTCAAAAGCTACATGGAAACCCAAAGATTATTGTAAGTGACAGAGATCCCATTTTCACTGGAAATTTTTGGACAGAATTATTTTCTTGTCTTGGTACTCAGTTAGCTCGTAGCTCATCTTATCATGCTCAATCTGATGGGAAAACTAAGATAGTAAACAAATGTTTGGAAGGATATCTTCGTTGCTTTGTATATGATAAACAAACATAATGGGTCAAATGGTTGCCTCTAGCTGAATGGTCGTATAACTCTTCCTTCCATACAACAACAAAAATGACCCCATTTATGGCACTTTATGGATATCAGCCACCATCAACACATCGTATTTAAGAGAAAATTATAAGGTTCAAGTAGTGGAACATCACATCGAACATCAACAACAAGTCCTCCAACTCTTAAAGGATAACCTCGTGTTGGCACAGAATAGAATGAAACAATAGGCAGATCAACATCGTAGCGAAAGAAGTTTTGATGTAGGTGATTGGGTATTCCTATGGCTACAACCATATAAGCAAATGTCCATCAAGCACGCTAAGAAGGATAATAAATTATCACCAAAGTATTATGGTCCATACAAGGTGTTGCAAAAGATTGGTACTATGGCATACAAATTGGAGCTTCCTGCAACTTCTCGATTACACCTAGTTTTCCATGTTTCATGTTTAAAGAAGGTTATAGGCGACAAGCTCCCAGTTTAAACTATATTGCCAAAACTTGACGAGGAAGGAAAAATTATATTGGAACCAGAAGCAGTCACAGAAACAAGAACTCGACAGCTACGAAATCGATCAATTTTGGAGTATCTTATCAAGTGGAAGAACTTATCCGCTAAGGATTCCACATGGGAGGATGATAATTTTATACAGAAGCATCTAGAACTACTCAAGCGTTGAGGACAGAACTTTTTGAAGGAGAGAGGCATGTTGGGTCCCTATAATACTAGTGATTACCCCATTACTATTGTAGTTGTATCCCTTATTAATATTGTTGTGCCCCTATTGTCCCCATATTGTTATTACTATGCCCCATAGAATCCCTCTATTGTTATTTTTGTGGCTTTATATTATTGTTAGGTCGGCTAGGTTATACTGTGACTCCTTAGACTCCTATATATAGAAAGGAGGTTTTGTCATTTAAATCATCCAAGAATTGTTCATTTATGTAATGTAAAAGAGGTTGCCCCTCGAAGAGGCTAAATTCTAAGGCGTTGATCTATCTTTTCTATCTTTTTTTTTTTAGCTGGTTTCATAACACTTTGGATTTCATGGGAAGGATTTGGCAAAGAAATTTCGCCCTCGGTCGGCGTGATTTCCAGGCATGGCTCCGCGCCGACTGGGGATTAAGAAAACTGCCAATCGTGTTGTAAGCGTCACTGTTTTTAGAACAGTCACACCAAAGCCATTAGAGAATAAAAAACTTGTTTTTTGCTCAATTTGACCGCTTGAATCCAAATTTCTTCGTCAAAAGATGATCATTGACTTGATTAAATGGTTTTTGTAGGAAGAAAATCGATGAAAATGGTGGATTAGAAAGAACGAGAGCATGAGGATATCGATACTCAAGAAATAGATGATCCAAATTGCTTGGATACTTTGAGGAACTGTGGGCTCCTCAAGTTCTTTCTCACACGAGGGATGTAAGCTCAACCTGAGTTGCTATGGTACTTGATTAGTATCTGGGACATAAATCGAGAAATTGTCATTATTGGTGACCAAGAGCTAGAGTTGCAGACTTTAGAGATTTATTTCATTAGAGGATTGTCCTGGAGAGGGGAACCACTCAACCTATATGGGCGAGGCCGATTGGGGCAAGTGTGTCCATGCTACTTGCCGAACATTGCCCAGAATCTCTCAAATCCAAAAGTGGCAAGATTGAAATTGTGACTGTTCGGGATCTTGTGTTGAGAGTGTTACTATTGACCATCAATAGAGTGGCTGGGTCCCAAGTGCCACATGAGACTAATAAGTTGAAGTTCCTATACACTATCGAGTGCACAGTGCCCACTATTTTTAACTAGGCAGAAGCTATGAAAATCAACATGGAGAACCAGCTATCAAAAGATAATGTAGGAAACCTTAAGCAGTTTTGCTATGGGTTTGTGCTAGTGACCTTCTTCTTGGAGCAAGTTCTACTGTTCCAATACTAGCTTATTGAGGTGGATCCGTTGATGCAACAAGACCCACGGATGGTCTGTTGGAGTGAGTTGGTGCCCAGGGTTACGGGGGGCCAACAGATATCTTATAAGCCTACTTTCTTCTCATGGCTACGACGATAGCTGATTGTAGTGGAGGATTGGCCTTACAGCAGTACCGACTTCCATGGAGATCTAGAAATGCCAGTCCCAGAGGGGGAGGACTTCGACGATGAAGGTAAAAAACAAACAATTTTTAATGTTTTCATGCTTTTTATTATTTTTTAAATATATGTATTTGTGACATTTCAATTTTATGAATGAAGATGTTGGACCAGAATGCCTTGTCAGGATGTCCTTGATTGCCAGGCATATTGCTTGTCAGTCCGATTTCGCTCCTTATCAGGAAGGAAGTGAAAATGAGGAAGAGATCACGTGGAACCTCGAGGGATTAATCAATGGTATCCTAGAGTATGCCCAGGTGGGTGATATTCTGCGCTAGTACTAGAGGCACAGGGTGGGAGTATCAGACCGGATCTTCCAATTACTAACTCGTGTAATTCGAGCAGTTACATGCTACCCTGAGCATCATGATTATTAGTGCATAGGCCTAGCATTCCAAATTTTTTTAGGTCTGCAAGCCATAGATATATAATGCCCGCGAGCCATGGATGTTTTTGAACACACATATTATTTTTTGGGGCTTTTATGTATGACAATCATTATTGACATGTATACATATGCTATATTTTCCTTCTTACTATGATACAAATGATTTGTTTTTTATTTTTACATGTTTCACAAATGTCTATATAGCACATAATTAGCTAATTCATCTATCAATGTATTCTTATGTCTAGGAATGTGATGATATGTAATGTAATCAAAATGTCTCTCCAATATAGGAATACGTAGGTACATTCTCAATATATGAGGGTTTCTGATGGAATATTGCCCCTTGAGATAAAGAATGACAAGCTGTGAATCAAGTTTGAAAACCAGATCTCGGATGCCAAGAGAAATAGCTTTTGACAACAATTCAATAACTACAGAGTTACATGTCATTCCCCTCACTGAACAAGGGTTACATGTCATATAGTCAATGTCCAATTTGGAAAAAGGACCAACGGTAATAACGGGGTGTAGTTGAGCGGGCAGGGCTCACATTTTTCACTAGTAAATTTGGCACTGATGGCATTTGCAAACAACAAGGATGCAATCCTTGAATATGGAGGGTCAGAAGTAACCATCACGAACTATTTTTTGAGTAGTAGTATATCCAGACATATGACCGCCACATGCCCCAGAATGGAATTCCTTTAAAACTCTCTCAGCCTCCTCGAGAGTAAGACATCAATGAAGAACTGAATTGACATCGATGCGGTATAAAGTATCTCCAATAATACGGTAGGGTTGGGAGTGATGCAAAATGCATTGGCGATCATCCTTAGTCAATGCAGATTGGAAGGTGGAAGTCTGGAGATACATGATGATATCAATGTACCATGGGTCGAGGGTGCTAATCAGGAAACGATTCTCATCCAGAAGCTGCTTAGTGGCACCAACAGGAAGAGATGCAAAAGGAAGGGAGCAAATAAGTTCGGAAAAAAGTAATGATTTCTTAGATTTGGCAGTCAGGAACACCAAATCTAACTCTTGTAGGATGAAAATCCATTTAGAATAGTTGTCCCCTAGCAAATGAAGAGTCAGGATGTAGGTCAAGGGGTTGTATTTAGAAATCACAGTGGTAATGCATAGGAGAATGTAGTGTCGAAAGCACTGAACAGCCTGGACGACAACCAAAGCCAACTTCTCGATGTGAGCATAACGTGTCTCAGTGTTGAGGAGATTGTGACTGAGGTAGTAAATAACATGTTCATTTCCTTCATCATCATCTTGTACCAACACCATGGCGATGGTGCTAGAAGCTGCAGCGAGATAAAGGAAGTAATCTCGATGATAATTCGGGGGATGCAAGAAACGATATTTTTTTAGAACAACCTTGAGATCATCGAAAGACTTTTGGGAAATTTCATCCCAAACAAAGGGTGTTCCTTTCTTGAGAAACCGGGTGAACCTTGAAGCCAGCTCAACATAATTTGGTACAAAATGACGGAGGAAATTTTCTTTTCCCTGCAGACTATGAAGTTGGTGCAATGAAGATGGAGGGGATAAATTAACTATGGCCTTGACTTTAAGAGGATCAAGGTGAATGCTTGCCTTAGAGACAATAAAGCCAATGACTCATCCAAATTTGACATAGAAGACACACTTATGCAGATTGAGTCGAATGTTGTAGTGTCGACAACGAAGAAAAATTTTCCAGAGGTGATTAGGGTGATCACAGAAATTACTAGAATGAGTGGGAAGGTCATCCAAGTAAGGCTGGACGATGTTTTGGATGTCATGGAATGCATAAGACATTGCTCTATAAAATGCAACCCCACATTTTTAATGCCAAAGGGGATATTTTTGTACATGAAAGGACCCCGCGGATAGATGAAGGTTGTCTTATCTTGATTAGCCAGCGCGATGTTGATCTGGTTGTAGCCAGAAAAACCGTCCATGAAAGAAAAGAACTCACTCCCATCACATTCATTAATGATTTGATAAATGAAGGGAGTGGGGTAGTGATCCTTTGGAAAAGCACGATTGAGATCACAGTAGTCAACACAAACACGGATCATGCCTTGCTTCTCTGTCACTAGTACAATATTTGACACACAATATGTAAAAGGGATTGGATAAATGAATCCAACTTTGAGAAGTTTTTCAAATTCACCCTTGATGGAAGCTGATTTTATAGGGTGCACTGGGCAGAGTAGTTTGCAAATGGGCTTCTCATGAGGATAAGTCGGTATTTCATGCACGACTATATTTGGGTCATGTTAGTGTCGGTATCTTCATCACTCCGTCAGAGATCAAATTCTCTTGTTGCATTTCATTTTAGGTGTCCCACTCAGTCAGTTGCATTCCATTAGGAGCATGGATCATCTGATGGTAGTGGCTTGTTTTACATTTTTCCTCATCTCATTTACCTGTTGGCTCATGTTTATTCATCAAAAATTGTGTACAATCACCTTTTTTGTCTTAAAGATTGCAGAAGTCTTTTCTAGGGTTTCATTGTCATTTAGGTCTAGGGTTTCATTAGGTTTTCATTAAAAAGGGTTTCAAAAAGTCTAATAATAACCAACAGGCACATGGGGAGGTTCCAACATCAATAAATTTCATAATCAAGTGTTCCGGCATGTGTTCTTCCTCAAAACTCTGTTTTGAGGAAAAACAGGGTATCTTTAGATTTTATTGTACAAATTCATGTAATTTCAGTTCTCTTGTATGTAAATCACTTCAGTGGTAACCCTGGTCTCTTTCCCTAGCCCCAGTAGCTCCAACTACCTGCAAAAAAAACAAACCACAGGTCATTCAGTTCATCACAAGTTTTAAGAAAGTGAAAAAAGTCCAAAAATAGAGTCAAAAAACAAAGTTATTTCCAAAACATTGCAAAAATGGGTTTTATGAGTCAAAAAATTAAAAGCTCCATATATAAGCCATTCCTTCAATTTCAAAAGTTCATTTGCACTCCAAGACAAAGTGGAAGCAAGGCGAAGTCGTGTTGGTGAGAAAGAGAGAGGAATTGGTCAAAATCGACCGAAAAACAGGGGCGCACCGCACTGGACAGGTGGCGTGGCGCACATAGACGATGCGGTGCATAGAACCGCGACCTCCAGTGCAAATTAACACGGGCGCGGTCGACGCACTCAACAGGCATGGCACATTGGGTTTGATGCATGGCGCATACAGCCGACCAGCCCGAAAACTCCAAAAAATTTCTCCAAATCACCCTAATCTCGTGGATCATCACTTGTACAAGTAAGTTGGGCTTCCATCATTGCTTTTCATCCAAGGTTAGTGCTTGTTTGATGGTGGTTGTATTATGGTGTTGGATAGAAAAATCAAACCCTACCAAGGAAAACAATGCTAGGGTTTTGCATTAATTGTTTGGCTGCCAAGTTATTCCTCCCACCTCACATTCCCTTGCTCCTTTTTTCCCTTGATTTCCCTATTCCCTAAAGTCACACACCCTTATATTCCATATCCCAAATCCCCTTTCCCAAAGTCCCAATACTCTCTAACACCCAAACCCTAGTCCTATACAAAAACTCCCAAATAATTCCCTAATCCCCTATTTCACTAATTAAACATGTCCCAACAGTTCAATCCCTCATTGTTTCCCCTCCCTCATATCACTGTTTCCCTTGGTGGCAAAGGTCAAACACATCACAAAATCACCTATCTTTCATCAAGACAACTCCAAAACAATCCATCCACTAGCAGACATGGCATCTGATCCTTCATATGATTATGAAGAGGAGACCCACAGTGACTCACCTACAGAGGTACATACACCTAGGAGGCCTCATAGAGGTGGAAAACATATTAGAGAAGAACCAACCACTCTTGCTAAATTATAGGCTTGCCCTCTTGCCATCTCTTGTTTCCAACATCAGTCCTGTTATGAATTTTGTGAGAAGGTTGCTAGCATTTAGTTTCATCATGAGTTGGCTTGTTTTTCTGTGTTGCATTTACATGATGGTCAAGCCACTCTAGCCGGTGTCACCTTTACATTAACACCAGAATCCATTTCACTAGCAACTGGTATTCCCAACATTGGTGAGCAATGGAATAAGAGGCAGCAAATTTACCGGCAGCATTATGAACAATACATCAAACTGGGCTATTTGAGGCAACTCAGCAGAGTATTTCCTTTCCGGTACCTCAAAGATTCTTATGCTCCTTTGATGAAATTGATGATGAGGTATTTCAGCTGTGAGGGTCGGTTTTCACATTTATATGCTTATCATATCAAGTTACTGATGCATTTTACCAGGGTAAGGATGATGAACATCCCTTACTTCATGTGCCAAAACATAGAGAAGATGACCACCCTTGTGCAGCACAAGACTCCTCAGTAGTATTTCAACAGTATTTACCACTTTGCTCTCATTAAAATTGTGGTCATTCATCAGCTTGGCTTATAGGGCATCACTTGGGAGGACTTCATCTCTCATGAGCTTTTCAGAGCTCCACAGGGACCTTCAAAGGCAATGCATGAGACAGGTGGACCTTCTTATCAGCATGAGGGTCATGAGACACAGACCGCTAGCATGCCAATATTTATCACCTATCAGAAGGGCACTAGACAGTTGTTTGCAGCAACAAAGCGAGTGTTATCTCCACCCAGGGTGGAAGGGGCCTCACTTCCATAATCAGCACAAGAGCTTCAGGACAAATGCAAGAGGCCACTACAGGAGGAAGGACCATCAAGTGAGTGGGAGACTGATTTCATTCTCATTGAGGGTGATGATACTGATTTGGGCCCGCAAAGCACAAATCTTAGAGAAATCATTCAGGAGCAGCAGGCGGACATTGATGCATTTTCCATCAACTCGGATAGATCCTAATGGACAATATAGTACCTGGAGCAAAGTAATAAGCAGCTGGAGGACCAGCAAGTGATTATGGAGTTGCAAAATATTCGGGAGAATTGCCAAGCTCCCCAAAGGAGGAGGGTGGAGTTCACTTCACTTGAGCAGGAGGTTAATGCCGATAGGGAGTCATGGCTTGAAAGAGCCAATATCCACTTGGAGAGGAAGATAGAAAAGGCCATCAATGAGAAGAATATGCTTAGAAACCTGTCATATCATTACTTGTCAAGGAACTTGGTGTGCCAAGCGAGAATCAAGAGTTTAAAGGAAAAGTTGAAGAGAGCATCAAGGAGGAAAAAAGAGCATGAAGAACTTCAAATATTGGCTGAGGCTTGCTTGGCCCAACACAATGTTTGATGGAGAAGACTCAGCCCAAATTTCAAAAAACTTGGAGCATTTTTGAAATTTTTGGCACAAAAATCAGGTTTTTCTGCACTATGCGCCGCGCCACATGGCGCTCGCTTTTGCTAGGAGCCTCCAAAGCACAAAAAATCAGCATTTTTGGATTTGGCATGAAAAAATATGCTTTCCAACCAATGGCCAAGAAATTCGGACAGGTTTTGAGCCTCAAAGAGGTCAAAAACACTCGAAAAATGACCTCACTGCCCCTATTTTGACACACGGGAAGCAGTGTTGGGAGAATTGACTTTTGGAGGGGCAAATGGAGGCCAAATTGAAAAATTCCACTTGGGTTGGAAAGTAGACAAGTAGACATTTCCAACAAGGACACCTAGAGATCATTTGAACACTGGGAAGGCCTCCAAAAGTGGGTCTAAAAAGGAGCTATGCATAGAGAATCAGGCGCGACGCATAGAGGAAAAATTGCCTGTTTCATCATGTATTGCTCTGTTTTTCACCCAACTTTGGCCAGTTTGACTTTTTCACTTTCCTAATGGAAAATTTGTGATGTAATTAAATGTACATTGATGGATCATGATGTAAATATGTTAAATTTTCACTTGTAGAGGTAGATTCATTAGTTTAAAAGTTGTTTGAAACTGAATGAATCAGTTCCCTTCTTTCTAGAGGCATGCTGTTCTGTTGCCTAATTTCTACTTCTCGGTTTAGAATTAGTTGAAACAGCTCCTAAACATGTCAGTTCGACCCCTAGAGGCTAGGATGAGCTATGGTTTGTCTATATTATGTGGTTTTTCAGTCATTAGCATGGTTGGACTCTTGAGAAAGCCTTGAGCTTCATTGTACACTCATATCAGCATTTTGTCTAAGGAATTGAGACCAGGATTTGCAGCACTCTTTGGGATCCATGTGGCAATTTGTCTTGGTACAATGCTTTCTTTTGTAATTATGAATTTGCTTATGTTTTATGTATGCCATTCTCTATCTTGCTTCTTCTTAACTAAACAAACAAGAGTGTAAGTAGAATCCATTGAAATTGCAGTGCTCTACTTGAAGTTTGCTTTAGTTTCTTGATGTTTTCAGCTGTTTGGGGAGGATTCATGATTGCTCTTGCCCTGTTCGACACCTCACCAGTCTATTCCTTCCATATCATTCAATTTTAAGTGCCAAAAACAATTTCCTACCTTTCCCCATTGAGATCTCTGCAGGACTGAGCCTCAATCCCCACACCCGAAATCTATCTTTCCATCTGAGCCAACAAAACATCATTTTATTAAATCATACTCTCTTGCACTTATACCTAGCCTAAGATCAGTATTTCTATCAGTCATCTCAAGCCCTCATTGATCATAATTTGCTGAGATTGACCCGGAGAGAGCCCTCTCCTGACCTGGTAGGGCTAGCTACCAGGCTAAGCATGGTTTGATGTTGGCCCTGGATGCTACCTTTTCAGCCTGAGGTAGATTTAGGCACTAAAATAGTGGCGACCATACTGGGAAAGAAAAGCTTATTTGTTTGTTAGTGTTCTTCATTTTATAGACTATAGACGGAGCCTGAAGTTAGCCAGGTAGCCTTCGAAATGCTCTTGCTTTGCATTAGCGAAAGTAGATAAAAGTTGCTTCAGTCAATATTCGGTCTAGTCTTATAAGCTGAACATCTGACTTGCAAATTGCCCCAGTAACATGTATCAAGTTAAGATCTGATTGTTGATGGTGGACCACGTTTAGACACAGGAAGGCTGAAGTCATTCTCCTGGCGATTCCACTGGGAAAGAATCCCAAGATTCAGAATTTTTATGGCGACTCCGCTCTTCAAGAATCAGTAGCCTGAAGAATTTATCGGTCAATTCATTGTTATCAAAATGGATTTTCTTGCTCGACAGTATGCTCCCATGAGCCGAGATCACATTCTAGGTTTTCCAAATAAAATTCCTAAGGTATATTGGCAAAGGAATTTGCCTATGTTTAACGATGATGACAGGAAGGATGTTGCTTTACATCTGGTTAGATTTCACATACATATTCGCAAGTTGAAGGTTTATTTTCCTGAAGATTGCTTGATCATTCATGGCCACTCTAGAAGGTGAAGCCCGATCTTGGTATGAAAGTTTGTCGCCTGCTTGTATTTACTGTTTAAAGGATTTTCATGCCATGTTCTTTGAAAGGTATAAAGAATCTTATCCATCCTTAAATTTGGTTCAGAAGTGTTGCAAACATGTTTATAGTTTTATTGAAAATCTTGAGAAAGTTTATGAAGATGATAACTTCATGGATGATGAGATCATGGAAGCCCTACATGAAAATCCATTTCAGCAGCATAAAGAGAGTGATACTTACCAAGATGATCCAGAAAATTTGCAGCTGGATCAAGATCTTAATACCATGGAAAATGATGAAAGAGAAGTTTTTATTTCAGATCTGTCCATAGAAGAAGACAGCATGCAGGAAAGTCAAGTTTCAATCTCAGAATGTGATAATGTCAAATCGGTTATTTCAGATCTAGATTCAGATCATGATAATGAAGACTACCTTGTTTTGAATCCCATGAAGGAGAGCTCTGCTATTGAGATCATCTGGAATGAAGAAGACAAAGTTATTGACCCAAGTGTTCTCATTTCAATAGAACAAAGCCTTCATGATGAGGTAATCCAGTCATTTGATGAAAAACAAGATGAAACCTTTGTTCAAGTAAGTGAAAATTCTTCTTTTGATAACTTAGTGGTAAACGATACTTTGGTTGCCATGTCATATGAAGATGATCAACAATGTTTCCAAATTTTAGAAGATCAGGACTGTCGTTCAAGTTTTTCATGTTTAGAAATGTTATTTCAAGAAGACAATACTTTCTTGAGCAAAAGCAAACAAAAAGTATTATCTCCTTTGTATGAAAATGAAATAGATCAACTCCTGAAAGGTCATGTTACAGCTCAAGTTAACGCAAATCTACAGTGTGCACATGGTCAAGAAAGTGTTGGTGAAACTTCTTCCTATTTTCAAAATGATGATAGTATTGTAATTAGCTCTATAGATCAACAAACAGATAATATTTTCTTTCATGAAGATGATAAGGTTGTCATGTTTGATAATCTTGAAGATTGTTTTCTATTTAAGAATGACCTAGACCATGAAATCAAGGAATGTGAATTTGAGAGACACAGTATGCCAGAATTCAAGTCAGTTACTATCAATCAGCAACCAACTATTCTTTCAGATCATAATAAAGGGAGTACTTATATTTTTGCTGCTGGATCTCAAGACAAGATAGTGCTTTAGGACTCTCAAGATCCCTTTGGCATTCTTTTGCAAGCGTTAGAGAAGATAATTTTTTCTTGGTTCATTATCATAAGCCTTGGTTTCAGTGGTTATTGTGAGTTGCCTACACGTACAACGTTTTTCCTGCTCGGGACAAGTGAGAGCAGAATTTCAGTATGTAGCCATCTACTAGATTGGTTACATTGGAAGGCTCACTACACATGATTGTACATATTTCATCAGTAGGCGGGTGGTTGTCATCATGATTTGAAGCACTCAAATCTCGATGGTCTGCTACCATTTAAAAGCTTTATAAGTACTTGTTTTAGTTAAGTAAGTCTTGAGTCATATTTTGCTTTCGTCAGTTTTGAGTGTCTAGTTTCAGCTGCTGAATGTCTAGTTTTAGCTTTTGAGAGTCTTGTTTTAGTTTTGAATTAGTCAGTTCAACTATGAGTCTTGAGTCAAAGTTTCACAGTAATTGGTTTTTGGTTTGTCAAAGTTATTGACTCCATAGCCCAATGGACGAAGGCACTGCCTGCTTTCCCAGAGATCTGTAGTTCTTGGCACCTCCAAGGATCTACCATCCCCATTGGAGCCAATGTTAGTGTCGGTATCTTCATCCCTCCGTCAGAGATCAAATTTTCTTGTTGCATTTCATTTTAGGTGTCCCGCTCAGTCAGCTACATTCCATTAGGAGCATGGATCATCTGATGGTAGTGGCTTGTTTTACATTTTTCCTCATGTCATTTACTTGTTGGCTGATGTTTATTCATCAAAAATTGTATACAGTCACCTTTTTTTTCTTAAAGATTGCAGAAGTTTTTTCTAGGGTTTCATTGTCATTTAGGTCTAGGGTTTCATTAGGGTTTCGTCAAAAAGGGTTTCAAAAAGTCCAATAATAACCAGCAGGCACATGGGGAGGTTCCAGCATCAATAAATTTCATAATCAAGTGTTCTGGGATGTCTTCTTCCTCAAAACTCTGTTTTGAGGAAAAACAGTGTATCTTTAGATTTTATTGTACAAATTCATGTAATTTCAGTTCTCTTGTATGTAAATCACTTTAGTGGTAACCCTGGTCTCTTTCCCTAGCCCCAGTAGCTCCAACTACCTGCAAAAAAAACAAAGCATAGGTCATTCAGTCCATCACAAGTTTTAATAAAGTGAAAAAAGTCCAAAAACAGAGTCAAAAAACAAATTTATTTCCAAAACATTGCAAAAATGGGTTTTATGAGTCAAAAATTTAAAAGCTCCATATATAAGTCATTCCTTCAATTTCAAAAGTTCATTTGCACTCCAAGACAAAGTGGAAGAAAGGCGAAGTCGTGTTGGAGAGCAAGAGAGAGGAATTGGTGAAAATCGGCCAGAAAACAGGGGCACGGCGCACATAGATGGCGCAGCGCATAGAACCACGACCTCCAGTGCAAATTAACATGGCTGTGGCGCACTCAGCAGGTGCAGTGCATTGTGTTCGATGTGAGGCGCATACAGCTGGCAAGCCTGAAAACTCCAAAAACTTGGTCCAAATCGCCCTAATCTCGTCGATCATCACTTGTACAAGTAAGTTGGGCTTCCATCATTGCTTTTCATCCAAGGTTAGTGCTTGTTTGATGGTGGTTGTCTTATGGTGTTGGATAGAAAAATCAAACCCTACCAAGGAAAACAGTGCTAGGGTTTTACATTAACTGTTTGGTTGCCAAGTTATTCCTCCCACCTCACATTCCCTTGCTCCTTTTTTCCCTTGATTTCCCTATTCCCTAAAGTCACACACCCTTATATTCACTAATTCCATATCCCAAATCCCCTTTGCCAAAGTCCAAAATACTCTCTAACTCCCAAATCCTAGTCCTATACAAAAACTCCCAAATCATTCCCTAATCCCTTATTTCCCTAATTAAACTTGTCCCAACAGTCCCTAAATACCTCATTGTTTCCCCTCCCTCATATCACTGTTTCCCTTGGTGGCAAAGGTCAAACACATCACAAAATCACCTATCTTTCATCAAGACAGCTCCAAAACAGCCCATCCACTAGCAGACATGGCATCTGGTCCTTCATATGATTATGAAGAGGAGACCCACAGTGACTCACCTATAGAGGTACATGCACCCAAGAGGCCTCATAAATGTGGCAAACATATTAGAGAAGAACCAGCCACTCTTGCTAAATTACAGGCCTGCCCTCTTGCCATCTCTTGTTTCCAACATCAGTCCTATTATGAATTTTGTGAGAAGGTTGCTAGCATTTAGTTTCATCATGAGTTGGTTCGTTTGTTTGTGCTGCATTTACATGATGGTCAAGTCACTCTAGTCGGTGTCACCTTTACATTAACACCAGAATCCATTTCACTAGCAACCGGTATTCCCAACATTGGAGAGAAATGGAACAAGAGGCAGCAATTGACTGGTAGCATTATGAACCATACATCAAACTGGGCTATTTGAGACAACTGAGCAGAGTATTTCCTTTCCAGTACCTCAAAGATGCCTATGCTCCTTTGATGAAATTTATCATGAGGTATTTCAGTTGTGAGGGCCTATTTTCACGTTTATATGCTTATCATATCAGGCTGCTGATGCATTTTACCAGGGTAAGGATGATGAACATCCCTTACTTCATGTGCCGAAACATAGAGAAGATGACCACCCTTGTGCAACATAAGACTCCTCAGCAACAGTTCAATAGTATTTACCACTTTGCTCTCATTAAAATTGTGGTCATTCATCAGCTTGGCTTATAGGGCATCACTTGGGAGGACTTCATCTCTTGTGAGTTCTTCAGAGCTCCACAGGGACGTTCAGAGGCTTTGCATGAGACAGGTGGACCTTCTTATCATCATGAGGGTCATGAGACACAGACCGCTAGCATGCCAGTATTTATCACCTATTAGAAGGGCAATAGACAGTTGTTTGCAGTAGCAAAGTGAGTGTTATTTCCACCCGGGGTGGAAGGGGCCTTGCTTCTGTCATCAGTACAATAGGTTCAGGACAAAGGAAAGAGGCCAATATAGGAGGAACGACCATCAGGTGAGTGGGAGACTAATTTCATTCTCATTGAGGGTGATGATACTGATTTGGACCCACAAAGCACAAATCTTAGAGAAATCATTCAGGAGCAGCAGTCGGAAAATGGTCCGATGTTCATCAACTTGGATAGAGCCCAATGGACAATACAGTACCTGGAGCAAAGGAATAAGCAACTGGAGGACCAGCAAGTGATTATGGAGTTGCAAAATATTCGAGAGAATCGCCAAGCTGCCCAAAGGAGGAGGGTGGAGTTCACTTCACTTGAGTAGGAGGTTAATGCCGATAGGGAGTCATGGCTTGAAATATCCAATATCCACTTGGAGAGGAAGCTATAAAATTCCATCAATGAGAAGAATATGCTTAGAAACCTGTCATATCATTGCTTGTTAAGGAACTTGGTGTGCCAAGCGAGAATTAGGAGTTTAAAGGCAAAGTTGAAGAGAGCATCAAGGAGGAAAAAAGAGCATGAAGGAGTTCAGATATTGGTTGAGGCTTCCTTGGCCCAACACAATGTTTGATGGAGAAGACTCAGCCCAAATTTCAAAAACTTTGGAGCAGTTTTTGCATTTTTTAAATTTTTGGCACAAAAAACAGGTTTTTCTGCCCTATGCGCCGTGCCACGTGGTGCTCGCTTTTGCTAGGAGCCTCCAAAGAACAAACACTCAGCATTTTTGGATTTGGCTTAAAAGAATATGCTTTCCTACCAATGGCCAAGAAATTTGGACAGGTTTTGAGCCCTCAAAAAGGTAAAAAACACTCAAAAAATGATCTCACTGCCCCTATTTTGACACACAAGAAGACGTGTTGGGAGAACTGACTTTTGGACGGGAAAATGGAGGCCAAATTGAAAAATTCCACTTGGGTTGGAAAGAAGACAGGAAATCCTTTCCAAAAAGAACACCTATATCTCATTTGGACACCTTGAAGGCCTCCAAAAGTGGGTCCAAACAGGCACTATGCATAGAGAATCAAGCACAACGCATAGAGGAAAAATTGTCAGTTTGACCAAGTATTGCTCTGTTTTTCGCCGAGCTTTGGCCAGTTTGAATTTTTCACTTTCCTAATGGAAAATTTGTGATGTAATTAAATTTACATTGATGTATCATGATGTAGATACATTTTTCACTTGTAGAGGTAGATTCATTAGTTAAAAGTTGTTTGAAACTGAATGAATCAGTTCCCTTGTTTCTATAGGCATGTTGTTCTGTTGCCTAATTTATAGTTCTCAGTTTAGAATTAGTTGAAACAGCTCCTAAACATGTGAGCTTGACCCTTAGAGGCTAGGATGAGCTATGGTTTGTCTATATTATGTGGTTTTTCAGTCATTAGCATGGTTGGACTCTTGAGAAAGCCTTGAGCTTCATTGTACACTCATATCAACATTTTGGCTAAGGAATTGAGACCAGGATTTGCAACACTCTTTGGGATCCATGTGGAAATTTGTCTTGGTACAATGCTTTCTAGTATAATTGTGAATTTTATTATGTGTTATGTATGCCATTCTCTATCTTGCTTCTTCTTAACTAAACAAACAAGAGTGTAAGTAGAATCCATTGAAATTACAGTGCTCTACTTGAAGTTTGCTTTAGTTTCTTGATGTTTTCACCTATTTGGGGAGGATCCATGATTTATATTGCCCTCTTCAACACCTCACCGGTCTATTTTTTCCATCTCATTCAATTTTAAGTGCCAAAAACAATTGCCTACCTTGCCCCATTGAGATTTCTGCAGGACTGAGCCTCAATCCCACCACCCGAAATCTATCTTTCCATCTGAGCCAACAAAACATCCTTTTATTAAATCATACTCTCTTGAACTTATACCTAGCCTAAGATCAGTATTTCTATCAGTCGTCTCAAGCCCTCATCGATCATAATTTGTTGAGATTGACCTGGAGAGAGCCCTCTCCTGACTTGGTAGGGCTAGCTACCAGGCTGAGCGTGGTTTGATGTTGGCCATAGATCCTACCTTTTCAGCCTGAGGTAGATTTAGGCACTAACAGGTCAATCCCGGGGATTTCTTCATATGACCATGTAAAACATCTCGAAGCTCTTGGAACATATGAGTATATAGCTTGATCTCTTCTGGAGAACAAGTTACCCTGATATGGATATTTTCAATGACACCGGGCTTGATAGAAATATCAATTGGCATCATTTGGGTAATGTTACCCATGTTCCCTTCCGAACAAACTTCTTGAGTCATGATCGGTGTCTGAGGTGGTAGGTACAGGAACTGAGAAGAGAACTCCTCGAGACAAGTAGACAGGATTGCCAGGCTAGGAAAGAATGAGGAACGATGATGAGTATCATTCCAAGGTACTTCTTCTAGAGACACTACTTCCATGATACTCTCGTTAGAAAGAAAAGTCTTAGCTAAGGGATCAGAAGAATCTGAAGCATCAAGCCACTGGGATTTAGAATACGCATCAAGAGAGGTTTTCGAAACAAGATAATGATAGGAAACTGAAGGCAAAGCCGAAACAATTTCCACATAATTAATTTCGATGGGACTTAATGGAATTACGCCCCATGTGTCAACAAGATCTAGAGAGGGAATGACCCAAGGATCAGACTTGACCGAAATCATGTTAACAGAGGCAACATGAGGAGGTGGGAGTGGAAATATACCCATCAGAGCAGGATCTTTAAAGATTCCTGCCCCCACACTCTCATAAGGAGCACTGGTGTGCTTGACATACGGAACATTTCCATCCAAGGAGGAAGAGGCAAAGAAGGACAGTTGGTCAACTGTGACTATTTTCCCTTGATGGGGAAAATGAATCATGCAAAACAAGGAGGAGGCTACAACATACATGGGATGGGTCCAACTTCATTTGAGTAGAAGATTATAATTGAGATTAGCATCAATGATCTCTACTTTGAAGTGCACTATCTTGCCCTTCAAAGTAATAGAAACGTTGGGTAAGACACCGAATGGTCACGAATTGCACCCGTCAAAATCTTCTAAAGTGTTAGGGGACTGGTTCAAATTAGGAGAACCAATTTCTTTCCAACAAGCAACAAGCATGACGCAGGTTGAAGCACCTTCATCAATGACGGTTCTGTGAATGGTTTTCTCATTGATGATGGCCTGAATGAGAAAGGTAATTTGATGAGGCAAATGTGGAACATGATTTTCAAATTCAAAACAGATAATATTAGAATCAATAGGATCAATACCCCCAATAGCCAACAGTAAGGATTTCCGCTGAGAAGGACAACTTTGAAGGACCTCTAGAGCAGACATAGCTGATGGCACTTGAGCCAAATCCTCAATAATGTTATAATGCTGAGTGGCTTGAGCATTTGGATTATACAAGGACTTTTGTAGCATACCCCAAGAAGGTGGTTGAATGGTGGAATCAGGATTAGGTCGCTCTATATGGAGAGGACCAAAACTTGACGGGGTAGAAGAAGAAGGGGCACCTTCTTTTTCTTTCCATACTTTTGGAGTAGGAGTTTGATAACTTTTGTTCTGGTAGCCACATTAATTAGTGTACTCATCATGAACACTTATGAACCCAAGGAAGCAGATGACTGAGGCTGGTCTACCATTTGGGTTTGCTGGGATGGAAAGGGCTCTTTCAGGACAGTTGGGGTCCTTTTGAGCAACCGAATGACTTTGAATCATCTGGGACAATCCTTAGTATAATGATCTTCCTCAAAAATTAAGCATGGATACTTAGGCTTCCATTGGCAAGAATCACCAACAGATGACTTAGGAGGACCCTATTTTGGGTCATCGGTTTTACCTTTTCCTTTTCCTTTCTTCTTACCTTTTGAGGATTTGTCTGCTATGGTAGACTGAATATCATGGACCTATGAGGTTTTACCAGTGCCAGGTGGATTTTGAGAGGGACTATTGGAAGCAGTGTTTGAGGATGACTTCTATTTGGAAGAAGATTTTGCAGGGGCCTGGGAAATTGAACCAACTACTCCATTAACAGGAGGTGTAGCCTATGAATTTGATTCCATTGGATGAGATGATGGCCTCAGAACATTGAGTAATAACTCATATAAAGTGCCAGACTGATAGTAAATGAGATCTATGTACTAGGAATGAGCAATGGCTTGCTCCTTTGTGATGCACCCACCCATAGTGATATCGCGAGCAATCAGAATGACGAATGATTTGGTGAACCATTTGTTCAGTAGTTGATCAGCAATCTCGAATTTGATCGAGCGATGCCTACATCTCCATTCATGGATGTGATCGGAGATGTGGGTCGCAGTATTTTGATTGAGCGATGTAAGAAAATAGGTGTCGGTTTCATAGCGAACCGACAATTGGAAATGCATGAGGAAAGCCATGGCTAAAGTGTTGAAGTCATAATAAGTACTTTGAGGGAGCTCGATGTACCACTTGGTTGTAGCGCCTGTGAGAGTTCATTGGAAAATATGGAGACGAATAGAATCGTCAATGTAGGAATTCGGAGAGCACCAACTTGGGACAATTGCTCGAGATCTTGGATGGGACTGGAGGCCAGTAGGGCAAATGACAAATTGGATCATTCGTGATTCGAGACACATTTCGAAACTCTAGTGTAGCCAAGAATGAAAATTGAGTATTGAAAGGCATTGGAGGTCAATAAGCCTGTCCAACTCGAGGAGCCCATCCCTGATCGTAAGGATTTTGTCCCCATAGTGGAGGGTTTTATCCATAGGGAATTTGAATTTTGCCCCACTGTAAGTTACCTTACCCGTAGGGAGAATTTTGACCTTGAAAGCCTTGAAATTGTCCAGCCATAGGTTGTTGATAAGCAACATATGGGTTAAAAGGTTGTTGAGCCTGTTGACCTTAGACATATGGGTTTTTCACTTGTTGTCCATGGACATATGGGTATTGAGCCTGTTGGCCATGGACATAAGGATTTTAGACTTATTGTCCTTGTACAAAAGGATTTTGGACCTGTTGCCCTTGGACATGAGGATTTTGGGCTTGCTGCTGGAGGACTTGACCCTAACCTTGTCATTGCGAAGGTTGACCTGTTGATATGTATATAAGGGTTGCTATTGCCCGAGTTGGCCTTGCTACTACGAGGGCTGACCTTGCTGCTGCAATAGCTGTCCCTGGGGCTGCAGAGGTTGGGAGGTGTTGTACCTCTGAGATAGTAGTACGTCAGGCTACCAATTCCATAGCATCTAAAATAATTGTTTTGGGGTTTTTGGTTTAAGTTTTTTGGAAGACCAATGAATGAAGAGAGTTGTAGAATTAAAGTAATTAATCCTTTGGGTTATATTAATACTTTAGCAAAGGGCTGCTATAAAGCATTACATAGTGTTATAGATAAAAAATAGAGGTGAGTAAATGACAACAAAAAATATGATTATCACAGTTTCCAGACTGTAAAACAGAACAATCATAAGTTGGAAAACCTTCTAAACTACGTTCAAAAGATTCAAGGCAGTATACTTAAGCTTACACAAGATGCTGATGATTTATTGATTAGAGGGGATTAGCTACACAGACATTTGCATTAATCCAATCTCTTAATAGATGATCACTTCAGTAGCTTATAGGAATCAATTGAAACACAAATTGTTCCTACCTAGATATCTCCGTAAGTCATAAAAATATGAAGAAAAACATGATGATTGAAAACTGGAAAAACTTACAGGATAAAACAAACTGTGTAAAACCAGATTCAGAATTCTCTGCTTTGTATTAAGGTTCCAGAAAGACTGGGTACATCAAGTTTCTGCAAAAGCTTCCTTCAAAGGTTACTTCCAGGTTCAAAGTAGAATTAACAGTCAATACTTTACAAGCAATGAACTATGAATCTTGAACTCTGAACCATTAACATCTCGAGAAGAGAGTTATTTATACAATAACAAAACTAAGAAATATGCTAAAACCGATTAAGATTTATTCTAGGAAAGGAAAAGATCTTCATGCAAGAAGATAGGGGTAGCTATTGAAATGCTTCTTGCTGTCCCCTTTTATTCAGGTTGTGCTGGCTTTGTTGGTTGATATTGTGCCCTTTAAGCTGCTTTAATGTTTGTATCCTTCACGTTGCCAGATTTCTTCATTTAACCTTTTTACCTGATACTGCTTTAAACTCTGTTTAATATGCTTTGACCTAGCTAAGTGACCTTTACTGTGCTCCTTTGTACTGTTACTACGTGCTTGAGGTTTTCACTGTGTATTTCACAGTAAATCGCTCATATTTGTCTTCAAACTATTATGCAAGCTATTTGTTTGTAAACTTGGAACAACAGTCTTTACCTGAAAAAAACAGAAACTTATTAAGAAAAACATGGTGACAGAGGAGGTCATTCATGGCTTTGCTGAGCTTTAAATGATATCGGAAGGAGTGTAGGGCATATTCAGAAGGAAAATGATGGTTTTTGGCTGCAAAGCCTTATGTAGGATTCATTGTGAAAACAAGAAAAACAAAGGAAAAAAGGTCATTTTGGCATTTAAACGGGAAAATAGTTTTCTTTGAAATATGGCGCGATAGTGAACAATAAACATTTTTTGTTTTGCGAAATGCAGTTTTCATCACACCGCTTATAAGGCACAGTCGGTTTCTGAAGGGGTTACCTGAAATGATATGAGCTTGACATGTAGCAAGGAAGGATGGTGGAATACCACTTTTCAGGTGGGTAATGCCCGTATAGAGAGTCAACCTGAAATTTGCCAAGTGCTGTTGGATTTGGATGGATTAGATCAGATATCGCAAAGGAGGAGGGTGTATACATTGGATGAGACTTGCAATGACGGCGGATGCGATGTGGTATGAACTATGATATATAATGAGTTGGGTCTGTCACTCATCTCTTATCGCAATGCAGAGGATATACGTAATAGCTAGAACTTTGCGATGGAGGGAGACGTGGTATGGGAATAGATTGCGATATATATATAGCATCAGGTCCATGCTTCCCATCGCATATCACAATCAGAGTTCGCAATGTGGGGAGTAATGCATGTAAAAAGGCTTGTGATCCCGCCGATGCGATGCAATATGAATTACATAGTTTTTAATAAAACTAAGGGTTTTCTGGGTATTTTAATAAGGGATTAATATATACGGGAAAGGGAAAATATTAAGGATTTAATACTATAGTTAGTGTTAATATGGAATATAAGCGTGAAAAGGGAAAATATATGAAATATAAGCAGAAAAGGGAAAAATACTAAGTATTATGTTTTTTATTAGTTATTTACTTTTCATATATGCATAATACTTAGGGTAAAACATCCTTTTGTGGCTTTTTCGGGTGAAAGGGGATTTACATGGTAAAAAGGGATTTTACATAGGTTTTCACTTTTCCTAGGTAGAAAGGATTTTTACTTTAGGAAAAAGGGGTTTTTATGAAAAATGAGTGAATGTGGACTGTATGAAGGTGGGAAGGAAAAATAGTAAAAATGAGAATGAATAAGGATGAATTTTTTAATGAGGGGGAATCTGGTATTTGTTGTCCTTAAGTCATTTAGGCAAGGGTATGGTCCCTCTAGAAGTCAGAGAAATGCTCTGAGCCTATTTTGACTTAAAGGATTTAAGTACTGGGAAATTAGTTAAAGTAAGGGGTAAAATGAATGAGGAAGTTAATTATTTGACCTTGTAAACCTTTGTTTGCTTTGTGTAACTACCTCATGGACATAGAACATATGGTAAAACATAATAAATGTATACTTTTTCCAATCAATCATCATCTTTTGCAACCTTTCGAATATCTACGCTTTGCTTACCCTATCATTTTTCCTTCACTTAATGGGTGCATTTAAGTTATAAAACCCTTATTCATTTTCTTTTAAAGCAGGAAACTATCTAGTTCTAACCTTATATTAATCCAAGGGCTAAAATTAAACTGATGAGCACCTTATTATTCTCTACCTAACTACTGATCTGCCAAGATTAAACAGTTTGGACAGATCTTTATTCACTAACTATAACATCAAATTTAAAGCATGAAGCAGTCAAGATTAAACTGTTTGACTGTCATAGGTTGTGACATTTAGACAAGCTGCACATAAATATTATTTTGTAGAAAAATAGTACTGACATTTAGACTTTCTCACTTTCAGAACTTATTTGTTTTCTTTTCTTTCTAACCTAACATTTTCTTTTTGCCTTGATTTTTTAGAGCATATAACCTAACATTTTCTTTGATATTTACATCGTCATCAAGATTTTTTTACTAACATTTTATTCACTATTGTTATGTCAATATCCTAACTTAACATATTTTCAAATATTCTATTTTATCACAGTAAAAGAATGTTACAACATTGGCTCCATCTGAGGACTGCTTTCTCCTGTAGAATGTAGAGAACCTGCAGATCCATGTGCCTTCTCCTTGGGCTATGGAGTCTTTGCTGTAAGAAAAATGACACTGACATCTTGGAAAGGAAAATAAAACCAGAGTATTTACAATGAAAACTATTCCAACTTCTTAGTATTGAATGTAATGTTTGAGAAACCTTCCATTTACTGGATAAATGGAATATAGCCCCTCAAGGTTCTGCAGCACAGATGTGTTGTTACCCTTCACTTCAGCAATTGCTAAAGGTGCAAACCATAGATTTTCAAATTTGCGATGCTTTCCTTTCTCTTCTCTCTTGGCATCCCATCTTAGAACTAGATCCCCTTCCTTAAAGTCCCTTTCCCTGGCTCTTCTGTCAAATAGGGTCTTCATTTTATTCTGATATTTCATTAATTTGTATTTAAATTCATCTCTGTTCTCATTAAGTTCAATAATCTGATTTATCCTTCTTAGGAAATCATCAGGTTCATCTGTTGAATCCTACAGAAATTTTAAAATAGGGAAGGCCAAATTGGTAGGGAAAATTTCATCTTTCCCATAGACTAACTGAAATGGAGATTTTCCAGTTGATCTCTTTGGAGTGATTTTGTTTTCCCATACTCCATAAATCAAATGTGAATCCCAACTCTTCTTATGATCAAATAGAGTCTTTTTGATTACCTTCACCAGGATTTTGTTGGATGGTTCTGCAAGGCCATTACCCTGAGGGTAGTATGGAGTTGAATAATGTAACAAAGTTAATCAATTTAACACTATAAAAGGTTGTTGCATTATCAATGACCATCTGAGTTGGGCAACCAAATCTAGATAAGATATTCTCCTTAATAAACTTAATTACTACTGCATCAGTAGCATTTTTTACTAGAATTGCTTCCACCCATTTAGTGAAGTAGTCTGTTGCAGTGAGAATCCATCTATGTTGATTACTTGAAGTTGGGTGAATTTCTCCAATAAAATCTAATCCCCATTGAGAAAAAGGTTCTGAAACTATTGATGGAACAAGTGGAAGAGCTACTAATTTTTGTTTACCAACAAACATTTGGCATGGAACACAACCTCTAACCTTTTCCCCTACTTGTAAGAACAATGTGGGCGAGTAAAATCCTCCCCTCAGAATCTTGTATGTTGTTGCTCTCTAAGCATTATGCCCCCCACAAAATCCTATATGAAACTGATCAATGATTCCTTCAGTTTTAGATTTTGTTAAACATAATAACAAAATATTGAGCGGATCTTTCCAGTATAAATTTGCATTAATAATGCAGTACTTGACTAATTTTAACTTAAGGGTTTTACACTAGCTTTTGGAGAATGATGCTGGACACTCAAAATGGATCAAGAAATTTACAATATCTTGATACCATTTTGACAATAAGAATTTTTCATCAATGTGTATAGGACTAATCTTCTCTGGAGGTAGAGGTTCTTGTGGATTCTCCCCTTTAAGAGGAAAGGAAGCTTCTTGTGGATTCTCCCCTTCTAGAAGGAGAGAAGATTCTTGTGTATTCTTCCCTTGTATTTCTAGAATAGAATTGATTCCAAGTACTTTGTATTTGGATTCAGGTAGAAGCTTGGCTAGTCCTTGACCCTTTACTAGCTTGGTAGTCTTGATAGTTAGATCAAACTCCAGAATTTGAGTGATCCATCTACCTCTTTTCCCATCATTGTCTAGTTGGGTTAGGACAATTTTCACAACACTATTAGGAACATAAGCAGTAATAGGTGAATGTAAGACATACATCCTGAATGACTTTAGGGCCTGAATGAGGGCATAGGCTTGCTTCTCAATGATTTCATACTTAAGCTCAGCATCCCTCATAACCTTGCTGAAAAAGGCTATGGGTTGGTCATGGGAATATTCATTTTTCCGTAATAGAACAACAGCAAGGGTTTTTTCAAAGGTAAAAGAAAAAATACTAAATGGCTTAGTATAATCAGGGCTGGCTAAGGTGGGAGCTTCAGAAATTTCCCTTTCTATTTGTTCAATTGCATGCCTAGAAGAGGGAGTCCATCTGATTTCATGGTCCTTTCAGAGCATGTCAGTTATGGCTTTCACAATCTTTGCATAATTTGGAATAAACCTCCTTAAAAAATTAATCTTGCCTAGAAAAGCTTGAATCTCCTTCTTGTTTCTAGGCAAGGTCAATGATTCAATGGCAGATACTCATTTGGGGTCAATTACTACTCCCTCCTTTGAAATGATATGGCCCAACAATTTACCTTCTTTGACAGCAAATAAGGATTTCTTGGGGTTCAATGATATTCCAAATTTTCTACACCTATCAAAAACCCTCATCAAGTGCTTTAGATGTTTCTAATCAGATTTAGAAAAAATAGTTATGTCATCAAGATAAATAACCACAAATTTATTTACCTGACCCATAAAAGCTATGTCCATAGCTCTCTAAAATGTAGCTCCAGCATTTGTTAAGCCAAATGGCATCCTAGCATACATGAATGTACCCCAGGGTGTAGTAAAGGTTGTCTTCTCTCTGTCTACTGTATCAACATTTACCGGATTGTAGCCTGAAAAACCATCAAGCATAGAAAGTCTTTGTGCTTCTGAAACCATTTGAAGCAACTGATCCATTTTGGGCAAAGGATAATTATCTTTTAATGATGCCTTGTTCAAATTTCTAAAATCCACATAGAGTCTTATTTCTCCTTTTTTCTTTCTAATAGGAACTAGATTTGCAACCCAATTAGAATATCGAAGAGGGAGGATGATCTGGGAATCTATCATTTTTTTAATTTCTCTTTCCACAGTTGGTAGAAGAGCTGGATTTATCCTTCTAAGCTTCTGTTGATACGGTTTTTCTTTTGGCTTCAGAGGAATCTTGTGTTGTATTAACGGTGTATCATAGGTCTTTACATTAGCATAAGTCTAGGAAAAAACATTTTTATAATTTTGCAGCAACTTAAAATAATGATATTTGATTTCTCGGTCTAGAGATGCACATAATTTGATATTTTTAATATCTTCATCAGTTCCAACATTAAACTCTTCCACATCATCTTCTGAAGAAATAGACTGTGGACTTTGGAAAACATCATTTTGATCAAATAATTTTTCTAAAGGAATGAGTCCCTTTGAAATAAAATTATTAGATAATTGAATAATGTCGTGATTAGCAATCTGGGCTTTAAAATCTGAAGTATCATTTTGTTCTATGTTTTCACTTATTTCAGTTCTATCATCATCAATTTGTAGAAATGAAAAATCATCTACTACCTGTAGAAACAATTTCAATTATTCATCATCTTCGAATGTTTGCCAATGTTTTAGATTATATGGGATATACGGCCTATATTTGACTTGTATCTGATAGAGTACATCAATACGATCAGGAGTTTTAAAAGAGGAAGCAGAGATAGTTAAGGAATCTATGTGAATATTTTGATATCCAGGAATATGAGTCAAATTAAAAGCATCAAAAATATTTTCAACTAAACCCCATACCTCATTTCGGTAGGACTTAAGTCTAGGGTACTTGGTCTGGCAAACATTCTTTACTTGCTTAACAATAAGTTCAAAATCGGTAAAAACACTTAAGTTCTAAAATTTCAAGCTTTTGGCCAATTGAAATCCTAAAAGGAAAGCTTCGTATTCAGAAACATTATTGGTAACTTCGAAGTCCAATTTACATGATTGGGTTATATTTTCCTTTTCAGGTAAAATTAAAACTACTCTAGCTCCTGCCCCATCTTTCATGCAAGAGCATCAAAGAATAGTTTCCAAATATCGGTTTGGTTTGGTTTAGAACTTTCAACTACCTCTTCAATTTTGACTTGAGTTTTATGACGTTTTGAAGTGAGTTGAAAACAACCAAAGTCTTGATCTATTGCATAAATTGGATGGTTCCTTGGATGATCAGTTTTACAAACAGCATGTATATATATTACCTCTCTATATAATCTTAACTGCTCTCGTCCATAATCAAGAATAGTAGCATATGGCATGTCCATCTGTAGAGTTCCCCCTAGCACAACAAGACCTAGAAAGGAGCATTCCAAACTTGGGGAGGATATCTGTAACAACAATATCAAGCACTACACTTTTCACTGGAATTTGGGCAAGGGTAACCACTAAATCCTTAATCAATCCCAAACAGGGCACCCTTTTGGAATCGAAGGTATACAGGTCATGGTAGGATTTAGTGATGTCGAGTTTCAAATGATCCATGATAGATTTCGGCATAAGATTGTGTGATGCTCCTGAATGAAGCATACAATTGTACAACATGGAGTCATTTTTTTTAAGAGTTACATAGAAGGGAGGCACTATCTCATCTATCATATTTAAACTAGGGCCGAAAACTACTGCTATTTTTTCATCTTGCAGACTTATTACATCACCTTCAGCATCAACTAAAGTATTTTGAATCCATTTGGTAACTTGGCTTTTGTAACCAGGGTTTTTAGAAAGTTCTGATAGTGGAATTTGGATCTTAACCCTCTCTAATTCTTTTTCAACATTAAATGCAGTCAAGATGTTTTTACCAGTTTGGCTAGTATTAATTGACTGATCTAAGGGTTGGATAAGAGTTATTTGAGTTTCAACAATTTTTGTACGTGGTTCAATTGTCAGAGTTTCCTTTGGAGGTCTCCCAGGACCAAGCCTAGGCCTAAGATCATACCTCTTATTTAATTCTGCAATTAAAAATTCAGAAAAAACATGATATTTAGAGACCTGTGAAGCTTCCTGATCTTCTTGAGCCTAATTCTGTTATGAGAGAGGAATGATGGCTGTTTGATTGGAAGAAGAATCCATACTATTAATATCTTTAGTAATTGTCATAGTATTATCATTACGTTGTTGGTCATCTATCAATAGAGGAGTAGAAACCTGTTGATCATTGGTAGGTCTCTGAAGAATTTGTAGTGGTTGGTTTCTTTTATATTGACCTTGATTTTGGTTTTGGGGCCTAGTAACTATTTGTTGTATGGTGTTGGGTAGTGCAAGCCCCGTGGAACAAGTATGGGGTGCGAAGCCCGGAAGTTTGGGTAATATTGGGGTAAAAGCCTCCGCGATAAGCGCACAACACGAAATGTTGTATGTTGAGTCAAAGGGTAGCTTGCCCAAAAATAATGTAAAGAAATAGTAATAAAGTTGGCCCGCAGAGGGATTGCTAGCCAAGGGAAAGTATAAATAGAGCAAGGCTCTATGAGGGAAAGTAGTTCTTTGGGAGGATGAAATGTAATGGGTGAATAGTCTAAGAGCAATTGTAAGTCCAAGTAGAGGGAGTAGGGTAGAAGGTAGAGGCTCTGTAGCTGTGTGTGTAGAGGCCTGGAAAGTCCGTAGCTATGTGCGCGGCCGCCTATAGCTGAGTGCGCAGGGTGGATCTGCATGTATTGTTGAAGATTGATAATAAAGATAGTTTCTTATGAATTATGTGTTAATTGTGATTTTACTCTTTTATGATAAACAAACTGTTATGATCTCGGCATTTGCTACTGTTGAAAACATGTGAACTAGGTTAATCTTGATGCACAAAGTAACCAAAAGTAATAAATGTTTGCTTAAAGAATTTTTTAACTAGATCAAACTAGTAATAAGTGATTCAATCTGTAATAAGCATGCTAAGGGTATTCCGATCTGCATGGATCTAGTGCAGTGCGAGGCTACAGAACAACGCACGAGCCCCAAACAAGATCCAAGACATCCCCAGGGTGCAGAAACCTGGTTCCAGCACCCTCCCCTACTACCTCGGGTGAGACCTCAGTCTGTGCTTCGCGGGCTTTTGCCAAAAGGGCTGGTAGCTACGAGATTTGTTTGGCTAAATAATTCTTCTGAACCTAGGTCAGGCCCCAATAAGTCAACAAATGGTTCTGTTGCCAGTACCGGGCTCTACCAAAGGGGTGTCTGGTGTGAAATGCGGGGAAGCTAGAGAAAAGAGCGATGAAAGATCAGGACGATAATAATGCGAGTGCCATCCATTTACCAGTATTCAAAGGAGCAGGAAGTGAAGATCCGGAAAAGTTTTGGTTTGTATTGAATTCAATATGGGACGTGCAATAGATCACGGATGATAATATCAAGAAAGCCATCTTAGTCAGCACACTGCAGGACCGAGCACTAACATGGTATATGAAGTATTCAGGCATCAACCCGATGGCGGGGATAGCAGACATCCACATTGAATTAAAAAAGGAGTTTAGCCGGCCAAAATCAGAATTGCAGTCGGTCGTAGGATTCAAAGAAATCACGATGATGCCTGGTGAGACCCAGTCGGATCTGGATCAGAGATTGAAAAGCATTATTCGCGAGGCCAACATGACCCTGACGGATGCACTTCACCATGCTTGGTTCATTACATCACTAACGCAATATCTGAAGTCGGCTTTGTCACAACAGAAGATCTCAACCCAAGTGGAAGTGCTGGAGGCAACAATGCAGTTGTACGAAACCCCAGTACAAGACCCAGGGTTAGGAGTTTAGTAAATCCAAGCGTAGGTCCAAAATCTATGTTTATAAATACAAAAGTTAAAACAAGACCAGGCACCACACCCAGAAGTCCGAGAAGAAGTATGGTGTAGGACGTGTAGAAGCCAAGGACACGATAAAGATCACTGTCCAGTTGCAGTGAATTTTTCGGTAACATGGGGGCCAACGACCTTACAACCAGAGGTACAGATGGGACCGAGTGCGATTTCCCAACTGTGGTGTGCAATTTGCCAGGTAGGGGGAAAGCATGCGACGGACATATGCTACCTATTGCCGAATGTACAAAAACATCCTCAAAACTTATTTTGTAACTTTTGCAGAACAATGGGTCACGAGGAAAGAGATTGTCGCATGTTGATGGATCGACCCCCTATGTATAGGATGCAAATAGAGATGCGCGGACAAGACCCGGCTGCACCATTCGTGCATGGGGGATTCCTGATATGTGGATGAGGGCGTGGAGGATGGGGGCCCAAATGGGGCTGTGGACAGTTGATCTGTTATAATTGTGGTGTACAGGGACATTACATACGGGATTGTACGAATCCTACTAGACGTTGTTGTCCATCATGCTACCAATTTGATCATGATGCAGTTAATTGCCCCACGCTGCTCACGCAATTAAGGGAGAAAGGAGTGCTCCCAGCTAGTTCTGCCCAGAACGTCCAGATGATGAAGGCTGAACCCTGCATAGAAGGCCCCAACATAAACATGATGCTTAGAAGTGGTGCCGCTACTGGGGAAGATAAGGGGAAAAGCCAGAAGATGATACGTGGGTTCGTAAGGCTCCTGTAAAACAACCAGAATTTGATTTGGCATGAGCAAAGGAAACCTTTTTGGAGGCTAAGAAACTTTTTGCAAAAGCATCGACTTTGGGTAGTAAGGAGCAACCAGACTTGCAAAAAGATAATGCCTTGGTAACTGCCTTTTTAGAAACCTGTATGAAGCTCTTGCGAGATGCCAACGCAGTGAAAGGGTTACAAGAATTAATAGCTAGATGTGCAGGGGCAGACGAACTGCGCATGATCTGGAAATTGGGCAAACACATCTTACGCACCAGACAGGAGATGCGACAGACTGCCCAGATTAGCAATTACGAGATGGACCAGGTCATCTTAGATCTGGGTTCCGACGTGAATGTCCTACCAAAACAGACCTGGTAACGCATGGGCAGCCCTACATTTCAATGTTCCTCGATCCAATTGCGATTGGCAAACCAACAAAAGATCTTGCCGATGGGAAGATTGCAAGGGGTTATCGTAGGTATGAACGGTGCCCGCACGCATGTCGATTTTGAAGTCATAGAAATCATGGATGATAGTAACCCCTATCCAGCACTACCAGGAATAGACTGGGAAATAGACATGAATGGAATCATCAACCTCAAAAAGTAGAAAATAATCTTTGAAAAGAATGCACTCCGAGCAGTCATTCCTTTGGATCCAGCTGAAGGTGCCCGCTATACTGAACCAGTGCATGACGACGATAGTGACAGGGAACTAGATTGCATCTACCAGCTCACCACGCAAAATGGGGACCAAGTGAACCCAACTATGGATAGACGACTCTCATGGGACCGCGATAGCTCTTGCACGTCAGATTCAGATGAAGAGGTTGAACAATGGCAAAATTGACTACACGAAGTAACCACATTGAATTGTAACAGAATGGTCGCAGTAGGAGTCGTCGCATCAGTCGCAAAAGTCGCCAAAGAAACAGTGGTCTTGGTGAAATCAAAACCTGGTGCGCTGAAGGTATTCACATCCCGAAAAGCCTGGACATCAACAAAAGAGACAGGCGTGGTTAAGCCTAAACTAAAGCGTGGAGGTTGCGATCACACGTTGATACCGGTAGCTAGACGAACTAAGAAGAGCAACCCGCAGCAACATGAATCGCCAGAAGCTTACCATAAGGTCCATAGAAGCCCTAGGGATAGCATACATCATGGTGTTATGTTAACATGACTTTCTTGGAGGCAGCGGATATTGCGACCTAGATGGCTCTGCATTAGGCAATGGAAGAAAAACCAGAAGAAGCCGAGTACCCTTAAGGTACGATCCGGAGATCGAGTTATGGTAGAAAGGACTAAATTCAGGAGAATATCACGCTGCAATGCTTAAAGAAGCTCAACCCTTTTTCACCTAAGAGAACTTAGACCCTCGTAGAATATTGCTAGAACTAACCTAGAGGGGACCAGGCTATCAAGAAAGCACACACATCCGTGGCTTAAAACCTGAGCTGACCAAGTGCTTGGATGATGCTCGTAGCACAGGGAGGTTGGGATAGTATGGATCTGCACCAACGGTGTGGACACCTGACTAGTTGTTAAGGTCATAGTCTTAGCACTCCAAGCAGCTGAAAGAGGGTGTGGGACTATAAACAAGTCTGCAGGGAGCCGATCTAGCATACCAAGTTCTGCCTACACTACCCTGTCTTCTCGATCGCAACAATGGTTGATGAGTTGTGCTACCATGTAGCCCAGTCGAAAGATAACCGTTAGCACACCTTTCCATACAAGAGATGTTAAGGTACGATAGGAAGGAGCGAGCGGTGAGTCATTAAGACAAACATTTCGAGGTGGATCCGTTAAGATCAACCGAGGGAAAGTTGGTATGCTACTGAAACACAAAGGAACGACATTGTTCAAAGCGACGGTCTTAAGCTATGACTGCGGGAATATACGTGTGCGTTGGCCCTATATACAAGAATCGATCAGTATACATTCGACCAAAAATAAACCCATGCATACTATGGCCAGAACTCGAGCACAATTCACCGAAGAAATGCAGTTGAATCAAGAAAAGTTAGCAAGCGCGAGCCGGGAACAACAGGTTCCAAAATCCCCACAAACACCACGAAGGCAGAAGATGAAGCAGAAGACCCGCACAGTCCGAGCCTCACCATGGTTCACCAAACAAGCTACAGCTGATAAGGGCAAAGCCGTTTCAGTAGACAATGATGAAGAGGATGAGGCTCTTCAGGAGCTCCTTGACCAGATCGATGAGGACGAAGTGGATGCGTTCCAAATCCTGTCATTTCCCCCATATCTGTCTCCATGGACAGGGTCAACAAAGATACCAAAGGACCTAGATGGAGCGAAAGCCAAACTTCAGACCCCACTTCTTCTAGATGATATAAGGTTTGATGGCTTGCCATGGGGACGCGTTCTGACCCTCAAATTTGAAGATTGGGATCTGGCCGACAGTGATAAGTTCCCTGAATTGGCCGCAGACAAATTATTACCATGGGTGTGGCTGCTGGGTATAGAGAGGGTTGAGATCCTCAACCTACGATGACTACCTCACTACCACCGCGAGGCTATTATGGCCTTTGTGATCTGGAAACTCTTCTGTATTGTACATGATGGATTCTTATGGTTAGAAGAGATGATTCCACTCATAGATGACTTGATCCACCGCATAACACACCTACCACTGAAAGGGGATCATCCCGCTAACACCACAAGAACCAGCGGCGAGGTTGGCCTCCCCGAAACAATGAAGATGTGGTACAAGCTAGTGAAAGGAAAGCGTGGATATGTCATAGCTAGCATCAACGACCATGCCGTCCGAGTGGCTACACATCTCCTTAGGGGAAAACTCATGAGGAAGTGTCATGTAGATGAGGTACCTGCCTCTGTCATTGTGCTGGCCAGGCAGTGCGCCCAGGGGGTGCAGTTTAATTAGGCACAGTTCTTATGTACAAAGTTCTTGACCAACTGCTGAGAAGCACAGGACAAAGGTAAGACATTTCATTATGCCTGGTTGCTTCTGTCAATATTTTTGGTAACAAGCACGCTGCTAGTGGATAGCCAGTTTCGTAGCATCATGGATGACCTACCTGAGGTAGTATGGTCTATGGTGCTATGTGGAACAAGGGACGTGACAAGGGTATCTACAATTTGAGCATTTTGGACTTCCATGGCAGAACAAATACGGATTGAGATTGCTCGCCGACCGCGCATGTATCCCACAATCTACAATAATCTCAAAAGCATGGCCGAGTTTAAAGCCAACATGCGTCATGTGTACATCCGGGAGCGAAAGAACCCGGACCAATCTTGGACCACACTTCCATTCATTGCAATGGACGAAACAATCTATGGGGTTTTGGAAAAATGGCCTCTTGAATGGTGCACTCCAGACAATGCCATCCTAGACCAACTTGCTGGCAGGTAGCAGGAGAAGGAAAAACAGCAGCAGCTCTAGCATCTGGTAGAAAAAGCATGACAGGAAAAACAACTCACTTTGCAACAAGTGGTTTCTCATAACCCACCAGCCGAAGAGACTACGGTAGTGTAGGAATTGGAACCAACATAGGAGACAGACACTCAGGCTCCCGGAGAATAGGTCAAATGGTCGCGGTGGGAGGACCCACCAAGTATCAAGAAAAAGTCCAAAGTAACAAAGGGGTTGGAAAATGAATTCACAACAAGCTCTACATTGCCTGCTCTACTTACAGAACAGACAACTGTGTTGGGAGAAATCCGGAACCAGTTGGAAACATTGCAGGCACAATCTCTGGGCAAGGTTCACCTCGCCAACAACACAGGTATGACTGAGCCACTGATGGGCGTGCTCGCACTGAACAATGTAACATTTCCAGCTGCTGCTATTACAAGACCTGGTGATGAAGGTAGTTGGGATTTAGATCTGGTTGCTCTACCTAGTAGCATACTTTTTCAATTACAGGATGGGCTCACTAGTGAATTCCGTGCTAGGGAAGGGTGCACCCTCCACACTTTACAGGAACAGAAAGTTTAGAACGAATAGGTCAATCTTTAGCACGTTGTCTGGGTCGAGCGTTATAGGAATGTTGAACAAGCTGTCACAGAAGCATGCCGCACAGTTTTGAGGGTAGCTATCCATGAGGATCTTCTAACTCTAACCAAATTTCAACACATGGCTGTACAAGTTTGCATGGTCCAGTAAGAGGCCGCAAGAGCACAAGGGGAGCTTGCCCTACAGATTGCGGAGCCTCAGCTCCAGTCATAGCAACCCTGGCCTGATGATGGACACCATCGCGTGGAAATTCAAGAAGGCATGGAAACCATGCAAAATGCGGTCCAAGAATATTCAAGACTTTTGGATCAGTCTATTGGCCTACTTACATCTCTCCAGGAGGACCCCACCATTCAGCATGTCGAAGCTGAGGTACACACATTGCAGCAGGCCTATGGTATAACTCGCGGAGATGCACAAATGGTCACTATCACACAATAGCTAGCTAAGATGAGGGAAGCTCAGGTTCTCAAGGCCCAAATGGATGTTGCACGAAAAAAGGTGGTAGTGCTTAAAGATTGCATTCAACCATGGATCGATGAAGCGTTTATTGTTTCTACAATGATGGAGGGTAGGATAGCACAGATGCAGGTAGTCTGTGATTCTGAGCAAGCAAACCCATTAGACACGGATACATCAGCGACCCGAGTGGCACTGGTACAACGGACCGCCGTAGAATTTGTTGAAGAGACACGCATGGTGCAGAAATTGTTAAACGACCTTCGTACAAATATGGATGCACCAGCTCAGTGACTTAGGACGAGTCATGATGATTGCGTTGGGGGACTGTTGGGTAGCGCAAGCCCTGCGGAACGAGTATGGGGTGCGAAGCCCGAAAGTTTGGGTAGTATTAGGGTAAAAGACTCTGCGGTAAGCGTGGAGCGCGAACTATAGTAGGTTGAGTCAAAGGGTAGCCTGCCCAAAAATAATGTAAAGAAATAGTAATAGAGTCGGCCCACGGAGGGATCGTGGGCCAAGGGAAAGTATAAATAGAGTGGGGCTCTATGAGGGAAAGTAGTTCTTTCGGAGGATGGAATGTAATGGGTGAATAGTCTGAGAGCAATTGTAAGTCCGAGTCGAGGGAGTAGGGTAGAAGGTAGAGGCTCTGCAACTGTGTGCGCAGAGGCCTGGAAAGTCCACAGCTGTGTGCATGGACCCCTGCAGCTGAGTGCGTAGGGTGGATCTGGATGTATTGTTGAAGATTGATAATAAAGATAAGTTTCTTCTGAATTCTGTGTTAATTGTGATTTTACTCTTTTATGATAAATGAACTGTTATGATCTCAACATTTGCTACTGTTGAAAACATGTGAATTGGGTTAATCTTGATGTGCAAAGTAACCAAAAGTAATAAATGTTTGCTTAAAGACTGTTTTAACTAGATCAAACTAGTAATAAGTGATTCAATCTGTAATAAGCGCACTAAGGGTATTCCGATCTATGCGGATCTGGTGCAGCGCGCGAGCCCAAAACCACATCCAAGACATCCCCAGGGTGTGGAAACCTTGTTCTAACACACTCCCCTGCTACCTCCAGTGAGACCTCAATCCGCGCTTCGCGGGCTGTTGCCAAAAGGGTCGGTAGTTGCGGGATTTGTTTGGCTAAATAATTCTTCTGAACCAGGGTTAGGCCCTAATAAGCCAACATATGGTCCTAGGTTGGGTCTCAATATTTGAAATCCTATTTGATAGGTTTCTAAGAAGAGATGTTATTTCATCTTTTTTGGAGTCTTTTGATTTAGTCTTAGAGGAACTAGAGGCTTTTTGAACAGTTTTGAGCTTTCTTTGGGACTTTTCTTCCTCAAGTTTTAAAGAAGTTGAGGCTACCCTATTCGCTTCTACTTTTATAGCATTTGTTTTCATATCTTAAAGAGTTATTGAAGTTCTCTCTCGTATAATAACAACAAAGTCATCATCGAAAACTTTGGAAAATCTAGACTTAGCTACTGCTACAGGAGGCTTACAATGAGCAGGCATTTTGTGATAGAGTTTATTGAATATTTTGATAAAATAGGCTACTGGTTCATTAAAGTTCCTTTTAAGCTCTTCAAATTATGTGAGGAAGTAAAGAGGATCCTTTTAACACCCCATTGATTTTTAAATATGGTAGTAAGCTCTTCCCAATTTCTAATGGCAGTGGCTAGTAACTGCCTAAACCAAATCCTCACGTTTCCCTTAAGTGACTGTACAAACAATCTCATATAAAAGTTTTCTTGTTCAATATTCATGTTGTCTGCAAAGTCTAGGAAGGTTTGAAGATGGTCCTCAGCTGAGGGACCAATTTCTCCATTGTATTTTGGAAGGTATTTTAAGTATCCAGCTGGGAATGAATCAAGGTTATTAGGTAAGACTAAGGCAGCATATCTAGCCTGTACAATAGGTCGAAAAGACATGACAACAGCTGGTGTATGAAGTGCTTGAGGTATATGAGGTTTTTGAGGTGTATGAGGTTGTATAGGTGGAGTATATGGTGTTTGTGTGGATGTAGAGGATGAAGAAGAAGTAGAGGAAGAAGATGGTGATTCAGGGGTTGATTGAGTAATTGGAGGTGAAGGAGGAGATCTTGATTGGAATATATAGAAAAGGTTTCCTCAGATTGTTTGGAAGAATAAGCTTCAGGTCGGTTAAAAATGGAAGGAAAATGATAGGTGGTAGGGGATATAAAATATGTGGGTTTATATTCTGGTAGATTGACACCCAAATCATATTCAGTTTTAGGTGACCTTGATGGTAGTGTGGGTATTGGATGAGTTTCTAATGAATGGATAAGGTAGGATGACTTAAAATCAACTCCTTTATCTAGAAGTTCAGCAACCCTAGGTGATAAATGGGAGTAATCAAGATCAACTGGGATATTACTATAAGGGTCAAATGATTCTTTTTCTTCAGACTGAAGGACTGAAGAGGAAGAAGAAGATGGTTGGTGTCCCCTTTTAGAACTAGCTTTTCTCAGAAGCCTTTCAGGATCTGACAGAGGTTTAACTATCTCAGCTTCTGAATGAGATCTAGTATGTTTATAAGGTGCTAGCTTGGGAGTGTGGAGTCACCTAGGTGAATGATTTTAACCTTTCTAAACCCTTTAATCACCTTTAAAGGATAATAATGAATGAATATCATTGTCCCAAGGGAAACTTAAATGAAATTCGAATCCCCGACAACGGTGCCAGTCTCATGTTGTACCTGTGAGATAGTAGTAGGTCAGGATACCAATGCTAGAGCATATAAAATAATTGTTTTGGGGTTTTTGGTTTAAGTTTCTTGGAAGACCACTGAATGAAGATAGATGTAGAATTAAAGTAATTAATCCTTTAGGTTATATTAATAATTTAGCAAAGGGCTTCTATAAAGCATTACACAATGATATAGATAAAAAGTAGTGGTGAGTATAAGACAACAAAAAATATGATTATCACAGTTTCCAAACTGTAAAACAGAACAATCATAATTTGGAAAACCTTCTAAACTACGTTCAAAAGATTCAAGGCAGTATACTTAAGCTTACACAAGATACTGATGATTTATTAATTAGAGGGGATTAGCTACATAGATAGTTGCATTAATCCAATCTATTAATAGATGATCACTTTAGGAGCTTATAGGAATCAATTGAAACACAAATTGTTCCTACCTAGATATCTTTGTAAGTCATAAGCATATGAAGAAAAACATGATGATTGAAAATTGGAAAAACTTATAGGACAAAAAAAATTGTGTAAAAATAGATTCAAAATCCTCTGCTTTGTATTAAGGTTCCAGAAAGACTGAGTACATCAAGTGTCTGCAAAAGCTTCCTTCAAAGGTGACTTCTAGGTTCAAAGTAGAATTAACAGTCAAGACTGTACAAGCAATGAACTATGAATATTGAACTCCGAACCATTAACATCTCAAGAAGAGAGTTATTTATATAATAATAGAACTAATAAATATCCTAGAACTGATTAAGATTTATTCTAGGAAAGGAAAATATCTTCATGCAAGAAGATAGGGGCAACTATTGAACTGCTTCTTGTTGTCCCCTTTCATTCAGGTTTTGTTGGCTTTGTTGGTTGATATTTTGCCCTTTAAGATGCTTTATTGTTTGTATCCTTCATGCTGGTAGATTGCTTCATTTAACCTTTTTACATGATACTGCTTTAAACTCTGTTTAATATGCTTTGACCTGGCTGAGTGACCTTTACTGTGCTCCTTTCTACCTTTACTGCACGCTTGAGGTTTTTACTATGTTTTGCATAGTAAATTGCTCATATTTGTCTTCAAACTGTTATGCAAGATTTTTGTTTGTAAACCTGGAACAATAGACTTTACCTGCAAAAAACAGAAACTTATTAAGAAAAACATGGTGACAGAGGAGGTCGTTCATGGCTTTGTTGAGCTTTAAAGAATATTAGAAGGAGTCCAGGGTGTATTCGGAAGGAAAATGATGGTTTTTAGCCACAGAGGCTTATGCATTCGTCATTGTGAAAATAGGAAAAACAAAGGAAAATGGTCATTTTAGCGTTTAACAGGAAAATAATTTTCCTTTGAAATATGGCGCGATAGTGAACAGTAACCAATTGTTGTTTTGCGGAAGGCTATTTTCAACGCGCCACTTATAAGGCGCGAGTGGTTTTAAGAAGGGGTTACCTAAAATGATATGAGCTTGACACGTAACAAGGAAGGATGGTGGAATACCACTTTTCGGGTGGGTAATGCCTGTATAGAGAGTCAACCTGAAATTTGCCAAGTGCCATTGGATTTGGATGGATTAGATTGGATATCGCAAAGGTGGAGGGTGTATACATTGGACGGGACTTGCGATGAGGGTGGATGCGATGTGGTATGAACTATGATATATAATGAGTCAGGTCTGTCACGCATCGCTTATCGCAATGCGGAGGATATATATAACAACTGGAACTTTGCGATGGAGGCGGACGCAATATGGCAATAGATTGTAATATATATATATATATATATATAGATATATATATATATCTATATATATATATATATATATATATATATATATATATATATATATATATATATATAGATATATATATATATATATATATATATATATATATATATATATATATATATATAGATATGTATATGCATGTATATAGCGTCAGGTCTGGGCTTCCCATCACATATCGCAATTGGAGTTTGCAATGCAGGGAGTAATGCATGTAAAAAGGCTTGTGATCCCGCTGATGCGATGCGATATGAATTACATAGTTTTTAATAAAACTAAGGGTTTTTGGGGTATTTTAATAAGGGATTAATATATACAGGAAAGGGAAAATATTAAGGATTTAATACTATAGTTATTGTTAATATGGAATGTAAGCAAGAAAAGGGAAAATATATGAAATATAAGCCGAAAAGGGAAAAAGACTAAGTATTATGTTTTTTATGAGTTATTTACTTTTCATATATGCATAATACTTAGGGTAAAACATCCTTTTGTGGGTTTTTCAGGTCAAAGGGTATTTACATGGTAAAAAGGAATTTTACATAGGTTTTCACTTTTCCTAGGTAGAAAGGGTTTTTACCTTAGGAAAAAGGGGTTTTTATGAAAAATGAGTGAATATGGACTGTATGAAGGTGGGAAGGAAAAATAGTAAAAATGAGAATGAATGAGGATGAATTTTTTGATGAGGGGGAATCTGGTATTTGTTGTCCTTAAGTCATTTAGGTGAGGGTCTGGTCCCTCCAGAAGTCAGAGAAATGATCTGAGCCTATTTTGACTTGAAGGATTTAAGTACTGGGAAATTAGTTAAAGTAAGGGGTAAAATGAATGAGGAAGTTAATTATTTGACTTTGTAAACCTTTGTTTGCTTTGTGTAACTGCCTCATGGACATAGAATATGGTGAAACATATTAAACATATACTTTTTCCAATCAGTCATCATCTTATGCAACCTTTCTTCTATCTACCCTTTGCTTACCCTATCATTTTTTTCCTTCACTTAATGGGTGCATTTAAGCTAGCAAAACCTTATTCATTTTCTTTTAAAGTAGGAAACTATCTAGTTCTAACCTTATATCAATCCAAGGGCTTAGATTAAATTGATGAGCACCTTATTATTCTCTACCTAACTATTGATCTGCCAAGATTAAACAATTTGGACATATCTTTATTCACTAACTATAACATTAACTTTAAAGCATGAAGCAGTCAAGATTAAATTGTTTTATTGTCATGGGTTGTGGCATTTAGACAAGCTGCACACAAACATTATTTTGTAGAAAAATAGTAGTGTCATTTAGACTTGCTCACTTTCAGAATTTATTTGTTTTCTTTTCTTTCTAACCTAACATTTTCTTTTTGCCTTGATTTTTTAGAGCATATAACCAAACATTTTCTTCGATATGTACATCATCATCAAGATTTTTTATCTAACATTTTATTCACTATTGTTATTTCCATATCCTGACTTAAATTTTTTTCAAATATTCTATTTTATCAAAACCAAAAAATGTTACAACAAGAGGTTTGTTGAACATACTACATTTGCAGCTGCATGGTTTGCAGCAATTGCTGCGAGTGTTGCAGTCGTCCCTACTATTGCATCATCGGTTCTTGCTGCTGCATGGATGGCCCTTGCTGCAACGAAGGCTTCCCTTATTGACGCAGAGGTTGTCCTCTCTACTGCAAGGGTACTTGGACAGTTCCCGGATTGAAACCTTGAAAATTTACGAACTGTATCTGGCCATAACCACCGAGAATGGTGGTTGGAAAAGGCTGACCATACTATCCATGCTAAAAGATGTAAGGTGGATTTACCATTCCTTGGGAAGCATATGGAACATAAGGAGTTTGGTACTGAACATGAGCCTCATAAGGTTGCTGATACTGGAAATTGCTTGACCCAGACAGACCAACGGGATTTTGAGCCTATTGGTACTAGACATTGCTTGATCTAGCAGGACCAATAGGGTTTTGAATAGCACCAGAAGAAGGTTGGTTCATCCCAACCATGTGAGCATGTGAGCTACTCAAATTAGTTGTTCTTGATACCATAGAGACATTAAGATTCTACCCCCCAGGTGGTGGCACAGCCTGTGCACTTACTGGAGGGATCAAAGGACTAACAAAAGTAAGAGTCGAGACCATCAGTTTCACTGGACAGGTGACTTGATCCGACGAGACAAGAGGGTTCAGAATGGTGGGTTGCACCAAGACTGAAGTAACTGCAAAAATCATCGTCTGTTGGGGGTTCAGGTTTCGAATGAATGAACCTATGGTAGGCATAGCGCCAGATGCCCGAACATGATTATGATAAAGAGAAGAGGCACTAAGTCTACTTGAGACTAACTGTGCTAAAGTCACATAATTAGGAGGTAAGCCCTAATAAACACTGATGTGAATGCTTCCCGTGTAAGAGAAACCTTCAAGAGTAAACTGATCTTCTTCCTCTTCGACAATGTGTGGAGTGGAAACCTCCGAGTGACCCAGAGACGAGACTGGAAATTTGCCTTCAGGTTCCATTGGTGGAAACAGGTGACGATAACCGACCGAAGATGTTCGAGGGGATAATTGCAAATGAATACCTAGATGATCGTACAGAATATACGGACGCTACGTGATATCACAACATGGTCGAACAAAGTATTTGGAGGATAAACAACCAGTCCAAGCTGACCGTTAGTAGTTGGCTGACTTTGGGAGTCTGGATAGGGTTATCCGAAGATTCCGGGCCAATACCAGAAAGTGACCCATTATCTGATGGAGGTGGAGGAAGATATGACAAAGGTTGAATGCTCAGAACAATTCCAAGTTCAGCACCATGGTCCTTAAGTGACTATGGTAATTCATGAAATCGCTCCTCAGACAATCATTTAGACAGAGGAGAGGAAGAGGAACTAGGTGAATCAGATGGTTCAACTACGATGGCTTCATCTAAAATAATAGGAAAAGGGAGATAAATTCCAAGGCTTTTGTTAGTGTTGGTATCTTCATCCCTCCATCAGTGATCAAAATTCTCTTGTTGCATTGCATTTTAGGTGTCTCATCCGATCAGCTGCATTCCATTAGGATCATGGATCATCTGATGGTAGTGGTATATTATCAATTTTCCCTCATGATCTTTACCTGCTGGCCCATATCACAAATATAGGTCATTTACAGTCATTTTCTATCTTTACATTTGCAAAAGCCATTTTTAGGGTTTTAGGTCTCAATAGGTCTAGGGTTTTGTCATCCAAGTCTTGTGAAAGCTCAATAATGGTTAGCAAGCACATGAGGAGGTCAAATAAAGTCTTAGCATCAAAAATTTGAATAATCACATGCTCAGTGATTAATTTTTCCTCAAAACCCTGTTTTGAGCAAAAACAGAGTTTTATTGTTTTATGTATAAAATTTTCATGTAATTTCATTTTTTCCTATATGTAACAAGTCCAGAATGTAGCCTTGGTCACCTTGCCAAGCCCCTGCACTCCAGCTCCTACACAAGAGTTAGAAATTCAAAGCATTAATCCATCAGAAGGCAAAAATCAAGTCAAACTGCCAAATCAGAGTTTTAAAAGACAAAGTGAAATGCAAACATTAGAAACGTGGGTTTATTTTAAATGAAAAATCAAAGTCATTTGTATATAAAGTGTTTTTCATGTCAAAGTCTTCATTTGTGCCAAATAGTGGAAGAGAATAAATCCAAATCGCATTTGAGGACGAATGAGAGAATTTCATCAAAAACTATGAAAGTTCTTTTGGCGTGGCGCACCTGGGTTGAGGCGTGACACACCTGGTCGGCGCGGCGCATAGAAGCTTAGAAATAAATTGAAATTTAAATGGGCATAGCATACCAGAGATGCATGGCACACCTGTTAGTGGGCACGGTGCACCTACCTTTCAAGCCCGGATTTCATCCAAATGACCTCATCAACCTCCGAATTCTTTCAAGCTTCATTCAACAAGTAAGTTAAGCATCCTAAAGTTACTTTGCAAGAGATTTTCATCCTCTTTGATGGTGTTTCAGTAGGTGAAATACAAACCCTAATTTGCTTCATAGTGTATTGAAAAACTGCCTAGGGTTTCAAAAATTGTCATTATTGCTATTTGCTCCCTGCAATCATTTTCACATTCCTTCACTACATTTCCCTCATTTCATTTTCCCTCCCCTTTCTCATTCACACTCATCTATCCCCCTATCCCCAAAACTAAAAACCCTAATACCTAATTCCTACTATTCCCAAACCCTAATCTGTATACCCTAACCCTATCCCTTCCCTATAACCCTACAGTGAGCAAAAAATCCCTCATTCACAGTCCCACTATTCAATTCCATTTGTCAAATAGCAAACACTTATTCTTGATTTAAAATCTCTTCATACTCATCATTTCAAACCAAATAGTGGCAAACATGGAGACAAATTCACCTTATGAAAGGGATAAGGAAATAGTGAGTGATTCCTCCCAAGAAATTCATGCACCAAGAAAACCTCACAAGGGAGGAAAACACATCTGGGAGGAGCCCACTACACTCACAGAGCTATTGGCATGTCCTCTTGTAGTAGCATGCTTCAAACATCAGCCTTGCTACCAGTTTTATGAGATGGTGGAAAGAGTAATACCATCATGAGCTTGCTAGATTATTTGTGCTCCATCTTCACAATGGCCAGGTCAATTTGGCAGGTGTTACCTTCACTTTGACACCTAAAACTATAGCTAAAGCGACAGGTATTCTGAATGTGGGAGAACAGTGGAACAAGGGACAACAGTGGACAAAGAACATTATGAGCCTTATATCAAGGCTCGTTATCAGAAGCAAATCAGTAGGGTCTTCTCTTTCAAATACCTACAGGACACATATGCTCCACTCATGAAGCTCATAATCCAGTTGTGAAGGCAGATTTTCTCGCTTATACACTTATCATGTCATATTATTGATGCATTTCACTAGAGTGAGGATGATGAACCTCCCCTATTTCATGTGGCAGAATATTGAGGAAATTACCACATTGGTGCAAAGGAAACCTCCTCGTCAACAGTACAATAGCATCTATCACTTTGCATTGATCAAGATTGTGGTTTTGCATTAGCTGAGTTTGTTGAATGTTTCATGGGATTATTTCGTTTCACATGAGGTTTTCATAGATCCTCAAGTGACCCCATCAGTATTTCATGAGGCAGGAGGGCCTTCACATTAGCAAGAGGTACATGAAACTCAAACCACCAGTGTGCCAGTATTTGTCACTTATCGAAAGGGCACAAGGATATTATTTGCAGCAGCCAAACGAGTACTATATCCACCTGTGGCGGAAGGGGTCTCATTTCCTTCAACAACAAAGTAGGTACAGGATAGTGCATGATGAAGGGCCTTCTGAAGGTCAAGAGAGAGATTTCATTCTCATTCAGGATGATGACTCTAATTTGGGCTCCCAAAGCTCAAAGCTCAAGGAAATCATCAAGGAACAAGAAGCTGACATTCATGACTTATCTCTTAATCTTGAAAGAGCTAAGTGGATCATAAGCTACCTTGAGCAAAGGAACAAGCAATTGGAGGACCAGAAAACTATCATGGAGTTGCAAAACATAAGAGAAAACCGGCAAGCAGCCAAGAGGAGGAAAGTCAAGTTGACACCGCTAGAACAAGAGATTCAAGTTGATCGTGAATCTTGGCTAAAGAGGGAAAACATGCACTTGGAGGAGTTGCTTGCGAAAGAAAATAAGGAGAAAAAGACGTTGAGGCACATGGCCTATCAATATTTGGCAAGAAACAAGGTTTGCAAAGCGAGGATAAGGACCTTAAAGGCCAAGTTGAGGAAAACTTTGAGGAGGAAGAAAGAGCAAGACAAGCTCAAGATCTTGGCTGAGGCTTCCTTAGCCCAACATAGTACTTGATGCAGGTCACTTAGCCCAAATTTCAAGAAATTTGGCACATTTTTTGATAATTTGAATTTTTAGAGGGAAAAACAGGTTTTTCTGCCTGGTGCGTAGCGCCACCCGACGCTCGCCTTTGCTAGGGACCTCCTCTGGAGGAAAACTCTACATTTTTGGATTCCTTAGGAAAAATTATGAATACCTAGAAATTACTAGAAAGTTTTGTCAAGTTTTGAGCTTCCAAAAGGGTAAGAAACGCCTCAAAAATCCCCTTTCTGCCCCTTTTTGGCCACACAGGAAGCAGTGTTGGGAGAACTCACTTTTGTGGGGGGGGGTGGCAAATGGACACCAAATTCGTAAATTCCACCTGTTCTTGAAAGTAGACGGACATACCTTTCCAACAAGCAAACTTGGAGCAAATGTGGTGCACATGAAGGCCTCCAAAATCAGCTGAAAAAGGGCGCTACGTATAGGGATAGTGGCGCGGTGCATAGGATGGAAAATTGTCATTTTGGCCAACAAATTCAGTTTTTCACCTAGTTTTGTCTTAGTTTGACTTTTTTCTCTCTCATGGTCAAAGTCATGATTTAATTTGATGTAAATGGATGGAACTTGATGTAAAAATGTTGAAAATTCACTCATGGAGGTAGATACATCATGAAAAGGTAGTTTTGAACTGAATGAATCAGTTTCCTCGGTTTTAGAGGCAACTTGTTCCACTGCCTACTTTCAGTTCTTAGTTTAGATCTTGTTGAAATAGCTCCTAAACTTATGAATTCGACCCCTAAAACCTAGCATGAGTTGTTTGTTGCCTATATTTAGTAATTTTTCAGTCATTTGTAAAGGTTGGACTCTTGTGAATGCTTTGAGCACTATTGTACATCATTTCTACAGTTTGGCAAGGAAATAGACCAGGGTTTGCAGCATTTTGTGGGATTCTTGTGGCAAGGTGACTTAGTATTGTTTTTCCTTCTATGATTCAAGTTATCATATGTTTATGTGTGCCATTATCTCTCTCTTTTTAGCTTAAGTAAATGAATCAAGTATAAAGGTGAAAATCATTGATATTGCAGTGCTCTACCTTAGGGTTTCTTTAGTTTTACATGTTTTCTACTGTTTGAAGAGGCCTCATGACACTTCCATGCCCTCTCCAACTCCTCACTAGTCTTAAGACTCTCCATTTCACCTAATTCAAAGTACTAAAGCACTTGCCTACCTCGCCCCACAGAAACCTCTGCAAGACTGAGTTCATTCCCCGGACCCAAAACTGCCTTTCACATTTGATCCAACAATCAACCATAAAACTCAATCAAACTCCTCTGAGCATATACCTAGCCTAAAATTAGTCTTTACATCAATCATCTCAAGCCTCACTTGCTATATTTTCCTAAGATTGACAAGGAGAGAGCCCTCTCCCAACATGGTAGGACTAATTACCAGGTTAAGCATGGTTTGATGTTACCCTAGACCTACCTTCCTTCAGCTTGAGGGAGATTTAGGCACTAATAGCTTTAAATGTACTTTAAAAGGAATACTCATGATTTGGTTTAGAAAAGACTAACAGGGATGCTATGAGGTTGTGGGCAACAAATTTTTAAGACGTCTAAATAAACTAGTGCTCTTTCATGTTTTAAGAGTCGAGAAATAAGCAAAGGTGATTCTATCACTTTTGATTTGAAGCACGCTCGAAAGAACAAGTGCTCGGATGATCTCTTAAGCTTAAAGAGTAAAAAATATCAAATGACCACTTTAGATGATCTAGGTAAAAAGGATTACCAGGTAACCGTGAACTACAGAATTCCTCCCGACGAACCGAGAAGTACGGGCATGCGATCTCCCCGAATGCTGTGTTAAGTGTATCACATTTGCAAGGAAGTAGACTCGACTTCCTATGGATAAAGGATTGCAGCCTAGTGGGATCTACCTTTATATACTCAACAATATGAGGAGCATAAGTTCGTACTAGTGTTGTCTTGTGTCGAAGAGAATGACAACTGCTAGGTTTAAAGATGCCGGAACATGTCTGTAGCCTAGAACTTCTAGATGTGATCGTTACGTTTCAAATGCGCCTTAGGTTAATTTAGTTCATTTTAAAGTTTATCTTGAATTATGTCTCAGTTTTCAGGCATTAGCGATGTGACTCGAAAAATCCTATAAACAGCTAAATGAGACAAGAGTCTTTCAATTCGATAAATTGTTTACACTAGAGAGGCTAGAAAACACAATGAAATGCAAATAACCAAGCAAATTAAAGCAAAATGATTTTTTCACTACTTTACTTTTAAAAAAAAATAATAATGAAAAACCCTTCCCAATTCCTATTTTCCTAACAAGTGCACTTCAAGCAATCCTTTCATAAGTAAAGAGTGTTCTTTTTCTTTTCAAATGAAAATTCAACTCTAGTCTTCAATGATGCTAACTAACGTAAGATATTGATGCAACAAACTAGAATCGTGTACTTTTCATGAAATGAAAAAGGGATTTTTTTGTAAAACACTTCAACGAAAAAGTTTTCGAGACAATCAATCCTAACACAGATGAAAAGACACAAAAAAGAACTTCTTCCAAACTGTCAGGTGGATAAATCATTCTTGCGGACAAGACCAATCTCCCTAGTATCTAATGATATCTAGTGACAAGCAAACCAAAAAAATTCTATCTTTCTCTAAATATGCAATTTATAAATAAAGGCTAATAGGTGTTTTAGGCCTACCTCAGGTCCAGTGCTAGTTTGTGGAAGCCATGCTCCGTTGATCCAAATGAGCTCCCTTTTAAAGAATCTGCAAACACAAACAAGCACACACATCAAATAGCACCTGCATAGCCAATATAATAAACCATATTTATCATGATGATCAAGGAATTCATGAAATAAACCATAGAAGACAATTTATTGAGAAAAATGAATCTGATTGTATTAACTTTAAACAAAGAAGAACTTTACAACCTTGGTGCCTTGATGTTGTACAAGCTCCTCCCAGGGTCCAGCAAGAATCTCCTCTACTTTGACAAGTTTCACTCTCTTCCCAAAGAAGCCAAAAGGTATGTAATTTCTCCTCTCAAGCTTAACTAGGAAGTCTCAATTCCAACAACATTTACCCTAAAAAATGTTCAGCTTTCAACCTCCCTAGAAACCAGCCCAATGCCTCATTTTATAGTGCAGAGGAGGGAAGTTACCAGGTCCACCTTCAAAGGGATAGAGTCCTCCTTCAAAGGGAAAAGCTCCTCTCATCAAGGGGTTAACTCCTTTAGTTATGGGATGCATGAACCACCTAGGAGTGAACCAACCACGTCAAGGTTCCTTCTAGAAATGTCCAGAATTAAACCAAAGTGAGTTTTTAAGAATAAATGTGCACCTTTTTTTACTTTTACAGGGGTCCGCACCCACTCCTTTAGAGACAGAGTGGGCAGGTCCGCAGGTAACATGACCAAGAGGTGCGGGACCGTAGGTAATGGTAAGAGAAAGTATGGAACCAGAGTTTTAGAGCTTTTCAAAGAATTTCTCTCATTTTTAAAGCTTGACATGAAGAGCTAAGGTTTGAGACTTGTAAAGGAGGACAATATGAGTGGTGATGGACTCACACTGACTGCCGAAAGTCATGGTGAAAATATTTTGTGTAACACAAACTAATGACACAATGACTCTACCAAAAAATAATAAAAGTGATGTGATCTGTGCTAGAAAAGAGATGTTTAAACAATCAAATGAAACTTTTCAAACTTGAATGATGGAGATCAAAGCAATAAGAGGACTACAAACGAAATGCAAGGAGTAAATTCACCAACAACTTGACTCATTGAGTTTAGAATCAGATGAATGGATGACAAACTAGATGTCAGAGAGCCACTAATTGATCCAGGTAGATATTGGTGGCCACCCGCCAAGTCCACTTGGACCCCCACCATTGCTTCTTTTAGCTTTTCAGTTTCCTTAATTGTAGCAAAGTTTACTATTTTTAGTAGTTTTTCGGGCCTTGAACTTCCAGAGCCATTTTGAGGCCCTAAACAATGTTTTTTGGGAAAATTACGAGAAACATGGGTCCTTGAATTGATGTTTCTCTTCCCAAAGTTGTATTTCTCAGATATATCTTTCTAACGAGATATTGTGCACGTCAAACAGAGATCGTATGCCAAAGTAACGACCCCGAGAAGTTGATGTACCAATTTACCCAAACTGGGCCCACAGTTTGGCATTTCGTCTTATAGGGCTAGGTTTTTGGATGTTTAGGGTTTTCCATTGTTTCTCAACCATAAATAGGCCTTTGAGCCTCATTGTAACATATTTTAGAGGGATGTAGCTGCCACATCTCTTCACAGAGATAAGCTACCATCGCCCTAGCTAGTTTATTTCCATTTCTGTTTGTAAGCATATTTCAGTATTTTACAGTAATGGAAGGAAGTATTATTTCTGTTGCATCTCTATATGTATGGTTATATATGTAATTTTCTGTGTTCCTTTTTAAATCCGGATAAGTGGTATCAAATCAGTTTTCTCTTTCTCTATCTTTCTTTGCATGTCCCTAATGAGGTCGATATATAAGGAGTTAGGGCTTGAACTAGTCGAACCTTTGCAAGAATAGCCTCACAAATCCCGACAGCCTCGCATGGTGGATGAAAATAAAGATGAGTGGGCAGGAGATCCTATCAAAATATTGCTCGAAGTGGCCCTCGAGCGACACATCGACTTCTGGTAGCTACTCTGGAAGCGCCACACCCTTTAAGGTACAAGTTAACTTTGACATTCCATATTTGAGGGTCAGATAGATGTAGATCCCGTAGATAAATGGTTAAATATGCTAGCAGGTTATTTTTCTGTTCATTATTTTTTTAGTGAGGAAAATATTACTTTCTCTCTTCTCAAAGCCACCCCCCACGTCAAGGACTGGTGGGAAACCTACTGTGTGCAGAAGGATGAAAGTATGACCTCACTGTTTTCAGCCGCACCCACTTGGAATTCATTCCAGACTACCATCAAGGAGCAGTACTACCCTGTCGAAAGCTAGGAGGATCAATACATAAAGTGGACCATGCTGCGGCAGGGAAGTGACCAAGACATGCCGAAGTTTACCAATATTTTCTATACCCTTCGCACAAATTTGGTTATCAAGGATTCAGAGCAGCATTTGGTACTCAAATACCACGACTACCTACACAAGTACATCTAGGAAGAAATAGAATTCCTGAACATATCCTTGCTTGGCACGACATACTGATATGCCATCAAGATCGAGCAAAAGTTTAAACAGAAGAAGTGAGACTTTGGATTAGCAAATCTGAAGCAAGGGAAAGGCGCCCCCAAACCGTAGAACAAAGGACAAAACCAAGGTGGGGCGGCCCAAGACAACCCGCCAAATATGCAAACAAAGAACAATGCCTCGAAGCCGAGAAAGGACACAGGAAAGTGGTGTGAGTTCCTTAAGAGCACCACTCACAACACAAGTGAATGTCAGGCCAAGCAGTCACTGGTAGTTGAGCTAAAGGTTTAAGAATCATATGCATGTTCTGACTCTGAGTGAGAACCTAACAGGGGAATGACAAAGGGAAGCAGATTATTGATGTGGAGCCGAACACCATTGTTGCCACCACGAAGATCGAGAAGGAGGAACCTAAAGATCTAGAGGAGGAGGAGCATCTCTTCCACTCCAAGATGTGGGTAAAGGGCTCCCCGCTACAGTTCATTGTTGACAGCGGGAGCCAATGTTAGGATATTCTGACACATAGGAAATAGTTAAGTACAACTTGGTCTAGTATAGAGTTAGGTATAGAGTTAGGTAAAGTGTGTTTCTTTACCTTGTACATTTTGTAACTTACAATCTGACGGTCACCATATGTAGTGATCTGACGGTTCATTCTCTCCTCGGTATTACCAACACTTGATCCGTGGCTTGACACCCGACTGGTCCATGATTTCTATTTAAAGCGCATGGAGGGTCATTTGTAGGGTAATCCGTGCATGAGAGAAGCTTATGTAAATTTTCATTCTTTTATTAATAAATTGCTTGAAGTGGCCGCGTTGGCTCAGGCCGTGGACTGTTTCCCTCTTTGAGGGTTTTAACCACGTCAAAAATACTGGTGTATTGATCTGAGATTTGGTTGTGAGCGGTGTCCTTTGGTGTTCTATCTGAGGAACTTACCCTGTAAATTCCTACATGGTATCAGAGAAATTTGAGGGCCGCGTCTGTTGGTGATCCAAATCTGAAGCCGGTAGAACTGCATCCGACTACCATTTCCTAGATCTACTGTTTCTGACTACTTTTGGGCCAAGAGGACTACTCTGTTGTGTTGGGAGCATCTGTTCCAATGAGGAACCCCTTTTGTTTCAGGCGAAAAGGTTTCCGGTAGCCCTAGCTGCGTCATTTTTAAGATTTGGAGGTATACAGTGTTTATTTGCAATTTACAGTTATTTTCTCTCTGTTTATTTCGGTTTGGTTTATTTAGCCTTTTTTATTACCAGATCTATACCTTTCATTTCTGCGTATGCTCTTTGCCCTGCGACTCTGTGCGATCTGGGCAAATTAGAAACAGAAAGGAAGGATTTTTCTCATGCATATGCTCTTTTCCCTGTGCCTTAGTGTGATCTCGGAAAATCAGAAACATTGAGAAAAATATTTAGTTTCCGGCTAAAGCTAACTTTGAGCCGCAAGGCTCATTTTTGAAAATATTGAGTTTTTCGGCTAAAGCTAACTTCGAGCTGTAAGGTTCGTTTTCTTTGCATGTCCGTGTTGGGTTTTGTGTTTTTTGTTCTGTAGGGAAAAAGAGCTTTCTCAAAGCAAGCACGCAACCCAAAGCACCCCCCCCCCTCTCTCTCAAATTTTTTGTATAACTCAATTGGTTCAAAGCTATTTTAAGAGAGTACAGGTCTTGGGTTCAAGTCTCCATTTTGTGGGGGTGGACTTTTTCATTTCCACACATTCCCGCACTTCGTCAGCAACTTCATCAATTTTTTTCAAAAAGCCATAACGTCTTCATCCGGAAGCTGTTTTCATAGCAATTTTTTTTAAACCAGCCTAATTTTTCGAGATCTATACATTGGAACACTTAGTTTCAACATATTTAGCTTTAGTTTCCATTGAAATGGAAAGTCAATACCAAGTTACCCTTGACAGCACCAACTACTTCCAATGGTTGTCCTACATTGATGATTTACTTAGAAGTAAAGGACTCTACAGAATAGCCTCGGGACAAGAAAAGAAACCAAAGGATGAAGATAAGGCTGCTAAATGGGAAAATAGGCAAGATCAAGCACGTGGATTGATAGGGATGTCTATTTCTCTAGATCTTAGATTCTATATTGCAGAACTTGATACTCCTAATGAAGCAATGAAACAAATCAATAAAGTTTTTGGGATTAAAAATGAACTTAGAGCCCATCAACTTGAAAATGAGTTGCTTACATTGGACCCTAATAATTTTTCTTGCATTGAAGATTTCTTGTCCAAGTTCAAGACCCTTAGATATGTCTTGGAAGGTGTTAAAGCTAAGAAAGAAGATAGTAACCTTATCTATTCCATTCTTACTAAGTTGGGACCAGCCTACTATGTGTTTGTTTCCACCTTCCATTCTACAAGAGAAGCCTTCATTTCTCAAGGAACAGACTACAAGTCCCCTTCCTTTGACTCTTTTTGTGATTCTTTAATAAGAGAACAAGAAAACCTCTTACACCTTGGTCTTCTTAATCTTGGAAACTCTTCCAAGAAAGCGTTAGCCACCCAACAACAACCAAATTCAAAGAATCCTAAGAAGTCATATCCTAAAAAGAATGGTCCTAAACCAAACAAGGGTCCTAAGCGTTTGGGTCCTAAGCAATCTCAGCCTCAAAATGAAAAATCATTTCAACAAAATGATAAGACAAATAAAAACAAATGGAAGAAGACTGATAGACATTGCAACTTTTGTAATCGAGATGGCCACTTAGAATCCAAATGCTTTAAGAAGATGGAAGCCTTGGAAGCAGCGATGAAGAAACATAACATCCATGTGGAGCATTCTTCAACTTCAACTTCATCTTCAGGAATGGCACTTTCTGCATGTTGTTGTCAATCATCTCGGTCTAGTTATGCATTAAATGTATCTTCTTCTTCTCATTCTCATGAGTGGCTCATTGATTCTGGAGCTTCTTATCACATGGCCAAAAACAAAGCCATGTTTTCTTCTTTAAATGATTGTAACACCAAAAATATATATGTTGGTGATGATAGATCTCTTAGTGTTGTAGGGACTGGAACTGTTCATCTAGACAATGGTAAGTTTAATGATGTATTATGTGTTCCAACCTTATCCTGCAACCTTCTATCTGTATATCAGATAACTCATTTAGGTGAAGGTAAAATCGTTGAATTTTCACCTCATGATGTTGTAATCAAGGACTTAAGAGATCCTAAAAATATTTTGGTTGCTGGCATTGCTGATGATTCTACAAGGTTGTATAAGTTTCACAACTTTGGGTCATCAAATCTTCCCTCAGTATTTGTTGCTCATAACGATGAAGTGAGCAAACTTTGGCATGAGCGATTTGGTCACTTAAACTATCACTCCCTTCGGCATCTATGTAAAGAAAATATGGTGATAGGTCTTCCTATGGTATCTTGCAGAGATGGTGTTTGTTCCGGATGTGTACTCGGAAAACATCATTGGGACAGTTTTGAAAAACGTGCCTCTTGGCACGCCTCAGCCCCTTTACAACTTGTGCATAGCGATTTATGAGGTCCACTTCCTGTTATTTCATTCTCTGGCTGCAAGTATTTCTTAACTTTCATTGATGATTTCTCCAGACGCACTTGGGTATACTTATTAAAACTCAAGAGTGAAGTATTTAACACATTTTTGGCCTTCAAAGCCTTTGTTGAAAAACAATCTGGACATCAAATTCTTAAGCTAAGATCTAATAATGGCGGAGAATATGTTAAAAACACATTCATCAACTTTTGCACTGAGAATGGAATTCAAATGCAACATACTGTTCCATATACTCCACAAAAAAATGGTGTAGCTGAAAGGAAGAATCGCACCTTAAAGGAAATGGCTAATTGTATGCTACAATCTAAAGGACTTGGTATTAGCTTTTGGGTAGAAGCAATTAACTGTGCAAATTACATAATAAATTGCACTCCTACTAAGGCTTTAAAGAATATCACTCTAGAAGAAGCATGGAGCTCAATCAAACCAGATGTAAGTCACTTTCGTGTTTTTGGAAGTGAAGCGTGGGCCCATATTCCAGATGAAAAGAATAAAGCTTTAGAACCTAAGAGTGAAAAATGTACTTTTGTTGGATATTCTGAAGATGTCAAAGGCTATAGACTCATTCCATTTAAGTCCAAAAATGTTATCATTAGAAGAGATGTAAAATTTGATGAAAATATATCGGCATGTGAGCCTAGTCCAGCGAATGTGCCACCTCTCCCTATCTCTTCTACTTTTGAAAACATTTCTTCTTCAGATGATGATAGTAAGGATGAAAATCCTCCCCCACCTTCTCAGGATCCTCCTTCAGCTCCTCAGCTTCCAAAATGGGTCCGTGCTACTCGGGATGCAGCAGGTGATCTTGCCAGTGATCCTACGGATCAGCGACGTACACATTCTCAGTTCGAGAGAGCCTCTTCTTTACTGGCTCAAGCTCCAGTAAATTATGATCCTGATACCTTTGCAGAAGCTTCAGGCCATCCAGATTGGGATGCAGCTATGAATGAAGAATATCATTCATTGTTAGCAAATGATACATGGGATCTTGTTCCTCTACCAAAGGGACGAAAACTTGTTAGATGCAAATGGGTTTACAGAACCAAGTATGGACCAGATGGGAAAGTTGATAAACATAAAGCTTGTCTTGTTGCTAAATGTTTTTCATAGGTTGAAGGCATTGAATACACTGAAACCTTCTCCCCTGTTGCCAAAATGAACTCTATCTGCCTTGTTCTTTCCCTTGCTGCCTCGTTCAAATGGGAAGTCCATCAAATGGATGTTAAATCTGCCTTCTTGCATGGGGACTTGCATGAAGAAATCTACATGGAACAACCCATTGGCTTCATAAAAACAGACTCCAGCCTTGTATGTCGGCTTAAGAAATCCCTTTATGGTCTCAAGCAAGCTCCTCGAGCTTGGTATGCCAAAATGGATAGCTTTCTTTTAGAATCTGGCTTTTCTAGGTGTCATTCTGACAATACTGTCTACACCAAGAAAGTGGGTAAGTCTCTTATCATTCTTGTTCTTTATGTTGATGATCTTATCCTTACCGGTAGTGATCCCAACCTTATAAACCATGTGAAGTCTAGCCTTAAAAGGAAGTTTGAAATGACAGACTTAGGACACTTACATTATTTTCTCGGTCTTCAAGTCTTGCAATCCAAGGAAGGTATTTCCCTTTCTCAGTCCAAGTATGCCTGTGATATTCTACGCCACTTTCACATGGAAGACTGTAAGCCAGCCCCTTCTCCCTTTCAGTCTGGAGTCAAACTTTCAGTCACTTGTACTTCTCCTGAAGTTGATGCTACCTTATACCGTCAACTTGTAGGAAAACTTTTGTATCTAACCCATACTCATCCTGACCTTTCCTTTGTTGTTGGCCTTATTGCTCAGTTCATGCAAAACCCCCGTGAAAGTCATTAGAAAGGAGCTAAAAGAATACTTCGTTATGTTCAAGGTATAGTTCAGTTTGGGATTCATTACAGTGCCGAAGCAGCTCCTCTATTGGTTGGTTTCACTGATTCTGATTGGGCTGGTGACCCTGATGATCGGAAGTCTACTGCCGGTTATGTGTTCACTCTTGGTTCAGGACCTATTACATGGGCTTGCAAGAAGCAAGGTGCCATTTCTCTTTCATCAGCAGAAGCAGAGTATCATGGTGCCGTAGAAGCTAGTAAGGAAGCCTTGTGGCTTTGTCAAATCCTGTCAGAGTTTGGCTTTCAGTAGCAGCATCCGACTACACTTTGGTGTGATAATCAAAGTGCCATTCAGCTATGCAAAGATCCAGTCCAACATCAGCGCAGCAAACACATTGAACTGCACATGCACTTCATTAGAAATCTCATTCATGACCATGTTCTTGAAGTGCAATATTGTTCAACAGATGATCAAGTTGCAGACATCTTTACAAAGGCTCTCACAGAGGTGAAGTTCACGAAACTTCGATTTATGGTTGGAGTTCAGGAAGTTGTCACTAAGGGGGGATAGGCTCTAGTGCCTCCTTCCTTCTCCTATTGTGTCATATTTGTAAATCCTTCAATCCTATCGCAAGTTGTTCTTAAGGGGGGATGTTAGGATATTCCGACACATAGGAAATAGTTAAGTACAACTTGGTCTAGTATAGAGTTAGGTATAGAGTTAGGTAAAGTGTGTTTCTTTACCTTGTACATTTTGTAACTTACAATCTGACGGTCACGATATGTAGTGATCTGACAGTTCATTCTCTCCTCGGTATTACCGACACTTGATCCGTGGCTTGACACCTGATTGGTCCATGATTTCTATTTTAAGTGCATGGAGGGTGATTTGTAGGGTAATTCGTGCATGATAGAAGCTTATGTAAATTTTCATTCTTTTATTAATAAATTGCCTCAAGTGGCCACGATGGCTCAGACCGTGGACTGTTTCCCTCTTTGAGGGTTTTAACCACGTCAAAAACACTGGTGTATTGATCTGAGATCTGGTTGTGAGAGGTGTCCTTTGGTGTTCTGTCTGAGGAACTTACCTTGTAAATTCCTACAGCCAAAAGAACCTCATTTCAGTAGAGGTCGTGAAGCGCCTGGTCTTACCAACCACAACACATCCACAACCGTACACCATCAAGTGGCTTCACCAAGGACAAGATCTTTGCGTGAGCCATCAGTGTCACCTTCCATACAACAACAATCCCTTCACGGATGAGGTATTGTGTGGCGTTTCTCCCCTTGATGTTTGTGATGTACTATTAGGACAACCATACTTGTGGAAGTGACATGCTATGTATGAATCAAGGCCCCGTGCTGTTATTGTCACTTCGGGAAATAAGTTGTACAAGATACCAGCAGTAGCACCACCTATCACCATCTCTTTGGTTACTGCAAAACAATGTAGTAAGCTCATTTCCAAAACCGGAAAATTTCTTTTCTTGATGATACGCCCTCAAGGAAAGAAGAAGACGATGGCCATGACCTCTAGACAGGGCCCCTCCACACGACAACTACAGATCGACAAGGTCATGGAGGAGTATGAGGACATCTTCACCTCCCCCGTAGGGGTTCCTCTACACTATTAGGTCAAGCACTCCATCGATCTGACTACAGGAGCGTTGATGCCTAATGGACCATTTTAGAAATGCTCCATTATGGAGAACGATGAAATTAAGAGCTAGATTCAGGAGCTACTGCAAAAAGGTCACATCTGTCCAAGTTCATCGCCCTGTGGGATCTTTATCGTGTTGGTACAGAAAAAGGATGGGACTTGGAGACTCTGTATTAACTATCGGGCACTGAACAAGATCAATGTCCGTAATAGGTACCCAATCCAATATATTGATGACCTTCTAGACCAACTGAAGGGGGGAAATATTTCAACAAGATTGATTTGAAGTTAGGATATTACCAGGTACTAATCGAACCCTTCGATGTGTGGAAGATTGCCTTCAAAGCCAAGGAGGGCCTTTTCGAATGGTTAGTTATGCCTTTCAGATTGATGAATGCTCTTGAAACCTTCATGAGGCTAATGGATGACATCTTGTGGCCATTCACCAACTCATTTGAGGTGGTATACTTGGATGACATATTAATCTTTAGCTAAAGTTAAGAAGAGCACCTCCACCACATCCGACAGGTTCTCCAAACACTGCGACAACAGAAGTTATGTGCCAATTTGGAGAAACACACTTTTGGCATGATCCAGGTTTAGTATCTTGGATACATTACTGATGAACGGGGGGTGCATGTGGATCCAACGAAGATCCATGTCATTCAGGATTGGCCATCTCCAACCACTCTGATAGAGCTCTGCAACTTTCTAGGTCTTGCCACCTTCTACCACAGGTTCGTGCTGGGATTTTTTCATATCACTTGGCCCTTGAGTCAAGTCACCAAGGGAGGAGAGAAAAAAAAATTCTTTTGGTATGAATCTCAACAGAAGGCATTCACAGAGTTGAAATATTGCCTCTTCTCAGCACTAGTGCTCAAATTACGAGACTTGTAAGAACCATTTGAGGTTGAGACAGATGCCTCTGACTATGCTATTGGGGTAGTCCTTACTCAACATGGGCATCCAGTGGCATATCACAACGAGACACTTTCAGACATAGTCCGAAAGTAACCCACTTATGACAAAGAGATGTATTCCATTATGCAGGCTTGCTGACAATGGAAGCATTACATTTTAGGGAAGGAAATGGTCATCCACATAGACCACCAACCCCAGCAGTTCATACAGACCCAAGGAAAATGATCGCCATCAAAAGTGGTCCACATACCTACAACAATTCCATTTGAATATCAAGTATAAGAAGGGAAGCACCAATAATGTTGCAGATTGCCTCAGTCAACTACCAATCATGGCAATAACCACTGTGCTCAACTCTTGTGGGCACGAGACTTTTGATTGGCCACTTCTCTACAAAAGCGACCCAGAATTCGGCCACACATATCAGACACTCTTGGAGGCTCAGCATGTTCCAGATTTTCACCTCTAGGATGCCCTGTTATGCCACCTGGGTCACCTTTGTGTTCCTTGAAGTGAGCGTGCCAAGATGATTTGAGAAGCACACTACAGTCAGTCTGCTAGGCATTTTGGGGTCGAGAAAATGGTGGCAGTACTACAAAAGTATTTCTATTGGCCAAATCTTTGACAGGATGTCGGGAAGTACATCAGATCATGCACTACCTCTGCCACTACTAAATTGACCATCAAGAACCAAGGCCTCTATACCCCGCTCCCTATCCCTAGTCGACCTTGGGAATCCATCTCCATGGATTACATGTCAGGCCTTCCTTCTATTAAGTAAGGAAACGACTGTATTTTTGTGGTCTTCGACAAGTTCTCAAAGATGGCCATTATGGAGGCCTACAAGAAGAATATCACAACAAAATCCATTGCTAAACTCTTCTTTAAACGAGTGTGGGTACACTTTGGGATCCCATAGTCTATCATCTTAGATAGGGATAGCAGGTTCCTCAGTACATTTTGGTCTAGTCTCTAGTCGATGTTGGACACCAAATTCACTAAGTCCAAAACCTTCCATCCTCAAACTGATGGCCAGATAGAGGTTGTCAATAGGATGATCATACACATTATGTGCATGTACAACTCAAAGCATCCATGCACATGGGATGAGAGCCTCCCCTGTGTTCAGCACAGCTACAGCTGGGCTCTCCATAGCTTGACTGGCCACAACCCTTTTCAGGTGGGCTTGGGATTCCAGCCACTATGTCCCATTGATGTGGCCATGCCATTTGCAGCTACTCACGCAAATTCGACTCATGTCCATTCCAAAATAGATAAGGCAAACAACTTCATTGATCACATCCAACATATTCGCCAGTAGGTCCATGACATTCTGGAGAAATCAAATGCCAAGTACAAGTAGCGACATGATCAACATCGGGTGCCACATAAGTTTCATGTGGGTGACAAAGTCTAATTGCATTCGAAAAAGGAACGCCTTACCAGAGCCTATTGGAAACTCAGACCACTCTGATATGGTCCTTACACCATTACCAAGGCTGTGGGATACAATGCATTTGAGCTCAGCATTACCCCATTCCTTGGCCTGCACCCTGTGTTCAATGTGGACCTCCTTCGGCCATACTTTCCACCATTACTAGACACATTTGACATTGCAGAACAACTCACACCCACAGAGTTAAATCCAGATTGCATGGAACAAGCTGCAACTGATCGAATCATGGACACACATATCAAGCACAATCACTAGCAGAATATCCAACTGTACCGAGTTGTCAAAGCAGGCCAACTCCTTCACCAGGGCAAGTGGCTCATCAAGGACCAAGTTCAGCAGAAGTTTCCTCATCTCATGGAGGAACTCAACCCAATGGGGACCATTACTTCCTAAGGAGGGAGGAATGATCCAGGTGGATATTGGTGTCCACCCACCAAGTCCACTTGGACCCCCACCATTGTTTCCTTCAGCCTTTCAGTTTCCTTAATTGTAGCATAATTTACTATTTTTAGCATTTTTCACGTCTTGAACTTTTGGAGTCGTTTTGAGGCCCTAAACAACGCTTTTTGGGAAAACTGGGAGTAACATGGGTCCATGGACCGATGTTTCTCTTCCCAAAGTTTTAGTTCTCAGATAGATCTTTCTAACGCGATATTGTGTGCGTCAAATGGAGATCGTGTGCCAAAGTTATGACCTTGGAAAGTTGACGTACCAATTTACCCAAATAGGGCCCATAGTTTGGTATTTCATCTTCTAGGGTTAGGTTTTTGGATTTTTATGGGTTTCCATTGTTTCTCAACAATAAATAGACCTTTGAGCCTCATTGTAACACAGTTCAGAGGCATGTATCTGCCACATCTCTTCACAAAGATAAGCTACCATCACCCTAGCTAATTTATTTCCATTTCTGTTTGTAAGCATATTTCAATATTTTACAGTAATGAAAGGAAGTATTATTTCTCTTGCATCTCTATATGTATGGCTATATATGTAATTTGTTATGTTGTTGTTTAAATCCTGATCACTAACCATCCAAAGACTCAAGAAAACAATTAAACGAAGGCAAACATATAAGCATGTAAACCAAGCCAAATCAAGCTTTCCAGTCAGGGAGAAATAGTCTAAAACAAGCTAAGAGGCAGAAATCAGAGAGAAAGACACACTGTTTGAGATCTGGGTAAACCCTAATTTCCACCTACATGCATCGACGCCACTGCCTAACTGACAACAAGTGCCAGAAGGGGGTCGGCGTGACTATTTTTGAGAAATTCGATCCGATCGGCGCGACTGTTTTAGAAAAAACCGCATTGGCCGAGGATTCAAAGGAAAAATAAAAATTTCCTCAGGTAAAAACCAAACTTGCTACTGTAAATTTCAGACTTAGAGCAGTAAACTAGACAAAGTAGAGAACACTAGAGGGAAATGGTGATACTAGAAAAGTTCACACAAAACCATGAAATTACAATCAATCAAACAGAAGGATAGACTCCCCAGTGGAGTCGCCAATTTGTGATGCAAGTAAATTCTATGTGCGGACACAAACAATTCCTCTAGCCCAAGAGAGTGGGTCTTGTCACAAACAGACAATCTATGGAATATTTCCTTAAGCTAGAATCAATTGAGAGGGCCTACCTCTTAGCACACTATTCCACTTGGTTATGATCCTGCTTCCTTGCTCCAACTATCTTTCGTTTCCTTCCCTCAAACACATAAAACAAGCAAACAACAACGAACAAAAAACGTAATAGCATACAATATTGTATTCAACCTACTTAGCAGGTCAAGGAAAATTAAGCCATAAAGATGTAAAATGACACTTCATGTAGGAAATCAATCAATAGTTGCATTTATATAAATAAAAAAGAGATTACAATCGGTGCCTTGACGTCGTTGGCCTCCTTTGACGTATCCAGGTTCGTACACTTCTACTAGCACTTCATGGACATCCCCAACAATAGAGGTTTTAAGGCCTCTTTCCCTCTAGTCTCAAATCACACCAAAGCACACTATTCTCCCTCAAACATACACTAGAAAAGTTCAAACTATAGATGTCTTTCTGATTATTCTAACTCCAAACTAAAACTAGCTTTTGCTTTGGAAAAAGAGAGGCTTTTATAGCTTGGATGGATGGGAGATGGTTCCTATTCTCATGGGAGAAGGCATTATCTCTTGGATTAGTTCCATCCTAATAGGGGGAAGGAGCCCAAACTGACCTCCTTGACTCCATCTAGCCTAATCATTTACCAGACTTCCGTTATGAAGCTTTTAGAGTTGGAAGCTTCCGCTCCATATTTAAAAAAATTTCCAAAAGAGGATTGATGCGACTGAGAAAGGGCTCAGTAGATCCGATCAGTGCTAGGGATAATTGTAATCCCTATATATCAGTGGGAGGAGGACACAAGTCATTAGCGTTGGTCTTGTAAACTGGGGTAAATAGAATATTTTTGGGAAATGATGCAAAAGGGAATTGTTCTGCTCATGAAGAGGGACACAATGGGAGTTTCTTCGTGATGGGAAAGCATGTAGGGTTCACTGTAGAGGTTCTCCAGGACCATGGAACAGGGAGTATAGGGATAGTGACAAAATGCTTTGTAACAATGGTGTGCATATATCCTTACAAATTGATTATAGATTCAATTATATATATAGATCGAAAACTTGATTGATCAAATGATCTTAGTCAACATCTCATCCTTACGTTGGTCTTGTGTCAGAAAAGAAAATGCGTACAACAATTTTGAATTAGATATTTCAAGCATAAGCTCAAACACTGAAGTAGTGATTTATTCAATTAAGATAGCCTCTGTAACAAATCAATGTAAAGGAAAATCCCCCATTTCTAATTTTTCCATATAAAGCTTGTGATATGACTAAGAACTTCAACAGTAAATAAATAGTCAGTCTAGACATGTAATCGATGCACACATTTTGCATTCAATCTCTCTGTGACATGAAACTATTAACCATGTATCAGTCTTTTAAATAATGAAATAAATTGTGAAAATTATGATATAGTAATACGAAATCAACAACACCAAGAAAAAATAATTCCCTGTCTTTTCATTCATCACGTTAGATTTTTACACACCATTGGCTTTTAGAAAAAAATGAAAGTCATATCATACAAGACCATCACACCTCCAAATCACAACATAAAACATCATTCAAGGTTGTTGATGTTGAACCAATTAAACAAATCGATCATTCCATCCCTCTCCCAAACAACTGCTTCATTAAAACAGTGAAATGCATTGCCTTTCCTTTAGATCAAAATCATAGCCATCCCATCAATCTCTACAACTCATGATCATTCACACCCTATGTATAGGAGAAAACTTACCTCTGGAAAAAGGTAAGATCGATCTAACAGATGCACTCATCTCTCCTTCCTTTCATGTCAAAAACTTATGCATACGATCCTTCAAAAATCAAATCTTCATTAATTCCCAATCAACACTCCTTCAAAACTGTCCCAATGTAGAGCTTGACTTTTGGTTAATTGTACACACAGACCATGAATTTCGATTTATCTGTATAGATTTCTCTTTGGTCATTACCATGAGAAAAATTCATGGTATAGATTTTGACCGTATCAAATAAACCTGGAGCACACATAATAAATAATTAAATTTTTATTCTATGGAATATAAACTGTCAATTGTCTATTACCCCAATATTAAATATTTTTATTTTTTGTTTCTATTTGGTCCAATACTAGTTTGAAGTTTATTATTTATCAACTGCGACTTCTTTTAAATTCAACCATTGAAGGGACCACTTTGACTAACTTCAAGGGTATTTGTTTTTAATTTTATTATTACCATTTTTACTTCACCATAGATAATATTTGTTATGAAAAGGAATACATTTAATCTCCATAACCGCCACATGTAATTACCAATTAATATTAACCAAACCAACTAAGTAATAAACATTAACTAACTGAGTTTTTCACTGGTACCTTTCGTGTGAAACTTGTAGGTATCATGTGTAACTTGTAGTGTTATTATGAAAACAATCTAGGTTGAAAGCAAGGACAACTAGCACCATATTGCCAATACTCTCCCCTTTTAGACTTGATTTCAACATCTTGCAAAAAAAAACTAAGTCGTCTCTCCCCCTTTGACATCAAGGGAAAATGTCTTCTCTGCTGCATGGTAAGATTCACATAATCATACCAATCATGCTCCCCTTGATCATATACAATATCCTTCCATAAGCATGCCAATTTCTGACTCTATGATATCATGTTTACATCAATCACCCAAAGAAACAAGCATGACATGAAAAAATATCTATGCCTCCATCAACAAGTAGTAGTATTATATTACAAGACTCTTCTCACTACTATATTGCATGATCAACAATAGCATATTAAATCGTAGAAGACCTTCATTATCACAAACCGTTAATCATATCAACCAATCATGAACCATGATAACAACATATATATATTCCAATAACACGTAATGAAATTAAGAACCAATGTAAGAAGAGAGATCATAGCAGCAATGAACTCATCATAACGCCAATAATTATTTATTTGGAAGCATAGGAGATTGTCCCTCTGAACCTGTGCTAATCACTATTCTTGAGACACTTCATAGATCAATAGTTTGTAATAAACCAATGTAAAAACCAATGCAAAAACAATGAGTTGTTGGAGAAAATAAGCATCTCCCATTGGACATGTGATATGTTATCCTGTACATCATATATAAAACATTAGTAATAATATATGAAATCATCATGAACACATAGCTCCCCTTGAGATCATGTGCTACTAATCCTGTGGACCTAGTTGCCCCACATGCACTTTTGCTCTAAATCTGAAGAAGAGGAGCTAGACCTCTTGTTTCTCCTTGGATTCTTCTTTAGTAGATATAATTTATCTGTATTTTTGAATCCTTTTTCTATGACTTTTCTAATGCCTTCTTCTATAATCTTGCATATAGTTGATGTAAATATAATTACATGCCCTTTATTGAATATTTTTTCTACACTTAAAGTGTTTTTCTTTATCACTTCAACTAATAATACATTAACTACTTCTCTATTCTTAACATCAAGATTAACATTACCCTTTCCTATTACTTTTGTAGGTGCATTATTTCCAAGAATAACCTTACCAATATTGTCTTTCTTGAGAGAGATAAATTTGTTCTTATTTCCATACTTGTGATCGTAGCATCCGCTATCAATGTACCATATATATTCTTCTTCAAATGTATATTGTGTGGGGCCACACCTTACTTGTCCCTCTTCCTTCCACTTCACCTTAGTGTTGGTGGATCCATATTTTTCATGTCTTTTGATAATCTTATTCTTGTTTGGTTGTTTTATTTGGAGGGAATTTTCTTGTTGTCTGAAATGTATGTATGAATTCATTGACTTGTTCGTGCATTTTTTTGCTACATGTCCAAACCAATTACATGTATAACACCTTACATGTCTTCAGAAGGGGGCAAGATAATCAAAATATTTCTGCTTCGTATATTTATTATTGCAATCAATAAATTTGTGACCAAATATATTACATGTAAAATAACACTCGTTAAAGAAATTTGAGTCCTTGTGAACCGATGTTCTTCTTATGGAGAGACCATTTTCTTAGGGTCTAAACAATCTATTTCTACAACTGGAAATGTTTCCATAGTTATGACAGATAAAACATTCAACATCATTGACCAAAGGAGAGAATCAATTGTTATTTTTATTATTGGGATAAAATTATTTCCTTTGAAAATTCACTTTCTTTGGTTGCTGGTTTGGTTGACTTCTTAATTATTTACTAGGATTCTCAGAGTTTTCTTTGTTAACCTCACAATTTCTTTCATAGTATTGTGATCTAGATTCTCCCTTATTAGATTCATGAAAACCAATACTTGACTTAATGGACAAGGGTCTTTGACTGTTAAGAAGATTGTCCAATAACTTTGTACTAGCATGAAGTTTCAACTGTTTGTCCTTTTATACTAATTTACCTTTTAGAATGCTTACCTCAGCCTCTAGTCTTTGACAATAATCTTATTTTTCCATATAACTTTTTTTCATTCCTTCTTCAATCTTTCCTCCTTCTTCAGTTGTTTTCTTAACTCAATAAGCTCTACTTTAAGCTCATTCTCTTGTTCTTCAAATACTTAGACTAACTCGTCATATTGTTTATTTGATTTTTCAAGATCTGATCTTATAAAGATGATCTCATTTTCAAGTCCTTCACAATATTTTTTCCTTTCTTTAAGTTGTCCTATCATTATTGTAGTATTCAATGATTCATCATGATCCATGTTTTTACATTATTGTAGCTTATTCTCAAGATTGTTAATCTTTTTCAAGGAAGAAGCAAGTTTTCCTCTAAGTTTAAGTACTTCCTCTAACCTTTCTTCTTTTGAATTAATAACTCCATATGATATAAATCATATTCATCTTTTTAAAAACCATACTTTCCCTTATATTCATTTAATGTCTCAAAAACAAGATTACTTGTCAATTTACCTAATGCACAACCTTCCTTTACTTGTTTTCCTTCTCCTTCATGGATGCCCTGCAGATGATCCCATATTGCCTTTGTAATTTCATAGTGCATAACCTTCTCTAATACTGTATCATATATGTTATAAAAGATTGCATTTAATTCTTGTGTATTCCTTTGGATTTCTTGTCCTGATGGTGGAGTTTTGGTATAACCATTACAAATTAAATTCGAAACATCAAATCTGAGAGCCATTATTCTAGATTTCAGATTTTCTTTCCATTCTTGCATTATTAAGCACAGGCATACCTTTATTATCCATTATTTCTGACTTGCCTTGTTCTGCTACTGATTTCCCTTTATCTATGAATGCATATATTACCATGATACATCACTATCACTACTTTCCTGACTTGTTCTCTTCCTCTGTGCCACCTTCCTCTCATGCTTCCTTCCCATTGTTCGTAATCTACTCTCAAGTGGTTAATATTTTATTGGAGAGACCTGCTATGATTCCAATTGTTATCGGATCCTACCGGAAAGAAGCTCCTAATCCCTTACTAAAGGATATGACACTCAACACCTCTGTTAACCATGTTTCAAAATTTTCATACTAGATCGACTTGTTTCAATCAACCATCAAAACATGTAGGCCACTTTCCATCAATTTTCAAACTGAGCCTGCAACTAACAATATGCACAATATGAACACTAATTTACCAAACATTAATCAAGGTGAATACTAATCATTCAATAACTTCATACTTCTACAACAATTTAAACCAATCATGTCAAATTTCAAGTTAACCAAGCCAAATCTTGTCAAGTAGCATGTGAAACCCTAATTGACCAACACTGTCAAATACCATACCAAGAAACAATAGTTACATAATCATGTCATAATCTAAAAACTATCAATAACACTAAACTCAGTTTGCATCAAGTATAATCTCTGAATGTGAACATGTAATAATTCCTTAAACCCTAATTCAATAGATATCAATTCAAACTGTTCAATACCAAGACAATTCACTTCTCAACACTACTATCATCAATAAACAAACAAGGCATATCTTAGATCCATGCATGTCATAAACTTCTGTCACAAACATTCATCAAGGAATACTTTCATCAGCATCAGTCAAGCAACTCTCTCATAGGAATAAAACTATAGCCGCAGAAAAACAACTGATGTCACATGAAGTACACTAGTGTAACATAAACTTTGCCTTAGTCAACACAATTAGATGAAATATCATATCACAGTCATAAATACTTTTCAACGGAAGATAAGAAACAACATGGGTTGCCTAAAAAAATGAAGAGTATGATGTCTCTAAGCAAGGTTTTATCTTTGAAATCATCACCATATACTTCTAATCTGCACAAAAGGAACATGGTCTACCATACTTCAACGAGCATGCAATATCATTGTTAATACAATCAACCTCTTTCCACTATGAGATTCAAGTGCACAATGAATCACTGTTGCACATAATATAAGTGTAGACGTAAAAGACAATGATAACAAAAAACTCTTTCTCCATAAAATTCTAAATACATGGGAATTTAACCTAAAAACCAAACATTTCCCAAATTTGTCACACAACACTTTTGTCAATGAAGATCAACCAATATTCTTATAGAATGCTATAGTAAATATAAAATCATCTATAATATGAAACTCAACTTATCAACCCAATGAAACACATATATTAACTAAGTGGTGCTAGTAAATCTTGCACACTTGTTCAATTACTCTCTCAAAATCCAAAGTAGACCAAAAATATTAATTAGATTTTCAATCTGTGCAAAAGAGGGTGTGTATATCAATTGCATGGATTCCTACAATAAAACTAGTTCCATAATGATAAAGCTGATTAACTATTCTCTAGCCAGTTAGCATAATGAATGGGAATTTTTCATAGACTTTATCTAACTATAATCTTTGCCCAAAATATAAGCACACTTTTCATCAAGAGGAAAATGCACACATGTAGATCAACATTGTTAACTACAAAAGAGAAGCTAGACCTATGGTGTGTGAATATGCTCACATATAGGTTATGCATGAAATATCTAAGTCAAAATTGATGTACGCATTTTCTTTTCTGACACATGACATGTGCATGGATGAGATGTTGATTGAGATCATTTGATTGATCAATTATATATTATATATTAAAATAAAGTGAAAAGCTAGATCACATAAGACCATGGCACCTCCAAATCACTGAATAAAACATAATTCAAGGTTGTTGGTGCCAAATCCAATGCACAAACTGATCATTCCATCCTATACTACAAAATAATTGTTTATTAAATAAAAATAAACACACTACCTTTCCTTCAGATCAAGCTCAGATCTATCCCATTGATATCTACAACTTGTGATCGCTCAAACTCAACATAAATGAGCAAAATTATGTTTAGAAAATGATCAAGGCCGATCTAATCTCCATCCCTTTAGATCCCATACTTGTTCATACACTCCTTTAGAAATAAGATCTTCATTAATTCCCAATCAACGCTCCTTCAGATTTGTACCAATGGAGAGCTCGACTTTTAGAAAATTGCACACACAGATCATGAATTTTGATTTCTTTATATAACTTTCTCCTTGGTCATTACCATGAGAAAAATCCATTTTATAGATTTCGACTATATCAAATAAAATTGGGGCGCATGTAATAATTAATTTAATTTTTGTTCAATGGGTCATAAATTGTCAATGGTCCGTAGCCCCAATATTAGATATGTATTTTCTTTATTTGGTCCAAGACTAGTTCGAAGTTTATTATTTATCAACTGTGGTTTCTTGTAAATTCAACTGTTGATGGGACCACTTTGACTAGCTCCAAGGGTATTTTTTTTTAATTCACCATAGATAATATTCCTAATGACAAGGAATATATTTAATTTCCATAACCACCATGTGTAATTACCCATTAACATTAACCAAACCAACTAAGTAATCAACATTAACCAATTGAGTTTTTAACGAGTGCTATCCCTGTAAATACTGTAGAGTTCCTGTGTAACTTGTAGTGTTTCTATGAAAACAATCTATGTTTACATCAAGGAAAACATAGCGCTGTAATTCCAACAGAATATGGTATTTTTTCTCCTTGAGAGGTTAAATATTATTCTTGTATAAAGATGTTGGGATAGAGTCCCCAGGGTTAGTTTTGGGGTTAGTTAACCCAATTTTGTAGAAGTTTTGTAAAGAATGTAAAGTCTCTGCAAAATGCAGATGCGGAGCGCGCAACTAGATAGGAGTCAAAGGGGATTTAGCCCCTTGTTTGGGTAAGTAATAGGTTGGTTTTGAGACTCACCCATGGGTCGCGGGCCATGGTATTTTATTGGAAATGCTATATATTTGTGTCATAGCGAGTCTAGAAAAGAACTAAGCATGAAGTAGACAAGTCAAGATAATGATTGTTTTGGGAAAGTGTTAAGGCAGGAAGGCTCTGCTTCTTGTACTTAGGAAAAAGGGGAAGGATCCTACAGTTGAGTGCATAGGAGGCCTTAGTAAGTCCACAGATAAGTGCGTGGACCCCTGCAGTTGAGTGTGCAAGATAGAGAAGTCTGTATATTGAATGCTGGAATTGAATGAAGCATGATTACAGAGAAATATCTTGCTTTGAGTGTTAGAGATCCATTTGGGCACATCACTCCCAACATTCAGATCAATAATATTATGGCTCATCAAACCCTAATCCAATTGCTACATGCCCTAGACAAGTCATCATTTTGAATACCTCCTTCCCTGAAATTTTCCTAGCCTGAAGCCCTCCAGAAATGCCTCCTTGAGGGACTAGCACATCCTTGGTTAGGGGTAAATCCACTTCAGTGTAGGTAGGCCCATGTAAGGGTGCATTTTAGGGTACTTAGGCCCACTTTGACCTACGCTGGGCAAGATTGAGCGAATTATTCATAGGGTTCTGGGAATTTTTTTATCTTTTGAAGCATGCTAGAAGATTCCCACACTTATCATCTCCTATGAGCTCGAAATTGGATAGGGAATGAGTTAAGTAACCTCCTATCCTCTCATCCCTTCCTCAATGGAAACTAACTTTAAGTTTGGAAGGCCATTCAATACCCTCATTTATGACCAATCCACCTCCATTTTCTTATAAATTGAGGGCTCATCTAAGTGATAAAGGGCTGGAAGGGTTGGACTTTGAGAATTTTTAAGGAGATACTGTTGGTGTAAGGTTTGAGATTGTAAGCAAGTATTGTTATGCTATTGGAGTGTTGTTCTTATGGTGTGATGAAGGATGGAACTCAAGCTGGATGAGTGACATGGGATCAGACTTCTTGGTTGTAACTCTTCCTTCTACTTAATAAAGTTGTTTACACCTCTTCCCATATTCTTGTCTTTGTGTATGATGATTATATGTGTAAATGCTTTTGATTCCATTTGCTTATAGTAGATAGATCTCTTGCTTTGATTGGTTTTTGTCCTTTGTTTATGATTGTAGGTACTTGTCGAGCGGATTAAGTTCGAGAAGGAGCGACGGGAGCCATACAAAGGAGATAAAGGGAAAGAAAAAGATAACAAGAAGATACCTTGTCTTATTTATCTTCTATAGAAAAAGGTTAAAATCTTTAAATATATCGTTCTAGGTGTAGCTACCCACCTAGGAAAATTGTATTTATCCATAGATGCAAAATTCCACATAACAAATTAGCAAATTTGTTGGGGAACCATCATCGTTTCGGGTAGTTTACCTTCATCCTAGTACACCCTAGTAGACTTTACTTGCTTCCATTGATCTTATTTCAGCCTTTTTGAAGTGTTTTTTGGTAAAAATTGTGCTTGAAAGCCCCTAGAATGGCCTCTCTGGCACCAACGCAGGCTTGGTCAGGACACAGAGCACTACAGAGAACCCTTGGCTTGAGGACAGTGCTCTGAAGCACACTGTCTCCCATTCAGGGCTGTGCTAATCCTCCTTAGGTCAAAAATCCCACCTTTGACTTGATTTTTCCCAAATTTCCTTCTGTTTTTGCTTGCTGAAAGATCAATGATTGTTGTGTCTCTGAAATCAATTTGTGTTTCCTTTCCTAGCCCTACTTTGGCCTTGATTGTTTAGTGTTTCTTAAATGATTTCTTTATCACTATCAATTCGTTTTCAAAGTTAGTTTATAGTCGATTAATCTTTGTTCAAAATAAAGTGTCGTAAAAGTCTTTATTTTTTTCGAAAAGGAATTGTTGTAAAGTCTTTTTTCTTGCAAAAAAAATTGATTTATTGTATGTGCATTAGTTTCATTTTGTTCATATTAACATTAAGGGAATTGAAAAGAAAAAATTGCATTTTGGATATTGTAGTTTGTGAATTTTTGATAGGAATAGCTAGGGAAATTGCATTAGGTGTGCTCTTTGCTCTTTGTCAAAGATATGATTGCTCTATCCCTTACTAGCTATGGTTTTCATTGTTAATTGAATGAAATAATGTTTCTCATGTTAGTTGCATTCTAGGAATTGAAAACATACATCACATGGTGAGCCTTGAAAGGAAAATTATTAAGAAGATCAACTTAAAAGTCATCTCAATTAACCTAATGGAGCATTGTAACTTAAGGCATAACATTTAGAGCTCTAGGCTCTAGACGTGTTCCGACGTCGTAAAACATAGCAGTTGTCACTAACATGTCTACGATACATTGCGAGTGTGATACCTCATTCCACTTACGTAAGTATATCATAGCTCGTCCATGTACCTTCAGGTATATAGGGCAGTGTTACAATACGTAAAGTATAAAGGAATGCTCTCATTGTGCGGTTTCGCATTAGACGGTGCTAATACAAATTGGGCCTCCTCATGTACTTTTGGGTATATATGGGAGGACTAAATTAGGTTTATATCCATCCATAGGTAACTGAGTCAGTCACCTTGTACACTGTGATACACTAAACACATCATTCAAGGAGATTTCCTGCCCGTATTTCTCGGTTTGCCAAGAGGTATTCTGCAGTTCACAGTTACTTGGTAATCCTTTTGCCTAGATTATCCTTCTTTTGATTTTTTATGTTATTTTGATTAAAATAAAATTAATTGACCACAGATAACGTCCTCCACGTCACTCCTTAGTTGATCTTAAGTTGAGACATATGGCAACAACTTCGTAGTCCACCAATCAAGGAATTCCTTTTGATGAGAATCCTAGTCCTTTTCCTCCTTTCAGAAATATTGGTGCTCCTTATATGGCTACATTGTCCCTTCCAGGATTTACCATTGGCTTGCCAGTATGGTTGTTTTCAACCTTCTTGGTTCAAAATGTCGTGATTTCTCTGCAAACGAGTACTCCTCCAACTAGACAAAATCAACCTCCAGTTGATCCTAAAGTTGACCCTTTGCCTTCTTCCTCAGTTTTTTATTCCTCATCTTCTTCCTCTTCACCTGGTGAAAGTATTGACACTACTAACCAGGTGGCTAAGGAAAAGAAGAAAATTCAGGAGGGGGCACCCAGGCAACCATTGCTTTGAATGCAACTTCTAATGAGAAACCGTTCGATAAGCCTCACAAAGTTCTACATCCATGCAAACTTTGTACGAGGGACCATCTTCTTCGAAATTGTCCTGATATTCTTTAGATATTAGAATAATGGTCTTCTCGTTCACATCATCCTATGTCATCAATTTCTGGAGATCATGCTGGTGACACACCATCAACTAGTGGTAGTAAATTTCATGGAAAGAAGGGTAAAGTTAAGTTTCCATATAGGTTATGTGAAGGGAATCACCCCATTCACCTTTTTCCCTACCTGGGTGAAGCCAAAAAAGTGTTGGATAACCGTCCTGCTTCTCTGCAGTGACTTCCATCTGGTTACAGGAGACTCTCCCTTAATCCTTCACTAGTTGATAAAGTGACTAACCCAAATCAACCATCGATCAAACCCACTCTCTTTGGATGTGAATCCCATGAGTCTAAACCTAACCAATCATAAGTAGAGGAAATAGTTGACCCGATTTCACCTTCAGTTAATCGTACCTTTCCCGTAGAGAGTGAGTATGATACCACTTAGGTTCTTTTCATTTCTTTAGATTCCAATGAGCTTGGAGGAAACCCTCCTATTCCATCAATACAAGAGGAAAATCCTCCCATTCTCGTAATTCTCATGTTCTTATGGTACCTTCTCCAAGTAGTCTGGCCAATTCCTTTGATTGGAATCGACTAGCAATATGTTGTCTTCCTTCTTATGTGCCTTTCCAGATCATAGTACAGGTTTGTAATATGATTGTACCTGACACTATTATAGATGAAGGTGCATCTGTGAGTATCATTTCCTCCACTGCTTGGAAAGCGCTTGGTTCTCCGCCACTTGTGCGTGTTACCCAGAATCTGTTGGCTTTTAACAAAGGAACCAATCAACCATTAGGGATCTTTCCTCAGTTGCCTATTACTTTGGGAGGAAAAATTATTTATCTCAATGTGATGGTAGTCCCAGGCCCTTTAGATTACAATTTGCTTCTTGGGCATGACTATGTTTATGACATGGGAGCTATTACTTCAAATCTCTTTCGAGTGATGTGTTTCCCTCATAGAGGAAAAATTGTCACTGTTGACCAGCTTTCATTTCTCGGTCCAAATATGGCTTCCAATCAACCATCTTCCCTAAATGGTCCTTTTGTCCCAATGGTATCTTCCCTGCCACGGGTCAATTATGTGGCAACCTGTTCCATGCCTACATCAACTGACGATCAATTCAGTGATGTTGTACATTATGTACTAGGGGCATTAGAACCAGATATCTCTAATATATTCCTTGCTATGTATCCCTTCCAGAGCATTGTTCTCCCATCTGATGAGAACCTCTTGGAAGTCATGGCCTCTTATGGGTTGTGATCAAGGAATTTGAGGATAGTTCCTAGTCTTGTGTCAACCTCGTTAAAAAATGAAACAAGGAATAAGAACAGAGTTCCTTGTCTTGTGTCAAGCTAGTTAAAAAATGAAACAAAGAATTAGAGCAGAGTTCCTTGTATTATGTCAAGCTCATTAAAAAATAAAATAAGGAATCTAAGCAAAGTTCCTTGTCTTCTATCAAGCTCATTAAAAAATGAAACCAGGTCCCCTAGAGCAAAGTTCCAAGTCGAGTCTTTGATTAGATCTCGTAAAATCCCAGTCGAGTCTTTCACTTGATCTCGTAAATGGACCTTCATTCCATCTACTTGATAGCCATGAGTAGTCTACTTAGGTGAATGCAATGAAGCTTGGGGGGCATGCACCTAGAATTGAGTCATCATGCTAGGGGAATGTAAACCAATCTCAAGCATAGTTTTTCATTTTAAGCTTGTGTAAACATGAAACTAAATCCAAGCATAGTTTTTTTTTCAAGCTTGTGTAAACATGAAAATGAATCCATGCATAGTTCCCTATGGTTCAATCTTGTGTAAAAGTGAACCCATCTTCATTTTAACCCTCGTGATTGCCATTCTATCAACCTCTTCCGTGAGATGAGCCTTGGTTTTTCTCCTTCCATTGTCACTATTTGCTTGGCCGATCATATGCTTTCACTTGGTTGTTTTACCCTTTTTGAGGAGCAACTGCAATGAGTGGTCTTATTAGCCAACCTCTTCACATAAATCAACATGTTTTGAGAAGTTCCAACATCACCGGAACCAGTTTCTATCCTAGTCACTGCTCGTTCTTCTAAGTGGAGTCCTCTTTAAGCTATTTTCAGACTCTCAAAATATGAAAATATTTCTGAGCGCTTGTCCTTTTCAGCTTGTTAACGGATTGGAAATGGCATCTACTCAGTATAAGTTTAACCCTTTTCTGGACCGAGATAGATTATTTACAAAAAAGGAATACATTTATTGAACATGGTCAATAGGTTCACTCTCTTATTATTTTACGCTTTTTCAGACTTGAGAGACAAAAATATGAAAAAGAACTTGTGGAGTTTTCTTTTGTCCCTTTTCAAACTTTCTAAACATGAAAACGACCAAGTTATCATTGTTGTTAAACTTGTTAAAACATAAAATAGTAAGAAAATTGTCCATATTGACAAGACTGAGTTTCACCTTCACTAGACTCGTTAAAACATCACATAGCGATGGATTCACCTGAAGGGTGGAATTATACAACAAGCATATGTTATCCTCCTCAAGCTTGATAAAAAATAAAGAGGCACTGGTTAGCAATGACTGGCGAAAATGGGAAAAGGGGCAAACCACTTTATGGCAGCAGGTTTCTCTTGAACATGACACTTTCACTTCATCTCTGTGACTATTTGGGTTGGGTTATCTACTTGATGGTTATCATACCTACGGTCTATCATACCATCCATTACTTTGGATTTGGGTAAATGCTGCCAATTCATTCAGTGTTGCCGACATGTTCAAGAGAAGTCACTCAGTTAAAATTCATCCTTTGCAATACTCATAAACCTTGATTTTCATGACTGCCATTCCTGAACCTTGTGTCGTCAGTCTAATTCCGTCTCCAAAAATCATTACACTCGTTTCATGTCATTGATGTGGGATACATCAAGGCCCTCCTACAACGAGTCGCTTCTTGTCGACATTACCACATTATCCAAGAAGTTGACTTAGAAACACCCTTTCAGTACCTTGGGGCTTGCATACATCAATGGAAAGCTTCTCGCTTTCGGCGATAGGTTGACATCATTGGCCTCCGACCGAAGGACTTTGTATGGTTTTTGACATCAAAAAATTCATTCACACCATGTAGAATGTACTGCAGTACCTTGAGGATCATCATCATTATCGGTGATTTCTCTCGCGTCTGTTAACATCTTACATCATTGGTTGGTAATCAGAAAGTGTCTTCCCATGTTCAACTTCATATCACATATTCACATGGTTATACTCGTACTTGAGCAAATGATTGAATGAGATAGAAGACCCCGGATCTAGTTTCATCCATCTGGGCTACGATTTTAGGAAAGTACTAAATCATCTATACAATGGCTTTACACAGATGGTCATCCTATCATGGGTCTATATCTGTAGATGATTATCTATGTACATGTAATGAAAAGTTTATATGCTAAGCATGGGTATGCCTTCCCTCATAAATTCATGAAAAATCCAAAATATCATGATATTGTGTATTGTAATTGATGTAGTTCACCATCTGCTTTGGAACCTCCTCATCAAATCGTAAATCATATCACTCGACATTATCATTTTCGACTTCATGCTTTAGGAGGCAACTGTTATAGATCCATTTTGGCACATCACTCCCAACATTTAGATCAATACTATTAGGGCTCATCAAACCCTAATCCAGTTGCTACATGCCCTAAACAAGTCATCACTTTGAATGCCTTCTTCCCTGAAAGTTTCCTGTCCTGAAGCCCTCCAGAAATGCCTCCTTGAGGGACCAGCACAGCCCTAGTCAAGGGTAAATGTGCTTCAGTGCAAGTAAGCCCATGTAAGGGTGCATTTCAGTGTACTTAGGCCCACTTTGACCTGCGCTGGGTGAGACTGAGTGAATTTTTCATAGGTTTTTGCAATATTCTTATCTTCTAGAGAATTCTAGAAGATCCCACACTTATCATCTCCTATGAGCTCGAAGTTGGATAGGGAATGAGTTAAGTAACCTCATATCCTCTCATTCCTTCCTCCATGGAAACTAACTCTAAGTTTGGAAGGCCATTCAATACCCTCATTTATGACCAAAACACCTCCATTTTCCTATAAATTGAGCACTCATCTAAGTGATCAAGGGCTGGGAGCACTGTAATTTGAGAATTTGTAAGGAGATACTATTGATGTGAGGTTTGAGATTGTAATCAAGTATTGTTATGCTGCCAGAGTGTTGTGCTTATGTTGTGATGAAGGATCAAACTCAATATGGATGAGTGACATGGGATTGGAATTCTTGGTTGTAACTCTTCCTTCTACTTAATAAGGTTGTTTACACCTTTCCCATATTCTTGTCTTTATTTATGATGATTATATGTGTAAATTCTTTCGATTCCATTTGTGCGTAGTAGATAGATATCTTGCTTTGATTGGTTTTTTTCCTCTGTTAATGATTGCAGGTACTTGTCAAGCAGATTAAGTCCGAGAAGGAGCGACAGGAGCCATACAAAGGAGATAAAGGAAAAGTGAAATATAACAAGTAGGTCCCTTGTCTTATTTATCTTCTATAGAAAAATTTTAAACTCTTTAAATATGTTGTTCTAGGTGTACCTACCCACCTAGGGAAATTGTGTTAATCTGTAGATGAAAAATTCCACATAACATTGAGTAATATTGTTAATTCTATTTATGCTATGTTTTGTTACTCAATGATATGTTTTCTATGAAATAATGTGTAAATGCTACATGAATGTATTGAATCTATAATGTTTATTCATGAACTAAGTAATCATCTGTTTCGGTAAAGATAAGGGTTAATTCTGTTATGATTCCTAATGAATTGGATGGATCTGCACAAGGGTGGATCTAGGGTTATTAATTAGTGTGTGGAAATAGATAGACTGATTCTTTAGAGTTTATAAAGTCTGATCACTGACCTTCATGAAGGTCTAGAGGCTACTTTCTTGGAGTTGCAGTGGCGATCCAGAAAAGGATCCCAATCTGCGTGAAGGCAAATCTGAGCTACAAAGGATTAAGACCACTTATCACATCATCTTTGGATGTAGAAACCTAGTTCTAGCATCCCCAAATACTGCTTCAGGTGAGACTGCATCTTTCACTATGCAAGTTGTTGTTGAGAGGGCCAACAGTTATGGTTTTGTTAGCTGGTGCGAAGAAATCTAAACCTGGGCCAGGCCCACTTAAGCCAACAAATTGTTCCGTTGCTGGGATCGGGATCCATCTAAGAGATGTATGATAAATGGTTTCCTACCAAGAAAGAGATTGACAAGTGGATTGCTCGAAACATGCATGCATTCGCGACTCAAGAGAATACGATTCCTAAATTATCCAAGGAGAAGTGGTTGCAAATATTTTTGTGCACAGATGAGACTGACACGTTCTTCTATTTATTCCATGACGAACTACATGAGTGGTTTTCTAAATTGGATAATAATCAAGGGATGTGGAGGCTTGATGGTCCTATAGTGTGGACTCCTGAGCTCGTTGTAGAGCTATAAAAAGGGTCTCTTTCACCTCTAATTACCTCACATTAGTATGTCAATCTGGGAGCGTTTTGTTATTTCAAAGAGTGTCTCAGTCTAAGGCTATCATTTGTCAGAGTAATGATAGTAGTACAGCGTCAAAAATACAAGAGTAAATAGATGCTTGTCTATAACTAAGCTACTTCAAAGGAATAAATCACACACTCAGAAAACTGGGCAACTTATCAGTCAAGGGTTCGACAGCGATAGCCCATCCCTTTGGAAACTGATGGAAAGAAAATTAGAGCATGGAGCACGGGTCTGGGAGCTAGACAATAAATGTCGAGGCTCACTAGAGCCACATATTTTCTGTCACACCAAAACAACAAATGCGAGTAAATGAAACAATAGATAGAAAAATGGAACAGCAAAGAGGAAATCGAACAGAAAATCTAGAATGGAACAAAAATTATAAAATGGAACAACAATTCTGAAATTGAACAGAAATTAAACAACTAAGTCTCCCGAGCAGTAATCAAACTTAATCTACTAACCCAAATGCACTCATCGTAATCAAATAGCAATATTTCATTCTTAAGGCAAAGCAAGTAGCATGCACTAATAGAACATCACTAATTACTGATAAGTTATGGAACAACACGCACAACACACTTGAAGAGTAATCTGATCTAGCATCAATCTTAATTAACAGGAATACAATTGTGTTTCAAAATGGAACAAGATTACTTCTGAATCCAACAACCTTAAAGAACACAACTTTCGAATGAATTTTATAACATGAATGTTTAGCACAAAAGCTCTGTAATAGAACAGTAATAATATTCGGTCAAGACTAATAACATTTAATCAACTCTGAAAGGATCAGTAATATATGCAGAGTCAATACAACAGTTCTGTCTGTAAAAACCTTAATGAATTAATCTTAACAGAGCATGTGATGTCAACTTATAAAGCATATCAGATTACCAAATAACGATGATAAGCAAACCAGGCAGAAATCAAATCGTAGTGATATAAAAGAAAATGTCCTCCGGGGCCGAGCCCTTAGCCTCCAAGGGTACACCTTTTTAAGTTAATCCAGACACAGAGATAAGATAATCACCAAGTTTGCATTAATGAATAAAACAAAAGTACAATGAACCAGTTCTCAACGAGACTCGATGATCAAAGTTTGATCTTTAACAGAAAATTACATAAAAGCATAATCCCCCAAAGCTAACAGTGTTGTCCCTTTATATAAGGGTGACGGCAGAGGTGTCTAATTAACAAGATAGATAAAGTAGTGATCCCTCAGGATCAAAGATCCTGAGCGATTCGCCAAAATATTAATCCTTAATCATCTCTTTTCTCCTCCGCCGAGCTGGTGTCATCTCCTCCTTTTCTGGGCCGGTTTGCTTTGATCTGCTTAGCCTTGTTTGCACTCGGTCCCCCGTCAAAGGGGCAATAGTTACCCTGTTCTTGTCTTTTTCTTTGGAACAAAAACTCCTCGTTTTCACCCTTTCCTGCACAGGAGAATGACAATTATCAGCGGCTAAGTCTTGTATATTAATCTCACATGTTTTGTTATAATTCTTCATTGTTTTCCAAGTTCATGATGCAAAAAGGTTCACAAGTTCTACTGAAAGCCACTGAAATGATCATCAAAAACATACCTTTTTAGTACTCCACACACCCCCCTGCTTACCCTGTTTCATGCCCTCATGAAAACGTTGTAGTTGACATGCAAGGCAGTGAGAGAATAGGTTGGAGAAGGAATCTCATGCGGAGGCCTACAGCTGTGATGAGTAACTAGGTAGTCAAAGAACTGGCCTGTTTGACCCTTAGGCATCTCATACAGGGCTTGATATCCGGGTGCAGCGTGCCAAATAATTGGACTGCGGAATCTATATCCTAACCAGGATGGCCCTCCTCTCAAAATGCTTTCGCCATAGTGGCTCAAACGGTTGGCAGCTAATTCGAAATTCTCATACTTAAACGGTTCCCTGAGCTGGATGTTTGGATTAGAGATTTGGTACCGAAATTTGGCTGCATCAATGGCGAGGTCTTTGATAGAAATAAAATATTCTAAACTTTGTCGAATGAGTGCCTCATGCATGGGTCCTAACGTTTCAATGACACCCGGAGTCCTCATGAGGTTTCTATGTGCTTTCCACAACTGCACTGGGTCCCTAGGCTCAGCCCTTACCCACAAATCTAGGCCATTTTCCTGCCTCTGGAAAGTATTATAGGCTTTGAGCCATTTAATCTGATTAAGCCTGAATGAGATGAATGCTTGCAATTGGATATCTCCAACAAAAGGGCTAGGGTTCAGCTCAGTCTCCTGATCTAGCATGAGGTTATGCAATTAGAATTCACACAGCAATCTCTGGACCTTCACCCCATAATGTTTACAATAGTCTATAAATTCCTTGATAGTGTTAATTTGTATGGGGGCGCCTGCTTTAATAGCTTTTATTTTTAATTGTAAATACCGTTCCAGTAAAAACAGGGCATAGTTTTTGGCAGGGGCCTTACATGCTAAAACATCATTGTATAAAGAACAAAAGGTATCCATCTGCTTGATAACAGTATCTAGCCTACGAGTTACCTTTGCAACTTTCTCTTGTTCCTTCCGCCATCCTTCAAAGGCCTAGCTTTCGGATTGATTGACATTCCTTAGTTGTTGTTGTAGTTCTTCATACTTCTCGCGAGGGACCGTTTGCTCTCTAAGCTTTTCTGCTTCTTGCTAAGCCTGTTTCAATCCCTTGCACAAGGTCACTGTCTTTGGATCTCTTCTCCATGCAGCAGTGGAGGTCGGGAGTTTTACCTGAACTTTCTTATTGCGTTGTTTTGAGTTCAAAACCCTTATCACCGCTAAGGGTGGTGCCTCCGTCTGGATTTCCTTGTCACAAGTCATCATATCATCCATTTCTATTTTAACATGAATATCAGTTTGCTGTTGTTCCTTTTCAAATGGAACAGCAGTCTGTTCCTCAACATCGTTTGGAACAGCAGCTGGATTTTCAGCAGGGTTTTGAACAGCAGGGCGATTTTTAGTCCTCCGCCTTTTTGCCTTGCGGAGTTTCACTGGAATGGTCACCTTTTTTCTTCCCTGCGGTCTTCCTTACCCTCTACCTTGCTTTTAGGATCTTGATCTGCTAGTGGAGTTGGGCTATTATGCTCAATAATCTATGCTGTTCCTTTCGCAATTCCTTGATTTCCAGCATTTCATTAGAAGGAACAGCAGGTTGTCTACTGCAGTTTGGACCGTGACTAGTCCCTAGATCTTTCTCCTGGGGTGTTTCTTCACTGTTCTGCTCTGGCTGTTCTGGGGTAGGAACCTTAACTAGTTCCATCACATCCTGGGCAACTTCTTTTTCTGCTCCTACTTCCTCTGGAATTTCCTCTGGTGCTTTAGGAATGGATTGTTCCTGCTCAGTATCTCTTATCTCTTCTTCATCATGAACAGGCAGATTTCCTTCTTTTGCCTCTTCTGCATGTGGTTTTTTCAGATGCATTTTCCTCTTGGGGTTTGTTGTGGAGGTCTGCTGGATTGGGAGGTTGGCCATACTCACCCATATTGGCCAAAATTGTGGCCAATTCATCTTCTCCCATTGGGTCCTATGGTGGGCTACCTTCCTACTGTCCCATTTCCTCCTCCTGCTTGGATTGTTCAGCTTCTGCCTCAGAATGCTCAACTTTTGTTTCAGAATGCTCAGCTTCTTCCTCATTTTCCTCTTCAGATTGCTCGGCCTCCTCTTTAGATTGCTCGGCCTCTTCTTTCTCTTCTCCTTCAGCTTGCTTTACTTCTACTTCTAGCCATGAGGATTGCTTGTCCTCAATTTCTACTAGCTCACTGGTGCTTTCCTGGAGCTTTTCCAGCCTTCCTAATATCCGAGCTAACCAGACTGATTTTCTGCATTTCTCTGGCTGTTCAGGTGTACCGGTGGCATGCTTACGCTTTGCCGATTCCTGGGGTGTTTCTGGACGTTCAGATGTACTAGAAACATGTTTTTGTTTTAATAATTCTCTGCATTTTTCTGGACGTTCTAGTGTGCTGGTAGTATGTTTACGTTTTGGGGATGGTGCTATCGCCCTTCCCTCAATTATTGCAATTAGCTCTTCCTAGTTGCTTTGCTGCTGGGTGAGGCTATGACTAACAATTAATCAAATTAACCCGTGGTGACTGACAACTGACTCTACATGCTGTGCCTTTTTTAAGCTTCGTGCAACGTCATGAAGTAATGAATTCAAAAGTGCAGGCAGATTTACATAGCACTTCTGCTTTAGAACAACTAAGAGTTTAAGTTGTTGTGGTCTTACCATGTCTTTTCTATCCTCGCAGACGATGTAGCTTTGCATGGTTCTTGCTAATTTTGCCCAGGCCTCTCCTAGCGTTGCTGGCAGAACTCCCTTCCGTTTAATCATCAAGGTCTGGCCTTCATCCTGGAAGATTTCTATAATCTTCTGTAATCTTTCCTTTTTTAGTGTCCATACAAGTCCGGTGGCTGTTAGTCCTGAGACTTCTGTGATTATATCATCGGTGACTGCTATTTGTCTCCCCCTTACTATGGAGTAATCCTCCTGTAAATTCTGCAGGAATTCAATTGCCACTGTTTCGTTAGACTCCTACAAGAAGTTGAGATAAGTCAGTCACCCTGTGCTTTCCAGGATCTCTCAGGCAGCAGAGGAGACTGTCAACACTTGAGGTTCCCTTCGAATTGCCCTTCCTTCCATGGTTTCACTATGGATTCTCAATGGAACAGCAACTGCTTGTGCTATTTGAAACACAGAGAGGGTAATAATCACAAGATTTTGAAAAAAACATAGAGTATGCAACAGAAATGGCTTATGAACAACAACTTGTGTACAAAATAAAAATATCATGGCGTTAAGCTGTGCCATACCCTAGTACACTATCTCTCTTGAATAGTGAGCTAACACATAATCCACGAAATAATGAGGTTAACCTCCTCCCCCCCACAATGTGATAGGCTGTCCCAACCGTCAAATAAAGGAGCAACACCCGATCTGCAACAGAGTCATAAAGGAACAGCGTGTGAAAATATGCCATGTTTAGAAAAACAACGAATTACCGAAATCGAAGCATAAAGTTGGATCGCGTATTACGTAAGAGGCTGTTGTGATATGATGCGAGGCTGGGGGGATAGGACGTCTATCGTACTTGCCAAATCTCAAGTGGTCATTGTCACTTACTTTGCCATGATTGGCGGTAATAAATGTTCATGCGATATATAAGTCGGGAAATAATATATGATTAGTTCCTAGGATATAAGAAACAAAAGAGTATTAGTATCTTACCTATTGGTGTAACCAATGTGACTTCAATACCATTAACAGTGCTCTGCTGCCGACAAGTGTCCATAACCTTGGCAGAGTTGTTTATTTCACCCCTGGAACCATGATCCTTATGTGTATATTAAGGAGTGTAATGTCAAAGTGTAGGCCATTATGTTGGCTTGGTAACCAGTTAGCCATAATGCCATTCACGAGGAAGGAGCGAAAAGTGGGCAGGCCGGCTCGTGATGAGACCTCCTGTTCCAAGGTTTGTTTGTTTGATATGCCTTTTGGACCATATCCCTGGTGTGGTGGCCATAGTGGGAATGCCACTTCACTTCCAACCTCATGATCATGGTAGGTTGGCTCTTGATGAGACCCCCTATCCTGCATTTGACAACTTATAATTCATCCTTACTTTTTTTTCTTCATAAAGCACTTTTCCTTATTTATACACAAAGGGTGGTTCAACACTCCTTAAGAGTAGGAATGGTGGAAGAAGTCTTAGCATCTAAATAGGAATATATAAACCCTTTTCTCTTATTCCTAAATAATAATCAAAGATGATTAAAGGGATTGTCATGATAAAGATAACCAATCAAGGCAAAATTAGTGAGGCAATGACAGCAAAAGATGATGAATAAGTGTGTCCTTCATTTTTTCCTCTTATCAATACAGAGCCTTACAAAGATAGCCATTTATAATTTGCGGATTTCAGTATGTTGTGATTTTGTGTTCATTGCATAAGTACATAGCTGTATCTTAAAGACTTTGAAAGAACAGGAGCAAGAAGCATCCTCAATTTAGATCAGCAAAAGGAATGAGTTGTTTCACAAGGAGAGAAAAAGTATGCTAGTGGTGTTCCAACAAAAGAGCATAGATATCAAAAGTGAAAATGTCGTTCCTTTTGAAAAAGGAACAACAGAACACACCAATGTCGTTCCTTTGAAAAATGAACAACAAAAATTAAAAAAATGCTATTCTCTTGGAAAAGGACAGCAAAACACTCGAAATGACGTTTCTTTTGAAAAAGGAACCGCAGCCATTACAAATGTTGTTCCTTTGAAAAAGGAACAGCAAAAGACGCAAAAATGCCGTTCCTTTGAAAAAGGAACAGTAGAAATCAAAAATATGTTGCGCCTTTGGAAAAGGGACAGCAAACACACCGATGTGCCATTCCTTTTGAAAAAGGAAGAGCAAAAATCAAAATGTTGTTCCTTTTAGAAAAGGAACAGCAGAACAAGCAAATGTCGTTCCTTTGAAAAAGGAACAACATAAAATCAAGAATGTTGTTCCTTTTGAAAAGGAACAACAGAACAAGCAAATGCCGTTCCTTTGAAAAAGGAACAACAAAAAATCAAGAATGTTGTTCCTTTTGAAAAGGAACTACAGAAAATCAAGAATGTTGTTCCTTTTGAAAAAGAACAGCAGAAAATCAAGAATGTTGTTCCTTTTGAAAGGGAACAACAGAAAATCAAGAATGTTGTTCCTTTTGGGAAAGGAATAGCAGAAACACACAAATGCCATTCTTTTGGAAATGGAACGGCAAAAATCGAAAGGTTGTTCTTTTGAAAAAGAAAAGGAACAACAAAAATGACAGGAAAACATTAGTTAAAAAGAACTTATGTACAAATTGTAAAAAGAAATGAATTCCTTAATGAATTATAGGTGAGGAAGACTTCTCTTCCTCTCCTAAAATCTCCATATTAGTGTCTCGGCGTAGCTGCTGGCAGAAGGATTCCCGAGTGATTGGTTTGTGATAGAGACGAACTCGGTGGCCATTTTCTTTGAAGGCATATCCAGAACCGTCAATGGTGATTAGAGTAAGGGTTCCATTGCCATGTACCTTCTGGATTTCGTATGGTCCCAATGAACGAGTCTGGAGTTTCCCAGGGAAGTCCTAAAACTGAGAGTCGTACAACAGAACCCAGTCTCCCTCATGGAAGACTTTGTTTTTAATGAGCGCATCATGCCATTTAGCTCGCTGCTGTTGAATCAATGCTGTATTTTGAAGTGCAGAGAGCCTAATTTCATCCAACTCATTGATCTGCTATAGTCGATTAATCTGTGCCTCGCTTAGATCTAAGCCAACTTCCTGTGTTATTCGTAATGTTTGGATTTCAAATTCAATGGGAAAAATGGGTTGTTTTCCAGACACTAATTGATAAGGTGAGTAACCAGTGGTGCTTCTCCATGTTGTTCTATAGGCCCAGAGTGCTTCAGGTAGTCTGGCAGCCCAATCACGCCTATGTGACGCAATGGTTTTCATTAGGATTGATTCTATTACCTTATTGCTACTTTCTACTTGTCCATTCACCTGTGGGTGGTATGGAGTAGTGATTTTATGCTGGACGTGATAATTATTGAGTGTTGTAGCTAATCTATTCCCAACAAATTGTGGTCCTCCATCTGTAATTATTTCCCTTGGAAGGCCATAACGTACAAATAGATGGAACAGGAACTGTATGACAGAGTCCTCTGTGGCTCTTGGCAATGCTTCTGCTTCAACCCATTTGGTGACATATTCTGTTGCCACCAAGATATATGTTTTCTGATTTGATGATGGGTTGATGGGTCTAATGAAATCAAGAGCCCATCACTCGAATGGTTCAATGACTAACTGTGGTTTCAGAGGAATTTCGTCGGATTGAACAGGACATCCTGATCGCTGGCAGCTGTCACAAGCTTGGACAAATTTCTTTGCATCTCTGAAAATCATGGGCCAATAATATCCTGTCTGCAATACTTTATGTCCAGTTCTACGCTCAGCGAAGTGTCCACCACATGGTCCATCATGACAGGCTTTTAGGATGTCAAAGATTTCATCTTCTTGAACACATCTCCTGATATGCATGTCTACCCCTGTGTGAAACAAATAGCCGCTAATCCACGAGAATCGAGTACTCTTCTGAACAATCTATTTGTGTTCATTAGGGGTTAGGTGTTTTGGTAGTTTACCTACTGCGAGGTAATTGGCAACATCTGCATACTAGGGTGTTTGAATGGCAACAGCAAACAAATGTTCGTCCGAAAATTGATCTTCAACTGTTGTTGCATCAATTGGCTTTGGCATTCTTGAGAGAAAATCGGCTACGGGGTTTTCTTTGCCAGGCCGATCCTTGATTGTGATATCGAATTCCTGCAATAAAATCAACCATCTAGTTATTCTGGCATTTGTGACAGGCTTATTTGCTAAATATTTTATGGCAGAATGATCTGTATACAAGATAACATGATAGCCTGTAATATAATGTCTAAACTTATTGACAACATGTATTACAACTAGGAATTCTTTTTTAGTAACAGTGTAATTTAATTCAGCAGGGGATAAATTTTTGCTGATGTAATAGATAGCATATGGTTTTTTATCCTCTTCCTGCCTAAGGACTGCGCCAATGGCTGTATCTGAGGCATCAGATGATATCTGAAATGGTAAATCCCAGTTTGGTCCTCGGAGGACTGGGGCTGTGGATATGAGCTTCTTTAAATCCTTGAAAGCACGCTCACATTTTTCTGTCCAAAGAAAATCAACGTTACCAGTTAATGCATATAAAGGTGCAACAATGTGCGAATAATGTTCTATAAACTGTCTATAATAACTAGAAAATCCAAGAAAGCTGCGTACCTTTGTTTGAGTAGTAGGAGTGGGGATAAGAAAAAGTATTTGGATTTTTGCCGGGTTTACCTGAATGCCGGCTGCTGAAACATAGTGTCCTAGGATAAGTCCTTCAGTCATCAATATGTAACATTTTTCGTGACTTAAGCAAAGCCTAGTAGCTATGCAGCGTTGTAGGACTTTTTCTAGGGTGTCTAATGCTAGATCAACATCATCTCCATATGGTGTAAAGTCATCCATGTATAATTCAAATCCATCATTTATTAAATCTGCAAAAATGCTAAGGATAGCCCTTTGGAATGTGGCAGGAGCATTGCATAAGCCAAAAGGTAGAACTCGATAGGCAAATGTTCCCCAAGGACAAGTAAAAGTATTTTTGTCCTGGTCTTCAGGGGCAATCTGAATATGATTGTATCCACTGAAGCCATCCAGGAAAGAAAAGAATTTCTTTCCTGCTAAAGTATCTAATACTTGGTCTATGAATGGGAGAGGAAAGTGGTCTTTTTGTGTTGCTTTATTGAGTTCCCTGTAATCCACACAGATTCTCCATTTTCCATTATTTTTTGGTACCACCACAAGCGGAGAGACCCATTTACTATTAGAAATAGGATAGATAAAATTAACATCTAAAAGTTTCTGAAGTTCAGCTTTTACCACATCCTTTAGATGAGGATTAAGTCTCCTTTGCGGTTGATGAACAGGTTTGGCATCCTTTTCTATATAAATGTGGTGTGTACATAATTGGGGATCGATTCCTTTCACATCAGGGTAATCCCATGCGAATGCTTCTTGATATTTTCTTAATAAATGGCTGAGCTTCGTTTCTTGTTCAGGTGTTAGATTAGCATTGATATTTAAAGTTTTTCCTGGTTCAATTTCCACAATTTTACTATTTGCAACAGAAGTAACAGGTATTGTTTGGTCATGCGTATATTTCAGAGGATCTTCTTCCAATTCATTATCACATGTGACACTGTGTGCAGGATCCGAATTCAGTTTGACTAATGAAGTTATTAATGGCATCATCTTCTGTTTGATCTTTAAAATCAAGTGCCTCTTGTATAGTTAATGGAGATCTAATGTTATCAGTAAGGTATGATATAGGGTGTTTGTTAGTTTTAATTATTTTGACACTTGGCTGCGCTGGAGGATATAGAACTAAATTCTTGATATTTGGTCCTTTGGTTATGGTGTCACACGGAATCTGTCAAGGGTGCGGACACGACTGACCTTCCTAGAAGTCTAAGACATTCTAATGACAAACAAGACAAAATGGAGTGATCTTTCTCTAAATACACCTTTTACAACATGAAAACTACAAGTGTTTAGGCTTACCTTATTCCAAAACGCTGTTGTTGAAGTCCGTTCTTGACGATCCGGATGAGCTCCTCCTTCAAGTCAATTCCTGCAACCACAAACAATCAAACAATTACCAAGCACTTGCATTTCATATAATAAAACATATATTCAACATGCAGACCAAGGAACACATGAAATAACTCATTAACACAAGCTATTGAGAAAAATAAACCAGTTTGTATTAATAACGAAACAAAGAAACTCTTACAACCTGGCCTTGGTGTTGTGCAAGTTCCTCCCAGGGTCCATCAAGGGTTTTCCTCTACTTTGACAAAGCTCACCCTCTCCCAAGTAGAATCAAGTGAAGACAATCTCTCCTCACAAGGCTCTAATGGAAGACCTAAATCCTGCAGCATTTACCCAAAGAAAATGTATAGCTCCAACCTCCTCTCCTTCTGGCTCAATGCCTTCATTTATAGTGCTGTAAAGAGGTTATTCAGGTCCACTATCAATGGGATCATCCCCCTTTATGGGTGGGATAGCTCCCTTATTGATGGGATAAGTTCCCCCTTAATAGAGATACATGAACCAACTGGAGGCGCATCCATTTCATCAAACCGACCTCTAGAATGTTCTAGAAGTAACCACAAGTAACTTTTTCAAGATAAAACTCGCGCATTTTGCCTTTTACAGAGGGACGCACCTGTCCCTTAACATACAGAGCGTCTATGGACGCGGATTTTGTGAACATGGTCAGCGTCCCCGCAGGTAAGGCTAGAGAGAACCTGCGACCCCAGAGATAAACATGATTTTTACAAGACTTTCTCTCTTCTTTGAGTTTGAGATGGATAACAGAGGCATGAGACTTGCCTAAGAGGGTAGCATGACTTGTTGATTTGAGCCATACTAACTGTAAGTAGTCAAGGTGACATTTTTTAGTGTAACAGATTGCCCCCTAAAGTGCGAAGCCTGGAATAGAATAGGGTTTTGTAATTCTAGGAAGGGTGAAGCGCTTTATCATTTCAAGGATTGCCTTGTGGATGGCCTGGTTGGAACCTGCAATTTTCAACACAAAATACATGGATAAGATTATATCATCACTGAGGTAGGCATTCCCATACTCAGATTCAAAACTTTAACTAATGGACTAACTATTCTGATACAGGAATGATCTTGCAGTACATCATTTTTATAGACTTTTGTAGACACAGTATGGACGCAGCCATCTGTTTATGATAAGTCTACATAGACAATGAATACAAAACTCCTCGCAGCCTGGATGGTAGAAACTAGATCCAGGGTCTTCACTTCTACTTCCCGAATTGGTACGATTCTAGCCATGTGATTAAATGATTCGATGTCGAACATGGTAGAAACCACTTGATTACCAGTCAATGATGTAAACTGTTAACAAGCGTGAGAGAAACCACCAGTAATGTCAATGGTTCTCAAAGTACCAAGCACAACCCGTGAAATGTGAATAGATGTTTTGATGTCGAACACTTCACGGAATCCTCTGATCGAAAGTCAATGATGTAAACTGACGTCAAAGGCGAGAAACCTGCCATTGATGCATGCAGACTTCAAGGTACTGTCGATTCCTAAGTCATCTTTCTAGATAATGTGTCGATGTCGATAGAAAGCGACCCGTTGCAGGCAAGCCCGCAACACGAAATCATTGTTCAAGTTGAAGAAATGTTGCTGTAAGGACTGACTCAGGGATGGTCAATGGATGACAAGTATTTTGCAGATGAAAGTTTTGCTTGCAGACCTCTTGAACACATAACGACACAACAGATGGTTTGGTGACGAATAACTCAAAGTTGATCCCTGAACCCGGTTAAAGATTTTCAAAGTGATTTAGTCAACTGTGAGGTAAAAGATTTCCCAACCCAGGTGAATGAAAAGTGTCGTGTTCAAGAGCGGTAATAAAGTTTCTTCTGAGGCAAAAGGTGACAAATAGGTTCATTCTTCTCTTTTTTCCCCCACCATTTCTGGCAAGTACCTCTTTATTTTTAACAAGCTTGAGGAGGATAACATATGCTTGATTATAAGCTCATCCTTCGGACGAGTCCAACCTAGTTTAAATGCGAACCCTAGGAAGGAGTGGTTCGTTCCTGTTTGTAATTGAACAGGTCCTTTACTGTAAAAGTTTAACGAGCCCAGTATAGGAGAAACTCGGCGTTTTTCAATTTTAGAGAGTCTGAAAAACTTAAGGAAACTCCACGTTGAACTTTTTCGTATATTTGTGTCCCTCAAGCCCGAAAAAGTATAAAATAATACCTGGGGGAACCGCTTGATCTTGCGACCAAGGAGTACTTTCATAATAGTATCGTTGACCTGAAAAGTAAAAAGCGATCAAAGACACGTCGTTTTATTTCCTTATCGAGTTTGAAACGACAAAAACCCGGCAATCTTTTCCTGATTTTGCGGTCAGAAAAGAGCTAAAAGGGGACCGTCTTTTAATTCCGTTTTAACGAGTGAAAAAGAAACACTCGGCGATCTTTTCATGTTTTAGGAGTCAGAAAAGGGCTTAAAAGATGACTCTGAAATTTTGTTTGTGAAAAATTACAATTTCCCTTGAAATCCCTTCGTCCTGCACAAAAGCGACACATTACTCATACCTGTTTAAAATAGGCAAAAATACATTTGAAAACATCTTTTCATGGTAAAAAATGAACTAATTCATCCAAAAAACCTATAAAAAGACCTTTTACCATGTCATTTTTACCGTTTCACTGTTGAGGTTGAAAAAGGAGCTTTTGACAAGAAACTTCCCGTGGTTGCTGCGGAAAATCTGACCGTCGGAATCGAACGCCGCTTCACCGAGGTATTTTACACATCCCACTCTTCATTTTTATCCGTTTAGTTTTTTGTTTTTGGTCTCTGTTTCATTTTTTGGGGGGGTTTTGGGTTCAAAATGCGCCCCTCGGCGGACGCAGGTGCCCTTCGGGTGAGCCGCGTCCCCCGACTTTTTCTCACACGGGAAAAAGGTCTGGGGACGCAGTCCGCCTTCAGGCGAGCTGCGTCCGGACGCCCTGTGCTAAAAAGCCGGGGTGCGTCTTCCGCAAAGGGCGCATTTCAAAACCCTAACTCTCTCAAAAAACCACCAAATTTTCTCAAATTAATTTCTAATTGACTCTTTTGATGTGCAGGGCCCAAAACATGTTAGACTGGAGAGAGAGAGAGCACGTAGAAGACGATGAAGCTGCGATTAACCACCAACCCTCTCTGGATGCCTTAAGAACATGTGGATTGTACAAATATTGGACCATACCGGGCATGAGGGGCCAGGTAAGATTTTTGGAATGGCTAGTTGAGCGATGGAACGTTCAAGATCAATGCTTTTACATTGGAGGGCACCAGCTCGAGATAGAGCCCTCGGATGTATACTTTCTCACTGGCTTGCCAAACAGAGGTGAGCAACTCAACCTTGCGGGGACCAGGCCGGGTGGCCAATCCCTTGATGATCTCCGCGAGGAGTGGTGCAGACCAGGGACTCGCCATAAAAAAGGCGTGGAGATAAAGCACATCGCTCTGGCGGAACTTAGAGTTATTGCATTTACGGTCACTAGGATTTGTGGCGCGGCCGCCTTGCACATTGCCTCCGGATCCCAAATGCGGATGGCAGTTGACTGTTACCAAGGCACCATCTTCAACTGGTGCGAAGCTGTGTCGGCTCATATGAAGAGCCAACTAACCAAGGCAAAGAACGGACGACTAAAGACTTTTGGATATGGGCCTCTAGTCGTGAGCTTTGCCTTGGAGAGAGTTCCTATGCTGATCCCTCAGCAACTCACTGTTGATGACTTGGGTCCTCGGGAGCCAAAGCTTGTTCGATGGGTTGCGGTGATGGCCCGGCATCCTGACGAGGGTGCTGCAGTGGTTCGATTCTCAGACAGTTACTTCGACTGGCTAGAGGGCCAGCTTTTTGTGATACAAGACTTTCCATATGCCGGAATGGATTTCAGAGGTGATCCGGACATGGTTCTTCCACAGGGAGAACAATGGGATGACAGAGGTACTTTCATTTTCACAAGTTTTCTAATTATGTATTTTTTATTTTTCATATATATCGTCTCAAAGTAACAGTAAAATTTTAAAAATGCAGATGTTGGACCACAGCGTCCAGCCAATCTCCGGCCTTACGACAGACGACATCCAGCTGCACCGGCACCGGCCTTACAGGATGCGACAGCAGAAGTACTAGCCGATTTGGAGCATGATCTAGAGCGTCTCACGGCAGATATACCTGAGACTACTATGGATGATATTCCAATGAGGCTTCAGCGCTTCGTGGTCGCAGTCCCTGGACCGTTTAGGAGATTTCTGCGCAAGATAGCCCGCGCAGTGGTGTCGTACAGAGAGCACCACCAGTGATTGACTAGTCACTTTTGTAGTCACATGTGACATTTTTGACTTTTTGCACTATCATTTTGCCGATCATAAGGTGTGTTAAACCTATGATCGAAGACGATGTATATATTTTTGGACACACTTCTATCTATATCTATATATCACTATTATCGGCTTATCTTGTTTAACATGTATGATGAAATGTCTTTAAATTTACTTGCATGATTATTATAAATGTCTGTCCAACACTTGAGAAGCAATTGCATCTGCTAATGTATTCAAAGACCTTGGAATATGTTGATATTCAATGTAATCAAATTCACGTTCCAAGAGACGCACTCTCAAAAACAACCTTAATAACACAGGATTTCTAATGGCATAAACTCTATTAAGCTGTAATACAACAAGTTCAGAATCTAACCTCACTATCAAACGTCGAATTCCAAATGAAATAGATTCGGATAATAATTCAACCACTGCACTGTATTCTGCAATGTTATTCGTTGTTTGACCGAGGCTTACCCCATGCATAGAAACTAACTCGTCAGAGGGCGAATAGATAACCCAAGCTGCGGAAGAGATATTCCGTGTACTACGACAAGCACCATCAGCAAATCCAATGTATGTTTGGAGAGGCGTCGACATCTACAATATCAAGAGTAAAACCAAGATGAGCCAAAATAATGACGAAAAACCACACTTGCTAAGCTAAGCACACTGACTAAACTAACACACTTGCTAGCTAGAAAGGAAATCTAACCTATCTAAAAATTTCTCCATCCATCATTTTAAGCATAATACCTCTTTAGGTAAAGTCCATTTCTGGGTTTGCCCAAAGAGTCCCCATCAAAATCAACTAACTCATAAGCCCCTTTTGCTAGCTTTCGCTTTACAATGTAGGGCCCATGCCACATGGGAACGAATTTTCCAGCACCTAGCTTATCGTTAGCTTGATCATATAATAGTACTAGGTCTCCTTCCGAAAAACTTCGAGGGGTTACATTTTTATCGTACTGAGCTTTCATTCGTTTCGCGTGAGTCTCGATAGCTAAAGTAGCGTCACGTCGAGTCTCATCTAATTTAGCTAAGTATAACAACCGTTTCTCCTCTTCGGAAGTAGCTGGAAGTAATTCGACAGCCATTTGAAGTGATGGGATTTCGCACTCAATAGGTAACACAGCTTCTAAGCCATAAACTAGCTGAAAAGGGGTGAAACCTGTTGAATTTTTCACTGAAGTTCGATATGCCCATAGCGCCGAAAATAACATGTTATGCCAATTCGTTCGATGGATACCAATGATCCGTCGAATCATGACGACTAGAACTTTGTTGATTGACTCAACCAAACCGTTGGCTTGCGGATAATAAGGTGTAGAGCTATCGTGGCGCAAACCAAGCTGGCTTGTAAGTTCAGTCATCATGACATTTCGAAAATGGCTTCCATGGTCCGTAATGATTGCTTGTGGGACACCAAACCTAGTTATGATATGATTGAATACGAAAAGTGCAGCTGTCTTGCCGCTTGCGTCGAATGTAGGCATCGCCTCGGCCCACTTAGTAAAATAATCAACCGCAAGGATGATATACGCATGCCCCCCGGCCGAGTGAGGGTTACAAGTAATAAAGTCAATGCCCCATTTGGCGAATGGACCAGCGGCAATTATAGGGTGGAGAGGAGCAGGTGGAGCGCGCATCTTGCGATCAAACACTTGACAGTTGTGGCATTTTCTGACGGCAAGGATACAATCTTTAAACATAGACGGCCAGAAATAGCCAGCGCGCAACACCTTCTGAGCTGTGGCATACCCAGACATATGACCGCCACATGCTCCAGAGTGACAATCATTCAAAACTCTCTCAGCCTCATCGTGAGTTAAACAACGTCGAAAAACTAAGTCTGCCCCCAGGCGATAAAGTGTATCTCCAATAATTCTGTATTGCTGGGATTGAAACCGAATTTTTCGACGGTTTTCCTTGGAAGTTTCAGGCCGAAAGGTTTGGGTTTGGAGATAGATGATTATATCCCCATACCACGGATCTACAGTGCTAATAAGAAACAAAGATTCGTCCGCAATGGACTCCTCTGCCACAGTCTCTGTGTCAGCACTCGGGAAATCACACATCAATTCCGCGAAGACTAAAGATTTCTTAGACTTGGACTTCTCAAACTCCAAGTCGAACTCTTGCAGGATGACGATCCATTTAGAGTACTTGCCCCCTAGCAGTTGTTTTGTCAAGATATAAATCATAGGGTTGCAATCCGAAATAACAGTAGTTTTGCGGAGAAGAATGTAGTGACGAAAACGCTGGACAGCTTGAACGGCTGCCAGGGCCAATTTCTCCACATGCGAATATTTTAACTCAGTTGGATTTAAGGTTCTGCTAAGGTAATATATCACATGCTCTGCCTTGAATTCATCTTCTTGAACTAACACCATTCCAATGGTGGAATGCGAAGCTGCGAGGTATAAGAAGTAGTCCTGGTTGTAGTTGGGAGGATGCAATAACGGTGCATGGGTCAACGCGTGTTTCAGTGCATCAAAAGATTGTTGAGCAATCTCGTCCCAAAAGAATTGTACGTTCTGTTTCAACAACCGTGTAAAACCTTTAGTGACCTCGGCGTAGTTAGGGATGAATCGGCGTAAAAAGTTTGCTTTCCCTTGCAAACTTTGGAGTTGGCGCAAACTCGAAGGAGGAGGCAATTGGATGATAGCCTCGACTTTCGAGGGATCGACGCGAATGCCGGTTTTGGAAACAACAAATCCCAGCAATCGACCTGTTTCTATACAGAAAACACACTTGTGGGGATTCAACCGAATTCGATAATGCCTACACCTCATAAAGATTGCTCGTAAATGGACAAGGTGATCAGCTCGGTGTAAAGAATGAGCAGGCAAATCATCGAGATAGGGTTGCACAATGTGCTTGATGTCATGAAATGCATAAGACATGGCCCGTTGAAAAGTAGCACCGGCATTCTTAAGGCCAAAAGGTAATTTGCAATAAGCAAATGTCCCCCATGGACAAATGAATGCCGTTTTTGGTTGATCGGCAGGTAGAATATTGATTTGATTATACCCTGAGAAACCATCCATGAAGGAAAACATCTCACTTCCGGCACAATCATCAATAATTTGATCGATATAAGGCGTAGGATAGTTGTCTTTTGGACAAGCTCGATTGATATCCCTATAATCGATACAGATTCTTATTGTTCCTTGTTTTTTATTGACGGGAACAATATTCGATACCCAATCCGTTAACGGGATCGGATAAATGAAACCTGCTTTCAACAGCTTTTCGACTTCGGCTTTGATTGCAGCTGCTTTTCGAGGGTGAATCTGACGCAACCGTTGCCGAATGGGTTTAGCATCCGGGTAGGTTTTGATTTCATGAACAACAATGGCAGGATCGATTCCTGGCATTTCTTCGTAGGACCAGGCAAACACGTCGCGGAATTCTTGGAATAGGGCCTTGTAAGTTTCAATTTCTTCGTCAGTACATGCGGCACCTATATGAATGTTCTCCTTGATTCCGGGCTTCACTGAAATATCAATGGGAATAGTACGAGAAATATTCCCTAAATTCAGCTCTGAATCAGAATGTTTCGTTGGATCCTGAGCGTCTTTGACATATTCAGCGGTAAAGATAGATGAAAAATCATTTTCAAAGGCATCATCCTTAGGTAAAAACGAAGATCTGTGATGGAGATCGTCCCATGGTAGATCATCTACACTTAGGATTTCGCGAAGTTGTTCGTCAGATGACACTTCTTCGGGAAACGTTATCCGTTCTAAGGGTGAGGTGAAAAGTGACTCTTCACTGACCACATTCATTTGGTCGGTTGAATGAAAGTCGGTAAAAGACATAAGAGCTTCATAAGCAATCTCATACGGACTCAACGGCATAACATCACCGAGTGAGTCTAGCTCAGAGTCAGAGGGAACATACCAAGGATCATCATAAATAATGTTTTCTGACGTGATCATATGAATTGTTGCGAACGAAGGGTCTGCATTGAGTGGAGGGAGAGGAAAAGTTCCCAGTAAACCGGAATCCTTAACTAAACCTACACCAATGTCCCTATAAGGGATTGTCGTTTTACCAACATGCTGGATAGTTTCTAAAGAGGTTGGGTCGGATGAAAAGTATGTCAGCTGATCAATAGTCACGATCTTACCGTTATGTGGAAACTTAATGACTCTGAAGACCGATGAAACGACCGCTGTCATAGCATATGACCAACTTCGACCCAAAAGAAGGTTGTAGTCTAGAGGGGCATCAACCACTTCCACATCCAGACTAACGGTTTTACCTTCGACCCCTATAGGCAATTCTTGTAGAATACCAAACGGACGGAACCCACGGCCATCAAAGGCCTTAAGGATGGTGGGGGATTGGTTCAACGAAGGAGAACCAAGCGATCTCCAACATTGAATCGACATAATACACGTAGAAGCTCCCTCATCAATCACAGTCCGATGAATAGGCCTGTTTTTGACTATCACTGGAATTTGGAAAGCCATTTGATGGGGGAGACGCGGTGTACTACTTTCTAGATCAAAGATCATTAGGTTCGGGTCCTGAACATCGACAGCTCCAATAGCCGACAAAAGCAATTTTCGTTGCGCTGGACATGATTGCAGCACTTCGAGTGCCGACATTGCTGAAGGTGAAACAGCTAAGTCTTCAACAATGTTGTAATTCTGGGCTGCTCTCGCATGTGGATTGAAAGCAGACCTTCGAAGTACACCCTTGGCGGGCGGCTTAATCACTAAGTCTGGGTTAGGTTTTTCGATCTGTAGTGGATCGGAACCAGGAGCTGAGGTTGATGGGTTAGAGTGAGAAGATTCTGCTTCTTTACCATCAACAGGAGCCTTACTACCATAATCTTGCGATCGAGTCGCAATCCTGACATGAGACATCATCAAAATGGGTTCTTCACTGGCATTCGAAGAAGAACCTATCATCTTATTTTCCTGCTCGGGGAATGGATTCTTTAACACAGCAGGAGTCGGAGAACCTTTAACTATTTTCACTACCTCGGCCCGATGAGGGCAGTCTCTCGTAAAATGATCTTCTTCACAAATGAGACAAGGATAACGAGGTTTGCGCTTTTCGTCATTAGTTTCCGACTTTTCCGTTTTCTCCTTTGGAGCCTTGTCTGCTTTAGCCTTCTTCTTTCCTTTCTTCTTTCCACCGTTTTTGGATTTGGCCGTAGATGACTCTACAGCGTGAATGTCGGCGGTAAGTTCAGGAGGAGAAGACTCTCCTGTCGGAGAATCAGGCAAAGTGATAATTGGAGTATTGGAGGTCTTGGAAGACTTCTTCTTACTCTTCGTAGTCACGATACCGATCATACCATCAGCGGCATGAGATCCCGAAGGAGCAGCAGCGATTTGGTTTGACTTTGGAAGATCCGGAATTTTCTCGTGTAACGTACCCGACTGAGTGTAAACTAAGTCAAGGTATTGTGCCTGAGCAATGACTTGCTCCTCAGTAACTACGCCGGCCTTAGCTACATCTTCAGTAATTCTTGGTAATAATGATTTTACAAACCATTCAGCTAAAATTTGGTCCGGGATAAAAACTTTCACTAATCTCCTTCGACGTCTCCACTCATGGATGTGATCAGAAATGTACGTGGATGTCGATTGTTTTAGCGAAGTTAATAATTCCGTACCATTATCGTATCTGACTGGTAACTGAAAATGAGTTAAGAATGAAGTAGCTAACTGGCTAAAGTTGTAAAAAGAAGCCCGTGGCAACTCAATGTACCACTTGGCTGCGAGACCAATGAGTGTACGCTGGAAAAGACGTAAGCGGATAGAATCATCTGAGATGGAATTTGATGCACACCAGAGGTGGTAAGTCATCACGTGATTAGACGGATCCTCTCCAGACTTACCTTCGAACTTGGGTATATCGCTGGGCAACTTATTTGGCATTGGCGGCCAGAACGGAAGATATTGAATTGGATCGTTCGTTAGGCGCGTCAAGTCGGGTAAATCTAAAGTCGCAATAAATGGTAACTGCCGGTTAGGATCTCTGAAACTCTGAGTCACAATACCAGCCCCAGGAGGAGGATATCCAGGATAACTAGGAACAGGATTCGCATTGGGGATATTATATCCTCCTGGAAAACCAGGATTAACCGGACCGTACTGGGGTTGTTGAGGTGGTTGATAATTGTACCCAGGATACGGTTGATACTGGTAAACCGGTTGTTGGGCAGCTTGACCAGGTTGATACTGTCCCTGGTACGGAGGTTGAACAAATTGAGGTTGAGTAGTAACAACCGTACTTGTACCAGGTTGACCTGCAGGCATCTGGACTGTGGTTTGAACCGTGGGTCCAGACAACGGTACAGATGTCTGAGGAGCGGTTACAGGGACAGTAGAAACCGGAGCTGCCGATACTCCAGATGTAAGCATGGTAGATGAAGCGGTAGTTGCTGCAGCCGTGTGAGGTGGAGTACTCGGTGCAATTGGCGGCTGAGTAACTACAGAAGTTACAGGGGTCTGAACACTTGACTGGACAGGTTGCGGTTGCTGGGGTGGACCAGGAACTGCAGGTTGTCCTGCTTGAGGTACCGACTGTATACTTGGTTGCGACATCTGTTGACCCTGTGACGGATCCCATGTTAACATTCCAGGGTATTGACTCGTAACAGGTTGAGGATACTGAGATCCATAGCCGTATTGAGGATAGGGTTGATAACTGTAAGGTGTAGTCCCATATGATTGCCCTTGAGGTGGTTGATAACCTTGACCAGGGTATTGACCCGTAGGTTGATAACCTTGAGGTAAATACGAATACTGGGGTTGACCTTGACCTTGAGGTTGGTATCCTTGAGGTTGATACCCTTGGGGTTGATACCCTTGGGGTTGCCATCCTTGAGGTTGATACTGATACTGAGGTTGACTTTGGGGTACATATTGAGGCTGGGGTTGATACCCTTGGGGTTGATACCCTTGAGGTTGCCCCCCAGTCACAAATGAAGTACCTTGAGGTTGCCCCCCAGGCATTAACGAAGGTTGCCCCCCAGGCGGTAATTGGCCACCTTGAGGTTGGTTAATGGGAGTTGAACCTGACATCATATAAACTTCACCTATACTCAATGGTACATTACCACTGTTTCCAACTAATAACCCATGATCAACAGGTTGAGGAGATGCTCCCGCAAAGGTACCAGAAAGTGACTGATACCCAGTAGGAACAGAAGGACCGCCATGTAAAAATGATTCAGGACTTTGTGAAAACACAGACGACTGACCAGACATATTTACAGGAGAATGAATTCCTCTAGGTGGAACCGGAGTACGAGGTGTAGAAAAACCTACTGAGTTGTCTAAAAAATTGGTTAATGCAAGGTACCAAGATTCACTTCTAGGAGGACTGTAAAAGATGGATTCACGCTCCCTTAGATCAAGGGTAATTAGATCTTCAGAATCAGAAACGCCTATTTCTTCCTCTGGAACAAGTTCTTCTATAGCAATTAATCCAACAGGAAGATTTTCGGTGATAATTCTTTCTATTCTTGGTGAATCAGGAACACTAGGAGTTGGAGTAACAGGTTCTGAAATTTCAGGTTCTTCGCCTGTTTCACTGGCAGATGAAAAACTACCAGCAAGCTCGGAAACTGTAACAGCTTCGGGATTGTAACCTGTTTCTAATCTTTGGTAATCTGGATGGACTACCAAAGAAGATTCTCCTTCTTCAGGTGAACCTACTCTACTGCCACTAGGAGGAGTTACAAGGACCTTTAACCCTTCTAAATGACCCGGAATGTTTTCAGGAGATTCACCCCGCGATTTACGGAGTTTTCTTAACAAATCTATCCCGGTAACAATCTCAGGAGACTTGCCCCGAAGTCTACGGGACTGTCTCGGTAATTCCGCCACAATTAAAGATTTTAACTACAACACACGAAATCAAAGTAAAAAATTTCAAATCAAACCACCTAAAGTCTTCTAAAGAACCAATCAAATTTGAAGCACACGCCTAAATAATCTAGAGCGTCAAACCACACACAAACAGTAGTCTTCCGGACCAAAAGCGCTAGTTGGTGATTAGGCCCAACCTCGCAGGATTCAGTACAGAAATAGTGGGTGGAACAGTTACCCCGGCAACCTGCTTAATGAATAGACTGGACCAAGTTCCTCCACTTTAACCGTCTCGAAGTGAAGCGAACCCCCCAGAAAATCCAAGTGAGTATAACCGACGTCTGCTCCAGGTACAGTGGGACCTTCCCTCCACCGTCACCTTGGGTAGAATCCTAGATATTATGGCCACTAAGGTTACCAATCACAACAATTACACCTGGGGGAACAGTCTAAACTCCGACAGCACGCAAGGGCAGAGTAGCAAGCTCCAATCCCCTTACCGGCTCCTTGACAACAATCCAAGGTTTACCGATAAGTGACCCCTGGCTCCTCGACAATGGTTAATCCGAGGTTTACCGTTTGTAATACGTACTGCCTGGCGTCGTTCCCAACGAGGGAGGAATGATCCCCTCACTGGTTCGGACACGAGCTCGTGTTTCTCCTTTAAGAGGAGCTTTCCCAGAATGTAACTGAAACAATTGGATTTGTTCTACTCAAGATAGACTATCTGTTTGGTTTTGTAGTCTTGGAGAGTTAAGTACTCACCTACTCCAAGACCCTAGCCTAAGCTATGTTGGTGCTTCAGAGCCCTAGAAAAATAAAGATTACTAGATTGATTTTAATTTAAGCGTTACTTTTAAGGTTGTTTCTTAAGTCAAAAGGTGATGGAAGTGAAACTAGTGGTGTGTTGACTCGACTCGAAACCACTACAAAATGCACCTAAAATGATTTATCCACTACTTTACTTTTTCGATGAATTGCTTAACTAAAAAGTTGAGAGAATGCAATCCTTATAAAAGCAACTTCTTAATTGAAGACAATCAAAGAAACAATTCGTTTTTCTTTTCCAAGCATAAAAACATAACTTCTCTTTACATGCACGAAAAAACTCTTTTCTTCTTTTGAAAACAAAAAGCTACTTGAAACAAGACTTTTAAGAAGATGTTTTTGTATTTTTCTTTTAATAAAGCAAATAAATCTAATATAACCAAAAAAAAATCTTAAAAACTCTTAAAATCTATGAAAATGCACTCATAAGCAAACTAAAGGCAAATTTACTCTAAGCAATCTTAACGAGGCCAAAACTAACAATGATTATTTCTAAGGTGTTTTACTTGATCACAATCAAATCAAGGACTAGCTTATTGCAGAACCAAAAACTAGTCAAAACAAAATTCTAATCTTTTTGTCCTTTTTGAAAATGGAAATCAATACTTTAAAAACAAGCAATTCGAAATTTGACCCAAAACAACTCAAATGACAAGTTGCTCAAACAAGGAGACTTTACGGCAGGCTCAACTTCTAAGAAGGTTGACTAACCAGAGATATCTAAGGCTGGACAACTTTCTAAGCTCAAAGTCACTACAAAGCCTTTCCAAAAATCAAACCCTAGGTCTAAACTTCGTTGAAAACCACTAAAACACTCAAAGCTCACAAAACGAGTTCAGGTGAGAATTCTTGACAGGGTACTAAAGGATCTGGGCAGAAAACACTAAGAAAAAACAAAATCTAAAAGTAATTTAAGGCAAAAATGGAATTTTCTTAACTTTTACAGGAAGACGCAGGCCAGCCGTTGTCACAGGTGCGGCCCCGCACTGTGCAGTCGACAACAGCGCGTCCAAGGACGCACTGTGCAGCACACAGAGACTGCGTCTTTCTGGAAAAAGGAAGAAAAACTAAAGCCAACTAAAGCTACAGCTAAGCCACCCAAATACTAATTCTCACAGTCAAAAACCAGAAAATAAAAATGATTTTCTCAAAGCAAAGTTCATATAAAGGAAAAGACTCTCTCATTAATGGATTCCCCAGTGGAGTCGCCAATTTGTCACACGGAATCTGTCAAGGGTGCGGACACGACTGACCTTCCTAGAAGTCTAAGACATTCTAATGACAAACAAGACAAAATGGAGTGATCTTTCTCTAAATACACCTTTTACAACATGAAAACTACAAGTGTTTAGGCTTACCTTATTCCAAAACGCTGTTGTTGAAGTCCGTTCTTGACGATCCGGATGAGCTCCTCCTTCAAGTCAATTCCTGCAACCACAAACAATCAAACAATTACCAAGCACTTGCATTTCATATAATAAAACATATATTCAACATGCAGACCAAGGAACACATGAAATAACTCATTAACACAAGCTATTGAGAAAAATAAACCAGTTTGTATTAATAACGAAACAAAGAAACTCTTACAACCTGGCCTTGGTGTTGTGCAAGTTCCTCCCAGGGTCCATCAAGGGTTTTCCTCTACTTTGACAAAGCTCACCCTCTCCCAAGTAGAATCAAGTGAAGACAATCTCTCCTCACAAGGGCTCTAATGGAAGACCTAAATCCTGCAGCATTTACCCAAAGAAAATGTATAGCTCCAACCTCCTCTCCTTCTGGCTCAATGCCTTCATTTATAGTGCTGTAAAGAGGTTATTCAGGTCCACTATCAATGGGATCATCCCCCTTTATGGGTGGGATAGCTCCCTTATTGATGGGATAAGTTCCCCCTTAATAGAGATACATGAACCAACTGGAGGCGCATCCATTTCATCAAACCGACCTCTAGAATGTTCTAGAAGTAACCACAAGTAACTTTTTCAAGATAAAACTCGCGCATTTTGCCTTTTACAGAGGGACGCACCTGTCCCTTAACATACAGAGCGTCTATGGACGCGGATTTTGTGAACATGGTTAGCGTCCCCGCAGGTAAGGCTAGAGAGAACCTGCGACCCCAGAGATAAACATGATTTTTACAAGACTTTCTCTCTTCTTTGAGTTTGAGATGGATAACAGAGGCATGAGACTTGCCTAAGAGGGTAGCATGACTTGTTGATTTGAGCCATACTAACTGTAAGTAGTCAAGGTGACATTTTTTAGTGTAACATATGGTCATATTTGCTTGCCGGAAACCAATATAAGCATTGGCAGTGGCAAGCCAAGGTCTACCTAGGATTAGCAGGTGTCCATCAAGTCGGGTTTTTGGATTAATTATTAGGAAATCGGTTGGATATTCCCAAGAATCTACAGAGACCATGACATCATGTAGAGTACCTTCTGGTCTAACCATAGATCGGTCAGCCAATTCTAACAAAGTAGAGGTGGGTTCTACAAATGTAATGTTGAGCTTTTGGCAAGTAGTGGTTGTTAAAATATTAATTGCATCTCCTAGATCAACTAAGGCATTAGACAGGGTCTGACTATAAATTTGAACAGTTACAATTGGATTTCCTGGGTGTTCATATTTAATGGGTGTCTCTTTCTCGGATAGTAAATCAGATAAAGTACCGACTACTTGGACTCTTGGATTAGTTGTTATATTCCTCCTTGGTTTCTTTATGCACAATTCTTTGATAGTTTTTGCGTATATAGGAATGTCTTGAATGGCTTGGAGGAATGGGATTTTTACGTACATATTTTGTAATTCTCCCAGAATGTCGAAGTCAGGATACTATAAAGGTCGAGGTATGACTAATCGTTCTGGGAACGGAGGAGAGGATGTGGTTGCTTGATTATGAGTCTGCTGCTTATTTACATCCTCTTGTTGCAACTGATGTTCTCTTGGTAACTGATCTTCAATATGAACTGTTTTATCTCCCTCAGTTTCAATAATACGTCTAGATCGTAACTGAATATCATTACACTCCCTTAGGTCGGGTCCTATCTCTGGTGATTCTACAATTTGAAGAGATTGGACCGGTCTGTTATTTGGATTGGGGTTGGGTTGGGCTGGGAGTTGTGGTCTCAGATTAGACTAGGGATTTTGTTGTAAGGCTAGCAGAGTAGGTTGAGGGAGCGGAATAGTTCCTACTAGTTGGTGCATCGGTCTTTTCCAGTTTGTCTGCCAGGGTGAACTTTATGAAGTAGGGGGAGTCCATTGTGGAGGATATGGGCTATTTTTCCAATATGGTGGAGTGTAAGGGAAATTCGACCAACCAGATTGGCTTGCATGATTCAGCCACGGGTTTGAAGAAGGAAACAACTGTGGTGACCAGTTTGAAAATGGGGGTTGGGACTGATTTTGCCACATACTATATTGTTAAGCATTATACTGTGGAGGCTGAAAAGAAGAATATGGGTCTAGAAACATACCAGACTGTCTCGGCTACCACTGGCGGCGCTGGTTGATCAAGTACATCGATTCTGGTTCTTCTTCCGCTTTCTTATATACTGCTTTCAATCCAGGAAGTGAGGGGCAGCTCTCCGTAAGGTGATCTTTTGTACAGATGGCGCATGTTTGGATTGTATCCAGTGGACATTCCTTGTGACTATGCTTTTTCCTGCATCGGGGACAGAAGATCGCCAAATTCTGTTCTGCCTCCATCTGCTTCTGTTTAGCCTGCATAATATCAAGTTGTGTAGTTAGTGTCCCCAGAATATTAGTTTTAAAATTTTCCAATAAATTTCCAATCTATACACGTGTTACTCCTTCTGCTGGTATTTTATTATGTCTTACAAACCGATCATATTCTGCCGGTTTTACTCTTGTGCTGCCTCTCGAACTCCTGATACATAAATCAATGATGTCAACAAAATTCTCTTGATAAATATCCCCTTTTCCCATGATATTTAATGTTTCAATCCATTGTTCCTTCATGCCCCTTATCAATGCAGTTTTTAACACATTATCAGGTAAAGGTATTGATGCATAAGGAGATCTTTGTAGATTGTACTGAAACGTTCCACATACTCCTCTAATGTTTCATTCGGTTTGGCTGTCATTTGGAATATTTCTTCCTTTAATTCTATAGACCTACAATAGTCCTGATATTTTTTTAAGAAAGATTCTTTCATTTGATCCCAATTGTTGATGACCCCACCACCTAGTCCCATAAACCATATTAAAGCAGCCCCTTTTAATGTAGAGGGAAATAATCTCAATTTCTGGGGATTGGTGGTGTAATCATATCCCCTGCAAAACACATCGAATTCGAATGAAAATGCATCCAAATCTTCTGATGTGAGACTGTGAAATGTAGGGATATGTTGAAGAGGGATAGCTTCCATGGGCGCATTTGCTGCAGAATCCACTATAGGGTATTGCAATGTAGAGGTTTGAGTGTTTGGCTGGTTCTGAGCCATAGGATTGAATATATGGCAATAACCTTCTGGGATATCTAGGAGGCTATTCCTAGTTTGAGAGGGAATGGCTTTGACAGGGATACTTTTAATAGCACTTCCTTTATCTGGGATAATGAGAATACCTGATGTCTGAGGGGATTGGGTTCCTTCAACAATGATTTTTGCAGTGCTCCCCTTATCTGGGCTATTTAATGGTTGATTTATTCCAATAGGAGATCTTGGTTCCTCTGTTTCCCCTGTTTCTCCTTCTCCTTCACAAAAGTTGCTGAAATTCCCTTCCTGCAATAGTTCTGGAGTAGAATTTTCAATTTCTTGAAAGTCCTACTCTTCAGTTTGACTATGCACCTGAACAAAGGCTATAGATGGTGATCCTGTGGCCTTAAGGGAACTAGTAGGCTGTTTAGAAATTATTTTCCTGGGGCCTACTGATGGCTGAGATTCTGTTTTCTTATAGATTTCGTCTATGAAGGTTGTTCGGCCAAGGGTCATTGGCCCCTTAGCTTTTTCAGGTTTGGATGGAGGTTTGATATTCTTTTCTGGTTTTTTCTGCTTAGTCATACACTAAAATGAACTACTAAATTCTATTCAAACAAAGCAACAACAAATCTGTTAGGAAAGCAGACAGTGAAGCAGGGCTTTTACGTGCTCCGTATGCAGGTTCTTACCTTCCGTTTTTAAGATCCAACTCTTCCTAGTAGGTTCATACACTACTCTAAAAAAGACAAATGGATACACTCTTTCCCTGGCAACGGCGCCAAAATGTAGAGCTATAAAAAGGGTCTCTTTCACCTCTAACTACCTCACATTAGTATGTCAATCCAGGAGCGTTTTGTTATTTCAAAGAGTGTCTCAGTCTGAGGCTATCATTTGTCAGAGTAATGATAGTAGTACAACATCAAAAATACAAGAGTAAACGGATGCTTGTCTATAACTAAGCTACTTCAAAGGAATAAATCACACACTCAGAAAACTGGGAAACTTATCAGTCAAGGGTTCGACAGTGATAGCCCATCCCTTTGGAAACTGATGGAAAGAAAATTAGAGCATGGACCACGGGTCTGGGAGCTAGACAGTAAATTCTGAGGCTCACTACAGCCACAGATCGTCTCTCACACCAAAACAACAAATGCGAGTAAATGAAACGACAGATAGAAAACTGGAACAACAAATAGGAAATCGAACAACAAATCTGTAATGGAACAACAATTCTAAAATGGAACAGTAATTCTGAAATGGAACAGCAATTAAACAACTAATTCTTGCGAGCAATAATCAAACTTAATCTACTAACCCAAATGCACTGATCGCAATCAAATAGCAATCTTTCATTCTTAAGGCAAATCAAGCAGCACACACTAATAGAACAACACTAATTATTGATAAGTTATGGAACATCATGCACAACACGCTTGAAGAGTAATCTGATCTAGCATCAATCTTAATTAATAGGAAAACGATTGCGTTTCAAAATGGAACAACACTACTTCTGAATCCAACAATCGTAAAGAACACAACTTTCGGATGAATTTTATAACATGAATGTTCAACACAAAAGCTCTATAATAGAACAAACAATGTAAACTTTGAAACGGGAACTATAAACTCAAAACGGGAACTCTGGCCCAAAAACCCCAAAAAAACATCAAAAACAGTGCTAAAAACGAAAAGTGTGTATACTAGAACGATGTTTTTTTTTTAGGTGCCAATTTTGAACGTGTTTTAAAAATGGCGGTGACTACGAAATTTACTACGAAATTTTCATGCAAAATATAGCTTGAAAACGAAAGTGATGCTACTGGAATAACGTTTTTTTTTTTAGGGTCAATTTTCAAACTTTTTAAGAAATGCTAATAAAACCAATTTTTTATGTCTCAAACAAAGTTAATTTTTAAGGAAAAAACACATTAATGTTTTTGGTAGAATATCATTTTTCTTTCCTAAGTATAAATTTAACATGTTTTCAACCACACCATGGTAGATACAAAAGAAATTGAAATTTTTTCAACTATAAAATTAAAAAACCATGACATTATGAACAAAGTATATCAGTCAATGAAATCAAAAGTCTTTATTTGTATATTGAATAAAACATACATTATATCTCTAATTTGATATTGCATTGTAGATATTTAAACAATAAAATTTATCATACTTAAGACATAATCCAACAACATAAAAATGCTTCATAACTTCTCATTTAACAACATATGGAAAACATTAATTTTATTTGAAGATATGATGCATACATCAGTTATATAATCTGTCTTAAACAATTATTCAAAATCACTCATATTTTCTTGCACACCATCACAATTCACATCTTCAGATGAGTGACTGGATGCTAACGAAGATGTTCCATATTCTTCTCTTTCATCAACTAGTGCCCCATCTGAGTCCACATGCATGCGCAACATTCCAGGTTTCAAAAGTCTTCTAGATCTATGACTGGTTTCAGCAGACTCCCATGTCAACACTATTCCTTCTGGTAACAACCTTTTCAGAATCTCTATCGTCTTGAAGCGAAGAGTTCCTCTCTTTGTTAAATTGAAGTCATAAACAAGTATGTCAACATCCTCCAATTGTAATATGTATGTGTAGCGGAAATTTATATTTGTACCCTTTCTTTTTCTTTTTCCACCATTTTTTTTGTCAACTACCATCTCTGGCTTCTACACACCATTGAATGGGTGTGTATTTGTGGCATACCAATGTACTTCAACACTTGTAACATCCTCATTTTCTGTAAAGACCTTTATAACTTTAGCAACCCAAAATGGATAGCCTTTGGGATCTCCATCTGCTAGCACTGCAATCATGCAACCCTCCTTAATATCATGTACTGAACCCCTATAAAGGTCTTCCATGGCTTCACGTTGTGCACGAGATCTTCTGGAACCAATATACATCTCTCTTTCCATTGCCTGTGAAGAATTAATAATACCTTGAGTTTGTTGCTATTCAACAATGTTTACTTCCTCTTGTTCATTCGACACATTTTGTGGCCAAATAAATGGATTTTTCAAAGGTATATCTTCATTGGTTGTTGTTGAAATGATATCACTTTGATTATTGAAAAATGACTCCCACCAAACTGAATCAGCAATGTCAAAGTACTCATATGTATATCTAATACATTTTTTAATTTCTTCTAGGCAATCAGAATAATTTATATGTCTATTATGTCTGCGTGCATTCTGAACTTGACCAACTGATTGTAATAACAATATTTTTGATGCAAATATTGGACGATCTGGAATGAACTTCAAAAATTGCAAACCTGATGACGGTGCCCATTTTGTAGTAGTTGAAAACTTCTTGCCCCATATTAGTGTTTTCCCATCAATTTTTTTTATACGAAATTGATGTTGGAAGCTAATATCATTAAGTTGTTCAATGCATTTCCCCTCACCATATGATCCTAGAATAAACCTTCACATGTCAACAGTTTCTTCCAACACTTCAAAAGCAGGCTCTGGCATGTATGATTTCTTAATACATTCAATTAGTGATGGCAAGCTCCCAACTTCCTTCCTCCTCAATGTGACTGAAAAACAACTGAACATCTGATCAATATGGTCATGAGTGTGCCCAACAAGAAGGAAACCAACCTTCACCTTTTGAAAAATTCTCAATTCAACAAGCATGTTCAGATACCCAAAAACAACCTGATTTTTGTTTTCACGACAAGTGTTGTCCAATTGTAGATACAAAACTTCAGGAAGATTACCAGACCAATGAGAAATCACATCATGAATTATGGTTATGGTCAGATTTGCATCATTATGAATATTTGGAGCTGTGAAGTACACCCTTGGCAACATTTTCCCATTGAAGACCATACAACCGACCAAGTGAAACTGAATAAAATTTTCCTCTTGTAGATTTTTGGGTGTGCGAACAAAATGTGGTAAAAGTGTTCTCTTCTGGTCCATACCATCAATTATCAAACCCAAATATTTATTTGGATTATCATAACACCTCTTTCGATGCTTGTACAACTTCTTCCTTTCATTTGTTTGTTGATCGCGATGCTCCTGAAGTTCTTTGACAATTAAATCTACACAACATAAAAGAAATTCATTAAGAAATATGTTTTCATAGTTGATGAGTATACAATTTTGAAAGTAAAAGTTATGAACACTTACCTCTTTCTGATCCTTCACATTTGTTCCTTTTTTATTTAAGAGAAGCACATGTACTGCAAATCCCCATCCTTGTCTTCTTAGGAATACGAACATTATTGAATTCTTTCTTCCATATCTTCACAAAATATTGATATGTAATAAATTGGCCCCGTCCCTTAGCACTTTTTGCATATTCTTTGTATAAGTTGTAGATTTCTCGTCTTGAAAAATTATCTGGAATATGTATTGTCTCTCTATTTGGCATACACTCTCCATGCTTTGAAAAGAAATCTTTCATCCATGACATTCCAATATTTGATAATGGCCCAAACTGTCTTTTATAATGTACTTCTGAATAAAATGTGGGATCCTTTTCCAAATTTTCTTGAATTCTCGAGAGACGAAAATTCCCAATTGAATGAAACATTTTGAAAGCTTTTCTACACAATAATAAATTCCTAATATGATAATCATAACCTAACAATGTAGATTGCATGTAGCCAACTAAATATGAGTTTTTCATGCTTTTATTCATTGACAAATATCTCTTCCTGCTTTCTAATGCAAATGTGAAATCCATACGTTTCAAGCAATTTTTTTGGCAACATTCACTTGAAATGAGAGCGCTGATAGAACTTCTTCTCGTCAGATATTATGCTCTACCCCTTGTATAACTAGAATAGTTTGCATTGATACGAAAAGGTCTGCTCCTACTCCTCGATACAATATTTCTTGGCAACATCTCCATCATTGGATCATCACTGTTGCTCTCATCCTGTTCTTCATCACTGCTGCTCTCATAGTCCTTAGAATCAGGACTAAGAGGAGATTGTGATACTCCAATATTTTGAAAATCATCATCCCGCGCTTCATCACTGCTGCTATCATAGTCCTTAGAATCAGGACTAAGAGGAGATTGTGATACTCCAATCTTTTGAAAATCATCATCCCGCGCTTCATCACTGCTGCTCTCATAGTCCTTAGAATCAGGACTAAGAGGACATTGTGATACTCCAATCTTTTTAAAATCATAATCCCGTGCTTCATCACTGCTGCTCTCATAGTCCTTAGAATCAAGACTAAGAGGACATTGTGATACTCCAATCTTTTGAAAATCATCATCCCGCGCTTCATCACTGCTGCTCTCATAGTCCTTAGAATCAGGACTAACTGGACACTTTGACACTCCAATCTTTTGAAAATCATCATCCCGCGCTTCATCACTACTGCTCTCATAGTCCTTAGAATCAGGACTAACTGGACACTTTGACACTCCATTCTTTTGAAAATCATCATCCCACGCTTCATCATCGTTGCTCTCATAGTCCTTAGAATCAGGACTACCTGGACACTTTGACACTCCATTCTTTTGAAATTCATTATCACACTCATCATCATTGTTGCTCTCATAGTCCTTAGAATCAAGACTAACTGGACACTTTGACACTCCATTCTTTTGAAAATCATCATCCCGCGTTTCATCACCGCTGCTCTCATAGTCCTTAGAATTAGGACTAAGTGGACACCGTGACACTCCATTATTTTGAAATTCTCCATCATGCACATCAAAACTGTTGCTCTCATAGTCTTCAGAATTAGGACTGAGTGGACACCGTAACCCTCCATTCTTTTGAACTTGACCATCACGCTCTTTAAAACTGCTACTCTCATAGTCCTCAGAATTAGGACTAAGTGGACATCGTGACACTCCATTCTTTTGAACTTCACCATCATGCTCTTCATCACCGCTGCTTTCATAGTCCTTAGAATCGGGACTAAGTGGAAGAATTGACTTTCTATTCATAGTGGAAGAATTCCCGCTATATTCATCAATATGAATAGAGTTGTTACGCGATGAAGATGTTGATGGTGTATAAACCGAAACTTCACCATCAGAACAATCCATCCCTTTCAAATAGAAGATGTTGAATGATACAAATGGAGTCTCCTAAGAATATTATATAGCTTAAAGAATGAAATATTCCCTCCAAAAATTTTCGCGAAAATATTTCCCTCCAAAAATTTTCGCGAAAATATTTCCCTCCAAAAGTTTGTTAGATTTATTTACCTTTATTATTTTATTCTACAATTCATTGAAAAACATAAACTAAATTTTTTTATGAAATCAATCACTGAAATTCAAATTGTAAACAACAACTTCTATATTAATTATTCTAATAGTTAAAGTATATAATATTTACTAAACAACTAATTTTTTTTTTTAAATTTTTATAATATATTCTAAAACAAATTAATCCTACATTCAATCCATTGTAAAATAACTCTACAATATTCGCTCTATAATAATTTAAAACAAATTATAGTTAAAGTATATAATATTTACTAAACAACTAATTTTTATTTTTAAATTTTTATAATATATTCTAAAACAAATTAATCCCACATTCAATCCATTGTAAAATAACTCTACAATATTCGCTCTATAATAATTTAAAACAAATTATCCCACATTAATCGTACAGAAAAACATCTTCGTATTTTCACTTATATATTAAATTCCGTTATCACTATTACTTACCTCACATCCAGGTTTTCTGAAGTTCGTTGAAAGACGTGAATTTGTGGAGCAGCTATATTGCTATCAACAACATATTCAACGAAGAATTATCGCAATTGAAAGGTAAGTTCAATTTTTTTTTCAAAATTTTCATATTAAATTAATTTAACGTCGAAGAAGATTTTTTTTTTAAATTAATAATTTTTCCAAGCCCCTAATTCCCATTCCCCTCCAATCTAACCTCCTCCCCCCCTTCCTTAACGTCGGCCCCATGGGCCCCACCCCCTAACTCCTTCCCCGTGCCCACTTACCCACCCCCCTTTCTGCCCCTACCCCTACCCACCCTTACCCCCTCCCCTTCTACCCCTAGAACTACCCCCCCCTACCCCACCCATCCCCCTACCCTACCCTACCCCCCCCATCCCCCTACCCTACCCTACCCTACCCCTACCCCCCCTACCCTACCCTACCCCGTCCCCCCCCACATCCCGTCCCCCCCCACGCCCCCATCCCCCCCATCCCCACCCGCCCTCCCCACCCGGCCCACCCGCCCTCCCCACCCCTCCCCGCCCTCCACCCGGCCCTCCCCGCCCTCACCCGCCCCGCACCCGCCCCCCACCCGGCCCTCCCCGCCCTCACCCGCCCCTCACCCGCCCCTCCCCGCCCTCACTCGCCCCCCACCCGGCCCACCCGCCCTCCCCGCCCCCTCCCTGCCCTCACCCGCCCCCCACCTGGCCCTCCCCACCCTCACCCGCCCCCCAACCGGCCCACCCGCCCTCCCCGCCCTCACCCGGCCCTCCCTGCCCTCACCCGCCCCCCTCCCTGCCCTCACTCACCCCCCACCCGCCCCCCCCGCCCTCACCCGCCCCCCACCCGGCCCACCCGCCCCTCCCCCTCCCCCTCCCCCTCCCCGGCCCCCTCCGCATCCCCCTACGCCCGCGCAGGGGCACCCCCGGGCCGCCCCCCCCCCCAACCGGCGGCGGGTCGATTCCGGGAATCAATTCCCCCACCCGCCCCCCTGCGTGGGCCGGGTGAGGGCGGGAGGGCAGGGTGGGGGGCAGGGGGGCCGGGTGGGGGGCGGGTGAGGGCGGGGAGGGCCGTGTGGGGGGCGGGTGAGGGCAGGAGGGCCTGGTGAGGGCGGGGAGGGCGAGTGGGCCGGGTGAGGGCGGGTGGGGGGCGGGTGAGGGCGGGGAGGGGTGAGTGGGGGCCGGGTGAGGGGAGGGCCGGGTGAGGGCGGGAGGGTCGGGTGGGGGGCGGGTGAGGGCGGGGAGGGCTGGGTGACGGCGGGGAGGGCCGGGTGGGGGGCGGGTGAGGGCGGGGAAGGGCGGGTGGGGGGCGGGTGAGGGCGGGGAGGGTCAGGTGGGGGTCGGGTGAGGGCAGGAGAGCCAGATGGGGGGTGGGTGAGGGAGGGAGGGCCGGGTGGGGGGCGGGTGAGGGCGGGGAGGGCCGGGTGAGGGCGGGAGGGGCGGGTGAGGGGCGGGTGGGGGGCGGGGAGGGCCGGGTGAGGCCGGGTGAGGGCGGGTGGGCCGGGTGGGCCGGGTGGGATGGGGGGTGGGGATGGGGGGATGGGGGGGGGGATGGGGACGGGGTAGGGTAGGGGGGGTAGGGGTAGGGTGTGGTAGGGTAGGGTAGGGGCAGTTGGGGTGGCGTGGGGTAGGGGTAGGGTAGGGTAGGGGCGATAGGGGTAGGGTGGGGTAGGGGGGTAGGGATAGCGGTGGGGTGGGGTAGGGTAGTGGGGTAGGGGTGGGGTGGGGTAGGGTAGTGGGGTTGGGGTGGTGTGGGGTGGGGTGGGGTAGGGGGGGGGGTGGTGTGGGGAGTGGTGGGCACAGTGGGGAGGGGCGGCCACGGGGAGGTGTTGGGGGGTGTAGGGGGTTTGGGGGCGGGGGATGGGGGTTTTGGGGGCGGGGGTGTCGGGGGATGGTAGGGGGTGGGGTGAGGGGCGGGGAGGGAGGAAGCTTAGGGGGTTGTGGGGGGCGCGTGGGTAGGGGATCACCCATACTTGCCTAAATGTCTACTTAGCCTCATTATCCCTCACCTGACCTCCCGCTCGCCCATCGACCCGCCTGCCCGTTAGAGGTGGGTGGGCAATTCTAATTATACAAATAAAAAATTTATGGTATATTTTTGTTATTAATTTAAGTTAATACGTTTTTTTATTTACTAATTTATGTGTTTTTTTTTTAGGAAAATGGCATCAAGGAAAATTTCTGTGAATCTTTCTGGACCAAAGCATCTTAAAGGTGTATCTTCAAAAAACATTGGTGAATGAACTCCACCTGAGCTCGTGCCTACAAATATTTCAAGTGCTTCAAGTGATAAGAAGCTAATCTCAGATTGGAAAAGTTCAAAAGATGTGAAATTTCCATCAAGAGTCTGGTATGTGAAAGAAAGAGAGAGCATAACTGTGAATATATATCTATACATTGATATATCCCAAAATAATGAAAATTTGGAGGTGATGGGAAGAGTCATAGATATGTGTTCGGTAACAAACACTGAAGTTGTTTACGTACTTACAAAAGCTCCCAAGCCACATGAAAGGATTAAATACCGACTATCATATTCATTATATGACACGAGAGAGGTATCTACAAAGTTGTGTAAACAAATCGTAAATGAGATGACACAAAACATCGTAAGTATTGTTATTTGTATTTTTATTTTGCGTTTTGAAAGTGTCTCGCTATATTTTTTTAACTTTGTTTATATTAACATATGATATTTTGTTTGGCAGAATTTTGTTGAAAGCTGTTCAATTAGGTTGGGAGGCATTCATTACATAGAGAATGATATCATGAAAGTTGTTAGCCATTTTTACTCAGTGTCAGAAGAATATATGGAAAACATGGAAAATGTAGTAATTGATGATGCTACAAAACTACATCCAAAGAATCAGAAAAAAAAAGGCCTCTGGTGGATAAATCTAGCAAGGGTAAACAAGTCACTTTTGAGGATGATGAAGTTGAAATTGACAATGAAGCATATGTTGCCATTACTGAAGATGACAATGGAACTGAAGAAGGTCGTAAAAGACCAAAAGTAACAATGCCCAAGAATAGATCTCTTGAGAATGTTATGACGAAAAAAAGTAGAGTTGAAGATCTTGAAGTTGTCATTACCAGCAGTTAAGAACCTAGTGAAACTTCAAAAGAAAGCAGAGAAATCATTACACCAGGAGCTGATTTAGATGATGGAATAATCAAAACAAAACAAAATGCCATTCGAAAGAATTTGACAAAGAGAAACTTAATTGATGGTGGTCGTACATTTCAGTTAAATGTCAGACAAACCTATAAGGCAAGTGAAGGACAATGCCAATATCAAATCAGAAAGCCACATCATCTGCATGTTCACAACTTGAAGACATTGATGAGGTACAATCCATATGCTCATGTGGTTAGTTATGTGCTTCTTGTTGATCCACTTCAAGTTCCCAACAAAGAAGCATTTGATAAGTCAAAATGTTTTGAATACAATTATTATGTTCTTGGGGGGAACCATTCTGTTGAAGCTCAAAGACAATTGATGGAGGAATATCCTAATAACCCACGTTTTGAAACAATGAAATGTGTCATTTATGCTAGTTTAAATGAAACATAAGCAAAGTTAGTGTCATTGGATCATAATTCAGATAATGAATATAGGATGTCTATGACTTTGATCCAAAAGGTTAGATTTATTCATAGTGAATTCCTAGAAAAATGTGGTGGGGATAAGATAAATATTACTGCAGATTTCCGAAAGGAATGTTGTATGAAAATAGGTTATCAAATTGAAGAGAAAACCAATTCAAAAGGTGGAAAAGACAGCAGATATAGCGATTTATTCAGAGGTATTGATAACATTTTCCAATTGGCATTTAGAATTGGAGATATTTGGAATTTGATTGATGACATTTTTAGCATGTGGGAAGACATTGGCATTAAAACTAGAGGGTCAAAAACTCTAAGCCATTGATATGTAGCAACAATAAATCAGCTCCTGAACTGAAGCAACTTCCAGACGATATGACCATCATGCCTTGGAGGGCGATGCAAGGAGTGAAAGATGAAAAAATTGTAAAAACAATATTATCTCGTGTGAGGTCAGGGGAATTATCATTGGAAGAAATGTCTGAAGAATTTCAAAAGTAAGTTTGCTGAATTATTTTTACTTATTTCCAGGATTATAGTTATCTTTTAAATAAAACATGTTGTTATTGGTAGTATTTGTTATGCATATCATTATATTAACTTTTTCTTACTTTATCTATGCAGTCACAAAGTTTACATGAAAATTCAGGAACAAATGGTTAAACTGTTGAATGAAGATAGTTGGGATGATGTTGTACGCAACTATCCAGATTCAAGTTCTACATCAACATTAAAAGCTTTTTATCTTGCATTTAAAAAGGTAACTTGATTTATACATTCAGTTTTAATCATCTGTGTACTATTTTTAATTTAAAACTTACACATACATTTGTTTGTTTGGTAAAAGACGAAGAAAGAAGATAATGGAGCACCAGACAGTTTCAAGACTTTTATTGAAAAAATAAAGATTGAAAGACTGAGAAAGCAACGTATTAAGAATGTTGTACTTGATCCAACTCTTAATCATTTCATTTGGAATGGGCTAGACACTATTCAATATCAAGTAATACAAGGCGACTGTGAAGACATTGCTAAACTCGTACCAAAAAGGGATTATGCCCTGGTTATTGTAGATATTCCCCATGGCTTCAATATTCCAAACATTTACTATGATAGTGACCCTTATACTTATCAAGCTTTTAATAAAGTGGTGGCGGGATTTATGGAAGTGACGTCATCACCATTATGGAGATTTGTGACATTTCATTCAGACACACAATTGGCAATGGTATTGTCAAGCTTCAAGGGGAAATCAAATTCAAGGATGCAGCTTACATGGTAAGATGTTTAAAGGTATATTTGATTAATGTTGAAAAATTCATTTATGTACAAGTTAATTGAACTTTTACTATTTTATGTTACAGGCAAAAGTCAAATCTTCTTAACAATGAAGATCAACAATTTATAAATGACTGTGAGTTCATTCATATTGATAGTTGGGCAAAAGATGATAGCCACATGTCTATGATTTTTAATCGGGTGGAGAGAAAGAGTCATAGCCAAATACTGACTTATGATGCTGTTGTGAGAAAACTAATATATGAAGACAAAGAAACGAAAGGAGAGATAGTTAACATTTATCAGAAACCACAATTATTGATTAACTATCTTATAGACATATGTTCAAATGAAGGAGATTGGGTTCTGGATTTATTTTCTGGCTCAGGTAGGTTTTGCCACATGGAATTGAATTTCAATATGTTCTTTTTTTAATTAATATGTCATTGTACTAATTTACTTCATTATTTTTTTGTGCTTGATAATTAGGTACAACACTAGCATGCTGCCTTCAAAAAGGAAGAAATTGCATTGCAATTGAGAAAGAACCATTACAATGCAATTTCATTCAACAAAGAATTAATGCTCTTCAATTTCTTCCAGATGAAATGCAAGAAATTGGATTGAGGAAAGGGGACTTTAATGAATCACGTGTGGCAAAAAAGGCAAAGGAACCCCAACCACCATTACATGGAATGTTTGGAAAGACATATATTGGGAGATTTGCAGACATCAAAGACCCATTAGAAGAGGAAATTGCGCAAGAGGAAGCAGAAAATATTGTGGAAGATGAAAATGATGAAACTCTAGAGGACGAAGAGTTTAGATTACGTGACATTGTTGATTAAATTTAAGTTATACCTGGAAATCAAGATTGGCAATGTTTTGACTCTGACATTTCATGAAAAGAATAATCAATGAATTAAAGTTGTTATGTGTTCAATATTTGTAATTTGTGATTTTCGCATTGATTTTTATGTTAATTATTATTTTTTGAAAAAAAAGTTGTTATTATTATTTTTTTGACATGAAATTCATAAAAAAAACTATTATTTGACCATTTTTAGTTAATATTTTTGTATAAAAATTGTGATTTTGACATGTTAATTGTTATAGACATTTTTGTGCCTTACAACTTTAAGCATGAAATGTCCATAATCCAAGGGATCCAAAGTCCCTAAAAGTGTTGTTCCTACCCCTAAAGGAACAAGGTCAACCAATGACAGCTTCTCCCAGAAGTTCTCCACCAGAAACTGCCCAAAACTAGTTAAATCAGGATCAATTCAGATGCTCCACTAGCTGCCTGCGTTGCAAAGCACCCAAATACACTGGCTAGGTGCGTTGCAACGCAGGTGAATGCATTGCCAGGGTGCGTTGAGCGGGAAATGACAAATGGCAAAGTCATTCAACGAGGTGGAAAGACAATGGAAGCTTCCAGAATCTTCTCCAATGACACTTGCCTCACTGAATTCGACCAGTGATGAGTAAGAGGCTCTCAGCCTCCAAGTGGAAGCAAGAACTGACAGAGAGAAGCCACAAGTCAAAACATAAGCTGACTCATCCTCTCTGCTTACATCTATATATGGATCCCTCATCCCAGAGATCTAGGAGGCTGGAATTTTGTACTTTGCAGAGAATTGTTGTTGGTTTGAGATTGAGATTAGTGCATTGGGTGATTTATGCTTTGTTGGAGGTGAGGAAGGGATTCCTTTGCTGGGAGGTAGATTCTGGATCGGGACTCACTTGGTTGTATCTCCTCTTGGACTTTCTTATTATATCAATAAAACTATTTGAGTTTCTCCTACATGTTGTGTATCAATGATGCTTTGTTATATTTGCATGTTTAGCTTAAATCTGATCCTAAGCTATTTATGAATGTAAATCTATGTCTTTTGTGTAGTTTTCCTCTTCTGTGACCTTGCAAGAACTTGGTGAAGCTGGGCCAGTAAGGGAGCAGGCAGCGGGAAGCGAAAAAAGAGTAGAGCAATTGGATCAACAAACTAGCGAAAGACACAGGTTAGTTACATCCTTCCTCTTCGTTTACATTTCATAAAGAAGAATACGAAAGTAGTTTTCCTTGTTTGTTGCTAAGGCACTGTCACACCTTAGAGTGGGATAGGGGCATTCTGAATAGATACTTTTCCCAACAACAAATTTGCGACTCCGCTGGGGATCGTGTCTAGTTAGTTTATTTTTCTTTCTATTTTTGTTCATCTCATAAACTCAGGAGTGTCGAATCAAACTGCATTTTCCATTTACAAATGCAAAGTAGAGATCTGCTACTCTAGTCCATTCACTGGGCCTGTTTATGATCTGAACAGCTGATCCACAAATGCTCTAATTGCCATTTGTGATAGCTCTTAGTCCTCCTTTAAATCATCCCTCTAATTGTACCTTACTGGTAGATTTTATCCGGCCAAAAACCATAGATTAAACTGCAAACCATGACCCAGAACCCATAGACAATTCTCGTTTCTGCTTCAGCGCAGGCTCTGTGAAGAGGTTCTGCATTTCAACGCGGGTCCTGAGAGGGCTACCTGCACTGAAATTCAGTTTCTCTGTGCAACAGGTGCATTGATCAGCCTTTGCCCTGTGCAACTGTGGTTCTTTGCCTCATTTTGTTCAGTTTTATCTTTGATTTTTGCAGCCTGTTATCAGTGTGTGTACCTATCTGAAAACCCCTTTTCTTTGCCTCAATTTCGCCTCAGTTGTATAAAAAAAACTGTATTTGATTTTGTGTATTTTTTACGTCATTTACAGTTTCCCATTACAAAAGTAAACTAGTCATACTGTCGCCCTTAGATCTAGACCTGTCGTAAGTGTCGTTTTGATCTTAGGAGTAAGTTTGTTTACTGTTGACAGTTGATTACGCTTTTACTTTTGTCTTTTGGTTTGAATTTGTGAATTTCTAGTGTCGAAACAAGTGTTTACTTCAAAATCATAAAGTGTCGTAATCGTCTTTTTGATTTCAAAAAGAAGCTTGTTTGTGTTTTCACTTGAAATCGAATTCAAATTTGTACAACAACTTTCTTTTTAGGCATCAATATTAAGAAAGTGAAAACAAATACATGCACAAGTGCATTTGCATTTTGACAGTTTGCATGGCTTGATTTAGGAAAAGTGCATTACAGTGTGCTCTTTGCTCTTTGAGAAAAGATTGTGTCTTTCTTTTCCCCTTGTTGCTAGGATTTTCATTGTTGAAAAGAGATAAAAGCTTGCTTATCATCTTTATACTACATTTAGGAATTGTATCTACATCTCGTGGTGATCCAGAAAGGAAAACTTCTAAGAAAGATCAACATAAAATAAATTGAATGAACTTAACAACGCATTGGAATTTAACGCACAACATAGAGGTCTAGGCTAGAGACGTGTTCCGGCGTCGTAAAGCCTGGTAACTGTTGTCCTCACTGTTGGTTGGGTGATTCCTCCACTGTGAGACGATAAGTGCCAGTACAGATTGTGCTCCCACGTACCGTCGAGTATATATTGGAAGACCCCTACAGGCATAAAACCTTTATCCATAGGAAGCCGTGTCGGCCTCCCTACTGATCGCAATGCACTGAACACAGCATTCGGGAAGACTGACCGCCCGTACCCTAAAAAGTATTCTGCGGTTTTGTGATTGGTTTGGCACACCCTCTACCTAGATCTCCAGAGCAGTCCCTTTCATTCCTTTTCAGACTCTTTAACAGAAAAGGTACATCTGAGCACTTGTCACTTCAGGCTCATTAAAAATCGAAGGAGACTAGAGTCATCTTTTGCTTTTTCTTGACTCTTTAAAATTGAAAAAGCAAGTTGTGTCCAAGCGTTGTTAAAATTTATTTTAAACGGAATATTCATACCCTTTTTCCTGCGTTGATCTTTAGGTTGAGAAAATGGAGCCTACCAACCAAGGAATTCCCCTTGGTGGAAATCCTAGTCCCTTCTCCTCTTGGGGAGATGTTGGTGCACCCCATATGGCCACATTGTCGCTTCCAAGACTGAGAATTGGCTTGCCGGTCTGGCTCTTCTCAACCAATGTCGTTCAGAACACCACTATTCCTGAACAGTCGAATCAGCAGTTAGACAAATCCAGAGTTTCCCATCAACCTTCTACTTCCTCTAATTCTTCCTCTCTTCCTTCCTCTTCACTTAACGGAACTGGTAAAGCTAAAAACCAAGTTCCTAAGGAGAAAAAGGAAAAGAAGAAGAAAGAGAAAAATAAGAAGGAGCCAAAGGCAAATAAGGGAAAACAAGTGTCGTCTAATGAAAATCCACACACAGCATTGACCAGGCCTAAATCGCCATGTGTCATTTGCAAAGGAGACTACTTTCACAGAGATTGTCCTTGCATCCCTCGGATACTAAGGGACTGGTCTCCCCATTTGCACAATCCGGTGTCGTCAACCTCTGATGGCCATGTTGAAAGTACACCGTCAACTAGCGAAAGTGAAGTTCTAGGACAAAAAGGGAGAGCTAGACCTCCCTGTAGATTGTGCGAAGGCGACCATGCCCTCCACCGTTGTCCCTTCTTAGACGAGGCTAAAAGTGTCTTGGAAGATCGTCCGGTTTCACTGTTATGACTTCCTCCTGGATATAAAAAACTCTTGCCGAGTCCTTTGTTAGTTGAGAATCCAGCTGGCCCACTCAAGTGGTCAGCTGAAGCGTCTATCATTGAAGATAAACCAACTGAATCCATACCAGACGAAAGTCAAAAGGTCGAGGCGGCAGTTGACCCGGTTTTGCCTTCAGAGGTTTTATCTTCGAATGATACAGTCACTGAAGAGGATAAGGATGACACCGTCCAAATTCTCTTCATCAACACAGACTCCGACGAACACGGGGGCAATCCACCCATTCCTTTATCGCAGGAAGGAAGTTCGTCAGAGCCATACCCGGCCGTCTACTCGGTCCCACCACCAAGCAACCTAGTTGTATCCTTCGACTGGAACCAACTAGGCAGACCCCGTTTGCCAGCAAGCATACCATTCCGAATTATCATTCAAATATACAGAATGGTCATGGCTGGCACCATCATAGATGAGGGGGCATCTGTGAGTATCCTTTCCTCTATTGCTTGGAAAGCGCTTGGTTCACCATCGCTTTTGCCTGAGATGAGAAATCTGACAGGCTTTGATAAAGGAAACAGTCAACCTTTAGGGATCCTCCCCAGTGTGCCCATAACATTGAAAGGGAATGCCGTTCAAATGAACGTGATGGTCGTTCAAGGACCCTTGGATTATAACCTACTCCTTGGACGAGACTATATATATTGCATGGGAGCCATCATTTCCTCACTCTTTAGAGTAATGTGTTTTCCGCACGAAGGAAGAGTGGTCAAGCTCGTGGACCAGCTTTCATTTCCCAGATCACGCATCGCAAATAGTCATATACCATCCCTAAATGGTCTCTTCACGCAAGAAATGTCTCAACCCACGGTCTGTCCTCCCGATGAACGCGAGTAATTTGGAGGGATATGACTGGAACCCAGGGGGCATGCGTCCTGGTCTGCTTCGGCAGGAAAACCTCGGGTATAGAGTAGGTTTCCGCGGGAGAATATGACTAGTCCGTACCCCATCCGTGATTGGAAGAGGGGTTGTTCTAAAATAAGATTGTTTTTTCAAACTTATGTGTTTGGCGCTCGTTGTCACTCACCGTTGTATATCTCGGTAGACATCGTCGAGGAAGTGTTTTGTTTGCACCACGAATAGAGCAATCTTTGGTAACCTGAAAGAGGTAGGCCTCTCCCGGTTAAACAAATGTTTTTCCTACAAATTGAGGGGTAACCTTGAAACTCTATTTTATACCTGGGGGCATGCAAACCTTTTGGAGTGCAAGCAAGGGGCGGCTATTTATTTTTTAAATTTTTAGGTCCTCCCTTTAAACCTGTAGGCTAACCCTTTAAACTCGTAGGATTAGTCGTCACCAAACTTGTATAAAGAAAGGATGTGGGGAAAAAATCTAAAAGTTGCCATTTTATATGAGACATTCTTATCATATGACTGGATTAATCGAGCAGTTTTAGCGCATAGTTCATGCTCGTTAAAAAATAAACATAAGATCGAGCAGTTTTAGCGCATAGTTCATGCTCGTTAAAAAATAAACATAAGACCGAGCAAGTGTTTCAATCCGCATTTAAGCTCGTTAAAAAATGAACTATCCTCCGGTAAATAACCACCGTGAATGTAACATTATCAGCCATTAAAGCCTTGGTCGTGATTGCACTGTCACCTCCACTTTTCCATTGGCCGATCATTCACCTCCATTTGATTGTTTACCCATTTTGAGGAACAGCTTCGAAGAGTGATTTCACTAGCCATCTTTGTGACACTGCCGTGATTGGAAAATTCCAACCCTTACCTAGAATCAGCTGCTACCCGTCTTATCACTCGTTCCTCAAAAGACGAGTCTTCTTTAAGCTCTTTTCATCTGACTCGTAAAATATGAAAAGATTGCCAAGTTTTGGCCTTCCAGCTCGTTAAAGCGACAGGAAGTGCTATCCCTCCTCTAGATTTTAATCTTTTTGGACTCGAGGGATTATTTCACAAAAATATCGAGCGCTTGTTTTGTTCGGCTCGTTAAAACTATCGAAAGTTCATCGCTTCTGTATTTTTTTATACTTTTTCGGACTTAAGGGATTAGATGACGAAAAAGGAATTCCGAAGTTACCTTTACGTTCCTTTTCAGATTCTCTAAAAATGAAAAGGACCGAGTTATCTTTGTCGTTAAACTCTTTAAAAACATTAATAGCGACAAACTTGTCTTTAGACGAGAACGAGTTTCACTATCGCTAGGCTCGTTAAAACATAGCGATGGGTTTGCCCGAAGGGCAAATTATAGAACAAGCATATGTTATCCTCCTCAAGCTTGACAAAAATAAAGAGGTACTGGTCAACAATGACTGGGAAAAAATTGGGAAGAAACTCAAAGAATCTTTATTGGTAGCAAGTCGCTCTTGAACATCACACTTCCACTCCGTGCCTGAGTCGGGTTGGGTTGTTTCATTCACCGGTCACATCACCATGGTCTCACCATACCATCCACCTTTGGGGTAAATGCTACCAATCCATCATATAAGTGTCGCCGATATGTTCAAGAGAAGTCATCCAGAGAAGTCACCCGTGTCCCATCCACTACCATACATTATACTTCATTCTTTCATGACCGCCACCCTGAACCATATATCATCAGATCGTTTTCACCTCCATCAAAATCATTTGCTCCGTTCCGTGTCATTGATGTGGGATACATCAAGGCCCTCCTTTGACGGATCGCTTCTTGTCGACATCAGCTCATTATCCAAGAAGTTGATCTAGGAGCACCCCTTCAGTACTTTGAAGCTTGCATGCCTCAATGGCAAGTTTCTCACTTCCGGCGACAGGTATACGTCAATGACCTTCGACCGGAAGATTTTACGTGGTGTTCGACACCAAGTCCTTTATTCACACCACGTGAATTGTACTGCAGTACCTTGAGGGTCATTATCATTATCGGTGATTCCTCTCGCACTTGTTAACAGTTTACATCATTGGCTGGTAATCAAGCGATGTCTTTCCATGTTCGACTTCAAAACATTTCTCACATGGATCGACTTGTACTTAGAGTGAAGATCGGACGAGATTGAAGACCCCGGATCTAGTTTCATCCATCCGGCTTGCGATATATATTCAGGAAAAATAAAGACATTGACATGTACAACATTACATCACAGATAATAATCCTACCAAAAGGATGATGATTTCATCAAGATCATCAGTCTACCATCAGACGATTATCTATCATATGTACATAAAAATGAATTTATAAAGCTGAGCATGGGAATGCCCGCCTCAGCTAGATCATGAAAATAGTATGAAAATGATGTATTGTATTGTATCTTATTACAGGTCTCCTCCCAGCATTGAAAGAACTTCGGATCCTCCTAATAAAGCATTTCACCCGATAAAGGGCCTCATACTTTAGGGGGCAACTGTTATAGACATTTTTGTGCCTTACAGCTTTAAGCATGAAATGTCCATAATCCAAGGGATCCAAAGTCCCTAAAAGTGTTGTTCCTACCCCTAAAGGAACAAGGTCAACCAATGACAGCTTCTCCCAGAAGTTCTCCACCAGAAACTGCCCAAAACTAGTCAAATCAGGATCAATTCAGATGCTCCACTAGCTGCTTGCGTTGCAAAGCACCCAAATACACTGGCTAGGTGTGTTGCAACGCGGGTGAATGCACTACCAGGGTGCATTGAGCGGGAAATGACAAATGGAAAAGTCATTCAACGAGGTGGAAAGACAATGGAACCTTCCAGAATCTTCTCCAATGACACTTGCCTCACTGAATTCGACTAGTGATGAGTAAGAGGCTCTCAGCCTCCAAGTGGAAGCAAGAACTGACAGAGAGAAGCCACAAGTCAAAACATAAGCTGACTCATCCTCTCTGCTTACATCTATATATGGATCCCTCATCCCAGAGATCTAGGAGGCTGGAATTTTGTACTTTGCAGAGAATTGTTGTTGGTTTGAGATTGAGATTAGTGCATTGGGTGATTTATGCTCTGTTGGAGGTGAGGAAGGGATTCCTTTGCTGGAAGGTAGATGCTAGATCGGTACTCACTTGGTTGTATCTCCTCTTGGACTTTCTTATTATATCAATAAAACTATTTGAGTTTCTCCTACATGCTGTGTATCAATGATGCTTTGTTATATTTGCATGTTTAGCTTAAATCTGATCCTAAGCTATTTATGAATGTAAATCTATGTCTTTTGTGTAGTTTTCCTCTTCTGTGACCTTGCAGGAACTTGGTGAAGCTGGGCCAGTAAGGGAGCAGGCAGCGGGAAGCGAACAATGAGGAGAGCAATTGGATCAACAAACTAGCGAAAGACACAGGTTAGTTACATCCTTCCTCTTCGTTTACATTTCATAAAGAAGAATACGAAAGTAGTTTTCCTTGTTTGTTGCTAAGGCACTGTCACACCTTAGAGTGGGATAGGGGCGTTCTGAATAGATACTTTTCCCAACAACATTAATTCTAGCAAAAAATTATCAAAACGTTTAGTTTTTTTGTTATATTTATGTTAAAAATGGTTATTTTTATGTCCATTGTTAAAAAATGTTGTTTTTTAGAAACAATTATTTCATGTGGATTGAAAAATTAATTAAGGATGTATAAATATGTACATTATCTAAAATTCAAACTATCGACTTTCTAATTTAAAAACGCAAAACATTAAAAACCCCCCTAAAAAAAAAAATTAAAATAGAGAACAAGAAAATATGAATAAAATGACGACTTCAAAAACTATCAAAGTTAGAAAATAATTTTTTACATTTCACACAGTAGAAAATTAAAGGTCAAAAAATAGGTCTTTTACAAAAAGGGTGTGATGCAAAATACTCACTTTTTAAAATCAGCATGAAAATCACTACCATTCTAAAACTTGATTTCATCCTTGAACATGAAAAAAAATTAAAGTTCCAAAAACCATGTTCTAAAAAAACGTGTGTATTCTGCATCACCACTTTTGAAAATCGGGTCATTTTTTTGCTATCTCTACAAAACGGGTAACAGTATCAGTTCTCTTTTCAAAGTTTACATTATTAACAGTAATAATATTCGGTCAAGACTAATAACATTTAATCAACTCTGAAAGGATCAGTAATATAATGCAGAGTCAATACAACAGTTCTGTTTGTAAAAACCTTAATGAATTAATCTTAACAGAGCATGTGATGTCAACTTATAAAGCATATCAGATTACCAAATAACGACGATAAGAAAACCACGCAGAAATCAAATCGTAGTGATACAGAAGCAAGTGTCCTCCGGGGCTGGGCCCTTAGCCTCCAAGGGTACACCGCTTTAAGTTAATCCAGACACAGAGATAAGATAATCATCAATTTTGTATTAATGCATAAAACAAAAGTATAATGAACCAGTTCTCAACGAGACTCGATGATCAAAGTTTGATCTTTAACAGAAAATTACATAAAAGCATAATCCCCCAAAGCTAACAGAGTTGTCCCTTTATATAAGGGTGACGACGAAGATGTCTAAGTAACAAGATAGATAAAGCAGTGATCCCTCAGGATCAAAGATCTTGAGGGATTCGCCAAACTGTTAATCCTTAATCATCTCTTTTCTCCTCCGCTGAGCTGTTGTCTTCTCCTCCTTTTCCAAACTGGTTTGCTTTGATCTACTTAGCCTTGTTTGCACTCGGTCCCTCGTCAAAGGGACAACAGTTACCCTATTCTTGTCTTTTTCTTTGGAACAACAACTCCTCGTTTTCACCCTTTCCTGCACAGGAGAATGACAATTATCAGCGGTTAAGTCTTGTATATTAATCTCACATGTTTTGTTATAATTCTTCATTGTTTTCCAAGTTCATGATGCAAAAAGGTTCACAAGTTCTACTGAAAAGCCACTGAAATGATCATCAAAAACATACCTTTTTAGTACTCCACACTCGTGCTACGTCTAGAGGCATCAAAAAAAATATTGTGTGGGCTATGGATCACTGAATTGATCATACACTAAGAAGTTTTGTGAATTATTTCGCAATCGATAGAAATATTAGCTATAGTGAAGTGGAACAAAGGCTCTTTAAAGGACCATGAGGTAAGTATTTGAAATCATTAAAAAGTGGGATTAAAGTGTTGTTATGTGAAAATAGGGTTATGCAGTTACCTTGATGTTTGGGGCTATGTGAAGTGGGAGATTCTATGGAAGGAAGGAAGGATCGAGACCAAAATATAGTCCGCTCATTGAATCCCCTTCAAGCGATGACGGAGGTATGGTGCTGACTATGTCGCAAAGTGTAGTTCAGTTAATTACGCAGGGTATCTTGAGGATACCTCATCAATCCACTCCACCTCCCCCTCTGGCTTTGCCTCATACACCTACACCTTCACCCCCTCCACCTCCATTCACACCCTTCAACATGGAGAACACGATGAAGATGCCAATTTTTAATGGAGTAGGGAGAGAGGATCCCAAACAGTTTTGGTTTGTTGTAGGAGATGTTTGGACAACCCAATAGATTATGGATGATAATATTAAGAAAGCGCAACTGGTTACAACCCTAAAAGATCACGAATTAACATGGTACATCACTTATTTCACTAATAACCCTAACACGACGTTGGAAGATACCCAAAAAGCTCTAAACAGGGAGTTTAGTAAGCCTAAGTCAGAGGCACGGTCAGTAATTGAATTTAAGGAAATTTGAAAAAAGGTAGATGCGACACATTGGGACATTGAGCAAAGGTTGAAATACCTGATCAGGTAGGTCAATATGATAATCACAGATTCCCAACATCACGACTAGTATATAACGTCGCTCTTGCCACATCTAAGAGTGCCTTTGTCACAATAGAAGATAGCAACACAATTGGAAGCTTTGGAGATCACGATGAGACTGGATGCCTCGCCCATACAGGATACAAACCTAGGAGTGCAACAAATTCACTCACAACTAGAAAGCATGCACTTGGAATTTTAGAGTCTGAAGGAAGGAAAGGAAGTTCAGCTGGAGGTGTGCGCTGAGGTTTGGTGTTTGAAGTGCAAGAGCCATGGACATGATAAGGACCATTTCCCGATTTATAAGAACTATATTATAAGGGGAGGACTTGTTCCCCTGAAACTAGAGAATAACATTTGGACAAGCATGGGAGTTGTGCTATATTGCAATATCTGTCAAGTTACAGGAAAACACCCCACTAATAATTTTCATTTATGGCAGAAGTTCGTACAGACCCCTGAGTAGTTGTTTTGCAATTTTTACAAATTTGCAGGCCATGATGAATGCCATTGTAGAAGATATGAGATGATGATGGATAGAACCCCTGCCTACCGAACACAGGAAGAAAACCAGCCTCAGGATCAAGGCACAGGAGCAACACGTGGAGGATGCCAAGGTCGAGGACAAGGAAGAGGTGGTGGACTAGGTTGAGGGCATGGGCACGTAATCTGCTATAACTGTTGTGAAGTAGGGCACTTTGTGTGCGATTGTACAAACCCCACACATCCCTTGTGTCAGTATTGCTGATAGTTTGACCATGTCATAGAGGAATGTCTGACCCTTAGGGAAAAGATGCAAGAAAAGAAGGTGCAGCACCAGCAGCCTACACAAAACATTCAAAAGATGAGGGTGGAGCCCTCTGACAAAGATCATGGTGTAAGTTAGTGAGAAGAAGTGGTATGATGACTGTTATAGACATTTTTGTGCCTTACAGCATGAAGCATGAAATGTCCATAATCAAAGGGATCCAAAGTCCCTAAACATGTTGTTCTTACCCCTAGAGGAACAAGGTCAGCAAACCACAACACTTCAAATCAGTTCTCCACCTGAAAACACTAAAAAATAAGCAATTTCGGGATCATGTCAACTACTCCACTGAGCATCTGTGCTGAATGTCAACTGCCCCACTCTGTACTTGCGCTGAATGTCAACAGTAATGAAGGCTACCTGCGCTGGGCGAGATTGGCCAAGTGGCACAGTCATTCTGCAAGGTGTCAAATGCCCAGGAAGCTTCTAAAATGACACTTGGATCAGGGAATTCGCCCTATGATGAGTAAGAGGTTCTTAAACTCCAAGTGGAAGCAAGGATCTCCAAGTGGACTCAAGAACTAAAGTATAACTGAAGTGGGAGAGGACACTAGTCAGCTTCATGTCAGTCTCAAGCTGACTCATCCTTTCTCCAAATCTCCTATATATAGAGCTCTCTCATGAGGTCTAAGGAGGCGGGAATTTTGTGAAAGAAAGGAAGTGTTGTTGGTTTGAGTTTAGAGCTATTGGGTGATTGCTTTGAAGGAGGTGAAGAGGAGATTTCTTTCTGCTGGGAGGTGTTGCTGGATTGGGCCTTTTATGGTTGTAACACTCTCAGAACTTTACTTCTTCCATTAATAAAGCATTTGAGGTTCTTCTATATACATGTGTTTCAATGATGTATTGTTGTACTTGTGTATTTGATTTATTCTAATCCTTGAATCAGTTATGAATGTATGCTTCTTGTAGTTTCCCTCTCTTGCCTTTTTGTAGGATCTTTGTGTAGCTGGGCCAGTGAAAGAGCAAGGAGCTGGGAGCAAGCAGCAAGGAGAGAGGACTGGATCAATCAATAGCGAAAGACATTGGTTGGTGGATCTCTTTCTCCCCTATTTACTTTCATAAAGAAGAAATCTTAGATAGCTTTGCTTTCAGTTGTTGCTGAGGTACTGTCACCCTTAGAGTGGGATAGGGTCATTCCGTGTCGGATACTTTTCCCTACAACAAATTGGCGACTCCACTGGGGATCGTATCTTGTTGGTTGTTTGTGTTTTTGCTATTCATTTCATAAACACAGGGAGTACCGAATCGAACTGCATTTGGATCTTTCAAATGCAAAGTAGAGGGCAGCTACTCTAGCTCAGTTTCTGGGCATGTTTATGATTTGAAGAGCTGATCCACAAGGACTCTGAAGCTCTTAGTGATAGCTTTTCATCCTCCTAATTATCCCTTAGTGTGTACTTGACTGATAGCTTCTGATTTGGCCAAAAACTGTGAATTTTTGAGCAATCTGTGACCCGGAAACTATGAGAAACGCAAGTTTCGTTCTTCAGTGCAGGCTGTACAAAGGCAGTCTGCATTTCAGCGCAGGTAGCCCCTTCGGGAACTGCGCTGAATGTCAAACTGACAGTCCTTTACCTGCGCTGAACCAGTGGTACTTTCAGCTATTGGGGTTTCCTGCTGTTTCTTGCCCTGTTTTCACCTTTGTTTTTGCTGCCTGTTGCTGGTCAGTGTACCTATCTGAAACCAACTGTCCTTGCCACTATTCCGCCTCGGTTGTATAAAGAAACTGTGATTGTTCTTTTTGTATTTCTTGTTTCATTTACAGTTTCCCATAACGAAAAGTGAACTAGTCTTGCTATGGCCTCTTAGATCCGGAACTGTGATCAGTGTCGTAGTGATCTTAAGAGTTAGTTTGATTGCTGTTCATAGCTGATTGAGTTTGCTTTCGTCATATGGTTTGAATTCATATTTTTCTAGTGTCAAAACAAGTAAATCTTAAGGTGTCTTTTGATTTTGGACAAGCTTGTTTGTTTTCGCTTGAAATTGAATTCAAAATTATACAACAGCTTTCTTTTTGTAATACATCAACATTAAGAAAGAGAAAAGAAATACCTGCATTGTGCATGTGCATTTTGACAGCTTGCATGTTGATTTAGAGAAAAGTGCATTAGTGTGTGCTCTATGATCTGTGTGAAAAGATGATGTCTTTCTTTTCCCTCAGTAGTTAAGATTTTCAAAGTTGAAAGATTGAAAAGCTTGCTTATCATCTTAGATTGCATCTAGGAAGTTGTTTATACATCTCGTGGTGATCCTTAAAGGCAAACTGCTAAGCAAGATCAACTTAAAATGAATTGAATTTACATAACAACGCATTGAAACATAACGCAAACACATAGAGGTCTAAGCTAGAGACGTGTTCCGGCTTCGTTAAACGTGATATCTTAGCGTTGAGTGGTTGGGTGATTCCTCCACGGTGAAGCGATAAGTATCAATACGGACTTGTGCTCCCGCGTACCGTCGCGTATATTGGGAGACCCCTATAGGAACAAAGCCTTTATCCTTAGGAAGCCGTGTCGGCCGCCCTACTGATTGCGATGCAGTGAACACAGCATTCACGAAGATCGACCACCCGTACCGTAAAACGTATTCTGTGGTTTCGCGAAAGGTTTGGCACACCCTCTGCCTAGATCTCCAGAGCAGTTTCTTTTGGCCTTTTTCAAACTCTATAACTGAAAAAGTCCAACCGAGCATTTGTCACTTCGGGCTCGTTAAAACATCGAAGGAGACTAGAGTCATCTTTAGCTTTTTCTCGACTCTTAAAAAGTGAAAAAGCAAGTTGTGTCTAAAAGCGTCGTTATAAAATTCATTTTAAACGGAACATAAATCACCTCTTATTCCTGCGTTGATCTATAGGTTGAGATCATGGAACGCCCCAACCAAGGAATTCCGCAGGATGGAAATCCTAGTCCTTTCTCCTCTTGGGGAGAAGTTGGTGCACCCCATATGGCCACATTGTCGCTTCCAGGATTGACAATCGGCCTGCCAATTTGGCTTTTCTCAACTAATGTAGTTCGGAACACCATGGTTACTGAGCAGTCGAGTCAACAGTTAGATCAATCTAGAGTTGTCCACCAGCCTTCTACTTCCAATAACTCTTCCTCCAATCCTTCGTCTTCGCAAGGTAGAGCCGGCAAAAGCCAAGCTCCCATGGAGAAGAAGGAGAAGAAGAAGAGAGAGAAGAAGAAGAAGGAGCCTAAGGCGACTGGGGGCAAGCAAAAGACATCTGACAAAAATCCACACACAGCACAGACCGGGCCTAAATCGCCATGTGTCGTATGTAGAGGAGACCATTTCCATAGAGATTGTCCCTGTATTCCCCGGATACTAAGGGACTGGTCCCCTCGTTTGCACAATTCGGGAGCATCAACCTCTGACAGTCAGGTTGAATGCTTACCGTCAACCAGCGAAAGTGAAGGTTCAAGACAAAGAGGGGGAGTAAAGTTCCCCTGCAGACTGTGTGAAGGCGATCACGCCATCCACCGTTGTCCCTTCTTAGACGAAGCGAAGAGAGTTTTGGAAGATCGTCCGGTTTCACCGGTAAGACTTCCTCCTGGATACAAAAAACTCGTGCCAAGTCCTTCGTTGGTTGAAAATACAGCTGGCCCGCTCAAGTGGTCGGATGAAGCGTCAGTCACTGAAAATGAACCTACTAAATCCAGACCGGACGAAAGTCCAAAGTTCGATACGGCAGTTGGCCCGGTTCTACCTTCAGAAGTTTCATCTTCAAATGACACCGCCACTGAAGAGTTATCTTCAAGTGACACCCTCACTGAAGAGAATAAGGATGACACCATCTAGATTCTTTTCATCAGCACAGACTCTGATGAGCGTCAAGGCAATGCGCCTATTCCTTTATCGCAGGAAGGAACATCGTCAGGGTCATATCCGGCCGTATATTCGGTCCCACCGCCAAGCAACCTGGTTGTATCCTTTGATTGGAATCAACTAGGCAGACCCCGGTCGCCAGCCAGTATACCATTCAGAATCATTGTCCAAATTTACAGGATGATAATGGCTGGCACTATCATTGATGAAGGGGCATCTATGAGTATCCTTTCCTCTGTTGCTTGGAAAGCACTGGGTTCCTCGGCGCTTTTACCTGAGATAAGAAATCTCTTGGGTTTTGATAAAGGAACCAGTCGACCGTTAGGGATCCTCCCCAATGTGCCTGTTAAATTGAAAGGGAAGACCGTTCAAATGAACGTGATGGTCGTTCAAGGACCCTTGGATTATAAACTACTCCTTGGATGAGACTATATATATTGCATGGGAGCGATAGTCTCCTCACTCTTTAGAGTAATGTGTTTTCCACACGAAGGAAGAGTGGTCAAGCTCGTAGACCAACTTTCATTTCCGGGATCACGCATCGCAAATAGTCAAATACCAACCCTGAATGGTCTATTCACTCAAGAAATGTCTCCACCCCCAGTTCTCCTTCCCGATGAGTGCGAGTGATTCGGAAAGATGGGACTGGAACCTAGGGGGCATGCATCCTGGTCTGCTTTGGGTAGAAGAAACCCTGGGTATAAGGTAGAATTTCCGCGGAAGAATATGACTAGTCCTTACCCCATCCGTGGTTGGAAGAGCGGTTGTTCTAGAATAGGATTCTTTTGTCAAAGTTATGTGTTTGACGAGTTTTATTCATTCACCATTGTCTACTATGGGAGACAGTGCCGAAGAAAGAGATTGATTTGCGGCAGCAAATAGAACCGTCTTTGGGTAATAAGAAAGAGGCAAGCCTCACCCTTTAAAACAAATGTTTTATCGGATAAGTAGGGGCAGCCTTGAAATCCTATTTTATACCTGGGGGCATGCAAACCTTTTGGAGTGCAAGCAAAGAGCGGTTATTTATCTGTTTTTGGATTAGCCGTTTCCGAACTTGCATAAAGGAAGGATGAGTTGGAGCATAGCTTTGGTAAGGCGCAAGCTCTATAAAAAATGGGATCTTTCAGGAGACATTCTTATTTTATGACTGGTATATCGAGCAGTTTTAGCATAAAGTTCATGCTCGTTAAAAAATAAACGCAAGATCCGAGCAGTTTTACTGCGGAATTTATGCTCGTTAAAAAATAGAAAAGCATGAGCAAGAGTTTCCTCCAGAGTTCAAGCTCATTAAAAAATGAACCTATCCCGGTAAATAACCTCTGTGATCGTAATTTTATCAGCCATAAAAGCCTTGGTCGTGTTTGCCCACCACCTCCACCGTCATTTGGCCGATCGTTCACCCCCATATGATTGTTTACCCATTTTGAGGAACAGCTGCGAAGAGTGATTTCACCTAGCCATCCTTGTGACACTGCCGTGATTGGAAAATTCCAACCTGTACCTGGAATCAGTTGCTATCCCTGTTTATCACTCGTTCCTCAAAAGACGAGTCTTCTTTGAGCTCTTTTCTGACTCGTAAAATATGAAAAGTTTGCCGAGTTTTGGCCTTCCAGCTCGTTAAAGTGACCGGAAGAGCTATCCCTCCTCTAGATTTTAATCTTTTTGGACCTGAGGGATTATTGCACAAAAAGATCGAGCGCTTGTTTTGTTCGGCTCGTTAAAAGTACCGAACGCTCATCCCTTCTGTATTGTTTTATACTTTTTCGGACGTAAGGGATTAGATGACGAAAAAGGGATTTTGGAGTTAACTTTCTGTACCTTTTCAGACTCTCTAAAAATGAAAAGGACCGAGTTTTCCTTGTCGTTAGACTCGTTAAAATGATTAAATAGCGACAAACTTGTCTTTAGACGAGAACGAGTTTCCCTATCGCTGGGCTCGTTAAAATATAGCGATGGGCTTGCCCGAAGGGCAGGTTATAGAACAAGCATATGTTATCCTCCTCAAGCTTGACAAAAATAAAGAGGTATTGGTCAGAAATGACTGGGGAAAAATTGGGAGAACCTCAAAGCTTTAATGGTAGCAAGTCGCTCTTGAACATGACACTTTTCCTCCGTACCACATCAGGTTGGGTTGTTTCATTCACCGGTCTCATCACCATGGTCCTCGCCAAACCATCCACATTTGGGGTAATGCTACCGATCCATCGCATCAGTGTCGTTATATGTTCAAGAGATGTCGTTCAGAAAGAGTCAACCGTGTCCCATCCACTGCCATACATTATCCTTCATCCATTCATGATCGCCACCCTGAGTCATATGTCACAGTTTGTTTTCACCTCCACTAAAATCATTAGCTCCGTTCCGTGTCATTGATGGAGGATTCATTAAGGCCCTCCTTTGATGGATCGCTTCTTGTCGACTTCAGCTCATTATCCAAGAAGTTGATCTAGGAACAACCACTTTAGTACTTTGAAGCTTGCATGCCTCAATGGCAAGTTTCTCACTTCCGGCGACAGGTATACATCAATGACCTTCAACCAGAAGATTTTGCGTGGCGTTCGACGCCAAGTCCTTTATTCACGCCATGTGAATTGTACTGCAGTACCTTAAGGGTCATTATCATTATCGGTGACTCCTCTCGCGCTTGTTAACCGTTTTCATTATTGACCGGTAATCAAGCGATGTCTTTCCATGTTCGACTTCAGCGCAATTCTCACATGGATCGACTTGTACTTAGAGTGAAGATCGAACGAGTTTGAAGACCCCGGATCTAGTTTCATCCATCCGGGCTGTGATATATATTCAGGAAATATAAAAGCATTTGTCATGTACATCATTGCAACAGATGATCATCCTATTCAAAGGATGATAATTTCAGCAGAGAATTATCAGTCTACCATCAGACGATCGTCTGTTCTATGTACCAAAATGTATTTATAAAGCTGAGCATGGGAATGCCCGCCTCAGCTAGATCATGAAAGCAGAATGAAAAATAATGTATTGTATTGTATTTTATTACAGGACACCTCTCAGCGATTGAATGAACTTCGGATCCTCTGGATAAAGCATTTCACCCGATAAACGACCTCATACTTTAGGGGGCAACTGTTATAGACATTTTTGTGCCTTACAGCATGAAGCATGAAATGTCCATAATCAAAGGGATCCAAAGTCCCTAAACATGTTGTTCTTACCCCTAGAGGAACAAGGTCAGCAAACCATAGCACTTCAAATCAGTTCTCCACCTGAAAACACTCAAAAATAAGCAATTTCGGGATCATGTCAACTTCTCCACTGAGCATCTGTGCTGAATGTCAACTGCCCCACTCTGTACCTGCGCTGAATGTCAACAGTAATGAAGGCTACCTGCGCTGGGCGAGATTGGCCAAGTGGCACAGTCATTCTGCAAGGTGTCAAATGCCCAGGAAGCTTCTAAAATGACACTTGGATCAGGGAATTCGCCCTATGATGAGTAAGAGGTTCTTAAACTCCAAGTGGAAGCAAGGATCTCCAAGTGGACTCAAGAACTGAAGTATAACTGAAGTGGGAGAGGACACTAGTCAGCTTCATGTCAGTCTCAAGCTGACTCATCCTTTCTCCAAATCTCCTATATATAGAGCTCTCTCATGAGGTCTAAGGAGGCGGGAATTTTGTGAAAGCAAGGAAGTGCTGTTGGTTTGAGTTTAGAGCTATTGGGTGATTGCTTTGAAGGAGGTGAAGAGGAGATTTCTTTCTGCTGGGAGGTGTTGCTGGATTGGGCCTTTTATGGTTGTAACACTCTCAGAACTTTACTTCTTCCATTAATAAAGCATTTGAGGTTCTTCTATATACATGTGTTTCAATGATGTATTGTTGTACTTGTGTATTTGATTTATTCTAATCCTTGAATCAGTTATGAATGTATGCTTCTTGTAGTTTCCCTCTCTTGCCTTTTTGCAGGATCTTTGTGTAGCTGGGCCAGTGAAAGAGCAAGGAGCTGGGAGCAAGCAGCAAGGAGAGAGGACTGGATCAATCAATAGCGAAAGACATCGGTTGGTGGATCTCTTTCTCCCCTATTTACTTTCATAAAGAAGAAATCTTAGATAGCTTTGCTTTCAGTTGTTGCTGAGGTACTGTCACCCTTAGAGTGGGATAGGGTCATTCTGTGTCGGATACTTTTCCCTACAACAATGACTAGTGCAAATAAAGGTAAGCAACGTGAGGAAGATGAAGCAGAAGATGACATTCGAAAAGAAGTCGCTCAAGGCTGTAGTACAACTAGATCCTGCCAAAGGAGTGCATTACACTAAACCTGTTCGAGACTATGTAGAAACAATGATGATCTGAATCAGGTATACAAGATAAAAACACAAGATGAAGGTTGTTTCAATCCCATCGCCGATGGATGAATTGCGTGGGATAGGGATAGATCCTGCACCTTATATTTGTTTGAATAACTTGAACACTAAGAGAATCAGTTGCATGAAGTATCTATGCTCCGTTGCAACATGATGACCCAATCACTGCTATGTGTCTCGACTGAGGTAAGAAATCTTTCACATTATGATGATTTGATTGATGTGGATTTGTTTCTAGATGAATTTGAAAGGGAAGTACTGGAAGAACATCGCTTCCAGGCACTGGAGTTGGCATTGCGCGCTATGCCTACTCTTTGGTGGGGTATGCACAAGGATAACTTTGCTGGATGGAAAGAATACAAAAGAATGATGAAATTAAGGTTTGGGTATGCTAATACTCAGACCATAGAAAAATACAGTGGGAAGGATGATCCACAATATCATTTGGCACAATGGAATAAGGCCTGGGGAACATAATCACAACCAGAATGGGTGCACATTTTCTGTTAGACCTTAGATACAATTCCAATGAACTGGTATTTGGAGACAGAGCTTCGCCATGGAACAACTGAATGGGACATCTTAAGGGAGATTTTTCTACTAACTTTAAGCTTTTATGATGGGTTTAAGAGCATTGATGAGGTGCTCCAGGAGATAAAGGAAGCTATTTTTAGAACACCAAAGGAACCGCTAGAATGGGCTTAACCGGATTGGAGTACATAGTTGTGCATGCGTTGGAATGTTATAATGTGATTGCTAAAGAAGATAAGGAAGATCCATGGCATATTACCATTCCAGAGATAGAAGGACAACGTGAAGTCGAAGGACCGAAGGTAGTGAACTTGGATATAACGGAACCTTGGAAAATTGGACAAGTAAACATTGGGTCTGAAGTGGAACCTAAGTTCGCAACGATAGGAGACTATTGGGATGAAGATATGGTTAATAAGGTAATTAAGCTTCTGTGTGAGTACTAGGATTTATTCCCAACGAAGTTTTCAGATTTGAAGGGAATCATTGGAGATTTGAGTGTTATGAAGATTACTTTAAAGCAGGATGCGAGGCCTTATTAGCTAAATCCAAAATATACAGAGAAGGTGCACCAAGAACTGGATAAGATGATGGATGTCGGTATTATTGAACTAGTAGAGGAATCAAATTGGGTAAGCCTAATGGTGGTCCAAGAGAAGAAACAAAAAGGTGAAATTAATATATGCGAAGATCTCAGAAAGTTGAATGATGCATGTGTGCATGATCCATTCCCAACACCATTTGCTGATGAAGTATTAGAAAATGTTGGTGGACAGAGGCTTATTCATTGACATATGGATTTTCAAGATATCATAAAATAAAGATCGCGCCGGAAGATCAAAGAAAGACAACCTTTGCGATGGAGTGGGGTTGCTTTCAATATATAGTTATGCCATTTAGTTTGAAGAACACGCCTACAATTTTCTCCCGAATAGTCATCACAACATTCAAGGAATTTATTCATGGTTTCTTGGAGGTGTATTTTGACAATTGGATTATGTTTGGATTAGTGAAGCACCATGTTGCAAGTCTGCGCCTTATGCTGGATACTTGTCGAAGGTATCAGATTGCACTGAACATGAAGAAGTTCATATTTTGTGTGCCCTTTGGGGCCTTTCTCAGCCATGTTGTATGTAAGCAAGGATTGATGGTGGACCCTGCAAAGAGTTTTGTCATTGTGAATTTGGAAGCTCCTAGGAATGTGAAACAACTGTAGATGACATTGGGGCACACTGGGTATTACAAGAAGTTTATCAAGGCACATGCTTAAATAATTGTGTCGATGGAGAAACTATTGAAGAAAGATGCGATGTTTTGCTAAGATGAAGATTTTCAGCGCAATTTGGATGTCTTGTAGGAAAAGATGGTAACTGCGCCTATTTTGATATTTCCTGATTGGAAGAAGGAATTATATGTGCATGTAGATGCTTATTGTATTGCGCTAGGAGCTATATTAACACAGGAAGGAGAAGGAGAGATTGATCATCTGATAACCTTCTCAAGAAGAAAGTTATCAAAGGCTTAGAAGAATTACTCCACTACAGAGCGCGAAGGGCTAGCGATGGTCTACGCATTGCAAAAGTTTAGGCATTATTTGTTAGGTGGGCACTTTAAAATGTATACAAATCACTCTGCACTAAAGTACCTAGTCAATAAGCCTGTGTTGGGGGGAAATATATGCTGATGGTTACTGTTGTTTCAAGAATATGACTTTGAAGTGATTGTGAAGCCTGGAAGGTTGAGTGCAAGACCAGACCATCTGTCAAGGATTGAAATAAGCGAAGAACCAAATAGTTTGGAGGAAGGATTTCCGGATGAACAACTCTTTGTGGTACATGTTGCGGATGACCATTTTGTGGATATCATTCAGTTTTTAACAAGAAGAACAACCTTGGAAGGTTATTCTACTTAGCAAAAGAAGGAGTTAGTAGTTCGTGCTATGGATTTTTAAGTGATTTCGGATCATTTGTATAAGATGGGAACAAATGAGATACTTCTAAGGTATGTTCCTGAGTTTGAATGCACTAGTATCCTCATTGAAGAACATGGAGGAGTGGAAGGAGGCCACTACATAGGAAAAGTGAACATGCAGAAGATTTTGTGTGCTGGGTTATGGTGGTCGACATTACACAAGGATTCTAAGGCATACTACAAGGCGTGCGATGCTTGCCAAAGGACAGGAAAGCCTTTGTAAAGGGATGAAATACCTTTAAATCCTTAGGTTTAGTTATAGGTATTTTCAAAATGGGCCATTGACTTCATAGGTCCAATACAACCCCCAGGAAGGAAGATAGGCGTGTGGTATGTCATTACTGCAACCGAGTATTTGTCGAGATGGGTGGAAGCATAGATAATAAAGGATTTTACAATTGCTACTTCTGTGAAGGTTTTGTTCGAATATATCTTAACGTGGTTTGGAAGCCCTAAGATACTGATGAATTATAGGGGTACAAAATTCTTGAATGAAATGATCAGTTTGATGCTTGGAGAATTCTAGGTATATCATCAAAAGTGTACGCCCTATCACTCACAGGCAAATGGAATGGTGGAAGCATTTAACAAAATCTTGGAGAATGAACTGATGAAGGTCTGCAATGAGGAAAGGAATGACTGAGATATGCACATGCCAATAGTGTTATGGGATTATAGAATGACCTGCAATAAGTTGACAGGCCAAACACCGTTTAGGCTAGTCTATGGGATTGAAGCGATGATGCCCATGGAGTATATTGTGCCAAGTTTATGTATTGCAGCATTGACAGAGATAGCAGATCGTGAAACATTGGAGGAATGGCTCACACAGATCATGGAGTTGGAAGAGGACTGCTTTCATGCAGGATTTGAATAGCAAGTGAAAAAGGAACGCGAGAAGGCATGAAACAATAGGCATATTAAGTTGCCACTTTTAAGATAGATGATTTAGTGTTGTTATATCACAACAAGTTCAAAAAATTTCTAGGGAAGTTTCAAATGCACTATTTGGGGCCATATGTTGTTAAGGAGATCACAGATGGTGGTGTAGTTAAGCTCGTGAAGCTGAATGGGGAACCATTCCCTGGAAAAGTGAATGGAAGTAGGTTGAAAATGTACACAGGGGATCCTGCCCTTGCGCAATGACTATATGGTAGTGGGATAGTCTTAGTAATCGAGGCAAGTACAAGGGATTACGAGACTATAAACTATACTACCTGACGAGGTGAAAATCAGGATAGGGAAGCTATGCGACAGATGATAGGAGAGTGATAGGTGAAGCTGTGCTAGATGAGCTACGCCATGGAGGATGGTGTTGCGTAGATGGGTCCAAAAGTAGCCGTTGGAGTTATTATTCATGATTTGATGACATAAATTCCATTAAGAGGAGCGGGTAGGTGCCATTTATGGCGAAAATGTTTGAATATTTTCCACCAAAGACACATTTATGATCAGAACTTTGAGGGAACAGTTAGATTTGAATTCAAAACCTCCTATAAATTGAGCATGTTGGTATGCCGAAGAACACTTTTCATTTTGAGAATTGTGTCTGAGTCCTCTTGCTGTTACTGTATGAAGAGAGAATATTGGGAAGAACTTGTGTTGCTACCCTCATTTGCAAATTTGTCTGCACCAACCTGTGAAATGTTCTTCGAACGAATGACTACCACAAATCCTATTGAAGCTATGAGTTCTAAAGCAGCTGTCTTTGATGTGGTAGCCCCTGAGATATCAAGTATGGAAACTACACCCGTTGTGCCTATGGTGCCGAGGTCGCCAAAGCTAAAGCAATCAATGGCAAAAGAGAAGTAGAAGAAACCTATCTTGGTGAGACATTCATTGAGGAAGAACCTGACGGTGTGGCAAAAGGAGAAAAAGGATAAATAGGTTGAAAAGTGGTGGACCTAGAGGAAGAAGAGTTCCCAGGCATGGAGGAATTGGATGCCGAGGAGGGTGAGCCTATCACATGGATCCCAGAGTATATCCATTCGTGGAAAGGGAAGGCCAAAGTCACGAAGGACCCTGATTCTGAGAAGTTTATAGTCTTGACACCCCTGTTGCCAGAACATATTGAATTTGAAGGCACGGTCTTAGCATGCATTCCAGTGCTAAAGATGGAGGACTGGGATCTCATGGACCATGAGAGATTCCCGTATTTGGCTACTAGCAAGTACATGAAGAAGATCTATTATGAAGAGACTGGAGTTACGCAGTAGGAACCCATGAAGTGGGTTAGAGGTGTTGAGTAGGATGGGTTGCTACACATGCTATGCGTACTGCATTTTCATAGATCAATCATTAACATTGTGTGTCTGTTCCAGTTGCTCGCACTGGTGCATGATGGGTGCATATGGCTAAGGGAACCTATCTTGATCACCGATATGCTCATTCGTCGGATAACAAAGCTTCCCTACAAAGGGATGGACCCTACCAAGTAGTTTGGAGGGAAAAGTGGAGAAAAGGAGTTAGCAAACAAAATGAAGTTAGAATTTGGTCTCATCAAGAAGTCACGCAAATACTCTATCTGCTCTATTCATGACCAGGTGGTGCATTTTGCTGCCCAAATACTTGCAGGAAAAATCATGAGGAAATGCTGCACAAACGAGGTTCTGGCGCCTATAGTCTCATTGGCCACCTAGTGCACGAAGGGAGTACAATACAACTAGGTGAAGTATTTGTGTAAGGAGTTCCTCACGAACTGTCGCGAAGCTGAGGAGGACAACAAGCCCTTCCATTATGTGTGGATTCTACTGTCAATTGTATTAGTAGCATGGAGATTGCCAGAAGATAGTCAGTTTCCCCCGCAGCTAGAAGACTTACCAAAGGCAGCGAAGCTCTCATGACAGTGGTCGACAAAGGATCCCAAGAGGATTAAGGAATAAAAAATTATTTGGATATTGATGGAGATGGACCTAAGGACTATTATTAGTCAGTGGCCAAGGTTGTCCCCAACCTTGTACAGGCAATTAAGGGCCTTCACAGAGTTTAAGGCCGATTTCCACAACGTATCAATCAGGGCACGGAAGGACCCTAAGAATATATGGCACAATATCCCATACTTAGTCTTAGAGATAGATGTGCAGGAAATCATGGGGAGCTGGCCAGCGGAGTGGCATGAACCCATAGACCTTGGTGCAGGTACCAATAAGGGTGCCGAGAGATTTTCTACGTAGTTGACTGCTGCGTAGAAGCATAAAGAGGTAGCACAGAAGGAAGCGCGGGCTCTGGCTGAGAAGAAGAAGAAAGAAGTTGTTGCTAAAGAAACTGAGGAAAAATATCACATTGTGAAGGAGCGTGCCGAGGCAGAGCAGATGGGGACAGAGGAAGTCGAAGAATTGACTTCCAAGCATATAGAAGTGAAGGAACTATCAGGAAAATAAGGAGGCGGTGGAGAGGGACAGAGCACTCCCTTCACATTAAAGAAGCGCGAAAAGGAGATGATTGTTGGGCCATGGGATAAACAAAAATCAGACAAGCAGACGTGCATCGCCCTCATGGTCCTCACAGAAGGGGATCTCGATGAGATCAGTGACAAGGTAAGAGATACCACAACAGAGTTGTGGTAGCAGTTTGAGCAAAAATATATGCAGGCGCTAGGGAACATACAGAAGGATGTACGCAAGTTGTAGATCCAGACCGACAGGATTCAAGTGAGTGTTGGGCAAGCGAGCGAGGTGCAAGAGATCTTGGTGCAAGGAACTGGGACAGTAGGAGAGCTAGAATAGACTCTAGACCTCAGAGTCATACCTTTACCAGAGGTATCTGTTCTTGTGGAATCATAGGAAGAACACACCATCTTAAGCACAACCAAGGACATGGAGGTAAAGTTGGCCATGCTCCAGCTCCAAACTCCCCATGCACAGCATCAAGGGGTTTTGGACAAACTAAGGATCATAGAAAAATGTGCCCTTTCAGTGATAAGTGATTTTAAAATGAGCAGATGTTCACAGAGAAAGCTCAGACAATGAAAGAAAAGGAGGAACTGCAAGCATCAAGGATAATTTTAGGGGCTTTGGCGAAATTAAGGGGTTTTAAATTTTTAGTGGGCGAATATTTTGTATCATAGTACATTTTTACAAATCACCTCAAGTAGCCCACCTTATTTTAAGGGAGAGGGTAAAAAAGGTAAATTTAGCCCTTGAAATTAGGACTTACAACCTTCCATTCGCCCATTTTCAAGAATAGGTTTTATTTAAGTGAATCCTATGGGCCAAATACCATATTTATAAAAGACGTATGGTAAATTGATAAAAATATAAATAAATGAGAGGTATGGTAAATAAATAAAACATTTTTTATATTTACTCCATAAGTCACCTTATATACATGTAAGGGTGTAAACAAATAAAAATATAAGTAAAGTGGAGGTATGGTAAATAAATAAAACGTCTTTTTATACTTACTCAAAAGGTATGGTAAATAAATAAAAATATAAATAAACTAGACATATCATAAATAAATAAAACCTCTTTTTATATTTAGTCCATAACCCTCATTCTATTTATAAAGGCTCAAGAAAGAGGTTTTATTTAAGTGAATCCTATGGGCCAAATACCATATTTGTAAAAGAGGTATGGTAAATTAATAAAAATATAAATAAACGAGAGGTATGGTAAACAAATAATTTTTTTTTTATATTTACTCCATAAGTCACCTTATATTTACAAACACTCAAAAAATGGTCTATATTTAGGTGAAACCTATGGCCAAAATACTATGGGACAAATACCATGGACTAGATTGTTATTAATACCATGCAAAATACCATTATTAACCCTAATATTAGAATTAATAAAAATAAAAATGGCACATGGTATTGACCCATGTTATTCACCAAAATGGCACATGGTATTGACCCATGGTATTCACCAAAATGGCACATGGTATTGACCCATGGTATTCACCTGGAATGTAGCCTATTTAAATGGGGGAATTAAACCAGCATGTAACCTATGCTAAGATTCACTAGGACTTTACAAAGTTTTATTATTTAGTGAAAGACTCGCCAAGATCTTACAAGATTTTATAATTGAGTAAAATATTCGCCATGCCTGGTGAGAGATTCGCCAAAAAATTATATATACATATTATATTATTGATAAAATCGCCTTCCATTTTTCCTATATACCATGGAGATTAGCCCATTTATTATATTTATAAATTTAGGGGGGGTTCTTAAAATTTTCCCTGGCAAGCATGAAGTCTGAGCCTAGAGAAATAAATGAAGATGACATGCAAGATAGTTCCAGAGTTGGACATCCGGAGGATGTTGCAGCTATAGAAAAAGTTAGAAAATTGGTTGCCACAGTTCATGCGTCAAAGGATGAAATATGTAAAGTTACATTCAATTTTCAAATGAAGATCTCAGAGCTATAGCTAAAGTTGTAGCCAACCACTCTGCCAGAGGTTCGGGAGAAACATGGAGCAACGATCAGAGAAAATATGGGCACATTGGATACCACAGTAATAGACTATGTAATGATGTTTGATCAAGCTATGGAGTAATGGAAAAACTTACAGGAGGACCCCAAATTGCAGAGGCTCAACATAGATATCAGGGAGACGCAACGTAGTTATGATGAAGTACAGGCGACTACACACACTTTGGCACCAGCACAATGCCTCACGCGATTGTAGGAAGGCAAGTAGCTGTAATCATAGATGGAAGAGTTGCAAAGGAAAGAGGCACTCCTTAAGGCCACATTACAACCATGGATAGAGGAAGCTTGTCAGCTCACTCTATCACTCTAGGAAAAGCTAAGGAAACTACAAAAAACTTAGAGGGCAATGCGCCTAATTGTGGAAGGCCTGACAACAAAGAAATTGGTCAAAGAAGTGCAGTAGGTTGCGGTACAGAGCTCTGCTAACATCACAAGATTGCAGGTTGAGATAGGTGGTCTGCGTAGTAAGATCGAGGTAGCAGCCAAGTGACTCAAGGGCGAGTCACCATATTTGTGTTGGGGGCCTATTGGGATAGGGTCCCTAGGGTCAATTTTGGGGTTAGTTAACCTAATTTTGTAAAAGTTTTGTTAAGAATGTAAAGTATTCATGAAATGTAGATGCGGAGCGCACAACTAGATAGGAGTTAAAGGGGATTTAGACCCTTGTTTGGGTAAGTGATAGGCCACTTTTGAGACTCAGCCATGGGCTGAAGGCCATGGTATTGTATTGGAAATGCTATATATTTGAGTCATAGCTAGTTTAGAAAAAAAACTAAGCATGAAGTAGACAAGTCAAGATAGAGATCGTTTTGAGTAAGTGCTAGAACTAAATAATGTTTGATTTTGGAGAAATATCTTGCCCTGAGTAATATTGTTAATTCTGTTTATGTTATGTTCTTTTACTCAATGATATTTTTATATGGAATAATGTGTAAATACTACACAAATCTATTGAATCTATAATGTTCATACATGAACTAAGTAATCATTTATTTCCATGAAGATAAGGGTTAAATCTTGTTACGATTTATGATGAATTAGATAGATATGTGTGAGGGCAGATCTAGGGTTATTAATTAGTGCAAAAAAATAGATAGATTGCTTCTTTAGGGTTTATAAATTCTGATCACAGATCTTTGCGAAGGTCTAGAGGCCAGTTTCTTAGAGTTGCAGTAGCAAGCCAAAGAAGGATATTGATTTGTGCGAAGGCTGATCTCATCTATGAAGGCTTAAGACCACTTATCACATCATCTCTAGATGTAGAAACTTGGTTCTAGCACCCCCCAATACCACTTCGAGTGAGACTGCAACCTGCACTATGCAGGTTGTTTCCGAAAGGGCCAGCTGTTAGGGTTTTGTTAGTTGACGCGAACAACTCTGAACCTGGATCAGGCGCCCTTAAGCCAACAAAAGAGTTGTGAATTGTGCATGACTAAGGATAAGCATATTATTGAACTCATGCAATAAGTTGTAGATTTATAGAAATCCAAAGATTCATTATCTTCTCCATAGATTCACCATGATTCCTCAAAAAAGAGTTACGAAATATCCATGAATAAGGATCAATGGGTTTTTCATCTAAAGTAGGAAGTTGTAGGCTTGCAAAAATTTCTAGTGGATAGGGAACAAAGGGAAAAGGTATATATGGACATGTATGAAATAAATATTGAAGATTTGAAAACTAAAGCACGTAAAGCTATAATTGATGCAATTAAGGAACTTGATGATTTTTCTAGAACATATAAGGATGGAAAAAATAAATATGAAGCCAATATATAACGACTTAAAAATGAGCTTAAAAATAGGCTTGAGGTTCTTAACATACCACCTCTAAATACTTTCATTCCACTTGAAGTAAAACTTATGAAAGAAGTGAAGGAGAAAGAAGAATATATTCATACTTTAAAGGATGAGTTTCAAAATAAAAACATTGAATAGGTTACTAAACAAAGGGAGGAGATTGAAAATTATGAGAAAAGGGTTAAAATGATGGAGAGTAAGATTAAAAAGAAATATTAAGAGTTGAAAGGTGGTAAGAACTTCAAGTCCTTGTTATATTTTGACTGATCACTAAGAGAACAAGAGAATAGCTTGAATTGAGCTATTGAAGTAGTAAATGCTAAAGATTATAAACTCAAAGATACCTTGATTGAGTATGATGGGCTTTATAAGAGCGATAGATGTCATTTTTTGAAGTTGTTTTAGCAATGGGTGCTAGAGGTGATGTGTTTGACACATCAACAATAAATGAATTGCTAAAGATGAAGCTAATTGAAAAGGAAGAGAAAATTAAGGAGCTTAAATGAAAAATATTGGACATGCACACAATAGAACATTTGGGATGGAAAAGTTAGACATAATATTTAAAATCACAAATTATCACTTCGCAGGATAAGCCCATACATCTTGCAATTCCAATTTTTCATACCTTAGATAAAACAAATTTGGAGGCACTAGAATCTAATGAGGCACAAAAGCTTAATGCTCAATTGGGTCAAGTTAAATCTGAGCTAAGATATGTGAAGGATACTATTCAAGAAAAGAAAAAATATTACTCTGAAAAGTACATAAATAATGTGGAGTTGTTGAAGAAGTACAATGCTAAAAAAAGTAAAACTCAAAGCATCTTGAAATAATATATAAACAGTGTGGAGTTGGGAGATAAATTACAAGCAGGTGCTGCAACTTTCAAAAAACTAGAGGCTTCTACAAAAGGCAAGAGAGATCATACTGCATTATATTCTTGTGAAGAGGAGTGTTACACTAAAATTTGTCACCATGACCATTTGTAGTTAGTATGGCTCCATCAACTGTCATACTATCCTCCTTGGCAAGTCTCATACCTCTGCTCCTCATGTCAAACTCCAAGAAAGAGAGAAAGTCCTTAAAAAAGTCAATTAACTCTGGTTATGCAGTTTCTCTTAGCCTTACCTGCGTGTACGCACCCCAAGTTCACAATACCTGCGTACTTGTACGCTCTGTCTGTAAAGGGGTGGGTGCGTACTCCTGTAAAGGTCAAAAGGCGCAAGTTTCACTTCAAAAAAGTTACTTGTGGTCATTTCTAGAGCATTCTAGAAGATGGTTTGACGTGGATTGAGCGCCTCCAGATGGTTCATGCATCCCTATGTAAGAGGAACTTATCCCATGAAGAGGGGAGCTATCCCATTGAAAGAGGGGCTTATCCCATTCATGGTGGATCTGATTAACTTCCTCCTAAGCACTATAAATACAGGCATTGGGCCAGAGGGAGGGGAGGTTGAAAGCTGAAGATTCCTAAGGGTAGATGCTGCTGAAATTACAACTCCCTTATAGAGCTTGAGAGGAGAGATTCCCATCCTTTCTTAGCTTCATTTGGAAGTGGGTGAGCTGATCAAAGTAAAGGAAAACTCTTGCTGGACCCTGGGAGGGACCTGCACAACAACAAGGCTCAGGTTGTAATGGTTTCTTTTGTTTCCACTTAATACAATTAAGCTCATTTTTCTCAACAAGTTGTTATACATAATTTGTTTCATATACTCCTTGGTCTTTATGATGAATATGTTTTATTTTATGAGTTATTCAGGTGCTATGTAATCGTTTGCTTGTTAGTGAATGCAGGTTTCGAAGAGAAGGAGGAGCTCATCCGGATCGGCGAGGCTGGACTGCTACAAAGCGTTGGACTAAAGGTATGTCATAAACACCTGATTACTTGTATTCTAAATGCATATTTAGGGAAAGATAGTGTTTAATTGTCTTGTTTGTCACTAGAAAGCCTTAGCTTCTAGGGAGGTCGGTTTTGTCCGCAAAATTGACTTTTTCCGCATGACAAAATGGCAACCATACTGGGGAACTCCATTGATGTGAATGATTTTTCCTTTGTGTAAAACTTTGATTTGAGATAAGTCGTTTTCTTTCTGGTTTTTGGCTGTCTGACTGTGCATTTGGGTGGCTTAGCTTAGGGTTAATTTAGATTTTAGTTTTTCTTGGTTTTGCTAGAAGTACGCAGCCTTTGCATTAAGCACAGTGCGTACCTGTACACACTGCAGCTTTGTGCACAGAGCGTACTCGCACCTGTGAAAACAAGTTGCCTGCGTACCCTATCAAAATTGAGAAAATTTCAATTTTCTCCTTTTTGCCTTTTAGATTTTGTTTATAAGTTGTTTTTACTGCCCAGATCCACTGGTTACCTGCCATAAATCTTCATCTAAGCTTGTTTCATCAGTGTCAAGAGTTTTAGTGAAATTCATAGAGGTTCTAGCCCTAGGGTTTGATTTTTGCATTGGTCCTGTAGTGACTTTGGCTTTAGAAGTCGTAAAACCTTGGATATCCCTGGTCTTTGCAGTCTTCTTAGGAGTCGGACCTTTCATAGAATCCACCCTTGTGAGAAACCTTCCTTTGTGTTGTCTCTTTACCGAATCTCGAAAAAGTTTGTTGATTAAACTGTGAATTTCATTTTAAGAAAAAGAACAAAAGATTTTGATTTTTGTTTTTGACTAGTTTATAATTCTGCATTAACTAGTCCTTAGTTAAATCATGACTGAGTAAAACATCCCGGAATCATACTTTGTAGGTTTTGGCCTCATTAGATTTGCTTATTAGGTGAATTTCTCTTTGTTTTTCTTTTAGGTAAAATTGATTTAATTGTCATAGATTTTTAAAATTTGATTTTTGATTTTTATATGCTTTGTTAAGTAGGAAAAATCCAAAAAAAATATCTTTTGAAGGAAAGTTTGCTTAGGTAGCATTTGAGTCTTTGAAAAGAAAAGGAATTTTCGTGAAGTAATTAGTGGTCATGTGTTGTATGCTTTGGAAAAGATAAAGAGATTGTTTCTTTGATTTTCATTGCCAAGAAAGTTGTCTTTATATCAATTTTGCATTCTCCAACTCTCTTAGCTAGGGAATTGTTGATGCCCCGAAAATCGTTGCAACAACATTGGGGAGACCACCCGGTCCGGACCTTAGTGCAGCTCCTTTTCCGTTTGGAATAGTGGCTCCGACTGGGGATAATGGGACCAGTTTCCCAAGAATTATAAGTAAACGGGATGGATGAGTGACTTATGACACAAGATGGTAATAAGCGAACAGCTAAACTATAAGTGAAAATGTAATAACTATAATTGAATCCCGGGATTTATCACTTAGCAAAGCATAGCGTTTGATGATCTGTGCTTTAAGGCAGGCATATAGATGACTCTAACACTTTAAGCATAGATGTTTAACCATTTAAAATTGCTCTGCATAATTAGTTATGCAGAGCGATTATAGCGAATTACTACACTTAACCGTTTATATCATTGATACATGCATGGGTGAAAGAAATAACAAATCACCAAAACATTCAATAGTGAAACGAAATGAAGATTTGCTGTTATATCGCATACATGCATTCAACAATAGCAAAGATAATAACACAGTAATTCATATAATAAGAAAGAACACAGATACAGATAATAGTACCATGTAAGTTGCCCGATCAATCCAGTATACTAATCACTATGTTGCAGTCCTTCCTTCAAATCAGAAAGCATTCCAAACAACAGACAGTCGTGCGCAATTGTGTAAAACAGCCTTCTAATCAAAATTAAGAACCATTGGTCGAGTTTCACAAAAGAATATAGACTGAAGCACAATAGTGCAAACTTCAGCCTTTAAGTCTATTACAAAATTTTACGACCCTTTCCAAAACAATGAAAGGGTCTATAAATACTATAATAATCTAAAAATCTAAACAACTGAAAAGCTATTAAATTGGCGTCAATAAATGTTTTTCCCATCTTTCTTGGTGATCTGGCAGTTGGCGGCAATGCTTCACTCGGTGGGTTCTTTGCCTTTATTCCTTAGCTGACATATCGCCAGCATTGGCTCTGCTTCTGGTGGAGTGTTGAGACGCGAAGTTAGCTGGGCATCATATGTAGCATCTTGAATGTCGGGGATCAGGCATTTGAGGGCATCTGTTAAACACTTAAGAGCCGACCTTTGAGTGTGTGGTTTGATTAGGAAGAGCCAGTATGCATCGGAGGTTAAAGTATTTACTCCAGCGATTAACTTTCTTCTTTCCTCCAGTTCATGGTAATTTGTTTTCTCAATCATGTTTGCCGTGGTTATGCTCCCGGGTGTGCATTGAGAGATCATGTTGGCCAAATAGAGTGTATTGTTGACTAAATCAACAATATTACCAGCAATTAGTTTACACCTTGAAGCTGCCCTTTCTGCTTTCATTATCTGAGTGTTCCATTCCACGAAGAGGATGTCTTTATATGTTTCATAGATTCTAGGCAAGTTCGCTGCTTTCCCCACATCACTATCTTGCCATTCAAGATACTCGGCTACACTTTCCTCGGCTTGATCCAGCTCGTTTCTGGCCTTTTCTATCTGTTTACACACTGTCGTTGATGTTTCGCACAATGGCTCAACTTCGGCAAGTTGTCGGCATAGGAGTCTAACCAGAGATATTAATGCGCCATTTATTTCAGTTGCTTCCGCTCTGAAAGCCTCCACTTTCTTGGTGCCTTTGATATCCTCGAGCTGTGCCATCAGTTGAGCAATTTGCTCATCTTTTGATTTTTCCATAAGCTCATTTGCTTCTTTCAATTGTGCCAATGCCTCCGATAGCTCTTTTTGCTTTTGGATTGCACTCTGGTCAATCCTTTGTCTTTCAGTTTGCAGTTGCTGGGTTAACAGATTGTTTTCCTGCTGTTGAGCCAGCAACTGCTCTTCCACCTGTGCTGTTTTGTTTTTCGCTTCAATCACCTCTGCCTGTAATGCATATATTTCATGGTCCTTAGTCTTCAATAGAAGACTTACCTCTGATGCTTTGTCGATAGTTGCTGCGGAATAAGCTCCCACGAATTGAGACAGTTTTGTTAGATCATTGGAGGGATCCAAATCCTCCTTCCAGACCATATTGCCCGTGACTGTTTTCTCAGGCAAGATAGAAGGTTGATCAAGCCTTCATCTTTTCTTAGAGCGCTTAATAACGGCTCTATGCTTTGGGCTATAGAAAATATCCAGGGGAGGAATTTCTTCCACCTGGAGAACAATTTGATTGGAAGGGTCCTTATTGATTACTTCGACATCCTGTGAAATGGGTGGGCCGCTGGTTCCTCCTAGAACCTGAGAAGAAGTGGTATTGGGCGCATCGCTTGTTTTAGAGGAGCCTGTGTCTTTAGAGCCTTCTTTGCCACTGATAATGGAATCGAATTGGTTCCATTGTTTAATCAATTCAGGATCGGTGGAAGTTTGCTTATGTTGCTCTGTATGGGTTTTGCTCCGTTCCTTTTCTTCCTCTAACTTCTGCTGTTCTTCAAGTGCTTTTCGCTGCTGCTCCTCCAGTTCCTTTTTCTGCCTATCTGCTATTTCTTTCTTTAGTTTCTCTTCTTCCTTCTTCTTCCTCTGCTCTTCTTCATTTTTCTTCCTCTGCTCTTCTTCCTTCTGTACCTTTTGCTGGCTTTCTGTCTGCTCCTTTCTTTTCTTGTCAGCCTGCAGCTTCTTCTGCTTTTCCTCCGCTGCTTGTTTATCTTGTTCTTTAGTTGTAACAGGAGGTGAATGTATCTGTTGCCGACCAGGCTCGCTTGAGGAAGATGCTGGGGATGTGGATAATAAATCTAGAGGCAGAGTTTGCAACCTTTGCTCCCTAAGTTTATTAAATTCTGTCAACGCTTCATCATTGTATTTCATTATGGCAAGCTGTTTGGTTTGGCTTATTGTCTCGGCACCTACGAACAAGTCATCAAACATATCCTTTTGATGCTAAACTTTTGTTAATTTTGCTTGTTCTAGGGCAGTGTAGGCAGTTTGTTTTGGATCATAGAGTCTGTTTGGGATAGTGGCCAGGGACAAAGCTTGGAGTTTTGCCGCTTCTTTTTCTGCATGCTTGTAATTAAGCAGAGTAAAAACCCCAACTCTTAAAGGAAAAGAGGGCCAACCTTTCTTCTTCTCATCTTTGAGAGTTTGTGTGACACCCTCGGCCATAATCTGGTAGCAGATTTCCCGGGCTAACAGCTTGTCTGGGATATATAAAGGGAGGATATGTGGCGTAGCCTTACTCCAAAAAACTCTGATATAAGTGAAATATTCTTCCCCGAACCAACTTGCTACGGCTGGTAAGTCAAAGGAAGCTTCATAGGAAATTCTGGAAATGGGTTTGTCATAAATAGAATAGTAAATGGGCACCATAAAACCATTACAAATTTGGTACAAATGGTCCTTGTAAGAGGACTTCCACAATTTCTGATGGTATAAATGAATGGGTGTTGGATCTTGGGTGGTCCATCTCCAACCGAGGACAGGAAACTCAGAATTAAAACATAGGGTATCCATAATGTAAGCAGTATAATAAAATGGCGGGATTTTCCTTTCTGTGACTCTAGTTTTGTTTCTAAACTCACGAACAGCTACGACCAACTTATCAGAAAGAATAGTGGCCCAATCCATAATTATACTATTGATAGCTGCTTCCATTAGGGGAACCATGTCAATATTGATATTAACGGAGTCCTGTAATCCCCACAATCTACACATCATAATCCCCGCATAGCAATAGGGAGAAGACAAAGAAATGTTGGAGTACTTACCCGAACTTTCATGCTTGTGTTTGGCTGGGTTCTGCCTCCAATCTCGGAGGGGTTCGGATGGTGATTCATTTTCTTGTGCGTATTTCTCCACGAAGGCTCTGTTATAGACCAGCTCCGGTTCAGGCAGATGATACATTCGCCTCAGGTCATCAGGCTTGAATGACCCGAAAATCCTTCCATCCCTTGTATGAAAAGTTCTATCAGTGATGGGGATTTCTTCAATTGCCCAGCGCACCACATCTGTGTAAGGGAGAACCTGCTCTCTGGCCGCTATTCTACGTAAAAAGGAGTCGGCCAAGTCTTTGAGCGTTGCATCAGACTTCCTTAGTACATCTACACTAGCCGTCCTCACCGTCACTTTTGGTTGCTCGGCCTCCAAAAGATTATATGTGCCCTGCCATGTGGCCCTAGGAAGACCAGCACACGTAGTGTCCGAGATTAGGCCTTTCTTCAAAATTGAAGCAGCTTGACCTGCAACAGATGTTGTAGTGGAACCAGAACTCCTCTTATGTTTCTTCCCCATCATGTTCAGGCTTTTCTCAACAAACGAACTCTACACAAATGCAAGAGAAATCGTAACACGAGAAATAATGAAGACAAAGCATAATGGGAAAGATATATATCACTTGAAGCGTGGCGCTATTAATTTTCGAAAAGTGGCTAGGGATCCAATCACTGGTAAGAGATCGCATATGCATTAATGGTGTTTTTAAGGCCTGCTTCCCATTAAATGACCTTTACACTGTTATTCAGTTGAATGACCTCCTAACGCGTGCAACAGATATGATAATGCCTTAGATGCAAGTATTCGTTAATCGAAGGGGAAAAGTTATTAAATACGCATGTATTACCTTATCCCTGCATTTAACGGCATTTTGAAAACTGTGCTTTATCAACCGGATTTAAATATAACTTTAAAGCTTAAAGCAATCACTTTTTGAAAATGCCGATTACCGATGAATAATGTCGCATCGCATGGGGGGAAAGAGTTACACTATCGCTTGACAGTAGCCCTGGCGAACGCCGATTGCGATATCGCATCGGGGAAAAAATGTGAACGCCTTATGAGAGTGCATAGGATACCGCCGATGGCTGATAGCGATATCGCATCGGGTCGGGGTTTACAACTTAAAATGTTTTCCCACAAGAGACAATGCCGATAGCCGATCGCCGATAGCGATATCGCATCGGGATATAAGATATGTGCTTTTTTGTGTATGCATTGAATACCGCCGATTGCCGATAGCGATATCGCATCGGCAAAGACCGAAGTGTCGTTTAAATGTGTCTCTCTTGTTATTGCGATATGCGATCTTGCGATCGCTTTATGGCAATAACAAAAGATTGTTTTATTTTGGGAAAATTGTTATTCGAAAAGGCTTCAATTCACAAACACATTTGATTATCATTGCTTTTTCGAACAAATTCATTAATACCAATTAATTTTATTAAAAAGGGACCCATTTCATGTTGATTGTTATGGAATTCAGATGATATGAAATGGGGGGTTGTTGTAGGGCACAACAATTGGCGATTCGCTGGTAGAACCAGTTATCTCTGAAATTAATATAAACACTCAAGCTTTTCAAAAGTAGAAACTCAATCAAAAGGAGAAATTTCTAATATAACTAGATATTCATGTGTTCTGAGTAAAGTGAATTCGATTTTGTTAACTTCATCCCATTTAGTTTCAAGAAACTGAATACATAATAAGTTTCTAAAATAAGTCTTTATTGGTTCATAGTGATAAAATAGAAAACTTTCCCAAATCAGCTTTTATAATTAACTCCTTTGTCATAGGTAGAGCCTCTGTTGCCAGCAAACATTTATAGTCTCGACAGGGATACCTTTTAACCATAGTATTGTCCAATTTTCCATTCACTTAAGAGTGTGATTAACAGAATGAATCCATAAAATGTTTTCATATTTTATTTTTCATCTGTTTTCTTTGTAATTAATAAGATAAAAAGCCATTGTCCTGGTTTGGTAGCCAGCTTATGACAATGCCATTCACTGGCAATAATTTAACTGATCAAGCTGGCTCGTGATGAGACCCCTTGTCTTGAAATTTCAAGCCATTACCCTGTTTTGGTAGGCAGTATTGGTAATGTCAGTTAACCTATTTTCCTATGAACATGGTAAGCAGGCTTATGATAAGACCTCTTATCTTTAATCTTTTATATTTTAGAATTACACTCTGAGTAATCATAACCTTTAGTGAATGGGGTGAACAATTTTCTCCTTAAGAGCAAATGGATGACAGGTGAAGAGTTGAAGATGCTGAAAATGGGTTAGCTTCTATCTTTTAACAGATAACCTTTGGAGACTAGTTTAGAAAACAGAAAATGATTCAGAACTTTTACCTCTTGAGAGGAGTCTTCAAAATTTAGATTACAGCTCTAGAACACAAGGATATCTAGTTTCCTAGAAACTATTTCTTTTGATTGAGGGTTCTATTATCTAAAAACAAATATTTATATTATTTTGTGAGACAGCTTCCTCAAACACAACCAAAAGGTCAATGGAGATACTCTACATTTTATTTCCTACCAATCCTACAAACTACGCAAATCTACAAAAGGAGAAGGGGTTACCTTCTCAATTAAAGAATTTCTTCAGGATCAGGCCATTGACAGGGAGAGAATCTCTCAACCCTGACAAATCTTGTAATATAAAAGTTGAATGGCCTATCTTTTCGCAGATCTGAAATGGTCCAAGCCACATTTTCTGAAATTTGGTATGCTTACCTTTATCCTCATGAGCCTTGTCCCATTTGAGAACTAAGTCACCAACTTGAAGTTGTTTGGAATTGGATGATGCTGAGTCAAAAGATGCTTTGATGATTTGTTGATGTTTGACATGAGTGATTCTGGCCTTTTCCCTTTCTTCTTCTAATTTAAGAATTTGGTCATGTCTAAGTTGGATAGAAGAAGACGGAGTCTCTTCAATGTATTGTACTAGGGCTAATGATGGAAGAACAAGATTTGTAGGTAACACGGCTTCTTTTCCATATACCAGATTGAAAGGTGAGGTCCCTATAGAAGCCTTTTGTGTTATTCTATCAGCCCATAATGCAAAGACCAAAGATTTATGCCAGTTTCTATGATTCTGTTCAATGGTTCGCTTAATGATTTTGATGAGATTCTTATTAGTAGATTCGGCTAAACCGTTTCCCTGGGGATAATAATTGGAAGAATATTTCAGCTTAAACCCCCTTTTAATAGCAAAATCATACATAGCGTTTCCTGAGAAATAGGAAGCATTATAAAAAACAAGAGCATTTGGAACACCAAACCTGGCAATGATGAATTGGTCAATGAACTCGATGATTGCCTCTGCATTTGCTGCCTTCAAAGGAATAGCCTCCACCCATTTAGTAAAATAATCAGTAGCAGTAAGGATATACCTATGTTGTTTGGAAGATGGTGGAGTAATTTCCCCGATGATATCTAATCCCCATTGTTCGAATGGCTGTTCAATGTTGACAGGTTGCAGAGGGAAAGCTGATTTTCGTTGTCTTCCACCAGATGTTTGGAAATTAAGGCATTTTCTTACATACTCATGGCAATCTCTAAATAGAGTAGGCCAATAATATCCAGCATGAATAATCTTATGAGTTGTTGTGTCAGCTCCAAAGTGTCCCCCAGCTGGTCCATCATGTAGCTCCTGCAAAACCTTTTGAGGTTCAGGTTTCTCAAGACATCTTAACAGGATAGAATCATAATTTTGTTTAAACAACACATCATCAATGAGAGTGAAATTCTTAGCTTTTAACCTAATGGCCCTTTTATTTTTGTAAGATAAATTTGGAGGAGCATAACCGTTCTTCAAATAAAATATCAAATCAGCATATTGAGATTCAGAATCAGTGACACTTATCTGATTGATGGATTCAATCTGATCCTCATCGCTTGATTCGGTAATGTTTGATGCTCCTGCCAATATCCTGCAAAAACATTGGCCCCTAACAATCTTTGCTGGCTTTATTTCTAGGTCATACTCTTGAAGCGCTGTAACCCAATTGGCTCTTTTTTCACCCAATTCTTCCTGAATTAATAGTTGTCTCACCACTGGGAAAGGAACTATAACTTTCGTGTGGGTTTTCAAAAGGAAGGGTCTATAATGTTTGACTGCTTTGAACACAACAAAGGCTTGTTTCTCCACATCAGAATAATTCAATTCGGCACCTTGAAGATTTGAACTAAAAAATGATATGGGTGCTTCTAAGTTGTTATCATTCAGTTGTGTGAGTACTGCGGCATATGAAGTGTTGGATGCAATAGTATATAGTGTAAAATGATTAGAAAAAATTGGAGTATTCAAGGCTGGGGCATTGATTATTGACTGTTTGATAACGTCAAAAGCTTGCTTTTCTTCTGATCCCCATTTGAAGACTGAATTCTTCTTGATCATTGTCTGAAGTGGTAATACAATCTGCGAAAAATCTGGAACAAATCGTTTGACAAAATTAATCTGACCCAAAAATGACTGCATTGATTTTTTATTATGTGGGAAAGGGATTTCAGAAATTTCATTAATCCGATCAGGATCAATATAAATACCATCTTTGGATACTATAAAGCCTAAGAGTTTTCCTTGATCTAGAGCAAAGAAGGACTTCTTTGGGTTTAGAGAAATACCAAATCTTTTGCATCGCTGAAAGATCTGATTTAAGTCGTGCAAACGATTATCTCTCTTCTTAGAATACACAGTAATATCGTCTAGATAGACGACTACTGATCGATTAATTAACCCTCTGAAGGCCATGTCCATAGCTCTCTGAAATGTTGCTCCAGCATTTATAAGACCAAAAGGCATTTTCTGATATGCATAGGTTCCCCATTTTGTCCTGAATGTAGTTTTAAGCTGGTCATCAGGATGTACCAGAACTTGATTGTACCCTGAAAATCCGTCTAGAAAAGACATCAATTCAAAACCTGCTACTGATTGGAGAATTTGCTCCATAGTAGGCAATGGGAAGTTGTCTTTTAAGCTTTCTTTGTTCAAATTCCTGAAATCAATACAAATTCGAATGTTGCCATTTTTCTTTCTGACCGGCACCATATTAGAGACCGAGTTTGAATGTCGGACTGGAAAAATAATTTTGGCTTTCAAAAGCTTATTAAGCTCCGACTTAATCTGGCTCTCCAAATTTGGATGTATTTTTCTTAATTTTTGCTGAATTGGTTTTTTATCAGGAAGCATAGGAATGGTATGCTGGATAATAGATGTATCATATGTCTTTAAGTCATCATATTTCCAAGCGAAAACCTGTTTGTTTTTTCTTAACAATTTAATAAATGCTTCCTTTTCATTCTGAGATAGTCCAGTTCCTAAATTGATGTTTTGAGGAGACTCATTGGTTCCTAGATTTATCAATTCAAACCTAAGGGTAGAACTCTGAAGCTTTGTATTAATTACAGGTTTAAACCTGTCTTTGATATCATAAAGATCTTCTAATTTTACCACTGGTTTAGGGATCGAATTTTCTTTGGGCATTTCTTTCATTTGGGAATCGTGATCATCCTCCTCAATAATTTGCTTATCATAAGAACTCTCAGAAGTTAGAAATTGCAAAATATCATCATCATGATTAAATACTCTCCAATTAGTGACATCGTCAGGAATTGAAGGTCTGAAAAGTAATTCTACAGAAAATCTATCAAGGCTGTAGTCTTCAGAAGGCAGAAGCTTTGAAGCTACATTGGCTAGTAAATCCGCGGCTGAATTTTGAGATCGAGGTATAGAAGAAATATTGAATGCCAAAAAGTGTGAGGTAAGCTCTTGAACGAGCGATTGGTAATGTTTAAGGTGAGTCGAAAGGCAATGAATCGCATTTCTAACCTGTTTGACAATGATTTCTGAATCGCCAAATACCTTTAGATATCGCACCTCCAGGCCGATTGCTTTGTATAATCCTTGGATTAAAGCCTCATATTCGGCTGTGTTATTAGTGCACTCAAACTCTAACCTACAAGACAACATTGTCTTTTCGCCTTGCGGACTAACCAATACACATCCAGCTCCTGAGCCTTCAGAGGACTTAGAGCCATCAAAATACAGAGACCAAAATAAAGGAATATTAACAAAAGTATCTACATTTTCCTCAGCATCATTAAAACATTTGGACCTATCAGTTTGTGAAAAATTTTCTATTTGAGATGTAAAATGATTGACTGAAAAAGGAGATGGTTGGGCAACAAAGTTGCCAAAGAATGATTCTGCCGAATAATTCCCCAAAATGTTGTTGTTGAATGCCACCGGTTGGTTTTCTTGCTCGAATTCAGCAACTGTGTGGGTCATATGTTTCTCACGATCGATCTTTATTTGATTTGGATTTCCCTTGTAGGGAAGCCACATATGTGACCAATCCGTAGAAATATACCCGTGCAGTTTTTCAGACCAATCTCTGCTCAATATTAAACCATAAAATTCAGGTATGTCAGCAATTAAGATGTCAATTCTTTGAACAATTCTGGGGTCGGCTGACAACCTGATGGTTACAGAATTAATCTCTCCCACAACCTGCACTTTGGTTCTATCCAATTGTACAATATGAATAGCAGACTTCTGGGGTTCAATATTCAGCTTAGAGCAAACTGAAGCTGGCATTATATTAGATGAAGCCCCTGAATCTATTAAACAGTTGTGTAGGTTTCTATTATAAATCTCATAAGTGAGTAGGAAGGGTGGAGTGTGAGAATTTTATTTATCTCCGATTAAGACTGAATCGGTAATTTCAACCATGCCTGCAGGAGGCTGGCCTGAATCGTTGGCAGCTCTTGCACTGGGAAGGGGGATAGAGGGAACAGCATTTAATTCTTTGAGAAGTAGCTTTTGCTGATGTTTCAGTTTACTAAGTTCAAACATGGTTATATTTGCCTTGGTTTTCTTCATATCATCAACAATGTTATAATCCATCGAATTGGATACCACTAGAGTCTTGGATGTGGAAGGAGAACTAGAAGTTGAAGGCTGGTTTTGAGGAACTACCACAGGTGACTTCTTTGGGGGAACTCTTTCTTTTGCTGTAGTAGCGCCTGCGCTCCTCTTCTTTGAAGTTGCCTGGATGGGTTCAGGAGTGCTTTTACTTCTTGTAGTAACCGGAAAGACTTCTTCTTCATTCTCCATTTCAGAATTTGGGAGTATAAAATCCCACATCCCGTGACATTCAACTACTTCTTCTTCATCATCAGTCTGTGAAGGTGTTTCCTCTTCCTCCTCTTCTTGGTCTGAGTCGGCATTAGATATGACATTAGGTGGCTTTGATTCAGTTTTCTTAAAATTCCTAAATGGTCCTTTGCTTGAAGTTTCAGCCACCTGCTTTTTAATCTCAACCATTTCATTAGACAAAGTTTTAAGGACCTTTTGTAAACCTTCCATGTCATATGGGTCCTTTGGGGTTTTTTTCTTGGAATCTTCTTTAAACGAGACTTTTTTAGCTTTTCTATCTTCTAGAGCAGCTTTCTTTTCAAGAGCATTGATACGCTTTTCAACTGGAAGTGCTTCTCTCATATTTTCAGCTAAGGTAGGTTTGCCAGCCCTATCTACAAAGATGGCTATGTTGGCAGGTAGGGCAGTGATGTACCATTCGCTACGGATTTGTTCACTTGGTTTAGAAGCGGTAGGGATTTTATTCAGTAGTTTATTAAATCTGGCATTAAACTCCTTTATTGGTTCCCTGTGCTCTATTCTCAAATTGGAGAGGTCATTTATTAAAGTCGCTAGGGACCTATCATCTCCATATTTGGTGAGAAACTGTTCTTGGCATGTATTCCAAATGGTAATCGAACCAGAAGGTAAGGAAAAATACTAGGATCCTGCCGATCCTTGTAAAGTGTAGGGAAAAAGTCTTACAACAACATCTTGCTCTGTCACTCCTTTTAAATTAACTGCTAACATAAAGTTGTTGATGTGTTCTTCAGCCTGGATCCCATTATCTGGATTAAATTTAGGCAGCCATTTTTCGGGAGCATCTGGTAGATCATGCAATGGTCCAGGCATGTTGACTGCACCCGGCCTAGTCCATGGATCTGCCATTATGCTAGCGACAGTGGTTTTCACTACTGTCGGGATTCCAGATGTCTGGTGAGGTATTAAAGATGACGAGTGAATAGGTTGGGATATTGAGGCTTGTGTTCCCTGATGAACAACAATTTGTAATGGAGGGGTGGGTGGTTGACTTTGCAGATGAGGAGATGAAATGGAGGATGTGGAAGAAAAATCCCCACTATCAAATCCTTCAGTATTTTTCTTTGGCTTTTTCCTTTTGGGTAAAGGAAACTCAGTGGGTTGAATACCAAGTTTTCCGCTCTGAAGTCTGGTAAGAGGATGAGTGAGGTTGAACTGCGCAGTCGCACTGCTTTCTAATATCTCAGATTTCTGTGGTGAGATCGAGAAGCTCTGAATTTTTTGGATTAGAGACTGAACTTCAGGAGATTCAAGACTTAGCTGTTCTGGGATATGATGGGATTGAGCAGTGGAGGTGGATTCCTCTTCTTCTTGATCATGGGCTGGCGAACCAGTATGTAATTGAGAAGAATGAGGAGATTTGGAGGGAGAATAACTCTTAGAATGACTTGCCGATTTGGGTCCGCTTGCCATTCACAGTCAAGGCCCTCCTTCTAGCGCCAAAAATGTTGATGCCCCGAAAATCATTGCAACAACATTGGGGAGACCACCCGGTCCGGACCTTAGTGAAGCTCCTTTTCCGTTTGGAATAGTGGCTCCGACTGGGGATAATGGGACCAGTTTCCCAAGAATTATAAGTAAACGGGATGGATGAGTGACTTATGACACAAGATGGTAATAAGCGAACATCTAAACTATAAGTGAAAATGTAATAACTATAATAGAATCCCGGGACTTATCACTTAGCAAAGCATAGCGTTTGATGATCTGTGCTTTAAGGCAGGCATATAGATGACTCTAACACTTTAAGCATAGATGTTTAACCATTTAAAATTGCTCTGCATAATTAGTTATGCAGAGCGATTATAGCGAATTACTACACTTAACCGTTTATATCATTGATACATGCATGGGTGAAAGAAATAACAAATCACCAAAACATTCAATAGTGAAACGAAATGAAGATTTGCTGTTATATCGCATACATGCATTCAACAATAGCAAAGATAATAACACAGTAATTCATATAATAAGAAAGAACACAGATACAGATAATAGTACCATGTAAGCTGCCCAATCCATCCAGTATACTAATCACTATGTCGCAGTCCTTCCTTCAAATCAGAAAGCATTCCAAAGAACAGACAGTCGTGCGCAATTGTGTAAAACAGCCTTCTAATCAAAATTAAGAACCATTGGTCGAGTTTCACAAAAGAATATAGACTGAAGCACAATAGTGCAAACTTCAGCCTTTAAGTCTATTACAAAATTTTACGACCCTTTCCAAAACAATGAAAGGGTCTATAAATACTATAATAATCTAAATATCTAAACAACTGAAAAGCTATTAAATTGGCATCAATAAATGTTTTTCCCATCTTTCTTGGCGATCTGGCAGTTGGCGGCAATGCTTCACTCAGTGGATTCTTTGCCTTTATTCATTAGCTGACATATCGCCAGCATTGGCTCTGCTTCTGGTGGAGTGTTGAGACGCGAAGTTAGCGGGGCATCATATGTAGCATCTTGAATGTCGGGGATCAGGCATCTGAGGGCATCTGTTAAACACTTAAGAGCCGACCTTTGAGTGTGTGGTTTGATTAGGAAGAGCTAGTATGCATCGGAGGTTAAAGTATTTACTCCAGTGATTAACTTTCTTCTTTCCTCCAGTTCATGGTAATTTGTTTTCTCAATCATGTTTGCCGTGGTTATGCTCCTGGGTGTGCATTGAGAGATCATGTTGGCCAAATAGAGTGTATTGTTGACTAAATCAACAATATTGCCAGCAATTAGTTTACACCTTGAAGCTGCCCTTTCTACTTTCATTATCTGAGTGTTCCATTCCACGAAGAGGATGTCTTTATATGTTTCATAGATTCTAGGCAAGTTCGCTGCTTTCCCCACATCACTATCTTGCCATTCAAGATACTCGGCTACACTTTCCTCGGCTTGATCCAGCTCGTTTCTGGCCTTTTCTATCTGTTTACACACTGTCGTTGATGTTTCGCACAATGGCTCAACTTCGGCAAGTTGCCGGCATAGGAGTATAACCAGAGATATTAATGCGCCATTTATTTCAGTCGCTTCCGCTCTGAAAGCCTCCACTTTCTTGGTGCCTTTGATATCCTCGAGCTGTGCCATCAGTTGAGCAATTTGCTCATCTTTTGATTTTTCCATAAGCTCATTTGCTTCTTTCAATTGTGCCAATGCCTCCGATAGCTCTTTTTGCTTTTGGATTGCACTCTGGTCAATCCTTTGTCTTTCAGTTTGCAGTTGCTGGGTTAACAGATTGTTTTCCTACTGTTGTGTTGGAAATAATACTGAGAGGGGGGGGTGAATCAGTATTATCATATTAATAAAACTTTTTCATTTCCATAATCAGATTCATATATGCTACTTCCACAACTTCTTATGATTAAGTTAATCGATCTTCAATGAGTGCATTAGAACATTATCAACCATATTATCAGTTAACAGATGCAGTAACATAAAGTAGATCATCACACATAAGGCACACACATGAACACAATGATGTAAGGTGGAAACCCAATGCGGGAGAAAAACCACCTGCTGCAAGTCATCTCAATCTTCTTCTTAATAAGAAAATTCTTTTACAATATTTGTACTGGTGCAGCCTTATACCAGTACGGGAGCTACAACCCCCTTTGCTCTTGTACTAGCCGATCCATTTACTAGTACGCAGGCTACTACCTGCTACAATGCTCCAAAGATTTCCTTTAGCTCTTGTACTAGCTTAGATACTAGTACGTAGGTGCCGGCCTACAATCTTCTCTCCTTCAAGTACCACGTTTCATTAATTTTCATACTGGATACACTGAAGCACAACCCATAAACTGAAAGGCCACATTTCATCCAATTTTCATACTGGACCCAACAACAACATTGAAGCTCAAACAACCTTCTAAAACACCCAATCAACTGAAGTAACCAGATCAACAATAATAGGACCAAACCCAGAACACAACAATGATAAACAAAGATTTTAAGAGAAGGAAGCACCCTGCTCAACTGCCAGCCTGAGTCCGGACTCACCCTGTTCAACTGCTGGCCTGAGTCCCTGGACTCACCCTGCTCAACTGCTGACCTGAGTCCCTGGATGCACCCTGCTCAACTGCTAGCCTGCGTCCCTCGCACTGAGTCTACTGAACTGCCTGCGTCCCGGCGCACCTGAACCCTTCCTGCACCTGCGTCCGGCGCACCTGAAATAATTCGCTCCTGCGTCCTGGACGCACCTGAACCCTTACTGCACCTGCGTCCCTCTGGGCAAAGATGATTTCAAGACTTTAGAAGTAACCCAGACAATCAGATCTATAGATCCGAGCAAGAGCCGAAGAGATCTCGGTCCATCAGATTCGCCTTGTTTAGATCTAGACTAGATCTTGCCCTCATAAGATGTTCAACCCAAGACTTGCAAAATCCAAATGATCTCCTTTACTTTATATAGGCAAGCTCCTCCTCAAAACATGGAACAATACCACGAGCCGACACCATAGAAACACAAAACCGTCGGCTAGATACCACACAAGAAACCCCCACGTGCTTTTCTCTGCCTTGAAATGTGTGCACTGGGTGGACGCACCCCCTGAACGGCTGGCCTGCGTCCTTGGACGCGGGTTCTGCATGGTATACCTGCGGGTACGCACCTTCTGAACTGGCTTCCTGCGTCCTTCATAATTTTTCAATAAAATGAGAGCTGATCATCAACTTCTGCTGCTGACTTGAAGAATAGTGAACTACCACCTGAATGGGTTGCCATCAAGGACAATACTTTAGCCATAATGCCAACAATCTCCCCCTTTGGACTTGATGGCAAAGCTTACTAAGAACTTGCCATTTGATTCCTTTGAGCTGTCCTGCATCTATGTATTATGTTACATCTGATATCTCTTCTGAATGTATATAAGTGAGATGGTCTTCTATGAGGGGGGTTGCCATCAAGTACAACACATGCATCATAATGCCAACAATCTCCCCCTTTGGACTTGATGGCAACAACACCAGATCACTCTCCCCCTTTGACATCAAGGGCAAAGGGGTATGCTCCCCCTAAGAACATGCTCCCTTTGACTATGAACTAGATCTGCTGAAGTCTCTGCATGAGCTCCCCCTTTGTATATGTCATGGTGCTCCAATCTGATAATGGTCTTTCTGAGAACCAGCTGAGATGTCTGCTCTGCTGTATGGTGCTGTTCATGCTCAAGCTCCCCCTGACTATAAGCAAGGTCTGCAAAAGGATGTTCTACAAGAAGAACATGACTCTATATATATCATAAATGACCTTCCTATCACCAAAAGACTCAATACATACATCCATCACCCATCACAATAAGGATCATCCATCCAACCAAGTGAGAATACATCAGAAATATGAGAACCAAATATATTACATCTTCATCCCATGCATAGTGGGGAGACATAGGCCGTTACATGACCTGAAGAGATGACTATAATAGATAGACCATTGCAACATGAGTCTTGCTACGACCTTCCAAACATCTAAAGATCATGACAAACAACAGCACTGTATAATTTGCTCCATAGTATCATCAACTCATAACCATCCAGATCTACATGAATCAAGAGCCATCAAATGAAAGCATCAGCATCAATCAACATATGTATGAATAATCATCCCTGTATCCAGCCAACAATCCTCATCTATTTGTGCGAAGAAAGAATTTATGCATCATGCTCATGTCAGCATCATCATGAAATGCGTATGAGTGACTCATCATCATCATGTCTCCAACAATGCGATTTTGAGTAATCATCCACGAAATCAGCCAACCTCATCCATATATGTGCCAAGGATAAAGACTTCACGCAAGCATCATTAGAGAATCAACCATACATCTGATCATGTGACCAACTCATAATAGCAAGATGAATCATAAGCATTGTCACCAAGGACCATAATGCCAACAATGCATTTAGGACATATGCTCCCCCTGAACCAGTGCCATCTGTTAAATCTGATCATGCATATCAAGAAGAATCAGCCAATAAATGCTTTGAGACAGGTACGCACTTCATCTTCTGCTGTGCTGCGTCCTGTTGCTGCAGGGACGCACCGAAAAACACTATCGCGCCGCGTACTTTTACTCAGGGACGCACCCAAAATAACTATTTCGCCGCGTCCTTTTGCTTCAGGGACGCACCTGATCCTCAGTCGCTCTGCGTCCCCACGCAGATTTTCAGTTACTGAACTGCGTCCTGGACGCACCTGGACTTGGTCTGGCCTGCGTCCGCACGCAGGTCTCCTGTTACTGCACTGCGTCCTGTACTTTCAGCTTCCTCTGATTCTGGTATGTCTGTACATTGTACTGTGCCATCCTTTTCTGACTGTACTTCCTTTTTCCTCCATATCTTCAAGCGTGATGATGAAATTTTCTCCTTTTGATATGGTGCCCAAACTTTGTTCCTGCATTCCTTGGCTATATGTCCAAGCTTGTTACATGCATAACATCTTACATGTTTCATATTCCTCCTGTAACAATCAGTAGCTTTGTGACCAAACATATTGCAAGCAAAGCAATATCCATAAAAGTACCTTGATTGAGATGACCTTTCTGCATAATGGTCTTGAACTCTTCTTCTTCTACATCTTGCTGCAACATGTCCAAGATTATGACATACATAACATTCAACATTATTCATAGGAGGAGTAAAGGATTTTCTTTGAGGAATCTCTTTCCTTGGTTGATGATGAGATTGATCTTTCACTTCTTCGTTGATCACTTTAGATTTCCTTTTAGAGTTTCTTGCCTCACCTTGTGAACTAGATTCACCTTCAACAGATTCATGGAAACCAAGACCAGTCTTTATAGCAGGGGACCTTTGACTACTAAGAATATCATCCAATACTTTAGAGCTATCTTGAAATCGTAAAAGCTTATCCTTTTCTTCTAGTTTACCTTTCAAGATATTTACCTCAACCTGAAGCTGTTCTTCCTTTTCAAGGGATTTCTTTTTCAAAATTTCTTCAGCTTTCCTTCCTTCTTCCATTTGTTCCCTTAGTTTGAGAATTTCTTTTTCTTGTTCTTCATACAGATCCTGTTGCATTTGACGAACTCGGAAGGCACATTCCAGTTGAGATTTTAAGCTGGTGACTTCGTTTTCTTGTTTTGCAATAGCTTGGAGTAGATCTGTATTCTGCTTCTTTGATTCTTGAAGATCTCCTTTTAGTGAGAGGATTGTAGCTTCAAGATTTTCATAGTAGCTGGATCTATCTTTGAGTTTCTTGATGGTTGTGCTTCTTTCGTTGACTTCTTTTCTTAATGATGTCACTTCATGCTGCAATTTTTGACATTGGTCTTCCTTGTCCTTGATTAGCTTTCTTACCTTGTTTCCTTCTTCTAGTTGTGCCCTTAGTTTGGTAGCTTCTTCTTTGAAATCACATTCCTTTTTGTTTAATAGATCTTGTTGATCTCTAATTTTGTCTGTCAGCCTTTTAAATTCTGCCTCTATTTGATATCTTTCTTGTTCACCCATAAGATCAAATTCAGTAGTTTCGCTATCACTTTCATCTCTTTCACAAGGAAATATAGCTGGAACATCAGAGGATAACACATTCATACCTGATAATGACTCTGAATCTGATTCTGAATCTGAAGAGCTTCTTATGCCTAATCCCCAATCGATTCTTCCACTGTCATAGTTCTTCTGAGATGACTTCTTTTTCTTATTAGCTTTCTTCTTAAGCTTCTTTCCCATTGTTCCACGGATCTCCTTCAAGCGATCAAGCTTCTATCAAAGGACCTGCTCTGATACCAATTGTTGGAAATAATACTGAGAGGGGGGGGGGTGAATCAGTATTATCATATTAATAAAACTTTTTCATTTCCATAATCAGATTCATATATGTTACTTCCACAACTTCTTATGATTAAGTTAATCGATCTTCAATGAGTGCATTAGAACATTATCAACCATATTATCAGTTAACAGATGCAGTAACATAAAGTAGATCATCACACATAAGGCACACACATGAACACAATGATGTAAGGTGGAAACCCAATGCGGGAGAAAAACCACCTGCTGCAAGTCATCTCAATCTTCTTCTTAATAAGAAAATTCTTTTACAATATTTGTACTGGTGCAGCCTTATACCAGTACGGGAGCTACAACCCCCTTTGCTCTTGTACTAGCCGATCCATTTACTAGTACGCAGGCTACTACCTGCTACAATGCTCCAAAGATTTCCTTTAGCTCTTGTACTAGCTTAGATACTAGTACGTAGGTGCCGGCCTACAATCTTCTCTCCTTCAAGTACCACGTTTCATTAATTTTCATACTGGATACACTGAAGCACAACCCATAAACTGAAAGGCCACATTTCATCCAATTTTCATACTGGACCCAACAACAACATTGAAGCTCAAACAACCTTCTGAAACACCCAATCAACTGAAGTAACCAGATCAACAATAATAGGACCAAACCCAGAACACAACAATGATAAACAAAGATTTTAAGAGAAGGAAGCACCCTGCTCAACTGCCAGCCTGAGTCCGGACTCACCCTGTTCAACTGCTGGCCTGAGTCCCTGGACTCACCCTGCTCAACTGCTGACCTGAGTCCCTGGACGCACCCTGCTCAACTGCTAGCCTGCGTCCCTCGCACTGAGTCTACTGAACTGCCTGCGTCCCGGCGCACCTGAACCCTTCCTGCACCTGCGTCCGGCGCACCTGAAATAATTCGCTCCTGCGTCCCGGACGCACCTGAACCCTTACTGCACCTGCGTCCCTCTGGGCAAAGATGATTTCAAGACTTTAGAAGTAACCCAGACAATCAGATCTATAGATCCGAGCAAGAGCCGAAGAGATCTCGGTCCATCAGATTCGCCTTGTTTAGATCTAGACCAGATCTTGCCCTCATAAGATGTTCAACCCAAGACTTGCAAAATCCAAATGATCTCCTTTACTTTATATAGGCAAGCTCCTCCTCAAAACATGGAACAATACCACGAGCCGACACCATAGAAACATAAAACCGTCGGCTAGATACCACACAAGAAACCCCCACGTGCTTTTCTCTGCCTTGAAATGTGTGCACTGGGTGGACGCACCCCCTGAACGGCTGGCCTGCGTCCTTGGACGCGGGTTCTGCATGGTATACCTGCGGGTACGCACCTTCTGAACTGGCTTCCTGCGTCCTTCATAATTTTTCAATAAAATGAGAGCTGATCATCAACTTCTGCTGCTGACTTGAAGAATAGTGAACTACCACCTGAGTGGGTTGCCATCAAGGACAATACTTTAGCCATAATGCCAACAATCTCCCCCTTTGGACTTGATGGCAAAGCTTACTAAGAACTTGCCATTTGATTCCTTTGAGCTGTCCTGCATCTATGTATTATGTTACATTTGATATCTCTTCTGAATGTATATAAGTGAGATGGTCTTCTATGAGGGGGGTTGCCATCAAGTACAACACATGCATCATAATGCCAACATGTTGAGCCAGCAACTGCTCTTCCACCTGTGCTACTTTGTTTTTCGCTTCAATTACCTCTGCCTGTAATGCATATATTTCATGGTCCTTAGTCTTCAATAGAAGACTTACCTCTGATGCTTTGTCGATAGTTGCTGCGGAATAAGCTCCCGCGAATTGAGACAGTTTTGTTAGATCATCGGAGGGATCCAAATCCTCCTTCTAGACCATATTGCCCATGACTATTTGCTCAGGCAAGATAGAAGTTTGATCAAGCCTTCGTCTTTTCTTAGAGCGCTTAATAACGGCTCTATGCTTTGGGCTATAGAAAATATCCAGGGGAGGAATTTCTTCCACCTGGAGAACAATTTGATCGGAAGGGTCCTTATTGATTACTTCGACATCCTGTGAAATGGGTGGGCCGCTGGTTCCTCCTAGAACCTGAGAAGAAGTGGTATTGGGCGCATCGCTTGTTTTAGAGGAGCCTGTGTCTTTAGAGCCTTCTTTGCCACTGATAATGGAATCGAATTGGTTCCATTGTTTAATCAATTCAGGATCGGTGGAAGTTTGCTTATGTTGCTCTGTATGGGTTTTGCTCCGTTCCTTTTCTTCCTCTAACTTCTGTTGTTCTTCAAGTGCTTTTCGTTGCTGCTCCTCCAATTCCTTTTTCTGCCTATCTGCTAGTTCTTTCTTTATTTTCTCTTCTTCCTTCTTCTTCCTCTGCTCTTCTTCCTTTTTCTTCCTCTGCTCTTCTTCCTTCTGTACCTTTTGCTGCCTTTCTGTCTGCTCCTTTCTTTGCTTGTCAGCCTGCAGCTTCTTCTGCTTTTCCTCCGCTGCTTGTTTGTCCTGTTCTTTAGTTGTAACAGGAGGTGAATGTATCTGTTGCCGACCAGGCTCGCTTGAGGAAGACGCTGGGGATGTGGATAATAAATCTAGAGGCAGAGTTTGCAACCTCTGCTCCCTAAGTTTATTAAACTCTGTCAACGCCTCATCATTGTATTTCATTATGGCAAGCTGTTTGGTTTGGCTTATTGTCTCGGCACCTACGAACAAGTCATCAAACATATCCTTTTGATGCTCAACTTTTGTTAATTTTGCTTGTTCTAGGGCAGTGTAGGCAGTTTGTTTTGGATCATAGAGTCTGTTTGGGATAGTGGCCAGGGACAAAGCTTGGAGTTTTGCCGCTTCTTTTTCTGCATGCTTGTAATTAAGCAGAGTAAAAACCCCAATTCTTAAAGGAAAAGAGGGCCAACCTTTCTTCTTCTCATCTTTGAGAGTTTGTGTGACACCCTCGGCCATAATCTGGTAGCAGATTTCCCGGGCTAACAACTTGTCTGGGATATATAAAGGGAGGACATGTGGCGTAGCCTTACTCCAAAAAACTCTGATATAAGTGAAATATTCTTCCCCGAACCAACTTGCTACGGCTGGTAAGTCAAAGGAAGCTTCATAGGAAATTCTGGAAATGGGTTTGTCATAAATAGAATAGTAAATGGGCACCATAAAACCATTACAAATTTGGTACAAATGGTCCTTGTAAGAGGACTTCCACAATTTCTGATGGTATAAATGAATGGGTGTTGGATCTTGGGTGGTCCATCTCCAACCGAGGACAGGAAACTCAGAATTAAAACATAGGGTATCCATAATGTAAGCAGTATAATAAAATGGCGGGATTTTCCTTTCGGTGACTCTAGTTTTGTTTCTAAACTCACGAACAGCTACGACCAACTTATCAGAAAGAATAGTGGTCCAATCCATAATTATACTATTGATAGCTGCTTCCATTAGGGGAACCATGTCAATATTGATATTAATGGAGTCCTGTAATCCCCACAATCTACACATCATAATCCCCGCATAGCAATAGGGAGAAGACAAAGAAATGTTGGAGTACTTACCCGAACTTTCATGCTTGTGTTTGGCTGGGTTCTGCCTCCAATCTCGGAGGGGTTCGGATGGTGATTCATTTTCTTGTGCGTATTTCTCCACGAAGGCTCTGTTATAGACCAGCTCCGGTTCAGGCAGATGATACATTCGCCTCAGGTCATCAGGCTTGAATGACCCGAAAATCCTTCCATCCCTTGTATGAAAAGTTCTATCAGTGATGGGGATTTCTTCAATTGCCCAGCGCACCACATCTGTGTAAGGGAGAACCTGCTCTCTGGCCGCTATTCTGTGTAAAAAGGAGTCAGCCAAGTCTTTGAGCGTTGCATCAGACTTCCTTAGTACATCTACACTAGCCGTCCTCACCGTCACTTTTGGTTGCTCGGCCTCCAAAAGATTATATGTGCCCTGCCATGTGGCCCTAGGAAGACCAGCACACGTAGTGTCCGAGATTAGGCCTTTCTTCGAAATTGAAGCAGCTTGACCTGCAACAGGTGTTGTAGTGGAACCAGAACTCCTCTTATGTTTCTTCCCCATCATGTTCAGGCTTTTCTCAACAAACGAACTCTACACAAATGCAAGAGAAATCGTAACACGAGAAATAATGAAGACAAAGCATAATGGGAAAGATATATATCACTTGAAGTGTGGCGGTATTAATTTTCGAAAAGTGGCTGCGGATCCAATCACTGGTAAGAGATCGCATATGCATTAATGGTGTTTTTAAGGCCTGCTTCCCATTAAATGACCTTTACACTGTTATTCAGTTGAATGACCTCCTAACGCGTGCAACAGATATGATAATGCCTTAGACGCAAGTATTTGTTAATCGAAGGGGAAAAGTTATTAAATACGCATGTATTACCTTATCCCTGCATTTAACGGCATTTTGAAAACTGCGCTTTATTAACCGGATTTAAATATAACTTTAAAGCTTAAAGCAATCACTTTTTGAAAATGCCGATTACCGATGAACAATGTCGCATCGCATGGGGGGAAAGAGTTACACTATCTCTTGACAGTAGCCCTGGCGAACGCCGATTGCGATATCGCATTGGGGAAAAGACGTGAACGCCTTATGAGAGTGCATAGGATACCGCCGATGGCCGATAGCGACATCGCATCGGGTCGGGGTTTACAACTTAAAATGTTTTCCCACAAGAGACAATGCCGATAGTTGATCGCCGATAGCGATATCGCATCGGGATATAAGATATGTGCTTTTTTGTGTATGCATTGAATACCGCCGATTGCCGATAGCGATATCGCATCGGCAAAGACCGAAGTGTCGTTTAAATGTGTCTCTCTTGTTATTACGATATGCGATCTTGCGATCGCTTTATCGCAATAACAAAAGATTGTTTTATTTTGGGAACATTGTTATTCGAAAAGGCTTCAATTCACAAACACATTTGATTATCATTGCTTTTTCGAACAAATTCATTAATACCAATTAATTTTATTAAAAAGGGACCCATTTCATATGTTGATTGTTATGGAATTCAGATGATATGAAATGGGGGGTTGTTGTAGGGCACAACAGGAATTCATTGAAAAAGAAAATTAGTATAAATCATCCTAAGTGCATCTTTTTAGTGGATTTGAGTCGAGTCTACACACCATCAGTTTCATCTCCGCTACCTTTTGTCCTAAAGAAAAGCCATAAAAATTAACACTTAAAGTAAAATCAACTTAGTAACTTTTTATTTACTAGGACTCTGAAACACCAATATAGATCAGGCTAGTGTCTTGGAGTAGGAGAGTAATTAACTCTCCAAGACAGTAAAACCAAACAAGTAGCTTATCTTGTGGTAGGATAAATCCAACTGTTTCATTTGTACTCTGGGAAAGCTCCTCCTAAAGGAGAAGCACGAGACAGTGTCCGAACCAGTGAGGGGGATCAATCCTCCTTCATTGGGAAAGACGCCAAATACGCACGTACTACAAATGGTAAACCTCGGATTATTGTCGAGGAGCCTGGGGTCACTTGTCGGTAAACGTTGGATTATTGTCAAGGAGCCGGCGAGGGGATTGAGCTTGTTACTCTTCCCTTGCGTGCTATCGGGTCGTAGACTGTTCCCCTAGGTATATTTGTTGCTGTTGGTAACCTTAGTGACCATTATCTTTAGGATTCTACCCGAGGTGACGGTGGAGGGAAGATCCCACTGTACCTGGAGCAGACGTCGGCTAGACTCACTTGGATTTTCCGGGGGGTTCACTTCACTCGAGATGGTTAAAGTGGAGGAACTTGTGCCGGTCTATTCATTAAGCAGGTTGCCGGGGTAACTGTTCCACCTACCACTTCTATACTGAATTCGACGATGTTGGGCTTCATCACCAACTAGTGTTTTCGGTTCGGAAGGCTACTGTTTGTGTTTGGTTTGATGCCCTAGATTCTTTAGGCGTGTGATTCAAATTTGTTTAGTTCTTTAGAGGCTTTAGGCGGTTTTCTTTGAGATTTTACTTTGTTTGCGTGTGCAGTAGTTAAAAGTTTTTAACTGTGGCTGAATTACCGAGACAGTCCCGTAGACTTCGGGGCCAGTCTCCTGAGATTGTTACCATGGCCAATTTGTTGAGGAAGTCCCGTAGACTTCGGGGCGAACCTCTTGAAGACGTCCCAGGTAATTACGAAGGTTTGAAGGTCCTTGTAACTCCTAGTGGCAGTAAAGTAGGTTCACCTGAAGAAGGAGAGTCTTCATTGGTAGTCCATCCAGATTACCAAAGTCTAGAAACAGGTTATAATCCTGAAGTTGTTGCAGTTTCTGAGCTTGCTGGTAGTTTTTCATCTACTATTGATATAGGCGAAGAACCTGAAATATCTGGACCTGTTACTCCAACTTCTAGTGTTCCTGATTCACCTAGGGTAGAACGAGTCATCACCGAAAATCTTCCTTCTGGTTTGAGTACGGTTGTCACTAGTCAACCACAATTCGTTTATCAACCGTACCAGGGACAGTACCAATACGGGCCTGCTGTCCAACAACCAGTTTACCAGTATCAACCGTATCCTGGGTACACTCATCAACAACCACAACAACCCCAGTACGGTCCAGTTAATCCTGGTTTTCCAGGAGGATACAATATCCCGAATGCGATTCCTACTCCAAGTTATCCTGGATATCCTCCTCCTGGGACTGGTCTTGTGACCCAGAGTTTTAGGGATCCTAATCGGCAATTACTGTTTATCGCAACTTTGGATTTACCAGACTTGACGCGCCTAACGAACGATCCAATAAATTATCTTCCGTTCTGGCCGCCAATGCCAAATAAGTTGCCTAGTGACATACCCAAGTTCGAAGGTAAGTCTGGAGAGGATCCGTCAAATCATGTGATGACTTACCACCTCTAGTGTGCCTCAAATTCCATCTCGGATGATTCAATCCGTTTATGTCTTTTCCAGCGTACACTCATTGGTCTCGCGGCCAAGTGGTACATTGAGTTACCACGAGCCTCTTTTTATAATTTTAGTCAGTTAGCTACCTCGTTCATAACTCATTTTCAGTTGCCGGTCAGATATGATAATGGCACGGAGTTACTAACTTCATTAAAACAGTCGACGTCCACTTATATTTCCGATCATATTCATGAATGGAGACGTCGAAGGCGATTAGTGAAAGTTTTTATCCCAGACCAAATCTTAGCTGAATGGTTTGTTAAATCATTATTACCGAAGATTACTGAAGACGCAGCTAAGGTCGGAGTAGTTACTGAGGAGCAAGTGATTGCTCAAGCGCAGTACCTTGACTTAGTTTACTCTCAGTCAGGTACGTTACATGAAAAGATCCCAGATCTTCCAAAGTCAAATCAAATCGTTGCTGCTCCTTCGGGATCTCATGCTGCTGATGGCATGATTGGTACGGTGAACACTAAAAGCAAGAAGAAGTCTTCAAAGAATTCTTCGCCCATTATAAACTTACCAGACTCCCCGACAGGAGATTCTTCTACTGAAATTTCCGCTTATATTCACGCTGTAGAGTCATCTACGGCTAAATCAAAAAACGGTGGGAAAAAGAAAGGCAAGAAGAAGGATAAAGCAGACAAAACTCCAAAGGAGAAAATAAAAAAGTCAGAAACCAATGACGAAAAGCGCAAACCTCGATATCCTTGTCTTATTTGTGAAGAGGATCATTTTACAAGAGATTGCCCTCATCGGGCCGAGGTTGTGAAAATCGTCAAGGGTTCCCCCACTCCTGCTATTTTGAAAGATCCATTTCCAAAGCAGGAGAGTAAGATGATAGGTTCTTCCTCGAGTGCCAGTGAAGAACCCATATTGATGATGTCTCATGTAAGGATTGCGACTCGATCGCAAGGTTATGGTAGTAAAAGTCCTGTTGATGGATCGAAAGAAGCAAAATCTTCTCATTCAAATCCATCAACCTCAGCTCCCGGTTCCGATCCACTACAGATCAAGAAACCTAATCCTGACTTAGTAATCAAACCGCCCGCCAAGGGTGTACTTCGAAGGTCTGCTTTCAATCCACATGCGAGAGCGGCCCAGAATTACAACATTGTTGAGGATTTAGCTGTTTCACCCTCAGCAATGTCGGCTTTAGAAGTGCTGCAATCATGCCCAACACAGCGAAAATAACTTTTGTCGGCTATAGGAGCTGTTGATGTTCAGGACCCGAACCTAATAATCTTTGATCTAGAAAATAGTACACTGCGTTTACCTCATCAGATGGCTTTCCAGATCCCAGTGATAGTAAAAAACAGGCCTATTCATCGGACTGTAATTGATGAGGGAGCTTCCACGTGTATTATGTCGATACAGTGCTGGAGATTTCTTGGTTCTCCTTCACTAAATCAATCCCCGACAATTCTTAAGGCCTTTGATGGCCGTGGGTTCCATCCGTTTGGAATTCTACAGGATTTGCCTATAGGGGTTGAAGGAAAAACCGTTAGTCTAGACGTAGAGGTGGTTGATGCCCCTCTAGACTACAACCTTCTCTTGGGTCGAAGTTGGTCTTATGCTATGACAGCGGTCATTTCATCGGTCTTCAGAGTAATAAATTTTTCACATAATGGCAAGATCGTAACCATAGACCAACTGGCTTACTTTTCATCCAACCCATCCTCTTCAGAGAGTATCCAGCATGTCGGTAAAACGACTATCCCTTATAAGGATGTTGGCGTAGGATTAGTTAAAGATGCCAGTTTACTGGGAACTTTTCCTTTTCCTCCAATCAACGTCGTGTCTTCGTTTGCATCCATTCATATGATTACATCAGATACCATTGTTTATGATGATCCTTGGATCGTTCCTTCTGAATCTGAAATAGACTCATTTGGTAATGCTATGCCTTTGAGTCCATATGAAATTGCCTATGAAGCCATGCAGTCTTTTACCGACCCGCGTTCAACCAAAATTGACCAAATTAATGTGGTCCATGAGGAATCACTTTTCACGTCAACCTCGGAGTTAATAGCATTTCCCGAAGTTGTGTCATCTGACAAACAACTTTGTGAAGTCCTGTGTGTCGATGATTTACCATGGGAAGATCTCCATCATAGATCTTCGTTTTTACCTGAGGATGATCGTTTTGAAAACGATTTCTCATCAGTTTTTACAGCTGAATATGTCAAAGAAGCTCAGAGTCCGATGAAACATCCTAATTCAGAGCTGAATTTGGGAAACATCTCTCGCACTATTCCCATTGACATTTCAGTCAAGCTCAGAATCATTGAAAACATTCATATAGGTGCCTCGTGTTCAGATGATGAAATTCAGATATACAAGGCCCTATTTCAAGAATTCCGCGACGTGTTTGCTTGGTCCTATGAGGAAATGCCAGGAATTGATCCCGCAATTGTTTTTCATGAGATCAAAACTTACCCGGATGCTAAACCCGTCCGGCAACGTTTGCATCAGATTCACCCACGAAAAGCGGCTGCAATTAAAGCAGAAGTTGAGAAGCTGTTGAAAGCAGGTTTCATTTATTAGATCTCGTTAACAGATTGGGTATCGAATATTGTTCCAGTTAACAAAAAACAAGGAACAATAAGAATATGCATCGAATATAGGGATATCAATCGTGCTTGTCCCAAGGACAACTATCCAACACCCTATATCGATCAAATAATTGATGATTGTGCCGGCAGTGAAACATTTTCCTTTATGGACGGTTTTTCCGGTTACAATCAAATCAATATTCTACCTGCCGATCAACCAAAAACAGCTTTCATTTGTCCATGGGGGACATTTTATTATTGCAAATTACCTTTTGGGCTTAAGAATGTCGAAGCCACTTTTCAAAGGGCGATGTCTTATGCGTTTCATGACATCAAACACATTGTGCAACCGTATCTCGATGATTTGCTCGCTCATTCATTACATCGAGCTGATCACCTTGTCCATTTACGTGCAACTTTCATGAGGTGTAGGCATTATCTTATACGGTTGAACCCACACAAATGTGTCTTCTGTATAGAAGTGGGACGATTTCTGGGATTTGTAGTTTCAAAAGCCGGCATTCGCGTCGATCCCTCGAAGGTAGAAGCTATCATCAAATTGCCTCCTCCTTCGAGTCTTCGCCAACTCAAAAGTTTGCAGGGGAAAGCAAACTTTTTACGCCGATTCATTCCTAACTACGTTGAGATTACAAAAGGTTTTACCCGGTTGTTGAAACAGAACGCTCAATTCTCTTGGGATGAGATTGCTCAGAAATCTTTTGATGCACTCAAGCACGCGTTGACCCATGCACCGTTGCTGCATCCTCCCAACTACAACCAAGATTACTTTTTGTACCTCGCCGCTGCTCATTCCACCATTGGAATGGTCTTAGTACAGGAAGATGAACTTGGAACGGGACATGTGATATATTATCTTAGTAGGACGTTAAATCCAACTGAGCTCAAATATTCACATGTGGAGAAATTGGCCTTGGCAGCCGTTCAAGCTGTCCAACGTTTTCGTCATTACATTCTTCTCCGTAAAACTACAGTTATTTCCGATTGCAACCCTATGATCTACATTTTAACTAAACAATTGCTAGGGGGCAAGTATTCCAAATGGATTGTTATCCTGTAGGAGTTCGACTTGGAATTTGAAAAATCTAAGTCTAAGAAATCTTTAGTTTTTGCAGAGTTGATGTGTGATTTCCCGCGTGCTGACACGGAAACTGTGGCAGAGGAGCCCATTGCGGACGAATCTTTGTTTCTCATCAGCACTCTAGATCCCTGGTATGGGGATATAATCGTCTATCTCCAAACCCAATCCTTTTGGCTCGCAGTTTCAAAGTCGGAACGTCAGAAAATTTGATTCCAGTCCCAACAGTACAAAATTATTGGAGATACTCTTTATCGCCGTGGGGCAGACTTGGTTTTCTGACGTTGCTTAACTCACGAAGAGGCAGAAAGGGTTCTAAATGACTGTCACTCTGGAGCGTGTGGCGGTCATATGTCTGGGTATGCCACAACCCAAAAGATATTGCGCCCTGGCTACCTCTGGCCGTCCTTGTTTAAAGATTGTATTATTGCGGTCCAGAAATGCCACAACGGTCAAGTGTTTGATCGCAAGATGCGCGCACCACCTGCTCCTCTCCACCCTATAATTGTCGTTGGTCCTTTTTCCAAATGGGGTATCGATTTTATTACATGTAACCCTAACTCGGTCGGGGGGCATGCGTATATCATCCTTGAAGTTGATTATTTTACTAAGTGGGCCGAGGCGATGCCTACATTCGAGGCAAACGGCAAGACAGCTGCAATTTTCGTATTCAATCACATTATTGCTAGGTTTGGTGTCCCACAAACAATAATCACTGACCATGGGCGCAATTTTCGAAACATTATGATGACAGAACTTACAGGCCAGCTTGGTTTGCGTCATGATAGCTCAACTCCTTATTATCCCCAAGCAAACGGTCTGGTTGAGTACATCAACAAAGTTTTAGTTATCATGATCCGACGAATCATTGGTATTCATTGGTTGAATTGGCACAACATGTTATTTTCCGCGCTTTGGGCATACCGAACCTCAGTGAAAACATCAACAGGGTTCACTCCTTTCCAACTAGTTTATGGTTTGGAAGCTGTGCTGCCCATTGAATGCAAAATCCCGTCACTTCAAATGGCTGTCAAATTAATTCCAGCTACTTCCGAAGAGGAGAAGCGTTTATTATACTTAGCTCAATTAGATGAGACTCGACGTGATGCTGCATTGGCAATCGAGACTCATGCAAAACGTATGAAAGCTCAGTATGATCGAAATGTGACCCCTCGAAATTTTTCTGAAGGAGACCTAGTGCTATTATATGATCAAGCTAACGATAAATTAGGTGCTGGAAAATTTGTTCCTATGTGGCATGGGCCCTATATTGTCAAGCGAAAGCTAGCAAAAGGGGCCTATGAGCTGGTTGACTTTGACGGGGACTCTTTGGGTAAACCCAGAAATGGACTTTACCTAAAGAGGTATTATGCTTAAATGATGAGTGTGGAGATTTTAGTTAGATTAGGTTAGACAGTGTTTCTTTCTAGCTGGTGTGTTTGTTAGTTTAGACAGTGTGCTTAGCTTAGAAAGTGTGTTTTTCGTCGTTATTCTGCTTATCTTGGTTTTACCCTTGATGTTTGCAGATGTCGATGCCTCTCCAAATGTACATTGGATTCGCTGATGGTGCTTGTCGTAATACACAGAATATCTCTTCTGTAGCTTGGGTTATCTATTCGCCCTCTGACGAGTTAGTTTCTATGCATGGGGTGAGCCTCGGTCAAACAACAAACAACATTGCAGAATACAGTGCAGTGATTGAGTTATTGTCTGAATTTATTTCGTTTGGGATTCGGAGTTTGATAGTGAGGTTAGATTCTGAACTCGTTGTATTACAGCTTAATAGAGTGTATGCCATTAGAAATCCAGTGTTATTAAGGTTATTTTTGAGAGTGCGTCTCTTGGAACGTGAATTTGATTACATTGAATATCAGCATATTCCAAGGTCTTTAAATACATTAGCAGATGCAATTGCTTCTCGAATGTTAGACAGACATTTGCGATAATCATACATGTAAATTTAAAAACATTTAATCACACATGTTTAACAAGATAAGCCAGTAATAATGATATATATATAGATAGGAGTGTGTCAAAAATACATCGTCTTCGATCATAGGTTGCAAAACACCTTATGATCAGCAAAAATGATAAGTACAAAAAACCAAAATGTCACATGTGTCAACAAAAACGACCATCCAATCACTGGTGATGATCTCTATATGACACCACTGCACGGGCTACCCTACACAAGAACCTTCTAAAAGGTCCTGGGATTCCGACTACATAGCGCTGAAGTCTGATAGGAATATCATCTATAGTAGTCTCTGGTATATCTGCCGTCAGACGCTCTAGGTCTTGTTCCAACTCAGCTAAGGTCTCTGTAGCCTCGTCCTGTGGGACCGGTGCTGGTGCAACTGGTTGTCTCCTCTTGAAAGGCCGGAGATTGGCTGGACATCGTGGGCCTACATCTGCATTTTGAAAATTGTCACTGTCAGCTTTGAGACGATATAAAAACAAAAAAAATAGATAATTTAAAAACTTGTGAAAAATAAAGTACCTGTGTCATCCCACTGTTCTCCCGGTGGAAGAATCATGTCCGGATCTCCACGAAAATCAACTCCGGCATAAGGAAAATCCTGAATCGAAAAGACCTGGTCCTCTAACCAGTGAAAGTATTCCGCTCTAAATCGGACAACCTCTGTGCCCTCGTTAGGATGACGGGCCATCACCGCAACCCATCACATCAACTTAGGCTCTTGAGCAAGCCCAACCTCAACAGTGAGCTACTGCGGGATCAGCATCGGAACCCTCTCTAGAGCAAAACTCACAACTAAAGGCCCATCACCAAAAGTCTTTAGTTGCCCGTTTTTTGCCCTAGTCAGTTGGCCCTTTAAATTGGCCAACACAGCATCACACCAGTTGAAAATAGTGCCTCGATAGCAGTCAATCGCCATCCGCATCTGGGATCTAGTGGCAATGTGAAAAGAGGCAGCCCCACAAAGTCTGGTAACTGTAAAGGCATTTACCATAAGTTCAGGTTGGGATATATTTTTAATCTCTATCCCTCTCTCCTGGTTTTGATCATTGCACCACTCTAGACGGAGACTAGCAATGGACTAGCCACCCGACCTAGTCCCGGACAGAGTCAATTGTTCACCCCTCTTGGGCAAACCAGTGAGAAAGTAAATATCTGAGGGCTCTATCTCGAGCTGGTTCCCTCCAATGTAAAAGCACTGATCCTGAACGTTCCACCTTTCAACCAGCCACTCTAGAAAGCGGACCTGGGCCCTCATGCCAGGTATGGCCCAGTATTTGTAAAGACCGCATGCCTTCAAAGCATCAATGGAAGGTTGGTGATTAATCGCGGCCAAATCAACATCTTCATGTTCTCTCTCGCGCCAATCAAGCATGGTGGGCAATCTACACACCATAAAACATCTGTTAGAGTCCATAAAATCAAATTTTTTTGGTTCATTTTGGAGAATTGGGGGTTTGAAAATCCTCTCCGCGGTGTACGCAGCCCGCCTTTAGAGACAGAGCGTGTGTACGCAGGTTCTCTTAAGGCAAGCTGCGTACGCCCGGCATTTTCCCAACTACGAAAATGTCGGGGTACGCAGGTCACCTATGGAGCACCTGCGTACCCCGAAAAGCGGACCTTGAAACCCCAAGGCCTCCAAAAAATGAAACTAAAGCTTAAAAACAAATTCTAAACGGATGGAAATGCAAGGGAGGATGTTGTAGAATACCTGATGAGACGGCGTTCGATTTCGACGGTCGGATTCTCCGCAATGACCACGGGAAGTTTCTTGCCAAAAACCCTTTTTCTCTCCTCAATAGTAAAATGGTAAAAATGAAATGGTAAAAGCCCTTTTTATAGGTTTTTTGAGTAAATGAATGTTAAATTTGTTTACACCGTGAAAAAGTATTTTTCAAAGTATTTTTATCTATCTTAAACAGGTATGAGTAATGTGTTGGTTTTTGTGCAGGATAAAAGGATTTTCAGGGAAAATGGTCATTTTTCACAAACAAGAACATCAGAGTCATCTTTTAAGCCCTTTTCTGACTCCTAAAACGTGAAAAGATTTTTGAGCGTTTCTTTTACACTCGTTAAAACGGAATTAAAAGACGGTCCCCTTATAGCCCTTTTCTGACCGTAAAAATAGGAAAAGATTGCTGGGTTTTTGTCGTTTCAAACTCGATACTGGAAATAAAACGACGTGTCCTTGATCGCTTTTTACTTTTCAGGTCAAAGACACTAACTATGAAAGTACTCCTTGGTCGTAAAAAATCAAGCGGTTCTCTCAAGTATTATTTTATACTTTTTCGGGCTTGGGAGACACAAATTTACGAAAACGTTCGACCCTGGAGTCTTCTTAAGTTTTTCAGACTCTCTAAAATTGAAAAACGCCGAGTTTCTCCTATACTGGACTCGTTAAAATTTCACAGTAAAGGGCCTGTTCGATTACAAACAGGAACAGACCACTCCTTCTTAGGGTTCGAATCTAAACTAAGTTGGACTCATCCGAAGGATGAGCTTATAATCAAGCATATGTTATCCTCCTCAAGCTTGTAAAAAATAAAGAGGTACTTGCCAGAAATGGTGGGGGAAAAGAGAGAAAAATGAGCCTATTTGTTATCCTTTGTCTCAGAAGAAACCTTATCACCACTCTTGAACACGACACTTTTCATTCACCTGGGTTGGGAAATCCTTTGCCTCACAGTTGATTGAACCACATTGAAAGTCTTCAGCCGGGTATTAACTTTGGGTCAAATGTCACCAAGCCATCTGTCGTGTCGTTATGTTTTCAAGAGGTCGCCGCAAATAAACCATTCATCAACAAAATACCTGTCATCCATCTTGACCATCCCTGAGTCAGTCCTTACAGCTACATTTCTTCAACTTGATTTATGATTTCATGTTCTGGGCTTGCCTACGACGGATCGCTTTCTATCGACATCGACACATTATCTAGAAAGATGATCTAGAAATCGTCAGTACCTTGAGATCCACATGCATCAATGGCAGATTTCTCGCCTTCGACGACAGTTTACATCATTGACTTTCGATCGAAGGATTCCGTGACATGTTCGACATCAACACATTCATTCACATCTCATGGATTGTACTGGGTACTTTGAGAACCATTGACATCATTGGTGGTCTCTCTCACACTTGTTAACAATTTATATCATTGACTGGTAATCAAGTGGTTTCTACCATGCTCGACATCAACTCATTTATTCGCATGGATAGAATCGTACTATTTCGGGAAGTAGAAATGAAGACCCTGGATCTAGTTTCCACCATCCAGGCTGCGAGGAATTTTGTATTCATTGTATAGTAGACTAACTATAAATAGATGGCTGCGTCCATACTGTGTCTACATGAGTCTATGATTATGATGTATTGCAAAATCATTCCTGTATCAGAGTAGTAGTTAGTTTGTTAGTTAAAGTTTTTGATTTGAGTATGGGAATGCCTACCTCAGCGATGATATGATCTCATACATGTATTTTGTGTTGAATACTTGCAGGTTCCAACCAGGCTCTCCATGAGATAATCCTTGAAATGATAAAGTACTTCACCCTTCCTAGATGATATGAAACCCTAATCTACTACAGGCTTCGCACTTTAGGGGGCAATCTGTTACACTAAAATTTGTCACCATGACTATTTGTAGTTAGTATGGCTCCATCAACTGTCATACTATCCTCCTTGGCAAGTCTCATACCTCTGCTCCTCATGTCAAACTCCAAGAAAGAGAGAAAGTCCTTAAAAAAGTCAATTAACTCTGGTTACGCAATTTCTCTTAGCCTTACCTGCGTGTACGCACCCCAAGTTCACAATACCTGCGTACTTGTACGCTCTGTCTGTAAAGGGGTGGGTGCGTACTCCTGTAAAGGTCAAAAGGCGCAAGTTTCACTTCAAAAAAGTTACTTGTGGCCATTTCTAGAGCATTCTAGAAGATGGTTTGACGTGGATTGAGCGCCTCCAGATGGTTCATGCATCCCTATGTAAGAGGAACTTATCCCATGAAGAGGGGAGCTATCCCATTGAAAGAGGGGCTTATCCCATTCATGGTGGACCTGATTAACTTCCTCCTAAGCACTATAAATACAGGCATTGGGCCAGAGGGAGGGGAGGTTGAAAGCTGAAGATTCCTAAGGGTAGATGCTGCTGAAATTAGGACTCCCTTATATAGCTTGAGAGGAGAGATTCCAATCCTTTCTTAGCTTCATTTGGAAGTGGGTGAGCTGATCAAAGTAAAGGAAAACTCTTGCTGGACCCTGGGAGGGACCTGCACAACACCAAGGCTCAGGTTTTAACGGTTTCTTTTGTTTCCACTTAATACAATAAAGCTCATTTTTCTCAACAAGTTGTTATACATAATTTGTTTCATATACTCCTTGGTCTTTATGATGAATATGTTTTATTTTATGAGTTATTCAGGTGCTATGTAATCGTTTGCTTGTTAGTGGATGCAGGTTTCGAAGAGAAGGAGGAGCTCATCCGGATCGGCGAGGCTGGACTGCTACAAAGCGTTGGACTAAAGGTATGTTATAAACACCTCATTACTTGTATTCTAAATGCATATTTAAGGAAAGATAGTGTTTAATTGTCTTGTTTGTCACTAGAAAGCCTTAGCTTCTAGGGAGGTCGGTTTTGTCCGCAAAATTGACTCTTTCCGCATGACAAGGAGGGCTTACATAAACCTCCTAAGAAACCTAGATGTCTATAAAAACAATATATGTATATATTTTTATTGTAAATACTTTTAAAATTTTAATATAAAAATGGTTTTTTTTTCTTTTGCTTTTCTGATAATGTTTTTGTTTATGCAAACAATGTGTTTTTTTATGTAATTTTGTTTTCTCATAAGATTGTTTCATCATTGTATTTCAATAAGGAACATATGGATCTTTGTTATTCATAGAATCAAAAGGACTTACATAGTCAAATCAAAGAGAAATATTGTTTCCATACTAGTTATAACTTATAAGAAAAGAAAAATTTTGTTTCCATAGCCTTTTTTCCTAGAAAAAAGAAAGAGCATAAATTTATAATTAGAAGATACAAAATTATACTTGGTCGATACATGTACAACATGTATTTGAAGTAGTGATCTCATGGAATTGACCATAAAAATTCTTATAACTATTAAAAAAAGAAGACATAAAGATATAATAGTTCATATAGTACACATAAGATCATATGGAGGTTTGGTTACATAATATATGTGGATAATATGAATATATCAATTTGTCGAGATAGTATCCTTCTTGGAGAGAATATTTGTGTTGAAATTTAGCTCTTTCTAGACAAGTTCATATCATTCACCATTTTGCATCCAATGTTGCATTCTGACCATATGGGTCCTTTTTCTTTTTTTCTAGCCTCATACTTCTTTTATTGACACTAATTTTCACAAGACTTTTAGCTTCCTTCTTTTGGATTTCAACTACTTCCCCTAGAAGTTATCGGTTTCCCCTACTTTTCCCTACACCATTTATCAAGGATGGAAGATCCATTTGATTGAGTGATTGCCTCCATCATCAACATATCAACTATAGTTGCTCCACACACTTCTTGTGTTTCACCGTGTTTTGCAACTTCAACAATAACTACCCCATTCATTTGATGTGTATCATTGGTCTAATCACACTGACCTGGAACATTTCTTGAAATCAACAACATTTACCATGTCAAAGTGCATGTAAAATATGTACTTTACTAAAAGTACAATGTATCATAATAAACATCAAATCGCATATTCAGAAACTTTACAGATTTACAAATTTGCACTCTCCTTTTACAGATTTACATTCTACTTTTTCAAAATTCTACAAATAACAAAGTTACTAATTTACAAACTGTGTTGTAGGTATACGCCCTGTTAATTTAGTATTTTACAATCCATAGTTTTTACAGATTCACATTCTACTTTTTCACAATTCTACAAATAATAAAGTTACTAATTTACAAACCGTGTTGTAGATATACACCCTGTTAATTTAGTATTTACAAATCTATAGATTTACTTATTTAGTGAAAATCACCCTCACCACTAGAGGAAAGCGATGTTGTTTATATTTTTTTGGAACCTTATTTTTTCCTTTTCACTTTCTAAAGCAATGTGATTCACAATAAGCTTCCTTACTACATTTTCTTATTGGCCTTTATCTTTCAAGATGATTACTTATTTGTAAGGACATATTAATAGTTAAACATACCTTCATGAGCCCTTGCACTATATAGTTAAAGAATAATTACATACCATTTAAAATTATAGCATACTTACAATTGGTGGTACAATCAGTGGTTTCTTCGATTGTTTCACCCATGTGTTAAATAGTTGTTTTACTTGGTGAGAAGTGACATCGGGAAAGCGAGATGTTAATTGTGCTACATTTTCATCATTGAGGGGATTTCTTTTCTTTTCATATTCAAGATCAAGTTGACTTCTAATGGTTGGAGGCATGAATCTTCTTTCTTTGAAGTTCTGGAAGGTACCTTCTGACCTCACAAAAATATTGAAAAAATGTGCTCACATCTCTTTTACAAGACACATTTTGTCATGTTAAAATGTGTTTCTATGCTCATTATCAACCTCTCTCCCTCCTCCTTTTTTGCTATTGAAAATTTTCATTTCCCTGTGCTTACGTTCCATTAATTCATTCCTTAACCTTCCTAAGGTATAAAGATGAATAACCCTAGTCATATGAAAAGCATGGGCCCCTTGGATATGCATATAAGGAGTCATCTCATCTCCTAAACAACATGAATATAACCAAAGAAACTCATTGTCATAAAATTCAATCCTGCATTGATAATCAATCAATTTTTTTATCATGAAGGATTCAAAACCACCATGCTAAAATACACTATATAATGAACTTAATAGAAATTGAAATTGACATATCATTCCTCATACACATTTACATCATCCCCTCTAGTCCCTTGTAACTGCGACATGTAGAATTCTTTATAACACTTACACAATGTCACCAACATTTTATACTTTTATTCCTCTGATAGGCCCTAAATAACATTCAAGCACAGTATTCTATTATACATGATTACTTGATTTTATATTAAAGTTTCATGAAGTTGTGAGCCAATTTCACTCATATGTCATCATGAAATAATCATTTATTGTTCATTAAAAAACCACATAAAAATGTTACATATGCTAACATCAATATGGGGTTGGGAAAATGGAAAAATAATAAAGAAAAATTTATAACATCAGGATTGTAATTTTGAATCATATTCTCAATGATATATTAAATTATGTTTTTTCCAAGTAAAATTACTTTATTAAACCTTTAAAATTCATTCATGTCAAATGAGGGTCTTATCTGATGCCAATCTATCTGATTTCCCATAGTTAAGGTCATTGTACTCTTGGCATTTACGTTGTCATGGTTCCCGAGGCTGACATGGAACCCCATTTTGCTCCATATTCTCCCAAATTTGAATAAATTTGGTTTTCTCAATCCGTCTAGTTGGCTGAGCCTTGTCTTAGTCTTGTGCAATTATTTGAATTTCATAAAACACAATCAAAACAATTCTAATTCCAGCATGGCATACACAATATATAAGCTTGGAAATTGGGCCCAAAGTTAGCTGCAATTGTTAGAACACATTTCATTAATTATCAATTAAATAATAAGAACTTTTATTTATAAAAAACAACTAATTGAGAAAGCTTTTACCTTTTCATAATTTGTTATATTTATGGGATACTTCTTGATAACATTCAATTTTCCACCACATAAGGTTGGTTGAATGTCTATAATACCGAAATCCAAGTTGCCTTTTTATATTGTCATTATTTGTTCCAAATGATGATTCAAATCATAAGGTTTTAAAATAAAGAGGATAAAAATTTAAGTGAAGATATCAATAAAAAAATGAACTTTAAATAAATCTATAAAACTTAGTAGCGACAAGTTTGGTGACATTGCATAAAGCTTAGAAATATTATGAATAGTATCTACATCTTGGATTTTGGTTTCATCTGTAACCATGTGTATAGCGTTTTTATGGCATATACACCAAGGACAATAGCTATTCCCCATTGGAGAAAAATTATTATTGCATACTAAGCTACATATGGCCACTAGATCATGGCATTCAAACAAATCCACTATCACTACCCTTCCATATCCCATAGGGATACCATATTGTGATAGTCTATTTAACTTTTCCATCAACTTATCCTCATTTGTAGGATCAGTAACATGTGCTAAAACTTGTTTATATTCTTCCTTTCCATCCCATTTCCCAAGGATCATGCAAGACATCAAGCCACTATCTTCTAGTAACTCAAATTACTTGCCCACCTAGATCATACACAAACCAATACCAAGCTTGAAAGAAACTTCAATGATGGTACTTCCAATCCTCTTTTCATATGACTCAACTATTGATCCAGGTGGATGTTGGTGGCCACCCACCTATCCTATTTGGACCCCCACAACTATCTCTTTCAGTTTTTCAGTTTCCTAAATTGTAGCATAGTTTATTATTTTTAGCAGTTTTTCAGGTCCTAAACTTCCGAAGCCGTTTTGAGGCCCTAAATGATGTTTTTTGTAAAATTTTGGGGAAACATAGGTGGACCTATGTTTCCCTTCCCAAAGTGGTAGTGCTCGGATAGATCTTTCTAATGAGCTATTGTACGCGTCAAACGGAGATCGTATGCCAAAGTTATGACCCCGGGAAATTGATGTACCAATTTACCCAAACGAGGCCCACAATTTGGCGTTTCATCTTCTAGGGTTAGGTTTTGGGATGTTAAGGGTTTTCCATTTGTTTCTAAAAAATAAATAGTCCTTTGAGCCTCATTGTAACACAGCTAAGAGGCATGTAGCCGCCACATCTCTTTTAAGAGATAAGCTACCATCGCCCTAGCTGTTTATTTCCATTTTATGTTTGTAAGCATATCTCAGTGTTTTACATTAATGAAAGAAAGTATTATTTCCGCTGCATCTTTGTGCTTATGGTTATCTCTATAATTTGTTACATTCCAATTTAAATTTGGATCAGTGATATCAGAGCAGTCTGCTTTTTCTTTGTTTTTCTTTGCATGTCCCCAACGAGGTCGGGATATAAGGAGTTAGGGCTTGAACTGGTCGAACCTTTGCAAGATTAGCCTCGCAAATCCTGACGGCCTCCCATGGTGGATGAGAAGAAAGATGAGGGGGCAGGAGATCCTATCAAAATCTTGCTTGAAGAAGCCCTCGAGCAACAAAGGAATACAATGATGGACAACTTTACCTAGATCCTTCAGCAACTACCCAGAAGCGACGCATCGGCTTCCACCAGCTACTCTGGAAATGCCATGCCCTTTAAGGTACAAGTTAATTTTGAAATCCCCATATTCGAGGGTCAGATAGATGCAGATGTTGTAGGTAAATGGTTAAATTTGCTAGAGGGTTATTTTTCTGTTCATGAATTTTCGAGTCGGGAAAAGATTGTTTTCACTCTTCTCAAAGTAGCCCCCCACGTTAAGGACTGGTGGGAAACCTACTGTGAGCAGAAGGATGAAAGTACAGGATCACTATTTTCAGCTGCACCCACTTGGGATTCATTTCAGGATGCCATCAAGGAGCAGTACTACCTTGTCAAAAGCTATGAGGACAAATACATCAAATGGACCACACTGTGGCAGGGACAAGACGAAGATGTGTCGGAGTTCACAAACATTTTTCATACCCTTCACACACAGTTGGGTATCAAAGATTCTGAGCTGCATCTGGTACTCAAATACTGCAGCTGCCTACACAGATACATCCAAGAAGAGATGGAGTTCCTGAACATCTCCTCGCTCAGCATAGCATACCGATATGTTGTCAAAATCAAGCAAAAGTTCAAACAGAAGAAGCGAGACTTTGGATTTGAAAATTCGAAGACCAAAGGACAAAGCCAAGGCGGGGTGACCCGAGACAACCCGTCAAAGCTGCAAGAAAAGAACAACACCACAAAGTCAAAGAAGGACACAAGAAAGTGGTGTGAGTTCCACAAGAGCCCCACTCACAACACAAGTGAGTGTTAGACCAAGCAGTCGCTGGTGGCCGAGTTGAAGGCTTCCGAATTAGATGCATGTTCCAACCCTGAGCCAGAACCTGACAAGGGGAATGGAAAAGGGAAGCAGATAATTGATGTGGATCCTAGCGCCACTGTTGCCACTGCCAAAATCCAGAAAAATGAGCTCGAAGATCTAGAGGAGGGGGAACGCCTTTTCCACTCACAGATGTGGGTGAAGGGTTCGCTGTTGCAATTCATTGTTGATAGTGGCAGCCAAAAGAACCTCGTTTCAACAGAGGTCATGAAGCAGTTGGGCCTACTGACTGCACCACACGCGCAACCGTACAATATTGGGTGGCTTCACGAAGGACGAGATCTCAAAATTCGCCAGTAGTGCCGCCTTCCCCACAGCATCAAGCCCTTCACAAATGAGGTATTGTGTGATGTTTCACCTCTGGATGTTTGCGATGTACTATTAGGCCAACCATACTTGTGGAGGTGACATGCTGTGTATGAGTCAAGGCCTCGCACTATCATTATTTCTTTGGATAATTCATTATACAGGATACCGGAGGTAGCCCCACCTACCGCCACCTCTTTGATCTCTACTAAGAGAGGCAGCAAGCTCATCTCCTAGACTAGGAAATTCATTTTCTGTCTAGTTTTCTCCAAAAGTAAGGGGAAGATCATCACCACATCCATGACCCCCGTAAAGGTTTCCTCCATGTAGTAGTAGCAACAGAGGGATACGGTCATGAAAGAACATAGGAACAACTTCTCCTCATTCACAGGGGTACCACACAAGTTTCAGGTGGGCAACAAAGTCTGGTTGCATCGACAGAAAGAACACCTTACTAGAACCCATCAGAAGCTCAGACCACTCCAAGATGGTTCTTACAACATTACCAAGGCTGTGAGAAATAATGCTTTGAAGCACAACAGTCCTCCATTCCTTCACTTGCACCGAGTGTTCAATGTGGAATTCCCTCGACCATGCTTCCCACCATTACTGAACACATCCGACATTGCAGAACAACTCACGCCCACGGAGTTAAATACAGATTGCATGGAAAAAGCTGCAACTAATCAGATCATGGAAGATCAAGCACACTCTCCAATAGAACATCCAATTGTATCGAGTTGTCAAAGCAGGCCAACTCCTTTACCAAGGCAAGTGGCTCACCTGGGACCAAGTTCAGCAGAAGTTTCCTCATCTCATGGAGGAACTCAACGCAATGGGGACCATTGCTTCCTAAGTGGGGGGGGGAATGATCCAGGTGGATGTTGGTGGCCACTCACCTATCGCATTTTCACCCTAAAAATTTTCTCTTTCAGTTTTTCAGTTTCCTAAATTGTAGCACAATTTACTATTTTTAACAGTTTTTCGCGTCCTGAACTTCCGGAGATGTTTTGAGGCCCTAAATGGATTTTTTTGGGAAATTTGGGGGCAACATGGGTCCATGGACCGATGTTTCCCTTCGCAAAGTGGTAGTGCTCGGATAGATATTTCTAACGAGCTATTGTACGCGTCAAATGGAGATCGTATGCCAAAGTTACGACCCCGGGAAATTGATGTACCAATTTATCCAAAATGGGCCCACAATTTGGAATTTCATCTTCTAGGGTTAGGTTTTGGGATGTTAAGGGTTTTCCATTGTTTCTCAACAATAAATAGGCCTTCAAGTCTCATTGTAACACAGTTCAGAGGCATGTAGCCACCACATCTCTTCTCAGAGATAAGCTACCATCGCCCTAGCTGTTTATTTCCATTTTCTGTTTGTAAGCATATCTCAATATTTTACATTAATGAAATGAAGTATTGTTTCCGTTGCATCTTTGTGTTTATGGTTATCTCTGTAATTTATTGCATTCTTATTTAAATCCGGATCAACTATGAAGGAAGCATGTGACTTTACTTGATTGACTTTAATTTCATATGTGAAACCATTAGTTATTTCCCAACCCATATAATTATCGTCAACCTCTTTGTTCCATTTTTTCATTTCACCTAAAACTGAAGTACAATTAGCTCCCTTGAACACACCATGATAGTTAATCTATTTCAAACATTCCAGTGCCTTATAGGTCATTCTTTATTCATTAAATATGAAAGCCATATTTATAGGCATAAAATACTTATGGATCTCTTTCATAACAATTGAACAAATGTTTTCAAGTAATCAATTCATTGTTTCAATAACATTCTCAATTTTGGACTCTTTGTTATAGTTTTTTCTCGTGAAGTTTTAATTCTGACAATAATGTCATTTTCTTCTACACCTTGAAGTGACTTCCCAGAGAACCATCTACCAATTTTCCTAAATTTCTTAGTCCACTTATCTACTCCATGATTAAACTCTCATGAGCACTTTTTAAGACTCAATAAGGATGCCTTCAAGCGGTTTCCTGGTGACCTTATATTATAACATGTAGTTTTATCTACTGAACAACATCTTTCAAGGATTTCTCCTAAAGCTTATTCATATGTAAAATTTTGATTTTCTGTAGATGCATTTCTATCCATTTTATCATGAAAACTATTAGTTGTTTCCATTGTTTCATGACCTGTAGTTTGATCTGTTCAACAACCTTCAAGGATTTCTCCTAAAGCTTTCTCATTTGCATAATTTGGATTTTCTGTAGGTGCATTTATATCCATTTGATCATGAAAGATATTAGTTCTTTCCACTATTTAATCACATGTACTTTGATATACTAAACAACCTTCAAGGATTGTTCCTAAAGCTTATTCATCTGCAAAATTTGGATTTTATGTTGGTGCATTTATATCCATTTTATCATGAAAGGTACTAGTTCTTTCCATAGTTTCATGATTCGTAGTTGCACCTACATTCTCATTGGATGCTTGTTGAAATTATTGTCCATTGGGTAGGACTACAATTTCATTCCCTCCAACTATTATTGGTGACAAAGGTTGTCTTAGTTGTTTAACAACAATTTTGTTTGCCATAATTTGCTTGCATAGTGGATATTGAGTTTCAACATTTACTGCATTATTGCATGCTCTTTGATGGGAATTCATTATATATTGTTTTGGGATATAGTTCTGATCTACAAATGCATTATTTCTTATTTCTTGAGGGAAATTTATGACAATATTTTGTGGTATGGAGTTATGATATGCAAATGCTTGATGTTGTTTACAGGCAACACAATTAACAACTCTTTTATCTCCAACATGATTGAATTGAAGGTTAATGTTATGCGGTCCCATAAGCGGAATATTAGACATTTATATTTCTTTGCATCAACCTCTTTTTCGATGAACTTTCTGTTGAGATTGCTCGTTTGAATGATCCATTCATGAATTTTGTTGCAACATTTTCTTGTTAATATTTCTTTTTTTTCCAAAAAAATATATTAATAGCTTTATTTCTCTGCACTTTCTAATTTTAATATATAGCATATATATAATAAATTCTATATATTAAACAAAAATCAGAATAACTATTATTTTCTAAAGTTTATTGTGAAAATGTAAATAAGAACTTTGTTTTAATGCATGTGTTTCTTCACATGATGGTGATGCATAATTGGAAATCAACAACCCAAAATGAATAGTAGACCCACATGCTCATTCAATTTTTATCACACATGGGCATTGGCGGGGGGTGTTGTGTGAGATCCACAATACATTGTTTTATTAAAACCACTCATGGATAACATGGCGAATTCTTATAAAAAGTGGATGTCCCCTCATCAAAAGTATTTGCATCCGTGCAACCCTCCCATACAATACCACTTCCATTTGTTGTCACATGAAAGGGATATGCCGTCTGTAACAACCCTAGAAAAAAATTCATGTAATAAAGTTAATAAAGGAAAATAATAACCAAGGTCATAGGATACACATTTCAACTTGGATATTGGGCAAAACATCCTAGTGGGGTGTCACCTCGGTTTATTAATGGCTAAGGAAATTGGAAAAGGAAATGGAAAAGGAAAAGAGGCATTAATTGAAATTTTATTTATGAAAATAAAGGAAAATAGGAGAAAAGGAAGGTGAAGAGTCACAAATTTGCATGAGGAGGAAATCGAAGGAAAAATAGAGGAAAATGAAGAAAACAGAGGCCTCAATGATAAAAAGGCTTCTGAGGATCCATTCAAAAGCTTTTTTTAGTTTAGTCTTTGGCACTCTCTTTCTATTCTCTCTCTCTCTCATACTCTTAGAAATTTATAGTTTCTTTCATTCTTGGAGCATGGTGGAATACTTTGGATTTGGAGAAAGAAGGAAAAGGAAAAGTGAGAGAGCGCAAGGGAACATGTGGCTCAACCACTACAACTACATTGCTTTGTAAGTATTGAGTTGCATGTATGGTTTCCTTGGTAGTTTTTTCATGTATGGTACATGCATGTGGTTTATTGGTTATGACCTGTCATTTGCATGGAGGATTTCCTATATTAGCAGTGATTTTACCTAGCCCTGCCATTTCTTGGATAGCCAGGATGTTTTGGGTCTCCCACCCCGATTTTCTTTCTTTCTGGTTGGTGCTCATTTTTCTTATGGATGTGGGTCGAGTTATTAGTTCTTGGAAGCCTTGGTTTGACAAACACTCTGGAAGCCCTATAATAACTTGGGTTGAATTACTAGTCTAGGAAGCCTTGGTTGGACAAACAATCTAGATGCCTTGGTCGGTTGAATTACTAGTTTTGGAAGCCTTGGTTGAAAAAATGCTCTGGAAGCCTAGTGAGAACTATGGGTTGAGTTACTAGTCCTGGAGCCATGGAAAACTTGGGTAGAGACCAATATAGTGATGGTTAATGATGTTTGATCGTGAGGAGGAATCACTAGTTGAGGGTTGAGGTGGTTTGGCCTTTGGAAGCCCTGGTTTTGTTTTGTTTGGTTTATTCCATGAGATCCCACATTCATGCTTAGAATATGACACGGGGGTGATTGGATGAAAGAAAGATTTGGTTCAACCTAGTCTATTGTCAGGTGGTACGTGGAAGTCCCTGACTTGGTTGGTATTTTCATATGTTAATAAAGGGTATTTTCTATTGTGACCTATGAGCGTACGTATTGATTATGAGGATGAAATTATGACTGAGTTTAGATGGTTTATATGTTGGTTATTGTTGGTTTATATGCTGGTTATTAGTTGGTTATATGATGTATATCGTTTATGGCTCTTCACATGTTTGATGAATATGTGATTGGTTATCAAATGCGTGACCTAATATATATTATTGTAGCTAATATTAGAGGGCATTAGACCTTCTTGAGGATTCTCATATACGTATAACACCCCTATGTGCATATGTATATTTATGACTTGTAGATTTCATGTTTATCATGTGTTTGAAAAAAATGTATGTCATGGTTAGGCTTGGTTAGGTTAAGTCCTTGATCAAGTTTTATGTTAGAGGCTTTGTCTTGGTGTCATTTGTTGTCTTAGAAAGTATCATAAACTTCTGGGCAGTGGTCTGGAGACTAGCCTTGAAAACGTGGCTCAAATCTCGTGGTAGTAGGCACATAACTAGTTGAAAAAGACTGCAGTCTCTCCCTTTCAGGCTTATGGGAATGAATGGAGGCCTACAGTTGCATGGATGTAGGCTTGTGCATGCGACTGGGGGTTATTTTTGTGAAATATTAATCTAAATCAAGGTTTGGGTACCCAAAGGGGTGTTTTAGCTACTGTGGGTCCTGTAGCTCCTGAGGAAGGTTAGTAAGGTTTTAGTTTGTTGATTTCACTTCCTTAAGGTGATATAGGAGGTTGATTCAAATGATAGTAACTCTTCGTCACATATTTACCCCGTTGGATCGGTATGTTTGGGTAAGTGTGGGAGGAGGGTGCTACACTTCTAATTAAAATTGATTATGCAAATTCAAAGCAACTTGTGGCACTAAATGAAGCCTTATTTTTATTTTGTTATCCAATCTTTCTAGAGCAATGAATAGTTTTGCACAAAGTGAGAATGATGTAGTACGAATTTGCAACAATATTCTGGGTAACATTAACTTCCATTCATATCTTATTTGAACATGAGTCAGAGGAAGAGTCCATTAGAAATAATACTGAGAGGGGGGTGAATTAGTATTATCATATCAATAATTTTATTTCCAAATCTGATTTATATATACTCTACTTTTGTGAAGTGAACTAGCATGTACACACAACTGTGATTAGAGAACCCAATGTATACCCAGAGAACTTGTGATTTAGGCAATTTATCAAGTGTTGATCTTTAGCCAGTGCATTAGTGACTTATTAAATAGTGCAGTAAAACAGAATAAAACACCACACGTAAGCAACACACATGAACACTAAGATTTAAGATGGAAACCCAATGTGGGTGAAAACCACCTGCTGCTTTCATCTTTGTCTTCTTTTAATAATAAGAAAAATTGTTGACAATCTTGTACTAGTTCAGACTCATACCAGTACATAGGCACCCACATGCATAAGGCTTTAACCTTCTCTCCTCCTTCAGGGAGAACGTTTCATAAATTTTCAGACTGGATGGTCCTGGTACACAACAATACACATGAAAGCCTCATTTCATCAAATTTAGATACTAGATCTATTAGAAACTTTGAAACTCAAACTGCATCAACCAAAAACTAGCTAATCTGAACAATCAGATCACTGTCACCAAAACACTGTGTCGAACCTAGGAATCAGCTGCAACCTCAAAATCATGCATCAGAATGTACACTCTACTTTACTAAACCCAACCACACTACTTCCTGTAATCAAACTTGTATATACCTTAAAAACTACTGAAACATTGAACTTCTGAATCAAGTCTGTATCAACTAGAAATATACTAACCATATACTTTCTACTTACAAAGCTTTACGTAGGCAGTAGCAGAGATCACCCTTCTCACTTATGCAATCAGTTAATCAGATATCAAAATCCTTATTCATTCAGTTTTACATTCATATCTAAGAAGACTTCATTGGAAAACAACAACAAAACAGTAGCACTGATTTGATAGATCAGTCATCCTTGAACATCAATCTTTTCTTTTACATAAGATACTAGGACGAGCCGAACCAGCATGTATATGCACTTTCACCAAAGTGAAATAGTGTACAGATTTGCAAATACTTACTTCATAACTTTGATGCACTTCCAGACTTCAAACAAGCCTAGATCACGATATTTAAAGAACAAAACAGGTGTACATAATCAAATCTAGCCCAACCAATATCAGATCATTCAATAGTAAGTCCTTTCAGGTCTCATGATCCTAATCCAATATTGAATTCAAGGTGAACCAGGTATTTCAGATCAAATCACAAACATAGCCCCTGAAACATAAAATATACTTCAGATAGAAGTATTCCTTAGAAACCCATACAATTGCACATTTGCTTTTATATAACACTTCATTATATATTCATTCCTTGTGCACTTATCCATTTGATATTCTCCTCCTTATATACTTAGATCCTCTATCAATACTTCAGACCAAAACCACTTAGGACTAATACCTTGGGCCAAATACCTAGGGTCAATACCTCAGACCAAATACCCTGGACCAAATACCTCATACCAAAACCTTGGTTTTCCAACATGTACGCGTGTTTCCTCCTATGGGAGTGTGTGTATACGTATATGATCTTTTTGTTTTGTGGATTGGAGTGTATACGTTGTTTTGACTAATTGTACTTGTGTATACTTCTTAAATTGCTTTTCATCAGCCTTTTCCTTTACCTTCCTTATTCTGATAAGTAGACGTTAGTTCCATCCTCTTGTTCTTCTGTACCACTACCCTGTTACCTCTGAATATACCTATTGTACTGTGATTTTCCTTTTACCAAAAGCTGAGCTGACCTATGAGTGAGTTTCCATCAAGGACAAGACTTGAATCATATGCCGACAATCTCCCCCTTTGGACTTGATGGCAACCATGATGGTGTTGATTACTATAGGTTGTAGAAATTGTTAGAGATAACACGCAACACCAAAATACACTCCCCCTTTGACATCAAGTGAAAAAGGTGGACCAAACAACTTTCCTCCTTTAATACATTATGATGTCCATGCTCCCCCTAAGTACATGCCGAGTCTGTAGAGATATGATTCAAAAGAATAACACGACTCTATAACTCAACTAAGTGAGTATGACCTCCTTATGATCAATGACTCATTCATACATCAATCACCCAACTAAGTGGGGATACACCATATTTGACTCATCCAACCAACCAAGTGGGGATATACCGATTGTTTATACATGACAAAAATACAATAAACATTACAACATCCATCCCATGCAAAGTGGGGATACAAATTATATCATTTGTCCAATAGGACTCATTCAAATATATGAGAAGTCATATCACACCCTAGACCTTTATATGACTTAAACAACAAATGGTATAAATATCTGAAGCCATAGCTAGACTCAGCAACCATAATTCCAACAATGCAGAATGTGTGTGAAGGCTAATGATCCCCCTAAACCTATGCTACCTATGCATTGTCAACAAGTCATTGATCAAGGCATCTTTTTCAGTCAGATAAAAATAAATGAAAAGAACATATCATCAAACTGTAATCATCAACATCAGAAAAAGCACCCATATCAGAGTTTGACCCACTGTTTTTTTGTTAGAAAAACATATACGATCCTTTAGCCACAGAAAACTATAAGTATATGCGACTATACTTCATGAAACCTGCGTATAATAACCTTCCTCAGTGGGATGATGCAGGAACTACTCCCAACTTTTGCCTAAGATATTTAAATATTTCTCTGGGTAGTGGTTTAGTGAATATGTCAACAACCTATTCTTTGGAGGGAACATACTCCAATTTGACCTTTTGTTCAAGCAAGTGTTCTTGTAAAAAGTGGTACTTGATGGGTATGTTCTTGGTCTTGGAGTGCATGACTGGATTTTTTGAAATACTAATGGCACTTGTATTATTACATTGAATGGAGATGGGTGGAGTACATGTGATCTGAATTTCTTGCAAAGTTTGCATCATCCATAGTAGTTGTGTCCAACAAGATGCAACAACCACATATTCTGCTTTAGTTGTAGATAAAGAAATTGAACTTTGTTTCTCGCTGAACCAAGACACTAACCGAGAACCCATATAGAATGCACCTCCACTAGTGCTATTTTGATCATCAACACTTCCTGCTCAATCTGCATCTATATATGCATGAAGATTAAGGTCTGTATCTTTAGGATACCATAGTCGAAAGACTTGAGTTCCTTGAAGATATTTGATAATTATTTTGACTGCCTGGAGATGTGATTCCTTTTGATTTGCTTGGAGCCTTCCAACAATTCCTACTGCATGCATGACGTCAGGTCTGGTACCTGTTAGATAAAGCAAACTTCCAATCATAGATTTGTAAGTTGGTTGGTTTACTGCTAGTGATTCATCATTAGAGCTGAGAGTGCATCCTGTTACCATTGGAGTACATACTATTTTAGAATATTCCATTCCATACTTCTTCAAGATCTGCTTGAGATATTTGGTTTGTGAAAGAAAGATACCATCTTTTGTTTTCTTAACTTGTAGACCAAGAAAATAAGTGAGTTCACTAAGTAAGGACATTTCAAATTCTTGTTGCAGTACTGAAGAAAAATTCTGACTCATGGATTCTTCATTGCTACCAAAATGATATCATCAACATAAACAACAATAATTAGTGATTTATCATTTTCAATCTTTGTGTATAAATTTCTATCTGCAGAACCTTTTGTAAAGCCTTGTTGTTGTAGATATTTGTCGAGGCAATAATACCAAGCCCTTAGAGCCTGTTTTAGACTGTAGAGAGCCTTTTTGAGCTTGCATATGAATTTTTCATCATTTCTAAGAATGAATCCTTCTGGCTGTTCAATATAAACTTCTTCTTATAAATCTCCATTAAGGAAGGCGAATTTTACATCCATTTGATATAATTTGAATTTCTGAAAACTAGAAAGAGCAAGAAACATCCTTATGGCTTCAAGTCTGGAAATAGGTGAAAAAGTTTCTTCAAAACATATACCTTCTTGTAGAGCATACCCTTTACAAACAAGTTTGGCCTTGTTTCTAATAACTTATCCATTTTCATTAAGCTCGTTCTTAAATATCGATTTTTTTCCTATAATATTTTTATCATGAGGTCTAGGAACTAATTCCCAAGTATCATTCTTTTCAATTTTCTCAATTTCTTCACCCATGGACTTGACCCAACATTCATCTTTGCATGCTTCATGTATGTTCTAAGGTTCTGTGGAGGATAGTAATGCGAGATAACTTGAGGTCCCTGTAAGAGTTCTTCTTGTCTCTACTCTAGACCCCTTTTCTCCTAGAATTTGAGATTCTGGATGATTCTTCTGAACATACTTGGATGGAGTCTTTTCCCTGTCTGTTGTATCTTATTCCAATTCTTCATTGGTTTCTTCTTCAATATCATTTTGATTTGATGCGGGAAAGCATTCCCAATATTCCTCATTTTCATGTTCCTCTGTTGATTTCATCTTTTCTGGATTTCTGCATGCTTCATCAACTACATCAATGCTTTCAACAATTTTTTGAAGTCTTTTATTATAACATTTGCATCCTTTACTTCTAGAAGAATAACCAAGAAGAATACCTTCTTCTGCTCTAGGTTCAAACTTTCCAAGTTTTTCATCAATCGTTTTGATAAAACATTTGCTTCCAAAAACTCTAAAGTGTTTTACAGTAGGAAGCTTACCATACCAAAGTTCATGTGGAGATTGATTTCTATTTACCCAAACATTTTCTTTGTTGAGAATAGTCACAACTGCAAATGCAGCTTCACCCTAGAAGGTTGCAGGAGTTCCCGATTCATCTAGCATAGCTTGATCCATTTGTTGAACTGTTCTATTCATCCCTTCTACCACACCATTTTACTGAGGAGTTCTTGTGGTGGAGAATTTCCTTTTTATTCCATGTTGTTCACAAAAGTCAAAGACTTGTTGTTCACAAAAGTCAAAGAATTCATCTGATATGAATTCTCCCCCTCAATCAGATCTGAGACATTTGATTTTTCGATCTGATTCATTTTCAACTAAAGCTTTGAAGGCTTTAAACTTTTCAAATGCTTCATCTTTATGTTTTAGAAGACTTATCCAACACATCCTTGAAAAATCATCAATAAACAAAATAAAGTATTCTTCTCCATGAGGTGACTTTTTCCTTGTTGGTCCACATAATCAGTATGGATGAGTTCAAGAGGCTTACTTTCTGACCCTTCCTTTTCAATGAAGTGAACTCTATTTTGCTTACAGATTTGACATGGTTTGCATATGGTATTTTCTGGGATGATGATATCTGGAAGACCACGAACTGCCTTGAGCCTGCATGCTTTTATTATTTGAGAAAAGCTTAGATGTCCAAATATTCTATGCCACAACAAGTTTTCATCTATTTTGCTTAGATAGCATTGTTGTTGTCCTCCTTTGAGTATGTATAAGTTGTTTGGAGTCCTTTTACCTTTGATCACGATCCTTCCTATACCAAGGTCACGAAAAACACATCTGTTTGATCGAAACACCACTTCATTTCCTTCATCACACATTTGACTGACACTCAATGGGTTATGCTTTAAACCATCTACATACATAACATTTCCATATTTAACCTTTTCTTTCAAGAAAACAAAACCTTTACCTTTAATGATAGCTGGAGTTTCATTTCCAAATGAGACATTCTTTTCCTTTTCTAAAGCATTATATGAATGAAGTTTCTCTTTATCACCTGTCATGTGTTTGGAGCATCCACTGTCTATGTACCACTAATTTTCTTGTCCTTCTACATATAAAGCTATACCACATCTTTTTGATTGATATTCCTTACTTCTCCATATCTTGGGATTTAATGGCGTTTGCACCTTTTGAAATGGTGGCCGAAATTTTCTCATGCATTCAGATTCTGCATGACCAAAGTTGTTACAAATTGAGCATTCTATTTCATTTTCAAGAGGAGAAAATTTATTATACGAACTTTTCTTGATTCCTATTGTAGTTCTTCGATTTCGTGCTTCTCTAGTCATGATGGTTTTGTAAGCAACACATTAAGCAACCTCATGTCCAAAGTTATGACATGAAAAACATTTCCCATTAAAGAAGTTTATGCGATCATAGAATCCTTTGACATTGTTTACTTGTTGGTTATGGCTTCTACTGATATTCATCCTTGGAGTAAATTGAGTATGATTTACATGATGAGTAGTTTTAGGCCTTTGCTGATGATTGACATACTGTTCACTCATCTTTGCTGCATCAAGATAGCTTCTGGTGGACGTTGACGAATTCTATGATTGAGATGATACTTCAGTATATCCAAGACATGTCTTTATTAGAAGAGAACACTGAACTTTGATAATTTAATTTAAAGTTTCTGATCCTCTAGAAAATCTAAGATTGAGAGATTTTGTCTTCCCAAGATCTTTTCTTAGACCCACAATTTCACATTCAAGAATTTCATTGTGTTTTTCCCTTTAATCAAGTTGGTGTGTCAAAGCATCTATGATCATATTCTTTTCTTCTAGACAGATTTTGAGTTTAGTGATTTATTCAAGAAAATCTTCCTCTTCTAATGCATCCAAAAAGTCATCATTGTCATAGGCCATGAGAAGTCTATAATCTTGTTCAGTTTCATGTTCATCACTATTAGATAAACCATCGCTATATTCATGCATATAGTAACTCCTTCTATTCACAACCTGTTTTCTATTTCCTTTTGCATATTCCTTCCCTTTTTCATATTTCTATTTATGAGGACATTTGGCAGCATAGTGACCAAATTTACCACAAGTAAAGCATTTGAAAGGTAGCTTACCTCTGAATCTTTCGCAACCCAGTTGAAGCTTCTTGACAAAATTTACCTCATCTTCTTCTTCTGAAATGTGTCTTTATTCATGGTGCTCTTCCATCTCTTTTCCATTCGTTGATGCTTTAAATGCGGCTTCTTTCATATCTGATGAACCTCCCTTTCTCATTTCAAAGGCAGTTAGGATTCCATGAAGTTGAGTCACAGTGATAGTCTGAAGATCCTGTTTTTCTTCTATGACAGACACTTTTGACTCAAATTTAGAAGACAAGGATCTCAATTTTTTCTCAACTAAAGTAACTTACTTTATCTCTTCACCCATATTCTTCATACAATTAACAATCTCATCCATGTGTAAAAAGTAACTAGCAATACTCTCATCACTATGCATCTTAAGAGTTTCATATTGAATTCTGAGAGTTTGAATCTTAGCACGTTTTACTTGAGAATCTCCTTCGTAGCTCTGAATGCTTTTTTCCCATATCTCTTTGGCTATCTTGAGCTACATGACTTTGACAAATTCTGATTCTGATAGACTTCCGAATAATGTGTTGACTACTTTGGAATTGGTTTTGTATAACTTCTTACCTGCAGAGTCTATACGAATTGTTTTTGGTAATTGATATCATCCTTCAACAATTTCCCAAACATCTACTCCAAGCAATTGTAGATAGGCTCTGGTTCTTATTTTCCAATATACTAAGTTGCTCCCATTAAAGATTGGTGGTCTGATGGATCCCATGCCTTCGTGATTATAACTTCTTACCTGCAGAGTCTGTATGAATTATTGTTGGGAATTGATATCCTCCTTCAACAATTTCCCAAACATTTGCTCCAAATGATTGTAGATAGGCTCTGGTTCTTATTATCCAATATACTAAGTTGCTCCCATTGAAGATTGGTGGTCTGATGGATCCCATGCCTTCGTGATTATTCATCTTGAAAGATCTACCTTCAAGTGATCAAGATTATTCTGAAGAACGTGTTGTAGTACCAATTGTTGAAAATAATATTGAGAGGGGGATGAATCAATATTATTAGATCAATAATATTATTTCCAAAACTGATTTATATATACGCTAATTCTATGAAGTGAACTAGCGTGTACACACAACTGTGATTAGAGAAACCAATGTATACCTAGAGAACTTGTGATTTAGACAATTTATCATGTGTTGATGTTTAACCAGTGCATCATTAACTTATTAAACAGTGCAGTAAAAAAGAATAAAGCATCACACATAAGCAACACACATGAACACCAAGATTTAAGGTGGAAACCCAATGTGGGTGAAAACCACTTGCTGTTGTCGTCTCTGTCTTCTTTTAAAAATAAGAAAATATGTTTACAATCTTATACTAGTGCAGACTCATACTAGTATGCAAGCACCCACCTGCAGAAGGCTACAACCTTCTCTCATTTTCTAGCTTCTACTAGAATGGAGCTGCAACCCCCTAGCTCTTGTACTATCCAATGTGATTACTAGTACGTGGTCATCGGACTATAGAAGGCCATGACCTTCTCTCTTCCTACAAGGACCACGTTTCATAAATTTTTAGATTGGATGCTCTTGGTACACAACAATACACATGAAGGCCTCACTTCATCAAATTTTCATATTGGACCCATCAAAAACTTTGAAACTCAAACTGCATCAACCAACAACAAATTAATCTGAACAATCAGATCACTATCACCAGAACACTGTGATGAACCCAGGAATCAACTACAACCTCAAAAATTATGCATCAGAATGTACACTCTACTTTACTAAACCCAACCTGCGTGTATATGCTACTTCATCTAATCAAACCTGCATATACCTTCAAAACTACTGAAACAATTGACTTATGAATCAAGTCTGTACCAACCAGCAATATACTTACCATCTGTTGTCTACTTACATAGCTTTACATAGGCAACAACAGAGATCACCCTTCTCACTTATACAATCAATTAATCAGATATCAAACTCCTTATTCATTCATTTTTACATTCAGATCTATGAAGACTTCATTGATAGACAATAATAGAACAGTAGCACTGATTTGATAGATTAGTCATCCTTGAACATCAAGCTTTTCTTTTGCATATGCTACTAGGAAGAGCTGAACCAGTGTGTATACACACCTTCACCAAAGCGAACCAGCGTACAAATCTGCAAATACTTACTTCATAACTTCACTACACTTCTGGACTTCAGACAAACCCAGATCATGATATTTAAAGAACAAAATAGGTGTACATAATCAAATCTAGCCCAACCAATATCATATCATTCAATAATAATTCATTTCAGGTCTCATGATCCTAATCCAATATTGAATTCAAGGTGCACAAAGTATTTCAGATCAAATCACGAACATAGTCCTTGAAACATAAAATATACTTTAGATAGAAGTATTCCTTAGAAACCCATACGATTGCACATTTTCTTTTATCTAACACCTCATAAGATATTCATTCCTTGTGCACTTAGCCCTTTGATCTTCTCCTCCTTATATACTTAGATCCTTTATCAATACTTCAAACCAAAACCACTTAGAACCAATACCTTGGACCAAATACCTAGGGTCCATACCTCGGACCAAATACCTCGGACCAAATACCTTCGACCAAATACCTCAGACCAAAACCTTAGTTTTCCAACATGTACGCACTTTTCCTCCCGTGGGAGTGCATGTATACGTATAAACTCTTTCTGTTCTATGGACCAGCGTGTATACGCTATTTTGACTAAGTGGACCTGTGTATACTTCTTAAAATGATTTTCATCAGCCTTTTCCTTTACCTTCTTTATTCTGATCAGTAGACCTTAGTTCCATCTTCCTTAGTTACATCAACCTTTTCCTTTACCTTTTGTACTGTGAGTTTCCTTTTACCAAAACCTAAGTTGACCTCTGAGTGAGTTTCCATCAAGGATAACACTTGGATCATAATGCCAATAGAGTCAATCTAGAAAATATTAGTCCAAAACCCCTCTTCCAGCTACCTCTGTAAAAATGGATGAAATGCCATTAATTGATATATATTCCAAAATTTTCAAAACTGAGTGTGAATTTCACCTACGTGAACTTAGAAATTGGGATTTTCAAAGGTCCCATGATTACAGGGATGTATTTTCCCTATGGGAATATTTTCTTCCCAAATTTTTTTTCCCTTAGAGTCATCGTTTCCCTGAGGAAGTACAAAGCTTTAAAGAATGCATGGGCTAGGAGTTCCTATATTAAATGAAGGCACAAAGTTGGTAATTAATAAAAAGGGTTAATTATGTAAAAGAATCTACAACAAGAAAAAAAGTAAGCAATCAACTTCTTTGCATGCACGAATGGTTGTGTTAAATTAGAATCAAATGGTCACCTTCATGGATTGTCAAAATCTGTGAAATGATAAATAAGTATGGGACTCTCGGAGGAGTGTGCAGGTCATCTGAGAATTAATTTTTAACTATAGGAGCTTTGTGCATGTAGAATAGAAATGATGACAAGGACCATCTCTGCTTTGGGCATTGTGACAAGAAACTATCAAAAGATGTAAGAGAGGCAAGTGAAGCCATGTCGAAGTATATATTGGTAGCTACAAGGAAGTGTGGAGAGAATCCCATGTGTAGTGTGCCTCAATAGAACAAAACCATATCCAATGATGGAAAAGATGGGGAAGTGAGCATATGTGTGAAAGAGCAGTGCTGTGAGTAAGTGCATCGAAGCAGAGAGGTTGAAGCTCCTGAGTGGACACAATGTAATACCGTGGCAAGAGAAGCGTGAGGATTGTGTGAATAATTACAAGGGTAGTTCTAGAGAGTGGTCAATGAAGCACCCTTGACAATGAAGGAAAAGCATAGAGGAAGTGTTTCTATGAGTAGCATGAGGAGATCTACTGCAAGTGAGTACAGAAGGTAGAGAGTCAAAGTCAAATCTATGAACATAAATAGTTTGGTATTTTACTTGTATAATTGTATGCCTCTGTTTTCAATTTGAAAATTATATGAAATAGTAGAACAGTGACAAGGGTAGGTTGGTGACTGCAAACTAAAGAGGTTGGTGCCTCTTGGCAAGTTGGTGCATGCTATCCAAAGGGGGTTGGCAGCTCTTATGAGTGGGCGCTCACAAACAAATAGATGTGATTAAGTGGGTTCTTAATTTACATCATCAACAAATAACAAATTGGTGGTTTTTTCCCTCTGGGTTTTGACGTGAAAAACACTATGTCAAATGTGTTTTGCTCATGTGTGTTTTGGTTGAATATGCATGTCTGAAATATTGTTGGATCACTGTATTTGTGAATGAATTATCTCAAAAGTTAAAGAATATAAGAAGGGAATAAAATCATAATAAGAAAAAATTAAGAGTTTATTAATTACTAATTCACCCCCCCTCTCAGCAATTCCTTATTTCAACAATTGGTATCAGAGCCAAGGTTCCTTCAATAACAATTTAAACACTGGAAGGTAGATCTATAAGGAATTATATCTAGGAAAGAGAGTCAAGAGGCTTACTCAAGTAGGATGCCAGTATTTGATGGGACCAACTATGATTTTTGGAAAATAAGAATTGAAGGATATCTTATGTCCCTGGGAGTAGATGTTTGGACTTCAGTACTAGTAGACTATAATGTCCCTGATATTCCGCCCAATGATGTAGATGGTAAAAAAAATATATTGGAAAAATGCTAAAGCAGAGAATTCCATTCTCTTTGGCCTTAGTCAATCATAATTTGTAAAATTTATGCATTGTAAGTCTGCTAAGGAAGTATGGGTAAAGCTTAACTAGAGTGTTGAATGAGATGACAAAGTCAAGAAAGCTAAACTTTAGAATTTCTGAATGAGGCTTGAAAGCCTAAGAATGAATGAGAATGAAAGAATAATATAATAATTCCTCAGAGTTGATGAAGTGAATAATATGATTATAGGACTTGGTGAAGAAGTCAAGGAAGAGATGATTGTTTAGAAAATATTAAGATCTCTACCCATGAGATTTAATTCCAAAATCTTAGTTATTAAGGAAATGGCTAACTTAAAGGATCTCAAGATGGATCAGTAGCATGGTACTCTCACAATCTATGAGATGAGAGTAGGAATAGAAAAATATGAACCGAAGGAAGCGATGTTCAAAGTATCCAAAAAGGGAAAGGAGTAAAAAGATCATCAAGACTACTCCAACTGTGAATTTGATTAGGAGCTAGCTCAACTAGCCATAAAACTGAAGCGTGGTTGAGGAAAATATAAAGGGAAGTTGGCCTTTAAGTGTTTTGATTGCAGAAGAGTTGGACATTTCTCTTCCAATTTCCCTTATAAAGAAAAGGGTGAAAAGGAAGAGGATCTCAAATTTGGAAACAAGTCTCAAACACATCAAAAGAAAAATCCCTATAAGAAGAAATGGTTCTACTCCAAAGAGGATAGCTTAGCACCAGAGTCAGACTGTGAAGACTCATCGCAAAATGAGTTGGATAAGTATCTTCTTATGGCCCTTGCGACGGGCTCCAAAATTCCAGGTATTATGGAATCTAAAGAGGAAGAAGAATAAGGAGTATTAGACTTTGAAGGGGAACTCATCAATTCCCTCGATGAGTTGAAGAAAGCAAGGAGGAAAAATAAGCAACCGAAGGAATAGTTGCAACATGCAGAGGAAGATATGTATAACTATGATAATGAGGAGTTTGTCTATCAAAATGAAAAGCTTGAAGACGCTATCAAGAGAAAGGACAATCTATCCCATCTACTGAAATAGAAACAAGGAAATTGTGGGAGACTGGAAGAGGAGAACAAGAAGTTGAAACAGGAGCTGCTCAAGTTAAAAAGGGAAACAATTTCACAGCTATGAAAATATGATATTTTGTCTTTGAAGGTTGAGATGGAGGAGGCCAAATGAAAAGCAGAAGTTCTTGAAGACCTGATTCAATAATGGGAAGAGAACTATTAGAGTCTTGAAGTGGATATTGTCTTTCTAAGAACTAATATTGAGAAGACAAAGACTGAGCAGGGTCTAAATGAAAACTTTATTGAAGGGACAAGCAGACTAGATCAGATCCTAAATAGTCAAAGGCCATCAGGACTCAAAACTAACCTAGAATACTCTAATACACAAGAATATTCTATTGGGAAGATAAACTTCAATTCCACAGTATTTGAAGAATCACAAAGCCATGAGAAGAAGCATAAAAGAAATAATGAAGACAAAAGAGAATCTCTGCAAAGAGGAAATTGTCAATGGATAACGAATTAATCAATCAAATGATCAAGGTATTTCACTGCACCATCTCATAATTATTCTAATAATAGTCGTGCCTATTTGTTTTATGGTCACTGCTATAAGTGTCATATCTTTGGACATAAAGCCATTGATTGTAGAAGGATCAAAGTAGAAAGAGATGAGAATACCAGATATAATAAGCATCGGACTTATAAGTCTCAAAACTTCTAAGGTATTATAATGTCTTCTCTCCCTTACTAAGTGCAGTAGAATGCTTAAAATGTAATAATTTTGGCCACAAAGACAGTGAGTGTAGAAGAATGTTTAAATGTCTATCTAAGTTCCAAAGTGTCAAATAGATAACTATACAGAAAGGAAAATGGATATGGAAACCAAAGACTAAAAAGAGCACGTAATGTGGAATTGCCTTATCAGCTCATAATCAAGAAACAAAATGGTATGTGGACAATGGTTGTTCCAAACATATGACTGGGGACAAAATACTTTTTTTTTTTGCTTAAGGAAAAGGATTGAGGAAGCAACATCAATTTTGGAAACAACACTCCAACAAGAATCAAGGGAAAAGGAGTAGCATGCCTTGATCAAAAAATAGAAGAACAAAATTTTCTATATGTAGAAGGCCTCAAGCATAATTTGTTGAGTGTTAGGCAGATGTGTGATAATGGCTATGATGTCACCTTCTAACCTAAAGACTGTGAGGTCCGCAACATAAAGAATGGAAAACTGGGGTTAAAAGAAATCAAAACCCACAATAATGTATATGTGTTTGATGATTCCAGGGTCAACTGCTATTTGAGAAAAACAAGTGAAGTGCGATTGTGGCACAAGAGGCTTGTGAATGTGAATTTTGATAGGTTTATAAAAATAAGTAAGATGGGAGTAGTGTGAGGATTACCAATATTGTCAAAGCCCAATAACGCAATCTACAATTCATATCAATTTGGAAATCCGACAAGAACTCATTTCAAATCGAAAGAGTTCTCCTCATCTAGACCTCTGGAGCTCATTTAGACAGATATTTGTTGCCCAACTAGAGAAAAGACCTAAAAATGAGAGAGGTATTTCATGGTTCTAATTGATGATTTCACCAAGGCTACTTCGATTGTTCTCTCAAAAGAAAAATCAAAAGCAATAAAGCATTTCAAGAAGTTTGAAGTTCAAGTAGAAAATGAGAAATATTTAAAGATAAAACTCTTAAGATTAGACAGAGGGGGAGAGTACACGTCAAGAGATTTTGAGGAATTCTGTGAAGAGAACGACATTAGGAGGTAGTAGTTAGTGGCGAGAACTCCTCAACAAAATGGAGTAATATAGCGGAAGATCATAACAATCCAGGAAATGGCCAGAGAAATGTTAGGTGAAGCAAGATTGTCTCACTACTTCTATGGAGAGGCAGCCCAAGCAATAGTATACCTATCAAATAGAACTCAACTTAGGCCTAATAGTGATAAAATTCCTTATGAGTTATGGAATGGAAGGCGTACATCCGATAAACACCTCAAGGTGTTTGGGAGCAAAGTGCTTCCATTAGGGGAGTTTTGAGCTCTAAAATGGGCCTCCTAAGAAAAATGTACAACCAAAATAAACTTTGTAAGAACTAATAGGATTCAATATGATGATGTCAACTGTTATCACTTAGACATTTTCCCTAAAAGTTATAAAAATAAGGAATCATTAGAGGTAACCACAAACCAATCTTTTAGACTCAGTTTCTAGCCAACTTAAGTCCAGTGAGGGCTCTCTCTTTATGATTTAACTTTGTTTTTATTAGATTTTAGGCTAGTTCTTAGTATTCATGAGGATTTTAATTTTAGATTGAAGGTTGGGTGTTGGAATTCTTAGAAAATATGGATAGAGCTAGGTCTTCAAGCCAATGGGGTATGGAGTCAATCAAAGGATAGCATGACTGGAATAGATCATTAAAGGGAATGTTCACAGGGTAGGCTAGCAAAGCAAAAGGCAAATCTTCAGATCTAATGGATGAGATGGTTCTAACCAAGGTGAAAGGGAAATGAAGAATCCTTAGACCGGGATCAGAATGAAAGAAAGTAGGTGATCATGAACAAAGGGAAATTAAGGATCCTTTCTATAGACCAGGGGGAGAAACTACAGAAGCAAGGGAGCAGTTAATAATTCCCTAACTAAGACAGTTTAGTAGAAAACATTTAAAATGTAAATAGTCAAGACAGAGTGCATTCAAGCAATTTCTGAAATATCATTCCATGTTATACATTTAGATTTTGGATAAACAAACAAGATTTTGGAGACACATAAGAGAAATGACAGTAAAGAAAAGAGAATACTTATTTGTATATCGCTTTGGACCAGAATTCTGTAAAATACCTGAGCTTTATTCCTTGATCTAGCAAGCCAATCTAGTCATTGATACAATAGAACTTAGGATTGAGAGAGAAAGTCTATAGAAATGTCTTGGAATCCACGCCAAATACTTTGAAATATGAAGTATTTATACAAAAAATGTTTACAAAATATCTCATAATAGTTTGAGATTTAATCTAGGAAATAGAATATCTTCAAGCATGAAGATAGAGACAGATGGAAAACTGGATCATGCTGTGCCTTTTATTGTGGTAGTGTTGGCTGTTACAGTTGAGTTTGAGCCATTTAAGCTGACTGATATATGTACGCTGGAACCATCTTCACTTTGATCTTTCACTGATACTATTTGACCCTGTTACTCTTTCTTTTACCTGTTTCACCTGGTTGTCTTCAGATTTACTGTGGTAATTTTCTGCTATAAAACTTTTCAGAGTAAATCTGTCATTTTTCCCACCATTCATCCTCAAGTAAATTTACTTTCAACATTATTCTGTAAATTTCATCTGCCTCTGTGTATTTAGCAAAATTGGGCTTGGTGACAAACAGATGTTTCACCTCATGTTCTAGGAAAAATAGATTCTCCAAAGTATCATAGAATACTTTTCCAATTGGCAGTGCTTTTATACCTGAAGTATTGGCTTGCTCCTTAGCCAATTTCCTAAGTCTGTTAGTGTAGTCGAATTGAGTCATGAGTTTATCATGGATGACCATAGGATTGGGAAGGCCTTTGTCCCTCAAAATTTGAAATTTGGCCATGAATCTGTCAATGGCCACCTGCATGTTGTGGCACTTTTCTTCTAAATTGAGCATAAGGTTTCTTTTGGAAAGAACCTTTTTAACCTCTAGGATGGCTTCGGTCCTATCCTCTACACCAAGCTCATTAAGCTCATGTCTGTTCTTACTGTTCAGGAAGTGGATGAGTCGATTTGCATCCTCAGGTTGGTCTCCTAAATCTTCCCTTACTTTCTGGATAGCTTCAGTGTCTACTTTCACCAATTCAGTTTGCTCAAATACAACTTGAATTGATAGCCAAATTTCATTGACAGAGTCAATGATATTGGCCTAGAGCATTTCTTTGGTCTGTCCTAATGGTTTCTGAAATATCAAATCCTTCTTTAGGACTTTGATATTCTCACCCATCCTTTGGGCTTTCTGTGTTTCTTCTCTCTGCTGAATTTGGGCAAGCTTACAGTTAGTTTCTAAGCTTGCCACTTTCTCCTTTAGCCTTTTGAGCTCTGTTGCCTGGATTTACATATCCTCCATCGTTTTCACTAGCTCTGTTGTTTTCTCTATTGATGTGCCTACTACTGTAGTTTCAGTTGTGATTGGCAGTGCTGTGGCAGGTGAAGTTGTGGGTGCCAATGATGCTGCCAGTGTAGAAGGGATTGTTGTTTTCACTGTGGGAATGGCAGCTATGGAAGTTGTTGCCAGGTCACTTTGTTTGAACTGAATCAAAATGTCAAACTCTTTCTCTGTCTCTTTTAATTGGTCATTTAGCTTTAGGACCAAGTCCATGAGATCTTCATGTCCTTTTTGTGCCTCCAGGACTTCTGCTATTTGTGGGTGATGCAACTGGGGAATCTTGAGCTGTTTCTTCAGAGCATCCAAGGAAAATTTTAAGGATGGAAAATTTTCTTGAAGTTTAAAACATTGGCGAATCTCACTAATCCCTAATATGCAAACTATAAATTTTTTAATGATATATTTGCAAAATTATTCAAATTTAAAATGATTTTATATATGGTCTCTATATAATGTTGGCGATTTTTAAGGTAAAATAATTTTATATTCTAAAATTTGGGTGAATCATCTTTTATAAAAATTGGAAATTGGCGAATCGTTTTTTGGAAAAATCATGGAAAATTAGCCCACTGGGCGAACATTAGCCCCTAAAATTTTCCATGAGAGCATCTATATCATCATTCTTCTTCTTTATTAATTTTTCAGTGGCCTTTACATCTTTGGGATCATGTCCTTTGGCCTATGAAGAGGCCTTCTCCAATTGGAACTGTGCTGATATATTATTCAGGTAGTTTCTCAATTGGTGTGCAGCGATGGCTTTTCCTGTCAAGGTGGAGTAAATCATCACCCCTGTCTGCTTGTGCATCTCAATCTGGTCAGTAGGATGAATATCCTTTGCCAGCACTTCGAAATCTATCTTTTTGAAGGTGGGATTCATGAATGTTATTTGCATCTTCCCCTCTTTTACATCATAGGCTGACATAAGCCTTGTATGATTGGTAGGGGTCATCTTCAAGTATTATGCATAGGTTTGGGCTTTCAGCCTCTTATTCTTGGCCTTTATCTCTTTTTACCTTTCTTTGATGTCCCGGTCCTTGTCTACTAACATCCTAAAAGAGGATACCTCCACACTCTGTTGTCTTTCCAGTATCTGGGTATGTGATGTGGATGGTTCTAGGATGCCTCCAGAGGGAGTGGCATGCTTGCTCCCTTCTCTTTCAGTGCTTGTGGCATCAACTGTCTCCTCCATATATTCCTATTCAGAGACAGGATTTACCCTTTGTCTTTTAGCTTCTCTAATATCTGCATAAGCCTGTGATGTAGCTCTTCCTAAAGTAGTGGCCCCTTCCTTGTTTCTTTTGAGGCCTTTCTCCTGATTTAGAGGAGTTTGTAGGACTGGGGGGTTACTCATAGTGGGCTCTAATCTACCTATTTGATTTGGCTCCTCTCAAAGGTCTGGTTCTTCTAATTCTTCTTGTACTTCTGATCCTTGTTGTACCTATGATTCTTCTTGGGCTTCAGATTCTTCTTAGACCTGAGATCCTCCTGGAACCTATAGGAAAGAAACCTCATCAAGCTATTTCTCTAGATCAATTAGAGTGTTTTCAACAGCAACTTTAGTGCTATCCCTGTCCACTAAAGTATCCTCCACCCATTCCAATTGATTTGCATATTTTTCTATTTCAGGGATTCGGTGGTGAATGTAGGGAGCCATCTTGTTTTTCTATCTTCTGTTGCAGATGAAGTCCAAAGGATCATATCTCCACATGAAGCTCTATTTCAAATTTATTCTTTGAATAATTTGGTCTGCCTCCCTTCCATATTCTCTACTATTGCAAATAAAGGGGTCTAACTGGTCTCAATCCTGAGTTGGGCCTTCTTTTTGGCTCTGACAAAATGCACCTCATCTGAGTTGATTATCTGCCTGTAGTACTCCAGAGAAAATAACCTCATTGGGAGGTATTTGGGTAGTTTATATGGGGCCAGCTCACAGCCATAAATCCTAATTTCAGTGTGGTTTTGGCACAAGTACCAATCCCCCACTTTGTGCTGTTTTGAGAGTTGCAGGATTTCATTAATTGATTCAACAGTGATGGTGAAGAGTATAGTCTGGTTTGGGGACATCACTGCTCTTTGGCTGGGGATATAGTTTCCATGGTAGTAATGGACAACTCCTGGGAAAATATGACTTCAGGGAATTGGTATTTGGGTAAATTGGACTCCCAAAGACCAATTTTATCAACATACTTCAGATATTGGTCTCTATATCGGCCATATAATTTCAGAGGGGATTCATGGATAGAGGTGCCCTTCATTTGGAAATCTTTATCAGCTAGGGGGAGGTGGTCTAAATCCAAGTGAGGAGAAGAAATTAGTCTGATATCCATGGCAATTGGGGTAGCCATTCTCAGTTCTTGTGGATTTGAAAATGGGGGGGGGGGGTGATTTTCAGTTTTTTAGGGAAATGGTGGTTCAATTCCAAGTGGGTTTGAGTTACCAGAGCTTATTTTTTATTTTAATTAAGAAAAATTAGTGATTGGTTCAGAAATTGACAGGGCTTTTCAGTGATTTATGGCTTAAATACTTGGAATTGGAGAAAACTAGGTCTGAACCGGGTGACTGGCAATTGTGAATGGTTGAAAAAGCTTCAATCATGCTGGGAGGCAATCTCGGACCTTTGTGGCGTCTTCAGGGTGCAATTGTACGTGGGTTGACAACTTCGACGTTCGCAGGTGCGTACATGGAAGTTTTGAGTTAAAAAACACGATAAAACAAATGATTTTGGGCTTTTAGGATTTATGTGGGAAAGTCAAAATTGGCGGGTATGGGTGAATAGTAATTGTTTTTCGTGTAGCAGAGTGAACAGTGGCTATTTTGGCGTGTACCGGGTGGGCAGTAAGTGGTTTCCTTCGCACAACTTTTGGGTTCTTGGTGGTATTGGGGTGAGGTCACCTAATTCCACTCATTGAGCACCACGTAACCTCGGGGGCCCTGTGGAAAACAACCCTCTTTGGGCGGGTAACGTTTAGACTTTGGGCCCTTCCGAAATGGATGAGGACCATTAGATGTGGAAGGGAGAGATCGTGCAGGGATTGGGTAGTGGAGTTGCATGGAGGGTAGTGGGGGGTGCTGGCGTGTAATTAAGCGATGGTTTTTATTTAATGATGGTTTAAGGTGGGGTTAAGGTATCCAGGTGATTAGCATCGAGATTTACTTAACGTAATCGTGAATCAATCAGTTAATGAACTTTTTTGGGGTTTGGGTAATATTATAGTTTATATATTTAAACTAGGGTAGGGTTAGTTAATATTATCGAGAGTTAAATATATACGGGGAAAAGGCGTTTTTAGTCGGGATTTAATAAATAAATTAGTAATTAGTCAAATGAGCAGAAAGGGGCACCATACCTAAGTATATGATATTTCATATTTTTAATGCTTTTCCATAAAACTTAGGATATAGTGCTTTTTGCGGGTTTTTGATGTGAAAATGAGTTATGTAGGGGAAAAAGCACCTTTTCCTAGGTAAAAGTAATTTAATCTTAGGAAAGAATATTATTTAGGTAAAATGAATGGACTGAAGGGGGGGAATGAATGCTTATGAGGGGATTTAGTACTTATTTCCTATAAGTCATCGAGTGGAGGGTCCGGTCCCTCCGAAAGTCAGAGAAATGCTCCGAGCCTCTTTGACTTAGGGTTTTCAAGTACTTTGATCTTTATTGTGGGAAATTAGTTAAGCAAAAAGGTGAAATGAATGAGGTAAATTAATTAATTGACTTCGATATCCATCTGCATGCTTGAGTGCCCATTCACATTTGAAACTTTTATGATGAAAAAGATTATACACATTCTTTTGTCTAATCAATCATCAAAATTCTGAAACCTTTCTACTACTTACCCATCTACTCATCCTACCATTTTTACTTCTCTTTATTAGGGTGCATTTGATCTAGCAAACCCTTATCAAACATTTTTCTTTTTCTTTACAATAGTAAACTAACTAAGTCTAACCTTATTACATCCAAAGGCTCAATTTAAACAGCTGAGCTCCATTTATTTACTCTACCTATCTAATTATCTGCCAAGATTAAACAGTTTGGTCAGATATTTATTCTCTATCTATAGACATGAAATTGAAATATGAAATAGCCAAGTTTAAACATTTTGACTATCATGGATTTTGGCAAAGATTAAATACTACACACAATCATTTATTTTGCACAAAAAGTAAATAGTAGTGGCATTTTGACTTGCTCACTTTCATGGTATTTTTATTTTTCTTGGGGTTCATATTTTTCATCTTTTTGACCTTTTTATTCTTTTAGGACATACCCCCTTTACATTTTTAATTTTTTTTGAATATGGAAAACATTTGCAGAAGGAAAAGGTATGTACATATTACAGGTTTAATCTCAGCCATTCAAAAATTATGACTCCTATTGGTATAGGAACCTAACATCAACCATGGGGGATGATTCACCATTTTTGGAGTAAAAATGTAAAAATAATATAAAATAATAAAATAATAAAACTACTTTTTCAACTAGTATTTTAAACTTATATCCCTAAGGTTTTACTCAAATTTCAAGCGGGAGTACTTGTTGGATGAAAAAATTAATTCCTAATCCAAGGAGTGACCATGTTGGATTCTTTTGATGGACCCTGCTAGACGAAAAATGAGAAATACATGAAAAAATGTGATTGCAATCATGTTTTTCATGTATTTCTCATTTTTCATGTAGCAGAGTCTATCAAAAGTATGAAAAATGGCTATTCCTTGGATGAGGAATCAAATTATGCATCCAACGAGTGTGTCTGCTCAAAATTTGAGTAAATGCATAAGGAGATAAGTTGAAAATATGAGTTGAAAAAAGTAGTTTTTTCTTTTTTACCTCTAAAATTTGATGATGTAATCTAATCTTATTTTATTATTTCCACTATTATTATATAATTTCTTTAGGAGGCCCATTTTAGACCTAAAAAATCCCCTAATGATTAAAGGCCTTTTTCTTCTTCTAAACACTACACTACACTAACAAACCCTAATATCCATCACAAAAGTAATGCTACATTGATCCTTTATATCTTTTCTATTGTAACCATTTCATCCTCTGACCTAGCTACCTGGTTTTTCTCCCTTATCGGGCAACAAAACCGTAAATTTTCCAAAACCCACTTGAGCCTAGATATCTAGCCTAAAATGCTTTACATTCCAGTCATCTCTTGGTTGTGATTTCATAGAGAGAGCCCACTCTGGTTTGGTAGGGATAGCTACCAAAATAAAATCTTGGTATGTGGTTACCTCTGTTGATCTCCTCATTAGCCTGGGACATTGTGGAGGATAACAGAGGGCATGACAACTAGGGGGTGCCAAGGTTTTCTAGTGAATGTAAGGTTCCCAAGTCATGGAAAAATGTAATTGTAGTTGTGAGGTCATGACTGCAAAGATGTGTTAGGGAATTCTAGGGCATGCTAACATGTGCTAGATAGTATGAAGACATGTCAAACAAACTAAGATGTGCCAAGTGCTAAGGCATGCCAAGACGTACAAGGGTGTGACAATGCATGCCAGGGACTGTCAAGGCAACATAAGGGAGGAACAAGTTAAACTACAAGGAAATGAGTACATAATAGGGTCAATAAGTCATCAATTTACCTTTTCCATCAGGAGCATGCTACACACACCAACACTAGGTGCCAATAGATGCCAAGTTCCAAGTGTTAATGCATTCTACGTGCCAAATATTCCTCAGTTTCTTCTCAACTACTTTCTAATAATTGATCTCAAATAAATTTAATATTAAACCATGCAAAAGCATACCAAGTCATCTCAACACACCCCAAACATGCTAAGACTTGCCAAGTGCCAACATGTGCCAAGTGCCAATGTACGTCAGGGAGTGTGATGCATGATATGAAGTGGCAAAGCATATGGAAGAGTGCTAAGGTGTGCTATAGAGTGACAACGCATGCTGAGGAGTGTTAGGGAGTACTAGGACAACACAAGGAGCACTAGGTCAAAATGCATGGAAGTGAATGAATGTGAGGGTGTGTCGGGGAGTGTCAATGAGTGCTAGCTGTCATGCCAAGGAGGGAGTGACAAGGTATGCTTAGCACGGGTAAGGCATGCCAGGGAATATTAGGGAATGCCAACAAGTTCTAGAGTGTTTTAGGCAGTTTCGGGGTGTGTTAACATGTGCCAAATAGTGCCAAGGCATGTGAGGTGCTAAGACATGCTAGGATGTGTAGGGTTCCAAAGTATGTCAATATGCATCAAGGATATTCAAGGAAACAAAAGGAATAACCAAGCTAAAATGAAAGGAAATCAACACATAAGAGGGTTAATAAGTCAAGACTTCATCTTTTTCAAAAGGGGCATGCTAGGTACATTAATAATATGTTCCAATACATTTCAAGTGCCAATGTGTGCCAAGTGCTAATGTTTGTCAATGCATTATTATGCCAGGGTGTTCCAAGGCATGCTAGGGACTACAGGGCATGCCAACACATGATAGGGGAGGGCCATGCTATACTAGGGCATTCCAACATGTGCTTGGGTTTCATACTCATGGAAAGATGTTCTAGGTACAAAGATGTTCCAGGTACAAATATGTTCCAAGACATGCGAGGTGCCAAGGAATGTTAGTGTATTGTTCCAAAGAATGTTAAGGTGTGCCATGAGTGTTGAGGAGTGTTATGTCTCTCTCATTGATAGAATTGACAGAGCTTAATTATGTATTAAATAATATAGTTCCTACACACACTAGTGGAACTTTATTTAAAGGAAATTTTCTAGATAATAAACCTAATAGAGATGAATCATCTTAAGGGAAATGATACACACTAATTACTTCTTAACAAATTGACTGACTATTATAACCACTATGACCTTAGACACATAATGAAAAATACTCCACAAAAATGGTCTTAAATCGTTATCTTTTGACAAAAAATATAGTAACAAGTACACAACGTCATCAAAAACTCATTGGAATGATCAAAGATGATGAACTTTTTTTTACACCAAAAGTAACCGGAAAGAGCATTGTTGAGGGTCAATAAAAGAATTTCACTAGAAGTGTCACCAAAGATATAATTAGTGATGGGCCTTTAATGATCCTCATCAAAAGTTTCACCAAAGAGAGAATTAGTGATAGACCTTTAACGACCGTCACCAAAAGTGCCATTGAAAATGGCTTTGGTTACAAACCTTAAAGGACCATCACTATATACACTTACAACAACGATTTTTTAAAGGTCGTCACCATATGAAACATTGGTGACAGACCTTAAAGGTCTGTCACAGGCATGAAGCGTCATCAAAAACTCATTGGAATGATCAATGATGACAAAAATTTATTGAACGTCACCAAAAGCAACCAAAAATATCATTGGTGATGGTCAATAAAATATTGTCACTAGAAGTGTCAACAAAGAGGGAATTAGTGATGGACCTTTAATAACCCTCACCAAAAGTGTCACCAAAGAGAGAACTATAATACTAGTGATTACCCCATTACTATTGTAGTTGTATCCCTTATTAATATTGTTGCGCCCCTATTGTCCCCATATTTTTATTACTATGCCCCATAGAATCCTCTATTGTTATTTTTGTGGCTTTATATTATTATTGTTAGGTCGGCTCGGTTATATTGTGACTCCTTAGACTCCTATATATAGAAAGGAGGTTTTGTCATTTGAATCATCCAAGAATTGTTCATTTGTGTAATGTAAAGGAGGTTGCCCCCTTGAAGAGGCTGAATTCTAAGGCGTTCAACTATCTTTTCTATCTTTTTGTGAGCTAGTTACATAACATTTGGTATCAGAGCTTTGGATTCTAGGGTTTCGCTGCTCCAAATAGGTCATCGTGGAATTTCCTCTATAACTTTTTTTTTTTCTGCGAAATTTCAAAAGCGAAAAAAACCCCATTTGATAAGAGATCATACTGAACCTCAGGTCCGAATTTTAGAGCTTTTCGCGCTATATTTATGGAGATATGATCTGAGGAAGTTGGTCTTTTTGCAGACTCCTGAATTACATTCCAAATAGGTGAACTAGGGAAAATCATCATAACTTTCTCTCTGTGCATTGGATTGAAGTTTCGTAAGAAGCTATAGAAAGAGGACGGACTGTAGCTTCTTGTATATATTTTTCAGAGCCAAAGGTCAAAACAGGGACACGTGGCATGTCGTACAAGTTCTCTCTACTGAAGTAGTCTATAATCAAGTCACTGTGGGATATTTGACATAAATCTTCCTTGGAGAATCCAATTTGAATCAAACTGGTGGAATTGGAAAGAGGACATAGAGGGCTACTGAAGGTCACAATTTCATAACTGGATGATCCAAAATTACAGAGATACATCAGAGGAAATATCAAGCTCCTTCAAAGTGAAAAAAGGTGTGTAGATTTTTTTATTTTTTTTCTTAAGCTTGGTTTGAAAAATTATTTTGAAGAATTCAAAAGGCATAGTAGAGCATTATTATCGGTAATTGATGCCCCAAGGAAAGAAAATGCAAACACCTAGTAAGCAACCTGAAAGCGCTAGCATGATTCATGAAGAAGAGGAAGAAATGCTACATGATATATCAAAATTACAAGACCAAGTGCAACAAATGTCACTCTCACAAAAGCTAACAGAAGCTAAGATAAATGGCATGGAATCTAAGACAAAGGGCATGGAAGCTAAGACGAGGCATGGAAGCTAAGATGGACAATTTGAAGACAGACATGGAAGAATTGACGATAAATATGAATAAGTTGCTACAAGAAATGGTCACTAATGGTGAAAGGGTAGTAAAGGAAACTCATGATGAGAACAAAAGAAATGTTAATCATGATTCCATAGACTCTAATGTTGGATCGAAGACCCACCATATTCCAAAAATCGATATGAGGAAGTTTGATGGCAAGGAACCCGCAACATGGATATTACAGATGGAGCAATTTTTCGATCTCAATAATGTGCAAAAAACACAAAAGGTACGTATTGAAACTTTATATTTGGAACCAAATCAGTTTGTATGGTATCAATGGCTTTGCTCTTGTAAACAAATTATCACTTGGGAAACTTTTATGGAAGAATTGACAGCACATTATGAGGAGACAAAAAGCAACATTTTTTTTAGCCAATTGATAAGTCTCAAACTAAAGGGTTCAATAATGGAGCACATTGAGGAGTTCCAAAAATTGAACATAAGAGTAAAAAATATTCCAGAGGAGCATAGGATTGATGTGTTCATAGGGACTTTAAAGGATAATATCCAACATGATGTTCACCTTTGGGAACCTGATTCATTAGAGAAGGCATTCAGGTTAGCAACAAAAATGGAAAGCAAAATTATGGCAACCAGGAAGCATACTAGTCACAACTATAAAGATGGAAGTGTTGTTACCCCTAGCCTTCCACAACCTATGAGGTTGACACCACAAAAATTGGAAGAAAAAAGAGCAAAAGGGCTTTGTTACAGTTGTGATAGCAAATACACTAAAGGTCATAAGTGTGCTGAGAAGAAATTATTCTACATAGATTGTGAAGAGGAAGAAGAAAAGGAGCAAGAAAGGTCAAAAGAAGAGGATATACTCCAGGAACAAAGCCTAGATAAAGAAGAAATGAATCCAACCATATCTTGTAATGCATTGGCTAGAATTGTTACTCCTCAAACCATCAAGATAGAAGGACAAATCAAGAAGAAAAAGGTAATAGTGTTGATTGATTCAGGAAGTACCCACAATTTTATTCATTGTAAGGTAGCAAAAGAATTGAATTGCTACCTATATCCAGCACTAGAGTGTCAAGTGATGGTTGCAAATGGAGGAACGAGAAATTTCTCTAGAAAGTGCCATAATATCAAACTATCCATGGGAGAATATGTATTGATGAGCCCAATGCTTTCCATTCCAATGGGAGGTGCTAATGTTGTACTAGGAGTCCAATGGCTACAGCCTTTGGGTACAATAGCTTTTAATTTTCAATAACTTTTCATGAAATTTTCTACGGAAGGAAAGGAAGTTGAGTTAAGGGCGTGCTACAGGGAAATCGAGAAAGATAATCAGCTCTAACGGTATGACAAAGCTTCTAAAAAAGGAACAAAGAGGTGTAATTGCACAATTATGTTCGCTAGATGTTTCCACATTGGAATCATCTATTTCTCCAGATCTCCAAAAAGTCTTGGACAATCATTCCAAGGTATTTGAGACTCCCAAAGGTCTCCCACCTATTCCTGATCATGCTCATGCTATTCATATGATTCCAGGAAGTGTTCCTCCAAACATCAAGCCGTACAGATATCCCTATGCCCAAAAGAGTGAAATTGAATGTATGGTTGCAGAAATGCTAGAGGTTGGTATAATTCAACCTAGTCAAAGTTCTTTCTCTGCTCCAGTAGTATTGGTGCACAAGAAGGATGGATCATGGCCCATGTGTCCGGATTATAGGGAGCTCAACATTCTCACTATTAAAGATAAGTTTCCCATTCTTGTCATTGATGAATTACTGGATGAATTGCATGGATCAATTTACTTCACCAAGTTGGATCTTCGTTCAGGATATCATCAAATCAGAATGAAGACTGAAGACATTCTGAAAACAACATTTAGAACTCATGAGGGTCATTATGAATTTTTGGTCATGCCTTTTGGCCTTACCAATGCACCTTCTACATTTCAAGGTTTGATGAATTCCATTTTCAAACCCTTCCTTAGAAAATTTGTGTTAGTATTTTTTGATGATATACTAATCTACAACAAGTCTTGGAAGGATCATGTTGAACATGTTGACAGGGTGCTACAACTATTAGAGGAGAAAAAATTATATGCAAAAAGATCCAAATGTTTCTTTGGAGTACAAGAGGTTGAATATCTTGGTCATATTGCATCTCATGAAGGAGTTAAGGTATACTCTAGAGAAATTAAAGCCATTAAGGAATGGAAAATCCCCACTTCCATAAAGCATCTGCGAGGATTTCTCGGGTTGACAGGGTATTATCACAAGTTTGTTAAGAATTATGGGAGAATAGCACCACCTCTAACAACATTATTGAAGAAAGATGCATTTTCATGGACTCCAGAAGCAACAAAGTCCTTTGAACATCTTAAAGAGGCAATGTGCCAAGCACCGGTCTTAGCTACACCCGACTTCACAAAAACCTTTATTGTGGAATGTGATGCTTCAGGAAATGGAATTGGTGCTGTTTTAATGCAAGATGAAAGACCCATTGCTTTTGAAAGTCGTCCAATCAAGGGAAAGTTTTTACACAAAGCTATTTATGAGAAGGAAATGTTGGCAATACTACATGCACTTAAGAAATGGCAACCCTACCTAATGGGAAGACACTTCAAGGTAAAAATGGATCATGATAGCCTTAAATACTTTTAGAACAAAGATTATCCTTTGAAGAGCAACAAAAGTGGGTCACAAAGATGTTGGGTTATGACTTTGAAATCATCTACAAAAAAGGGAAGCAAAATTTGGTGGCAGATGCACTCTCAAGAAAGGATGAGGATGTGGAAGCATTGTTGTGCGCCATTTCTATTATCCAACCAGATTGGATAAACAAAGCAAGGGAGGAATGGAAGAATGATGAAGAAGTGTGGGAACTTATTCAAAAGTTACAACAAGATTCCAGTACATCTGATACATTTAGCTGGCAAAATGATTCGTTATGGTACAAAGATCGCTTATACCTTTGTAAGAATTCACAACTCAAACAAAAGATTCTTATGGAATTGCACACTTCTCCCTTAGGAGGGCACTCAGGATTTTTAAAAACTTACCACAGGGTTAAGAAGGAATTTTTTTGGATGGCCTTAAATCGAATATTCAAAATTTTGTGGCAGAATGTTTGGTTTGCCAACAAAATAAAGTTGAAACAATTAAGACCCCGGGTTTATTACAACATTTATCCATTCCAAGCAACGTTGGGAGGAGGTTTCAATGGATTTTATCACAGGTTTACCCAAATCTGAGGGAAAGAGTGTCATCATGGTGGTAGTTGATAGACTTACCAAGTATGCACACTTTTGTGCATTATCACATCCATTTAAAGCCAGTACAGTTTCTACTACATTTATGGAAACAATTCAAAAGCTACATGGAAACCCAAAGATTATTGTAAGTGACAGAGATCCCCTTTTCACTGGAAATTTTTGGACATAATTATTTTCTTGTCTTGGTACTCAGTTAGCTCATAGCTCATCTTATCATCCTCAATCTAATGGGCAAACTGAGATAGTAAACAAATGTTTGGAAGGATATCTTTGTTGCTTTGTATCTGATAAACAGACACAATGGGTCAAATGGTTGCCTTTGGCTGAATGGTGGTATAACACTTCCTTCCATACAACAACAAAAATGACCCCATTTATGGCACTTTATGGATATCAGCCACCATCCATCACATCATATTTAAGAGAAAATTCTAAGGTTCAAGCAGTGGAACATCACATCGAACATCAACAACAAGTCCTCCAACTCTTAAAGGATAACCTCGTGTTGGCACAGAATAGAATGAAACAACAGGCAGATCAACATCGCAGTGAAAGAAGTTTTGATGTAGATGATTGGGTATTCCTACGACTACAACCATATAAACAAATGTCCCTCAAGCAAGCTAAGAAGGATAATAAATTATCACCAAAGTATTATGGTCCGTACAAGGTGTTGCAAAAGATTGGTACTATGGCATACAAATTGGAGCTTCTTGCAGCGTCTTGAGTGCACCTAGTTTTCCATGTTTCATGTTTAAAGAAGGTTATAGGTGACAAGCTCCCAGTTCAAACAATATTGCCAAAACTTGACGAGGAAGGAAAAATTATATTAGAACTGGAAGTAGTCACAGAAACAAGAACTCGACAGCTACGAAATCAATCAATTTTGGAGTATCTCATCAAGTGGAATAACTTATCTGCTGAAGATTCCAAATGGGAGGATGAGAATTTTATACAGAAGCATCCATAACTACTCAAGCGTTGAGGACAACACCTTTTTGAAGGAGAGGGGCATGTTAGGTCCCTATAATACTAGTAATTACCCCATTACTGTTGTACTTGTATCCCTTATTAATATTGTTGTGCCCCTATTGTCCCCATATTTTTATTACTATGCCCCATAGAATCCCTCTATTGTTATTTTTGTGGATTTATATTATTATTGTTAGGTCAGCTGGGTTATATTGTGACTCCTTAGACTCCTATATATAGAAAGGAGGTTTTGTCATTTGAATCATCCAAGAATTGTTCATTTGTGTATTGTAAAGGAGGTTGCCCCCTTGAAGAGGTTGAATTCTAAGGCATTCAACTATCTTTTCTATCTTTTTGTGAGTTGGTTTCATAACATTATCTTTTGACAAAAAATATAGTAATAGGTACACAACATCATCAAAAACTCATTGGAATGATCAAAGATGATGAACGTTTTTTACACCAAAAGTAACCGAAAAGAGCATTGTTGAGGGTCAATAAAAGATTGTCACTAGAAGTGTCACCAAAGAGAGAATTAGTGATGGGCCTTTAACGACCCTCACCAAAAGTTTCACCAAAGAGAGAATTAGTGACAGGCCTTTAACAACTGTCACCAAAAGTGTCATTGAAAATGGCTTTGGTGAGAAACCTTAAAGGACCATCACTATATACACTTACAACAACAATTTTTTAAAGGTCATCACCATATGAGACATTGGCGACAGACCTTAAAGGTCTATCACAGGCATGAAGCGTCATCAAAAACTCATTGGAATGATCAATGATGACAAAAATTTGTTGAACGTCACTAAAAGCAACCAAAAATATCATTAGTGATGGTCAATAAAAGATTGTCACTAGAAGTGTCAACAAAGACAGAATTAGTGATGGGCCTTTAACAACCCTCACCAAAAGTGTCACCAAAGAGAGAACTAGTGACGGGCCTTTAGCAACCCTCACCAAAAGTGTCATTGAAAATGACTTTTGTGACAAAACTTAAAGGACCATCACTATATACACTTACAACAATGTTTTTTTAAAGACTGTCACCATATGCAACATTGGTGATAGACTTTAAAGGTCCGTCACATGAATGATCCTCACCAATGACCTTTTTTCTTGTAGTGAAAGAAACCCTTCCAATTTGTAGGACATGCAAAAAAGTTTCATCAATGCGGAAATGAACCTATCGATTAAAATATCCAAAATGGAGGCTGAAAGAAGCAAAGCATTTAAAAAGGATTTTCCTCCTTTATTAAACCTTAAGTTAGAGACATTAATGAAAACCATGGAAAGGGTTATGAACACATGTATTTTGCAAGCTAAACGTGTTGTTAATGGAAATCAAAAGTTACCTCCTTTTCAAGTAGATATGGAAGGTTATCAGCAATAGGATGTTAAATTCCAGCTAGTTGAGGAAAACAGTCACCATGTGTGTGTTACTTATTACTGTGATGAAAAACATGATGAAAATATTGAAGTAGATGAGCATGTATGTATTTTAGACATTGAACATCAAGAAAACAATGCAATTTTTTTTTTGTTTTTGTTATGGTAACTCTTTAACTCTATGCTATGCCACATTTCAAGTGTTGAAAGAAAGTCATGATAACTCTTTACCCCATGATTGAGCAGGAAATCAATTTGAAACGAGCATAACGAGGCAACCACCTTCTTATATAGAGGATGATCCTCTTTTGTGTCATATTGGAGACTCCTTTATTCAAAAATCACAGTTATTAAGTAACCATGAGATGGAAGATCTTATAGTCTCCTAGGAACCAATACTTAATACTTTGCATCAGCCTTGTAAATTTTTATTGGATCATGATATAGATGAGGACTGTATTTCAAAGTTTTCTACTAGATTTTCACTTTCTGAAATTTTATTTCGAAGAGAAGATTGTCAAGATCATATTTCTGAAGATGTATGTGTGGACAATGTACATAATGAACCTGCACATGCCAATTTTCAAACAAAGTCATTTGAAGATGAACATAATTTTCAACAAATTCTTCCAACTGCCTTTTTAATACAAAAGAATTGTATCATTGAACTTCAAGGAGATGTTGAAGAACAAAAAGTTGTTTTACATCCTACAGATGATAAACATAGTATTTATAATCTCACATCCCTTGAAAGCAGAATGCCATAAAATTTAAAAAGGGATAGATACATTTTGGAGATAGTACATGAAAAGATATTTTCAGGCATAGTACAACAAAGAGAAACTTGCCATGATTTTGAGGATGCTTTGGAAAACCTGTTCAAATCTTTGACAAAACTGAATTTTGTGTGGTTATGGATTATGTAGAAAGCTCCAGTCAGAAGTTTGAGTTTCCATTTTAAGATTTTATCTTTCTATTTGGAGAAATGGAATGCAAGCTTCAAATTAGTAGTCATCTGCGTGACTGACTACATTGGAATTTTTATATTATTTGATTCAATATGATTTTAAGAAATATAGGGTAGGTAGCAATGTGCAAATAAGCTCAGTACTCTGAGCATATTTTTCTAGCATTCTTTTCAGCTCCAGTTTCAATTTGTAGTACAGTTTTTAGTTCAGTGTATATTTCATTTTTCAGTGTGAAGAATGGTTTTGGTTTCAATTTAACAGTTTCAGTCGCACAAGTTTCTTTCACAGAACAAGTCGCAGATTTAGGATTATCCCAATGAATCAAACTACTAGTCTATGGTGTTCTTTACACTTCACAAGAAGGATGCCATCGCCATTGGAGCCACTGTTAGGGTCCTATAATTTTTATAAGATTTCTTGATTACAGTTGATAATTATATTTTTGAGATTTTGTTAATAATATTTCATCTTGCAAATTATTTCCAAAAAGACACCAGGCATTAGGATTTGAGGAGACTTTTTACATGAAAATTATTGGATCAGATCAGACCGTAGGTGTTTTCATTAGAAAGTGCTCAGAAGTAGCTTTCCACCGGTATATCCTGTGCTCAAATCCGACTCCTGGATTGAAAGATAGGCCAGAACGAACTTCGAACTTCAGAAGCAGATAAAGGTTCAAAAACTATTTCAGCTACAGTGTTAAATTATATTCACATCTATCCTTTAAAATAAAGCCTTTTCACCCATTATGAATATGCAATATGATTTTTAACTCTAGATGGGACCCAAATAACCACCGCCGCATTTCCATATTTCCATTAACCCAATCATGGCCATTTTACATCTTTTTCCATAAACTCTAGCCTTAAACCATTTTCCCTTTATTAACAATAAATCCCCAAAATCTAGCTGCATTTCCATTCTTATTGATACATAAACTCTAGCCGCATTGCCATTTGTTACTATACATTTAACTCAATTTGTTTTCCCATTTCATTAAACATGCCTGCATAGTCTTTTGTAATACATTACATTGTAATGTATTACAATGTAATATATTATATATAAGCCCACTACCATTGAGGCATAAATTGTGCCCGCAGGCCACGTGTCGCCATACACATCATCCCGCTATCGCATATCGCAAAGTCCTGTTCACTTATAACATTAAGTTTCTACCCTTTTTCCTATTATGATAACCCCTCCCTGATGCGGTATTTTATATGTTGAAATTTGTTACAGTGTCGGGTCCTATCCATCGGCAAAGCACTATGGAACACGGTAAAGGTCCCACTTGTTGATGCGATAAACTAGAACCCACTTCTAGATGCGAAATGACATAAAATATAATCTAATAAGCTGTCAGGTCTACCCTATTCAATCCCCCATGTAATACATAGCCCCCTCCCAATGCTATTGCGATTAAGTCTCGTCGCCGAAAAGTCCCACAGATGATAAGCCCCGCCGATTGTGATATCGCAAAGTTCCTCCTCGTCCATTGATATTGAAAGTAATCCCTCCACTCGCCAATTGTGATAGACCCCCTTGGATGCGATATATTATCAATTGTATTCTAAATGGTTTTCAGGTCAGGGTTTATGGTCCCACTCTTGTGTACTCCCTTATCGGTTACAGTTATGATGTGAAAAGACTCACCCGGATGCAATATATTATATGGTGAATTTAGAAGGTTTTCAGGTCTGGCTGTACAAATAATCTCTTATATATAAACAGAGTCTCTCCCATTTTGACTGCGATACTGTACAACCCCATCCCAGATGCGATATTTCATAGACTGGATTTAAAATATTTTTTAGCTCCACTCCATTGGAAAAGAACTACAAAATGTATTGTATAAGCCTCGGCCCTGCTGAGATTGCGATAAGAAAAAGGGACATGTGTTTAAAAAACCTTCATCTCTCGATGGCCTAGATCAAATCCACCCAAATGAATGGCAGAGGAAGACTTCAGACCCCCCTGAGCCCCATTTCAAATTATTCAAGGATGGGGGGTCTGAACTCAATGCTATGTGTCATCCTCTCCATACTTCGAACACCCCCCCCCTCATATGACACTATAGCATACCCCCCCCCGCTTGAGAAGCATCTTCCCTTGACTTTTCAAACTCATCTCAACCTCCACTTCATCTCACAATCTCCATTCCCAGAGCACCAAGCCTCCACTCAGAGGATAGTGAGGACACTTTCAACACTCTTTCAGCAGCCACAATCATCAAAATAGAATGCAGCGAAAGGAGGAACAACACAATGAGACTCATCTGCCAACTAGACAAACAACATTGCTCATTTAAAGGCCTAGTCACTACCAGAAAGCCCATAAACAACATCAACACTCAACCGATTGATATTTTAAAAACAATTTAGTATATTTTTATACGTTTGTAATAAATTCATGAATTCTATTTCAAGCTATTTGTATAGTTATTCGTAGCAAGTCTTCATATTTTAAATCAAGATATTTTGTAATAATTTTTAATAAATACTTCATCATTTGAAGTAATACTTGTTGGTTTTTATACAGAAGAGCACTATTGTACATTGCTAAAGCATCAGCAGATTTACCAGTAATGCAAAAAGCTCTTTCATAGGATTCTTGTGTCAAGTTATTGGTGAAGTGCCTCTATCGTTCTATGTGTTTATATTTCTCTGTTTATCACACATATTTATTTCTTAATTTGAATTATTCAATAGATAATTAAAGGACATAATTTGTCTAAATCTACACTCTACACCCAACTTTGAATAATTTCCGTGTTTTCTACTGAACTTTAAATATAGAATTTAGGTAACAATGCTCTATACCTAATGTGAATATTAATATGTTCTTCCTTACACATCTCATAAACTAAAAGAGTCTAATCAGTTTGGATACCTTGCCCTGTGAGATCTATCTGTAAACACAAAAATCGGTCTATACTTTATGAAATGGACTCCATATCCCAATGGTAATCTAGTTATCAACCAACCATTCAAATACAAATCAAAACTTAAACTTCATAACTAGCCTAATATTCAATACAACAAAGTTAAATATTACAGAGAGAGCCCTCTCTGAAGTTGGTAGGGCTAGATCCCAGCTTCCAAAGTAGGTTTGGGGTTACCTTTGCGATTTTATTCTGCAATCTCAAAAAATTACAGAGTGCTAATAGTTTCTTTGAGGTTTCCTTAATTGTAACACAACTTACTATTTTTGTAATTTTTTGGGTTGTAAACTGTTGGGTCAAGAGAAAGGTATATTTTCTCCTCAGTAATTGCTTTATTTCATATTTATCCTTACACAATTTTCTTTGTTTATGAATTGAAGTAAAGGAAATTACAATTAAAGTTGGATGAAAGAACTTGGTATCAAATTAGATAAATCTAGCACTGGAAACTAACTTTTTACTATCCTTGTGTGAAGAAGACGTGGATTGGTCAATAGTTGTTCATTTGACAGAGCAGCACTAGGCTGTAAAAGGGAAAGACAACGTCCGAAGCAGGCATGGAAGTGAGAGACCAGGTAGATCAATACTATTTCATGACAAAATTAGATTATGTATTGCGAAATCCTCAGTATCCCCTGATCCTGACGATTCACTTTTACCTTGTTTACTCTTTTACTATTATGTAAGGCTGAAAAGCAAAAGGAGTTCAGTTCAGAATTATGTAATTTATAATTATTCTTTTTGAGACATATACTACTGATTATCCTAGTGATATTATTGTAATCTAGTTACTTATATTAGTGAAACACTGCGTTTGATCTTCACATATATTCTGAGTATTCCTTAGCGGAGACTTCTGGAAACTCTGGGCCTGGTCAAGGGAAGTTCTACTACTTTCTTGTGTTATAATATTTCCATTTGAATATTTATTGATTGTGAATGTCCAGTTAATATTATCTTGCTTATTGTGAGGATTGATGCTTCCAATTCATATTGTTGTTCATTTCAATTCATACTTAGTTGTGTGATGTATCTGAGTAATGCTTTGATTTGATTAGTTATATTAGTTTCAGAAGTATATTAATATTCATTCTGAGTTATGATATCACAGATCCTAGGGATAGTGTTAATTGATTTCCATAATCTGCTGACAGAGAAGAGTTTTTGTTTAGAAATCATTTATCGTATTTGCTTGATTGTTGTTCAATTAAGAATTGTCGTTCAATCAAGATTTCTATTCAATTAAGAATTGTCGTTCAATCAAGATTGCCGTTCAATTAGAATTTTCCATTCAATTCTAATTTACTATAGATTAACATTGTTGTTCAGTTGTTACAGTTCTCTTTCTTGATCGAGTGAGTTAGTTTTAGTTCTATTTGAAGGTTACAAGTGTGATTCTTTGCATTCGCATCCAAATTCATTTGATTTTGGAATAAGTAAATGGAATTGCAGAGCATGTTAAGAGTTCTTTCAGAGTAATTAGTTCCTTAGTTATTTCTTTAAGAGTTGTGTGAATTAAGTTGAAGAGATAGCTATTAGTGATTGCAACAATTTACCTTTAGCTAACCTCTGAATTCACTGCATAGATTATGCTGACACTCTTGAGATAAAAATACTTAACTTGGGTTGACAATTAATGTAGGAATTAAGATTTCCTGTAAAAAGACCTCTTAGTACACTAACATTTTGACGTCATTGCCAGGAGAGTGTTCCAAGTGATTTCGTTTTATGTTGCTGTGAAAGAATTGGGTTTTAAAAGTGGAAAGTAAGAACTTGCGTACCTAGCAAGTACATTTCTTGCTTACCAACCTTCTTTTCAAAAAAACCTTAGAGCTTAAATAGGAATTCATTTTTATGAATGACCAGGAATAGAAAGATAGAAAAAGAGCAGAACCCAAAGGATTGGTGAACCTTGGGAGAATGACCTTTATAGACGAAATCGTAAGAAAAGTAGAGTCTCAAGCGTAAGTAGGATTCTAGGCAGTACCTGGAAAAAGTTCTACTATTATCCCTCAAACAATAGGCTCACCATCTATAGCTTATGCTAAGATTCAAAGCCAAGTTGGTGGATTAAAACAGAGTCTTCAAGATACAATAAGTTTACATTTTGATCCTCTACAAGAGGGAAAATCTCTTAACTTAAGAGAAGGATAAGGAGAAACCAGTGGGACTTCCAACGCAGAACCACAACTGTTTGAAAAGGATCTCTTGTGATCCCAAATCTAGGTAGTGGTGCAAAGCTAGCTGGGGTTGCTAATCCTCCGCTTACTCTCAAAACACCCCTTGAAATCCCCAAAGGTTATTGGCACATCTTTGACGAAATGGCAGATCAACCACCTCAATGTCAAACCTCGACATTAGAGTACCCAATAGTCGACCAAGTGGCTAATGCCCCCATGAAGGCTATTCCTCTGTAGAGCATCCCAACTTTCCATGGGATGATCATAGAGGATCTCGATGCTTTCCTGTTTGAGTTTGTTGTCCTCTGTAGAGGGTATGACTACACCAATGACCCCCAAGAGCTAAGGTTGTTCCCTTCCACTCTCAGAGGATAAGCCTTAAGATGGTTCATGGGTCTGGGTGGGTGAACTATTAATTATTGGGACAAGATGAAAACCTCCTTCCTCAAAAGATACCACGACTTTTGTAAGACTAGGGAACTAAAAGATGAAATTTTTAAGATGACTGCAAAACATAATGAAACACAAGAATAATATGTAGAATGGTTTAATTATAATTTGCAGAGGTCTCCACGGACTACCTTACAGAAGGAAGTCCTAAGAGTTATCTTAATTAAAGGAATGAAAGAGGAATGGATAGAAACTATAAATTTAATGGGAAAAGGAGATATTTCTCAGGAAGATTATGATGAGATCATTCACTTGTGTATCAGGTGTTCGCAAGGAAGCACACGCACAGGAACAGGAAGCTAAGATCCGATGAGCAGGGGAAGAAAAACACATAGTGGAGGCGTAACGCAGATGGTAATTGGTAACCTCCTGGAATATTTTAAGATGGACATCTTAGGCACTCTCACAATGCAGTTGGATGTCTTACAGGCTAAACAAAAAAAAGCCTTAGCAGAATAAAACTTGGCCATCTTCTGTCCACATTGTTGAAAGAAGCATAGCCAATGGGAATGTCCATTAGACATGGTGCAGATATGTACTATTTGTATAAAGAGCACGCCATTGAACAATGTCCATCATTCCTAGGGCTGAAAGAAATGTTCAAGGAAGAAGAAGAAGAAACAAAGTTGGTATATCAGAGGAACCAGTTTCGACAGTGGCAGGCTAAACCTACAGGTAGGTCACAAGACGCATCCTAGTTATTTCCTTCTTCACAGTTTAATTAGCAACAAAACCTTGGGACAGAATGGTAGGGCCAATCACCCTACCCAAATTGGAAAACTCGACCATTCCCTATGACATCCTGGCCAATGCAATATTTTTTGGGTAATGGCTAGCTAAATTCTCCTTTTACTCTTGTTTGGCAGGGCAATCCCTATCAATCCTAGTGGCATGCCTCCACCTCTCAAAATCCAGATTGGTCTACAAATTGGCAGAAATCTCTAGGGATATCTAACGCAACTATGGGGGAAGGTCCTCAGCCTCAACCTGCACTATCAGCACCCTATACATTACAGCAAAATAGTGAACCTCTTTTGCGGCCTGAATTGCCATGTCAACTGAATCCAAATCATAATAACGGACCGGTTGAGTTGGTGCAGATTATTGAAAGCTCATATTATGAGGTTGAGAAGAAAGAATGTAATGAACTTAGATTGAGGTCAGGCTGTATCATCACCCCTGAGGAAAATAGGGATCAGCCTTCAATAGAAATTGAAACCCCACCTGTACGTATACCTCCACCTATAGTTAATACCAAACTAAAACAAGGAGAAGAGACTGATCAACATGAAGACCCTGAAAAACTTACAATCACTTCTTCCCCATTCCCCAAAATGTTAACGATACCCAAACCTATTGTTTATCCAGATTTTGATCTTGTAGGCGAACTAAAAAATATTTGTATTAAAATCCCTCTCCTCCAAGCCATTCAAGACATACCCATCTATGCTAAAATAATTAAAGAGCTATGTGTAAAAATCCTGCAAGGAAAGAAAAAACCTCACCCACCATTCATGTTGTAGGGACCTTATCTGGTTTAATTTTGGGAGGGGAAACTCCAATAAAGTATGAAGATCCTGGAATCCCACAATGGCAGTTCAGATATATAGCTACTCTTTTCCCAATACTCTAGTTGATTTGGGTGCAACCATTAATATTTTAACAGTAGAAACCTATCAAGAACTTGGTATTACAACCCTGGAACCAACCACCACTTTATTAGAACTTGCTAATCTTTTGATGGCAAGGCCAAAAGGAACCTTACAGGATATCACAATTTCTGTTGATTTGTGGGAATATCCAATAGATTCTCTTGCCATAAACCCAAAGAGTAGATTAGATGGGCACCCTCTGATTCTGGGCGGACCTTGGCTTGTGACAACTAATGCTTATATTGGATGCCGAGAAGGAAAGATGACTATTGCAAAGGGGGATGCTGTAAAAAATATTTTGTTGTATCCTCCTGCCAAGCCAGGTCTTCCCATTGTAAAAATATGTAAACAACCACCAACATACTTGGAGGAAAACATTCGTTCACCACTCACAGTAGCAGAGGCACTCTAATTTAGAGATTAAACTGAGTACAACGTTATCAATAACTTTATAAATCAACCTACTAATGTGAGAAATATAAAGTGTCAATTGCTGAAAGCAATCCCGGATAATGAAGCCATGGAGGATCCTCTGAAGGATACCGACGATTAGCATATTCAGAGGACTGTAGATCATAACAGCAAACCAGTAGAGATCGAACCCGACAAAATTCTAAATATTAATGATTGTCTGGATAGTAATCTGCAACGAAAGCTCATACAGGTCCTATAGAAATATAAGAGGACTTTTGCATGGGATTGTCTTGATATGAAAGGAATAAACCCACATATATGTACACACCACATCTATAATGATAAGGATGCTCGACCCATCCAACAGCCTGAGTGGACATTGAATGCACATCTCAAGGAAGTTATGAAAGAAGAGTTATAGAAGCTGTTGGATGTAAACATTATTTATCCTATCTTAGACAGTAAATGGGTCTCTCCATTGGTGGTTGTCCCTAAGAAAAATGGGAAGTGGTGTATCTGTGTAGACTACAGGGAGTTGAGCAAGGCGACACAGAAAGATCATTTCCCCCTCCCATTCATCGACCAGGTCCTTGATACTTTGGTAGGGAAGCAATTATTTTCCTTCTTAGATGGTTTTAGTAGCTACAATCAAATTCATATCGTCCCTGAAGACCAGGACAAAACAACCTTCACCTGTCCCTCGGGTACATTTGCGTACAGAGTATTACCATTTGGCTTGTGTAATGCCTAAGCTACACGCCAGAGGGCTATACTCAGCATCTTTGTTGATTTAGTAAAATATGGCCTTGAGGTGTATATGGATGATTTTATTCTATATGGGGATGACTTCGACCAAGCATTGCAAACATTAGAAAAAGTCTTAGAATGATGCACTGCTACCAAGTTATGTTTAAGCAATTTCAAGTGCCACATGATGATGACCAAGGGCATAATCTTGGGACACTATATCTCTACAGCAGGAATACAGGTAGACCCAAAAGAAAATCAGGTAATTATTTTACTACCTACCCCCTGCACTTAGATAGAGGTACGTAGATTCCTAGGATATGTAGGCTATTATCGTAGATTTATTAAAAAAAAATCACAAATTGTTGTGCCTCTATATGCTTTGACTGGAAATGTTGATTTCAGTTGGTCTGAAAAATGTGACACAACTTTTACAGGTTTAAAGAAACTAGTCTCAACAACACCAGTATTACATGGACCAAACTGGGAGTTTCCTTTTCACATATCCACAGAGGCATCAGATGTAGCTATAGGCATTGTCCTTGGCCAGGAGGAGGAAAAGAAACCTTATGATATATATTATATTAGTAGAAATATCACTTCTACAAAAATTAATTATATAGTCACGGAAAAATAATTTTTGGTTGTTATCTATGAAATAAACAAATTTAGACACTATATAACTGGCTACCCAGTCTTTATGTACACTAATCACTCTGCCATTCGATATCTAGCTAATAAACTTATCACAAATGGTCGAGTAACACAATCGATATTTCTTTTGCAGGAGTTTGATATTACTATCAGGGATCGTCCGAGGAAGGAAAACTTGGTTTCTGACTTTCTATCATGAATCTCGAGGTGAATGATCCATTGGCGGTAGATGACCAATTTATGGATGAACATCTATTTTCTATGGCAGTGAAGACACCATGGTACACATATATGGAAAATTATCTAGTAGTCAGGAAGCTTCCTAGGCATTTGACAGCAAGAGAGAGGAATTTGATCGTTCAACGCATCGCCCAATTCTCTTGGATAGGTGGATATATTTTTCACACATGGGCTGACATGTGTATACACAGATGCATTCATGATGACGAGATTCATGACACCCTGAAAGCTTGCCAGGACGAGCCTTGCAGGGGACATTTTGTAGATTGAAGGATAGGGCATAAGGTATTATAGATAGGCTATTATTGGCACACTATGTTTAAGGATGTTAAGAAATATGCCCAAGCTTGCGATAGCTGTCAAAGGATGGGCAGGCCTGGCCAATATGATGAAATTCCTATGAAACCCCAGTTAGTCATAGAACCCTTCGAAAGGTGGGCTTTAGAATTTGTTTCTCCATTCCATCAACCATCCAATCATAAGGCCTACATACTAGTTTCCACAGATTATGTGACGAAATGGGTGGAAACAATAGATTTACCAAGAGCCATAGAGGAAGATGTGATTAAATTCCTTTTTGGATTGTTTGTGTGGTATAGGTTACTGCTAGAAGTGATCACATATGGGGGAGGGAAATTTATAGGACATAAGATTACCACCACTCTCAGGAATCATCATATTACACACAAGATCACTTCCCCATATCACCTACAGGTGAACAGGCAGGTCGAAAGCACCAATAAGGTCATTGAAGTGATTCTGACCAAGACAATCTCAACACACCGATGAGACTGAGCTACTATACTACCAGAGGCCTTGTGGGCTTATCGCACGAATTGGAGGAATACTACTGGATACTCTCCATACCCAGGAAGTAGGGTTGGATCTAACAGAAGCCCATACCATGCGACTCCAATAGATTAACAAACTAGACGAGGTTCGACTACTTTCTTTGCAATATACTGAAATTATTCAACAACAAAGGGAAAAATGGAATGATAGCCTTATCAAGAAGAAGACATTTCAAAAAGGGGATTGGGCACTGCTTTACAACTCCAAATTCCAAGATTTCCCGGGCAAGTTGCAAACAAGATGGCTCATCCCTTATGAGATTCAAGAAGTGCATTACAATGGTACTCTTACCTCAGTTAGCATTGATGAATCTAGCCATTATTTTAAGGTGAATGGACGCCGAGTACGCCTCTATCACAAACCACTCACCAAGGAGTCTTTCTACGAGCAGGTATGTGAGGAACCCTCCATGCAAATTTTAGCTGCAGGAAGTGATGACCCAGTACCTTTTGTTTCAAAAAATTGAGATATCGTTAGAAATTGTAAATAATGTATATACTATTCTTGATAGGTTTCAATTAAGAATAGACATTACCATGTAAATACGAGAATTTTTATTGCTTTGTGTGCTTGATAAGTTCTATTCAAACGATTGAAGGATTGTCATTCAATCGATTGAACAACACATTTTTGTTTTTTGATTTTTCTGTTCAAATGATTGAACAATTGTCGTTCAATCGATTGAACAACACATTTTCGTTTTTAATTTTTCTGTTCAAATGATTGAATGATTTCCATTCAATTGATTGAAGAACACATTCTCATTTTTTTGATTTTGTTGTTCAAATGATTGAACGATTTCCATTCAATCAATTGAACATCACATTTTCGCTTGTTGATTTTGTTGTTCAAACAATTGAATGATTGCCATTCAATCGATTGAACAACACATTTTCATTTTTTGATTTTGTTGTTCAAACGATTGAACGATTGTCGTTCAATCGATTGAACAAAAAAATTTCATTTTTTTTATTTTGTTGTTCAAACGATTGAATGATTACCATTCAATCGATGGAACAACACATTTTCGCTTATTGATTTTGTTGTTCAAACGATTGAACAACACTTTTTCATTTTGATTTTGTTGTTCAATCGATAGAACAACACTCTCATATTTTTATTTTTGTTGTTCAAACGATTGAATGATTGATGTTCACTCGATTGAGCAACACTTTTGTTTATGATTTTTGTTGTTCAAATGATTGAACGATTGTTGTTCAATCTATTGAAAAACACTTTTGTTTGAGATTTTTGTTGTTCAAACGATTGAACGATTGTTGTTGAATCGATTTAACAAAAGTTTTTGTCTTTTTAAGAAAGAATAAATTGTGAATCTTTGTTAATGGTCTTGATGCCATCTTTTCTCTCTTTCTCCTTTGCATTGTGAATAAACACCATTTGAATGGATTTGTGCTTGATACAAGAAAAAACAGTAATGACAATACCATTATGACTCATGAAGCCTTTTGATGGTTATCTTTTTTCAAAAGCTGATACAATGTATCTTTATAATGACTGACTAAACATCTCTTCTTTGGACACATCATAACATGATTCATTATTTTGAAACCATGCTAGCTTATGTTTTGCACTGTCAACTGGATAAATCTCATTGACATGATGATATGGGGGTAAGAGTATAAAATTTCATTGGCATCTTCTTACTTCTTACACCATCCATGATTCTTAAGGAGAAAATTAGCCTCCCTCTTTTTAACAAATAAAAATTCCACTAGAAAAATGGACATAATGAGATGTGAAAAAGAATCAAACATTGTCTTATGCATGATAGGGGGTCTCATCACAAGCCAGCCTACCATGATCATAAGGATCTAACAAATGACATTCCCATTTGGATACCAAACCAAGGTAATGACCTTCCTAATGCTTAAAACTATTAGAAGGGCATGGTGTCTCATCACGAGCTAACCTGATCACTTTGTTATATCTTGGTGAATGGAACTATGGTCATCTGGTCACCATGCCAACATAGTGGTCTCTTTATGACAAGAAAAAGAAGAACCATCTACATTCTAAAAGGAGGACTTTGGCTCATTTTTGGGGTTAAAAAGAAACTCTGTCGAGGCTATGAATGTCTACTACCAGCAGTGGCTTTGCTTATGGTATTGAGGTATCATCTTACACTGCCAAATGTTATCTAAGCTCTTATCACATATGGATTTTGTTTCTGAAGGGAGTTTTCCATTTGAACAACACTTTTACAAGCATATCTGCATGGTAACTTATATCATATATTCATTATATTCCAAATTTTCCAATCATTTTACATCCGTCATTAATATATACCATCGATTATGCCTTTATCATTAATACCACTTATGGTGAAAATATTTTTACATAATGCATTAAAATCTCAGTTTTAATTTCTTTTCGGTCATTTCACATCTAATGACGTGTATTTCTTTAATTGCTTTATGGATTAACATGCTATTTTTAGAATTGGTTGCCAACATTTATGTCTTATTAATGCTTTTTCTTGCTTTTCACATGCTGAAAGGACGTGGATGCCCTTTTCTCGTCAGAGGGGGGATGGCCTTCATACGTACGACATGTGTGACAGTTATGAACAATTGTGTGATAATAATTTGAATTAAGTTCCGGGGAAGGACTGAATTATGATTATGAATGAGTAATAATTGGCAAGTATTGATGACTGGGGAAAGGACGGAAACCATTATGGTTTGCATGAAGACTCATGATCCTGCATTAAGTATGGTTGACAGGACCAATGACTTAACTAAATATGATATTAATTCCCAAAACATTGTCATTTCTCTGTTAATTGCTATAATGTTTTCTGCTATTATTCTGAAAGTGTAAAACAATTGCATACAAGTGAACCAGTTACAGGTACAGTAGCCATGCAAGGAAGAGCTACCCGGAATGAATCGCCAATGCTTATGGTATCATATCAAGCTCGTGAAATTCTCGAGCATGCAGGATGGCTGCAAAATTTGAATAGGTTGCAGGATTTTCATGAGGATCTGACGTTGGAATTTCTATAGAATTTGCAGAATGGCAGCACCACAGTCAGAGGCAGAAGTATAACAGTTTCTGAAGCGGTCATAGCCGAATTCACTGGACTTCTAGTTGAAGGAACCAAATGGACAAAAAAACATGTCCTTCTGCACAATGTGATTTAAGTATTCGAGTATCCAGGAGAGCAACCGGTGTGAATAGGAAAAGGGATCCATCCTTCAGCGTTACGACAACCGTGGCAAGAATTGGTTGTCATCGTGCAAAGATACATTACCTGCGACAGTCAACATGATGTGGTAAAGCCTCGCCAACTAAAACTTCTAGCCATTTTCAAAGAGAAAATTTCAGTTAATTTGCTGTTTTATTTGAATTCCTTATTACGTGATGTCGCCTCTTGAGTTAGGACAGCCAAGGACCCACACAAAGTAATCAGTCATCACCGATTGATTAAATTAATTATCATGAAGGGATTGGCCCAACAGTAGTTAACTTGGGATAGTGTTGTAAATCCTACTTTGGCTCCACCCCCAAAAAACATAGTAACAGAGCAGCAAGGGCCAAGAACCCTAGGTTTACGAAGGACACTAAAATGAAATAATTCCTCCATGCCCATGAAGCCAACAAAATGTAGGAGCTCTGTGTGAATGAGAGCCCAATGAAGCATCCTAATTCAAGCAGATGAGGCTGGACCATCCCACACACCACCTACAAGTCCACAAAATTCCCCTTTGTAAGAATATGAGGAGGAAGTGGCCAGGCTATCGGAAAACATGGGAATATTTGGAGAAGGTAAAGAACAATCCGGAAATGTTGAAGAATAGAATTATACCCCTAACCAGTCTACCCCTGTTGACAACCCTGGTCATGAGAACAGAGGGAACTTGTCATGCAATGATTCCATGGAGGAACAGAGGGAACCAATTCCTTCTATGGAAAAACCCCTTGAAGTGGAGGTGCATGATGAAGATGTCACTAGAGGAGCAAATCGGGCAATAGACACTAGTCCAGTGGACCCCCCAGTTGAAGAAAACCCTGTAGATGAAATCCTTGTAGAAGAAAATCAACCAAGTACTATTTTTTATAAGTCCCATGAGGATGAGGCCTATCCAAAAGAAAACCTGGAGAATGACAATTGTTTAGGAGACACCGTTGTATTGGGATCTCGTGAAAGAGAAATCCATGATAAAGCGGAGCTAGAAGGTGAAGCTCCCTTGGGATATCCAGTTCTAAATGGAACCCTGCCTAATGATAACAAATTACCACTTTTACAGGAACCAGAGGATAATTCAGGTAACCCATCACTAGTTGGAAGTCCGAAGAGAAAGAAGTCCTACAGGGATAGGTTCAGAAAATTACTTAAGAAGTATAGGAAACAAAAGCGAATAATTGGGCAACTAAGGCAGTGGTTAAAGGAGGCCATTAGAGCCAAGAATTTGAAAGTAGAAAAAGATACCATAGGCACACAGACAGAACATTGTTCTGGAAGGGATGCTAAGACCCAAACTGAGTATATTTTGGCATATCCAAAGGAAACTCAGGCAGAGTCGTGCCTTGTAGAAGACAATGAAATGCAAACCAAGGACCCCTGTGTTTTCTCATGGGAGACCAAAACCGACCACCCTACCATGGATACTACTATTCAAACAGATGCTAAAGAGGACATTCCAATTGGTCATTGCATGATTCAAGAGGCAGCTGAAGCTGTTGTTCAGATTGATCCCATGGAGACCTAGGAAGCAGAAACCCAAACCGAAGAAACAACTACTTATACTCCCCTAATTAGGGAAGCATTTATTAGCAGATTGCAGAATGAATTACTGAAGGTGCAACAAGAATTATCCCAGTATAAGGAGGAGGTAGTGCCCCTGATGATACATCAAGAATTAAAGAAAAAGTTTGTGGTACTAACCATAACTGAGGATGAAACCTTTGCTCAGTTCAAGGTTAAACAGAAAAAGGCTGAGAAAACACGGGAGAAATTACAGAAGGCTGAAGATCAATTGGAAACTATCTACTCTCTTTATTCAGGCACCTTGTCATGTAGAACCCCTGCTACAAATTATGCCCTATACCTCTTGGAAAGGTTCCTCTTACTGAGTATCAAAGCTGCTAAGGCTGGTAAGCCTATGGAAATCAAAACCACCCTAGATTTTGTCAAATGCTTTAGAGAACAGAATGAGCAGTTACAACATCTCCTTTGTGAGCTTTATATGCATAATTTCTTTCTGGAAAACAACAGGGACAACAACCCTGGCCCCTTTATAGGAGAAGCACAACTCCAGGAATTCCTCTCTTTCACTACTAATCAACTCAAGTGGGACAAGGACCACAATAATTTTAAGAGGCGTGAAGAAGGAATTGACCTATCGGTGAGAGGGGAACCAACCAAACCCCTGCCGCTCTTGAGTAAAAACAAAGAATTCATGAAGCGAGATGGTGTTATAGGCCAACTGGAGCGATTTCATATAGATGTTATACAAGTTGAAAAGGAGTACTTCCAAGAGATTAAGGAAGGAAGCCTTGTCCATAGGTAGACAAAGGTGGGAAGCCTCCAGCATTACTATTAGAAATCGAGAACCATTTGGATATCGGAACTTTAAAATCACCTCCTCTCGTTTCTATAAATATAGTAACATTATTTTGACTATGGGACCTGAATGGATAGGATGTTGATATAGGACTCCAATCATATGGTATCCTCCAGATAAGTATCGCTATGATTATACCTTGAAGGATCAAGATGTTACCCAAGATTTTTCTATATTAAAGAAGAAAAATGGCTTCAGAAATTATAAGGAGGAGGTATATTCTACCTACTCCCTAACTCAGCTACACATAAACTATTTAATTTCATCAGGACATGCAACAAGGTAAGCTGGGGAGTATGTTGCGTTAATAAAAAGGTATATTTTCTCCTCAGTAATTGCTTTATTTCATATTTATTCTTACACAATTATCTCTTGTTATGAATTGAAATAAAGGAAATTAGAGTTAAAGTTGGATGAAAGCACTTTGTAACAAATTCGATAAATCTAGCACTAGAAACTAACTTTTTACTATCCTTGTGTGCAGAAGACACGGATTGGTCAATAGCCATTGATTTGAAATAGCAACACCAGGCCGTAAAAGGGAAAGACATCGTCCAAAGCAGGAAAGGCAACGAGAGACCAGACAGAGCAATATTATTTGATGATAGAATTAGATTATGTATTGCGAAATCCTCAGGATCCCCTGATCCCGAGGATTCGCTTTTATCTAGTTTACTCTTTTACTATTAGATATAAGGCCAAAAGGCAAAATGAGTTCTGTTCATACTTATGTAATTTATAATTATTATTTTTGAGACATATACTATTGATTATCCCATTGATGTTGTAATCTGGTTACTTATATTAATGAAAGACTACGTTTGACCTTCACTTATATTTTGAGTATTCCTTAGAGGAGACTTTTGTCGACTCTGGGCCCAGTCAAGAGAAGTTCTATTTCTTTCTTGTGTTATAATATTTCCATTTGAATCTTTATTGATTGTTAATGTTCAGTTAATAATATCTCTCTTATTGTGAGGATTGACGATTCCAACTCATATTATTGTTCATTTCAATTCATAGTTAGTCGTGTGATGTATCTGAGTGATGCTTTGATTTGATTGGTTATATTAGTTTGAGAAGTAGATTGCTATTGATTCTGAGTTATGATATCATAGATATTAGAGATAGTGTTAATTTATTTTCATAATCTGCTGACGGAGAACAGTTGTTGTTTAGAAATCATTTATCATATTTTCTTGATTTCCATTCAATCGATATTGTCGTTCAATTCAGAATTGTCATTCAATTGAGATTGTCGTTCAAATAGAATTTTTTGTTCAATTCTGATTTGCAATAGATTAACATTGTTGTTCAGTTGTTACAGTTCTCTTTCTTGATCGAGTGAGTTAGTTTTAATTCTATTTGAAGGTTGCCAAGCGTGATTCTTTGCATTCGCATTCAGATTCATTTGATTTTGGAATAAGTAGACAGAATTGCAGAGTGTGTTAAGAGTTCTTTCAGAGTCATTTCTTCCTTAGTTATTTCTTTAAGAGTTGTGTGAATTAAGTTGAAGAGATAGTTATTAGTGATTGCAATGATTTACCTTTAGCTAACCTCTGAATTCACTGCATAGATTATAATGACACTCTTGAGATAAAAAGAATTACCTTGGGATGACAATTAATGTAGGAATTAAGATTGCTTGTAAAACGACATCTTAGTGCACCAAAATAAACTTCCAGATTCATTTTGAGGGACTAAAATATGTCTTTAGGGGAAACGGAGAGACTAAAAAGGTTCAAAATGGTTTCTCCAATTTTCTTTTTTTCATACTCTTTGAAATCTTGAAAACGAGGTATTATGATAGCCAAATAGATATCATATGAAAAATGTACAAACCCATGAATTTGATGTACCAATTTACCCGAACGAGGGCCCACAACTTTGGCACTTCATATCCCAACATTAGGTTTTTTTTAAGTTTATGGTTCTCCATTGTTTTTCAATAATAAATAGGTCTTTGAGGCTCATTGTATCACAGTTGAGAGGCATGTAGCCACTACATATCTTTTCAAAGATAAGCTACAATTGCCTGAGCTAGTTTATTTCCAATTCTATATGTAAACATATTTCAGTTCTTTGATAGTGAAATGAAGTTTTATTTCTGCTGCATCTCTTTGTTTATGTTTATACTTATAATTTTTTGCATTCTTGCATAAGTCTAGATCAGGAATAAATATTTGGACCATACATTTTACCAACCCGGCATTAAAAATTTGTTCTTAATTATTTAATGTGCCGTGGAATCGGAAGTTTTTAATCATGCTCAAAATTTCTTTTAATCCTTTTCCTTCAACCTGCAAACAAAAAACTTCTTCTTGTAAGGAAAAATGGTCTTTTATTTGTTGTTGTACTTTCAAAGGATGCTTGTTGCTAGTATCATAATTATGGTGGTTGGGATTAATTTTCCAAGACTCCCCCTTAATCACAACTACCACTATTGACAATTCCCAAACAGTCTATTAGATAGACAAAAATTTCATCAGCCAATGGCTTTGGCAAGATGACTGCAAACTGTTCCTACAACTTGTAATCCTACAACACAGTTTCACCATTGTTAATCAATTCTCTAATAAAATAATATTTAGTGTTAATGTGCTTTTTACTCTTGTGAAAAAAAGAATTCTTTGATAGTGAAAATGCAAGATTATTGTCGCAAAAAATAGTTATTGCTACTTCTTAATCATGGCATAAATCTCATTGTAACACGCTCCTCCCATATCCACCCAAGTAACCATGCCAACTGGGGTAAATGTGAGATTATAGGATGCTATAATCAAATTCAACCTCCTATGTGACCTTAAGGAAATGGAATCAATGGAACATCACACACAATGATCCAGCATCATTAATAGAACCCTTAGGAAACATGTCAGCCAATCAGACAACTCGTCCTCGGGTCCCACTATTGTTATGGATCTCTTAGGCCATATTCACTCTCATTCTATGGGAAAGGGAGCGATCAAAAACCTAAATTTGCTCTCACAGGCTTGCCTGCGAGTGATCAGAGATCAAAATTTCCAGTTCTCTGCTAGGGACCCTGGGATTTAAGGCACTTTTTTCAGGGCGAGAGCCCATGCCACTGCCCAGAATGGAATGATAGCTTATAATCAGTTAAAATAAAGGGAAAATAATGATGTAAAAGTAATAAAATGAACAAGACCATAACCAGACCCCTACTAGTGATGAGAAACATTTTGTGAAACACATGATCAACATGTAACCTACAGGTTTAAACAACAGAACTAAGTGTAGGGATATCATACTTATTTGAGAATCACTATGAACCATTTTTCCCTCATGTCAATTGCTGCATTATCCTCTATTAGGTAAAAAAAACATTAGCCATTCATATAAAAGTAAAATATTAGGGAGAGCCATACATAGTTATTGTCATAAAATATACATATAACCAACATAATAGGAACAAAAATACCATAAGCATATCAGCCATAAAAATCCACATATTGATCAATACATTTACACATGAAAATCAAGGGAATCAATTTCTCATTAATGAATGCAGTGAATGCATCAGAGAAAGGACTCTCTTCATCCAATCACCCCCGTGCCATATTCCAAGCATGAATGTGGGACTCATATACACATTAAAAACACAAATCAGCATGGGTACCATTGGAGTTCTTTGCCTACACCATGAGAAATTTGAGGGTCTTGCTGTCTCTTAGGCTTTACCTTACTTCCACAGCCCATTTGAGGGATCACTAGGCCCTACACCGAGACATACTATCTAGTATTTACCGTGCATCCCATCCCGGGACAATTAGGCCCAACAGAGAGAAAATCCATCTCTTGCTTTACCGTATATCCCGCCATTCACAGGAAAAGATGCCTAGGCTTGCTGAGGCACACAATCTGGCTTTACCACAAACCACCATCTAGTTCAAGGGTTACTAGTCCAGTGGGTTCATGATCCTCAGTCCATTTTAGGGACCACTCAGACCATGTGTTTGCTGATTCGGAGATCCACCCTACTCTGCTTTGAATCCAATCTGGTCATGCCACATAAAATGAATGAGAGACCCCATCTCATCAAATCTATTAGGAAATGGAAAGGCTAGGTTGAAAAGACTGTCACACCTAGAAAAACGCATGCCATGGTATATAAGAAACACATGCAATCCCATTCATGCTAAATCTAGCAAGGAAAATACACATGCAAGTTGATACCTACAATGAATCTTGTTGTAGCTTCTTGATCCTGCCTTTCCCTATTTGATATTTTCTTCCTCTTGCCTTCTTTTCCTTTCTTGCTCCAATGCCAAAGTTATCAATGAAACCATAAGTGTCCAAGAGTATGAGAGAGAGAGAGGGCAATGAGAGGGATCCAAAACTCAACTGAAAGAAGTTTACAAATTGATGCTCAGAAGCCCTTTTATGAATGAGGCCTCTATTTTCTTCATTTTCCATTATTTTCCTTCATTTTCCTCCTCACATGAAACATGTGACTTTTCACCTCCTTTTACAACTAATTTCCATTATTTTCATAAATAATTGTGCCAAAAATGCCAATTTTCCTTTCCAAATTCGGAGCCATTGCATTTTCCAATTTCGTTAGCCATAAACAACCAAATGAACACCCGCTAGGATGCCTTTCCCAACATTCAACTTCAAATAATTGTCCCATTAATTGTGGTTATTTTTTTTAACTTTTATTATATGGAATTTTCACCAGGGCTGTTACACCCTCAACATTCTTCTCATCCAAATTTTTGGCATGTTTTTGCTATTGTAGAGACATATTCAACTTTTACGGGATACGATGATATATCGGCTACTTCTGGGAGACCCATGAAATGGCTCTAGAACATAAATGAAAAACATATCTTGACATGCTCTTTCTATTATCAACAATTCCTACTGAGTCACAGTCAGTGTAACCAACCACTCTAAAATCATTTATTGTGGTGTACAAAATACCATACTCCTTTTTCGCATTGACATAGATTAAAATACTTTTTGCTACCTGCCAATGTTTCTCCTTGGGTGTCTCTATGAACCTTGACACCATGCCTATTGCATACATTATATCCAAACTAGTTGTTGTCAAATACATCAATATTCCAACCATACTTTTTTATAATGTCATATTTACATTGTTGTTGCAATCTTCTTTGCTCAACTTTAGCCCCATGATAGTTGGAGTTGGTGTAGGCTTGTTGTTCTGCATATTAAACGTCTCCAAAATCACTGCTATATACCTCGCTTACGAAATAAAAATACCATTTGTTGTTTGCTTCACTTATATGCCCAAAAAATACCTTAACAACCCCAAGTTAGTCATTTCCAACTCACTTTTCATGACTTCTTTGAAATAAACAATGAGGAAATCATCACTACTTGTAAAAATAAAATCATTTACATATAAAGCAACAATAAGAATCTTACCATCACTCTATTTGATGTAGAGTGTAGGTTCTCCATCTCATTTTTGAATCCATTGTAAGTTTTAACCCTGTAAAGTAATTACCTACATACAAATTCTAAAACACATAAAATAAACAATGCAAGAGCATAACACATAAAACACATATACACAAATATTTTCCCCTAGATCCCAAAACCGAGACTACCAGCTTGATTTTTCATTATTTTCCTTTCAATGTTACAATAGATATTTATACATGCTAAAGCAACTAATACCATGGACCAAAAACCATCATGTACAAAACCATGTGTGAAAACGATGCACAAAACCATAGGTAGGTCTGCCGAACCTAATATAAGTTCCAAAAAAAATTTGCCTGGGCTACTGCCCCGGACCCTGTAGAGGGGGGCTACCTGCCCCCCTAAAACCTCCTGGACAGTGGGGCTACCGGCCCCCTGTGACCCCCCTGATGCGTAATCGGTGCAATGAAGGGGGGGCAGACCCCCCAGTTAACTACATGGGCTAGGCATGGAAAGAATATAACACAACCCAACATTCTCCCACTTATTGTTTTCTTTCCACAGGGGACCAAAGGAGAGCTTAGTCATTTATCCAGCGTTGAAACACCCATTGTTTCTCTACACCAAGAAAACTTCTTAGAGCTCATAGATTTTGTTAGTGCACCTGCAATATTCTTCAAAGTGTCCACCTTTACCAGCAACACCTTTTTGTCTTCTATCATATCCCTTAAAAAGTGATACTGAACATCAATTTTCTTTGTCTTTGAATGATAAGCAGGGTTATTTGCCAATAAAATTGCACTTTGGTTGTCGCAGTCTATCCTTATAGCTCCCTGTACTAACCCCATACTTGAACACAATCTTTGCAACCAAACTGATTCCTTTCTTACATGAGTGGCTACCATGTATTTGGCCTCTGTAGTTGATAGTGCCACTACAGATTGTTTCTTACTCATCCAACTGACTGCACCTCCAAATAGGTTAAACACATACCCACTTGTAGATCTTATCTAATCTAGATCTCTAGCCTAGTCTGCATCAACAAAGCCACAAATATCCAAAACTTTGTCCAATCTTGATCTTCCTTGGTAGCACAAACCATAATCACTAGTGCCATGCAAATACCTAAAAACCCACTTCACTGCTGTCCAATGTTCCTTCCCTAGTTTTAACATAAACCTTCTTAATACTCCCACTACATGTGCAATGTCTAGTCTAGTACAGACCATCACATACATCAGACTACCAACTACGCTTGCATATGGAACACGAGACATGTCCTCTTCCTCTTCTTGTGTCTTGGGACACTGTTCAGTAGATAACTCTGCACCTACATGAATAGGAACCTTCATTAGTTTACTATCCTGCATATAAAACCTCTGCAGTATTGTCTCGACATACTTCCTCTGGTTTAACCAAAGCTTCCTCTTTGACCAATCTATTTTAATTTCCATGCCCAATAAATAGTTTGCAGCACCAATATCTTTCATGTCAAATTTTTAGGACAATTGGGTCTTCAAATCATGGATAATTTCTTTGTCATTTCCAACCAGCAACATATCATCCACATACAAGACTAGATAAATAACATGATCACCAATTAATTTAAAATACACATAGTGATCCGCTTTGCTTCTGGTGAAGCCAAGTCCCCGTATAAATGTATCAAATTTCTGATACCACATCCTTGGTGATTGTTTTAACCCATTCAAAGACTTCTTTAACTTGCATATCGGTTATTTCTTACCCTTCACCACAAAACCTTCAGGTTGCTTCATGTAGATCTCCTCTTCCATATCCCGGTGAAGAAATGTTGTCTTCACATCCATCTATTCTACCTCAAAATCAAAAGTAACAACAACATATAAAAGTGATCTAATAGAAGCTACCTTGGCAATAGGAGAAAAAATATCACCAAAACCAATTCCCAACACCTAGGAATAACCTTTTGCTACCAACCGAGCTTTGTATTTCTCCACCTTTCCTTTCGCATTTGTCTTCTTCTTGAACACCCATTTGCTGCCAATGGGTTTCCTTCCATCTGGCAACTCCACCAGATCCCAAGCCTCATTTTTGTGCAAATATGCCATTTCATCAAACATGGCCTCTTTCCAGAGTTTTTCATTCTTTGAATCTACTACTTCCTTCATAGTTCTGGGATCATCATCAGTAACAAATAAAGAAAAATTTGAACAGAAAGCAGATGGACTATACCTTTCTGGCTGCCTTCTCTCTCAAAATGATCTTCTCACATCCGGAGTTTGTGGCTCTTTGTCCTCTGATTCCTCCTCTGTTGTAGAGTTTGATTCTTCCTCCTTTACCTCAAAATATATCTTCTCAGGTTCCTTTGGTTGGACTTCGTGTTTAATAACATCTTTCACCTCCCTGGACACCACATCTCGGTTGTACACAACCTTCCTTGTTACTAGGTTCCAAAGCTTATAACCTATTAAACCATCCATATACCTAATAAAGGTGCACTTTTCAAATTTACTATCCAACTTGGTTCTTTTATCCTTTGGAACATGTACATATGCATCACATCCAAATACCCTCAGATGTGAAAGAGAGGGTTTTTTACCAGTCCATACCTCTTGTGGAGTCTTATCCTCCAATGCTGATGAAGGTGATCTGTTGACCAGGTAACATGTTGTCTCTACCGCCTCTGCCTAGAATTCCTTTCCTAACCTGACACCACTGAGCATGCTTCTTGCCCTTTCCATCAATGTCTTATTCATTCTTTCAACAACTCCATTTTCATTAGGTGTGTATGGAGTAGTATTTTGCTGTGCTATACCACATTGCTTACATAATTCTTCAAATTCCTTGCCGCAAAACTCTCCACCATTATCTGACCTCAACACCTTTATCTTCTTCTTTGTCTGGTTTTCCACGAGAGCCTTAAATTCTTTAAACCTATCAAAGACTTCATATTTCTTCTTAAGGAAATATATCCATGTATTCCTTGAGAACTCATCTATAAATGATACATAGTACATAGATTTACCTAGTGATGAGCCTTCACAGGTCCAGACACATCATTGTGCACAAGCTCTAATATTTGTTTTGCCCTCTTACCATGAGAGGGGAAACTCACCCAATTTTGCTTCCCATATACACAATTTTCACAGAAATCAAAATCCAGAGAGCTACTAGTCAAACCTTCTACTATAGCTTTACCATGAAGTATTCAAAGGCCCTTCTCTCCAATATGTCCAAGCCTTTGATGCCATAACATGGTTTTTTCTCTAGAGACCACTACATTTTCTGCTCCACTTTCAGGAACCACAGAACTGTCGCATCCATCAACAACAGTGCTACCTTACAGCTTGTACAAAGTTCCAATCCAAACTCCCCGCATCAATACCAGTGCTCCCTGAACCATCTTGCAGGTATCCTTCTCCAACATTGTTCTTACACCTGCATCATCTAGCTAGCTTACAGAAATCAGATTTCTACCCAGTGCAGGAATATGCAAAACACCCGGAAGTGTTCTAACCCTTCCACTTTGCAACTTCAACTTTACTTTTCCAAGACCAATGATTTTAGCCTTCCTTTCATCCCCTAAGAATACATTACCACCATCGTATTTCTCATACTCGCAAAACCACTCTCGATGGGGAGTGAAGTAAAAAGGATGCACCTGAGTCAATCAACAATGCCTCATGATCTGCATGTGTACATGAAGAAGCCAAGTACACACCCCCACCTTCATCTGAGGTGGCTTTTGCTTCTTTAGAAGGAGCATCATTAGATGCCTTTTCTTTGTCAGAAGCTTTAGATTTACAGTCCCTTTTGTAGTGCCCTTCCTTTCTTCATTTCCTGCAAACCACCTTTACAGGTTTTCTTGGAGATTTAGATCTCCCTCTAGATTTAGATCTCCCACTCGATGAGTTATTTTGTTTCTTTTCTCAGACAATCCTCATAGGGACAAGGCATCACCATTTTGGCTCTCCATATTTTTTCGTCTCATCTCCTCCATTAACAAGGATGAGACTATTTCATCAAACTCCAAGGCAGTCACATTGCTACCTATTGCAATAACCAAACTATCCCACAAATCTGGTAGAGAACACAAAAAATTAATGCACTTATCTTCATCTAAAATTTTAATATCAACAGACAATAACTGACTTACCATAGTATTAAATGCATTTAGATGCTCTGTCACCGAGTCTCCATATTTCATCCTCAACTTATATAACTTTTTTCATAGGAGCAATTTAATCACCAGAGACTTATATTGGTACAAAGTCCCTAACTTGTCTCACAAAGCCTTAGTCGTATCTTCCGCTAATACATTCAGCAATATTGAATCTAAGACACATAATTGTATTGTGCTCTTTGCCTTCCGATCCAACTTCTTCCATTCTTAAACGGACACTCCCGTTGGTTTAGCACTCGGATCTACCGCGATCCACTGATCTTTATCCACCAACAGATCCTCCATATTGAGTTTCCATAACTCAAAACTCGGACGATTAAATTTCTCGATCTCTATCTTTCCATTGCTCGCCATCTTCTTTCACCACCAGAATTGATCCCATAGATCTCCCACTGAACAAGGTCTACCACAGGCCTGAGTGAAACCCAAGCGAAACCCCACAGCAACAAAGGCGTCCCCTTGAAGCCAAAAAACCTCTAATACCAAATGTAAGTTTTAACCTCGTACAATAATTACCTACATGCGAATTCTAAAACATAGAAAATAAATAATGTGAGAGCATAACACATAAAACTCACATACACAGAGATTTGCCATGGATCCCAAAACTGAGACTATAATCTTGATTTTTCATTATTTTCCTTTTAATATTACAATACATATTTATACATGCCAAAGCATCTAATACCATGGACCGAAAATCATCGTGTCCAAAACCATGGATTGAAAACCATCACGTCCAAAACCATGTGTGAAAACTATGAACAAAACCATAGGTAGGTCTGTCCAACCTAATATAGGGTCCAAATTTCTTTTTCCCAGGGTGCTACCTCGAACCCCGTAGAGGGGGGTTACCCTCCCCCTCAAACCCCCGGTGACCCCCCCACTACGCAATGAAGGGGGGCCTATACCCCCCCTGTAAGCCCCAGTTAAATACGTGGGCTACTTGTAGAAATAATATAACACAACCCAACATCCATTGCCCATCAAGTAAGTGTTTATTCTGATATACCATGCACGTAGTGCTTGCTTAAGCCCATAAGGAGATTTCCTCAACCTGTACACCTTTTCCTCTTGGCCTTCTACCTCATAACTAGATGGTTGTGCACCATATACTTCCTCTTTCAACACTCCATTGACTAATGTTGATTTTACATCCATTTGATACACTTACCACTTATGTTGCGTGACAATTGACAAAAATATATGAATTGTCTCCATCCTTGCAACTAGCGAAAATGTCTCCACAGAATTTCTTCCATGTTGCTTCTTGTATCCTTTGACAACTAGCTTTGCTTTATGGCTTTTAATATTTCCTTCAATGTTTCTCTTGGTCTTATAGACCCACTTCAATCCAATAACTTCTTTTCCTTGTGGAAGTTCCACTAACCCCCGTGTATTATTCTTTTCTATTGCTTCTATTTCTTCATCCATTTCTATGATCCATTTTTCATCTTTGATTGCACCCTCAAAATGGATTGGGTCATCTACATGAAAACACAATGAAAATAAGGAATTTATACTTGCACTACTATCAACATCACTTTCTAAGAAACTTCACTTAAATTTATGAATTTTTGCCTTCTTATGCTTGCGAAATATGGACTTACCATGTCACTTGATGTTGTGCTAGAGGTAAATGGCATTGCAGGTCTTTGTGGTGTGCTTGGAGTAGTACTTTATTGATTGCATGACATTGTCCTATTATGTGTTGATGGTGTCACTTAGTGACTAATTTGTTGAGGAATTACTTGTTGTGGTCGATTCCAATTTTTGTTCATGTGGTATACATGTTTTCACATTGATTGTCTTCTTGAAACTTCTATCCCATGCTTCCTCTTCTATGAACTACACATATTTGCTGATTATGAACTTCTTAGTTAATGGATTGTAGAGATTGTATGCTTTGGATTCATAACTATATCCAAAAAATATGCATTTCTCCCCCTTGCTGTCTAACTTCTTAGTTCATTCAAGACATGTGCATAAGCCACACATCCAAACACTCTCATGTGAGTGACACTATGCTTTCTTCCACTCCATGCCTCTTCAGGAACCATATTCTTGACACTTCTGGTTGGGCACAGATTAATGATATATGCTACGCAAATGACAGCTTTAGCCCAGTAGTCATTTGGAAAATTCTTTTCCTTCAACATATTCTTTTCGATTTCGATAATAGTCTTATTCATCCTTTCTGCAACACCATTTTTCTGAGGTGTATACCTTGTTGTAAATTTCTTGCGAATTCCATGCTCCCTGCAAAAATAAAAGAATTCATTTAAGATGTATTCACAACCTATGTTAGTCCTCAAAAATTTAATGTAGTGTCCACTTTGCTTTTCAACAAGAGCTTTGTATTGGTGGAAGCGTTCAAACACTTCACTTTTCTTCCTTAAGACATAGAGCCATGTCTTCCTTGTAAAGTAATCTATGAAAGTAAAAAAATAATAGCTACCACCAATTGATGGTGTCTGCATTGGTCCACATAAGTCTGAATGGACAATATCCAATGGTCCTTTTTCCCTTATTGACTTTCATGCTAGGAATATATCTCTATATTCTTTGCCTAAGATGCATCCTTCACATAGTTTGTACAATTTTTCAATCAATGGAAATCCTTTCACCATGACTTTCCTATTGAGCAAATTCTAACCTCCAAAATTGACATGACCAAATCTCAAATGCCATAATCAATTTTCATCTTTGACCTTCGTTTGAAGTTTTACTTGTGTGACAACTGCAACTTCTCTTTCATCCTCTTATGAATTCATTGACATTTATACTTACACACCTTCTTTCTTCAAATCTGGTTTTATCGTTAGGGGAAACATTCTATTGCTTGTCATATGAACTTTTGCAATCAATTGTTTGCTTCGAGATTTATCCAAAATTGTACACTCTCCATTATGGAAAAAGACAATATATCCCTTTTCCATGAGTTATCCAATGCTTATGTGGTTATGCTTTAGACCATGGACGAAATAAACATCTAAATTGTACTTCTTCTCCCCCTTCTTAGTTAGAATGTTGATTCTTCCTTGTCAAATGACAATTTTTTTGTTATCAGTCCTTAATGTCACCTTAGATTTCACACATTCATCTAAATTGTGTAAAAAATTCTACCATGTCACGTGATGTTGTGCTAGAGGTAAATGGCATTACGGGTCTTTGTGGTGTGCTTGGAGTAGTACTTACTTGATTGGGTGACATTGTCCTATTATTTATTGATGCTGTCACTTAGTGACTGCTTTTATGATATTTAATAGGACTAGAAGGAGTCGCCATTGATAAATTACTTGTTGCGGTCAATTCCAATTTTTCTTCATGTGGTATGCATGTTTTCACATTGATTTTCTTCTCAATACTTCCATCCCATGCTTCCTCTTTTATGAACTACACATATTTGCTGATTATTACCTTATTTAATGGATTATAGAGCTTGTATGCTTTGGATTCATAACTATATCCAACAAATATGCATTTCTCCCCCTTGCTGTCCAACTTCTTAGTTCATCTAGGACATGTGCATAATCGACATGTCTGAGCACTCCCATGTGAGTGACAGTATGCTTTCTTCCACTCCATCCCTCTTCAGGAATCATATTCTTGACACTTTTGTTTGGAAACCTATTAATGGTATATGCTACGCAAATGATAGCTTTAGCCCAGTAGTCATTTGGAAAATGCTTTTCCTTCAACATACTCCTTTGGATTTCCATAATAGTCCTATTCGTCCTTTTTGCGACACCATTTTACTAAGGTGTATACCTTGTTGTAAATTTCTTGTGACTTCTATGCTCCCTGCAAAAACGAAGCAAGTCATTTGGGATCTATTCATCACCTCTGTTAGTCCGCAAAAATTTAATGCAGTCTCCACTTTTTTTTAAACAAGAGCTTTGTATTGGTGGAAGTGTTCAAACACTTCACTTTTCTTCCTTAAGAAGTAGACCCATGTCTTCCTTGTAAAATCATCTATGAAAGTAAAAAAAAATAGCTGCCACCAATTGATGTTGTCTACATTGGTCCACATAATTCTGAATGGACAATATCCAATGGTCTTTTTTCCCTTATTGACTTTCATGCTAGGAATATATCTCTATGTTCTTTGCCTAAGATTCATCCTTCACATATTTTGGTTGATTTTTCGATGAATGGAAATCCCTTCGTCGTGCCTTTCCTATTAAGAAAATTCAAACATCCAAAATTGACATGACCAAATCTCAAATGCCATAATCAATTTTCATCTTTGACCTTTACTTGAAAGTTTACTTGTGTGAGAACTGCAACTTCTCTTTCATCCTCTTATGAATTCATTGACATTTCTGCTTGTGCACCTTCTTCCTTCAATTATGGTTTTACCTTTAGGGGAAAAATTATATTGCTTGTCATATGAACTTTTTCAATCAAATATTTGCTTCGAGATTTATCAAAAATTATGCACTCTCCATTATGAAAAACACAATGTAGCCCTTTTCCATAAGTTGTCCAATGCTTATGAGGTTATGCTTTAGACTAGGGACAAAATAAACATCTGAAATGTACTTCTTCTCCCCCTTCTTAGTTAGAATGTTGATTCTTCCTTTTCTCATGACAAAGGAATTTTTTCTCAGTCCCTAATGTCACCTCAGATTTCACACTATCATCTAAATTGTGTAAAACTTCTAATTGGAAACAGCTCCGCTATGCCTCTAAACAGAATATGATAAATCTAACTCCTTTAATGGAAAGTTGTATACCATTTTAACATTTAGCCGTATGCAATTTGATGGATGTGGAAGGGTTTACGAAGAGCGGATGGGCAAGTGGAAAACTATTGCGCTCTTGTGTAAACTAAATATGCCTTACCGAAACTCGAATGGCGAATTAATTCACGAATTGAATCGAACCGCCGTCTTTTCAAATTTTTTCTTCCAATTCAACTGAATTTGGTAACTACAGATTGGTCTTATGCTAGTGTTGAAATTTCTTTGCAACAATGTTCCTCCCACAATCACAAAATGCCAATTAGAGAAACTGATAGTAACAAACATGTAAGATTTCTTAAAGGGAAGGAAAGATAAAAAAAATAATCTTGGTAATTCTATAGAGCAAAGATTGGTCAAGAATGGCAGGAATGGTCCAATAACTAACACAAAGATGGCAGGATTGGATAAGGAATGTTTCTAGTTATAAGCTGTTGAAAAGTACAAACAAGTACACCATTATTAAGTTCACAAAATTCTATATTAATATCTCTACCTTTTCATATTCTTAAAGTTTACAATCACAAAAACATTTTTAGAAATTATATATTTTACAAATTGGAATTTGATCTAGAATAAAGAGACTTTCGATTCAAACAATTGATAAAAGGTATTTTTACTAAATTACTATTCAGTTATTTCAAATAAAACTAATTTATTTATGAATATAAATAATTACATAAAGAAAATTTTTCAAAAAGTTAAAAACCAAAACTATCAGCTTCATTTAAAGCTACTTATAGATAAATTCTAAATTGAAAATCTAAATTATCATAAATTTAATAAAAACTAGAAACCTCAATAACAGGATTCCAAAATATTTTGCAAAGATTGGCCAAGAATGGCAAGAATGGTCCAATAGCTAACACAAAGATGGCAGGATTGGATAAGAAATGTTTCTAGTTACAAGCTGTTGAAAAGTACAAACAAGTACACCATTATTAAGTTCACAAACTTCTATATTAATATCTCTACCTATTCATATTCTTAAAGTTTACAATCACAAAAACATTTTTAGAAATTATATATTTTACAAATTGGAATTTGATATAGAATAAAGAGAATTTCAATTCAAACAATTGATAAAAGGTATTTTTACTAAATTAATATTCATTTATTTCAAATAAAACTAATTTATTTATGAATATAAATAATTACATAAAGAAAAATTTTCAAAAAGTTAAAAACCAAAACTATCAGATTCATTTAAAGCTACTTATAGATAAATTCTAAATTGAAAATCTAAATTATCATAAATTTAATAAAAACTAGAAACCTCAATAACAGGATTCCAAAATATTTTGCAAAGATTGGTCAAGAATGGCAGGAATGGTCCAATAGCTAACACAAAGATGGCAGGATTGGATAAGGAATGTTTCTAGTTACAAGCTGTTGAAAAGTACAAACAAGTACACCATTATTAAGTTCACAAACTTCTATATTAATATCTCCACCTATTCATATTCTTAAAGTTTACAATCACAAAAACGTTTTTAGAAATTATATATTTTACAAATTGGAATTTGATCTAGAATAAAGAGACTTTCGATTCAAACAATTGATAAACGGTATTTTTACTAAATTAATATTCAGTTATTTGAAATAAAACTAATTTATTTATGAATATAAATAATTACATAAAGAAAAATTTTCAAAAAGTTAAAAACCAAAACTATCAGATTCATTTAAAGCTACTTATAGATAAATTCTAAATTGAAAATCTAAATTATCATAAATTTAATAAAAACTAGAAACCTCAATAACAGGATTCCAAAATATTTTGTAAAGATTGGTCAAGAATGGCAGGAATGGTCAATTAGCTAACACAAAGATGGCAGGATTGGATAAGGAATGTTTCTAGTTACAAGCTGTTGAAAAGTACAAACAAGTACACCATTATTAAGTTCACAAACTTCTATATTAATATCTCTACCTATTCATATTCTTAAAGTTTACAATCACAAAAACATTTTTAGAAATTATATATTTTACAAATTGGAATTTGATCTAGAATAAAGAAAATTTCAATTCAAACAATTGATAAAAGGTATTTTTACTAAATTAATATTCAGTTAATTCAAATAAAACTAATTTATTTATGAATATAAATAATTACATAAAGAAAAATTTTCAAAAAGTTAAAAACCAAAACTATCAGATTCATTTAAATCTACTTATAGATAAATTCTAAATTGAAAATCTAAATTATCATAAATTTAATAAAAACTAGAAACCTCAATAACAGGATTCCAAAATATTTTGCAAAAATTGGTCAAGAATGGCAGGAATGGTCCAATAGCTAACACAAAGATGGCAGGATTGGATAAGGAATGTTTCTAGTTACAAGCTGTTGAAAAGTACAAACAAGTACACCATTATTATGTTCACAAACTTCTTTATTAATATCTCCACCTATTCATATTCTTAAAGTTTACAATCACAAAAACATTTTTAGAAATTATATATTTTACAAATTGGAATTTGATCTAGAATAAAGAGACTTTCGATTCAAACAATTGATAAAAGGTATTTTTACTAAATTAATATTTAGTTATTTGAAATAAAACTAATTTATTTATCAATATAAATAATTACATAAAGAAAAATTTTCAAAAAGTTAAAAACCAAAACTATCAGATTCATTTAAAGCTATTTATAGATAAATTCTAAATTGAAAATCTAAAATATCATAAATTTAATAAAAACTAGAAACCTCAATAATAGGATTCCAAAATATTTTGCAAAGATTGGTTAAGAATGGCAGGAATGGTCCAATAGCTAACATAAAGATGGCAGGACTGGATAAGGAATGTTTCTAGTTACAAGCTGTTGAAAAGTACAAACAAGTACACCATTATTAAGTTCACAAACTTCTATATTAATATCTCCACCTATTCATATTCTTAAAGTTTACAATCACAAAAACATTTTTAGAAATTATATATTTTACAAATTGGAATTTGATCTAGAATAAAGAGACTTTCGATTCAAACAATTGATAAAAGGCATTTTTACTAAATTAATGTTCAGTTATTTCAAATAAAACTAATTTATTTATGAATATAAATAATTACATAAAGAAAAATTTTCAAAAAGTTAAAAACAAAAACTATCATATTCATTTAAAGCTACTTATAGATAAATTCTAAATTGAAAATCTAAATTATCATAAATTTAATAAAAACTAGAAACCTCAATAACAGGATTTCAAAATATTTTAGACAAACTTTTTATACATAATATAAATAAGATATATTTCTAGAAATACTCTAAGACTGGAATAATGGAATTTGATTGCTAAATTATCAATACTCACTATCTTAAAAAATAATGCATATTTAAAAATTAAATAAAATGTTCAATAAAATTAATAAAATAATTTAAATTGTTAAGATTCCTTCATTTGACATGTCTCCAATATCTTCCAACATTTTGTTGGAGAACTGGAAACATATTCCAAAGGCATTTCCAGTGAAAATTTTGACTAAGTCCTTTCATCACATGCCAATGCAGTTATACAAACCATTGCCCTTTTTCTGATTTTAGAAGTGTGAACTATCAGATTCAATTTTTGCCAAACATTCTCCAGCAACAATGTGTTTTAGGGAAAGCTAGTGTCGATTCGAACTGTTGGTCCCACTAAGATGGGTAGCTATCTTAGAAACAAACAATGAAATCTTTTCAAAAGTTCCTTTAAGTGTGATAGATGGAAGAGAAGAATAGAGTACCAACCTGGATATTTCGCTTTGATCCTAGCTTGATTTCTCCTTTCCTTGATAGAATTTGCTACTCCTCTCATACTTTTCCCGCTTCAAAGAGTACCTGTAGAGTCAAAGTAACAACAAACTATCAAAGAATCTCTATCTAAAACATCAGAAACACATTGACCATACAATTGCATTCATAAACAATAAGATTCAGAAATACAAGATCATATGGAGGAAAACTCAAAGAACTTTATTAATAGTAATGTAAGAGAGGATTACAACCCAGCTGTCTAATCTAGCATCATCCTCCCAGTTGCAGAAGCCCTCCTCACCTCATGAACAAGTAAATCACCCAACAATGCAATTCCTCTTCTCTCCAAACCAACAACACTTCCTTACAAAATACAAAATTCTAGCCTCCAGATTTCTGAGATGAGGGATCCATATATAGATGTCTTGTAAGGGTGTGAGTTAGCTCTGGGTTTTTTATTAGTGTCATTCCACTGATAGTTCTTGGTTCCACTTGAAGATTTCATGATATCTTACTCATCCCTGGGCGAATTCAGAGAAGCAAGTGTCACAGTAGAAGTTTCTGGAAGATTCCCTGATCATCCACCTTGCAAACTGTCTCTGCCATTTGTCTATTCTTGTTCATTGCACCCCATAGAAGGCCATTTTAATATGCAATGCACCTGGCTAGTTAGGCAGTTAATATGCATCGTACCTTCTCCATGGAGCAACCTATATGGTCCAGTTTTGGCCAGTTCTGAGTAGTTTTTCAGGTGGAACTTCTGGGAAATGATGCGATCAGTTGACCATGATCCTTTAGGGTATGAAGCAAATCTTTTAGGGACTTAAGGTGTCCTTAGTTTATGGACATATGAGTTTGGGGTTGCAGTGCCAAAATATGTCTATAACGGATGCCCCCTAAAGCATGAGGTTGTAAATCTTCTGATGTCGGGTGAAATGCTTTATTCATGAGGATCCGAGGTATTCGAATTGGAAGGTGACTTGTAAAAGATACAATACAATACGTCATCATCATATTATTTTCATGATCTAGCTAAGGCAGGCATTCCCATGCACAACTTTATAAATTCATTTTCATGTACATAGGACAGACAATTGTCTGTTGTTGGAGACTTGTGATTCTTCGCATGAAGAGTCATCTTCCCTCGCTAGATGACTATCTGTGCAGCTTCTGTGTACAATTGATGTCTTTATTTTCCTGAATGTATCGCAGCCCGAATGGATGAAACTAGATCTAGGGTCTTCAAAACTCGTACAATCTTCGCTCGATGTACAAGTTGATCCATGTGAAAAGATGTTCTAAAGTTGAACATGGAAAGACATCTCCTGATTACCAGCCAATGATGTAAGCTGTTAACAAACGCGAGAGGAATCACCAATAATGATGATGACCCTCAAGGTATTACACTACAATTCACGTCGTGTGAATATATGAGCTGATGTCGAACACCACGCAAAGTCTTTCGGTCGAAGGTCATTGATGTAAACATGTTGCCGGAAGTGAGAAACTTGCCATTGAGGCATGCAAGCTTCAAAATACTGAAAGGGTTGTTTCTAAGTCAACTTCTTGGATAATGAGCTGATGTCGACAAGAAGTGACCCATCGTAGGAGGGCCTTGATGTATCCCATATCTACGCCGCAAAACAGAGCAAATGATTTTTGTGGAGGTGAAAAAAATCTGATGATATGAGGTTCAGGAATGGCAGTCATGAAAAATGAAGCGTGGATGTAATGTAGTGGATGAGGTGTTTGCTGGATCGTGAATTCTTTGAATGACTTCTCTTGAACATATTGGCGACACTGATATGGATTAGTAACGTTAACCCCATGGATAACATGGTAGACCAATGGTGACGGTGAACAGAAACCCAACCCAACTCAATCACGGTGATGGATTGAAAATTTCATGTTCAAGAGCAACTTGCTACCAATAGAGTTCTTTAAGTTTTCTTCCTATTTTTCCCCAGTCATTGCTGACTAGTACCTCTTTATTTTTGACAAGCTTGAGGAGGATAACATATGCTTGGTCTATAATTTGCCCTTCAGGCAAACCTGTCGCTTTGTGTTTAGAGAGCCTAGCGTCACTGAGACTTGTTCTTGTCTAGGTGGACAAGTTTGTCGCTATTGTTTTAACGAGTTTAACGATAAAGATAACTCAGTACTTTTCTTGTTTAGAGAGTTTGAAAATGGACGAAAAGGAGAAGCCAAGAGTCCTTTTTCATGGCATAATCCCATAAGTCTAGAAAAGTGTAAAATAATATGAAAGGGATGAATTTTCGATAGTTTTAACGAGCCGACAAACATAAGCACTTGATCTTTTTGTTTAATAATCCCTCAAGTCCAAAAATATTAAAGTATATGAGAGGGATAACATTCCCCTTACTTTAACGAGCTGGGAAGGCTAATAGCTCGATGATCTTTTTATATTTAACGAGTCTAAAAAGAGTTTAAAAGAGGCTCGTTTTTTAGGAACGAGTGATATTTCTGGGTAGCAGCTGGTTCGAGGTAAGTTTGGAACTTCTTAAAACATGGCAGTGTGAAGAGGGTGGTAGTCAGAATCACTCGTCGTAGATGTTCCTCAAAAGGGTAAACAATCAAGTGGAAGTGTATGGTCAGCCGGATGAAATGGAGGTGACGGAAGGAACACAACCAAAGTTCAAAAGGGCAGATAGCAAAGCGATCACAAAATATTATTTACCAGAGGCGGGTTTATTTTTTAATGAGCTTGAACCTTGTGCCAACATGTGCTCAGTGTGGGTTGATTCTTTAATGAGCTTGAACGTTGCGGGAACATTGCTCTTACCGGTCTTTTGATAATGTCTCTTGGTAGATTTATTTTTTAATGAGCTTGATCACTACTATAACATGTGGTCATGACCTTTTTATGTAAGCTAGAAATGACCGAGCTATGAGGTTAAAGGGTTAAGAACTTACAAACTAAGAAAATCAAGGGTCGCTTTTCACTCACATGTAGAGGTTTGCATGACCCCAGGTCTTTCAGTAAAAGGAGAGTTTCCAGGTTATCAAATGGAAGTCCTTGCGGTTAGGCAGGATCATTTCTGTTGGGAGACAAAAACTCTTCCTTTGCGATGTCCATCGAAATAGACAAAGGTGATTGATGTGAGCTTCCAATCACATATCGTACAAAAGTGAATGTTGTGAGCTTCCATTCACAATCGTAAAAAGGAAATAATCGTGTTAGACTGGTCACATAGCCTATATGGTAATTTATTCATTCAAAGTATTATTTCCTTTCAAGAAAATCTCTCTTTTCCTCTGGGTTCGCCTGCCAAGGCAGACTAGGGTGCATGCCCCTTAATCTTCATCACACTCACCAAACTACTAGCAGTAATTGGGTGGATCAGATGAAGATAGAAGAGACATTGTTGATGCGAAGAGGCCATTTAGGGATGATGGTTGATTTATAGCTGTGTTTGAACCAGGAAATGAAAGTTGGTCGACAAGTTGTACCAATCTTCCTTCATGTGAAAAACACATCACTTGAAAGAATGTGGAGACAATGAATTCCATGCTATATATATAATCATGTCCAAGGACTAGATTGTAATCTAGTGGACCTTAGACTACCATCATGTTCAAATGAATGGTTTTCTTTCTCAAAGTTATAGGCAACTTTGGAAGGATCCCTAATGGTCGACTGGTTCCTTTGTTGAAGCCTAATAAATTTTGTTTTTTAGGCAGAAGCGATGGCAAACCAAGCGCTTTCCAAGCAGTTGAGGAAAGGATACTCACCGAAGCCCCTTCATCTATGATTGTACTAGACATGATCATTTTGTAAACCTGTACTATGATTTAGAAAGGTACATTAGATGGAAGGCGAGGTTTCGCTAGTTGATTCTAGTCAAAGAAAACAACCAGACTACTCAGAGGAGGTACTGGATAAATGTCTAGATAAGTTTCATGAACTGGGGGGGTCTCTTCCTGTGGTGAAGGAATGGGCAGATTTCCCCCAAGTTCATTAGACTCTATATCAACAAAAAGAATTTGAATGGTGACGTTCTCATTGTCTTTGGAAACCATATCATCTGAAGGTGGATTTCTGAAGGCAAGACTAGGTCAACTGCCATCTCGACCAGCTAACTTTGATCCAGTATGGACTCAGAAGGTTCACTTTCACTGATAAGTGGTTCGATCGACAATTGAGTTATTTCAATCAGGTTTTCAACTATCGAAGGACTTCGTAAGAGTTTCTTGTATCCAGGTGGAAGCTGTTGTGGTGAAGCAGGATGGTTATCCAAAATTCTTTTTGCTTCATCCAGAAAAGGACAACGTTAAAGAGTGTGATCACCTTCACATACACTACATGGAACTCTAACTTTTCCTTTCTGTTGATTGAATTCATTTTCACTAGTTTATGGTGCACTATCAACTTGACTGTCAGGGGTTGATGACACCGAATGGTGCAACTGGGGAGACCATTCTCTCAAGATCTGCAGGATGCAAGGGCAATCTCGATGGTAATGGTTCTCCTTGAAAATTGCGCATGGAGTTTTTGGTTTGGAAACTTTAGTGTGTGGATTTTCGCTATATGGTGCTTGGTGTTCCGTTGTTTAGTTGGATTCTTCTTCTTCTCTCTCCCTTTCTTTTTCTTCTCAGTTACTTGGTTTTTAGTGTCACTAGTTTCACCAAGTGAAGAGGAAGAAGGGGAAAGAGAAACAAACGAAGTAGAAGGTGAAGGGGTAACTTCAGTATCATTTGGTTGCTGATTAGATTGTTGAGGAATTGTAGTGTTTTGAACGACAGAGGTCGAGAAAAGCCATACTGGCAAGCTGATTGTGATTCCTGGAAGGGACAATGTAGCCATATATGGAGAACCAATATCTCCCCAAGAGGAGAAAGGACTAGGATTCCCTCCAAGGGGATTCCTTGATTGGTAGACTCCATTATCTCAACCTCAGATCAATGTAGGAACAAGGATGTTATTCCGTTTAAAATGAATTTTAAAGACACTTGGACGCAACTTGCTTTTTCAATTTCTAAGGGTCGAGAAAAAACTAAAGGTGACTCTAGTCACCTTCGATTTTTAATGAGCCTGAAGTGACAAGTGCTCAGATGGACCTTTTCTTTTAAGGAGTCGAAAAGGAACAAAACTGACTGCTCTGGAAGTCTAGCTAGAGTGTTTACCAAATCGATCGTAAAATTGCAAAATACACCTTGGTGATAAATGATAGAGAAATTACCAAGGACTTATGTACGGAAATCAATCTTCCCGAATGCTATGTTCAGTGCATTATGATCGATAGGGTGGTAGACACAACTTCCTAAGGATAAAGGATAATAGCCTATTGTGGTCTCCCAATATATACACGATGGTATGGGGAGCACAAGTCCGTATTGGCACTTGTCATATCAAAGAGGAGGAATCACCCAACCTACGATGAAAACAATAATTACCAGGTTTTATGACATCGGAACACGTCTCTAGCCTAGACTTCTAGATGTGTTGCATTAGATTCCAAAGCATTTTTATGTTCGTTAAGGTTTATTTTATGGTTGATCTTGCTTAGAAGTTTGTCTTTCAAGGTTCACCGCGTGATGTAGATGTGAAATCCCTAAATATGAAATCTAAAATGATAAACAATCATTTATGTTCTTTTAGTAATGAAAATCCTAGCTACAAAGGAAAGAGGACAATGATTTTTTCTTTCAGCAGAGAACATAGAGCACACACTAACTGCACTTTCCTAAATTAAATTTCACAAGCAGTCAAAATGCAAATGCACATGCATGTATTTGTTTTCCACTTTCTTAATGTGTGAATGACAAAAAGAATGCTAAGTATTGATCTGAACTATTTTCTTTCAAAGTGACAGTACTAACAATTTTATCTTTTCGAAATGAAAGGAAGATTAAGACGACACTTTTTGATTTTGAATTTAAAACTATTTTCAACACTTGAAATACTAATAATTTAAAAATCAAGTACAATGACAAAAGTACAATTAACTATCTAGAAGAGGAAGACTTTACGACACTCTTCTTTTGATTTAGAATGACAATTATGTCACTTGCATAAAAAATGACAGTTCGATTAGGCTACTTTTGTCAAAGGAGGATTGCAAATGATCGACAAATACACAAAAACATTTACAATTCCTAACTGATGGAGGCTGAAAAGATGTGAAGGAAGATGGTTACAACAAGAAGGTACTGATCATGAATAGTAAAACTACTGAATAAAGCTGAAAATAGAGAGAAAAATCCAAATTTCAGAGAAGAAAACACAGTTTACTCAATCATCACACCTGCAACACAGGGAAACAGGGATGCATCTCACTTGCAACACACGGGAGGTGTGATGCATCCAGGTTGCACAGTTACAGACAGTGCGATGGGCCAGGGAGCGAAACTGAGCTTGTTTTTTGCTCAAAACTTGCAGCTAAGTTCAGTGATTTAGGCTGATTAATGATGGACAGTAAACAAAAAGCATAAGGGTAGGATCTGATGAGGTTCTGAGCTACCACAAGGGCACTTAGGATGCTTTGTAAGTTAGATGTTTAGTTCATAAACCAACCGGGAGATTGACTGAAGTAGCGTTTATCTACTTCGCAATTGCATAGCAAAGGCATTTCAAAGGCTAGCTCGCTTAACTTTAGGCTCAGTCTATAGTTTATAAAGCAAACAATAAACAAACAAAACAAACTATTCGTTCCCCAGCGGAGGTGCCATTTTGTTTCAGGGAAAACTAGTGTTGATTCGAACTAGTAGTCCAACTAAGATGGGTAGCTATCTTAGAAACAAAAAATGAAAGCTTTTCAAGAGTTCCTTTAAGTGCGATAGATGGAAGAGAAGAATAGAGGACGAACTTGGATCTTTCGCTTTGATCCTAGCTTGATTTCTCCTTTCCTTGATAGAATTTGCTACTCCTCTCCTACTTGTCCCACTTCAAAGAGTACCTATAGAGTCAAAGTAACAACAAACTATCAAAGCATCTCTATCTAAAACATCATAAACAATGCGGAATTAGAAACACATTAACCATACAATTGCATTCATAAACAATAAGATTCACAAATACAAGATCATATGGAGGAAAACTCAAAGAACTTTATTAATTATAATGTAAGAGAGGATTACAACCTAGCTGTCTAATCCAGCATCATCGTCCCAATTGTAGAAGCCCTCTTCACCTCATGAACAAGTAAATCACACAACAATGCAATGCCTCTTCTCTCCAAACCAACAACACTTCCTTACAAAATACAAAATTCTAGCCTCCAGATTTCTTAGATGAGGGATCCATATATAGATGTCTTGCAAGGGTGTGAGTCAGCTCTAGGTTTTTTATTAGTGTCATTCCACTAATTGTTCTTGGTTCCGCTTGGAGATTTCATGATCTATTACTCATCCCTGGGTGAATTCAAAGAAACAAGTGTCACAAGAGAAGTTTCTGGAAGATTCCGTGATCATCCACCTTGCACACTGTCTCTGCCATTTGTCTATTCTTGCTCATTGCACCCCACAGAAGGCCATTTCAGTATGCATCGCACCTGGTCAGTTAGGCAGTTAATATGCATCACACCTTGTACATGGAGCAACCTATATGGTCCAGATTTGGCCAGTTCTGAGTAGTTTTTCAGGTGGAACTTCTAGGAAATGATGTAATCAACTGACCATGATCCTTTAGGGTATGAAGCAACACTTTTAGGGACTTAAGGAGTCCTTAGTTTATGGACATATGAGTTTTGGGTTGCAGTGCCCAAATATGTCTATAACACAATGTTCAAAACATTGATAGTACTTTTATGTATAGGCATAGAAGGACATGCACACATGACAATATCTTATCCTTGGGTTATGTAAGGACCATCAAACAAATTACTTCTAAATAGTTCAATTTCTAGGAACGTGAACAAAATATCCCCTTGTAGATTATAAACGTGAATGTTGTTACTTATCGTATAACATAGAAACTATTCTCTTTTATCTAAATAGTAAGGGAAACACTGTGCTTGAATCTCTGTTGCTTTTATAACTTCAGGGCTTTCAGAAGCTATATTGATGATTTGCATTTTCATTTCCTCTTGCTGTACAAGTACCATATCACTACCACACAGTGCAATGAACGCAACGTAATATTGAGGTTGCACATGGAGGGAAATTTGCTTGCAAAGTCATCCATCGAACTTGGAATAATTTTTCAATGAGATTTCACCTGACGAACTATTATCAACGTTATATATCCCCATATCCCTATTATAGGAAGATAAAAACCTAAAATCTGAATTCCCCAAGGAGTGACACTTTCATCTGGTATGGTAAACAACTTCATGTACTCTTTCAATTCGAAAATTGTGAATAATATTTCATTTTCATTATGTATCATTCCCCTGCAATTTGGAATATCATAATCGCAATGATGTATTGTATCTGATGGAAAACATATTTCCTGTGTTGAAGTTTGTCCTACTTTAATAAATGTGATTGGAATACTATTTATGATTTTAGGAAACCCACCAACAATAATTAACAATGAATCATTATAATTATTGTAGCAGACAAAGTCCAGTATATCATTGTAGCAGACAAAGTCCATTATATCTTGAGAACGCATTATTACAGGGCTCCCTTCATGGTCAGTAAGAGGTGAGATTTCTCCATCTGCATCTCATAGATATGGAATGAGATAAAATTTGGTATAGAGAACAAATATTATGTCACCCACTATCACCATGTCGGTTATTGGATACTTGCAAATGTTCTTGAATACTTGTAGATGATATTCTGGAAATTTATTTGGCGGCATAGCCTTGGTTTTTCTGTTCAACTCTCGAGCTTCAAAATTCTTGAAAACATTTGTTGATGATCAGAAATTGTTATAAAAGTGCAAGAAGAAATATTACAGGCAACGATATTCGTTATAAAATTCCCGAGTAAACGAAGCTTATAAATTATAGCTTTCTTTGCATTTCTTAAATACATGGTATTTTAAAATTAGTTGGTTCGCTTTTGAGCCGACATCGCTCTTGGTTGCATCAACTTGTGGTGGGTTTCATAGAGATTTTATGTTAATTTTGAATTCTTATTAACTAATAAAAGTTTATTTTGATTTGATTATCATTGGTTTTGGGTTTATAAATTTATGATATTAATTAATTTATAAAGTTTTATGTTAATTTTGAGCTGGTTGTAATTAAGATTAGTATAGATTTATGTTATATTTAGATCTATTAAGGGTTGAGAGGAATCAAATCTTGTGAGGTCTAAATTTAATTTATCAAAAAAATTACAAATGAAGAGGTTTGATAAATTTGGGCTTCTATGCTGCCATGTGTCAACTCTTTTCTCCTTATGAAAGAAATTTCACATCTTCTTGCCAAACACACCAATAAAATGTTATGAAACAAATTTCACATGTTCTTTCCAAACACACCAAAAAAATGCTATGAAAGAAATTTCACATCTTCTTTCCAAACACACCAAAAAAATGTTTTAATATAAGAAACATTTTTTTTTTTTTGAATTCAGAGTTCTATGATCCATATTTTGTGTTAAAATTCTTTTGTTGAAAATCCCATTAGAATTTTTGTGTCTAGGCATTTTGAACCATCTAGTGTGGTTCATCATCACCACTAATATGGAGACTCTGATCTGAGAAAGAGATTAAATAATGAAAATGATGGGGAGAGAATTCCAAGAATTGGAATAAAATGGTCAAATCATGAATAAAAAATTATTAAAAATATAGCTTTCAATAATATATTAATTATTTAAATTGATTCAAAATTAATAATATAAAGATTCAAAACAAAATCAAAGTAAATAAATAAATCCATTCTTCCATTAAAATTCAAACCCAAGGTTTCAATCATAAGGATGAAATTAAAGAATTTCACCAATCTATATCCATCTTAAACCTCAATTTATCACATATTCTAAATGTGTAATTTTTTTTATCATTTAATTCCATCTCCACTATTAAGCATTTCATATTAAAAAGAATTATAGCTTAACTAATTCGATTTTTTAAAAAAATTGATAGATCTTTTTAAATGCTTGAGGATTCTATTCAATTTGTCCTTATTAAGGGATAGCCACAAATATAAGTATCTAAATAATATAAATATTTTTAATATAATATTGGGTTTAATATACTATAACATATGTTAATGTGTGGACTTTAATATAATATAACAATATAATAATATTATATAATATTAGACATAGTATTATAATATTATATTTTTAAATATAACATTATATAGTCTAAATATAAAATATTATATAGTATGTTGCAGTGTTATCGATAGAGAGATTCAAGGTTCAAATCCTCCTAACATACCCATGTTTGCAAAAGTGGCTTAGTAGGCACCTAGGGATTATTGTGGTAGTGTCAAATCCTCCTAATTTACCCATGTTTGCAAAAGAGGCATGAGTAGACACCTAAGTATTATAGTGGTAGCAATTGGAATGAACACTTGTCCAATTATTTATTTCTCTAGTCACCTAAAAAAAGAAGCAAAAACTATATATTTTTAATATCATATGATATTATATAATATTTGATGCAGCAACTCAACCTCCTCTTCAAGTACTCTCACAATCATAACTTTTCCTTGTGTTGCAATTCCCCTTAGATAGCTAAATTAAACCATGTAGGAGCCAATCTCTAGAAAACACAGTCAATGCACAAATGCATATAGGACCAATCCCTCGAATGGCAACCACACCCTGTTGTCTTCATCTTGCAAGTGACAAAGTATCTTCGTCATCAAAAACTCAAGATTCTATAACCATGATTAAAAAGACTTATTGATGATATATATAGATTATGCAGGGTCCTCCCCTTGTGATGTTAGCTAAAGAGGGATGGGGAAGGAGAAAACTAGATGAAGGTTATGATGCATCGATAAGGTCGAGAGTGTGTATACAATGCTTGGGAGGGACTCCCCTTATTATGTAAGCATAAGGGGATGGGTTGCAATAGTTGTGCACCATTTATTAAATCGATAGTTTATATCAACTACTCGAGGCCGCGAAGGCTTCAGCTCATGCATATTTTATAGATGACTTGGATTTGATGGTGAAGAGTCGTGGACCTCATCAATCACCATTTAACAAGGGGGTCTAGATCAAACTCCAACCTCTTCCAAGACCTCCAATATTATTCCTCGAATGCTAAAATACCATCCTTGGCCAAATGTTGTCAATGATCATTTGATTCCGCATACAAAGAGACATGCACACTTCTCGAAAAGTCTAAATCGGACCCTTTCTCAATGATGAGCAAGGTGACCATTCCTAATCTCTATGAAATTAATGATCTCGACACATACTTGTTGTATCAGGTGTGATAGGAAAACTTGTTCACTTCACCCAGGGTTGGCCTATGAGTAGTATGTTGAAACAATAACGATGACTGAATCACTTCTATTCCCAATAGTAACTTGTCATTGCAAGGCCACCAATTTCTCAATCCTAGGAAACATGTTATAGAGATTCAGAGTGCATTCACTTCTATTCACACATGCCTTGATTATATAGAGAATTATTTCATCTATCAAGGAAAACAACCACATACGAGAAACATGCAACCATAATTCAAGCCACTTATACTATTTAGAATGATATATGGTTATAGAGAATTTGGCATGGCCTTTTTCTTATAGGCTCTCATGCGATCTTTTCCTTGGCTACTTCTGTCTAAGATTTCTCTTCCCATCTACTCTCCTATGCATAAAACACATGTATACTTTGTACAAACAAGAAAATATCTTAAAAAAACCAAAAGTGTTCAAACATTTATCCTAACACTATACATCACCTTAACACTTATTATTTTGTTCAAGGCCCATGTGGCCAAAACATTAGCTCACAAGAGTAGCCTGAAAACCTAGATTATTCTAGAATTTGGATGCCTGTATATTATATCAAAATTTATAATGTTGTACAAATTACATTGGAGGGAAATGCATTTCCCTTTGGAGATCACATGACCTCATTGGACCTGATCAAAATAGATTTCTTCGGGTTGGTGCTCGTCCATAAAACTCCCCAAGTGGAAATTTTATGACCTCTTTGTCATATGTCTTCAAATTTGTTGTAGTCCTCCTGGATCCCAAACTTTATGTTGTTGTGTTCATGGGCTTGTTCTCGTTGTTATGTTGTTATCTTCATTGTTCCAAGGTACCATACCCTACTTTTTTGTGGTGTTCTCACCTTGTTGGTTCAATCCTTTATAAGTAGCCTAATTCTTCTATTTATTCCCTCCTTCCATTGATGGTTTCCATAGGTTTGTAGAAGTACTTTGTCCTTTTCTTTGTTCATTATTATTCTTGTTCTACGACCATTATGTAAAGTTTGATTTTCAACCAATATATAATCCACCAATTTTGTATTGATTTAAGGTCTTCCATATGTTGTTTAAAACTTATCTCAATTACAATTTTAATTTTACAAATCAACAGACTTCAGAAAAGCATCATTTTCTCATATTTTTTTGACAAAAAAATTATTGTGTGTATGCACCATTGCCTTCTTCCTTGAAACTTCTTCCAACTACTACTTTATTCCCAGAAAGCTCTATGATTTCACTAATATCAGACTGTATACTTCCTTTGAAGGTACTAATTGCAATATCCTTCAACTAGCTAAAGATGCCTTCATATTGTTTCTTTCTTTTTTAAATTTATTGTTTATTAGGAAAAATACTTTGGGGGGAGGGGGGTGAATCAGTGTTCTACACACTTTCAATTTCAATTTCTTATTTTTATTATTATACATGACTGTTGTAAATTAAACTAGCGTATGTACATGACTGTTACTACAACAACCCGCGTATATTTATATAGCTTATTTGATCATCTCTACAACATTAATAAGTGCATTATTATCTCATTATTCATTAATAAAATAGTAAGTATGAGTAGTTAAGAAGTAGATAGAACATAAACACACACAGGCATATGAACACCATGATGATTAGGTGGAAACCCAATGTGGTATAAAACCATCATTTTTGTCATCTCTATCTTCTTCTTTTACTAAAAGTAATATTTTTTCAATCTTGTACTGGTGCAAGCTTTAAGAAGTGCGCAGGCCCCTACCTGTAGAAGGACACAACCTTCTCTTGTTTTATAGCTCCTACTAGAAGGGAGTTACAACCCCCTTTGTGAACACTGCTATCCTTAGCTCTTTATGGATCACTTTTAAGAATGTTTGAAACTGGATCCACTCTCAACAAAATCTAAAATCAAATACTCAAACACTAGATCATAAAATATTTTATTTAACCAATGCAACTTGATCAATTCAGAATAAACCATACCATTGCATAGCCACTCGTCAATATACCAAGTCAAAAATTGTTACCCATCACAAAAATCCATTGCTTCCACTGGAAACCTTGATCAAACATGTAGTGGATTGTATATGTAATTGTTATTGATCATATATGAGTATGCACATGCTTCTCCTGAAGAATAGCTATGTATATATCTCAAAATATTGATAATTGAATCTGAAACAATGTACCACTAAATCAATTTCCCAAACAGATACTGAAGCCAACATAAATCACTGAACCAAATACAAATGATCACACAATAGTATCATCACTTAGTCAACATGTAATTCATAATCAATTTAGCCCATACAATATTTTCAAACACATATTATTATAAGAGAGCCTTCATTGACGTACAATTGTAAACATAAGAGAATATATCAAACATGATCCTCATCTCATCCTTAAAAACCCTAGTAGAGAGCCTTCATTGACATATAGTTGTAAACATAAGAGAATATATCAACCATTATCCTCATCTCATCCTAAAAAACCCTAGTAGATGTATGTGACTCTTATAAATCACTCATGCGTATGTACACTCCTTTCATACTTGACATGTGCATATAGACCTATCCATACTATAGAAAATATATGCTAATATTCATAATAATATTCGCATATGTACATGATCTTTCAGAGGCAAACCATTGTATAGATCTGAAATCACTAAGTCATGCTTTTTCTGCAACCAAAGGATATACTTTTCACCCCTTACTATCTCATATTCATGTTAGAGTATTATTAACAGCACAAATTTATCACAGTTAGATATTTTTATTAAGAAAATCAAACAAGTACATATGACACCATACTTCCAATTTTTCCATATCTGTGTCTTTTCCCTACTCCTTGGTGCACACATTTTTCAGATAAAATCATTCATGGAAATCACAAAACTTTCACACCTAACACTTTGATATCCTTCTCCTTATATAGATTAGGCCTTAACCAATACCTTAGGCCAATCCCTTAGTAATGTTGATGCTATTCTTTTATGGGATCAAATATCCATTTTCGTGCTCCTTACTATGGGCCAATACCATGGTAACGACCCCTGGCATTGAAAATACCATGGTATGGAGACTGTACGTAACTTTCTTTCACCATACCTGCGTATATATGTGACTTTTATTTATTGGACCTACATATACCTTTCAAACTTCACTTTTATAATTCATGTGTCTCTAAATTAATATTCCTTTATCTATGTCACAATACATTAGTCATAATCCCAACAATCTCCCCCTTTGGACTTAATGGAAACCACTTTGGTGTTTGGTCACCACTACTTGTAGATACTTGTAAACACATTTATACATATATCAAGCATTCAAATACCAAGCTTCTATCCAAGAATTCAAACACCAAGCTACTACTCTCCCCCTTTAACATCAAGGAAAAATGGTTGATCAATACTGTTGAAGATTTCTTTCTCCCTTTGTAGACAGGATCATGATAGGGTTGATCTGCTTAAGATTAATATGGACCAAGCTCCCACTGAGCATATGCTGAATATTTTGGAAGCTTTTCAAGGAAGTACATGATTCTATGAGTCAACCAAATATGACCTTTCCTATCACCAAGGTCTCATGCTTACATTAATCACCTAACACAATGGGGTTACATGTTTGACTGAACATCACATCAAATTCCCAAAATAATGGGATTACACACATAACTGACTTGACCCCAATAGTCCAAACATGACTAATTATAATAATGATTACATCATGGGTCTTTACATGACCTTTACATCAAGAGAAAAATATGACATTTATAACCAAAATCAAAGTAGGACATTGAGAGTCTTCATCAACCATCATATATCATATAGGATCCTACATCATCCTCATATATCACCAACATATAGGAGAAACAAGGATACCATCATAAAGCAGACTAAGATAAGCAACTTCTTCAGCAACAAATGTGTCATCAACAACATCAACTATCACAAGCATCATTTTTTAACAAGGAATTCTCAAGAAACCATAATTCCAACTAGGAATATAGCAAATGTTCCTCCTGAACCTGTGCTAATTTATTCACTTTTAGGTGTGATCACATCCAAATCATCAATTAGTAAATTCAAAAATAGTGGCAACAAATCGTAACCATCATAAGCCAATATCACTTCTACATAGCATTTGAATATCAATAGACTGTAACCATCTAGTATTGTCTATAGGTTGAGGAAAAGTTATTTGAATGTCTTGCAATGTTTGCATCATCCATAGAAGTTGAGTATATCATGATGCAACAACAACATATTTTGCCTCGGTAAAGCAATGGATATTTGTTTTTTTCTAGACCATGATACCAAGGGAGGTCCCAAATTAAATGCTCCTCCATTAGTATTCTCTCGATCATCAATATCACCTACCCAATATATGTTTGTGTAAGCATGAAGTGAAAAAAATGCATCTTTGGATACCATAAACCAAAATATTGAGTTCCTTGTAAATACTTGAATATCCCCTTGACTGCATGGAGATGAGTTTGTTTAGGGTTTTCTTGAAATTGTGCAACGATCCCAAATGCATGCATAATATGCTTCTAATCATAGATCTGTACTCTAGTTGGTTCATTGAAGGAGAATCATCATGTGACCTAATATTGCATCCTGTTACCATTGGTGTGCATATAGGCTTGTGGTCTTCCATTCCATATTTCTTCAAAATCTGCTTTGGCTACTTGCTTTGTGAGAGAACTACCATTCTTTGTTTGTTGAAATTGAAGACCAAGAAAGTATGTTAGTTCACCCAGTAGATACATCTCAAATTTTTGCTACATAAAAAAATAAAATTCTTGACCCATAGTTTCTACATTACTTCCAAATATGATGTCATCAACATAAACAACAACTATTAAATGTCATATGTATCAAATATTATATATAGGTTGTTATCTGTTTACCCCTCTTTGAAACCTTGTTGTTGAAGATACTTGTTAAGACGAGACTACCATGCATTAGGATCTTGTTTTAATCCACACAAATCCTTCTTAAGCTTACAAAAAATATTTTTATCATTTTCTAGAATAAATCCATTAGGTTGTTCAATATAATGTTCTTGTTGTAGATCCCCATTTAAAAATATAGATTTAACATCCATTTGAAATAATTAGAAGTTATGAAAGCTTGAAAGTGCATGAAACATTCTTATGGCTTCAAGTCTGGCTATAGGTGTAAATTTTTCTTCAAAGTCTATTCCTTCCTGTTGAGTCTAGCCTTTGCAAACAAGTCTTGATTTGTTTCTAATCACTTCTCCATTTTCATTTTGTTTGTTTTTGAACACCCATTTTGTCCCAATAATATTTTTATCATGAGGTCTTGGCACTAACACCCATGTATGGCCATTTTCTATTTGATCAAGTTATTCATCCATTTCCTTAACCCAACACTCATCTTTGTTTTCTTGATTTAACTTTTGAGGCTCAGTTGTCAATAGTAAGGCTAGGTAACTAGATGTTCCAACAAGAGTTCTTCTAGTTTGTACTCAAACTTCCTTTTCACCTAGAAGTTGAGATTCCATATTATTTTTCTCAACTTATCTTGATGGAGTCCTTTTTGATGCTTCTGTGCTTTCAATTCCTTCTTCTGATGCACCATTAATTCACTCTCCTACAACTCCTTGGTTTGTTTTAGAAACATGTTTGTCATCTTCTAGTGCTTCCCATTTGGTACCTGTGGATGCTTCATCAATAACAACATCAATGAATAAAACAATATTTTGAAGCCTTTTATTGTAATTTATATACTTTTCTTCTAGAGGAGTAGCAAAGGAGTATTCCTTCATTAGCTCTAGATTCAAACATTATCATCAGTATTCTTTATGTAACATTTTCTCCAAAAATTCTACATTGTTTTATCACTGCTTACCCGAAAATGAGCTTTGTTGAGGATATTCATAGTTGTATGTGTTTCTTCCCCCTAGAAGGTATGAGGCGCCCTAGACTGATCAAGCATGGAACATAGCATTTGCTAGATTCTTTTGTTCATTCTTTCTGCAACTCGCTTTTGTTGAGGATTTTTAGTTATAGAAATTTTCCTTTTGATAGCATGTTGTTAACAATAGTCGACAAACTCATATAATACAAACTCTCCTCCACCATCAGATCTAAGACATTTGATTTTTAAATCTAACTTATTTTCTACAAAGGCTTTGAAGACTTTAAATTTATCAAATGCTTCATCTTTATGTTTCAATAAGCCAATCCAACACATTATAGTAAAATAACCAATGAATAAAATGAATTATCGTTGACCTCGAGGAGAATTCTTTCTCATAGGACCACACAAATCAATATGAATAAGTTCAAGTGGCTTATTTGAAGTACCTTCATTAGCATTAAATTGAAAGTTGGTTTGCTTACCAAATTGACATGATTTGCATATGCTGTTTTCTAGTAGAGAGATGTTAGGAAAGTCATATACCGCTCCCATTATTTTTGACTTGTGAAATTGAGTGAAGCTTAGATGTCCCAATATTCTACGACAAAGCCAATTTTCTTCTGATTTTCTCCAGCAAAATTCTCTCGTCTAACAATCAAGACCCTAGGACAATGAGGGACTATGGCTTTCCAAGACTATAGGTTGTTCATTAAGATCCGTGACCAAAGAACCTTGGAGGATAGGGCCAAGATATTTGCATTCTACTTACATAACTTGGCCTTAATAGACTTGAATGTGTGGGACCCCAATCAAAAGTTGGGGGACTTACAATTAATTTCCTTGGCATCATGGATGAGTCATGAGGAGGCTAGGGACAAGGAAGTAAAACAAGCATTGGAAAGAGAAGAAACAAAACCTCTTTACATCAGAGAAGAACATATCAATTCCATGGCTAGAACTAGCACCCACAACCTCATCGCCAATGATCCCCAGCTTGCACCAAGATACCTAACTACACAAGAGCAAGAATTCACTCGTTTTGAGGACGCTTTGAGATTACTAGGGGATGAAAGCTAGAATGCATGCCAAGGGAGATAGGGAACCTTACCATACATCCTAAAGATCAGGGAGTATCATTTCCTTAAGGGAATGAGGGATGCACTAGAGATGACCCCACTATATAAAAAGGTACTACAAAGACTAAAAAAATCACCTGGATTGGCTTGAAACTCAATCTGCCATTGCTCTTGGGTATGTCAGAAGGAAGAAAAGAAGAAGAAGAAACAAAGCAATGGGAGGAACTAGAGAAGCATGTAGGATTTTAAGCACAAGAGGAGAATATAGCAACAGAAGCCTGGAATATCATGGAGGCCACAAGAGTAATGAAAGACATGGACATAGCTTAAGTTGCTTAGAGGAAGAGAAATACTTTTAGTAGGGGGCTCATGATGAGGCTCATCAATAGGTACATTATATGGACCTTAATGCCACTCTCCAACTTATTAAAACCAAATTTTCTCACATTTATTTACATGTTTTGTTATATTTTGCTTAGTGAGAAGGGTAAAGATGAGATGTTATGTCATGTGGCCTAATGTGCATTAATTGTAGGATTTGAAGCAATTTTGGTCTAATTGAAGTGCAGGAATTCGAGGTAGACAAGTAAGAGGGATTTTAGGATATTAGATCTCCCTCTTTAACTCCTCACTCACTCAAAGATTCCTCCACCATATGTCAACAACTCGGAGTTACAAGCAGCCAAGCTACTGAGGTCATTGGTAGCCAATCCAGTGATAGTTGAATACAAGTTGATCCGAGTTGGGAGCCAAGCCTCTCTAAATTTAAGGCTGTTGTTGGTAGCTTCATTTGTATAAATATGAAATCCTAGAGCCTCATTAGGATTCGAGCATGCAACAGTCTACAAGCATTTGTGCAATTTCTGGTTTCATCAAGTCTAGTTGTCCCTCATGCATTATCCAATTTCTGGACTAAAGCCTTAGCTGTGAGTCAGAATTGCTCAATTTTTGAGATGAAGCCCAGTGTTGGGCTGCATTATGTAGTCTCCAGAGGGAAGGTTACCTAGATTTTCTATGAATTTCTGGATAGCAGCAAGTATCCCAGATGGATTGTGAAATTTCCAGAGGGAAGGTTGGTTCCCCTCCAAAATTGCGCAATTTTCCAGGTGAACATGACAGCCAGCAAATGACCAAGTTCCATAATGTCAGCGTATGGGTGGGAGATAAACAAGTCGAAAAGCATAGGCTGGTAAGTCACTGAAACTTAGCTGAAGCATTTGTACTTGGATAGTGCTAAACATGATGCTAAGGATGGTTGGTAGGGAGGCCCCAAAATGAAGCTAAGGAAAAATTTTGGAGGGTGGTTGTAGCTGCTACAATAGTATCATACTGACAGTAAACACTTTAGAAAATCTTGTGATAATGGCCTTCACCTCATCTCCCTTATGGGATCGTGATTTGAGGGTTCCATTTACACAAGCCAAAAAAATAGATTTATTGTTTGATTACTACATAACCTAGGGTTTCTTGTTGAATAGATCATTGGCTCTAAATTTCTTAGAAGTATCTGCAATTATCATTTTAATTTCTTGAGTTTGCTATGGTTCAGAATAACTTCATTCATAAACTTAGCCATTAGCTATTAATAACTCGGTTTTTCCTCCATTTAACTCATCATTTCCATGTATAAATGAATTTGTGCTTAAATGAAGAAAAGAGTGTATGTTGTTGTAGGAGGTTCTGATATACAAGGAGACCTTATCTCATTCACCTCATCCAAGTATTTTCCACCTACACTAAAAAAGTCCACCAAACCCTAATTCGAATCCTTATTTTGTAAGAAAGGTGGGCATTTTCCTTGAGAAAATCCAACCATCTTGAAGCATTTGACTAAGCCTTGGATAGTGTGCACCTCCTCTATCCCTTATTTCCACATCAGACACCTTTCCCACACTTCATTCTACCTTTCCTGCCTCCTTATAAGCTTTCGGCCTGTTTCCTCTAGTAAAACAAGGCATCCTCTAGTAGAACTAGGACATCCTGTAGTACTATAGGAAGCCCTGTAGTAGCCTGCCTTAAACCCGAGTTGAGCAGAAATGGTTGTCTGAGGTTAGGTTAGGCCTCCACTTGGCTTCCATACCCTTGAAACTAGTCCAAAACTTTTCCCCCATACCTATCTCCCTTACTAAAAAACAAGTTGGAAATTAGCATTTGCATTCACAAAACTAAAAATTGAAAAAGGTTTTTTTTGCAATTTCTAAGTTAACACATGCATGCAAAAGTTACAATAGTTCTTAGATAAAATTCCATGCTCAGTTAGTCCAGGTCGCTAAATGTTATAGACAAGGTTAAGTTAGGTGTCTTTTGTAAGAAAAATGTGTAGATACTTAGCTAGATGATTTCATGTCACTTTATAGCACCTTCAAAATCCACACTTTCACTTCCTAGAGTAGCAAGCATTCCCTTTTCCATTTGGTAGTGAGACTCCTTCTAGTCAATAGAAGACTAGTTTGAAAAACCCCAATGGTCTATCGCCCAGTTGAAAAGTGACACGAGTAGACCATTACATCTAGTATGTACATTGCCACCTCCAAGTTTGTACGAACCTGTTGTAGCGGCTACAACCACCCTCCAAAATTTTTCCTTAGCTTTGTTTTGGAGCCTCCCTACCAACCTTTCAAAGTAGCATGTCTTGTCTTGTCTAGTACATAAGCTTCAGTGATTTTCTTGCAGAATGACAGCATGTCCATCAAATCTTGTTGTAGCCCCCTCACAGGTTGTTTCACCAGACAACCAACCTTCCCTCAAGAAATTGAGAAATTCTGTCTGGCAGCATGCTGGGCTCCAGAATTGTGTGAAACTGCCTGTCATTGTTCACTGAGAAAATTGTTCAATTCCTCCTAGTAGGGCTCTCAACCCCGAAATTGTACAATTATGGGAAACAGTCAATTTCTCTACCCAAAAATTGCACAATCCCTCTAGGAAGCAAGCTCAACTCCCTCACAGAAATGCACATTTTTCTTCTCTCCAGCTGAGGAGACTGTTGCATGTGTAGTTGAGTTGACCGGTTCCATCCGGGACCGAGCAAAACTGATTTACGTGCATGGGCTGCTCCTCCCAATGCAACATGCAAAGGCATCCCTTATTCCAGGGATCTATTTTTAGCAGTTGGGGGTTACATGCAAGGATCATTTCAAAAACCTCACACCAAGTGTCTCTTTCCATAAATTTTTGGCAAGAGCGTCACAAAATTGATTTTATTGGAACTCATCAACCAGAGACTGCACAGCTCATTCCTCACATCGATCTTGCAGCTCTGACATCCCACATTGCATATAGAAGTTGTTGGCACATTCAACTCACTTTTTTTGTTTCGCTTTGTATGAAAGTTGTTTGCTTGATTTTAGTGAGTGCTTGTTGACATTTTGATACATACTAGCTTGTACTAGCACCATTTCAGGTTTCATTTTCATCTCACTGTTGACGCATGCATGACATGATTTTGCACGGATGGTCTCCGTTGCGAAGACTCTCCTCACCCACATGCATGCTTTCCCATTTTTTGAATCCTGCACCTGTGGTTTGCATGAATGATCATTCACTCTCATTTGCACTCATCTCACCATGCATTCAGACTTCTGATGTTTTGAGTCACCCATCGGCTAGACTAGGTAGCCTTGGCCCCAACCATGCCTTTGCCCTACTAGTAGTGCACATTTTCGGAAGTGAAGGCTCTGTGTTCCCTCTAGAAATTGTGCACGTCTAGCCAGGCACTGACCTCCAGGCTTGCATTGTGCAATTACTGGAGGTAGTGTCCCTCTCGGCCCAAAAACTTCGTAATTCAGTTTGCTGGCTGCATGTCACTGTTAATTGAAATTGTGCATTGCATAGTTCTAGTCCTTAGCATGCCAGCTTGGACTGTGCATTGTGCAGTTCCAGTAGTATTTCAACCTCCTGATAGCCCAGACTGTGCCTTACATAGTTTTGGCAGTCAGTATCCTGACCTCCTAGTAGAAATTGTGCAACCTTCACGATTAGTCACACATGTATGTTACAAGTCGGTTCTCAAGTTCGTTTTGGTTTTCAACTGATAGATTGCTTTCCATGAGTGTTTCCATGCCCACAGGTATCACGGGTATTCATCTGCCTCTTAGCAGCACAAGTACAATGCCCTTTAGAAGAGCAGAGTCAAAGGACATTGTTGAGAGCACAACATGGGTGGCAGCCAAGCAAGTGTCTATGAGCTTGCTATGAAGACATCAAGTTGTTCGTAGAAAAGGACATAAATATAAGATGGCAACATAATACATAGCAATCAACATCACATTGAGTAGCACCATCAGTAGTAGCAGAAGGTAGCACACTCATATGTGGCGAATGAAAGAGGAAGGTTATTGACAATGCAAAGGCAGAACAAAGTTGCAAACTCGAGTAGATCCACTTTTGATGAAAGCAACTTTGGAGATTGAGGGTATGGGTGACGACGTGACAAGACAATCACGCAAGAGGAGAGAAAAGAATAGAGAAGGAGTTTCATGTGCTGAAGCAACAACTCAAAGAAGAGCAGAAGCTTCATAGACAAGAGAATGAGTTGCATTAGGAATAGGTACAACAGCAGGTGCAACATGCACTCATGGATGAAACTACACTTGTATGAGTTATAGATCCATCGAAGTATATGGCATGGAGCAGACATGGTGAGCAATGTTGTTGATCGCATGAAAGGGAATTCAACAACATGCATGTCATTGTGCACACGCATGCAATCTAACCCATTTTTCAGACTTAATGAGGCAAAGACAAGAAGCAAGTCTGATTGGAGTTGAACATGCAGTTGACAATTGATTCACATGACCACCAGCATACACTCAAATATTAGCATGGACACTATGCAATAGTGTGTTTCTAGTTCAGCCACACCCAAGAAGACCATGTACCAGTTAGCAGATGAGTTAGATGGAGAAGCCACATCAATGCACTGTGATGGAATGGAGGCAAGAGTTCGCTTCAACAAGATGTCACCATGGAGTGCATGTACACCATCAAGGATGACCAAGCTCAGAATCTGCTCACCACCTTCACCATCACAAGCATGGCTTGCTCAATCCATTTTGTCTCACATGGGCACATGTGCATTGTAATGTAATGTCTTTTCAAGTGGAAGTTCAAGTTTCGATAGTTGGATGTAACACTCATAGAGTAGATGAAGAGTTATGAGGGTAGAGGAACTCTCACAAAGGGTAATGTCAAGGGTCACCCCATCCTTTGCTATAAATAGAACCTCATAACTAATTGTAAAGGCTTTTGGTCAGCCAAGCTTCTGATAGGGCTATCTTATAGAGAGCTTGGATAGTATTGTAACGTGCCTTGGATTCTTCACTATGCAAAGCTAGTATATCTCTTTCGAGGAGCAGGCGGTTGTGGCTATAATTTTTCATTGTCAGAAGTAGTGGTTTGACCTGGATGTATTGTATGACTGGAACTTACACTTCTTAATATGACATCAGCCAACACATTTCATGCATATGTTGTATTGTATTTCAGCTATCTGTTTACTCGAAATGATATGTGTATCTATTTTCTTACGCATCCATGTATAGCTATTTCTGTCTATTTATGTATATATCTTTCTGAAATGTGTTGTTGGTTTAACCATCACTTTGGATTGATAGCTAACTTCCTTCCATGTTGTGAGGCATCTCTTCTCATGTGTTCCCTTCTTAACTCCATGCTATCACAGGTTTCCAAGGGGCGCACTCATCTCAACCCCCGTGTGTTAGAACCTCTCATGCACCTACCTTGGCTTGTTGCACCCGTCACACGCTTGCTACCAATAGAGACATATTACTTGCCTCTGTCTAAAATCGTAGTCAAGGCATTACCATATGACCCACTACTAGGACTCCTACACCAAATGGTTTGAAGTCTAATTGGGACTTCTTACCGGGGAGATCCCCTTACATGTTGGCAGGTCCAACACTGTCAACATTTTGGCACTAGAAGGAGCGATAGATGACAAGTTCAGTCCTCACATCAATTTTGAATATCTAATTATCTATTATGACTAACTACAAAGTTTCTCTTCTAGAGTGTATGTCTTATGGAAGCGACTTCACTATCTTGAAAAATCTCTCGAATAACTTGTCACATAAAACATTTGATGGTGGAGGCCATGTATCCTTGGTTAGGCATGCGGTCGGCGTTGTAGGCTTATGCGAGAGACATTGAATCTTTGAAGAGTACATGACTAGTGTGTTGTTCGTCTACACACTTAGAGGGCACCCCATGCACTGGTGTGCCACGCTGCCTGAAAAATCTATTCATTCTCTTGCTCTTCTAGTCACTGAGATAGACTGTGCTTTCAATCACTTTAACCATAAAGCACTCGATCAAGAAATTCTGAAATTACAAAAAGCACTCGATCAAGAAATTATAAAATTACAAAAATAACTCAATCAAGAAATTCTAAAATTACAAAAAGCACCTGATGAATCCATTGATTAGCTTTACATAGGCTTTTGTAACATTGCATATCGATTTCCCGAAGATGAAATTGATTGGGAATTTCTTTATGGAAGATTTGAGTATCTTCTTCGCATATCCGAACCCCACTCAGCACACTTCTGTGATGGAATTGTGCAATCATAGGCAGGCATATTTGGTGTCACAAGTGAATGTCCACCTTCACCTCATCAAACAACTACATCACCATGGTGTGATGTGGGAGATCATGCACACACATCTATTGAACTATCACATCCTCCCACCCCACCTGCTCTTGATATCTATGAAGATTTGGCTTGCAAGCCTATTGGTTGTGATGTGGATTCATTCCCTCAACCTCCATCCCTGTGTTCTATTGATCCTCTTGATTGTACTGTCTTGTGTTTTCCCATTCCAGACTCCTCACCTATTGTGAATGAGGATCAAGTTATCGACTGTGTTAGTGTTATGCAGCCAACCTGCGCCATAATTCATGATGAGTGTGTGTGGGAATATAAAGAAGAACCCATGGTGAAGGATGACTCGCTTCTAGCCACACCTCATCCGCTATATCCTGACATCCTTTTTGATTCTTCCACTACTGATTTACCCTGTGAAAACCCATTTCCGAATGTTTCTACTTCCGATCATTCATTAGACACGTCGGTTGTCAGTCTGTCATCTTAGTGCAGAGAGGAAACATTTTCCTCCGAAAATACGTCGAATTTGTCATCTATCATTTTTGAAAACACAGAGGGTGAATGTGTTTGCTTCTCATCTACCCATTTTCCTGATTCATCAAATCATGAGGATGCCAAAAAACATCCTAAATTTTCTGATCTTGGTTGTCGTGATCTCCCTACTTCTTCATCTAATCAAGATGTTGATTCAATTTTTGTTAATCTGTCTAACACCCTGGTCTATGATGATCTATCTGTCAATGAAGTCGAAACCTCACATACTGTCGAGGCACTTCAGCTCACACTGATGTTTATGTCAGGCCCTCGTTGTCCTGAGGTTGGTTTCACTTCCGATCAGGAAATTGTTGAAACACTCAAGGCTCCTCATCATTCTCTATTTTTCATTAAATATCAACCAAACACCCAGATTTCACTTCCCCCACTCAAACTACACAATCCCATCACTCATGCATTGGAGGAATATTACACAACAAGCACACATGCAAAATGTCAGTGGTCTACCTTTCTCATGTTTGCTTGCATGTCATAATAAAGATAACGCATACACTCGACATTTGCATGTAGTGTAACACAACACCATGGTAGCTCGACAGAGTGCATGTCATGTGCTTTCACTCATCTTTGTTATGTGTTCACTTTTAAGCTCAAAGTGTGTCGGTCTTCATCGTTATATCTTTCATGCTTACTAGTTTACACAATTGCGATGTTTGAAAACCATGCCTTTAGCAACATGGGTCAACCAATATGCCAGTGGTTGCATTGGAAGTATCACTTCACATGAGATGACCCATGCACTGTTAGCTTAGGAGTAGGAGTAGTGTTTGATTTTGAGCTGTTTGCTTGCATGCATGTTTGCTTCTTTCTTTGTCGGGCTATTTGCTTTCTTGTTTTTTTGCTTACTCTCTTTTCTTCTACATTTTCTTCTGCTTCTTGCTTTTCTTTTTGGTTTGTTTTCTTGTTATTGTCTGTAGGTTAGTTTTGCATGGTCTGTGTGTGACTCTTGAAACAAGCTAGGTAAATTATCAAAGGACTTGGACAACTATCAACATTTGGTTATCTTTTTTCCGCTCTTTTATGTAAGAACTTGTTTTCTTCAGTCCATGATACATTAATGGAAAATATCTACTATTCGAAGTGAACCTTGGTGAAAACACAATTCTTGCACGCAAAATAGTATCACCTACTCTAGTCAGTTGTTTTTGGATTAATCCTTGTTAGCTCAGTCAAGTAGAGTAAGGTGAGGGGGAAAAACTTAACAAGCACGTCAGAAGTATACATAAACTACTTCTCTGAAGGAACAACCTATTATTCTCTCAATAATTCAGGATCCCTCTTCCACCTCTGAAATGAATAAGTGCTATGCACAGTTATGAAGATGAAAAATAAAAAAATAAAAAAGTGAAAAAAGTTTGAAAGAATGAAAAAAGAATAAGGTGAAAGAAGAGAGAGGCTTCCTGTGCCAAGAGGTGATGTAACTAACTCCGTTGGTGTACTGACCAAGCTCACTAGCAGCGGAGCCCTATTTGTGTTCCTGTGTGACTCTACTAGGGTACTGTCCAGGCCTGTAGGCAACAGAGCAACACTAGAGATGAAACTAAGACTCTGATGACTATAATGATTGTGTATCATATACTCCTCAACCCCAATCGAAACAACTATGTTTTCTTGGCTTGGAATGTGTGTCAGCTGACCAAGGGCTTGGTAGATGCTACATCTTACAATCAAGCAGTGTGGAAACCAAGAAGAACTGAGAACTGAACAATAATTCTGGAGCTCTTAGCCTTACTTTTCACAGACAAGGTCCATTCAGAGAACTGGAGTTCTACCAGTGTGTCGCCAAGTGTTGTAGCAGCTACAACCACCCTCCAAATTTTTTCCTTAGCTTCATTTTGGAGCCTCCCTACCAACCTTTCACATCAACATGTCTTGTCTTGTCAAGTACACAAGCTTCAGTGATTTTCTTGCCGAATGTCAGCCTCTACAACAAATCTTGTTGCATGCCATTCAGAGGTTGTTTCACTGGACTTAGTATAGCTGCAGGTTGAGCATCTCTCTCAAGAAATTGTGCAATTCTAGAGGGAAACTAGCCTTCCCTCCATAAATTGCGCAATTATGTCTGGAAGCCTACTGGGCTCTAGAATTGAAGGAATCTACTTGTCACTATTCAATGAGAAAATTTCGTAATTCCTCCCAGTAGGGCTACTCATCCTAGAAATTCTGCAATTTTGGGTAGCAGTTAGCTGCTCTACCGAGAAATTACGCACTCCCTCTGGGAAGCCAACCCGGGTCCCTCCTAGAAATGTGCATTTTTTTCCTCCCAACTTAGTAGACTATTGAATGTGTAATTAAGTTGACTGGTTCCCTTTGGGATCGAACAAAACTAACTTGTATGCATGGGATGTTCCTCCCAAGGCAGCATGCAAAGGCATCCCTTGTTTTAAGGATCTATTTTTAGCAATTGGAGGTTACATGCAAGGATCATTTCAGAAACCTCCCACCAAGTGTCACTTTCCCTAGATTTGTGGCATGTGCGTCACAACCTTGATTTTAACGAAACTCATCAACCGAACGCTGTAGAGCTCATTCCTCACATTGAACTTATAGCTCTGACATATGATATTACATCTAGGATTCATCAGCACATTCAACTCAGCTTTTTTGGGGTAAGCCCACTTTTCATGTCTCACGTTGTGTTTCTGGTGATTTTTGTGTTTTGCTTTGTATGAATGTTGTCTTCTTGATTTCAATGAGGGCTTGGTGTCATTTTGATACATACTAGGTTGTACTAGAACCATTTCATTTTTTGTTTGCATCTCACTGCTATTGCATGCATGATACTGTTTTGGAAAGACAGTCGTCATTGCGGCGACTCGCTTCACACACATGCATGCTTTCCCATTTTCTAAATCCTACACTTGTTGTTTGCATGAATGATCATTCACTCTCATTTTCACTCATCTCACCATGCATTCAGACTTATCATGTTTTCAGTCGCCCGTCGGCTAGACTAGGCTGCCTTAGCCCGGACCATGCCTTGCCTGGCTAACACTGCAAATTTCCATAAGGGAAGGCTTTGCCTTCCCTCCAGAAATTGCACAAGTCTAGCCAGGCACTGACCTCTAGGCTTGAATTGGGCATTTCTTGGAGTCATTGTCCCGCTCACCCCAGAAAGTGCACAATGCAGTTTGCTGGTTGCATGTCACTACTGACTGAAATTGTGCATTGCATAGTTTCAGTCCTTAGTAGGCCAGGCAGGACTGTGAATTGTATAGTTCTAATAGTCAATCAGCCTCCTGACAACCTAGACTATGCCTTGTGCAGTTTTGGCAGTTAGTCTCCTGACCTCCCGATGGAAATTGTGCAACCTTCATGATCAGTCACATAGGTATGTTGCATGTCAGTTCTCAAGTTTGTTTTGGTTTTCTACTGACATATTGCTTGCAATGAGTGTTTCCATGTCCACAGGCATCGTACATGTTCATCTTCCTCTTAGCAGCACAAGTACAATGGCATTTAGGAGAGCAGAGTCAAAGAACACTGTTGAGAGCACAACGTGGGTGGCAGCGAAGCAAGTGTTTATGAGCTTGCCTACCTATGAATACATCAATTTTGTCATAGACAAGGACATCGAGATACAACGGTAGCAACATCATAGTGAGCAACACTATCAGCATTAGTAGAAGGCAGCACACCCACATGCGGCAAATGCAAGAGGAAGGTTGTTGACAACACATTGGTGGAACAAAGTTGCAAGCTCACGCACATCCACTTTTGATGAAAGAAAATTTGGAGATTGAGGCTATGAGCTAACGGTGTGACAAGACGATTGTGTGAGAGCATAGAAAAAAAGAGAGAAGGAGTTGCATGTGCTAAAGTAGAAACTCAAAGAAGAATAGGAGCTACATAGATGAGAGAATAAGTTGCAGTAGGAACAGGTACATCAACGGGTGCAACATGTGATCATGGATGAAATTGCACCCATACAAGTTATATATCCATCCCAATAGCTAGCTCGGAGCAGACATGGTGAGCATTTTTGTTGATCACATGAAATGGAATTCAAAAGCATGCATGGCATTGTGCACATGCATGCGATCTAACCCATTTGGCACACTCACCAAGGAAGAGAAAAGAATCAAGTCAGACTCGAACTGAACATGTAGTTGACAGTTGATGCACATGACCACTAGCACGCACTAGAAGATCAGCATAGACACTATGCAACAGTTTGTTTCCGATTCCGCCGCACCCAAGAAGACCATGTGTATTTTAGCAGACGAGTTGGATGGAGGAGCCACACCAATGAATTGGGATGCAATGGAAGCAAGAGTTCATTTTAGCAAGATGTCTCAATGGAGTGCATGCACACCACCATGGACGACCAAGTTCAACATCGGCTTACCACCTTCACCATCACAAGCAGGTCAAAGAGTTGGTCTCATCACAACGAACCGAGTGTCAGTGATGTCTTGCATGGCTTGCTTAATCCATTTTATCTCACATGGGGATATGTGTACTGTAATGAAACGTCTTATCAAGTGGAAGTTCAATTGTTAATAGTTGGATGTAACAGTCATAGTAGATGAAGAGTCATGAGGGTAGATGAACTATCACAAAAGGGAATGTCAAGGGTCACCCCATCCTTTGCTATAAATAGAATGTGATAACTCATTATAAAGGCTTTTGGTCAACCAAGCTTTCGATAGGGCTATCTTAGAGAGAGCTTGGATAGTATTGTAACGATCATTGGCTTCTCCACTTCGCAGAGCTAGTATATCTCTTTGGAGGAGTAGGCAGTTATGGCTATAACGTTCTACTGTCGGAACTAGTGGTTGGACATGGATGTATTGTATGACTGGAACTTACACTTCTTAATATAGTAAGATCCAACACGTTTCATGCATATGTTGTATTGTATTTCAGCTATCTGTTTACTCTAAATGTTATATGTATATGTTTTCTTATGCATGCATGTATAGCTATTTTTGTGTATGTATGCATGAATCTTTCTGAAACGTGCTATTCGTTTAACCATCACTTTGGATTGCTAGCTAACTTTCTTTCCATGTTGTGATGCATCTCTGCTCATGTGTTCCCTTCTTAACGCTGTGCTATCACAGATTTCCAAGGGGCACACTCATCTCAACCCCCATGTCTTAGAACCTATCATGCACCTCCCTTGGCTTGCTGTAGCTGTCACACCCTTGCTACCAATAGATACATCTTACATGCCTCATTGTGAAATCGTGGTCAAGGCATTACTGAACGACCCACTGTTGGGACTCATACACCAAATGGTGTAAGGTGTAATTGGGATTTCTTATTGAGGAGATCCCCTTACATGTTGGTGGGTCCAGCACCGTCAACAAAACCCCAGGTTGATGAAGTAAAGTTGGTAGCCCTAGGAGTTGCATCATCCTTGTGGTAATACTGGTCCTCATCAGTGTTGCCTATCGATACACTGTGAAGATCGAGTATAAATTTAAACAAAAGAAGCGATACTTTGGATCTACGAATCCAAAGCAAGGGAAAGGTGTCCCCAAACCATAGAACAAAGGACAAAGCCAAGGCAGGGTGACCGAGGACAACTCGAAGCTAGAAGAAAATAAAAACACCATGAAGAGAAAGAAGGACACAGGGAAATGGTGTGAGTTCCATAAAATCCCCACTCACAACACAAGTGAGTGTTGCTCCAAGCAGTCACTGGTGGCCAAACTGAAGGCTTCTAAATTATATGCATGTTCTGACTCTGAGTCAGAAATTGGCAAGTAGAATGACGAAGTGAAGAAGATTATTAATGCAGAGCCTAATGCCACCATTTCCACCACCAAGATAAAGAAGGACTAGCCTGAAGATCCAGAGTAGGGGGAGTGACTCTTCCTCTCAAAGAGGTGAATGAAGGGTTCCTCATTGCAGCTCATTTTTAATAGCGGGAACCAAAAGAACCTCATTTCAGTATAGGTCGTGAAGTAGTTGGGCCTATCGACCACACCACACTTGCAACCATACACCATTGGGTAGCTTCATCTCCCCTTCAACATTAAGCATTTCATAGTTGAGGTATTGTGTGATGTTGCTTCTCTTGAAGTTTGTGATATTTTATAAGGACAACCATACTTGTGGAAGCGAAATGTTGTGTATGAATCTAGGCCTCACACTATTATTATTACTTTGGGTAATAACTTGTACATGATACCAGAGGTAGCACCACCTACCATTGTTTGTTTGATCACTATGAATAAATTTAGTAAAATCATTTCCCAGAACAGGAAATTTATTTTCCTTATGATTCACCCTTAGGGAAATAAGAATATTATGGCCATGACCTCCAGATAGAGATCCCCCACATGGAAAAACTATATGGACAAGGTTTTTGAGTACTACAGGGACATCTTCACCTTACCCAGAGGGGTACCTCTTCACTTTAAGGTCAAGAACTACATCGATATGACCCTGGGCATGCTACCACCCAATGGAATGATCTATTGATGTTATGTTATGGAGAACAATGAAATCAAGAGGAATTTTTAGGAGCTATTGTAGAAAGTGAACATCAGTCCAACTTCATCACCCTATGAGAGGTCGATCATGTTGGTACATAAGAAGGATGGGACCTGGATACTTTGTATTGACTATCAAGCGCTAAACAAGATAACTTTCGAGAATAAGTATTAAATCCCATAGATTGATGACCTTCTCAACATGTCAAGGGGATCAAATATTTCAGTAATATTGATTTGAAGTCTAGTTATCTAGGCACTGATCAAACCCTATGATGTGTGGAAGAATTCCTTCAAATCCAAGGAGGGCCTTTTCGAATGTCTAGTCATTCCTTTTGGGTTGGAAAATTCCCCCACAAACTTCATGAGGATTATGGACGAAATCTTGCGACCATTCACCAACTCATTCGTGGTGGTGTACTTGGACGACATTATGATCCTCAGCCAAAGTTGGGAAGAACACCTCCACGATATTCGACAGGTCCTCCAAACCCTACTGCAACACAAGTTGTGTGCCAATTTAGAGAAATGAACTTTTGGTATGACCTAGGTTCAATATCTAGGGTACATAATTGATGAGCTCAGTGTGCATGTGAACCCATCCAAGATACAGGTCATTCAGGATTGGCTAGCCCCAACCACTCTAAGATATCGCCACAAATTTATGGGTCTTTCCAACTTCTACAACAGGTTCATGTTTAGGTTCTATCATATAACTTGGCCTTTGACTCAAGTCACCAAGGGAGGAGTGAAAGAAAAGTTCTTTTGGCTCAAATCCCAACATAAGGCATTTGCCGCGTTGAAGCATTTCCTCTGCTCTGCACTAGTGCTCACATTACTAGACCTGTAACACCTATGCATGCCTATCGACAATGGAAGCATTACATTATGGGGAAGGAAATAGTCATCCGCATACACCACTAACCCATGTGGTTCATACAGACACAAGGGAAGTTGCAGAACGATTGACATAAAAAATTGTCCACATACCTACAAAAGTTCAATCTTAACATTATGTACAAGAAGGGCAACACAAACAATGTTGCAAACTGCCTCAGACTACCACCAGTCATGGCATTGAATACTACGCTCAACCCTTGTGCAAACAAGACTGCAGGGTGGCTGCACCTTTACGAGAGCGATCTAGAATTTGAATACACATACCAGATGCTCCTAGAAGGAAATAAAGTTTCAAATTCTCACCTCCGAGATGCACTAATATGCCACCAGGAACAACTTTGTGTTCCTTCACGTGAGTGTGCTAAGATGATCTGGGAGGTGCAGTACAGTCAGGTCATTGGAAATTTCAAGGTAGAGAAAATAGTGGCAGTGCTGTAAAAGTATATTTATTGGGACGAGCCTTCAACATGATGTTGGGAAGTACGTCAGATATTACACTTCATGTCCATTGCCAAACCGACCATTAAGAAGCAAGGCCTATATACTCCTCTACCTACTCCTAGTTGACCTTGGGAATCCATATCCATGGATTACATGTCGGGCCTTCCTTCTACTAAACATGGAAAGGATTGCATTTTCATGGTCATGAATAGATTCTCTAAGATGGCCATTCTGGTAGTCTCCAAGAAGAGTATCACAACACAAGACACTGCTGAGGTCTTGTTTGAATGAGTGTGGGTATAGTTCTGGATCCCACATTCCATTATCTTAGATCGAGATAGAAGGTTACTAAGTACATTTTGGTCAAGTCTCTCATCAATTTTGGATGCCAAGCTCACTAAGTCCATGACTTTCTACCCCGAAATAGATGGCCCAACAGAGGTCGTCGATAGGATGATCGTACACATTCTTCCTATGTACAACTCAAAGAATCCATGCACATGGGATGAAAGCCTACCCTATTTCCAACACAGCTACAAAAAATATATCCATAGCTCAATTGGACACAACCCTTTTCAGGTGGGGTTGGGATTCTAACCACTCTGTCCCATTCATGTGGCCATACCATTTGCAACTACTCAGGAAAATTCATATCATGTCCAGTCCGAAGCTTACAAGGTTAACAACTTCATTGAGTGCATTCAGCACATCTTCCAGTAGGTCCATGACATATGGACAGAGCCAATGCTAACAACAAGCAACGTCATGCCCAACATCAGGTGCCACAAAATTTCCAAGTGGGCGACAAAATTTTGTTACATTTGCAGGAGCGCCTCAGTGGGCCCCACTAAAAGCTTTGCCCACTCCGATATGGGCCTTACACCATCACTAAGTTTGCAGGGGACAATTATTTCAAACTCAATATTCCACCATAGCCTTGTCCTGCACCAAGTGTTCAATGTGGACTACCTCCGACCATACTTTCCACCATTACTAGACACATTAGACATTGTAGAATAACTTACACCAACAAAGTTAAACCCAAACTACATGGAACAAGACAAAATTGATCATATCATGGATACCCAGATCAAGAACACTCACCAACAGAAGATCGAACTGTATGAGGTTGTCAAAGATAACCAACTAGTGCACTTAAGCAAGTGGATCACTATGGACCAAGTTCAGCAGAATTTTCCCCATCTCACGAAGGCATTGAACATAAAGGGGACCATTAATTCCTAACAGGGGAGGACTAATCTATGTGGATATTGGTGGCCACCCACCTATTCCACTTGGACCCCCACTGTTGTTTCTATTAGGGTCCTAATTTTTCTATAAGATTGCTTGATTATAATTGATCATTATTATGTTTGAGATGTTGTAAATAATATTTCATCCTTAAATTATTTTCAAAACAACACCAAATGTCAGGATTTGAGGATATTTTTTACGTGACAATGTTTGGATTAGATCAAACCGTAGGTGTTTTCATTAGAAAGTTCTCAGAAGTAGCTTTCCAATGGTATATCCTCCGCTCAAATCCGACTCTTGGATTGAAAGATAAGCCAGAATGATGTTTGAACTTCAGAAGCAGATAAAGGCTTAGAAACTATTTCAGTTACAGTTTTAAATTACATTCACTTCTATCCTTTGAAAAGGAACCTTTTCCCCCATTATGAATATGCAATATGATTTTTAACTCTAGCTAGGACCCACATAACCACTGCCGCATTTCCAAATTTCCATTAACCCAATCATGCCCATTTTACTTCTTTTTCCATAAACTCTAGTCTTATCCCTTTGTTCATAATAAGTCCTCAAACTCTATATGCATTTCCATTCTTATTGATACATAAACTCTAGCCACATTCCCATTTGTTACTATACATTTAACTCTAGCCATTTTCCCATATCATTAAACATGCCCGCATAGCCTTTTGTAATACATTATGTTGTAATGTATTACAACATAATACATTATATATAAACCCACTACCCTCGAGGCATAAAGTGGGCTCCTAGGCCACGTGTTTCCATATGGCATCATCCCACTATTAGATATTGCAAAGTCCCGCTCGCCTATAAGATAAAGTTTCTACCTGTCCGCCGATTGCGATAACCCCTCCTAGATGCAATAATTTATAGGTTGAAATTTGTTATAGTGTCAGGTCTGGTTCATCGGTAAAACACTATGGAACACAGTAAAGGTCCCGCTTGCTAATGAAATAAATCGGAACCCACTCTCGGACACAAAATGGCATAAAACACAATCTACTAAAATGTCGGGTCCCCTCCCAATGTGATTATGATTAAGTCTCGCCACTGATAAGTCCCGCAGCCGATAAGCCCCATCAATTGTGATATCACAACGTTCTTCCCCATCCACCGATATCGCATGTAATCCCTCCACTCAACGATTGTGATAGAACCCCTCGAATGCGATATATTATAATTTGTATTCTAAAGGGCTTTTGGGTCTGGGTTTATGGTCCCACTACCGTGTACTCCCTTCTCGGATGTGATTGCGATGTGGAAAGCCTCATATAAATGTGACATATTATATGGTGAATTAAAAACGTTTTTGGGTTCAAACCTATAGAGGATCACGTATATATAAATAGAGCCTCTCCCATGGTGACTGCGTAATTGTACAGGCTCATCCCTGATGCGATATTTTATAGAATGGATTTAAAATATTTTTCAGCTCCACTCCCCTGGAAAAGAACTAAAAAATGTATTGTATAAGCCCTGAAACTACTGATATTGCGATAATAAAAAGGGTCGCATGTTAAAAAACTTTCATCTCTTAATGGCCCAGATCAAATCCTCCCAGATGAATGACCGAGGAAGATTTCAGACCCCCCTGAGCTCCATTTCAAATTATTTAAGGGGAGGGGTCCAAACTCAATGCTACATGTCATCCTCTTTATACTTTGGACACCAAACCCCCCTCCCGATACATATGTCACTGTAGCACCCCCCATTTGAGGAGCAGCTACCCTTGACTTTTCAAACCGATCTCAACCTACAATTCATCTCACAGTCTCCATTCACAGAGTGCCAAGCCTCTGCTCAGAGGACAGCGAGGACATTTTCAACACTTTTTCAGTAGCCATAGTCATCAAAATAGAATGCAGCAAAAAGAGGAACAACAGAATGAGACACATCTGCCAACTAGACAAACAACATTGCTAATTTAAAGGCGTAGTCACTACTAGAAAGCCCAGAAACAACATCAACACTCAACAGACTGATGTTTTAAAAATAGTTTAGTCTATTTTTATACGTTTGTAATAAATTCTTGAGTTCTATTTCAAGATATTTGTATAGATATTTGTAACAAATCTTGACATTTTAAATCAAGATATTTTGTAATAATTTTTTATAAATACTTCATCATTTGAAGTAAGACAAGTTGGTTTTTATACAGAAGAACACTATTGTACATTGTTGAAGCATCAGCGGATTTACTAGTAATACAGAAAGCTCTTTCATAGGATTCTTTTGTCAAGTTGTTGGTGAAGTGCCTCTATCATTCTATGTGCTTATATTTCTCTATTTATCACACATATTTATTTCTTAATTTGAATTATTTAATAGATAATTAAAGGACAAAATTTGTTTAAATCTACACTCTACTCCCAGCTTTGAATAATTTCCATGTTTTTTACCGAACTTTAAATATAGAATTCAGGTAACAATGGTCTATATCTAAAGTGAATATAAATGTATTCTTCCTTCCCCATCTCATAAACTAAAAGAATCCAATCAGTTTGGCTACCCTGCCCTGTGAGATCTATCTGTAAACACTGAAATCAATCCATACTTTATGAAATAGACTCCATAGCCCAATGGTAATCTAGTTATCAACCAACCATTCAAATACAAATCAAACCTTAAACTTCATAACTAGCCTAATATTGAATACAACAAAGTTAAATCTTATAGAGAGAGCCCTCTCTGAAGCTGGCAAGCCTAGATCCCAACTTCTAACATAAGTTTGTGGTTACCTTTGTGATTTTCTTCTACAACCTTAGAAAATTACAAAGTGCTAACATTCTGGCGACCATACTAGGGAAATAAACATTTCAGGTTCCTCAAAAAAGCATATCGAGTTCTAAATCTGATCATTGATGGTGGACAATGATCATACACAAGAAAGTTGTATCATTCACCCGGCGACTCCACTTTCAAAGTATCTAGAGCTTCAAGGTTTCTAGGGTGACTCCAATGTCAAAGAATCAGATTCGATGGCTTCATCTACCAAGTTCTAAGAAAATTCAAATCAAATTCCAAGAAGGGTAGGGCTTGTCAACACAAGGATGGGAATACAACATGTGAAATTCAGGTATTTAGACCTGAATTTACTTCAGGATATAGTATTGTGTTTTGTCAATCTCCTTCTTTCTTTCCCTCAAAGTATCTTAAGGATTTTCTTTGGTCTATTAAATCCAAATCAAGATGATGAATATTCATATGAGTGCCTTTCTGCGAATGTATATCCTTCCCTTGAAGCTAAAAATGAATCACATCTTAATATTGGTTATCTCAAACAAGATCCAAACAAGAGACATAGTCCACCTAGTACAAATTCATCTTAGATATTAGTTATGACCACCAGTCGGTCTGCATCATTAAATTTGTCATTCCCTTTGCATGAGCTACCGAAGAACTATGATTAGAGGCTACCTCAATTTGATGGTACGGTAATATCACAACAAGGAAACATGTAGTCAAAATCATTGACTTCATTTACTTTGACTTGGAGGAAGTCGATCATGAAGATGTCAATTTGAGATTGTTTGTTTGAAAATCTAGGAAATGGTATAAAAGTTGGACAACCAAAAGTATTCTTGATTTCCAATGGTTTCAAAGAATTTTATGTAATAGATGGGAGGTTAAAATGAAACCTTTTTAGATTATGGATGAGTATTGCAATTGAAAAATGAAACTAGATGAGACAGTCCAAGATTTCTGAACCAGATTCAATAGTGTTTATAATTCCATACTCACTGATATAAAGCCTTCCCTAGGAATGCATGTGCTTCATTATCTGAATGGTTTTGATGTTGAAATTTCCTATTATCTGAGAGAAAGAAACCTTTCCACTTTAGAGGAGATGCAAAAAAGTGTTATCGATGTGGAAATGAACCTATTGATTAAAATATCCAGAATGGAGGCTGAAAGAAGGAAAGTAATTAAAAAGAAGTTTCCTCCTTTATTAAACCTTAAGCTAGAGACATTAATGAAAACCATGGAAAGGGTTATGAACACATGTATTTTACAAGATAAACCTATTGTTAATGGAAACCAAAAGATACCTCCTTTTCAAGAAAATATGGAAGGTTATCAACAAGAGGATGTTAAATTCCATCTAGTTGAGGCAAACAATCACCATGTGTGTGTTACTTATGACAGCGATGAAAAACAGGATGAAAATATCAAAATAGATGAGCATGCATATATTTTAGACATTGAACATCAAGAAAACAATGCATTTTTTTTATGGTAACTCTTTCCCTCTATGCTATTCCACATTTCAGGTGTTGAAAGAAAGTCATGATAACTCTTTACCCTTATGTTATGCTACATTTCAAGAGTTGAAAGAAAATTATAAGGTCATTGATCGAGCAAGAAAGCAAGTTGAAATGAGCATAATGGGGCAACCACCTTCTTATATAGAGGATGGCCCTGTTTTGTGTTATATTAGAGACTTCTTATTCAAAAATCACAGTTATTAAGTAACCATGAGATGGAATATCATATAGTCTTCTCGGAACCAATACTTAATACTTTACATCAGCCTTGTAAATTTTTATCTGATCGTGATATAGATGAGGATTGTCTTTCAAATTTTTCTACTGGATTTTCACTTTCTAAAATTTTATTTCAAAGAGAAGATTGTCAAGACCAAATTTATGAAGATGTATGTGTGGACAATGTACATAATCAACCTGCACATGCTAGTTTGCAAACAAAGTCATATGAAGATGAACATAATTGTTAACAAATTCTTCCAACCACCTTTTCAATACAAAATAACTGTATCACTAAGTTTCAAGGAGATGTTGAAGAACAAAAAGTTGTTTTAAATCCTATAGATGATTAACACAATATTTATAATCTTCCATCCCTTAGAAACACAATGCCAAAATAATTAAAAAGGGATAGATACATTTTTGAGATAGTATATGAGAAGATATTTTCAAGCATAGTACAACAAAGAGAAACTTGCCATGATTTTGAGGATGCTTTGAAAAACCTATTCGAATCTTTAACAAAACTGAATTCCATGTTGGTGATGGATTATGAAGAAAGCTCCAGCCAGAATTTTGAGTTTCCACTTTAAGATTTTATTTTTCTATTTGGAGAATTGGAATGCAAGCTTCAAATTAGTAGTCATCTGAGTGACTGGCTACATTGGAAATTTTAAGAAATATAAGGTAGGTAGCAATGTGAAAATAAGCTCAGTACCCTAAGCATCTTTTTCCAGCATTCTTTTCAGCTCCAGTTTCAGTTTGTAGTACAGTTTTTAGTTCGGTGTATATTTCAAGTTTCAGTGTGAAGAATGGTTTTGGTTTCAATTTAATAGTTTCAGTCGCACAAGTTTCTTTGACAGAATAAGTTGCAAATTTGCGATTAGCCCAATGGATCAAGCTACTAGTCTATAGTGTTCTTTACACCTCACAAGTAGGATGTCATTCCCATTGGAGCCACTGTTAGGGTCCTATAATTTTTATAGAATTTCTTGATTATAGATAATAATTATTGTGTTTGACATTTTGTAAATAATATTTCATCCTGCAATTTATTTCCAAAATGACACTAAGTATTAGTATTTGAGGATATTTTTTACATGAAAATTATTGGATTAGATAAGATCGTAGGTGTTTTCATTAGAAAGTGCTCAGAAGAAGATTTCCAACTGTATATCCTGCACTCAATTTTGACTCCTAGATTGAAAGATAGGCCAGAAAGAAGTTTGAACTTCAGAAGCAGATAAAGGCTTAGAAACTATTTTAGCTACAGTTTTAAATTATATTCACATCTATCCTTTCAAATAAAAACTAATCCCCAATTATGAATATGCAATAACATTTTTAACTCTCGCTGGGACTCGAATAACCACCGCCGCATTTCCATATTTCCATTAACCCAATCATGCCTAGTTTACAACTTTTTCCATAAAGTCTAGCCTTAATCCATTTTCCCTTTGTTAATAATAAATCCACAAAATGTAGCTGCATTTCCATTCTTATTGATACATAAACTCTAGCCGCATTCCCACTTGTTACTATACATTTAACTCTAGTTATTTTCCCATAAAATTAGACATGCCCGCATAGTCTTTTTTAATACATTACGTGTATTACAATGTAATACATTACGTTGTAATGTATTAAAATGTAATACATTATATATAAACCCACTACCCTCGAGGCCTAAATAGGGCCCACAGGCCACGTGTCACCATATCGCATCATCCTGCTATCGCATATCGCAAAACCTCGCTCGCCTATAACATAAAGTTTCTACCCATCTACCCAGAAATTACACAATCCCTCTCGGCAGCCAGCCCAACTCCCTCCCAGAAATGCACATTTTTTTTCCTCCTAGCTGAGCAGACTATTGTATGTGCAGTTGAGTTTATCGGTTCCCTCCGGGACTGAGCAAAACTAATTTGCATGCATGGGATTCTCCTCCCAATGCAGCATGCAAAGGCATCCCTTGTTTCAATGATCTACTTTTAGCAGTTGGAGGTTACATGCAAGGATCATTTCAGAAACCTCCCACCAAGTGTCGCTTTCCATAGATTTGTGGCATGAGCATTGCAACCCTGATTTTATTGAAACTCATCAACTAGACATTGCATAGTTCATTCCTCACATTGATCTTGCAGCTCTGACATCCCACATTGCATCTACGAGTCGTCAGAACATTCGACTTAGTTGTTTTGGGGTAAACCCGCTTTTCATGTCTCACACTGTGTTTTTGGCGCTTTTTGTGTTTCGCTTCATATGAAATTTCTCTCCTTGATTTCAGTGAGTGCTTGCTGTCATTTTGATACATACCAGCTTGTACTATATCCTATTTAGTTTTCATTTGCATCTCTTTGTTGTCGCATGCATGACAATGTTTTTCACAGACGGTCTCTGTTATGGCGACAAGCTTCACACACATGCATGCTTTCCCGTTTTCTGAATCCTACACTTGTTTGCATAAATGATCATTCACTCTTGTTTTCACTCATCTCACCATGCATTCAAAATTGTCATGCTTTAAATCGCTCATTAGCTGGACTGGGCTGCCTTGGCCCAGACCATGCCTTGCTCGGCTAGCACTGCACATTTTCAGAAGCGAAGGCTCTACCTTCCCTCCAGAAATTGTGCAAGTCTAGCCAAGCACTGACCTCCAGGTTTGCATTCCGCAACTATTGGAGGCAGTGTCCCGCTAGCCCTAGAAAATGCATAATGCAGTTTGTTGGTGGCATGTCACTACTGAATGAAAGTTTGCATTGCGTAGTTTTAGTCCTCATCAAGCTAGGCTTGACTATGCATTTCACAGTTCCAGCAGTTAGTCAGCCTCCTGACAGCCCGAACTATGCCTTGTGTAGTTTTGGTAGTCAGTCTCCCGACCTCCTAGTAGAAATTGCACAACCTTCATGATCAGTCACACAGGTATGTTGCAAGTCAGTTCTCAAGTTTGTTTTGGTTTTTGACTGACAGATTGCTTGCATTGATTATTTCCATGTCCATAGGTATCACGGGTGTTCATCTATCTCTCAACAACACAAGTAAAATGGCCTGCAGGAGAGCAGATTCAAAGGACACCATTGAGAGCACAACATGGGTGGAAGCCAAGTAAGTGTCTATGAGCTTGCCTACCTATCAAGACATCAAGTCATTTGTAGAAAAGGACATCAAGGTAAGATGGAAGTAGCATCACAGCGGTCAGCATCACAATGAGCAACACCATTAGTAGCAGCAAAAGGCAACACACTTGCATGTGTTGAATTCAAGAGGAAGGTTGTTAACAACACAGAGGCGAAACAAAGTTGCAAACTTGAGTAGATCCACTTGTGATTAAAGAAACTTTGGAGATTGAGGCTGTGAGGTGACGGCGTGACAAGACGATCACACGAGAGCAGAGAAAGGAATAGAGAAGGAGTTACATGTACTAAAGGAGAAACTCAAAGAAGATCAAGAGCTGCATAGACAAGAGAATGAGTTGTAGTAGGAATAGGTACAACAGTGAATGCAACATGCACTCAAGGATGAAATTTCACCCGTACGAGTTATATATCCATCCAAGCAGCTTGCACGGAGCAGACATGGTGAGTAGTGTTGATGATCGCATGCAAGGGAATTCAAAAACATGCATTTCATTTTGTGCACGCATGTGATCTAACCCATTTATCACACTCACTAAGGAAAAGAAAAGAAGCAAGTCCGACTAGAGCTAAACATGCAATTGACAGTTGATGCGCATGACCATCAACACACACTAGAAGATCAGCATGGACACTATGCAGTAGTGTGTTGTCAGTTCGGCCGCACCCAAGAAGACCATGTGCATGTTAGCAAATGAGTTGGATGGAGGGGCCACACCAATGCACTGAGATGCAATGGAGGCAAGTGTTCACTTTAGCAAGATGTCACCATGGAGCACATGCACACCATCACAGATGACCAAGCTCGGCATCAGCACACCACCTTCACCATCACAAGCATGTCAAAGAGTTGGTCTCATCACAACAGATCGAGTGTCAGTGATGTCTTGCATGGCTTGCATGGCTTGCTCAAGCCATTTTTTCTCACATGGGCACATGTGCATTGTAATGTAATGTTTTCTCAAGTGGAAGTTCAAGTGTCGATAGTTGGATGTAACAACCATAGAGTAGATGAAGAGTCATGAGGGTAGATGAACTGTCACAAAAGATAATGTCAAGGGTCATCCAACCCTTTGCTATAAATAGAACATCATAACAAATTGTAAAGGCTTTTGGTTAGCCAAGCTTCCAATAGGGCTATCTTAGAGAGAGCTTGGATAGTATTGTAACTTGCCTTGGCTTGTCCACTGTAGAGAGCTAGTATATCTCTTTGGAGGAGCAGGTGGTTGTGGTTGTAATGTTCTGTTGTCGGAAAAAGTGGTTGGACATGGATGTATTGTATGACTGGAACTTACACTTATTAATATAACAAAAGCCAACATGTTTCATGCATATGTTGTATTTTATTTCAGCTATATTTTTACTCTAAATGATATATGTGTCTGTTTTCTTACGCATGCATGTATAACTATTTCTGTGTATGTATGTATGAATCTTTCTGAAATGTGTTGTTGGTTTAACCATCACTTTGGATTGATAGCTAACTTACCTTCCATGTTGTGTTGCATCTCTGCTCGTGTATTCCCTTCTTAACTCTGTGCTACTATAGGTTTCCAAGGGGCACACTCATCTCAAACCTCGTGTGTTAGAACCTCTCATGCACCTTCCTTGGCTTACTGCAACTATCACACCCTTTTTACCGACAGAGACATCTTACTTTCCTCTTTGTGAAATCGCAGTCAAGGGATTACCATACGACCCACTGCTGGGACTCCTACACCAAATGGTTTGAGGTATAATTGGGACTTCTTACCAGGGAGATCCCTTTACATGTTGGCGGGTCCAGTGTTGGAAAATACTAAGAGGGGGGGGGGGTGAATCAATATTCCTTGGAAATTAGAAATTTTAAATATTTTCAAAGCATTAGTTAATAATCAATTATCATTAATGTTTATTCAATAACAATAGTGAATAAAAGAACACAGGAAGCACAAAAATTTTAGGTGGAAAACCCCCTTCAGTTCAAAAACCACCGAACACTTTTCTAATAATTCTTAAATCTTCAACTCCAATTGAAAAGAAAGCTCCAACTTCCAATAATCTATAAAAGCATTCATCTCCAGCTCTCACTAGTTGGAAGCTCCAATGCCCTAGATTCTTCAGTATTCAACTGAACGGATGCCCCAACACCCAATGAGCTACAACTAACCCTAGAAGCCCCCTACCACCCTAAGTTTTTCACAGGCTTGAACCTGTTGGTGGCTTCATGCACCAACCTAGTGCCACCCTACCACCCTATAGAAGAATGAAAGAAGAATGGACTCTCCTACCAGGGAAAATGGTCCACTTTACAATGATATAGAATGATGTAAAAGAAGACGACACACTAGACCATAACCCCAACTATGACACAAACACCTAATGATGATCCTAGACCTCTCGAAACTTCCTCTTCAACTCTTGGTTGATAGAAACTTGTAAAACTTTTACAAAGATGCTTTTACAATAACTCGGTACAATGATACTTTTACAATGTCTGTATGCAGTGCTACCCACTTGAAGACTTCATATTGTGAACTTCTTGTTGTTGTTCTACACCTTGATTGCTACTCTTTTCATGCTACCCTTTCTCATTCTTTAGAACATTATATTATGCATTGAGTCTTCTCTTGATGAATATATAATACTTGCAAAAAGTCTTCAAGGAAATACCCATGATATGATAATAGCAAAACTTACCTCATCCTGCAGAGCATATGTCAGTGCTAAACAAAAACAAAAAATTAGAATACAAAGAACCTAATGTAGTTAAGAGACAAACATTCATATACAGAAGATACTTACCTATAGCTTACCTCTGCTGCATCATTTTATTGCACCTTGCTCTTTGCTGCCCTAGAAAGTCTGGTCCTTTGCACCCCTTGACAACACTTGATCTAGTTTTTCTTGCCTTCTAGGACCAAGATATTTAATCAGATGTATATTTGTGATTTAAAATCCACAACATGTGATCTTCATTCCTATAGAAGCCCTATGATTCTTCTTTCCAATGCCATGGGTCTAACTCGATTTGGATTATTCAAGACAAAGTTATGCCCAATCTCTCACAATGACCTAATTATGGACTAGTTCAGTAGAGCACACTTGTAAGACATGCCACATGTCACTTTTTCCTCCTTCAGATCTGAAATTTATACAAAGAAAACTACATTCCATGCACTATCCACCACTTTTTATAGAATTCCAATCCTCTTCTTAGAGAGAGAGTTATGATGATTTTTCCAAGGTCGCTTCTTTGAGATGAAATTCGACAGCCTACAAAAACCCTAACTTCCACAAATCATATCTCAGAAAAATAGCAAACCAAGATCTGAAATTTAGTCACAATGTCCATTAGGATTGTGAATCAAATGGGTTTTAATTTCAGAATCTAAGACTTCCCAGAAATGAAGTTATAGCAAAAATTCCATGATCACTATATTTGGAGGATACATGGGATTTGTTTTTATAGAGTTGAGAGGGGCTTCTATTGATCAGAAAATGATCCTAGATGACCTTTCACTCAAAAATGAAAGTCAAATGATGCTTCTAAAAATAGTCCCATTGCATAGATTTTTTCAATCTAAATCTAATGCAATTTGAATGGGCTAAAATGGACTTCAGATGAAGAAGTTATCGCAGAAAGAAGATTGCCATTGCCCTTTGAAAAGGAGGCAAATTCTTATGAAAATGGGCTTAAGGTTTATATGTGTTCCTTAAGGAAATCGCATCGGAGAAAGGAAAAGGGTAGACTTAGACCAAAGGTCAGACAGGCCCCTGATCAACAATCTTTGATCATATCGCAATCGGAGGAAGGCTTCATGCGATATCAGAACCCCGAGCTATTACAAATGCGATATGTCGATGAGCGATGTGCAATATCGACGATCGGGTGATCAGGAAATTGGAGGAGCAGATGCATAGTCCATTGGGCCAATGCGATATGCCGATGCGATAGCACCGATAGAGTAATTGGCTATCGGTGAATCCTCGATACAAGGGCCATTACGATTGTGATATGTGATGCGCCGATATTGGCGATCAGTGATCGCAACCACATGAAAGGGTTGTTGAGACATGAGATGTGCGATTGTGACTTGCGATAAAAGGCGGACCGAATGGGAATTATGGGCGTGATTTCATAACTTCTGAAATCTTGATTTACGGGATTCTTATGTATTTCCTGTGTATTGGGTTTCTGGCCAATATGCCATGCGATTTTGATTTGTGAAGGAATGGTGGACCCAATAGGTTTATAGATGAAGTTGCATTCTATTTGAAGTCCAGATTTTGCGCTTGATAGTGTATTTCTGGTATATTTATGTGTATTGGAATTTTGTTCTGTTTTCGGGTTTTCGCCTGAAGGAAGGCCCCAATTCCTTTGTAACAATGCCTGTCCTAAAATCATTGTGCCACGCTGTAAGTGGGCGTTTTGTAACAATGATGCAGGAATGCGTTATACATAGAGAGCCACAGAGCGAGAGTGCCAGAGGGCTAGACGTAGAGCCACAGAGCTGGTGAGCCATAGGGCCAGTCGAAGAGATAGAGGAATGATTACACATAGAGGAATGGACAGGAAGTCGCAGAGCTGGAAGAATGCCTCACAAAAGCAAGAGGGCATGATTGAGAGGGAGTGTAGAGAGTTTTGGAGGTCACTGTTGCTTGGAGGTCAAGTGAACTATAGAGGCATGTAGAGGCCAAGAGAATCTCAGAGAGAACCATAGCTAGAGAGCCAGAGTTGAGAGCCATAGCCAGACCCGAGAGCAAGAGCCAGAGCCAGAGCTGAGAGCCAAAGAGAGAGCCAGAGCCGAGAGAATAAAAAAGAGATCAAATAGTCAAGTTGTTGCTGGTGTCCAAAGTGTGTTGAAGATAGAAGAAGGAGTTCTAGAGACAATACAGAATTATGAGGGAGTCAGAGAAGCCAGAAGCTCAAGAAGTTCAAAGCACTAACTGAAGGATTCAAGTCTAGAGAAGCCTATATCTATCTGCAGAGCGAGGACAACTAGCAGGATAAGATGGTATTCTAAACCCATAGGTTCATTTGTAAACCAATGGAGTTGAGCATGGAGCTTGTAAAAGAATTTATGCCATAATCCCAGAGAGCCTAATTGAGTTGACTAGAGCTCACAGAGACGTAGCCCAAGAAGTTTGGGTGAACTTCATATTATATTGTTGTTATGTGTGATGCTTATTTGCTACACTGTTTCATTGTTATATGTTTTTATATCAGTTTAATCAAATCAACTTAAAGCACATAAACAATTTAAAACAAACAAAAGCATACACCTATTTTCAAGTATTTTTAATTCCGTAATTGGTTAATCATAAGATTTGGGAAATATTCAAGCTTTGGAAGTAGGAGAGGTTCTTGTAATCTGACAAGAAGCCTTTAGTGCCCCAAATCAAAATCAGGTGGTATCAAATCCTAAGGTTGGTTAACCCCACCTTCAAAGAAGGTGATATCAAAGCTTAAGTTATACCAGAGCAAGTGGTATCAGATAAGAATGCTTGATTGATAGAGCAAAAGATTGCTTGTCTGAAAGGTGTTTGGGCAGTCAAGGATTGATTGTATGCTTGTTTACAGATTGACTATTGTTTGATTTTGCAGAGGTGAAGGGAAAGCTGCTGATAGCTATGTGTAGGAGAGGACAAGAAGGAAGAAGGGCTAAAATCATTCTTCTTATCCCAAAGGACCTCAAGGAAATCCTTGAAGCATAAGAGGTTTGTTGCAAAAGGTTGCTGGATAAGCTATTTATTAATCTTGTTTGGAGTTCTTTTGTTCATTGGCATAATGACAACTTCTACAAGTGAGTCCTCAAAATCTTCTTTCTTCATGAGATTCTTTGATGAAGACATGAAGCAAGACTTGTTCATCATGATGGACGAGGTGAGAGAAATGTATGAGGATGGAAGGAAGAGCATCATACTTAGAGAGCAGTTGAATTCCATGAAGGAAGAGAAGTAGTTTCTTTCTAACAAGTTGCAGGAAATGGAGAGACAACTTCATATTGCAAATATGAACCTAGAAGGGATGCATGAGTTGGAGACACAGATCTTTGTTGCAAAGGAAGCCTTGGTCAAGTATCAACTTGAAGAAGAGGTAAACAGTTCCAGTTTGTCTTCAATTTCCTCTAAGAATACCTATATTGGTTCTTTTGAAAAACATACCAGAGGCATAGGTTCCAAGCTAATGTCCAAGATGGGCTATGAATGAACATGCTTGGGAAAACATGCACAAGGTATTGTTGAGCCAATTATAGTTGAGGAAAGGCCTAAGTATTTGGGTCTTGGCTATGGACAGTCTTATGGAGAAAGTTACAAAGCTGCCATGAAGGCCATTGAAACAGTTCCAAGGAGTTTCATTACAAGTCTTCTACCTCAAGACTGTGAAGATTGTATTCTTGGGGAATGCAATAGTGTGAAGCATACTTTGCAGAAAGAAGGTGTTTCAAGATGATTCACATGTTGATGCTGATGTGCAGAAAGAGGTCCTACCTTTGAAATGGATTGGTAAGAAACGGTTGGAGTTCTTATCCAATTAATGATTGCATGTATTTTGATTTGATGCATCTATTTTCATTTCTTTGTTAATGGAATGTAAGTTGTAGGATTTTACCAAGAAGGTGAATGGGAAAAGCTAAGTAGGAGACTCACTTTATTGCTGCAATATTATGTTCATTTCAGCTTCGAAGGTACAGTGTGCTTAAGCGAAAGTTAAAAGGTGAAATGCATGCATAAGCATGATATGCATGAACACAGGGATGTTTATGATTTCCTTGTATTTAAACATGTATGTGTGATTAACTTGAAGGGTTGATTTCTTTGGCATGCATGTAATGCAATATTGACTAGGGAAAAGTTGATTTGGTCTCCAAGATCGAGTTAATGATGAACTGTTTCATCTTTGAAAAAGAATCCTTGAGATCTTCTCTACATGCTTGACTTGAAGGGTCAATTGTTTTAAAGGCATGTTTTGTGGGCTTGTTATCTAGTCCATCATTTTTATGCAGATGTAAAGACATGGAGGTGTTCACAATATGTGAAATCTGTTTCTTTTGTCAAATAGAAGTTTAGGCCATCCAGTTATTGTCTGTAATCGTATTGTTGTTAACAGTTATTGTTGGCAGTATGTCAAATAGGTACAAATGAAAATTTTGTGAAGCATATGTAACTTCACATTGGTTTGAGCCACCTTGGATCAATGATCAAGGAAGAGAAGTTCAAACTACCTTCTGTAACCTTCTTAGCAGGAGTTCTACATGAAGTCAAGGAGGAAAAAAGTTCTTCCCAAGAGGACGAACACATCCAGGAAGGAGAGTGGTCAAAGGCTTTGGTTCAGAGGCACTATAGAAGACAAGTGTATGGAGTCTAAAAGAAGAGGGTGTTGTTACTCTCATTAATTGTTCAGATCAGTATATCAGCCTTTTGGAGACCAAAAGCTTTTTAGTGGGAAGGCATGATCAGAAAATTACCCTAGATGACTTTTCACTCAAAACTGACAGTCAAAGGATGCTTCTAAAAATAGTCCCATTGCATAGATATTTTTAATCTAAATCTAATGCAATTTGAATGGTCAAAAATGGACTTTAGATGAAGTTATCACAAAAAGAAGATTTCCATTGTCCTTTGAAAATGAGGCAAATTCTTATAAAAATGGGCTTAAGGCTTTATATGTGTTCCTTAAGGAAATTGCATCGGAGAAAGGCAAAGGGTGGACTTAGACCAAAGGCCAGACAAACCCCGATCAACGATCTCCAATCATATCACAATCAGAGGAAGGATTCATGCGATATTGGAACCCCAGGCTGTTACAAATTCGATATGTCGATGAGTGATGTGCGATATCGGCAATTAGGCGATCAGGCAATCAGGCGATTGGAGGAGCAGAGGTACAATCCATTGAGCTGATGCGATACGCTGAGGCGATAGCACCGATAGAGCGATCGACGATTGGTGATCGGTGAATCCCCGATACAAGGGCCGTTGCAATTGTGATATGCAATGCGTCGATGTCGGTGATTGGAAATCGACAATTGATGATCGCAACCACATAAAAGGGTCGTTGACACATGTGACATGTGATTGCAACTTGCAATAAAAGGCAGACCTGATGGGAATTATGGATGTGATTTCATAAATTTTGAAATATGGATCTATGGGATTCCCGTGTATTTCCTATGTATTAGGTTTTTGTCCAATACACCAAGCGATTGTGATTTGCGATGGAATGGCGGACCCGATAGGTTTATAGATGTGGTTGCATTCTATTTGAAGTCTAGATTTTGTGCCCGATAGTGTATTTCCCATATATTTATGTGTATTGGAATTTTGTTCTGTTTTCAGGTTTTCGCCTGAAGAAAGGCTTCGATTCCTTTGTAACAGTCCCTATCCTAAAATCATTGTGCCACGTTGTAAGTGGGCGTTTTGTAAAAATGATGCAGGAATGCGTTATATGCAGAGAGCCAAAGAGCTAGAGAACCAAAGGGCTAGATGTAGAGCCACAAAGCCAGTGAGCCAGAGGGTGAGTCGAAGAGACAGAGGAATGATTACATGCAGAGGAATGGACAGGAAGTCACAAAGCTAGAAGAATGCCTCACAAAATCTAGAGAGCATGATTGAGAGGTAGCGTAGAGAGTTTTGGAGGTCGTTGGAAGGTTGCCGAGAGTCGCTTGGAGGCAAAGCGAACTACAGAGGCACAGATAGGCCAAGAGAAGATTATAGAGAGCCAGAGCCAGAGAGCTAGAGCCGAGAAACATAGCAAGAGCCAAGAGTTAGAGCCATAGCAAGAGCCGAGAGCCAGAGCTAGAGCTAGAGCTGAGAGAACAACAAAGAGATCAAATGATTATGTTGTTTCTAATGTCCAGAGTGTGTTGAAGACAGAAGAAGGAGTTCCAGAGACAATACAGAATTTCGAGGGAGTCAGAGAAGCTAGAAGCTCAAGAAGCTCAGAGCACTGACTGAAGGAGTCAAGTCTAGAGAAGCCTAGATCTGTCTGCAGAGTGAGGACAACCAACGGGATAAGATGGTATTCTAAATCCATAGGTTTGGTTGTAAACCAATTGAGTTGAGCATGGAGCTTGTAAAAGAATTTATGCCATAATATTAGAGAGCCTAGTTGAGTTGACTAGAGCTCACAGAGATGTAGCCCAAGAGGTTTGGGTGAACTCCATATTATATTGTTGTTATTAGTGATGCTTATTTGCTGCACTGTTTCACTGTTATATGATTTTATATCAGTTTAAGAAAATCAACTTAAAGCACATAAATAGTTTAAAACAAACACAAGCTTACACCTATTTTCAAGTATTTTTAATTCCGCAGTTGGTTAATCATAAGATCTAGGAAATATTTAAGCTTTGGAAGTGGGAGAGGTTCTTGTAAGCTGACAAGAAGCCTTTAGTGCCCCATTTTCAGATCATTTATAGAGAATGTTGGAGGAATTTTACAAGCTTAAAAAATGATTAATTAATGACTATTCAATGACCAAAACCAATTATGAGTGCCATGCCACAACCCCATAGGGTTTTAGCCCACTAACTGGGGTTACTAACATCAAACATGAATATCTCTCAAACCAGGAAGAATTACTTGGCGTGCCATATATCAACAGAAACATCTCAAAAAGTAGAATCTATCTAGAAGATCCTCGACTCAAAATAGAGTAAGTTATCAAGTTAAAATTCCCTTGCAAGATCATGGTAGCCTTTGGTTTTGCTTCGGTTGACATCAATGATAACTTCAGATCATCTTTAGATCAACATCCAAGAATGTCAACATTTTGGCGCTAGAAGGAGGGTCAGATGAAAAGCTAAGTCCTCAATCCTGTTTTGAATCTCTACATATCTATCATGACTAACTACAAAGTTTCTCTTTGAGAGTGTATGTCTTATGGAAATGACTTCATTATCTCGAAAAATCTCTCGATAACTTGTCACATAAAAAATTTGATGGTGGGGGTCCGGTAGCCTTGGTTAGGCACATGGTCAGTGTTGTAGGCTCATGTGAGAGACATTGAATCTTTGAAGAGTATATGACATGCATGTTGTTTGTATACACGCTTCGAGGGAACCCCATGCACTAGTGTGCCACGCTGCTCAAAAAATATATTCATTCTCTTGCTCATCTCGTCACAGAGATAGATTGTGCTTTCAATCACTTTAACCATAAAGCACTCGATCAAGAACTTCTGAAATTACGAAAAGCACCCAATGAATCCGTTGATCAGCTTTACACACGATTTTGTAATCTTACATACCGATTTCCCGAAGATGAAATTGATTGGGAATTTCTTTATGGAATATTTGAGTATCTTTTTCGCATATTCGAACCCTGCTCAGCACACTCCTATGATGGAGTTACGCAATCACAGGTAGGCATAGTTGATATCACAAGTGAATGTCCACCTTCACATCGTCAAACAACTCCACCATCGTGAAGTGATGTAGGAGATCGTGCACACACATCTATTGTACTATCACATCCTCCCACCCCACCTGCTCTTTATATCTACACAGATTTGTCTTGCAAGCCTATTGGTTGTCACATGGATTCCTTCCCTCAAACCTCTGTCCCCACATTCTGTTGATCCTTCAGATTGTATTGTCTTGTGTTTTCCCATTCCGGACTCCTCACCTGTTGTGAACAAGGATCAAGTTGTCGATGGAGTTAGTTATGTAGCCAACCTCCACCATCATTCATGAAGAGTGTGTGCGGGAATGTAAAGAAGAACCCATGGTGAAGGATGACTTCCTTCTAGTCGTGCCTCATCCACTTTATCTTGACATCCCATGTGGTTCTTCCACTGTTTATTTTCCCTCTCAAAACCCATTTCCAGATGTTTCTACTTTTGATCTTTCACAGGACACATAGGATTTCATTCTATCATCACAGTATGGAGAGGACACATCTTCCTCTGAAAATCCGTCCAATCTGTCTATTACACAATAATTTGTCACTGTCCCTGTTACCCCTTCTCCCGCACCTTGGAGGACTTATTTCGGGACTTGTGAGAAGTGACATAACCTGAAAACACTTGCATTGTATCCCCTTGAGTATGTACTTCATATGCCCTGAAGACACCTTCTGCAAAATACCCATAAAAATAGCCCTTTTTCCATTAACGCGGTTCCACTGTGTATCAATCGCGCCAGTGGGGGAAATCCTCCAAAGAGGGCGCGCCAGCTGGCACTCTGTCTCAGATTCACACTCGTGCCAGCCCAGTTGGGTAAAATTTTTAACAAACCAACTTACGAAGGTTCTTCCTAACCTATTCATGAACTGATTCCATCTTGAGTTAGTTCAGTTGGGCTTCGAATCTCCATAGAAGGGAAGTAGTTCTCCACCTCTCATGGAAGCTTCTTAGTGATAAATACAATCCCATGAATCTTGTGGATGACCCTAACTCCTTCTCCTCTATCTATAAAAGCTTGTCCTTTTGCCTTTGACAAGTTAGAGTCTCCAAGTTCCAAATTCTAAGTCTCAAAGTCTGAGAATTGCCAAGTTCATGCTACAAGGAGCATTATTCATTCCCATGAGGCTAAATCTAAAGTGAGGAGATTCTTGTCCAAGTAACCAAGGAGAGAGAGGCTTGTTCCCCATTCCAAACAAGCTTTGAAAAGCATGTGTTGCTGATCACCCAGCCAAAGGAGGATTTGACATCAGAAATGTGGTTGTATTCTTCTTTGTTGTTTATCAATAATAGACGACTATCATTATGGTTCCACTCTTATTGTCTTTGTAATGATGATTGAGTTATATCCTTTCTGACTGATATATAGTTGCATCTATTGTATTTTATGCTTGTTTTTGTGTCATTCTTTGCATGCGCAAGTGTCCGTTCACGAGGATCGTGGGGATTGTGACCAGCCGGAGCAAAGGAATGGGAGCGATGACTCTTCTACAAATATTAGCGTTGGAATCAGGTAAGCCCTCATCATCGGTCTTTGATTTGCAATTAGGAACCTGCGTGTTAGCATTTTTTGATTGTTGTTAGACCCCATTTGGGCTAGTAGGGATCGCCTCTGTCCGTGGGGGGGTTTACCTCCACAACAATTTTGCGACTCCGTTGGGGAGTTGGCTTTTTGCCTTGTTGTTTGTTTTGTCTTATTGTTTGATTTGTAAAATTTAGACGGAGCCTGAAGTACAACCAGATAGCCTTCGAAACGCTACTGCTCCGCATTAGCAAAGTAGATCAATGCCACTTCAGTCCATCTCTGGTTTGGTTTACGAGCTGAACGGCTTGGAACTTGCCTTGTTTCTTGGTTTCTCTTGCTTGATTAGCTTTCTGGGTTGAGTCCTTGTATTGCTTCTTGCCCCTTGGTGTACCTGGGTACTGCTGACTTAGCTTTGGCTCGTTTGTTTTTATTTTTCCATAGCAAACTCGGCTGGCACTTTTTTATAGCATTACAGTTGCACCAGTTGGCGCATGTTGCACATTGACAACCCACGCCTACCTGAAAGGCACTTTTTTCAGCTTGACAGTTGCGCCAGGCCTGGGAACTTTTGAAGTTTGCTTGGCTGTGAGCCCTCTGAGCTTAGCTTTTGTTCTCGGTACATTTTTTAGACTACTTGAGTGTATTGGAGTGTGATTTGACTGGCTTTGATATTTACCCATTGGGTGTTTGCTTTTTTCTATCGATTTCATATTTCTAGCCCTAGGGCATCTAGTGGCTTTGTGTGTCGAGCCTTCCTCAGGTGTTTTGATCTTCTAGTGGTCAAGTCAATTCTTTTATTACTCCTTTGCACTTGTTTGGTGGTTGCAAATCATTTTTTTGCGTTATTTGGCTGACTTGCTTTGTCTTCGCTTGAATTCTGCTTCGTCTCACTTTGAGCCTAGATTACACGGCTCATTGGTCTCTTTGAGACTTTTCTTGTTCTTTGGAGGTTTGCTTTGTGATTTAGGGAATTGAATGTGCTTGTATTGAATAGAATTTGTTTGTTGGCATTTCTCAAATTTTGTTTAATGCACTTTGCCATCAACAAGAGGAAAAAATCTCTTTTGCTTTGTATTAGTTAATGAGAATTAGATAACTTTTCATTTTGATTAGAGATTAGTGATCTTAAAGAAAAGTTTGTTAATTTCCATTAGCTACATTGGGGAAGTTCTTTGTTGTTTTGTGATCATTTCGTTTGCGTGAAAGCTCTCAAACCCTCTCGTAACTAGCATTCATTGAATGAAATGACATATTTTGGCATATAGTTTGCATTTAGGGAAATTTTGAGAGATTACATATGGTAAGGCCTGAAAACTAAAACCTAATACAAGATCAACTTTAAAATGAACTAAATGAATCTAACAACACATTGGAACATAACGCACACATTTAGAGGTCTAGGCTAGAGACATGCTCTGGTGTCGTTAAACCTAGTCACTTTTGTTTCACTCAAGGTTGGGTGATTCCTCCTTCCGTGACTCAATAGTGGTCTAGCATGGATTTGAGCTCCCACGTACCATCGAGTACATGGGGAGACCCAACTAGGTTATCATCCTTTATCCATAGGAAGCCATGTCTGCTGCCTTACAAGCCATAATGCACCGAACATAGCATTCGGGAAGATTGATTGCCGTACGGAAAGTCCTTGGTTTTCATATGATTGCCAAGGTGTATATGCAGTTTTACGAATTTGTTTGGTAAACCTTTTTCCTAGTTCTCCAGAGTAGTCACTTTTGATCCTTTTCCAAGTCCCTAAAAGAAAAGGCTCATCTGAGCACTTGTCACTTCAGGCTCATTAAACATTCGAAGGCGACTAGAGTCATCTTTTGTCCTTTTCTCGACTCTTTAAAAATGAAAAGGTCAAGTTTTGTTCCTGTGTCTTAAAATTTATTCGGCCACGATTCACATTTACCTGGTTAGATATTTTTTGCGTTAGTTTGAGTAGGTTTCTTTCTCGTTTGTGATGGCAACTCTTCCGGAGTTTACCAACCCAGGCATCCCCTCTGATGGGAATCCTGGTCATTTCCCTCCTTTTGGAAATGTTGGTGCTCCTTACATGGCAACGTTGTCCCTTCCTGGGTTAACTGTTGGGTTGCCTGTTTCGTTGTTCTCAACCTCTTTGGTCCCTACCATCTCAACTGCTGGTCAATCAGTTCCTCCACCCGAACAGCATCATGTTGATTCTAAGGTGGACCTCTCCCCTTCTTCGCCTGTTTCTGCATCCTCATCTTCTACTTCGCCTGGTGAAAGTCTGGATTTAAGTAACCAGGTGGCTAAGAAGAAGAAGAAGAAGACAAAGAAGAAGAAGTCTCCTAAGTGAGAGGTTAAAAGTACAACTCAAGTCGAGCCACCTTCTGCTCCTCCGCGGAAGGTCAAATTTCCTTGTAGATTGTGCAAGGATGACCACCTTCTTCGTGATTGTCCTGGCATTCCCATGATCTTAGAAGTATGGTCTCACGATCCGACTCATCCCTCATCATCTTCTAAAGCTCATGGCGATTCCACCCTATCAATTGACAACATTCAGAAGAAAGGGAAGATTCGAATCCCCTGTAGACTATGTGAAGGCAACCATCCCCTTCACCTTTGTCCGCTCATGGATGAAGCTTCCGCTGTTTTGGAAAGTCTTACCGCTTCTTCACCCCAACTTCCTGTTGTTTATCAGAGGCTCTCTTCTGACCCCCTCCTTGTGAACAAAGAGATTGACTTAGCTTCTTCTCTTGTCCAGGCTCCTCTTCCCGAACCAGGCTGTGCCAAGCCTGTTCCAGACCAACCATTGGTTGAAAAGAGTGTCAACTTGAGCTCACCACCCGTCGATCACTCTGTTTTAGAAGAGCATCATGCCCATGTTCTTCTCGTCTCCTCAGATTCTCCTGAGTCTAGAAATGACTCTCCTATCTCAGCTACTCTCGAAAGTCCTCCTTCCGTTCCTTTAGAGCATGGGGGCAATCATACGATTTCCCCACCAAGTAGTTTGGCCATATCCTTCGACTGGAGTCACCTGACTGCTTTCTGCCTTCCATCCCATGTGCCTTTCTAGATCAAAGTACTTGCCTATGATAAGGCAGTCCCTGGCACTATTTTGGATGAAGGTGCGTCTGTCAGTCTTATGTCGTCCACTACTTGGCAAGCTTTAGGTTCCCCACAGCTTGGGCTGGTTGCACAGAATATGTTAGCATTTGACGGGGGAACCAGTCAACCTCTAGGGGTCCTCCCAAAATTTCCTATTACTTTGGCAGGCAAAACCTTCCATATGGATGTGCTGGTTGTCCAAGGTGCTTTAGATTTCAGTCTTCTCCTTGGCTGTGACTATGTTTATGCCATGGGAGCCCTCGTCTCTTCACTTTTCCGTGTGGTTTGTTTTCCACACGACAGAAGAATCGTGCCTATAGATCAATTATCGTTCTTTAGTCCCTCGGTGCCTCCTGTGCACTTGCCATCCCCTCTTTGTTTTTATCCACTGGTTGTATCTTCCCCACCACAGGTCAACTACGTGGCTACTTATCCCGTGCCTGTATCCAGTGATGATGCTATCGTGCATGATGTCGTGGGGGCATTGGGCCCTGACTTCCAAGATGTTTTCCTTCCAACGAGAGTGACACCCTTTGAAGCAACGACTTTCTATTCATTATGATGAAGTTCAGGCGGAGGATAGTTCCTTTCCTGTGTCAAGCTCCTTAAAAAATGAAACTAGGTTTGGTCTGGTCGGAGAATAGTTAACTTTCCTATGTCAAGCTCCTTAAAAAATGAAACTGGGTCTAGTTGAGCATAGTTCCTGATCTTGTGTCAAGCTCGTTAAAAAAATGAAACAAGCGTTATGAGGATAGTTCTTTTACTGTGTCAACCTCATTAAAAAATGAAACAACTCCATTTCCTGATCGAGTCTTTTGATTAAGATCTCGTAAAATACCAGTAGAGTCTTTCCTAGATCTCAAGAGTGAACCTTCATTCCATCCACTTTGTTGAATGCAATGAAGCTTGGGGGGCATGTACCTCATTTTGCGTCATTATGTTGGGGGCATGCGAACTCATAACAAGCATAGTTTTTTGTTTCAAGCTTATGTAAACATGAAACTAAATCCAAGTAGAGTTCTCCATGGTTCAATCTTGTGTAAAAATGAACCCACACCTAATTCACATCTTGTGATTGCCGCTTTATCCGCTAAATTCTGTTAGATGAGCCTTGGTTGTTTCATTCCATTGCTACCATCTCTTTGGCCAATCATATGCTCTCACTTGGTTGTTTTTCCTTTCCTGAGGAACCACAATGATGAGTGGTTTTATTAGCCAACCTCTTGACCATTACATGTTTTGATCAGTTCCACCATTGTCGGAACCAGTTGTTGCCCTTTATACCACTCGTTCCTCCAGGATGAGTCACCTTTAAGCTCTTTTCTGACTCATAAAATATGAAAAGATTGTCGAGTATTTTTCCCTTTTTGACTCGTTAAAGAGAATAAAAATGGAGGTCTGCTTTTAGCTCTTTTTTGACCGTCTAATATGAAAATATTGTCGAGTTATTCCTCTTGACTTGTTAAACATAAATAAGAGGCGGTCGTCTTTAAACTCTTTTCCAACCATGTAAAGATGAAAAGTTTGTCGGGCCCCTTGTCATTTCAGGCTCATTAGTGGTTATGAAACGACGTGATTTCAATCGCTTTTTTACTTTTTCAGGTTGAAATCACTAGTCATGAAAATTAATCCTCGATCATAATGGTCAAGCGGTTCTTTCAAGCATTGTTTTATACTTTTTCGGGCTCGAGAGACACAACTTTATGAAAAAAGACACCCCTGGAGTTTACTTTTCTACTGTCTTTTCAAACTCTCTAAACATGAAAATACGCTGAGTTTTTCCTCTGTCAGACTCGTTAAAACTTGATGACATTGGATTCCGTCGAAATGACGCTTTACAAGCATATGCTATCCCCGTCAAGCTTGTTGATAAAAATAACTGGGGTACTCACCAGAAATGGTGGGGAAAATGGAACCACAATCATTGTCGTGTCGGCAGTATGTCACTCTTGAACATGGCACTTGTCTGCATTCGTGTCTGGGTGGGGACATCTCATCTTGTTTTTACACTTGCCTCCATGGGTTTGGGTTATCCTGTTTGACCTCTCATCTGCTCATTGCCTTGTCACCATGAACCTTGATCATTTGATGTCAAATACTGCCAAGTCCACTGTCATGCCACCAATATGTTCAAGAGAAGTTGACCTCTGCAGAATACTCAACCTCCCTCTGATACCTCACACAAAACATCTTATCCTTCTCTGTCTCGTGTCGATGATGTGGGAAACATTATGGCCCACCTTCGATCAAGGTCACTTCCTGTCGACTTCAGCTCATTATCCAGGAAGTTGACCCAAAGACTCCCTTCAGGTGCCTTGGAGCCTGCATGCCTCAATGGCAGGTTCTTCGTGTTCGACGCGAGGTTTTCATTATTGACCTCCAATCGAATGATTCTACGGGTGTTTGACACCGGCTCACTGATTTGCACACCGTAGATTGTACCTATAGTACCTTGAGGACCATTCTCATTATTGGTGGTACCTCTCGTGTCTGTTAACAGTTTCCATCATCGACTGGTAATCAAACAATGCTCTTGCATGTTCGACTTCGACTCTCATATTCGCATGCTTGAACTTGTACTTTGTTTGGGTCGAGATAGTGCGCAAGACCCTAGATTTTTCCTGTTGAGATCCAGGTTGTGATTTTGTGGATTATTATGATCATTACATGACTCATTCACTGGATGGTTGCAACCATCCGTAAGTCTACTTATCGATCCTTACTGGATGGCTGCGCCCATACCTTAGATCCAGATTTCTATGTACTCTGCTATGGATGGCTGCGCCCATACCACATATATCATGTACTTGAGATATCAGTTGTACTTCTCCATGCAGGCTCTCCTGCGGCACTTTTTTCAGTTGTCCATGTTCTTTTGAAGCATTTCACCCCCCTCTCTCTCTCTCTCAGGCCTCATGCTTTAGGGGGCATCTGTTACACAGTAATTTGTCACCGTCCCTGTTACCCCTTCTCCTGCACCTTGGAGGAATTATTTTGGGACCTGTGAGAAGTGACATAACCTGAAAACACTTGCATTGTATCCCCTTGAGTATGTACTTCATATGCCCTGAAGACACCTTCTGCAAAATACCCATACAAATAGCCCTTTTTCCATTGGCGCGGTTCCACTGTGTATCACTTGCGCCAATGGGGGAAATCCTCCAAAGAGGGCGTGTCAGCTGGCGCTCTATCTCAGAGTCGCACTTGCGCCAGCCCAGTTGGGTAAAATTTTTAACAAACCAACTTACGAAGGTTCTTCCTAACCTATTCATGAACTGATTCCATCTTGAGTTAGTTCAGTTGGGCTTCGAATCTCCATAGAAGGGAAGTAGTTCTCCACCTCTCATGGAAGCTTCTTAGTGATAAAGCCAATCCCATGAACCTTTTGGATGACCCTAACTCCTTCTCCTCTATCTATAAAAGATTTTCCTTTTGCCTTTGACAAGTTAGAGTCTCCAAGTTCCAAATTCTAGGTCTCAAATTCTGAGAATTGCCAAGTTCATGCTACAAGGAGCATTATTCATTCCCATGAGGCTAAATCTAAAGTGAGAAGATTCTTGTCCAAGTAACCAAGGAGAGAGAGGCTTGTTCCCCATTTCCAACAAGCTTTGCAAGGCATGTGTTGCTGATCACCCAACCAAAGGAGGATTTGACGTCAGAACTATGGTTGTATTCTTCTTTGTTGTTTATCAATAATAGGCGACTATCATTATGGTTCCACTCTTATTGTATTTGTAATGATGATTGAGTTCTATCCTTTCTGACTAATATATAGTTGCATCTATTGGATTTCATGCTTGTGTTTGTGTCGTTCTTTGCATGCGCAGGTGTCTGTTCACAAGGATCGTGGGGATTGTGACCGGTCGGAGCAAAGGAACGGGAGCGACGACTCTTCTACAAATATTAGCGTTGGAATCCAGGTAGGCCCTCATCATCGGTCTTTGATTTGCAATTAGGAACCTACATGTTAGCGTTGTTTGATTGTTGCTCGACCCCATTTGGGCTAGTAGGGATCACCTCTGTCCGCATAGGGGATTTACCTCCGCAACACTGTCATCTATCATTTCTGAAAACATAGAGGGTGAGCATATTTTCTTCTCATCTACCCCTCTGCCTGATTCATCAAATCATGAGGATACCAAAAAACATCCTGGATTTTCTGATCTTGTTTTTTGTGATCTCCCTACTTCTTCATCTGATCACGATGTTGATTCAATTGTTGTTAATATGTCTAAGACAATGGTTTACAATGATCTATTTGTTAATGAATTCAAAACCCCACAGATCTTTGAGGTACTTCAGCTCGAGTTGATGGTTATGTTAGGCCCTCGTTGTCCTGAGGTTGGTTTCACTTCCGATCAGAAAATTGTTGAAATGCTTAAGGCTCCTCATCACTCTCTTTTTTGCATTAAATATCAAGAAAACACTCGGATCTCTCTTCCTCCACTCGAACCAAACGATCCCATCGCTCATGTATTGGAGGAATCTTACACAGCAATGTTATGAAACCAGCTCACAAAAATATAGAAAAGATAGTTAAACACCTTAGAATTCAACCTCTTCGAGGGGGAAACCTTCTTTACATTTTAAAAATGAACAATTATTAGATGATACAAATGACAAGACCTCCTTTCTATATATAGGAGTCTAAGGGGTCATAATATAATCAGATTTGACATAACAATAATAATGTAAGGGAACAATAATAACAATAGTGGGATTCTATGGGGCACAATAATAGCAATATGGGGACTACATGGGCACAAAAATATAATAAGGGGGTTGTACTAATAACAATAAGGGGTTACACTAGTAGTACAAGGACATAACATGCCCCTCTCCTTCAAAAAGTTTTGTCCTCAATCCTTGACTAGTTCTTGATGCTTCTGTATAAATTCTTATCCTCCCATGAAGAACCTTCAGCGGGTAAGTTCTTCCACTTGATGAGATACTCTGAAATTGATCTATTTCGTAGCTGTCAATTTCTTAGTTCTATGACTTTCAATTTCCAATATGATTTTCCCTTCCTTGTCAAGTTCTTGCAATACTGCTTAAACTGGGATCTTCTGCAACTTTTGAATAAGTTCCCACTCCTTTGGGAATATGGGTATCTATAAGGCCTCATGTTTGGAGGAACACTTCCTGGAATCAAATGAATAGCATGTTCATGATCGTGAATAGGTGGGATGCCTTTGGGAGTCTCAAATACCTTTGAATTATTGTCCAAAACATTTTGGAGATCTATTGAAATATATGATATCGATGTGGGATCCTCTAGTAAACATAATTGTGCAATTACGCCTCATTGTTCTTTATTTAGAAGCTTTGTTATGCTGTTAGAGTTGATTATCTTTCTTGGTTTTCCTTTGATACCCCTCAATTCAACTTCCTTTCCTTCCCAAAAAAATTTCAAGAAACGTTCTTGAAAATTAAAAGCTATCATACCCAAAGATTGTAGCCATTTGACTCCTAGTAAAACATCAATGCCACCCATTGGAATGGAAAGCATTGGGTTATTCAATACATATTCTCCCATGGATAGATTGATATTATGGCACTTTCCAGAGAAATTTATGGTTCCTCCACTTGCAACCATCACTTGACACTTTGGTGCTAGATATAGGAAGAAATTCAATTCCTTGGTTTTCTTACAATGAATAAAATTATGGGTCTTACCCGAATCAATCAACACGATTACCTTTTTCTTCTTGATATGTCCTTCTATCTTGATAGTTTAAGGAGTGGTAATTTCTTCCAATGCATTACAAGATAGGGTCAGATTCATTTCTTGATGCTCGATGTGATCTTTCAATTCTTGAACATTTTTCTTCTTGATATGTCCTTCTATATTGATAGTTTGAGGAGTGGTAATTCTGGCCAATGCATTACAAGATATGGCCGGATTCATTTCTTCTTTCTCGATGCAATATTTCACTTCTTGAACCTTTTTATTCTTGATATGTCCTTCTATCTTGAGAAATTGAGGAGTGGTAATTCTTTCCAATGCTTTACAAGATATGGTTGGATTCATTTCTTCTTTCTATGGGTTAGTTCCTGGTGTATACCCTCTTCTTTTGATGTTTCTTGATCCTTTTCTTCCTCCTCTTCACAATCAATGTAAAATAATTTATTCTCATCACACTTATGAACTTTAATGTATTTGTTATCACAATTGTAACAAAGCCCTTTTGCATGTTTTTCTTCCAATTGTTGTGGTGTCAACCTTGTAGGTTATGGAAGGCTAGGAGAAACAACACTTCCATATTTGTAGTTGTGAGGGGTAGACTTCCTTGTTTCCATAATTTTTCTTACCACTTTTCTTTCCAACCTGAATGCTCTCTCCAATGAATCAGGTTCCCAAAGATGAACCTCATCTTGAATGTTATCCTTTAAAGTCCCTATGGAAAAATCAATCCTCTACTTCTCTGGAATATCATTTTCCCTTATATTCAATTTTTGAAAGTCCTCAATGTGCTCTGCCATTGAAAATTTTTGTTTGAATTTTATCAATTTGCCAAAGAACGTGTTTCTCTTTTTATCCTCATAATGTGCTATCATTTCCTCCATGAAAATTGACCACATAACAAGTGGTTTACGAGAACAAAGCCCTTTATAGCATAAAAATTGATCTGATTCTAAATATGAAGATGCAATACATACCTTATGTAACAGTTGCACCTCATGTAGATCAAAATATTCCTCCATCTGTAGCCTCCAATTTAATGGATCCTTGCCATGAAACTTCCTCATATCGACTTTTATTTATTTTAGGAGCTTGATATTGAAAGGACTATAACTCTGTACTTTCAGATCTCCAAGTTCTGAAATTTCATTCAGCAGTAGCCCTCTGAGTCCTCTTTCTAACCTTGCAAATCTGATCAAGATTAGATTCTGCAAGGAAGAGTTATGTCAAATCTCTCATGATTACCTGATCATAGATTGGTTTAGTAGAGCGAACTTGTACGAAGTGCCACGTGTCACTTTTTCAACATTAGGACCTGAAACCAATAAAAAGAAAACTACAGTATGTCCTCTTTCTGCAACTTCTTACGAAATTTCAATCTGATGCTCGTAGAGAACGTTATCACAATTTTCCCAAGGTCACCTATTTGGAATGTAATTCGGGAGTGTGCAAAAACCCTAATTTCCTTAGATCATATCTCTGAAACTATAGTGATTCAAGATTTGACATTTTTGCCAGCAGTTTAGAACAATGTATTCTCAAATGGGATTTTTTTTAGCTTATGAAACTTTGTAGTGAGAAAGTTATAGCGTAAATTCCACGATGACCTATTTGAGATGGAATTTTGGAGCTTGCAACAACCCTAACTTCCTCAGATCATATCTCTAAAAATATAACAATACAAGATCTAAAATTCAGACCAAGATTCAAAATGATTTCTTCTCAAATGGGTTTTTGTTTTAGCTTCTGAAAATTTGTAGTGAAAACGTTATAGCAAAAAGTCCACAATGCCCTGTTTGGAGCAGTGAAACCCTAGAATCCAAAGCTATGATACCAAATGTTATGAAACCAGCTCACAAAAATATAGAAAAGATAGATAAACACCTTATAATTGAGCCTGTTCGAGGGGGCAATCTCCTTTACATTTCACAAATGAACAATTATTAGATGATACAAATGACAAGACCTCCTTTCTATATATAGAAGTCTGAGGGGTCATAATATAATCAGAGCCAAAATAACAATAATAATGTAAGGGAAAAATAATAACAATAGTCGAATTCTATGGGGCACAATAATAACAATATGGGGACTACATGGGAACAAAAATATAATAAGGGGGTTGTACTAATAACAATAAGGGGTTACACTAGTAGTATAGGGACCTAACAAGCAAGCGCACATGCACAACATAAGTGGTCTACCTTTTCTCACATTTGCTTGCATGTCACAGTAAAGAGAATGCATACACTCGACATCTGCATGCAGTGTAGCACAACACCATGGCAGCTCCACAGAGTGCATGTCATGCACTTTCACTCATCTTTGTTCATGGGTCAACCAATGCACTGGTGGCTACATTGGAAGTATCACTTCATGTGAGACGACCCATGCACTGTTAGCTTAAGAGTAGGAGTAGTGTTTCCTTTTGAGTTTTTTTCTTGCATGCATGTTTGCTTCTTTCTTTGTGTGGTTGTTTTCTTGCTTGTTTGTTTTCTTACTTGCTTTGCTTCCACGTTTTCTTTTGCTTCTTTATTTGATTTTTTGTTTGTTTGCATGTTATTGTCCGTAGGTTAGTTTCACATGGACTGTGTGTGACTCTAGAAACAAGCTGGGTAAAGTACAAGAGGACCTGTACAATTATCAACATTTGGTTATCTTTTGTCTTCTTTCTTTCGTAATAACTTGTTGTCTTCAGTCCATGATACATTAATGGAAAATATGTATTGTTCGAAGTGAATCTTGGTGAAAACACAACGCTTGAACGCTAACTAGTATCACCTACTCTAGTCGGTTGTTTTTGGGTTAATCCTTATCAGCTCAATCAAGTAGAGTAAGGTGAGGTGGAAAACCTTAACAAGCACATTAGAGGTATACATAAACTACTTATCTGAAGGAACAACCTCTTTTACTCTCAATAATTTCGGATCCCTCTACCACCACTTAAATGAATAAGTGCTATGCATAGTTATGAAGATGAAAAATGAAAAAAAGAAAACATGAAATTTTTTTGAAAAAATGAAAAATGAATAAGGTGAAAGAAGAGAAAGTCTTCCTATGCAGATAGGTGATGCAAGTAACTTTGTTGGGATACTAACCAGGCTCATTGGTAGCAGAGCCATGCTTGTGTTCCTGTGTGACTCCACTGGGGTACTGTCCAGGATTGCTGGAAGGGGAGCAACACCAAAGATGAAACTAAGACTCTGATGACTATACTTCTTGTGCATCATATACTCCTCAACCCCAATTGAAACAACTGTGTTGTCTTGGCTTGGAATGTGTGTTGACCGACCAAGGGCTTGGTAGATTCTACATCTTACAATAAAGTAGTGTGGAAACCAAGATGAATTGAGAACTGAACAATACTTCTGGAGGTGTTAGAATTTCTTTTCACGAACATGGTACATTCAGAGAGCTAGAGTTCTACTGGTGTGTCTCCAAGTGTTGTAGTGGCTACAACCACCCTCGAAAACTTTTCCTTAGCTTTTTTTTGGAGCCTCCCTACCAACCTTTCACAACAACATGTCTTGTATTGTGAAGTACACAAGCTTTAGTGATTTTCTTGCAGAATGAAAGCCTACCCATCAAAGCTTGTTGCATTCGCCTCATAGGCTGTTTCATTGGGCTTAGTCTAGCTACAGGCTAAGTAGCTCCCTCAATAAATTGTGCAATTATGGAGGGAAACGAACGTTCCCTGTAGAAATTGCGCAATTCTATCTAGAAGCCTACTGGGCTCTAGAATTGCGGGAATCTTCCTATGAGTGTTCATTCAGAAAATTGTGCAATTCCTCCCAGTATGGCTGCTCAACCCAGAAATTGTGTAATTCTGGGTAGCAGTCAGCTACGCTACCTAGAAATTGCATAATCCCTATGGGCAACCAACCCATCTCCCTCCCAAGGCAGCATGCAAAAGCATCCTTTATTTCAGGGATCTATTTTTAGCAGTTGGAGGTTACCTGCAAGGGTCATTTCAGAAACCTCCCACCAAGTGTTGCTTTCCTTAGATTTGGGGTATGTGCATCGCAACCTTTATTTTAATGAAACTCACCAACCGAATGCTACAGATCTCATTCCTCACATTGATCTTATAGCTTAGACATCCCACATTACATCTACAATTTGGCGGCACATTCAACTTAGTTGTTTTCGGGTAAGCCCGCTTTTCATGTCTCATGCTGCGTTTCTAGCACTTTTTGTGTTTCAATTCATATGAATGTTCTCTGCTTGATTTCAGTGAGGGCTTGCTATCATTTTGATACATACTAGCTTGTACTAGCACCACCTCAGTTTTTTTTGCATCTCACTGCTATCGCATGCATGACACTGTTTTGCACAAACGGTCAGTGTTGCAATGACTCACTTCACACACATGCATGCTTTTCCATTTTCTAAATCCTGCACTTGTTGTTTGCATGAATGATCATTCACTCTCATTTGCACTCATCTCACCATGCATTCAGGTTTCTCATGTTATCAATCGCGCATTGGCTAAATTGGGTTGCCATGGCCCGGACTGTACCTTTCTCGAATAGCACTATGAATTTCTAGAAGCAAAGGCTCTACCTTCCCTCCAGAAATTCTACAAGTCTATCCAGGCACTGACCTCCAGGCTTGCATTGTGCAATTCTTGGAGGAAGTGTCCCGTTGACCCCAAAAATTGTCCAATGTAGTTTGCTAGTTGCATGTCACTGTTAACTGAAATTGCACATTGCATAGTTTCAGTCCTCGGCAAGCCAGGTAGGACTATGTATTGCATAGTTCTAGTAGTCACTCAGTCTATTGACATCTCAAACTATGCCTTGCCCAGTTTTGGCAGTCAGTCTCCTGACCTCTCGATGGAAATTGTACAACCTTCATGATCAGTCACACAGGTATGTTGCAAGTCAGTTTTCAAGTTTGTTTTCTTTTCGACTGAAAGATTGCTTGCCATGAGTGTTTCCATGTCCACAGGTATCGTAGGTGTTCATCTGCCTCTCAGCAGCACAAGTACAATGGCCTTCAGGAGAGCAGAGTCAAAGGACACTATTGAGAGCACAACGTGGGTGGCAGCCAAGCAAGTGTCTATGAGATTTCCTACCTATGAAGACATCAAGTTGTTCGTAGAAAAGGACATCAAGATAAGATGGCAGTAACATCACAATGATCAACATCACAATGAGCAACACCATTAGCAGCAACAGAAGGCATCACACCTGCATGCGGCGAATGAAAGAGGAATTTTTTCGACAACAAAGAGGCAGAACAATGTTGCATGCTCGAGCAAATCCACTTGTGATGAAAGAAACTTTGTAGATTTGGACTACAATGTTTCAAAGGATGGTTGTTGTTATACCATAATTTTGGTCATTGGGATTAATTTTCTAACACTCCCCCTTAATCACAACTTCCACTATTGAGAATTCCCAAATAGTCTCTTAGACAGACGAAATTTTCATGAGCCAGTGACTTTGTGAATATTTCTGCAAACTGTTCCTGCAACCTGCAATGCTATAACATAGTTTCACCATTGTTAATAAATTCTCTGATAAAATAATATTTAGTGTTAATGTTCTTGCTCCTCTTGTGAAAAAAAATAATTCTTTTGTAGTGAAAATGCAAGATTATTGTTGCAAATAATAGTTATTATTAGTTCTTGTTTATAGCATAAATCTCCTTGTAACACCCTCCTCCCATATCCACCCAAGTAACCATGCCAGCTGGGATAAAAATGAGATGATAGGATACTATAATAAAATTCAATCTCCTATGTGACCTTAAGGAAATGGAATCGATGGAACATCACACACAATGATCCAACATCATCGACAGAGCCCTCAGGAAACATGTTAGCCAATCAGAGATCTTGTCCCTAGGTCCCACTATTGTTCTGGATCTCTTAGGCCATAGTCGCTCTCATGCTATGGGAAAGGGGGCGATCAAAAACCTAAAGTTGCTATCACAGGCTTTCTTGCCTGTGACCATGGACCAAAATTGCCAGTTCTCTACCAGTGACCTTGGGATTTAAGCCACTACCTAGAATGGAGCGATAGCTTAGAATTAGTAAAAATACAGGGAAATAATGATGCAAAATCAATAAAATGAACAAGACCATATCCAGACCCCTACTAGCCATGACAAACATTTTGCGAAACACATGATCAACATGTAACCTACAGGTGTAAACAACAAAACTAAGTGTAGGGATATCATACTTATTTGATAATCATTATGAACCATTTTTCCCTCATGTCAATTGCTACATTACCCTCTATTAGATCAAAAACACATTAGCCATTCATATACAAGTAAAAATACTAGTGAGAGACACATATAGTTTTTGTCACAAAATATACATATAACCAACATAATAGGAACAAAATTACCATAAATGTATTAGCCATAAAAATCCACATATTCATCAATACATTTACACATGAAAATCAAGGGAATGAATTTCTCATTAATGAATGCAATGAATCAAATGGAGATGGGACTACCACGTTCCACTTGACCATATATTGGTTGAGTCAAGTCTCTCTTCATCCCATCACCCTCGTCCCATATTCCAAGCATGAATGTGGGACTCATATAACACATCAAAAACACCAACCAAAATGGGTGCCACTATAGTTCTCTTCCTACACTGTGAGGAATTTGAGTGCCTCCTAGTCTCTCAGGCTTTACATTGCTTCCACAATTCGTTATAGGGATCACTAGGCATCCCATCCCACAACCACTAGGCCCAGCCAAGAGAAAATCCACCTCTTGGCTTTACCGTATATCCCACCATTCACAAGCAAGCATTCCTAGGCCCACTAAGGCACACAATTTGACTTTACCACAACCCACCATCTATTTCAAGGGTTACTAGGCTAGTGGCTTCATGATCCTTCGTTTGTTTCAGGGACCACTCAGACCATGTGTTTTTCGATTTGGAGATCCACCCCACTCTTCCTTGAATCCAATCCGGTCATGCGATATAAAATGAATGAGAGAGCCCATCTCATCAAATCTATTAGGAAATGGCAAGGCTAGGATGAAAATATTGTCACACTTGGAAACACTCATGCCATGGTAGATAAGAAACACATGCAATCCCATTCATGCTAAAACTAGTAAGGAAAATACACATGCAAGTCGATACCTTCAATAAATCTTGTTGTTGCTTCTTGATCCTGCCTTTCCCTATTTGATCTTTTCTTCCTCTTGCCTTCTTTTCCTTTCTTGCTCCAATGCCAAAGTTCTCCAAGAAACCCTAAGTGTCCAAGAGTATGAGAGAGAGAGAGAGAGGATAATGAGAGAGATCCAAAAATCAACTGAAAGAAGGTAACCAACTGATGCTCATAAGCCTTTTTATGAATGAGGCCTCTATTTTCTTCATTTTCCATAATTTTCCTTCATTTTCCTCCTCATATGAAACCTGTGACCTTTCACCTTCTTTTTCTCCTAATTTCTGTTATTTTCATAAGTAATTGTGCCAAAAATTTCACTTTTCCTTTCCAAAGCTGTAGCCATTTCCTTTACCAATTTCGTTAGCCATAAACAACCAAATGAACACCTGCTAGGATGCATTTCCCAACATTCAACTTGGAATAAGTGTCCCATCAATCGTGTTTATTGTTTTTAACTGTTATTACATTGAATTTTCACCAAGGATGTTACACCCTCAACATTCTTCTCATCCAAATTGCTTGGCATGTTGCTGCTGTTGTAGAGACATTCAGCTTTTTTGGGACATGATGATACTATCGACTACTTCTTGGAGACCCAGGAAATGGCTCAAGAACATAAATGAGAAACATATTTTGACGTGCTCTTTCTATTATCAACACTTCCTACCGAGTCACTGTCAGTGTAACCAACCACTCTAAAACCATTTGCTGTGGTGTACAAAATACCATACTCCTTTTTCCCATTGGCATAACTTAAAATGCCTTTTACTACTTTCCATTGTTTCTCCTTGGGTGTCTCTATGATTCTTGACACCAGGCCATTTTCATTCGTTATACCTGACCTAGTTGTCATCAAATACATCAAGATTCCCACCATACCTTTGTATAATGCCAGATTGACATTGTTGTTGGAATCTTCTTTGCTCAACTTCAACCCCATGACAGTTGGAGTTGGTGCAGGCTTGTTGTTTTGCATATTAAACATCTCCAAAATCACTGCTACATACCTTGATTGAGAAATAAAAATATTGTTTGCTCTTTGCTTCACTTATATGCCCAAATATACCTTAACAACCCCAAGTTAGTCATTTCAAACTCACTTTTCATGACTTCTTTGAAATCAACAATGAGGAAATCATCACTCCCTATAAAAATCAAATCATTTACATATACAATAAGAAGCTTACCATCACTCTCTTTGATGTAGAGAGTAGGTTCTCCATCACATTTGTGAAATCCATTGTCCATGAATTAAGTGTTTATTCTGATATACCATGCACGTAGTGCTTGCTTTAGCCCATAAAGAGCTTTCCTCAACCTATACACCTTCTCTTCTTGGCCTTCTACCTCATAACCAGATGGTTGTGTAACATATACTTCCTCTTTCAACACTTCATTCAAGAATGTTGATTTTACATCCGTTAGATACACTCACCACTTATGTTGCATGAAAATTGACAATAGTATACAAATTGTCTCCATGCTTTCAACTAGCACAAATGTCTGCACATAATCTCTTCCATGTTGCTGTTTATATCCTTCGACAACTAGCCTTGCTTTATGGCTTTCAATATTGCCTTCAATGTTTCTCTTGGTCTTATTGACCCACTTCACTCCAATAACTTATTTTCGTTGTGAAAGTTCCACTAATCCCCATGTATCATTCTTTTCTATTGCTTCTATTTCTTCATCCATTTCTATGATCCATTTTTCGTGTTTAACTGCACCCTCAAAATGGATTGGGTCATCTACATGAAAAAACAATGAAAATAAGGGATTCAGACTTGCACTACTATCAACATAACTTTCTTAGAAATTTCACTTAAATTTATAAATTTTTGTCTTCTTATGCTTGCGAAAGATGGACTTACCATGTCACTTGATGTTGTGCTAGAGGTAAATGGTGTTGCAGGTCTTTGCGGTGTTCTTGGAGTAGTACTTGCTTGACTGCATGACACTGTCCTATTATTTGTTGATGGTGTCACTTAGTGACTACTTTGTTGAGGAATTACTTGTAGTGGTCCATTCCAATTTTTGTTCATGTGGTATGCATGTTTTCACATTGATTGTCTTCTCGAAACTTGTATCCCGTGCTTCCTCTTCTATGAACTACACATCTCTGTTGATTATGACCTTCTTAGTTAATGGATTGTAGAGATTTTATGCTTTGGATTCATAACTATATACAAAAAATATGCATTTCTCCCCCTCGCTGTCCAACTTTTTAGTTCATCCGGGACATGTGCATAAGCCACACATCTGAACACTCTCATGTGAGTGACACTATGCTTTCTTCCACTCCATGCCTCTTCAGGAACCATATTCTTGACACTTTTGGTTGGACACCTATTAATGATATATGCTACACAAACGACAACTTTAGCCTAGTAGTTATTTGGAAAATACTTTTCATTCAACATACCCCTTTCGATTTCCATAATAGTCCTATTCGTCCTTTCTGTGACACCATTTTGCTGAGGTGTATACCTTGTTGTAAATTTCTTGTGAATTCCATGCTCCCTGCAAAAATGAAGGAAGTCATTTGGAATGTATTCCCAACCTTTATTAGTCCTCAAAAATTTAATGTAGTGTCCACTTTGCTTTTCAACAAGAGATTTGTATCGATGGAATTGTTCAAACACTTTACTTTTCTGCCTTAATAAGTAGACCCATGTCTTCCTTGTAAAATCATCTATGAAAGTCAAAAAATAATAGCTGCCACCAATTGATGGTGTCTACATTGGTCCATATAAGTTAGAATGGAAAATATCCAATGGTATTTTTTCCCTTATTGACTTTCATGCTAGGAATATATCTCTATGTTCTTTGCTTAATATGCATCCTTCACATAGTTTGGTCAATTTTTCGATGAATGGAAATCCCTTCATCGTGCCTTTTGTTGGAAATAACAATGAGAGGGAGGGGGGTGAATCAGTATTAGCAAATCAATAAATTTTTCATTTCCATAATCAGATTCATATATGCTACTTCAGTTAAGGAAACTCGCATGTACATGCAACTATGTTTAATGCAACTAGCGTATATCCAACAAACTTATGATTCAGTTAATTCATCATATCTTGATCTTTAATCAGTGTGTCAGAACTTCATTAACCATATAAGTAGTAACCAGGTGCAGTAAAAACAGTACAGATCATCACACATAAGAAACACACATGAAAACCATGATATAAGGTGGAAACCCAATGCGGGACAAAAACTACTTGCTTTGGTCTTCCTTTTAATATAAGAAAAAACATGTTTATAATCTTATACTGGTGAAGACTCATACCAGCATGCAGGTACCCACCAGCAGAAGGCTACAACTTTCTCTCATTCTCCAACTATTATTGGAAGGGAGCTACAACCCCGTGGCTCTTGTACTAGCCGATATATTTGCTAGTACGTAGGCGTCGGCCTACAGAAGGCTACAACCCTCTCTCGTTTTCCAGCTGCTACTAGAAGGGAGCTCCAACCCCCTGTCTCTTGTACTGGCCAATATGTTTACCAGTACATAGGCGCCGGCCTACTGAAGGCTCCAACCTTCACTCTTCCTTCAGGCACCACGTTTCATAAATTTTCATACTGGATACACCTGGATCACAACACCATAATATGAAGGCCACGTTTCATCCAATTTTCATACTGAACCCATCAACAACATTGAAGCTCAAAATCAATCACCACTGCAATACAACCATTGCATCAATAAATCATTAAATTCTGAATCACCCACAGCTGAATCACTGAAGAACCATCATCAAAACACAGTTACTAGAACACAGAGCAGAACCCAGAACTCTGCAACAACCACTAGAACCATCTATAAATTCAGATATCATATTTCATAATGTATACGCTACTCTGATGAACCAAACCAACGTGTATACGCACTTTTAGCAAAGCGAACCCGCGTACAGATCTAGAAATAACTTTGCAGTTATTCTAGACATCAGTCATACCCATATCATAACATTTATAGAATAAACCTGCGTCAATAATTCAAATCTAGTCTATCAATGATCAAGCCACATAATGATAATACATTCCAAGCCTTATGATCCTGATCCATCATCCACATAGGTGCATGCTTAGTTTATATCAAGCAAATCATCACAAACCCATAACTTACATACTGGATCTCACACTTAATCAGATATTCAATACTTGCCCACCTTGGCCTAATGATCCTCTCCTCCTTTTATAGTTTTAGGCCTTTCTCCATACCATGGACCAAAACCACTTAGCACCAATACCTTGGACAAAATACATAGGGTCAATACTTCGGACCAAATACCTTGGATCAATACCATGGATCAAAATACCTTGGACCAAAACTTAGTTGTCCAGGATATACGCGCCTTTCCTTCTAGGAAAGTGGGTGTATACATTATACGCTCCTTTTGGTCTATTAACCTGCATGTATACACTTCTTTGTCAAGGTGAACCTTCATATGCCTCTCCCTGATGATTAATTCTTTGCTATTGACCTGTTGCACTATGATTTGTCATCTGAGTGAGTTGCTATCAAGGAAAACACCTGTATCATAATGCCAACAATCTCCCCCTTTGGACTTGATGGCAACCACATCACCAAGTCACTCTCCCCCTTTGACATCAAGGGCAAAGGGTGGACCAGGATATTCTATCCCTAGATATACATTATGTTGTCCATACTCCCCCTGAGTACATGTTGAAATCTATGATTGAGCTCCCCCTTTGTACATGCTGAGATGCACTAAACTGTCCATGCTCCCCCTGAGCACATGCAGAGTCTGCAAAAATATTTTTCAAAAGAATAACATACATCACCAATGACCTTCCTATCACCAATGTCTCATACATCCATCTCCCAACCAAGTGGGGATATACCAAATTTTACTCATCCACCCAACCAAGTGGGGATATACCAAATGTTTATACATGACTGAAATAGAAATTATTACATCATCCATCCCATGCATAGTGGGGTTACAAATTAGGCCTTTTCATGACCTTTACATCAAATGATATACATGACTTTTATAACAAAGACTAGCAATCTAAACAAGACCATGATAGTCATCAGCAACTATCATACACCATATATGATCTGCACCATAAGCATCTGTCAACAACATCCAGACTTGTAACTTGCAATACCATTCTCTTGACCAACCAACAATAGCAAGATGTATCATTTAGCTACATAAGCATCATCACCAAGGACTTCTAACCATAATGCCAACAATGCATTATTCGAATCATATGCTCCCCCTGAACCTGTTCCATCTATTCACTGTCAGATCTGATCATGCACATATCAGCAAGAAGTATCAAGGCATCATCATCAATCAGATATACATCAAGTTAACTTGTGAGGATCAAAAGCTCTTCTAAATAACATCTTATGAGTACCAACACATTTCCACACATCATCAACAGATTGTAACCATCTTCAAATAGAGCAGACACTTGACTGAACCATATTAGACTGCTTTTCCTGAGTTTGTCCCACAACTTTTCCTCAAATTAGCATATACGCGACTGTGCAGCTTCAAACTCACGTATATACGTGACTTATCTTCATGAAACTTGCGTATGAGATTTAGAACACTGATGTTTCACACTTTCATCTCCCTCTAAGTCTGTCATGTCTGTATACTCTGCTATGCCACATGTTTCTGACTGTACTTCCTTCTTCTTCCATATCTTCGACTGAGATGATGTTTTCTCCTTTTCGTATGGTGCCCAAAATCTTCTCTTGCATTCCTTTGCTATATGTCCAAGCTTGTTACATGCATAACATATCATATGTTTCATATTCCTTCCATAGCAGTCAATGACTTTGTGACCAAACATATTGCAATAAAAACAATATCCCTTAAAGTAACTGGAACGTGATGATCTTTCTATCTGATGGTCTTGAACCATTCTACTTCTACATCTAGCTACAACATGTCCAAGATTATGACATACATAGCACTTAATATTATTCATCTGAGAATATAACTGACTATCACTTCCATAGTTTGTAACAAAAGATTTTGTTTGAGGGATTTCTATCCTTGGTTGTTGATGGGGTTGACCTCTTATCTCCTTGTTGAGCATTTCAAGTTTTACATTAGAGTTCCTTGCCTCACCTTGTGAGCTAGATTCACCTTCAACAGATTCATAAAAACCAATACCAGTTTTGATAGCAGGAGATCTTTGACTACTAAGAATATCATCCAGAATCTTAGTAATGTCTTGAAATCATAATAGTTTATCCTTTTCTTCTAATCTCACTTTTAAGATATTTACCTCAATCTGATGTTGTTCTTCCTTTTCTAGATGTTGCTTCTTCAAGATTTCTTCAACCTTTCTTGCTTCTTCCACTTGTTGCCTTAATTTGAGAATCTTATTTTCTTATTCTTTATCTACTTAAAGTAGTTATTCATTCTGCTTGTTTTTAAATGATATCACTTCATCCTGCAATATTTTATGTACTTTGAATTCACACTCCAGCTGAGCTTTTAATCTGGTAACTTCTTTTTTGAGGGCACACTCCCTTTTGTTAAATAGATCTTGTTGATCTATGATTTTATCTAATGCTTCATTTGCTTGTTCATGTTGAGGTGATTTGGAATCTGAATCCTTACTACCATCTAACGACCAATTTCCCCTCATGCTATCACTGTTCCTTTGAGCTATTTTCTTGTTCTAAGGTGCTTTTTTCTTTAGCTTCTTTCCCATTGTTTCTACGAATCTCCTTCAAGCGATCAAAGCTTCTATCAAAGGACCCTCTCTGATACCAATTGTTGGAAATAATACTGAGAGGGGTTGGGTGAATCAGTATTAGCAAATAAATAACTTTTTTATTTCCATAATCATATTCATATACGCTACTTCAATTAAGGGAACTCGTGTGTATACACAACTGTGTTTAATGCAACTAGCGTATATTGAAAAATCTTAAGATTCAGTTAATTCATCATATGTTGATCTTTAATCAATGCATCAAAACTTTATTAACCATATAAACAGAAACTAGGTGTAGTAAAAACAGAATAGATCATCACACATAAGAAACACACATGAACACCATGATATAGGGTGGAAACCCAATGCGAGAAAAAAACCACCTGCTTCTGTCTTCCTTTTAGTATAAGAAAAAACCTGTTTACAATCTTGTACTGGTGTAGACTCATACCAGTATGCAGGAATTCACCTGTAGAAGGCTACAACCTTCTCTCGTTCTCCAGCTACTATTGGAAGGGAGCTACAACCCCCTATCTCTTGTATTGGTCGATATATTTACTAGTACGTAGGCGCTGGCCTATAGAAGGCTACAACCCTCTCTCGTTTTCCAGCTGTTACTGGAAGGGAGATCCAACCCCCTAGCTCTTGTACTAGCTGATATGTTTACCAGTACATAGGCGCCAGCCTACTGAAGGCTCCAATCTTCACTCTTCCTCCAGGGACCATGTTTCATAATTTTTCAGACTGGATATACCTAGATCACAATACCATAATATGAAGGCCACGTTTCATCCAATTTTAATACTCGACCCATCAACAACATTGAAGCTCAAAATAAATAACCACTACAATACAACCATTTCATCAAGCAATCATTAAATTCTGAATCACCCACAATTGAGTCACTGAAGACCAGTCATCAAAACATAGCTACCATAACACAGAGCAGAATCGAGAACTTTGCAACAACCACTAGCACCATCTACAAATTCAGATATCATATTTCATAATGTATACACTACTCTGATGAACCAAACTAACATGTATATGTGCTTTTACCAAAGCGAACCCACATACAGATCTGCAAATAACTTTGCAGCTATTCTAAACATCAGTCATACCCAGATCATAACATTTATAGAATAAACATGCGTTAGTAATTCAAATCTAGTCTATCCATGATCAAACCACATAATGATAATACATTCCAAGCCTTATGATCTCGATCCATCATCCATCATCATCCACATAAGTGCATCCTTAGTTCAGATCAAGCAAAGCATCACAAACCCATAACCTACATACTGGATCTCACACTTCATCAGATATTCAATTCTTGCCCACCTTGGCTTAATGATCTCCTCCTCCTTTCATAGTTTTATGCCTTTCTCAATACCATGGACCAAAACCACTTAGGACCAATACCTTGGACCAAATACCTAGGGTCAATACTACGGACCAGATACCTTGGACCAATACCATGTATCAAAATACCATGGACCAAATACCTTGAACCAAAACTTAGTTTTCCAGGATATACATGCCTTTCCTTCTGTGAAAGTGAGTGTGTATGTTATACGCTCCTTTTGGTTTGTTAACCTGTGTGTATACTCTTCTTTGTCAAGGAGAACCTACATATACCTCTCTCTGATCATTAATTCTTTGCTATTGACCTACTACACTATGATTTGTCATCTGATTGAGTTGTTATCAAGGAAAACACTTGTATCATAATGCCAACACCTTTCCTATTGAGAAAATTCAAACCTCCAAAATTGAGATGACCAAATCTGAAATGCCATAATCAATTTTCATCTTTGACCTTTTCTTTAAAGTTTACATGTGTGACAACTACAAATTCTCTTTCATCCTCTTATGGATTCATTGACATTTCTATTTGTGCACCTTCTTCCTTCAAATCTGGGTTTATCTTTAGGGGAAACATTCTATTACTTGTCATATGAAATTTTGTAATCAACTGTTTGCTTTGAGATTTATTCAAAATTGTGCACTCTTCATTATGGAAAAAGACAATGTAGCCATTTTCCATGAGTTGTCCAATGCTTAGGAGGTTATGCTTTAGACCAGGGACAAAATAAACATCTGAAATGTACTTCTTCTCCCCCTTCTTAGTTAGAATGTTGACTCTTCCTTTTCCCATGACAACGAATTTTTTATCAGTCCCTAATGTCACCTCAGATTTCACATTTTCATCTAAATTGTGTAAAAATTTCTATGTTCCCTGTCATGTGGTTGCTACACTGTGAATCTAGAAACCATAGGTCCTTTTTTTTTTTTCTTGTGCTACATTACAAGCTAAAACATAATATCTTAGTTTCGATTTTCCTTTGTGAAATTTTCACTTGGTTTGTTACTTCTATCATTGTTACAGGGAAAATTTTCTATTTAGAACTGCTCTATCCCACTAAGGTGTGACAGCTACCTTAGAAACAAACAGAGAAAAACTACTTTTGTATTTCCTTTATGAATTATAGATAGAGAGGAATAGAAAGAACCAACATGTGTCTTGTGCTAATCCTTTGATCCAATCCCTCTCTTCTTTGATAGTCTCCGGCTACCTGCTCCCTTGCATGCCCAACTTCACAAAGTACCTGTAAGATCACAGAAGAGGAGCACTATACAAAGACATGGATCTATATTCATAAACAACTTAGGATCAGATTTAAGTTAACCATACAAATGTAACGAGCATCAATGATACAAAAGCATGGAGGAGAACTCAAATAGTTTTTATTGATAAACAAGAAAAGATCCAGGAGGAGTTACAACCAGTGGTTCCGACCCAACATCAGCCTCCCAGAAAAGAAGCCCCTCTTCACCTCAAACAAAGCATAAATCACCCAACAATTTGATGTTTGTCTCTAGAAACCAACAACAATTCCTTACAATATGCAAAATTCCAGCCTCTGGATCTCTGGGATGAGGGATCCATATATAGATATCTGTAAGGAGGATGAGTCAGATTGTGATTTGATTAGTGTCTTCTCTCTGTCAGTTCTTGCTTCCACTTGGAGACTGAGGGCCTCTTACTCATCCTTGGTCGAATTCAGTGAGGCAAGTGTCACAGGAGAAGATTCTGGAAGCTTCCATTGCCTCTCCACCTCGCGGAATGACACTGCCATTTGTCATTTCTCACCCATCGCACCCTACATAAAGGAGTTTTGAAATGCAACGCACCCTCACAGTGCATTTGGGTGAGATGCAACGCACCTAGCTAGTGGAGCAGTTGCAATGATCCTGTTTTGACCAATTCTGAGCAGTTTCTGGTGGAGAACTTCTGGGAGAAGCTGTAATCTGTTGACCTTGTTCCTTTAGGGGTTAGAACAACACTTTTAGGGACTTAGGAGCCCTTGGTTTATGGACATTTCATTCTTGGAGTTGTAGGGCACAAAAATGTCTATAACAATTGTCCCCTAAAGTATGAGTCCGTTAACCTTTTGGTGTCGGGTGAAATGCTTTATTATGAGGATCCGAAATTCTTTCAATGCTGGGAGGAGACCTGTAATAAGATACAATACAATACATTATATTCATACTATTTTCATGATCTAGCTAAGGCGGGCATTCCCATGCTCAGCTTTATAAATTCATTTTCCTGTACATAGGACAGACAATCATCTGAGTGTAGACTGATGATTCTGATAGAGCCATCATCCTTTTGGTAGGATGACTATCTGTGCTGCAATGATGTACATTAAATGTCTTTATTTCCCTGAATATATATCGTAGCCCAGATGGATGAAACTAGATCCAGGGTCTTCAATCTCGTCCGATCTTCACTCGAAGTACAAGTCGATCCATGTGAGAAATGTTTTGAAGTTGAACATGGAAAGACATTGCTTGATTACCAGTCAATGATGTAAACTGTTAACAAGCGCAAGAGGAATCACCGATAATGATAATGATCCTCAAGGTACTGCAGCACAATTCACGTCGTGTGAATAAAGGACTTGGCGTTGAACACCATGCAAAATCTTTTGGTCAAAGGCCATTGATGTAAACCTGTCGCTGGAAGTGAGAAACTTGCCATTAAGGCATGCAAGCTTCAAAGTACTGAATGGGGTGTTCCTAGATCAACTTCTTGGATAATGAGCTGATGTCGACAAGAGGTGATCTGTCACAGGAGGGCCTTAATGAATCCCACATCAATGACACGGAACGGAGCAAATTATTTTGATGGAGGTGAAAACGATCTGATGATATAAGGTTCAGGGTGGCGGTCATGAAAGAATGGAGTATAATGTATGGTAGTGGGTGAGACACGGGTGACTTCTCTGGATGACTTCTCTTGAACACATCGGTGACACTGACGTGATGGATTGGTAGCATTAATCCCAAATGTGGATGGTATGGCGTGACCATGGTGATGTGGCCGGTGAGTGAAACAGCCCAACCTGACTCGGACACGGAGTGGAAGTGTCATGTTCGAGAGCGACTTGCTACCAATAAAGTTTCTTTGAGTTTTCTTCCCAATTTTTCCCCAGTCATTGCTGACCAGTACCTCTTTATTTTTTTCAAGCTTGAGGAGGATAACATATGCTTGTTCTATAATTTTCCCTTTGGGCAAACCCATCGCTATGTTTTAACGAGCCTAGCGATAGTGAAACTCGTTCTCGTCTAAAGACAAGTTTGTCGCTATTAATCTTTTTAATGAGTTTAACGACAAAGATATCTCGGTCCTTTTCAATTTTAGAGAGTCTGAAAAGGAACATAAAGGTAACTCCAAAATTCATTTTTCGTCATCTAATCCCTTAAGTCCGAAAAAGTATAAAACAATATAGAATGGATGAATTTTCGATAGTTTTAACGAGCCGAACAAAACAAGCGCTCGATCTTTTTGTGTAATAATCCCTTAGGTCCAAAAAGATTAAAATCTAGAGGAGGGATAGCACTTCCTGTCCCTTTAACGAGCTGGAGAGGCCAATGGCTCGAAAATCTTTTCATATTTTACGAGTCAGTTGAAAAGAGCTTAAAGGAGACTCATCTTTTGAGGAACGAGTGATAAAACGAGTAGCAGCTGATTCCAGGTAAGGTTTGGAATTTTCCAATCACGATAGTGTCACAAGGATGGCTAGTAAAATCACTCTTCGCAGTTGTTCCTCAAAATGGGTAAACAATCAAATGGAGGTGAATGATCGACCAATGAAAAGTGGAGGTGACGGTGAAAACATGACCAAGGCTTTAATGGCTGAAGTACTACATTCACGATGGTTATTTACCGGGGAATAGTTCATTTTTTAATGAGCTTAAACGTGGGTGGAAACATTTGCTCATGTCTTATGTTTATTTTTTAACGAGCTTGAACTATGTGCTAAAACTGCTCGATTAATCCAGTCTTGTGACAGAATGTCCCATATAAAAACGGAAACTTTTAGAGTTTTTCCCCACATCCTTTCTTTATGCAAGTTAGGAAACGACCAATCCAAAAAACAGATAAATGATCGCTCTTTGTTTGCACTCCAAAAGGTTTGCATGCCCCCAGGTATAAAACAGAGTTTCAAGGTTACCACTTCTTTAGTCCGTTAAAACATTTGTTTTACCGAGAGAGGCCTACCTCTTACAGGTTACCAAAGATTGTTCTATTTACAGCGTAAACAAAACACTTCTTCGGCGATGTCTACCGAAATAAACAAAGGTGAGCGGCGATGCCCGCCAACTCACATAACTTTGACAAGAGAATCTTGTTCTAGAATAACCCCCTCTTCCAATCACGGACGGGGATACAGACTAGTCATATTCTCCTGCGGAAACCTACCCTATACCCGAATTTTTTCTTCCGAGGCAGACCAGGGTACATTCCCCCAGGGTTTCAGTCATATCCCTCCGAATCACTCGCGCTCATCGGGAGGACGGACTGGAGATTGAGACATTTCTTGCATGAAAAGACCATTTAGGGATGGTATATGACTATTTGCTATGCGTGATCCGGGAAATGAAAGCTGGTCCACGAGCTTGACCACTCTTCCTTCGTGCGGAAAACACATCACTCTAAAGAGTGATGAGACAATGGCTCTCATGCAATAAATATAGTCTCATCCAAGGAGTAGATTGTAATCTAGGGGTCCTTGAACTACCATTACGTTCATGTGAACGTTTTTCCCTCTCAATGTTATGGGCACATCGGGAAGGATCCCTAATGATCGACTGGTTCCTTTATCAAAGCTTGTCAGATTTCTCATCTCAGGAAAAAGTGATGGCGAACCAAGCGCTTTCCAAGCAGTTGAGGAAAGGATACTCACAGAAACCCCTTCATCTATGATGGTACCAGCCATAACCATTCTATATATTTGAACAATAATCCGGAATGGTATACTGGCCGGTAAACGGGGTCTGCCTAGTTGATTCTAGTCGAAGGGGACAACTAGGTTGCTTGGAGGTGGGACCGAATAGACGACCGGGTACGACTCTGACGAACTTCCTTCCTGCGGTAAAGGAACGGGTAAATTGCGCCCATGTTTGTTGGAGTCTGTGCTTATGAAAAGAATTTGGACAGTGTCATCCTTGTTCTCTTCAGTGATTGTATCATCTGAAGATGGAACCTCTGAAGGCAAGACCGGGTCAACTACCGCCTCGACCTTTTGACTTTCGTCTGGTATGGATTCAGATGGTTCATCTTCAATGACAGATGCTTCGGCCGAACACCTGAGCTGGTCAGCCAGGTTTTCAACTAGTGACGGACTCGGTAAGAGTTTTTTATATCCAGGAGGAAGTCGTAATGGTGAAATCGGACGATCATCCAAAACTCTTTTAGCTTCATCTAAGAAGGGACAACGGTGGACGGCATGATCGCCTTCGCACAGTTTACAAGGAAATCTATATTTTCCTTTTTGTCCTGGGGCTTCACTTTCACTAGTTGATGGTGTGTTTTCAACATGATCATCAGAGGTTGACGACACTGGGTTGTGCAAACGAGGAGACCAGTCCCTTAAGATCCGAGGGATGCAAGGACAATCTCTATTAAAATGGTCTCCTTTTCAAATGACACATGGCGATTTAGGCCTGGTCGGTGTAGTGTGTGGATTTTCGTTAGACGACACTCGTTTGCCCCTATTCGCTTTTGGCTCCTTCTTCTTCTTCTCTTTCTTCTTCTTTTCCTTCTTCTCCTTAGGAACTTGACTTTTGGCTTTACCAGCCCCATCAAGCGAAGAGGAAGGAGGAGAGGAAGAATTAGAGGAAGTAGAAGGTTGGTGGGTAACTCTGGACTCGTCTAATTTCTGATTCGATTGTTCAGGAATAGTGGTGTTCTGAATGACAGAGGTTGAGAAGAGCCATACAGGAAAACCAATTGTCAGTCCTGGAAGCGACAATGTGGCCATATGGGGTGCACCAACATCTCCCCAAGAGGATAAGGGACTAGGATTTCCTCCAAGGGGAATTCCTTGGTTGGTGGACTCCATTTTCTCAACCCAAGATCAACGTAGGAAAGGGGTAATGAATATTCCATTTAAAATAAAGTTTTAGTCGCTTTGACACAACTTGTTTTTTCAGTTTTAAGAGTCGAGAAAAAAACAAAAGATGACTCGAGTCGCCTTCGATCTTTAATGAGCCTGAAGTGACAAGTGCTCAGATGGACCTTTTCCGTTAAGGAGTCTGAAAAGGAATGAAAGGGACTACTCTAGAGATCTAGGTAGAGGGAGTACCAAACCAATCGTGAAACTTCAGAATACTTTTTAAGGTACGACAGTCAATCTTCCTGAATGTTGTGTTCAGTGCATTGCGATCGATAGGACGGCAGACACGGCTTCCTAAGGATAAAGGATTTAAGCCTATAGGGATCTCCCAAAATATACTCGACGGTACGCGGGAGCACAAGTCCGTACTGGCACTTATCGTCTCAAAGTGGAGGAATCACCCAACCATCAGTGAGGACAAAAGTTACCGGGCTTTACGACGCCGGAATACATCTCTAGCCTAGACCTCTAAATGTTGTGCGTTAAGTTCCAAAGCGTTGTTAGATTCATTGAATTTATTTTAAGTTGATCTTTTTTATGAAGTTTGCCTTTCGGGTTCACCACGAGATGTAGATGTAATTCCTAAGATGCAATCTAAAGATGATAAACAAACTTTTATCTCTTTTGTGCAATGAAAATTCTAGCTACTAGGGGAAAAGAAAGACAAAATCTTTTCACAAAGAGCAAAGAGCACACTGTAAATGCACTTTCCTAAATCAAGCCAAACAGACTATCTATATGCAAATGCACATGCATGTATTTTTTTTTGACTTTCTTAGTATTGATGCTAAAAGGAAAGTTGATGTACAAATATGAATTTCTTTTCAAGCGACAAATATAAACAATCTCTTTTTCGAAATCAAAAAACAGAGATGATTACGACACCTTACGATTTTGAAATGAACATTCGTTCTTGACACTAGAAAATTACAAATTCAGACCAAAGGCAATAGTAACAGTATAATCAACCATCAACAGCAATCAAACTTTCTCCTATGATCGAAATCGACACTTGCGACAGATTCAAATCAAAGGACGACAGTACGACTATTCTACTTTTGCAATGGAAAACTGTAAACGACTCAACAAACACACAAAAAAATCTACAGTTCTTTTGTACAAAGGAGGTGGAATAACAGCAGGGAAAAGAGGTTTCAAACAGACATATACTGATCACAGGCAGCAAAATTTAGGGATAGAACTGGAAAGAATGAAACACAAGAACCACAGCTGCACAGAGCTAGTCTGATCAGCGCACTTGTCACACAGAGAATCTGAAATGCAGCGCAGGTTGCCCTTTTGGGAAGTGGGCTGAAATTCAGGATCTCTGAATAGTACCTGCGCTGGGCCAGAAACGAGACTCTGTCCAAGTTCCGGGTCACAGTTTGCAGTTCAGTCCTTGGTTTTTGGCCAAGTAAAAGCAATCAGTAATGCAACAATCAGGGGTAGATCTAAGGAGGATCTAAGAGCTATCACAAGGGTAATCAGATAGTTTGTGAATCAGCTGTTTAAATCATAAACAGATCCAGTGAATGGATTGAAGCAGCATTTATCTACTTTGCATTTGTTATAGCAAATGCAGTTCGAAAGCTACTTATAAGTTTATGAAACAAACAACAAAGAATGATACACAAACAAACTAATTAGAAATTCCCCAATGGAGTCGCCATTTTGTTACAGGGAAAAGTGTCTATTTAGAACTGCTCTATCCCACTAAGGTGTGACAGCTGCCTTAGAAACAAACAAAGAAAAACTACTTTTGTATTTCCTTTATGAATTATAGATAGAGAGGAATAGAAAGAACCAACCTGTGTCTTGCGCTAATCCTTTGATCCAATCCCTCTCTTCTTTGATAGTCTCCAACTACCTGCTCCCTTGCATGCCCAGCTTCACACAGTACCTGTAAGATCACTAAAGAAGAGCACTATACAAAGACATGGATCTATATTCATAAACAACTTAGAATCAGATTTAAGTTAACCATACAAATGTAACGAGCATCAATGATACAAAAGCATGGAGGAGAACTCAAATAGTTTTTATTGATAAACAAGAAAATATCCAGGAGGAGTTACAACCAGTGGTTCCGACCCAGCATCAGCCTCCCAGCAAAGAAGCCCCTCTTCACCTCAAACAAAGCATAAATCACCCAACAATCTGATGTTTGTCTCTAGAAACCAACAACAATTCCTTACAATATGCAAAATTCCAGCCTCTGGATCTCTGGGATGAGGGATCCATATATAGATATCTGTAAGGAGGATGATTCAGCTTGTGATTTGATTAGTGTCTTCTCTCTATGAGTTCTTGCTTCCACTTGGAGACTGAGGGCCTCTTACTCATCCTTGGTCGAATTCAGTGAGGCAAGTGTCACAGGAGAAGATTCTGGAAGCTTCCATTGCCTCTCCACCTCGCGGAATGACACTGCCATTTGTCATTTCTCACCCATCGCACCCTACATAAGGGATTTTTGAAATGAAACACACCCTCACAGTGCATTTGGGTGAGATGCAACGCACCTAGCCAGTGGAGCAGCTGCAATGATCCTGTTTTGACCAATTCTGAGCAGTTTCTGGTGGAGAACTTCTGGGAGAAGCTGTAATCTGTTGACCTTGTTCCTTTAGGGGTTAGAACAACACTTTTAGGGACTTAGGAGCCCTTGGTTTATGGAAATTTCATGCTTGGAGTTGTTGGGCACAAAAATGTCTATAACAATCATGTTTCTTCTTTCTATATTCACTTGCATAATGACCATACTTCTTACAATAATGACATTGGACTTGAGATTTATCATACCTCTGACTTTGTGCTTGATTCTGGCTTGAGCCTTGACTCTAATTTTGACTATTGCCCCTTCCACTTGGGATTGATGGGTGCCTCTTCCACCTCTGTGTGGGTTTTTTCCTCTTCCTCTAGTATTTGATCTTTCTTTTCCTCTACTTTGACCAAATGAAACTTGTGTATTGAAGTCATGCTTCAATGAGGAGATTGTTGCTCTGTTCATTCTATGTTCATGAGAAACAAGTGATGCATGAAGCTCATCCACTAAAAATTGTGAGAGATCCTTTATCTCTTCTATGGCCACAAAAATGACATCAAATATTGCTCGTAAACTTCTCAAAATTTTCTCAACTATTCTCCTTTCCTCAAGTAAATTATAAAATGAAAATTATCATAAATTTAATAAAAACTAGAAACTCCAATAACAAGCTTCCAAAATATTTTAGACAAACTTTTTATACATAATATATATAAACATATTTCTAGAAATACTTCAAAACTAGAATAATGGAATTTGATTGCTAAATTATCAATTCTTATTATCTAATATATAATGCATTTTTAAAAATTAAATAAATTGTTCAATAAAATTAATAAAATAATTTAAATTGTTAAGATTCCTTCATTTGAGATATCTTCAGTATCTTCCAAAATTTTGTTGGACCACCGACAACATATTCCAAAGGCATTTCCAGTGAAAATTTCACGAGTCCTTTCATCATATGCCAATGCAGTTATGCAGACCACTGCCCTTTTTCTGATTTCAGAACAGTGTGAACTATGGGATTCAATTTTTGCGAGGCATTTCCTGTGTCGTAGTTTGGCCTGCTTTAATTAATGCGATGTGCCTTCTCTCTCGTACATAGGTCGACAAGATACATTGACTATAATAGATCTTGAAGTTGTTTGAATCCGTTGTGTCAGACAATTTTGCTTGTGGAAAGTTCACACAGTTTATCGAAAATTTGAGTTTTTAATTGAGTAAAAGTATTCACCTAGGGATTATTGTGGTAGTGCCAAATCCTCCTAATTTACCCATGTTTGCAAAAGAGGCATGAATAGACACCTAAATATTATAGTGGTAGCAATTGGAATCAACACTAGTCCAATTATTGATTCCTCTAGCCACCTAAAAAAAAAGCAAAAACTAGATAATATTATTTTTAATAGCATATGATATTATATAATATTTGATGCAACAACCCAAGCTCTTCTTCGAGCACTCTCACAATCACAACTTTTCATTGTGTTGAAACTCCCCTTAGATAGCTAAATTAAATAATGTAGGAGCCAATCTCTAGAAAACAGAGTCAATGTACAAATGCATCCATGACCAATCCCTCGAATGGCACACACACCCTATTGTCTTGGTCTTGCAAGTGACCAAGTATCTTTGTCATCAAAACCTCAAGATTCTATAACCATGATTAACAAAACTTATTAATGACAAATATGGATTATGTGGGTCCTCCGCTTGTGATGTTAGCTAAACAGGGGTGGGGAAGGAGCAATCTAGTTTAAGTTTATGATGTATCGATAAGATCGACAATGTGTATACACTGCTTAGGAGGGACACCCCTTATTATGTAAGCATAAGGGGATGGGTTGCAATAGTTGTGCACCATTAATTAAATAGACATTTTATATCAACTACTTGATGTCACGAAGGCTTCGTCCCATGCATCTTTCATAGGTGACTTGGATTTGATGGTGAAGAGACATGGATGTCATCAATCACCATTTAACAAGGGGGCTTAGATCAAACTCCAACCTACTTCCAAGACCTCCAATATTATTCCTCGAATGCTAAAATACCATCCTTGGCCAAATGTTGTCATTGAACGTTTGGTTTAGCATACAACATGACACACAGACTTCCCGAACACTCTGAATCGGACCCTTTCTCAGTGATAAGCAAGGTGACCATTCCTGATATCTATGACATTAATGCTCTCGACACATAGTTGTTATATTAGGTGTGATAGGAAAACTTGTTCACTTCACCTAGGGTTAGCCCATGAGTAGTACATTGAAACAATAATGATGACCGAATCACTTCTATTCTAGATAGTAACTTTTCATTGCAAGGCCACCAATTTCTCAAACCTAGGGCACATGTTATAGAGATTCATGGTGCATGCACTTCTATTCATACATGCCTTGATTATATAGAGCATTATTTCAGCTATCAAGGAAAACAACCACATACGAGACACATGCAAGCATAATTCAAGCCACTTATATTATTTAGAATGGTATATGGTTATAGAGAATTTGGCTGGCCTTTTTCTTGCAGGCTCTTATGCGATCTTTTCCCTAGCTACTTCTCTCTAAGCTTTCTCTTCCCCTCTACTCTCCTATGCATAAAACACATGTATACTTTGTACAAACCTGAAAATATCTTAACAAAACCAAAAGTGTTCAAAAATCTATCCTAACACTATACATCACCCTAACGCTTGCTATTTTTTTCAAGGCCCATGTGGTCAAAACATTATCTCACAAAAATAGCCTGACCACCCAGATTATTCTAGAATTTGGATGTATGTATATTATATCAAAATGCATAATATTGTACAAATTACATTGGACGGAAATGCATTTCCCTTTGGAGATCAAATGACCTCGTTGGGCTTGATCAAAATATATTTCTTGGGGTTGATGCTCATGCATAAAACTCCCAAGTGGAAATTTTATGACCTCTTTGTCACATGTCTTCAAATTTGTTGTAGTCCTCCTGGATCCCAGACTTTGAGTTGTTGTTGTTAATGGGCTTGTTCAATTTGTTCTGTTTTTATCTTCATTGTTCCAAGGTCTCATACCCTACTTTTTTGTGGTTTTCTCACCTTGTTGGTTCAATCCTTTATAGGTAGCCTAATTCTTCTATTTATTTCCTCCTTCCCTTGATGGTTTCCATAGGTTTGTAGAAGTACTTTGTCCTTTTCTTTGTTCATCATTATTATCATTCTACCACCATTACGTAAAGTTTGATTTTCAACCAAGGCATAATTCACCAATTTTGTATTGATTTAAGGTCCTCCATATGTTGTCTAAAACTTATCTCAATTACAATTATAATTTTATAAATCAACGAACTTTGGAAAAGCATCATTTTCTCATATATTTTTTACGAAAAAGGTATTGTGTGTATGCACCATTATTTGGGTGCTTCTTCCTTGCAACTTCTTCCAACTACTACTTTATTCCCAATAAGCTCTATTGTTTCACTAATATTGGACTATATACTTACTTTTAAGGTACTAATTGCAATATCCTTCAGCTAGCTAAAGATGCCTTCATATTGTCTCTTTCTTTTTGAAAGTTATTTTTTATTAGGAAAAGTACTTGAGGAAGGGGGGGGGGGGGGGGGGGGGGGGGGGGGGGGGGTGCTGAGGAGGGTGGTGGGGGGGGGGGGGCGTGAATCAGTATTTTACACACTTTCAATTTCAATTTCTTATTTTGATTATTATACATGACCCTTGTAAAGTAAACTAGTGTATGTACATGACTGTTACTACAACAACTCGTGTATATTTAGATAGCTTATTTGATCATCTATACCACATTAATCAGTGCATTATTATATCATTATTCATTAATAAAATAGTAAGTGTGAGTAGTTAAGAAGTAGATAGAACATAAACACACACAACTATATGAACACCAAGATGTTTAGTTGGAAACCCAATGTGGGATAAAACCATCGTTTTTTTCGTCTCTATCTTCTTCTTTTATTAAAAGTAATATTTTTACAATCTTGTACTAGCACAGGCTTTAATAAGTACGTAGGCCCCTACCTGTAGAATGATACAACCTTCTCTCTTTTTATAGCTCCTACTAGAAGGGAGCTACAACCCCCTTTGTGAATACTACTATCCTTAGCTCTTTGTGGATCACTTTTCAAAATGTTTGAAACTGGATCCACTCTTAACAATTCTGGAATCAATGACTCAAACACTAGATCAACAAATATTCTAATGTAACCAATGCATCTTGATCAATTCAGAATAAATCATACCAGTGCATAGCCACTCATCAATATACCAAGTCAAAAAATTGTTACCCATCACAGAAACCAATTGCTTCCATTGGAAAACTCGATCAAACATGCAATGATTGTATATGTAATTGTTATTGATCATAAATGAGTATGCACATGATTCTCCTGAAGAATACCTATGTACATATCTCAAAATATTGATAATTGGATCTGAAACACTGTACGACTAAATCAATTACCCAAACAGATACTGAAGCCAACATAAATCACTAAACCAAATACAAATTATCACATAACAGTATCATCACTTAGTCAACATCTAATTCATAATCAGTTTAGCCCATACAGTATTGTCAAACAAATATTATTATAAGAGAGATTTCATCGACATACAATAGTAAACATAAGAGAAGATATCAACTATTATCCTCATCTCATCCTTAAAAACCCTAGTAGATGTATGCTACTCTTATAAATCACTCCTGCATATGTACACTCCTTTCATACTTGACACTTGCATATAAATCTATCCATACTGCAGAAAATATATGCTACTATTCAGGATAATATTCGCGTATGTACATGATCTTTCAGAGGCAAACCATTATATAGATCTGAAATCACTAAGTCATGCTTTTGCTGCAACCAAAGAATATACTTTGCACCCCTTACTATCTCATATTCATGTTAGAGTATTATTAACAACACAAATCTATCACACTTATATATTTTTAATAAACAAATCAAACAAGTACATGTGACACCATACTTTCGATTTTTCCATATTTGTGTCTTTTCCCTACTCCTTGGTGCACACATTTTTCAGATAAAATCATTCATGGAAATCATAAAACTTGCACACCTAACACTTTGATCTCCTTCTCCTTATATAGATTAGGCCTTAACCAATACCTCAGGACAATCCCTTAGTAATGTTGATGCTATTCTTTGACGGGATCAAATATCCATTTTTGTGCTCATTACTATGGGCCAACACCATGGTAATGACCCTTGGCATTGAAAATACCATGTTACGGAGACTATACGCAACTTTAATTCACCATACCCAGGTAGGTATGTGACCTTTATTGACAGGACCTGCATATATGTTCCAAACTTCACTTTTATCATTCCTTTGTCTCTAAACTAATATTCTTTGTCTATCTCATGCGTAGCATCTGCATAACCGTCATATTTACATCTTTATCAAGTAGGGTTGCATCAAGGACAACACATTAGTCATAATCCCAACAATCTCGCCCTTTGGACTTAATGGCAACCACTTTGGTTTGGTAACCACTACCTGTAGATACTTGTAAACACATCTATACATATATCAAGCATTCAAATACCAAGCTTATATCCAAGAATTCAAACACCAAGTTACCACTCTCCCCCTTTGACATCAAGGAAAAACGGTTGATCAATGCTGATGATGATTTCTTTCTCCCTTTGTAGACAGGATCACGGTAGGGCTGATCTACTTAAGATCAATATGGACCAAGATCCCCCTGAGCATATGCTAAATATTTTGGAATCTTTTCAAGGAAGTACATGATTCTATGACTCAACCAAATATGGCCCTTCTATCACCAAGGACTCATGCTTACATTAATCACCCACCACAATGGGGTTACATGTCTCACTAAACATTACATCAAATTCCCAAAATAATGGGATTACATACATAATTGACTTGACCCCAATAGTCCAAACATGAGTAATTATAATAATTATTACATCATGGGTCTTTACATGACCTTTCCATCAAGAGACAAATATGAAATTTATGACCAAAATCAAATTAGGACAATGACAGTCTTCATAAACCATCATATATCATATGGGATCCTACATCATCATCATATATCAGCAACATATAGGAGAACCAAGGATACCATCATAAACAAAACTAAGATAAGAAACTTCTTCAACAACAAATGTGTCATCAACAAAATCACCTATCATAAGCATCATTTTCTAACAAGGAATTCTCAAGAAATCATAAGTCCAACTAGGAATAAAGAAAAGTCTCCTGCTGAACCTATGCTAAGTTATTCACTTTCAGGTCTGATCACATCCTAATCATCAATTAGTAAAGTCAAAATAACAACAACAACTCATAACCATCATAAGCCAATATCACTTCTATGTAACATCTGAATATCAACAGACTGTAACCAACTAATACCAGAACCAGAGGGCCAAAAAACAACTAACTGAAATATACTAGAACCTCTCCTTGATACTATCACATTGTTTCTTAATTATAGAGAACCAGTTAAGAACCGAACTCACATATATATGTGACTGTCCTTCATGAGATCTGCGTACATGAGATATCTGTTGCAATCATAACTCCCTGTTAGGTTCCCATTTTGTCTATTTTTGACTGTATATTTTGCCATTGTATTACCCTCTTCAACTCTTAAGTGAAAGCCTTTGTTAGGTGTTTTGGCTTAATCACTCCAAAAGGTACAAAATAACTTTTCTCATTACTACATGTTTAATTATTTAACACGTAATCATGTTATCTTTATAATTATTTCCTGAAGATGATTAAAGTGTTGACTAATTGCTAAAACTGCCTAACTAGTAGGATCACATTCTGTCGTTGCTGAAACAGCGGAAACATCGCAAACTATGAAGCTGAAACAACAAGAACAGCATGAACCTCGATGCTGAAACACCACAAACAGCATGCGCATTTTGAGGAATAGTTGGGATTTGCGTAACAAATCTGCATCGGCAAAAGAGTCTGACCGATTACTATATTGGTCGTAATGATCATGATCCTCATGGCTGTAACAATATTTTGTTATCAAAAACTGGCTTCCTTATTTTTGGTACAAAAGGGTTGAAACTGAATGTATGAAAATCTGTTGTAATAGATGTCTCCTCTATAAAGAGGAGACATCTACATTAGAGAGGGGGGTAACAACTGATAATACAGAACTTGTAGTGAAGTGATGAGACTGAATCTCTTTCTGTAATATGGTTTGTTGGCAGATGAATACAATTCTGTTCTGAGCATTTTATTCTAATTCCTATGTTCTGGGGGATCTTGTGAGAAGGACAAGGCCCACCTTCATCACAAGATTCACCCATCTTCTTTCTGTTGTGTGGCGTGTGTGTGTGATTTTTATTTACATTACAATTTCTGCTTCTAATGATATTTACTTCTGCTGAACTCTGTTTTCCTTTTAGCTGATTGATGTTGTATATGAGTACCTCACCGGTGATTAGGATTCATAGAGTGTATGCGTGAACTGGACAACAGAGGCAGGTGCTGAAAGTCCTTACTCTGAGGATAGGGTCCTGATCCTTTGTTGCAGGACAACCATCACTTCCTTTTGCAGACTTGTTTCTTTTAAGATATTTGTTCTTACTTCATTTTCTGCAATAGGCTGTAACTACTGTAACTGCTGTAACACAGAGTATGGATTTCATAAGATAGTAGATTGTTTATACTACAGCTTTTAATACCATTAAGATTGAGTACATACAGTACGTAGTCACCTTTGGAATAATCAGACTTTCCCGGGTTGATAATTAATGTGGCACTCGACTGTTTTATCATTAAACAATTAAAGTGACCAACATTTTGGCGTCGTTGCCGGGGAAGGCGACTAAAGATTTTAAGGGTATTAACATTTTTTCTTTAGGAATGCAGGATGCATGAGAGGACGCAAGAAGGTTAACCATTCAGGTGGCAAAGGCAAGGGAGGAGGAAGAAAAACTTTTATTGACGATATTATTTCAAAAGCTGAGACATCCCAGAGGTTAAGCTCTCGGAGGCCACAGATCCAACACTCTTCCCAGACAGATTTTCAGACAGAGGAAGTAGTGGGGCCAGAGAGGGTCATAGGATTATCAGAATATACTGAGGAACTGGTGGAAGAAGACGAACGATCAGTGGAAGAACCAATAGAGGAAGTTAAGGTGGAGGAACCAGTGCAGGACATTGAAATTCCAACAGAAAATTCTGAAGACCGGGCAAGCGCATCAGGAAAACAACCAATGGAGGATAAAAATGAAGGACTTTTCAGTGGAGGTCGGAGAATAGAGGGAAGGGGAGAAAATTATCTCTCCACCCTGGAATTCCCCATTGGAGATCTCCCCAGAGGAGCAACTCCTATGAAGAATATCCCACTTTTGGCATTACCGAATTTCCATGGGTTATCCACAGAAGATCCTGATGAATTTCTTTTTGAATTTGATATGCTGTGGAGAAGCTATGACCATGTCAATTCTGCTCAGAAATTAAAATTGTTTCCAGCCACATTAAAAGGGAATGAATTAAGATGGTTCATGAGCATGGGAGCTCATGTGATTACAACATGGGACCAGATGAAGGAGAAATTTTTGGCTAAATACCAAGATTATTGTCGAACAAGAGAAAGGAAGGAGGAATTATTCAAGATGACTCAGAAGGAGGATGAGAGTCTAGAAGATTTCATGGAAAGGCTACAATATAACTTACAGTGATCTAATCATCCTAATATGAGTAAGGACATTCTCTAAAGAATCCTATGATGAGATTATCAATCTCTGTAAAAGATGTTCGAGAGGAGCAGCAAGCAGACCAAAAAGCAAAGACAGTACATACTCAAGGGTCCAGAAATCAGCAAGCGGAGGAGCAACACAGGCCGAAATAGGTAACTTACTTGAAGAATTTAAAACTGAATGTTAAGCTCTTTTGCTTCACAAATTGATACCTTGCAGGTTAGAAAGAAGCAGGCAGAAGCAGAAGCTGCTCTGGCTATTTTCTGTTCTAAATGCAGGGAGAAACACCCACTAAGGGAATGCCCCCTGGACAAGCTACCAATCTGCACTATTTTTGAAAAGGACCATGAGACTCAACAATGCCCTTCTTTGCTAGGAATAAAGGCAGCACTACAACCAACTGAAGAAGAGGCTGAAGCAGTGTACCTCCTCACATAGAGAAGACAATGGCAACCACGAGGACCAGGTACAAATTCTAACATGTCATTTAATCGTTGGAATAATCATCCTCCTTTTGAAACAAATTACCCACCCTTCAACCAAATACAGTACCCACACCTTAATCAAATGAATAATCCACCCATGCAGCAACCAAGCCCTCCTTTTGTTGATCCTATGATGTGGAATCCCTGGCCTTTACAGCAACCCTATCAATGGAACCCGAATTGGACAGCTCCATAGATCCCATTTCCAAACCAATTACCTCAATATCAGCAATCTCTCTCCTTACCATCAAATGCCCCACCTAATAATCAGACAATAAGACCTCAGCTGCCTGTACAACCTAACCCCAACCCGAATAATAATAAAGCTCTGCAAGTAATTGATGTTCAAAACCAACTAGTTTCCCCTCTGCAATGCAATGACATTCATTTACGCTCAAGAAGAATACTTGAACCCATTATTGATGACATCACTTCTGATTTTGATAAAGAAGAAATCGGAAAAGAAAAGTCATCTAATGCTGAAACAGTTGGATCATCTTCTAATGACAATGCTGAGACAGTTGAAACATCCTCTAAAAAGACTGCTGAAGCAGCAGAGCCACCATTCCCTGAACGTTTGACTCTTACCAAAACACTTGAGCCACCTGCCTTTAATTTGTTAGGAGAGCTGCACAATTTATATGTTAAAATTCCACTCTTACAGGCACTAAGATATGTACCGATTTATGCTAGAACTATTAGAGATATTTGTATTAAGAAACCTGGGAGAAAGGCTAAGGACCCCCTCATAGTTCATGTGATGGGTGATCTAGCTGCTCTAATGTCAGAAAAAAATCCCCCTATGAAATATGGTGACCCTGGTCACCCTACAGTCACAGTTCAGGTTGGTAAAACCTTTGTTTCTAAAGTTCTGGTAGATCTGGGTGTTGCAATAAACATCATGACACTTGAAACAACACAGTTACTGCAATTAAAAAAAATTATTAGGGAAACCCCAACCATTCTAGAGCTGGCTGACCGCTCCACAATCAAACCTGAAGGAGTCATTGAAGACCTGATAATTTCAGTCGAATCTTGGAACTACCCAGCTGATTTTGTGGTGTTACAAACCAAAAATAAGTTGGGGGGTCATCCATTTATTTTAGGGAGACCTTGGCTGGCTATAGCAGATGCCTTTATTAGCTGTAGGTCAGGTTCAATGACAATTTCTAATGGATGTGAAACCAAGCAGCTTACTCTGTACCCTCATGCCACACCTATGATTAATAATGATAATTCAGTATGGTTATATTATGAGGACAATGATACTCAACCCATTTTGACTGTCGAACAAGCCCTAACTTTTAAAGATTCAACTGAAGACAAATTAATTAGTAGTTTTATTTCTGAACCTTCTTCGGTTAACTCTGAAATGCATGATCACTTGACTTCAATCTTGGAATCTGAATCACAGCAGAATCTTAAAACTGAAGACTTATCTCAGACATCAGCTGACACCCCCTCCAAAAGTATAGTAGTTGAAATCAAGCCTGGCAAAACATTAAATATAAACCCTAACTTAACAGATTGTGAAACACGTCAGTTAATGAAGTTACTCCACGAGAATAAACAAGCATTCGCATGGGATTACACAGATATGAAGGTAATTTCTTCTCAATTATGTACTCACCGAATTTATACTAAAGAAGGATCCCGCCCAGTCTGCCAACCCCAACGACGAATGAATCCAAATTTAAGGGAAATTGTGAAAGAAGAAATTCAAAAACTGTTGAATGCGGGATTCATATATCCTATATCTGATAGTGAATGGGTTTCACCATTAGTGATAGTACCAAAGAAAAATGGAAAATGGAGAGTGTGTGTGGACTATAGAGCTCTGAATAAGGCTACTCAGAAAGATCATTTTCCCTTACCATTTATTGATCAGGTGCTAGATAATTTGGCAGGTAAGAGATTCTTTTCATTTTTGGACAGGTTTAGTGGTTATAATCAGATCAAGATTGCACCCCAAGATCAAGACAAGACCACTTTTACTAGTCCTTGGGGAACTTTTGCCTATAAATTTCTTCCATTTGGACTATGTAATGCCCCAACAACATTTCAAAGGGCGGTGATAGGAATTTTTTCTGATATGCTTAATGATTCCTTAGAAATATTTATGGATGACTTTACTCCTTATGGTGTGACTTTTGAAGATGCCTTACAAAATCTTGAAAAAGTACTTAAATGGTGTATAGAAGCACATCTTGCCTTAAGTACTGAAAAATGTCATATGATGATGAACCAAGGTATTGTTTTGGGACACTTCATTTCATTCCTAGGAATTCAAGTTGATCCAACTAAGGTACAAGTAATTCAGACTCTGCCTATCCCGAAAACTCAAACTGATGTAAGAAGTTTTTTAGGACATGCTGGATATTATAGAAGATATATCAAGGATTTTTCTAAAACAGCTTCTCCTTTGTTTGTGTTACTTATGAAAAATTTTGTATTTAAGTGGACTAATGGTTGTCAAAAAGCATTTAATGAACTTAAACATCAATTGTCCAGAGCTCCTATTTTAAGAGGACCTGATTGGGCACTTCCCTTTCATATATCCTCTGATGCTTCAGACACTACAATAGGAGCTGTCTTGGGTCAAGAAGAAAACAATCTTCCCTATGCTATCTATTTTATTAGTAAAAATATGACCCCTGCTGATCTTAATTATACAGTCACTGAGAAAGAATTTTTAGCAGTTATTTATGCTATTAACAAGTTTCGACATTATATTACTGGTTACACTACTTTTGTGCATACTGATCACTCGGCCATTAAATATTTAATGAAAAAATCGGTTACAAATGCTCGAGTTACCAGATGGTTATTATTATTACTAGAATTCGATATCACAATTGTAGATCGACCAGGTAAAGAAAATGTAGTTGCTGATTTCCTTTCTCGGTTAAAGACTGATGAAAATATTCCAGTAGATGATTCTTTTCCTGATGAATATTTATTTGCAGTATTTTCTCACTCACCTTGGTATGCAGACATTGCCAATTACTTAGTTGTAGGAAAACTACCATCACACCTATCGCATAGAGAGAAAAGAAATATCGTTTAGCAAAGTGCTAGGTACAGCTGGATAAGTGGGTGTCTCTTTCACATAGGACTCGATCAGGAAATTCGAAGATGCATCAGAGAAGATGAACTTTATGATATATTGAAGGCTTGCCACGATGTCCCTTGTGGAGGGCATTTTGCAGATAAAAGAACAACACACAAAGTTCTCAAAATGGGTTACTATTGGCCCTCACATTTTAAGGATGCAAAGAAATATGTTAGGGCCTGTGACAGCTATCAGAGAATGGGCCAGCCTAATAATAAGGATGAAAAGCCACTTAACCCCGAGGTAATACTTGAACCTTTTGAAAGATGGGCACTAGATTTTATAGGTCCCATCAATCCTCCATCCAATCAAAAAGTCTATATACTGGTTTGCACAGATTATATGACTAAGTGGGTAGAAGCTAAGGCACTTATCAAAGCTAATGAAGAATCAGTATTAACCTTTCTATTTGAAGAAATCTTTGTTAGGTTTGGTTTGCCTAGAGAACTAGTCACAGATGGAGGACCTCGTTTTAATTCTCATGGCTTCAAAGATATACTCCAGAAATATCATATTAAGCATAAGATGACTACACCTTATCACCCCCAAGAAAATGGGCAAGTGTAAAGTACAAATAAAGTCATAGAAGCCATTTTAACAAAGACAGCCAAGGAGAATAGAAGGGACTGGTTTCAAAGGTTGCCTGAAGCATTATGGGCTTACAGAACTACTTGGAGGAACACTATGGGTTTTTCACCTTATGAATTAGTCTATGGTAAAAACGTTGTTTTTCCTGTGGAATTTGAGATCAAAACCTTAAGGAATGCTTTAGCTGTTAACCTTGATTTGACCGATGCACAGAAAGCTAGGTTGCAGCAGCTTCAGGAATTGGACGAAAAAAGGTTGGATTCCATCCATCAAACAACCATGATACGACAACAAAGAACTAGGTGGCATGACAAAACTATTAAGCACAAGCAGTTCCAAAAAGGTAATTGGGCTTTAATGTATGACTCCCGTTTTGAAAAATTTCAGGGGAAATTAAGAACAAGATGGCTAGGACCTTATGAAGTAGATGCTGTTTTTCCAAATGGAATAGTCAAAATCCTAACGATTGATGATAGCAGAACACCATTATTAGTGAATGGGTATCGACTCCATTTGTATCAACGGCCTATTTCTAAAGAGGATTTCAAAGCTACTTGCATGACAAATATACACTATACCTTTTTGGGGGAATCTGCTATCCCTCAATGCACTTAATTTCCTGTTTATGTATTTATTTTTAGATTAGATTTCTTAACTAATAATCCATGTCAAGGGTTGCCATGTTACAATTAATTATTTTGCAGATCTTAGCTTTGGATGGTGGCTGAAAAAGAAAAATTCCACTATAAAGAGGAACTAATCTGCAGATTGGAAAAGCATTGTCATTCCAGATCATAATCCATTTCCCGTTGTTGATACACCATTTCCTGTTACTGATACACCATTTCCCATTACTGATATATCATTTCCCATTACTGATACACTATTTCTCGTTGCTGATACACCATTTCCCGTTGTTGATACACCATTTCCTGTTACTGATACACCATTTCCCGTTACTGATATATCATTTCCCATTACTGATACATCATTTCCCATTGCTGATACACTATTTCCCGTTGCTGATACACCATTTCCCATTACTGATACACCATTTTCCTGTTACTGATACATTATTTTCCTATTACTGATACACCAAATCCCACTGCTTAAACACCAATATTTTCTATTTTTCCTAAATATCCCCATTCTTATTCCCGAGAATGAACTATTATTTCAAAAAGAAATATATCATTCTTAATTCAAAGGAATTAGCCATTTATCCTGTTAATAATACCTCTTCACTACTGCTTCTCGTAAATAATAAAAACCCCGTGGATAAAAACCCTCACACCTTACAAATCCTTTTTGATCATTAACCCATTAAGGATGAGGTAACACTTTTCGGCGCAACAACCAAAGGTAATTGTAAAGGTATGCATGTTATGTGTGAATATTAAATTGTAGATAATGAGGAGATAGTTGACATGACCGCTAAAAGCGCCGTACTGCCTACCATATCATTTAGCCACAGTTGGGGGGGATTACCGAAATATTGCAATCATTATAGGACACGCCTATCGCCGCCATCCCTATTCCTCCCGGTTGTGTCTAATCCACCCCGCTTATGCCTGACCACATCATAATTCTATTTTGCAACGTTCTGCTCTATTTCGACTTCAGCAACTCGGCTCTGCACTCTGTATTTTACCTAAAACAGTAACCATGGGTGGCGATGTTGTTAGACATGAACTGGGCTCGACGACATTACTGGAATTTTACCCAGACGCATAGCAAATCTTCCTTCAGGCAGGATGAGTGGACTATTTTAGAAGACTTCCAGAATTTGATTTGCAGCAAGTTCTTGAATTTTCATGCAACTTAAGGGAGGGGTATTCTATTGTCCAAGGGGTCAGAATCCCAGTAACAGAAGAGGACATAGCACAAGTTTCGGGGCTTCCAACCAACGGCATTCGCTGGTTCAGCAGGAAGCATCTTATCCTCAATGCACAACAAGATTTCCTGCAACCCGGGGAGCAGGTGGAAGCAAAAGGCAGGGGTGTTGCGCTTCGGTCATTACCACCACCTTGGCTAAAATTTACAGAATTCGTCAAGCACTACTTCACTTGCAAGGGCCGCTACCAGGTAGTCTACCAACATGACTTTGTCTTATTGAATCATTTGCGGCATGGTCGTCTAGTAAATATGCCTTATTATCTCCTTGGATGTCTGAAAAATATGGCACATTACACTGCGAACGCTAGGCATCAACTCCTCTGTCTCACACACCATCGCTTGGTCCAACTCCTGATAAATAGAGGCTTCACTCTGCATAATCCGCCTCCCCCCATTAACCCTCCCCAACAAATTGAGGAAATTCGTCAGCAAAATGAAGGAAATTCCCAGCAAGAAGCTGAAACTCAGCAACCAGCAGCAAGAACACCCCAATTAAGCACTGAGAATCCGTTGTCCTCTTCATCCCATGATGAAGCCGAACCATCCACTCCCATAGTTCACATCCCTACCGATGATTCAGACGAAGATACCCTCATCACTTTCCTAAAAAGAAAAAAACAACAGAAAACTGCATCCTCGTCAAAAAGAAGAAATAGGGCCTCAGTAAAGGCAACCACTAGTCCTGATGAGTCCCTGAGTAAAAGTCCTCGCAAGAGGAAAACTACTGTCTCCCCTGGTTCCCTACCTCGGCAACGAACGAGGTTGTTTGCAGCAACCGAGGCCATTCCTCCTATTATCTTAAAACCTCGTATTTACCATAGCCCTGAACCATCATCTCCTTCACCTTCAGATGCTGAAATTCAAAGCGTTCACGATTTTGTAACATCATTTTTCTCAACAGAGGCAGCTGTTCCACAAGAAGCAGCTGCCAACAAATCCAAACCAGACATCCAAGCTGATATAGGACATGTGTTTGTTACACAAGAACCAACCACAGACCCAATAGGTGAAACACAAGAACCACCTGTTGGGGAGCAAAAAGAATACAACCTGCATGTGGCTGTTACACAAGAACCAGCCACAGACCCAATAGGTGAAACACAAGAACCACCTGTTGGGGAGCAAAAAGAAGACGACCTATATGCGACTGTTACACGAAAACCAACTACAGACGCAATAGGTGAAACACAAGAACCACCTGTTGGGGACATGACGAAGATAATGCTGAACAACAATTTTCTTTTCCTTTGGAATCTGTAACTGTAGAAGCCCCAGTCACTCTAGCCTCCCTACAAGAAAAGAATGAGTTCTTAAAATCAGAAATTAAGGCCTATCAGAAAGAATTAGCAATGGCTAGGGAAGCCTATAAAGAAGAACTCAACCTCTACATGTTAGCTCAAGTAGCATCTCAAGCTGAAAAGAGTATAGAGAAAGAACAATACAGTGAATACATGTGCAGTGAATGTGGGGATATCTATACTCAGGCAGGATATAAAATAATTGCAGTCCCATTGACTGGAGCCAGTCCTGTTATATTTAAAAAGGAACACCCTGTTGTTCCACAAGAACCAGCAGGGTCTTCAAGGATTTCAGAGGAAGAAACAGAACCACCCCGGCCTACCCAAATTAGTGATGAGCAGAAACCTGAAGAGGAAGCAGAACCACTCTGGCCTACCCAAATTATTGATGAGCAGAAACCTGAAGAGGAAGCAGAACCACTCCGGCCTACCCAAATTATTGATGAGCAGAAACCTGAAGAGGAAGCAGAACCACTCCGGCCTATCCAAATTATTGATGAGCAGGAAATAGAATCAAAATATTTCACAACTGTGCATATACAAACTGACCTCCCTGTGTTAGTGATGCGCATGCACAAACTTCTACTTTTCAAGAATTAAGCTACACATGGAAAGTAGAATATGATCTTTCCCAAGGAAAGGCATTTCAACAACAGAAATCATTATGGTTTAACTATGCCTATCGGAACTGGGAAGCAATGGAACAGTCTCGTGCACAACACAAAGAAAATAAGCAATTAAAAGTCAGGCTGTCCCTCATCCTTGATTTGGACCAGTGCTTACTGGCTTCAAGAAAGCCTTCTTTTAATTACTCTGTATTCTTGAGAGAACTCTTGGCATTCCTTCAATTGAAAGCAATAAAGGATGGCAGACCACACCAGGTCTCTACACCACAGCAATTCATTAAAACGTTTTCAGAAGCACCAAACAATGATCAGAATTTGCTGTGCGAACTCTATCTTCATAACGAGGCTATGCTTGAAGATAGAAAGATTAATTTACTTCCTATTTGTGGTGATATTCAAATAAGAGCTTTTATTTCCTTTTTGGCCAACCAATTCACTTGGCAGAATTCTTTCATGTCTGCACAACACAATGAGGAGAACTATCTTCTCTGGATTCGCCCGGAACCACAGAATGTAGCCATCTTCCTCATGGAGCATCAACGGAATCTAAAAGAGACAGGCATGACCGATCACATTAGGAATCTGCAAACAACAGTCTTGGAAGACTGCCAACACTATGTCAAAGCTAAAGGACCTTTGGCTATAAAAGCAAATGAATTTTTCTGGGAACAGTGTCCCAAAGAAAGAAGGGAATACCATCCCTACAATCCCCTCAATCTATAGGCAGCAATCTCAAGGATACCTGCTTATGTAAAATGCATGAGACAATGTGCTGAACGGTGGATTGGGTACCGTTTTCATTTCCCTCTCTTATGGCTTCCTGGAGAACAATACAAGGCTCAATTTTCATTGACTAAAAAGGAAGAATTGGCAGCATGGAAAAGCATTCAGAATGCCCAAGAGTTCAAAGACATGGCTGACAACACTTTCTACACTTATTGTATAAGCAATCTACACTGTTCAGCCCAGTATTCTGATTCCGATTCAGATTAGGCGTTTCATGTGGACATGTAACATGTTCAATTGGGGGGAATGTTAGGTTCCCATTTTGTCTATTTTTGACTGTATATTTTGCCATTGTATTACCCTCTTCAACCCTTAAGTGAAAGCCTTTGCTAGGTGTTTTGGCTTAATCACTCCAAAAGGTACAAAATAACTTTCCTCATTACTACATGTTTAATTATTTAACACGTAATCATGCTATCTTTATAATTATTTCCTGAAGATGATTAAAGTGTTGACTAATTGCTGAAACTGCCTAACTGGTAGGATCACATTCTACCATTGCTGAAACAATAGAAACAACGTAAGCTGTGAAGCTGAAACAACAAGAACAACATGAACCTCGATGCTGAAACACCACGAACAACATGCGCATTTTGAGGAACAGTTGGTATTTGCGTAACAAATCTGCACGACAAAAGAGTCTGACCGATTACTATATTGGTCGTAATGATCATGATCCTCATGGCTGTAACAATATTTTGATATAAAAAACTGGCTTCCTTATTTTTGGTACAAAAGGGTTGAAACCGAATGTATGAAAATCTGTTGTAATAGATGTCTCCTCTATAAAGAGGAGACATCTACATTAGAGAGGGGGGTAACAACTGATAATACAGAACTTGTAGTGAAGTGATGAGACTGAATCACTTTCTGTAATATGGTCTGTTGGCAGATGAATACAATTCTGTTCTGAGCATTTTATTTTAATTCCTGTGTTCTGGGGGATCTTGTGAGAGGGACAGGGCCCACCTTCATCACAAGATTCACCCATCTTCTTTCTGTTGTGTGGCGTGTGTGTGTGATTTCTATTTACATTATAGTTACTGCTTCTAATGATATTTACTTCTGCTAAACTCTGTTTTCCTTTTAGCTGATTGATGTTGTATATGAGTACCTCACCGGTGATTAGGATTCACAGAGTGTATGCGTGAACTGGACAACAGAGGTAGGTGTTGAAAGTCCTTACTCTGAGGATAGGGTCCTGATCCTTTATTGCAGGACAACCATCACTTCCTTTGCAGACTTGTTTCTTTTAAGATATTTTTTCTTACTTCCTTTTCTGCAATAGGCTGTAACTACTGTAACTGCTGTAACATAGAGTATGGATTTCATAAGATAGTAGACTGTTTATACTACATCTTTTAATACCATTAAGATTGAGTACATACAATACGTAGTCACCTTTGGAATAATCAGACTTTCCCGGGTTGATAATTAATGTGGCACTCGACTGTTTTATCATTAAACAATTAAAGTGACCAACACTCCCCTTGACATGAAATATCTGTTAGAATATTTAACAACGTGAGGAGGCAAATACCACTCCCACTTTATTTCTAAGATATTCAAAGGAATCACGTGGAAGTGGCTTCGTAAATATATATGCAACTTGTTCCTTTGAAGGGACATATTCCAATTTGACCTTTTGTTCAAGCGCTTGCTCTTACAACGTGATATTTGATTGGAATATGTTTGGTTTGTAGTGCATTACAATATTTTATGAAATACTTATGGCATTAGTATTATCACACATAATAGGTAAAGGTTGAGGACAAGTGATTTGAATGTCTTGCAATGTTTGCATCATTCATAGAAGTTGAGTATAGCATGATGCAACAACAACATATTCTATTGCGGTAATAGATAAAGCAATGGATCTTTGTTTTCTGCTAAACCATGATACCAAGGGAGGTCCCAAATAAAATGTTCCTCCATTAGTACTCTCTCGATCATCAATATTACATGCCCAATATGCACGTGTGTAAGCATGAAGTGAAAAATATGCATCTTTGGGATACCATAAAATAAAATATTGAGTTCCTTGTAAATACTTGAATATCCCCTTGACTGGATGGAGATGAATTTCTTTAAGTTTTTCTTGAAATTGTCCAACGATCCCAAATGCATGCATAATATGCTTCCGATCATTGACCTCTATTCTAGTTGGTTCATTGAAGGATAATCATCATGTGACCTAATATTGCATCTTGTTACCATTGGTGTGCATATAGGCTTGCAGTCTTCCATTCCATATTTCTTTAAAATATGCTGAGGTACTTGGTTTGTGAGAGAATTACCATTCTTTGTTTGTTGAAATTGAAGACCAAGAAAGTATGTTAGTTCACCAAGCAGATACATCTTAAATTATTGCTACATAACAAAAGCAAATCCTTGACTCATAGTTTCTACATTACTTGCAAATAAGATGTCATCAACATAAACAACAACTATTAAAAGTTTATCTATATCAAATCTTATATATAGGTTGTTATCTGTTGACCCCTTTTTGAAACCTCGTTGTTGAAAATACTTGTCAAGACGAGAGTACCATGCATTAGGATCTTGTTTTAATTCACAGTAATACTTCTTAAGCTTACAAGCAATATTTTTATCATTTTCTAGAATAAATCCATTAGTTTGTTCAATATAATGTTCTTGTTCCAGATCCCCATTTAAAAATGCAGATTTAACATCCATTTGAAATAATTAGAAGTTATGAAAGCTTGAAAGTGCAAGAAACATTCTTATGGCTTCAAGTCTAGCTACAGGTGTAAATTTTTCTTCAAAGCCCATTCCTTCCTATTGAGCCTAGCCTTTGCAAACAAGTCTTGATTTGTTTCTAATCACTTCTCCATTTTCATTTAGTTTGTTTTTTGAACACCCATTTTGTCCCAATAATACTTTTATCGTGAGGTCTTGGTACTAACACCCATGTATGGACCTCTTCTATTTGATCAAGTTCTTCATCCATTTCCTTAACCCAACACTCATATTTGTTTTCTTGATTTACATTTTGAGGCTCAATTGTCGATAGTAAGTCTAGGTAACTAGAAGTTCCTACATGAGTCCTTCTTGTTTGTACTCCAACTACCTTTTCACCTAGAAGTTGAGATTCCATATTATTTTACTGAAAATACCTTGATGGAGTCCTTTTTGATGCTTCTATGCTTTCAATTCCTTCTTCTGATGCTCCATTAATTCTGTCTCCTACAACCCCTTGGTTTGTTGTAGAAACACATTTTTGATCTTCTAGTGCTTCCCATTTGGTACCAATGGATGCTTCATCAATTACAACATCAATGAATAAACAATATTTTGAAGCCTTTTATTGTAGCATTTATATACTTTGCTTCTAGAGGAGTAGCTAAGGAGAATTCCTTCATTAGCTCTAGATTCAAACATTCCAAGATTATCATCATTATTCTTTATGTAACATTTTCTTCCAAAAACTCTAAATTGTTTTATAGTTGGAGGCTTACCAAAGCATAATTAATAAGGATTTTTATCACTTTTTACCTGAATATGAGCTTTGTTGAGGCGTCCTAGACTGATTAAGCATGGAACATGGCATTTTCTAGATTCTTTTGTTCATTCTTTCCGCAACTTTCTTTTGTTGAGGATTTTTAGTTATAGAAATTTTCCTTTTGATACCATGTTGTTCACAATAGTCGACAAACTCATATGATAAAAACTCTCCTCCTCTATCATATCTAAGACATTTGATTTTTAAATCTAACTCATTTTTTACTAAGGCTTTGAAGACATTGAATTTATCAAATGCTTCATCTTTATGTTTCAATAAGCCAATCAAACACATTATAATATAATCGTCAATGAATAAAATTAAGTATTGTTGACCTTGAGGAGACTTGTTTCTCATAGGAGCACCCAAATCAGTATGAATAAGTTCAAGTGGCTTATTTTAAGTACCTTCATTAGCATTAAATTGAACTTTGGTTTGCTTACCAAATTGACACGATTTTCATATGTTGTTTTCTCGTAGACAGATGTTAGTCAAGTCATGTACTACTCCCATTATTCTTGACTTGTGTAATTGAGTGAAGCTTAGATGTCCCGATATTCTATGCCAAAGCCAAATTTCTTCTGATTTTCTCAAGTAAAAATTCTCTTGATTGCCTTCCCAGACATAAACATTGCCTGGAGTTATTTTTCCCTTTATTATGATCTTACACGTATCAATATTTTGTACCACACAATTCTTTGATATAAAAATAACCTCATACCCTTGGTCACACATTTGACTAAAAATCAAAGAGTTATGTTTTAATCCATCAATAAACAAAAAATTTCCAGCTTTAACCTTATCTTTTTAAAAAATAGTTCATTTCCCTTTAATAGGAGCAGGTGAGTTATTTCAAAAGGTTGCTTTATTTTATTTCTTTATTTCATCAAAGGAAATAAACTTACCTTTATCACTTGTCATATTCTTTGAGAATCCATTGTAAATGTACCATATATTTTCTTGATCTCTTGCATACAGAGCTAAACACCAATTTTTAGATTCTATGGTTTTCTTTTTCCATATATTGGATGTTATTTCCTATTGTTCATTCTGAAGAGATGGTATCATTCTACTTTTGCATTCAGTCTCTTTATGCCCAAATTTATTGTAAAAAGAACATTTTGTTTCATCTTGGAGAGGTGAGAAGGTATTGTAAGAGTATTTATTTAATCCAAATCCATTCTTTTGTTTTCTTGCTTCTCTAGTCATGACAGTTTTATAAACACCACATTGAGTAGCTTTATGAACAAAATTATGACATGTGAAGGATTCACCATTGAAGTAGAAATTCCTGGGAGTATAATACCTTTTTGTGTAGTTTCCCTTTTGAGTGTGGTAAGGATGGTTTACTTGCGAGACATTTGATCCCTCATTCCTTTAATGAGAGATGCATTTTTTTTTATTGTTTCCCTTTATTGCATTCAAACAACTTCATGTACCTGTATCATAATATTTTACAATCTTTGATGATTCTCCATTCTATCTAATACATGCTTTTATTAGAGGATAGAGTTGTACTTTTATGATTTCTTATAGGGTCTTAGATCCTTTAGCTAACCTAAGGTTTAGACCTTTTTTTTTTCTCAAGTTCCTTTCTTAGACTTACTATTACTAGTTATAACTTTTCATTATGCCTCTCCCCTTATAGAATTTGTTTCTTCAGTGCCTATTATGCTAATTTAGCTTCTTCTAGACAATGTTTAGCTAAGTTATTTATTCATTGAGATTATATCTTCCTTATAGGGCATCCATAAAAACATCATCAGACTCATCAATACATTTATGTTCAAATGCCATAAGTAATTGATATTCTTGATTAGACTCAGCTTCTTCACTATTTGAAATACCATCACTATCTTCATATGGGTAGAAACTTTTCTTATTTTCAAACCTTCCTTTAAAATTTACTTTTAAAGAATTCTGACAACATATGGTTGAGGAGGCAAGTACAAGAAAAAGACAGTCAATTGGCTACTATGGAAAGTCTCTCTATGGAGGCACTAGAGTGCAAAATGCCAACAAAATCATATGCCCTGTATCTAAAAGAACAATGGCTACAATTTCAGATAAAGACCCTAGCACAATGAGGGACTATGCCTTTTCAAGACTATAGGTCATTCATTGAGCTCTGTGACCAAAGAAACCTGGATGACAGGGGCAAGATATTTGAATTCTACTTACATAACTTTGCCTTAACAGACTTGAATGTGTGGGACCCCAATCAAAATCTGGGGGCCTTACAACTGATGGCCTTGGCATCATGGATGAGTCATGAGGAGGCTAGGGCTAAGGAAGTTAAAATAGTGTTGGAAAGAGAAGAAACAAAGCCCCTTTACATTAGAGAATAACATATCAATTCCATGGTTTGCATTAGCACCCACAACCTCATTGATAATGATCCCAACTTGCACCAAGATACCTAGCTACACAAGAGCAAGAAGTCACTCATTTTGAGGACACTTTGAGATTAGTAGGGGATGAAAGCCAACATGCATTCCAAAGGAGATGGGGAACATTTCTATACATCCTAAAGATCAGGGATTATCATTCCCTTGAGGGAATGAGGGATGCACTAGAGAGGACCACACTGTATAAGAAGGTACCATAGAGACTTAAAATCAACTAGATTGGCTTGAAACTTAGTCCATCATTGCTCTTGAGTATGTCCAAAGGAAGAAAAGAAGAAGAAGAAAGAAAGTAGTGGGAGGAAATAGAGAAGCATGTAGGATTTTACCCACAAGAGGAGAATATAGCAACAAAAGCCTAGAATATCATAGAGGCCACAAGAGCAAAGAAAGACATGGACATAGATTAAGTTACTCAAAGGATGAGAAATAATTTTAGTATGGTGCTGATGATGAGGCTCATCAATAGGTACATTGTATGGACCTTAATGCCTCTCTCCAACTTATTAAAACCAAATTTTCTCACATTTATTTACATGTTTTATTATATTTTGCTTAGTGAGAAGGATAAAGATGAGATGTTATGTCATGTGGCCTAATGTGAATTAATTATAGGATTGGAAGCAATTTTGGGCTAATTGAAGTGCAGGAATTCGAGCTAGATAAGAAAGAGAGATTTTAGGAGATTGGATCTCCATCCTTAACTCCTCACTCACTCAAATATTCCTCCACCATATCTCATCAACTTGGAGTTACAGGAAACCAAGCCACTGAGGTCATTGGTAGCCAAGCCAGTGATAGTTGAATACAAGTTGATCTCGAGTTGGGAGCCAAGCCTCCCTAAATTTAAGGTTGTTGTTGGTAGCTTCAGTTGTATAAATAAGGAATCCTAGAGAGTCATTAGGATTTGAGCATGTAACAGTTTGCAAGAATTTGTAAAATTTTTGGTTTGAGCAAGTCTGGTTGTCCCTCATGTATTGTGCAATTTCTTGACTAAAGCCTTAGTTGTGAGTTAGAATTGCACAATTCTTTAGATGAATCCCAATGTTAGGCTAAATTATGTAGTCTCCAAAGGGAAGGTTGCCTGGATTTTCTACACATTTCTGGGGAGCAGTAGGTAGCCCAGATGGATTGCGCAATTTCCAGAGGGAAGGTTGGTTCTCCTCATGGGGGCTTCACTGGGGGAGCAATATCATACCACGTGGGTTCCTATTAGGGGATATATATTGAGGAATAAATGACATAATATATTAGGGATATATAGTGGGTGAAGGGATTTTATATTGAAAAATATAAAAAATGGAGCTCAAAGTTAATAATAGAAAATAAAGGGGTGTAAAAAATGTTAATGAAAAATGGATACCTACAATATCTAGTGAAAGTAGGCATGTTTAGAATTGGGAAGCTATATTGGGTTTATAATGGTAGGGGGTTAAATAATGTGATTTTTAGAGGGATTTTCCAATATGTAGTCAAATTAAGGGTATTGTTTAATATGCCATGAATGCACGTGATATGTCATAGGTTCACTGAGTGAGTCCCCCGTGACCCCCCTCTAGAATTGCACAATTTTCCAGGTGAACATGACAACCAACAAATGACCAAGTTTCGTAATGTCAGTGTATGGGTGGGAGATAAACAAGTCGAAAATCATATGCTGGCAAGCCACTGAAACTTAGTTGAAGCATTTGTACTTGGACAGTGAAAATCATGTTTCTAAGGATGGTTGGTAGGGAGGCTCCAAAACGAAGCTAAGCCAAAATTTTGGAGGGTGTTTGTAGCCGCTACAATAGTATGATAGTGACATTAAACACTTTAGAAAATATTGTGATAATTCCCTTTATCTCATCTCCCTTATGGAATCATGATTTGAGGGTTCCATTCACACAGCCCAAAAAGATAGATTTATTGTTTGATTACTACATAACCTAGGGTTTCTTGTTGAATAGATCATTAGCTCTAAATTTCTTAGAAGTATCTCCAATTTCCATTTTGATCTCTTGAGTTTGCTATGGTTTAGAATAACTTCCATTCATAAACTTAACCATTAGCTATTAATAACTCGATTTTTCCTCCATTCAACTCATCTTTTCCATGTATAAATGAATTTGTGCATAAATGAAGAAAAGGGTGTATGTTTGCATGATATTCTGATCTACAGGGAGACCTCATTTCATTTGCCTCCTCCAAGTCTTCTCCACCTACGCTAACACAGTCCACCAAACCCTAATTCGAATCCTTATTTTGTAAGGAAAGTGGGCATTTTCCTTGAGCAAATCCAACCATATCGAAGCATTTGAATAAGCCTTGGATAGTGTGCACCTCCTCTATGCCTTATTTCCCCATCAGACACCTTTACCACACTTCATTCTACCTTTCCTACCTCCTTATAAGCTTTTGTTTGTTCCTTGTAGTAAAACAGGGCATCCTGTAGTAGAACTAGGACATCCTATAGTACTACAGGAAACCCTTTTCCTGTAGTAGCTTGTATTAAGCTTGAATTGAGTAGAAATGGTCATATGAGCTTAGGTTAGGCCTCCATTTGGCTTCCATACCCTTGAAACTAGTCTAGACCTTCCCCCCATACCTGTCTCCCCTGCTAAAGAACAAGTTCAAAATTAGCATTTTCATTCACAAAACTAAAAATCCAAAAAAATATTTTTTGTAATTTATAAGTTAACACATGCATGCAACAGTGATAATAATTCTTAGATAAATTTCCATGCTCATTTAGTCCAAGTCGCTGGATGTTATAAACAAGGTTAAGTTAGGACTCTTTTGCAAGCAATATGTGTATATTCTTAGCTAGATATTTTCATGCCACTTTATAACACCTTCTAATTCAACACTTTCACTTCCTAGAGTAGGCAACATTCCCCTTTTTCATTAAGGATAATTTTCCCTTTTCCATTTGGTAGTGAGACTCTTTCTAGTCAATAGAATACTAGTTTGAAAAACCCCAATGGTCTATCACCCAGTTGAAAAGTGACAAGAGTAGACCATTACATCTAATGTGTATACAACACTGTCACCTCCAAGCTTGTACGAACCTACTATCGTGGCTACAACCACCCTCCAAAATTTTTCCTTAGCTTCGTTTTGGAGCCTTCCTACCAAATTTTCACAGCAACATGTCTTGTCTTGTCAAGTACACAAGCTTTAGTGATTTTATTGCAGAATGATAGCCTGTCCATCAAATTTTGTTGTAGCCCCCTCAGATGCTATTTGACCGGACTTAGTCCAGCTGCAGGCTGAGCAACTCCCTTGAGAAATTTCACAATTATGGAGGGAAACCAACCTTCCCTCCTGAAATTGCAAAATTTTGTTTGGCAACATACTAGACTCTAGAATTGCGCAAATCTGTGTCTCTCTGTTCACTGATAAAATTGTGCAATTCCTCCTAGTAGGGTTTCTCAGCCCAGAAATTGCACAATTCTGGGTAGCAATCAGTTGCTCTACCTAGAAATTGCACAATCTCTCTAGGTAGCGAGCCCAGCTCCCTCCCAGAAATGCACATTTCTTTTTTCCTTCCAATTGAGTAGACTATTGCATGTGCAATTGAGTTGACCGATTCCCTCCGGGACTGAGCAAAACTGATTTGCATGCATGGGCTACTCCTTCCAATGCAGCATGCAAAGGCATCCCTTGTTTCAGAGATCTATTTTTAGCAGTTATAGGTTACATGAAAGGATCATTTCAAAAACCTCCCACAAAGTGTCGCTTTCCATATATTTGTGGCATGAGCGTCGCAACATAGATTTTATAGAAACTCTTCAACCAGACACTACATAGCTCATTCCTCACATCGATCTTGTAGCTCTGACATCCCACATTGCATCTAGGAGTCATCGGCACATTTAGCTCAACTATTTTGGGGTAAGGTTTCTTTTCATGTCTTGCAATACGTTTCTAGCACTTTTTGTGTTTTGGTTCATATGAAAGTTGTATGCTTGATTTCAGTGAGTCCTTGCTGATGTTTTGATATGTACTAGCTTGTACTAGCACCATTTCATCTTTCATTTTCATCTCACTGTTGTTGCATGCATGGCACTATTTTGCACAAATGGTCTCTGTTGCAAAGACTCACTTCACACACATGCATGCTTCCCATTTTCTGAATCAGTGTCTAGCCAGGAATTGATCTCCACGCTAGCATTACACAATTATTGGAGGCAGTGTCCCACTGGCCTCATAAAATGCGCAATGCAGTTTGCTGGTTGCATGTCACTGCTGACTGAAATTGCGCATTACGCAGTTTCAGTCCTCAGCATGCTAGGCTAGACTATGCATTACATAGTTCTAGCAGTCAGTCAGCCTCCTGACAACCCAGACTCTGCCTTGCACAATTTTGGCAGTTAGTTTCTTGACCTACTAGCAGAAATTGAGCAACCTTCATGATCAGTCATAGAGTTATGATGCAAGGTAGTTCTCAAGTTCGTTTTGGTTTTCAACTAAGAGATTGCTTTCCATGAGTGTTTTGTTGTTCATAGGTATCACGGGTGTTCATCTCCCTCTCAATAGCACAAGTACGATGGCCTTCAGGAGAGCAGAGTCAAAGGACATCATTGAGAGCACAACGTGGGTGGCAGCCAAGCAAGTGTCTATGAACTTTCCTACCTATGAAGACATCAAGTTGTTCATAGAAAAGGACATAAAGATAAGATGGCACCAACATCACAATAATTAGCATCACAACAAGAAACACCATCAGTAGTAGCAGAAGGTAGCACACTCGCATGTGATGAATGCAAGAGGAAGGTTGTTGACAACATAAAGGTGGAACAAAGCTGCAAACTCGAGAAGATCCACTTTTGATGAAAGCAACTTTGGAGATTGAGGCTATGAGCTGATGGAGGAGAAGCAACAACTCAAATAAGATCAGGAGCTGCATAGATGAGAGAATGATTTGCATTAGGAACAGGTACAGTAGCGGGCACAACATGCATTCATGGATGAAACTGCACGAGTACGAGTTATAGATCCATCCAAGTAGCTGGCATGGAGAAGATATGGTGATCATTGTTGTTGATTGCATGCAAGTGAATTCAAAAACATGCATGCCATTGCATACATGCATGCGATCTAACCCATTTGCCACACTCACTCAGTTAAAGACAAGAAGCAAGTCCAACTGGAGCTAAACATGCAGTTGACAGTTGATGTGCATGACCAACAGTGCACATTAGAAGATCAACATGGACACTATGTAGCAGTGTGTTGCCAGTTCGACCACACCCAAGAAGACCATGCACATGTTATTAGACGAGTTGGATGGAGGAAACACACCAATGCACTGGGATGCATTGGAGGCAAGAGTTCGCTTCAGTAATATGTCACCATGGAGTGCATGCACACCATCACCACCTTCACCATCACAAGCACGTCAAAGAGTTGGTCCCATTACAATGAACTGAGTGTCAGTGATGTCTTACATGGCTTGCTCAAGCCATTTTGTCTCACATGGTCACATGTGTATTGTAATGTAACGTCTTGTCAAGTGGAAGTTGAAGTGTGGATAGTTGGATGTAACAATCATAGAGTAGATGAAGAGTCATGAGGGTAGGTGAACTGTCACAAAGGGGAATGTCAAGGGTCACCCCACCCTTTGCTATAAATAGAACCTCATAACTAATTTTAAAGGATTTTGGTCAGGCAAGCTTGTGATAGGGTTATCTTAGAAAGAGCTTGGAGATTACTGTAATGAGCCTTGGCTTCACCACTATGCAGAGCTAGTGTATCTCTTTGGAGGAGAGGGCGGTTGTGGCTGTAACGTTCCGTTGTCGGAACTAGTGATTAGACATGGATGTATTGTATGACTCGAACTTACACTTCTTAATATCACAAGAGCCATCATGTTTCATGCATATGTTGTATTGTATTTCAACTATTTGTTTACTCTAAATGATATACGTATATGTTTCCTTACGCACACATGTATAGCTATTTCTATGTATGTATGTATGAATCTTTCTGAAACATGTTGTTGGTTTAACCATCACTTTGGATTGCTAGCTAAATTGCCTTCCATGTTGTAATGCATCTCGACTCGTGTGTTTCCTTCTTAACTCCATGCTATCACAGGTTTCCAAGGGGCGCACTCATCTCAACCCCCATGCGTTAGAACCTCTCATGTAGCTTCCTTGGCTTGTTGTAGCTGTCACACCCTTGCTACCAACACAGACATCTTACTTTCCTCTATGCAAAATCACGGTCAAGGCATTACCGTACGACCCACTGCTAGGACTCCTACACCAAATGGTTTAAGGTCTAATTGGGACTTCTTACTGTGGAGATCCCCTTACATGTTGGCAGGTCCAGCACCGTCAACATTTTGGCACTAGAAGGAGGGCTAGAGGACAACCTGAGTCATCACATTAGCTTTGAATCTCTACATATCTATCATGAATAACTATAGAGTTGCTCTTCTGGAGTGTATGTCTTATGGAAATGACTTCATTATCTTGGAAAATCTCTCGGATAACTTGTCACATAAAACATTTGATAGTGGAGGTCACATAGCCTTGGTTAGGCACATGGTTGATGTTATAGGCTCATGCGAGAGACATTGAATCTTTGAAGAGTACATGACTTGCATGATGTTCATCTACACACTTCGAGGGAACCCCATGCACCGTGTGTGCCACGTTGCCCAAAAAATCTATTCATTCTCTTGCTCATCTGGTCACAGAGATAGACTGTGCTTTCAATCACTTTAACCATAAACCACTCGATCAAGAAATTTTGAAATTACAAAAAGCACCCGATGAATCCGTTGATCAACTTTACACACGTTTTTGTAATCTTGCATACTAATTTCCCGAAGATGAAATTGATTGGGAATTTCTTTATGGAAGATTTGAGAATCTTCTTCGCATATCTAAAGCCCGCTCATCACACTCCTATGATGGAGTTGCGCAACCACAAGTAGGCATAGTTGGTGTCACAAGGGGCTGTCCACGTTCACCTGATCAAACAGCTCCACCACCATGGAGTGATGTGGGAGATCATGCACAGACATCCATTGAACTGTCACATCCTCCCACCCCACCTGCTCTTGATATATGTGTAGATTTTGCTTGCAAACCTGTTGGTTGTCATGTGGATTCATTCCCTCAACCTCTGTCCCCACGTTCTGTTGATCCTCCAGATTGTATTATCTTGTGTTTTCCCATTCCGAACTCCTAACCTGTTGTGAACGAGGATCAATTTGTCGACAGAGTTAGTGTTATGCAACCAACTTGCGCCATCATTCATGATGAGTGTGTGCGGGAATCTAAAGAAGAACCTGGGGTGAAGGATGAATCCCTTCTAGCCATGCCTCATCTTCTTTATCCTGACATCCCTTGTGATTCTTCCATTGCTGATTTCCCTTGTGAAAATCCATTTCCAGATGTTTTTACTTCCAATCATTCACTAGACATGTCAGATGTCAGTCTATCATCGCAGTGTGGAGAGGACACATATTCCTCCAAAAATCCATCCATTCTATCATCTATCATTTCTAAAAACACAGAGGGTGAACGTCTTTGCTCCTTAGCTACCCCTCTTCCTAATTCATCAAATCATGAGGATTTCAAAAAATATCCTGAATTTTTTTATCTCAGTTGACGTGATATCTCTACTTCTTCATATGATCACAATGTTGATTCAATTGTTGTTAATCTATCTAAGACACTGATTTACGATGATCTATCTATCAACAAAGTTGAAACCCCGCAGACGGTTGAGGCACTTCATCCTGAGTTGATGGTTATGTCAGGCCCTTGGTGTCTTGAGGTTGGTTTCACTTCTAGTCAGGAAATTGTTGAAACACTCAAGGCTCCTCATCACTCTCTGTTTTGCATTGAAGATCAACCAAACACCCAAATTTCGCGTCCTCCACTCGAAATACACAATCCCATCACTCATGCATTGGAGGAATCTTACACAACAAGCACACATGCACAACATACGTGGTCTACCTTTCTCACATTTTCTTGCATGTCACAGTAAAGATAATGCATAACCTCAACATCTACATGTAGTGTAGCACAACATCATGGCGGCTCCACAGAGTGCATGTCATGCGCTTTCACTCATCTTTGTTCTGTGTTTTCTTGTAAGCTCGGAGTGTGTCTTTCTTCATCGTTATATCTTTCATGCTTGCTATTTCGCGCAACTACGATGTTCACAAACCACGCCTTCACCAACATGGGTCAACCAATGTTCCGGTGGCTGCATTGGAAGTATCATTTCTCGTGAGACGACCCATGGAATGTTAGTTTAGGAGTAGGAGTAGTGTTTTCTTTTGATTTGTTTTCTTGCATGCATGTTTGCTTCTTTGTTTGTGTGGTTGTTTTCTTGCTTGTTTGTTTTCCTACTCGCTTTGCTTCCTCATTTTCTTCTTCTTCTTGCTTTTATTTTTGGTTTGTTTTCTTGTTATTGCCCGTTGGTAAGTTTTGCATGGTCTGTGTGCGACTCTTGAAACAAGCTAGGTAAAGTAAAAGAGGACTTGTACAACTATCAACATTTGGTTATCTTTTGTTTGCTCTCTTATGTAAGAACTTGTTGTGTTCAGTCCATGATACATTAATGGAAAATATGTACTATTCGAAGTGAACCTTTGTGAAAACACAACGCTTGTACGCTAACTACTATCACCTACTCTAATCAATTGTTTTTGGGTTAATACTTTTCAACTCATTCAAGTAGAGTAAGGTGAGGGGGAAAACTTTAACAAGCACGTCAGAGGTATACATAAACTAGTTTTCTGAAGGAACACCCTATTCTTCTCTCAATAATTTGGGATGCCTCTTCCGCCTCTGAAATGAATAAAACACATATTTCATTAAATTTGGAAATTTTTTATTACGAGGAGATAACTAGAATTGAGTTACTTGGTTATTATGAAATTCTAGATACACTATTTAATTCCAAATTTAATGAAATATGTGTTATAAGTGCTATGCACAATTATGAAGATGAAAAATGAAAAAATGAAAAAGTGAAAAATGAATAAGATGAAAGAAGAGAAAGGCTTCCTGCACAGAGAGGTGATGCAAGTAACTTTGCTGGGGTACTGACTAGGCTCACTGGCAGCGGAGCTCTGCTTGTATTCCTGCGTGACTCTGTCAGGTACTGTCTAGGCTTTTTGGCAGTGGAGTAACACCAGAGATGAAACCAAGACTCTAACGACTATACTGCTTATGCATCATATACTCCTCAACCCCAATCGAAACAACTGTGCTGTCTTGGCTTGGAATGTGTTTCAATCGACCAAGGTCTTGGTAGATGTTACATATTTCAATCAAGTAGTGCAAAAACCAAGATGAACTGAGAGCTGAACAATACTTCCAGAGGTGTTAGCCTTGATTTTCAGGAAAAAGGTACATTCAAAGAGCTGGAGTTCTACCAATGTGTCGCCAAGTGTTGTAGCTGCTACAACCACCCTCCAAAATTTTTCCTTAGCTTCATTTTGGAGCCTCCCTACCAACCTTTCACAACATCATGTCTTATCTTGTCAAGTACACAAGCTTAAGTGATTTTCTTTCAGAATGATAGCTTGTCCATCAAATATTGTTGCATCCCCCTCATGAGTTGTTTCATCGGACTTAGTCCAGCTGCAGGCTGAGCACCTTCCTCAAGAAATTGCACAATTATGTCTGGAAGCCTGCTGCGCTCTAGAATTGTGGGAATCTGTCTGTCACTGTTCAATGAGAAAATTCTGCAATTCCTCGTAGTAGGGATACTCAGCCTAGAAGTTGTGCAATTCTGGGAAGCAGTCATTTGCTCTACTTAGAAATTGTGCAATCCCTCTGGACAACCAACCCAACGCCCTCCTAGAAATGAAAATTTTTTTCCTCCCAACTGAGCAGACTGTTGCATGTGCAGTAGAGTCGACCAGTTCCCTCTGAGATCGAGCAAACCTAATTTGAATGCATGGGCTTCTCCTCCCAAGGTAGCATGCAAAGGCATCCCTTGTTTTAGGGATCTCGTTTTAGTAGTTGGAGGTTACATGCAAGGATCATTTAATAAACCTCCCACCAAGTGTTGCTTTCCCTAGATTTAGGGCTTGCACATCTCAACCTCGATTTTATTGAAACTCATCAACTGAACGCTATAGAGATCATTCCTCACATCGATCTTACATCTTTGACATCCCACATTACATCTAGGATTCATCGGTACATTCAAATCAGATATTTTGGGGTAAGCCCGCTTTTCATGTCTCACGCTGCGTTTCTAGCGCTTTTTGTGTTTCGCTTCATATGAATTTTGTCTTCTTGATTTCACTGAGGGCTTTCTATCATTTTGATACACACTAGCTTGTACAAGAACCATTTTAGTTTTTGTATTCATCTCATTGCTGTCGCATGCGTGACACTGTTTTGCACAAACGGTCATCATTGCGGCAACTCGCGTCACACACATGCATGATTTCCTATTTTTTGAATCCTACACTTTTTGTTTGTATGAATGATCATTCACTCTTGTTTACACTCATATCACAATGCATTCGGACCTCTCATGTTTTTAGTTGCCCATCAGCCGGACTGGGCTGCCTTGGCCCAGACCTTGCCTTTCCCAGCTAGCACTGCGAATTTTCGGAAGCAAAGGCTCTACCTTCTCTCCATAAATTGTGCAATTCTATCTAGGCACTGACCTCTAGACTTGCATTGTGTAATTATTGGAGGCAGTGTCACGCTGGCCCTAAAAACTGCGCAATGCAGTTTGCTGGTTGCATGTCACTGCTGACTAAAACTACGCATTGCACAGTTTAAGTCCTTAGCAGGCCAGGCTGGATTGGGCAGTTCCAATAGCCAGTCAGCCTCCTGACAACCCAGACTATGCCTTGCATAGTTTTCGCAATCAGTCTCCTGACCTCCCGGCATAAATTGCGCAACCTTCATGATCATTCACATAGGTATGTTGTAAGTAAGTTCTGAAGTTAACTTTTGTTTTCGACTAACAGATTTATTTTCTGAAGTCCAATGAGTGTTGCGATGTCCACAGGTATCACAGGTTTTCATCTACCTCTCAGCAGCACTGTTATAGACATTTTTGTGCCTTACAGCATGAAGCATGAAATGTCAATAATTAAAGGGATCCAAAGTCCCTAAACATGTTGTTCTTACCCCTAGAGGAACAAGGTCAGCAAACCACAGCACTTCAGATCAGTTCTCCACCTGAAAACACTCAAAAACAAGCAATTTCAGGATCATGTCAGCTGCCCCATTGAGCATCTGCGCTGAATGTCAACTGCTCCACTTTGTACCTGCGCTGAATGTCAAATCTAATGAAGGCTACCTGCGCTGGGCGAGATTGGCCAAGTGGCACAGTCATTCTGCAAGGTGTCAGGTGCCCAGGAAGCTTCTAAAATGACACTTGGTTCAGCAAATTCGCCCTATGATGAGTAAGAGGTCCTTAAACTCCAAGTGGAAGCAAAGATCTCCAAGTGGACTCAAGAACTGAAGAGGGAGAGGACACAAGTCAGCTTCATGTCAGTCTCAAGCTGACTCATCCTTTCTCCAAATCTCCTATATATAGAGCTCTCTCATGAGGTCTAGGGGGCTGGAATTTTTTGAAAGCAAGGAAGTGCTGTTGGTTTGAGTTTAGAGCTATTGGGTGATTGCTTTGAAGGAGGTGAAGAGGAGATTTCTTTCTGCTGGGAGGTGTTGCTGGATTGGGCCTCTATGGTTGTAACACTCTCAGAACTTTACTTCTTCCATTAATAAAGCATTTGAGGTTCTTCTATATGCATGTGTTACAATGATGTATTGTTGTACTTGTGTATTTGATTTATTCTAATCCTTGAACCAGTTATGAATGTATGCTTCTTGTAGTTTCCCTCTCTTGCCTTTTTGCAGGATCGTTGTGTAGCTGGGCCAGTGAAAGAGAAAGGAGCTGGGAGCGAGCAGCAAGGAGAGAAGACTAGATAAACACTAGCGAAAGACATCGGTTGGTGGATCTCTTTCTCCCCTATTTACTTTCATAAAGAAGAAATCTTAGATAGCTTTGCTTTCAGTTGTTGCTGAGGTACTGTCACCCTTAGAGTGGGATAGGGTCATTCCATGTCAGATACTTTTCCCTACAACAAATTGGCGACTCCACTGGGGATCGTATCTTGTTGGTTGTTTGTGTTTCTGGCTATTCATTTCATAAACAAAGGGAGTACCGAATCGAACTGCATTTGGATCTTTCAGATGCAAAGTAGAGGGCAGCTACTCTAGCTCAGTTTCTGGGCATGTTTATGATTTGAAGAGCTGATCCACAAGGACTCTGAAGCTCTTAGTGATAGCTTTTCATCCTCCTAATTTTCCCTTAGTGTGTACTTGACTGATAGCTTCTGATTTGGCCAAAAACTGTGAATTTTTGAGCAAACTGTGACCCGGAAACTGTGAAAACGCAAGTCTCGTTCTTCAGTGTAGGCTGCACAAAGGCAGTCTGCATTTCAACGTAGGTAGCCCCTTCGGGAACTGCGCTGAATGTCAATCTGACAGTCCAGAGCCTGCGCTGAACCAGTGTGGCAGTGTCCTACTGGGGTTTCCCACTGTGTCTTTGCCCTGTTTTCACTCTTGTTTTGTTGCCTGTTGCTTGTCAATGTACCTATCTGAAACCATCTGTCCTTGCCACTATTCTGCCTCGGTTGTATAAAGAAACTGTGATTGTTCTTTGTGTATTTCTTGTTTCATTTACAGTTTCCCATAACGAAAAGCGAACTAGTCTTATTGTGGCCTCTTAGATCCAGAACTGTGATAAGTGTCGTAGTGATCTTAAGAGTTAGTTTGATTGCTGTTCATAGCTGATTGAGCTTTTGCTTTCGTCATATGGTTTGAATTTATATATTTCTAGTGTCGAAACAAGTAAATCTTAAGGTGTCTTTTGATTTTGGACAAGCTTGTTTGTTTTTGCTTGAAATTGAATTCAAAATTATACAACAGCTTTCTTTTTGTAATACATCAACATTAAGAAAGAGAAAAGAAATACCTGCATTGTGCATGTGCATTTCGACATCTTGCATGTTGATTTAGGGAAAAGTACATTAGTGTGTGCTCTATGATCTGTGTGAAAAGATGATGTCTTTCTTTTCCCTCAGTAGTTAAGATTTTCAAAGTTGAAAGATTGAAAAGCTTGCTTATCATCTTAGACTGCATCTAGGAAGTTGTTTATACATCTCGTGGTGATCCTTAAAGGAAAACTGCTAAGCAAGATCAACTTAAAATGAATTTAATTTACATAACAACGCATTGAAACATAACGCAAACACATAGAGGTCTAAGCTAGAGACGTGTTCCGGCGTCGTTAAACGTGATATCTTAGCGTTGAGTGGTTGGGTGATTCCTCCACGGTGAAGCGATAAGTATCAATACGGACTTGTGCTCCCGCGTACCATCGTGTATATTGGGAGACCCCTATAGGAACAAAGCCTTTATCCTTAGGAAGCCGTGTCAGCCGCCCTACTGATCGCGATGCAGTGAACACAGCATTCACGAAGATCGACCACCCGTACCGTAAAACGTATTCTGTGGTTTCGCGAAAGGTTTGGCACACCCTCTGCCTAGATCTCCAGAGCAGTTTCTTTTGGCCTTTTTCAAACTCTATAACTAAAAAAGTCCAACCGAGAATTTGTCACTTCGGGCTCGTTAAAACATCGAAGGAGACTAGAGTCATCTTTAGCTTTTTCTCGACTCTTAAAAACTGAAAAAGCAAGTTGTGTCTAAAAAGCGTCGTTATAAAATTCATTTTAAACGGAACATAAATCACCTCTTATTCCCACGTTGATCTGTAGGTTGAGAACATGGAACGCCCCAACCAAGGAAGTCCACAAGATGGAAATCCTAGTCCTTTCTCCTCTTGGGGAGAAGTTGGTGCGCCCCATATGGCCACATTGTCGCTTCCAGGATTGAAAATTGGCCTGCCAGTTTGGCTTTTCTTAACCAATGTAGTTCAGGCCACCATGGTTCCTAATCAGTCGAGTCAACTATTAGATCAGTCTAGAGCTGCCCACCAACCTTCTACTTCCAATAACTCTTCCTCCAATCCTTCATCTTCGCAAAGTGGAGCCGGCAAAAGCCAAGCTCCCATGGAGAAGAAGGAAAAGAAGAAGAGAGAGAGGAAGAAGAAGGAGCCTAAGGCGACTGGGGGCAAGCAAAAGACATCTGACAAAAATCCACACACAGCACAGACCGGGTCTAAATCGCCATGTGTCGTATGTAGAGGAGACCATTTCCATAGAGATTGTCCCTGTATTCCCCGGATACTAAGGGACTGGTCCCCTCGTTTGCACAATTCGGGAGCATCAACCTCTGACAGTCAGGTTGAATGCTTACCGTCAACCAGCGAAAGTGAAGGTTCAAGACAAAGAGGGGGAGTAAAGTTCCCCTGTAGACTGTGTGAAGGCGATCACACCATCCACTGTTGTCCCTTCTTAGACGAAGCGAAGAGAGTTTTGGAAGATCGTCCGGTTTCACCGGTAAAACTTCCTCCTGGATGCAAAAAACTCGTGCCAAGTCCTTCGTTGGTTGAAAATACAGCTGGCCCGCTCAAGTGGTCAGCTGCAGCGTCAGTCACTAAAAATGAACCTACTGAATCCAGACCGGACGAAATTCCAAAGGTCGATATGGCAGTTGACCCGGTTCTACCTTCAGAAGTTTCATCTTCAAATGACACCGCCACTGAAGATTTGTCTTCAAGTGACACCCTCACTGAAGAGAATAAGGATGACACCATCCAGATTCTTTTCATCAGCACAGACTCTGATGAGCGTCAAGGCAATGCGCCTATTCCTTTATCGCAGGAAGGAACATCGTCAGGGTCATATCTGACCGTATATTCAGTCCCACCACCAAGCAACCTGGTTGTATCCTTTGATTGGAATCAACTAGGCAGACCCCAGTTGCCAGCCAGTATACCATTCAGAATCATTGTCCAAATTTACAGAATGATTATGGCTGGCACTATCATTGATGAAGGGGCATCTGTGAGTATCCTTTCCTCTGTTGCTTGGAAAGCACTGGGTTCCCTGGCGCTTTTACCTGAGATAAGAAATCTCTCAGGTTTTGATAAAGGAACCAGTCAACCATTAGGGATCCTCCCCAATGTGCCTGTTACATTGAAAGGGAAGACCGTTAAGATAAATGTGATGGTCGTTCAAGGACCCTTGGATTATAACCTACTCCTTGGACGAGACTATATTTATTGCATGGGAGCGATAGTCTCCTCACTCTTTAGAGTAATGTGTTTTCCACACGAAGGAAGAGTGGCCAAGCTCGTAGACCAACTTTCATTTCCGGGATCACGCATCGCAAATAGTCAAATACCAACCCTAAATGGTCTATTTACTCCAGAAATGTCTCCACCCCCAGTCCTCCTTCCCGATGAGTGCGAGTGATTCAGAAAGATGGGACTGGAACCCAGGGGGCATGCATCCTGGTCTGCTTCGGGCAGAAGAAACCCTAGGTATAAGGTAGAATTTCTGCGAAAGAATATGACTAGTCCGTACCCCGTCCGTGGTTGGAAAAGGGGTTGTTCTAGAATGGGATTCTTTTGTCAAAGTTATGTGTTTGATGAGTTTTAGTCATTCACCATTGTCTACTATGGGAGACAGTGTCGAACAAAGAGATTCATTTGCGGCAGCAAATAGAACCATCTTTGGGTAACCAGAAAGAGGCAAGCCTCACCCTTTAAAACAAATGTTTTATTGGATAAGTAGGGGCAGCCTTGAAGTCCTACTTTATACCTGGGGGCATGCAATCTTTTGGAGTGCGAGCGAGGGACGACTATTTATTTTTTAAATTTTTAGGTCCTCCCTTTAAGCCTGTAGGTCTAACCCTTTAAACTCGTAGGATTAGCCGATTCCGACCTTGCATAAAGAAAGAATGTGGGGCAAAAGTCAAAATGTGCCAAATATAGAGCATAGCTTTGGTAAGGCGCAAGCTCTATAAAAAATGGGATCTTTCAGGAGACATTCTGATTTTATGACTGGTATATCGAGCAGTTTTAGCATAAAGTTCATGCTCGTTAAAAAATAAACGCAAAATTCGAGCAGTTTTACCGCGGAATTTATGCGCGTTAAAAAATAGAAAAGCGTGAGCAAGAGTTTCCTCCAGAGTTCAAGCTCATTAAAAAATGAACCTATCTCGGTAAATAACCATTGCGATCGTAAATTAGCCATGAAAATCCTTGGTCGTGTTTTCATCCGCCACCTCCATTCCATTTGGCCGATCGTTCACCCCCATATGATTGTTTACCCATTTTCAGGAACAGCTGCGAAGAGTGATTTCACCTAGCCATCCTTGTGACACTGTCGTGATTGGAAAATTCCAACCTGTACCTAGAATCAGTTGCTATCCCTGTTTATCACTTGTTCCTCAAAAGACGAGTCCTCTTTGAGCTCTTTTCTGACTCGTAAAATATGAAAAGTTTGCCGAGTTTTGGCCTTCCAGCGCGTTAAAAGTGACCGGAAGAGCTATCCCTCCTCTAGATTTTAATCTTTTTGGACCTGAGGGATTATTGCACAAAAAGATCGAGCGCTTGTTTTGATCGGCTCGTTAAAAATACCGAACACTTATCCCTTCTGTATTGTTTTATACTTTTTCGGACTTAAGGGATTAGATGACGAAAAAGGAATTTTGGAGTTAACTTTCTGTACCTTTTCAGACTCTCTAAAAATGAAAAGGACCGAGTTTTCTTTGTCGTTAGACTCGTTAAAATGATTAAATAGCGACAAACTTGTCTTTAGACGAGAACGAGTTTCCCTATCGTTAGGCTCGTTAAAACATAGCGATAGGCTTGCCCGAAGGGCAGGTTATAGAACAAGCATATGTTATCCTCCTCAAGCTTGACAAAAATAAAGAGGTACTGGTCAGAAATGACTGGGGAAAAATTGGAAGAACCTCAAAGCTTTAATGGTAGCAAGTCGCTCTTGAACATGACACTTTTCCTCCGTACCACATCGGGTTGGGTTGTTTCATTCGCCGGTCTCATCACCATGGTCTTCGCCAAACCATCTACATTTGGGATAATGCTACCAATCCATCGCATCAGTGTCGTTATATGTTCAAGAGAGGTCATTCAGAAAGTGTCAACCGTGTCCCATCCACTGCCATACATTATCCTTCATCCATTCATGATCGCCACCCTGAGTCATATGTCACAGTTTGTTTTCACCTCCACTAAAATCATTAGCTCCGTTCCGTGTCATTGATGTGGGATTCATTAAGGCCCTCCTTTGACGGATCGCTTCTTGTCGACTTCAGCTCATTATCCAAGAAGTTGATCTAGGAACAACCCCTTCAGTACTTTGAAGCTTGCATGCCTCAATGGCAAGTTTCTCACTTCCGGCGACAGGTATACATCAATGACCTTCGACCAGAAGATTTTGCGTGGCGTTCGACGCCAAGTCCTTTATTCACGCCACGTGAATTGTACTACAGTACCTTGAGGGTCATTATCATTATCGGTGATTCCTCTCGTGCTTGTTAACGGTTTTCATTATTGACCGGTAATCAAGCGATGTCTTTCTATGTTCGACTTCAGTGTAATTCTCACATGGATAGACTTGTACTTTAGAGTGAAGATCGAACGAGTTTGAAGACCCCGGATCTAGTTTCATCCATCCGGGCTGCAATATATTTTCAGGAAATATAAAAACATTTGTTACGTACATCATTGCAGCAGATGATCATCCTAATCAAAGGATGATAATTTCAGCAAAGAATTATCAGTCTACCATCAGACGATCGTCTGTCATATGTACCAAAATGTATTTATAAAGCTGAGCATGGGAATGCCCGCCTCAGCTAGATCATGAAAATAGAATGAAAAATAATGTATTGTATTGTATTTTATTACATGACACCTCTCAGCGATTGAATGAACTTCAGATCCTTTGGATAAAGCATTTCACCCGATAAACGACCTCATACTTTAGGGGGCAACTGTTATAGACATTTTTGTGCCTTACAGCATGAAGCATGAAATGTCAATAATTAAAGGGATCCAAAGTCCCTAAACATGTTGTTCTTACCCCTAGAGGAACAAGGTCAGCAAACCACAGCACTTCAGATCAGTTCTCCACCTGAAAACACTCAAAAACAAGCAATTTCAGGATCATGTCAGCTGCCCCATTGAGCATCTGCGCTGAATGTCAACTACTCCACTCTGTACCTGCGCTGAATGTCAAATCTAATGAAGGCTACCTGCGCTGGGCGAGATTGGCCAAGTGGCACAGTCATTCTGCAATGTGTCAGGTGCCCAGGAAGCTTCTAAAATGACACTTGGTTCAGCAAATTCGCCCTATGATGAGTAAGAGGTCCTTAAACTCCAAGTGGAAGCAAAGATCTCCAAGTGGACTCAAGAACTGAAGTATAACTGAAGAGGGAGAGGACACAAGTCATCTTCATGTCAGTCTCAAGCTAACTCATCCTTTCTCCAAATCTCCTATATATAGAGCTCTCTCATGAGGTCTAGGGGGCTGGAATTTTGTGAAAGCAAGGAAGTGCTGTTGGTTTGAGTTTAGAGCTATTGGGTGATTGCTTTGAAGGAGGTGAAGAGGAGATTTCTTTCTGCTGGGAGGTGTTGCTGGATTGGGCCTCTATGGTTGTAACACTCTCAGAACTTTACTTCTTCCATTAATAAAGCATTTGAGGTTCTTCTATATGCATGTGTTACAATGATGTATTGTTGTACTTGTGTATTTGATTTATTCTAATCCTTGAATCAGTTATGAATGTATGCTTCTTGTAGTTTCCCTCTCTTGCCTTTTTGCAGGATCTTTGTGTAGCTGGGCCAGTGAAAGAGCAAGGAGCTGGGAGCAAGCAGCAAGGAGAGAAGACTGGATCAACACTAGCGAAAGACATCGGTTGGTGGATCTCTTTCTCCCCTATTTACTTTCATAAAGAAGAAATCTTAGATAGCTTTGCTTTCAGTTGTTGCTGAGGTACTGTCACCCTTAGAGTGGGATAGGGTCATTCCGTGTCAGATACTTTTCCCTACAACAAGCACAAGTACAATGTCCTTCAAGAGAGCAGAATCAAAGGACACTGTTGAGAGCACAACGTGGGTGGCAGCTCAGCAAGTGTCTATGAGTGTAAAATTTTGTCTACAACTCAACTAGCTCACTGATATCATTTAGAAATTTCACCTGTAGATGAAATTGATATATGAAATGGACTAAAGCATAATACTAGATCTACATCTACCATAAACTTTGTGGAAGCTAATCAACCATGAGAAACATCAAGCATGAACACATATAACTGATAAGAAGGAGTCAATCACACATAACACAGAAGAATTTATCCGGGAAAATCACCAGCCTAAAACCCCATCTCTGTATTATCAATCAAGTGGAAATCCTCAACAACATACAAAACGAATTAGCTCAAAAGATATCCTGCTCTCTCTGTACTATGATGATGTAGCTCATAGACTACCTAGGCCTCAATATATAGGCCACAAGTCCTCCAAGCCCCTATTTCTTTGCGCAATTTTGATTGGGGTCCAATTACATAACATATGTGAATTGGCCCCAGTCATACCTGCTGTCAACCTCATGTCCAACTACGTAATCCTTGAGGACTAATATTCCTCCTGCATGCAAGGAATATCCTAGCAACTGATAGTACACTATCCCTCATCTGTTCTCAACTGGGTCTCTGTCTGAAGTTCCATGCATCAGTTATCCATGAGTGAATACTCAATTATCTGAAAATACCAATTGTCACATGCATGCGAGCATTAACAAACTAAATCTCATTAATTTAACAACTTGTTAAATTAATCTAACTGAACTTGACTAAGTTAAACTAAGTCAACTGATCCTCTCAATATAGAACTCATCCTTAATTCCTCAATCAGTGGAGAAAATCAAGGACACATTTCCCAATCAATGGAGAAATTATTGCATGTTCTCACAAATACTTCAAGTTTGATTTTCCTTAACTAATTAACTGAATTAATTAATTAATATTCAAATTGCTGGTAAGACCAGATTCGAATTTTACTTCCTATTTCTAGTCCAGCGAATGACTAAAATAGGAATCCACACTTCACTGCTAAAAATAGAACTTCTCTTTTTAGCACTTCCATTTTTCATTCCCTATTGCCCAATCAGCACTGAAGCCCAAACTGCTATTTTTAGCAGTGCTATTTTTAGCTCTTCTATTTTTAGCAATTTCTTGTTTCCAATTTTCAACAATGAGCTTGCCTACCTATGAGGACATCAAGTTGTTCGTAGACAAGAACATCAAGATAATATGGCAGCGGCATCACATCGATCAGCATCACAACAAGAAACATGGTCAGCAGTAGCAAAAGGCCGAGCACTCATATGCTGTGAATGTAAGATGAAGGTTCTTGACAACACAAAGGAGAAACAAAGTTGCAAACTTGAGCAGATCCCTTGTGATGAAAGAAACTTTGGAGATTGAGACTATGAGCTGATGGTGCGACAAGACGATCATGCAAGAGGAGAGAAAATAACAGAGAAGGAGTTGTATGTTGAACCTCAGAACTACCCTCTCCTTGACATTTTTTCTCACCCTTTTCCCTCACTTTCTCATAAGATTACAAGCCCATTCAATGATAAATGCTAGGTTTTCTCTTAAGAAAAGCAGTAAAATTATCACCATATTATATTTTCTTGTTCTTTCTATTTGAATAGATTTTTGCAAATTATCTATAGAACATAGCCTATTCTGCATCTAACTATAGATTCCATAGCTACTATCATGGTTTGGCAAGTTCCAGGTGCCAAATGAAGAATTGGGCCATATGGGCATTTCTAGAATCATCTCCACATGGATTCTATCCTATTCACTTGGTCCAGATTGATGGAAAAGCAAGCCTAAAGTCATGGTCAAAGATGGAGTCAAAGTATGTTATCCGAAAGCAGTAGGACTCTTGATTTGCTCTTTCGTAGCTAATTGGGTCTCGAAAAGTTTTATTGCAAATCTAATTCGAATTAGCCACCTGTAGCAAGTTTATCTCATAAACAATCATGTTACATTTAATTCGAATTGGCCACTTGTAGCAAGTTTATCTCATAAACAGTTATGTTATTTTCCTTTAAATATCAGTTGCATGTAACTGAGAGAAGTTAGAGAAGTTAGAAGGAATTACGTTAAGTTGGAGCTTTTTGCTAATACTCTGTATTCGGACTTTGATTTTTTCATAATACAAAATTTGTGTTGCCAATGATCATTTAAAGTGCATCCTTAACTAGCTAGTATTCCAACCACGTTAGTTGCAAAGGGCCCCTGCATTGAAGGAGGTTTTTCCTTTGTTGTTTTTAGTTTAATTTCTAGTACTCTGTTTTTAGCAAATCTGTTTTCTAAATTAGGATGATATTTCATTTTATTCTTTAATCAATAGCATAATGATAAATCACAACTGTCTAGCCTTGTTCTTCTAAGATATCTTGTGGACAAAAACAACGCTGTTTCCAAACTGAATTAAGATTGAAGTAATAAGAATACACATTTTTTTAGTTTTCTTACTGTTTTGTCATTTATTTTCTTAGAAAAAAAATTTCAATTAACTTTGTTAATGGGTTTTCTCAAAAGCCATTTCAAGATGATGATGATCCTAAACTAAATGGTTAAATGTCTAATTGATAGAGTGATTAAATTTACTCAGCACATTGTTATTTTCCTAGGAACTTATGAACAAAGGCATAATTGATTTCTCCCACAACACTTCAAGAGGCTAATGCTTCACATTTGATTGTTTGAGAAAGTAAAAAATACAATAGTTGTATATAGTTAGTTTTAAATGCTTTTACCTTTTTTCTTTTATATCGTCACTTAGTTGCATCACTGATATTCCCAATAATAATTTCAAGGAGATTGATTTAATCATATTCCAAAATTGAATGGTTCAATGTTTAATGAATGCAATTACTGAGTTACTTTCTGTATCAATTTCATTCTTGGTTTTAATAATTAGATCCATGGATTAGGACTAATTATAAGATAATATAGATTCTCTATTTTTTTATTAGCTTCTAACTAGCCAGTAGTTCTTGGTCCATCTTTTTAGGAAATTAGATTAACTTAGGAACATTTCCTTTCCTTTAAAATTCATTAGATTCAATTAAATTTTCTCATAGTTTCAGGTTGTACATTTTTAGACATCAAATAATATAAACCCCTCAAAAACAACATAGAATACAAAACAATGAAGTAAGAAAAAGGTTAACTAAGCACATATAGTGCACCACACTTCATCAGCTTACAAACCTCGGTTGATAATTTATGCAAGAAATTTAGTACACTAAATTGACTGAACATTTTGGTGCTGTTGCCAGGAAAGTGTAATTAGGTAACCTCATCTCTTACATCTAAAACATGATATGCATAGAGAAAGAGACTCTAGGGGTATATTCATAGCTAGAGGCGGGAGTTTAATTCCTACAACACCACTTACTCCACCAAGACTAATAAGAGATAAACCTCCATATCAAACTCATATTCCACATTTCACTAGCCATAGACTTCCTAAAGTTCTAAGGTCAAAAATCCAACTAAGAGGATCTCCTACTTCATCTACTGAGGCAATCCTAGAGGAAGAAAATCTTGGATATCCAACAGAAGGAGTAGCCTTTTCCACTTCTACAGGGGAACATAATTTAATTGAAGAATTAGAAATTCCTAGAGGAGAGGGAGAAGTAGAACCTTTCTTCCACATACCATTGATAGAGGAACCAGAGGAAGAGCAATTAACCTTGCAGGTTGAATCTTATATTAACCCTGACGAATATATCATGGGAGGAAGAGAAGAAGAAGAAGAGGGAGTTCTGAATGGAGAATTTACACTATTTGGAGGAGGAAGAGGTAGAGGAAATAATGGAGAAGGTAGAGGAAATAGGGAAGTTGATAATTCTTTTGGATTCCCTATAGTTGATGAAGAAACAGATGCAACAATGAAAAATATCTCACCTTCTGTCCTGCCAAATTTTCATGGATTAGAAAGTGAAGATCCTGAGACCTTTTTATTTGAATTTGAAGCCTTGTGCAGAACTTATGATTCTTTACAAGACTCTCAAAAGCTTAAATTGTTTTCTTCAACATTGAAAGGAGCTTCTTTAAAATGGTTCATGGGATTGGTCACTCAGTCTATTAGAACATGGAATGACATGAAGAAAGCATTCTTGGACAGGTATTTGGATTATTGCATACCTATCAATCACAAAGATGAAGTGTTCAACTATAAATTAAAAAGAGAAAAAATGGAAAACTTAGATTAAGATACTTTAAAAGATCTTTTATTAAAAGCCATTAGAGATGAGTGGATAAACATCCTTAACATAATGGGGAAGGGAGATATCTCTCAACTCCCATTAAATGACATTGGAGAATTATGTGTTCATCTCTCAAGAGGAAAATCAAAAACTGGGAAAGGTCCAAGAGATCCTTCTCTTGCTAGAGTGAATAAATCTGCAACTATATCAGTGAGTAGGGAAGAAATTGGAAACATGCTTGATGAATTTAAAACAGATATTCTAGGGATCCTTAGTGAACAGATAGACACCCTTAAGTTACAAAACAAGCAGAAAGCCAAGACTGATGCTTTAGATATTTTTTGTCCCAAATGCAGAAAGAAGCATGCTTTAAGAGAATGCCCTTTATATGAAAAAATCATAGAGACTTGTGTGATTTGTTTAGAAAACCTTGAGACCAAGACTTGTCCTTCAATTCCTGGTCTTATGGCTATTTTTCAACAGGAAACAATTTCAAATCCAACAAAATCTCTTTGCTTTGTCTCTAGAAGATCTTGGTAGGGGCCACAAAACCAGGGTTTTAACAACCAAATGTATATTCTGCCCCCACCAAATTGGAATTCTTGGCAACAACCTTGGCCTCAATCTCAATATCAATCTCAACCTTGGGCTCAATGAGTGAAAAATCACTATGGAAGATTATCTCAATACTATCAACATCCTCCATCATATCCAAACTATCCTCCCCAAAAAATTCCTCAACAAAATCAACAACCCTAACTTCAAAACCAAAATCCTCAACTTTCACTACCATTCCCACAGTGACCAAATCACTTACCTACCCAACCATTACCAAACCCCAACAATAAAAATCCTCAGAATACCTATATGGTGGAAGGAAAACAATTTGCAACTTATATGATCACTCCTCTAGATCTCAATGATGTCCAACTGAGATCTGGTAGGATATTAGAAAATAAAAGCCTTCTATAGTTATTCAAGAACAAGACAATTCTGAGGAATATTCTCTACATCCAAATAAAAGTTTTGAAGGAACATCTCTTCAAAACCAGAATATTGAAAATGAAAAACAAAAAGAACCAATAAACTGAACTCCTATCATAGAGAAACCACAAATATATACTTCTACACCTCCTTTTCCTGAAAGATTACAAGTTGATAGAGGGGTAAAAAAACATACTATGTTGCCTAATTATGATTTTCTAGATGAATTGAAAAATGTCTGTATCAAAATCCCTTTTTTACAAGCCATTAAGGAGATTCCAATTCTAGCTAAAACAATCAAGGAGTTGAGCATGAAGAAACCAGGAAGAAAAAAAAAAGAAATATGAAGAATTTAGCTGGCAAGAAAAATAGCAAACATAATGATGGCAAAAATTTCCATACAAAAATATGTAGATCCAGGAAGTCTAGTAGTAAAAACACATATCAATGGAGTTGAAATTTCGAATACATTGATTGATTTAGGAGCAACAATAAACATCATGAGTAAACAAACCATGGAATAGCTCAAGCTTCCTAATCTTCTTTATACACCTTCATTACTGCAATTGATAGATATATCTGTAATCAAACCAAATGGTGTGTTAGAGGATATTTCAGAGTCCTGAGACTCTTGGGAGTACCCTTTTGATTTTATGATCTTAACCCCTTAGAACAATCTAGGAGGACATCCACTTATATTAGGAAGACCTTGGCTGGCTACAACTAATGCTTTCATTAGTTGTAGATATGGTGATATGGATATCTCTGATGGTAACTCAACTAAGAAAATCACTCTATATCCTCTAGCAAGAACAAGCACATAGATAGATGACAAAGAATGGATTGATGATGAAAATGATATTCGACCTTTCTTTACTATTTCAACCATTAGTGAAGATAGTCAAATCTTAAATATAATGGAAAATTTTGAATCATCTCCAGAATATGAACATGATGAATTTCAAGAAAAATCCAATATTGAATATTTGTCATCTAGGTAGATGTATCTTTATTCTATGGAAGAATTTGGTATCTCTACAATTGAAATATTTCCAGGGAAAACATTGAACATAAACAATAACTTGGAAAAATTAGAATAGGAAAAGCTAATCAAAACTTTACAACAATATTCTTTTGCATATACATGAGAATACACTGACATGAAATGAATTATTCCTAAGACTTGTACACATCGCATCTACATTGAGAAAAATTGTAAACCTATGAGACAACCTGGAAGAAGAATGAATCGAAATCTTAGGGAAATTGTGAAAGAGGAGCTGGAAAAATTGTTGAATGTAAACTTTATTCACCCAATTTTAGACAGCTAGTGGGTTTATCCTCTAGTGATTGTGCCTAAAAATAATGGTAACTGGAGGGTATGTGTTACACAGTAATTTGTCACCATCCCTGTTACTCCTCTTGTCGTACCTTGGAGGACTCATCCTGGGAGTTATAAGGAGTGACAAAGTCTAAAAACACTTGCATTATGTTCCCTTGAGCATGTACTTCATGTTTTCTGAAGACACCTCCTACAGATTATCCCTGAAAAGTGTCCCTTTTCCATTGGCGCAAGTCCACAGTATTTTACCCGCGCCAATCATGGAGATCCTCAAAAGAGGGTGCGACCATTGGCGCTCTGTCTTAGAGCAGTAGTCGCGCCAACCGAGTTTAGTCATGCTTTTTGCCTTAATGCACGTCTGATTGTTGTTTCCTTCATCACATGGAGCTTTTTGAAGATAAAAAATCAGTCTTATGCCGAGCTCTATCCTATCTCCATCTTTAGTGGCTTTCGGCGAAAAGATGTTAATCCACAAAAGGTGTCCCGGTTCGTCGTATCCTCCTCCCTTCTTCATATATATAAGCTTGTCCTTATGCATTTGACAAGCTGGTCGCTAGTGCTAAGAGTCAGAGTTATGGAGTGCTAGATGTTGAGTTCTTGAGTTCTTGGAGGAATGCTAATGAGAGCTAGAGAGGTTATGCTGCCGGAGAGGAGATGCAGTGCAAGACACATATAGTTACTCGCCCAGCCAGGAGAGGTTCAACGTCAGAACCATGGTTGTAACTTTTCCTGTTTATTATTAATTAATGAGCGACTGCTATTATAGTTCCAATCTCATTGTCTATTATGGTGTTGATTTATTTCCTTTCTGATTGAAATATAGTTGTGCTTTGGTAGATTTTATGTTGGTATCTGTCTCTCTCTTTGCATGTGCAGGTGTTCGTTTATGATCTGCTGGAGCGAGGGAGTGGGAATATCAGCTCTGCTTCAAACATAGCGTTGGACTCCAGGTTGGTCTTTGTAATCCACCTTTGATGCATAACTAGGAACTTGCGTGGCAGCGTGGTTTGATTGTGGCTAGTTCTGCTTTAGACTAGTGGGATCGCCTCTGTCCGCAGAGGGGATTTACCTGTCCAACAATTTGGCGACTCCGCTGGGGAGAAGCTATTGAGTTTGTCTTGCATGATTGTTTTTCTCTCGCTTGCCTGAGTTAATGAACTTTCTGAGTCAGTTCTGAAATTGCTATCTGCTGTTTGGTTCTTCTGGGCACTGTCAGTCAGACCCTGGGAAGTTATATTTTCTTTTTGAGTTAGTAAACGCGGCTGGCGCGTTTTTTCTTCTTACAGTCGCGCCAGTTGGCGCATGTTGCTCCATAGGCACCCGCGCCAATTCATTGTTAGCGCGAGTTGCAGTTTTACAGTCGCGCCATCTCTCTGAATTTTGCCAGTTTGATAGCTCAAAGCTCCTTAAACTCAGATTTTTTGTTTTCCATATCTTTTGCCTGCTTCTGGAAGTGTGTTGGACCTCTGTGTGACTGGTTGTTACTTTCATCCTTCAGTTGTTTGCTTATTTCTATCGATTTTGTATCCCAGCCCTAGAGTACCTAGTGGCTGTGCATGTCGAGCCTTCTGTGGGACGTAGTGGTTTGATCAGCCAGTCAGCTTCTTGATTGTTTTCCGCACTCATCTAGTGGTTCACTTCTAGCTTGCTTGGTTCTCGCTTGACTTTATTTGGTTCATTGAACATCTTTGTGTTTTCCTTTGCTTTGATAGTTTATCTTCATGTTTCTGATTTGGTTCTATGTCCTTTGAGTGATTGTGTTTGTATTCGTGGATCTTGAGGTTTGTTTACATGCATTATGCTATCTTAAAAATAAAAAAAAAAACAAAAGAGCTTTTTGCATTATATTAGTTAGCATTTATTGTTATTTGTCGCTTTTAAAAAGAAAAGGAAAAAGCTGTTATTTCTTGTTATTAGCTGCATTAGGATCTTTGTTACTTGCTTGATGATCATTTTGTTCGTGTGAAAAAATATATCTCTACTCTTCTGTAGGTAGAATTCATCGAATGAAACGATATAATTTTGGCATATAGATTGCATCTAGGAAGTTTGGAGAGACCACATACGGTAGGACCAAAAAACTGAAACATAATTGAAGATAAACTTTAAAATAAACTCAATGAACATAACAACGCATTGGAACATAACGCAAATACTCTAGAGGTCTAGGTTAGAAGACGTGTTCCGGTGTCTTTAAACCTGGTAGTTTATCGTCGAGTGGTTGGGTGATTCCTCCACGGTGAAACGATAAGTGCCAATACAGACTGAGCTCCCACGTACCGTCGCGTATATACGGGAGACCCCACTAGGCTATTATCCTTTATCCATAGGAAGCTGAGTCTGCCGCCCTACGATTCGCAATGTAGTGAACACAACATTCACGAAGATCGACCACCCGTACCCTAAAAAGTATTCTGTGGTTTTGCGAAAAGTTTGGCACACCCTTTACCTAGAATTCCAGAGCAGTCACTTTTGATCCTTTTTGGACTCCCTAAACGAAAAGGTGCCTGTGAGTGTCTTGTCACTTCGTGCTCATTAAACATTCGAAGGAGACTAGAGTCATCTTTTATCCTTTTCTCGACTCTTAAAAAATGAAAAGGTTAAGTTCAGTGTCTTAAAATTTATTGGCCACGATAACATATACCCAATTAGATTGTGATTGCGTTAGACTGAGTAGGATTATTTCTCGTTCGATGGCAGCCTTCCCGGCGCCCACCGGCCAAGGTATTCCTCCTGATGGGAACCCTCGTCCCTTTCCTCCTGTTGGAAATGTCGGTGTTCAGTATATCGCAACATTGTCTTTGCCTGGGTTGACCATTGGTTTACCCGTATGGTTGTTTTCGAACTCGGTGGTTTCGAGTGTGATAACTTCTGTTCCGCCACCACCTCCTCCACCCGAACAACACCATGATGATTCTAAGGTGGAGCCCTCCCCTTCTTCGCCCACTGCTGCGTCCTCATCTTCTACTTCGCCTGGTGAAACCTCGGGTTTCAGTAACCAGGTGGCTAAGAAGAAGAAGAAGAAGACCAAAAAGAAGAAGTCCCCTAAGGGAAAGGTCACATCTACCGCAAGAATATCTGAAGTAGAACCACCTTTTGCTCTTCCGCGGAAGGCCAAGTCTCCTTGTTGGTTATGCAAGGCGGACCATTTTCTTTCTGATTGTCCTGGTATCCCCAGGATCCTAGATGTATGGTCCCGTGATCCGACTCGTCCCTTGTCTTCGCCAATCGACGATACCTCATTAGTTGGTAGGAGAAAAGGGAAGGCTCGTTTCCCTTGTCGACTTTGTGAAGGTAATCATCTCCTTCGCCTTTATCCACTTATGGATGAAGCCTCCTGTCTTTTGGAAAGTCTGTCACCTCCCTTACCCCAACTACCTGCTCGATATCAGCGTCTTTTGGCAAGTCGCTCTGCTAACCAAGGGCTCAAGCATAATTCCCCTCTGGTCCAACCTTCTCTTCCTGAACCTACCTGTGCTCCGCCGATTCCAGACTAGTCCCTGGTCGGAACGAATGTTGATTTACCTTCATCATCGCTGCGCCACTTTATCATCAAAGATGAACCACCCGAGTCTAAACCAAATGAAAGTCCAAAGGTCCAGCTCACAAGTGACCCGGTCTTTCAAAAGGTCCAGCTTACAAGTGACCCGGTTTTGCCTACCGAGGTTCCATCCTTAGATGATCCTACATCTGAATCCGAACTAGACAACAGTCAAAAGGTCCAGATTACAAGTGACCCGATGCTGCCTACAGAAGTTCTGTCCTTAGATGATCTTACACCTGAATCCAAACCAGACACAAGTCAAAAGGTCCAGCTTACAAGTGACCCGGTTTTGCGTTCAGAAGTTACTTCCTCAGATAATATTCTCACTACAAACGATGAAGACCCCACCGTTCAAATTCTATTTATCAACATAGACTCTAATGATCAAGTGAGCATCCCTCTTATTCCTTCGCAACAGGAAGAAAGTCCACCAGAATCTTATCCGGCCGTTTATCCGGTCCCACCTCCAAGCAACCTAGTTGTTTCCTTTAATTGGGATCAACTAGTCAATCCTCGGTTACCAACCACCATACCATTTCGAATTATAGTCCAAGTCTACCGAATGGTTATGGCTGGTACAATTATTGATGAGGGATCTCCTGTGAGTATCCTTTCTTCAACAGCTTGGGAAGCACTTGGTTCGCCATTGCTTCTGCATGAGATGCGAAACCTTACAGGTTTCCATCGAGAAACTACTCGACCTTTAGGAGTTCTTCCCAATGTGCCTATCACCTTGGAAGGGAAGAATGTTCAAATGGGTCTCATGGTCGTCCAAGGTCCGCTAGATTACAATTTACTCCTTGGATGAGACTACATTTATCGCATACGTGCGATTGTGTCCTCACTCTTCAGAGTGATGTGTTTCCCGCACGAAGGAATGACGATCAGGATCGTAGACCAACTTTCGTTCCCCGGTTCACACTTCACATATAGTCATTTACCCTTTCTAAACGGTCTTATTTCCACAGGAAATGCCTCAATGGCCGCTCCGTCATTCTGATGACGGCAGCTGACCCGGGCACGTGACTGAAGCCCGGGGGGCATGCATCCTCCTTCAAAATCGAGTCTTTCCAAGTGAACCTTCATTCCACCCACTCCGTGAATGCCATAAAGCTTGGGGGGCATATACCTCGATTTGCATTATCATGCTGGGAGCATGCAAAAATTTAATAAGCATAGTTTTTCGTTTCAAGCTTATGTAAAAATGAAATTGAATCCAAGCAAAGTTCTCCATGGTTCAAGCTTGTGTAAAAATGAACCCATACCTAATTTGCATCCCGTGATTGCCTTCTATCTGCTAATTTCTGCTAGATGAGCCTTGGTTGTTTCATTCCATCACCACCTTCTCTTTGGCCGATCATATGCTTTCGCTTGGTTGTTTATCCTTTCCTGAGGAACCGCAGCGATGAGTGGTTTTATTAGCCAGCCTCTTGACCATTACATGTTTCAAGTAAGTTCCACCATTACCGGAACCAGTTGCTATCCTTTATACCACTCGTTCCTTTAGGACGAGTCGCCTTTACGCTCTTTTCTGACTCGTAAAATATGAAAATATTGCCGAGTATTTTTCCTTTTTTGACTCGTTAAAAAAAATAAAAATGGAGGTCCGCTTTCAGCTCTTTTCTGACCATTTAAAGAGGAAAAGATTGCCGAGTTTTCCCTCTTGACTCGTTAAATGTTAATAAGGGGCAGTCGTTTTAAGTTTCTTTTTGTCGACTGTTAAAACATAAAAAGATTACCGGGTTTTTGTCGTTTCAAACTCGTTAATGGTTCCGAAACGACGTGGCTTTGACCGCTTTTTTACTTTTTCAGGTCGAAATCACTAATTATGAAAAGTACTCCTCGATCGTAATGATCGGGCGGTTCTTTTGGGTATTATTTTATACTTTTTCGGGCCCGAGAGACACAACTTTACAAAAAAGGACACCCCTGGAGTTTTCTTTTCTGCTGTCTTTTCAAACTCTCTAAACATGAAAAGACGCCGAGTTCTTCCTTTGTCAGACTCGTTAAAACTTGATGACATCGGATTTTGTCACACCACAAGCACATTCTATCCCCATCAAGCTTGTTAAAAATAACTGGGGTACTCGCCAGAAATGGCGGGGGGGGGAAAAGAAAATTTTTGACCCATCATTATTACCGTGACGGCAGTATGTCGCTCTTGAACATGGCACTGTTCTGTTTTCGTGTCCAGGGTGGGGATATCTCATCTCACATCTTTCACTTGCTTCCATGGACTTGGGTACCTGATTTGACCTCTCATCCACTCATTGCCTCATCATCATGACCTTTGATACGTTGATGTTAAATACTGCCAATTCCGTTAATGTGCCGCCGATATGTTCAAGTGAAGTTGACCTCTGCAAAGAAGCAACCTCCCTCTGATAGTTTGTACAATCTTGATTCACAATATTGTCTCTCTGTCTCGTGTCGATGATGTGGGAAACATTATGGCCCACCTTTGATCAAGGTCACTTCCTGTCGACTTCAACTCATTATCTAGGAAGTTGATCTAGAGACTCCCTTCCGGTGCCTTGGAGCCTGCATGCCTCAATGGCAGGTTCTTCGTGTTCGACGTGAGGTTTTCATCATTGGCCTCCGATCGAATGATTCTACGGGTGTTCGACTTCAGATCATTTATTCACACGCCGTAGATTGTACCTATAGTACCTTGAGGGCCATCGTCATTATTGGTGGTACCTCTCACGTCTGTTAACAGTTTCCACTATTGACTGGTAATTAGACGATGTTCATGCATGTTCGACATCAGCTCATATATTCACATGCTTGAACTTGTACTCTTGTTCGGGTCGAGATGGAACGCAAGACCCTGGATTGTGTCTGTTGTAATCCAGGCGTGATTCTTGATACTTGACTCATTCACTGGATGGCTGCGACCATACCTGAGTCAATTCATTGATCCTAACCAGATGGCTGCATCCATGCTATGGATCTAGATTATTTATGTACTCTTTTATGGATGGCTGCGACCATACCACGTACATCATGTAATTGAACTATCAGTCATGTCTCTTAATACAGATCCTCGACGGCGCTAACTATATGTGTTCTGATGTGTGTTCTTGTAAAGAATTTCACCCCTCTCCACCTCTCGGACTTCATGCTTTAGGGGGCATCTGTTACACAGTAATTTGTCACCATCCCTGTTACTCCTCTTGTCGTACCTTGGAGGACTCATCCCGGGAGTTATAAGGAGTGACAAAGTCTAAAAACACTTGCATTATGTTCCCTTGAGCATGTACTTCATGTTTCCTGAAGACACCTCCTACAGATTATCCCTGAAAAGTGTCCCTTTTCCATTGGTGCAAGTCCACAGTATTTTACCCACGCCAATCATGGAGATCCTCAAAAGAGGGCGCGACCGTTGGCGCTCTGTCTTAGAGCAGCAGTCGCGCCAACCGAGTTTAGTCATGCTTTTTGCCTTAATGCACGTCCGACTGTTGTTTCCTTCATCACATGGAGCTTTTTGAAGATAAAAAATTAGTCTTATGCCGAGCTCTATCCTATCTCCATCTTTAGTGGCTTTCGGGGAAAAGATGTTAATCCACAAAAGGTGTCCCGGTTCGTCGTATCCTCCTCCCTTCTTCATCTATATAAGCTTGTCCTTATGCATTTGACAAGCTGGTCGCTAGTGCTAAGAGTCAGAGTTATGGAGTGCTAGATGTTGAGCTCTTGAGTTCTTGGAGGAATGCTAATGAGAGCTAGAGAGGTTATGCTGCCGGAGAGGAGATGCAGTGCAAGACACATATAGTTACTCGCCCAGCCAGGAGAGGTTCAACGTCAGAACCATGGTTGTAACTTTTCCTGTTTATTATTAATTAATGAGCGACTGCTATTATAGTTCCAATCTCATTGTCTATTATGGTGTTGATTTATTTCCTTTCTGACTGAAATATAGTTGTGCTTTGGTAGATTTTATGTTGGTATCTGTCTCTCTCTTTGCATGTGCAGGTGTTCGTTTATGATCTACTGGAGCGAGGGAGCGGGAATATCAGCTCTGCTTCAAACATAGCATTGGACTCCAGGTTGGTCTTTTTAATCCACCTTTGATGCATAACTAGGAACTTGCGTGGCAGCGTGGTTTGATTGTGGCTAGTTCTGCTTTAGACTAGTGGGATCGCCTCTGTCCGCAGAGGGGATTTACCTGTCCAACAGTATGTATTGATTATCAAGAATTGGATAAATCTACCCTAAAATATCATTTTCCTTTGCCCTTTATAGATCAAGTGTTAGATACATTAGTAGGTAATAAGTATTTCTCATTTTTGGATGGTTTTAGTGGTTACAATCAAGTTCAGGTAGCACCTGAAGATCACGATAAAACTAATTCACCTGTCCATGAGGAACTTATGCCTACCGAGTATTTCCTTTTGGATTGTGCAATGCACCTGCAACATTCAAAGAGAAATACTAGGAATTTTTTCTGATCTAATACAAGATTGTGTAGAGGTGTATATGGATGACTTTGCAGTTTATGGGAATACATTTGAAGAAGCTTTAGAAAATTTGGAAAAAGTTCTTAAAAGATAAGGAAGCAAACCTTTCACTAAGCCATGAAAAATGTTTTATGATGTTTACAGAAGGGATTGTTTTAGGACATCACATTTCAGGAGATGAAATTAAAGTTGATAAATCTAAAGTTGAAGTCATCTCTAAAATATCAATTCCAAATTGTCAAAAGGATGTTAGAAGTTTTCTAGGATTCATAGGATACTATAGAAGGCTTATAGAAAATTTCACTAAACTAGCATCCCCACTCTTCAAATTACTCACCAAAGATTGTGACTTCAATTGGAATCCTGATTACTAGTTGGCATTTGAGACTTTAAAAGCAAATATTTCTGAAGCACCCATATTAAGAGGTCCAAATTGGAGACTACCTTTTAATATTTCAACAGATGCTTCAGATACAGCTATGGGAGCTATACTAGGAAAAACATATTTGATCCCCTATGCCATCTATTACACAAGCAAGAATTTGACTCCCACTGAGTTAAATTAAACTATAATTGAAAAAGGAATTCTTAGTTGTTGTTCATGCTATCAATAAGTTCATACATTACATAACAGGCTATGAAAACTTTGTTCATACAGATCAATCTGCAATTAGGTACTTAATGAATAAACCTATTACTAATGGCAGAGTTACAAGATGGTTATTTCTCCTGCAAGAATTCAACATCACTGTTCTAGATAGACCTGGAAAACAAAACACAGTTGCTAATTTCCTGTCTAGAATTCAAAATATCAAATATGACACTCGAGTTGAAGATAAATTTCCTGATGAATATATTTTTGCAGTAACTACTCAGACCCATTGGTTTGTAGATATTGTCAATTACTTAGTCATATGAAAATTTTCTTCACATTTATTTCCTAAGGAGAAAAGAAAAATAATTCAAACAAGTGCAAGTTACTCATGGATTACTAATGAATTGTATAAAACAGGTCCAGATCTCATGATCAGAAGATGTGTTCGAGAAGATGAAATGCTTGAAATTCTTAAGGCATGTCATGATGAACCTTGTGGTAGACACTTTTCTAACCAAAGGACAGCCTATAAAATCCTTCATTTAGGATATTATTGGCCCTCCATCTTCAGAGATGCCCAAGAATATGTCAAAAGGTGTGATAGATGCCAAAGGGTAGGAAAACTTTCTCATTCAAATGAAATGCCACTACAAACTCAAGTACTCATTAAACCTTTTAAAAAATTGGCCTTTGATTTTGTTGTACCAATTAATCCTCCATCTAAACAAAAGAAGTATATTTTGGTATGCACTAATTATGTCACTAAATGGGTAGAGGCTAAAGAATTACCTTTTTCTAATGAAAAATCTGTAGTTAATTTTCATTTTTAGGACATCTTCACTCGTTTTGGTGTTCCAAGAGAAATTGTGACAGATCGGGGATCCCAATTTACATCTAGAATGGTGGAAAGGCTTGTGGAAGATTACAAGATCAAACAAAAAAATTCTACTCCTTATCATCCACAAGCAAATGGTCAATTTGAATCTACCAATAAGGTGATTGAAGGAATTCTCATTAAGACTGTACATCTACACAGAAGAGATTGGGAAGAAAGGCTTCTTGAAGCCTTATGGGCCTACAGAACTACATGGAGAAACACAATAGGACATACTCCCTATGAGCTTGTTTGTGGGAAGCAAGTCCTATTCCCTATAGAGTTTCAAATCAGAACCTTCAAGATGGCAGTCCAATTGGGACTGGATTTATCAGAAGCACAAAAACATAGATTGGAGCAACTCAATGAGCTTGATGAAATCAGGCAAGATGGAGTTCAAAGAACTAGTATAGTCCAATAGCAAAGGGCTAAATTACATGCTAAGTATATCAAGGAGAAGAAGTTTCAAGCAGAGGATTGGGCACTTCTGTTCGATTCAAAAGTCAAAGATTTTCAAGGAAAGTTTCAGACTCATTGGTTTGGGCCATATGATATTGAAGACATATTAAATAATGGAGAAGTGAGAATAAGGACAATACATGAAAGAAAGGTACCTTTTCTTGTGAATGGTCATTGGTTGAAGATATATCATAAGACAATTTCAAGAGAGGATTTTATCAAGATTTTCCAAGATAACACTGAAATGAAGTTGGTGAAGAAGAATTCTTCTTCTCCACTAACTTAGCTTTTATTTTTCCTATATCTATATATATATCTCTCTCTATATATATATATATATATATATATATATATATATATATCATAATAAAAAAAATAAAAATAATAATAACAATAAAATGTAAAAATATGAAAACTAATCATTATTTGGCATACTTATACAAAAAATACAGGGTGAAAATCAGAGATTTCTGACATCCTATATTTTCATTTCCTTTTTGTAATAATTAGTGACATAAAGCTACATCCATTTGCAGTTCATAATCTGCAAATTCATTCCATTTTATAGCCTCATTCCATCTCACCCTGTTTTCATTTTATTTTACAGTTTCATTCCATCTCACTCAACTTTCATTCCATTTCACTGTCATATTTGATTTCCATTTGATTTCACATTCATGTTCCATAGCCATATTTCATTTTTTATCATGTTCCACAGATGATTCCATTCTACAGCTAATTTGATTCTATATCCGTATCTCATTCAGTAGCTCTGGCACAATTATACAGCTTCCAAGCAAATGATGATTGAAGGAAATTGAAGAACCTTGTTTTGAAGACCAATATGCTAAAAAGGCACCTACAGATCAACACCAAATAAAACAGCAAACAAAAAGGTTAAGTTCTAAAAGGTAAAGTGCAAAAATTTATTTTAAATATCAAGGTTAAAACATAGAGTATATATAATATGTATATTCATATGTTTCCTTGATGAATCATCCTTTGATTTGATTACAATCTCCATCATACTACATATCCGTCACATCCTCCATATTTTGTCACATAACGGTCCATAATTAACTCCCACGTTGATTATTAATGGTCATGACTACGACATGACATACTTGTCTATGTGTCTCCAGAATCCATACCATCTATTTATTTCATACAAATCTATAGTTCCTTTCACCATATTTGCAGCCAATTCATTTCATAAAACCAAGAAGGGTAATTCTGAAGGTTGAGAACTCTGCATAGTAGAAGGCATGGGGCTAATTGTCAGATCAGAACTAGTAGGAGAAAAGTACATGGAAGGATACCCATAGCTCAAAGAAATGTTGCAGAAAGTTGGATGGCTTAAATTCATCGAGAAATTTGATGGCTTTCATAAGGATATTACAAAATCCTTTGCTCGATATTTTGATGGCACAAAGGTAGAAATTGGAGATATCAAGTTTCCATTGACTTCGTCATTCATGACCGAGGCTACAGAACTTCCAAGGCATGGTGAAAGACGGTTCAAGAACAAGGGGTTTCACAATGAATCATGGAAAGTAATACTCAAAAACCCAGGTATGGATGTCTCTGTTTTTAGAAAAGGTATTCCCATTTCAGCACTTAAAAGTAAGTGGAGGAACATGCTCGTATTTTTACATAAATTTATCACTTGTGAGGGGAGGTTTGGTTGCATGTATGCCTACCATATCTGTTACTAATGAATTTCTTAGGAAATGGAGAAATCAGTCTTCCTTTCTTCCTACTAAATAGTTTAAGAAGGATGGCCTCACATGTGCAAAAGAGAATATAGTTCATAGATACAACCATATATCATCATGGGCTGATAAAGATATTGATTTAGTTTCATTTAAAAAGCATAGGAGATACCTGGGAGAATTTCCTTATTAGAAACCATTTCCTAAAGAAGATAATGTCAAAATAAATAGAAGAAAGAAGACTGGTATAACTATTGAAAACAGACCTAAGTCTTCATTGCAGAAAGATGATGAAAAGTTAATCTCTGAAGAACTGACAGAAATCAATAAGCAAATCAAGGAAAGAGGGAAGATAAGAAAGGAGAAAAAAGTCACAAATGAGGAGAATGTAAGTCCTCCACAACTTAGAAGGAGCTCTAGAATCCGAGGTTTGGTAAAGAAAACATCATCAAAAGGGACATAGTTTATAAATTTAGATGAGGAAACCCCAGAACCATCTCCTGTTAACATCTCTTTTGCACCTAGTCCTCAAAATTCTCGTATTCAACATTTTGAAGGTAGCCCAAGCAGAAGATCTCCAGGGATAGAACCAGTGCAAGAACAAATATATGACTATATAGAATCACTGAAGAAGAGAAGTGCCTCAATGAACCAAAAACCTTTTTTTAATCCACAAGAACCTCTAATTGATGCTCTCAAATAGGAAATTTATGAATTATAGATATTGAATATACATATCAAACAGGAGAATGAGACCTTGAAGGAACAAAATAAATTGGACAAGGCAATTCACGATAATACCATTCTGCATCTAGGACTGTGGTATAAGAAAAATAGGAAATTGAAAAGAAAGAATAAGATTTTGAAAAAAGAAGTCATTAACCTTAAGTACACGCTTCTTATGAGAAAGCCCAAAATGACAGTCACTTCAATGAAGAACAAAAGAAGGAAATTGGATGTACTAGCAGAGGTGTCTGAGTAAATGCATTAGGGTGGAAGAAATTACATTTTTGGCAAATTTCATGAGGACGTGCAATGATTTTGCAGTAGGGGTATGTTGAACCTCAGAATTACCCTCTCCTTGACATTTTTTTCTCACCTTTTTCTCTCACTTTCTCATAAGATTACTGACCCAATCAATGATAAATGCTAGGTTTTGTCTTAAGGAAAGCATTAAAATGATTTCTATATTATATTTTCACGTTGTTACTATTTGAATATATTTTTGCAAATTAGCTACAGAATGCAGTCTATTCTGCAGCTAAGTGTGGATTCCGTAGCTACTCTCATGGTTTGGTAGGTTCCAGGTGTCAAATGAAGAATTGGGCCACATGGGCATCTCTAGAATCATGTCCACATGGATTCTATCCTATTCACTTAGTCCAGATCGACGGAAAAGAAATCCTAAAGTCATGGTCAAAGATGGAGTCAAACTACGTTATCCGAAAGTAGTAGGACTCTTGATTTTCTCTTTCATAGCTAATCAAGAGTCTAACAGTTCTGTTGCAAATCTAATTCGAATTAGCCACTTGTAGCTAATAAAAAGTTTAAATAGTCCTATTGCAATTCGAATTAGCCACGTGTAGTAAGTTTACTTCATAAACAGTCATGTTACATTTAATTTGAATTAGCCACTTGTAGAAAGTTATCTCATAAATAGTTATGTTATGTTCCTTTAAATATCGGTTGCATGTAATCGAGAGAAGTTAGAGAAGTTAGAAGGAATTATGTCAAGTTCAAGCTTTTTACTGATACTCTGTATTCAGACTTTGCTTTTTTCACAATACAAACTTCATGTTGCTAATGATCGTTTAAAGTGCATCCTTAACTAGCTAGCATTCTAGCCACATCAGTTGCAGAGGGCCCTTGCACTGAAGGAGGTTTTTCATTTGTTGATTTTAGTTCAATTTCCATTACTTTGTTTTCAGCAAATCTGTTTTCTAAATTAGGATGATATTTCATTTCAATTTTTAATCAATAGCATAATGATAAATCACAACTGTGCATCCTTGTTCTTCTAAGATATCTTGTGCAAAAAAACAACTCTGTTTCCAAACTGAATTAATATTGAAGTAATAAGAATACATAGTTTCTTAGTTTTCTTACTGATTTGTCATTCATTTTCTTAGAACAGAATTGTCAATTAACTATATTATTGGATTTTTTCAAAATCCATTTCAAGATGATGACGATCCTAAACTAAATGGTTAAATGTCTAATTCATACAGTGATTGAATTTACTCAGTATATTGTTATTTTCCTAGGAACTTAGGAACTAAGGTATAATTGATTTCTTGCACAACACTTCAAGAGGGTAATGCTTCACATTTGAATGTTGGAGAAATTCAAAAATACATTAGATGTTTATAGTTAGTTTTACATGCTTTTACCTTTTTTCTTTCAGATCCTCACTTAGTTGCATCACTGATATTCCCAATAATCATTTCAAGGAGATTGATTTAATCATATTCCAAAATTGAATGGTTGAATGTTTAATGAATGAAATTATTGAGTTACTTTCTGCATCAATTTCACTCTTGGTTTTAAGAAGTAGATCCATGGATTAGGACTAATGATAAGATAAGATAGATGCTCTATTTTTTTTATTAGGTTTTAACTAGCCAATAGTTCTTGGTCTATTTTTTTAGGAAATTAGATTAACTTAAGAGCATATCCTTTCCTTTAAAATTCATTAGATTCACTTAAATTTTCTCATAGTTTCAGGTTGTACATTCTTAGACATCAAAGAACAGAAATGCACTAAAAAAAACATAAAATACAAAACAATGAAGTAAGAAAAAGGTTAACTAAACACATATAGTGCACCACACTTCATCGGCATACAAACCTTAGTTGATAATTTATGCAAGCAATTTAGGACACTAAATTGACTAAACACATGTGTTGAAGTAGCAACTCAAAGAAGAACAGGAGCTGCATAAATGAGAGAGTGAGTTGTAGTAGGAACAGGTACATCGATGGGTGTAACATGCACTCATGGATGAAACTATGCCCATATAAATTATAGATTCATCCCTACAACTAGCAAGGAGTAGACATGGTGAACAATGTTTTTGATCACATGCAAGGGAATTTAGAATCATGCATGTCATTGTGCGCACACATGCGATCTAACTCATTTGGCACACTCACCGAGGAAAAGACAAGAATCAAGTCTGACTTTAGCTGAACATGCAGTTGACAATTGATGCGCATGACCACCAACACACACTGGAAGATCAGCACAGGCAGTATGCAGCAGTTTGTTTCCTATTCGACCGTACCCAAGAAGACCATGCGCATGTTATCAGACGAGTTGGATGGCGGAGCCAAACCAATGCACCGAGATGCAATGGAGGCAAGAGTTCGCTTCAACAAGATTTCACCATGGAGTGCATGCACACCATCATGGATGACCAAGCCCAACATCAGCTCACCACCTTCACCATCATAAGCATGTCAAAGAGTTGGTCTCATCACAATGGATTGAGTGTCAGTGATGTCTTGCATGGCTTGCTGAAGCCCTTTTGTCTCACATGGGGACATGTGCATTGTAATTTAACGTCTTATCAAGTGGAAGGTCAAGTGTCAATAGTTGGATGTAATAGTCATAGAGTAGATGAAGAGTCATGAGGGTATATGAACTATTACAAAGGGGGATGTCAAGGGTCACCCCAGCCTGTGCTATAAATAGAACCTCAAAACTCATTGTAAAGGCTTTTGGTCATCCAAGCTTCCGATAGGGTTATCTTAGAGAGAGCTTGGATAGTATTGTAATGAGCCTTGGCTTCTCCACTACACAGAGCTAGTATATCTCTTTGGAGGAGTAGCCAGTTGTTGCTGTAACATTCTACTGTCAGAATTAGTGGTTGGACATGGATGTATTGTATGACTGGAACTTACACTTCTTAATATAAAAAGAGCCAACACATTTCATGCATATGTTTTATTGTATTTCAGCTATCTGATTACTCTAAATGATATATGTATATGTTTGCTTACGCATGCATGTATAGCTATTTCTATGTATGTATGTATCAATCTTTCTAAAACATGTTGTTGGTTTAACCATCACTTTGGATTGCTAGCTAACTTGCCTTCCATGTTGTGATGCATCTCTACTCGTGTGTTCCCTTCTTAACTATGTGCTATCATAGGTTTCTAAGGGGCACACTCATCTCAGCCCCTTGTGTCTTATAACCTCTCATGCACCTTCTTTATCTTGTTGCAGCTGTCACACACTTGCTACCAATAGAGACATCTTACATGCCTCTCCGCAAAATCACGGTCAAGGCATTACCGTACGACTCACTGCTGGGACTCCTACACCAAACGGTCTAAGGTATAATTGGGACTTCTTACTGGGGATATCCCCTTACATCAAAGCAAGGGAAAGGTGTCCTCAAACTCTAGAGTGAAGGACAAAGACAAGGCAGGGCGATCCAGGACAACTTTTCAAAGCTAGAAGAAAACAAAGACACCTTGAAGAGAAAGAAGGACATAGGGAAATGGTGTGAGTTCCATAAATCCCCACTCACAACACAAGTGAGTGTTGCTCCAAGTAGTCACTGGTGGCCAAACTGAAGGCTTTTGAATCATATGCATGTTCTAACTCTGAGTCAGAAATCGACAAGTGGAATGACGAAATGAAGAAAATTGTAAATGCAGAGCCTAGTGCCACCATTTCGACCACCAAGATAAGGAAGGACTAGCTCAAAGATTTAGAGTAAGGGGAGCAAATTTTCCTCTCATAGAGGCGGGTGAAGGGTTCCCTGTTGCAGTTCATTTTCAAAAGCAGGAGCCAAAAGAACCTTAGTTCAGTAAAGGTTGTGATGCAGTTAGGCCTATCGACCACACCACACCCGCAACCATACACCATTGGGTGGCTTCACCTCCCATACAACATCAAGCCCTTCATAGTTGAGGTATTGTGTGATGTTGCTGCTCTTGAAGTTCGTGATTATTTATTAGGCCAACCATACTTGTGGAAGCGACATGTTGCGCATGAGTCTAGGCCTCACACTATTAAGGGGTACTTCTACACTATAAGGTCAAGCACTACATTGATATGACCCGGGGCATGTCGCTATCCAATGGATCAATCTATTGAAGTTACATTATGGAGAACAATGAAATCAAGAGGGAAATTCATGAGCTATTTTAGAAAGGGAACATCAGGTGAATTTCATCACCCTATGGGAAGTCGATCATGTTGGTGCATAAGAAGGATGGGACCTGGATACTTTGCATTGAATATCAGGAGCTAAACAAGATAAATTTCCAGAATAAGTATTGAATCCCACAGATTGATGACCTTCTTAATAAGTCAAGGGGGTCAAATATTTCAGCAAGATTGACTTGAAGTTTGTTATCACCAAGTACTGATCAAACCCTCCGATGTGTGGAAGACTACCTTCAAATCCAAGGAGGGCCTTTTCGAATGTCTAGTCATTCCTTTTGGGTTGACGACTACCCCCAAAAACTTCATGAGGTTGATGGATAACATCTTGTGACCATTCACCAACTCATGCGTGGTAGTGTACTTGGACAACATTATGATCTTTAGCCAAAGTTGGGAAGAACACTTCCACCATATTCGATCGTTCCTCCAAACCCTGTGGCAACACAAGTTGTGTGCAAATTTGGAAAATTGAACTTTTGGTATGACCTAGGTTCAATATCTAGGGTACATAATTGATGAGATGGGTGTGCATGTGAACCCAGCCAAGCTACAAGCCATTCAGGATTGGCTAGCCCAAAACACTCTAAGATAGCTCCACAACTTTTTGGGTCTTTCCAAATTCTACTGCAGGTTCATGTTGGCGTTCTATCATATAACATGGCCTTTGAGTCAAGTCACCAAGGGAGGACTGAAAGAAAATTTCTTTTGGTTCCAATCCCAACAGAAGGCATTTACTGAGTTGAAGAATTTCCTCTTCTTTGTAGTAGTTCTCACATTACCAGACCTACAACAACCATTTGAGATCGATATAAATGCCTCCGACTATGTAATTGGTGTAGTTATTACTCAACATGGGAATCCAATGGAATATCACAGTGAGACACTTTCAGACAAAGTACGAAAGTATCCCGCCTATGAAAAAGAGATGTATTCCATTATGCATGCCTATCGACAATGGAAGCATTACATTCTGGGGAAGGAAACAGTCATCCACATACACCACTGACCCCTATGGTTCATACAGACACAAGGGAAGTTGCAGAACGATTGCCATCATAAATGGTCCATATAACTGCAACAGTTCCATCTTAACATTATGTACAAGAAGGGAAGCACCAACAAAGTTGCAAACTACCTCAGACTACCACCAGTCATGGCGCTGAACACTATGCTCCACTCTTGTGCAAATGATATTGTGGGGTGGCCGCACCTTTACGAGAGTGATCTAGAATTCGACAACACATACCACATGCTCCTAGAAGGAAAGAAAGTTCCAAATTTTCACCTCTGAGATGCACTAGTATGCCACCTGGAACACCTTTGTGTTCCTTCATGTGAGTGTGCCAAGATGATCTAGGAGGTGCACTACAGTCAAGTCATTGGACATTTCGAGGTAGAGAAAATAGTGGCAGTGCTGCAAAAGTATTTTTATTGGCTAAACCTTCGACATGATGTTGAGAAGTACATCAGATCTTGCATTGCCTATGACATTTCCATACCGACCATCAAGAAGCAATGCCTATATACTCTTATGCCTACCCCTAGTTTACCTTATGAATCCATATCTATGGACTACATGTCAGGCTTTCCTTCTACTAAACATGGAAAGGATTGTGTTTTCATGGTTGTGAATAGATTCTCTAAGATGGCCATTTTGGCGGTCTCCAAGAAGATTATCACAACTCAAGCCACTGCTAAGGTCTTCTTTGAATGAGTGTGGGTATAGTTTTGGATCCCACAGTCCACTATCTTAGATTAGGACCGAAGGTTACTAAGCACATTTTTGTCATGGTTCTGGTCAATTTTAGATGCCAAGCTCACTAAGTCCTCAACTTTACACCCTCAAAATGATGGCCTAATAGAGTTCGTCGATAGGATGATCGTACACATTCTTCCTATGTACAACTCGCAGAATCCACACACATGGGATGAAAGCCTACCATATTTCCAATGCAGCTACAACAAATATCTCCATAGCTCAATTGGACACAACCCCTTTCAGGTGGGGTTTGGATTCTAACCACTAGGTCCCATTGATGTGGCCATACCATTTGCGTCTACTCAGGCAGATTACTATAATGTCCATTTTGAAGCTTACAGGGCTAACAACTCCATTGCATGCCTTAAATACATCTTCTAGTAGGTCCATGACGTATTGGACAGAGCCAATGCTAACAACAATCAATGTCATGACCAACATCAAGTGCCATACAATTTCCAAGTCAATGAAAAAATTTGGTTACATTTGCAAGCTCGCCTTGGTGGGCCCCATTGAAGGCTTTACCCACTCTGATATGGGCCTTACACCATCACTAAGGTTCTAGGGGACAGTTCTTTCAAGCTTAGCATTCCACCATATTCTTGGCTTCCACCCACTGTTCAATGTGGACTACCTCCGACCATACTTTCCACCATTACTAGACACATAAGACATTGCAAAACAACTCACACCAACAGAGTTAAACCAAAACTACATCGAATAGGACAAAATTGATTGTATCATGGATACCAAGATCAAGAACACTCACCAACAGAATATCCAATTGTATGAGGTTGTCAAAGCTAGTCAACTCTTGTACCGAAGCAAGTGGATCAGTAGGGACCAAGTTCAGTAGAAGTTTCACCATCTCATGAAGGAACTCAACATAAAGGGGGCCATTACTTCCTAACAGGGGAGGATTGATCTAGGTGGATATTGGTGGCCACCCACCTATTCCACTTGGACCCCCACTATTGTTTCCGTTAGGATCCTATAATTTTTATAAGGTTGCTTGATTGTAACTGATCATTATTATGTTTGAGATGTTGTAAATAATATTTCATACTCAAATAATTTCGAAAACAACACAAAGTATTAGGATTTGAGGAGCTCTTTTACATGACAATGTTTGGGTCAGATTAGAATGTAGGTGTTTTCATCAGAAAGTCCTCAGAAGCAGCTTTCCAATAGTATATCCTCCACTCAAATCTGACTCCTGATTGAAATATAGGCCAAAACGAAGTTTGAACTTCAGAAGCATATAAAGGCTCAGAAACTATTTCAGCTACAGTTTTAAATTATTTTCACATCTATCCTTTGAGAAAAACCTTTTCCCCCATTATGAATATGGAATATTATTTTTAACTCTAGCTGGGACCCACATAACTACCGCCACATTTCCAGATTTCCATTAACCCAATCATGCCCATTTTACATCTTTTTCCATAAACTCTAGCCTTAATCCATTTTCCCTATGTTCATAATAAGTCCGCAAACTCTAGCCGCATTCCCATTTGTTACTATACATTTAACTCTAGCCATTTTCCCATATCATTAAACATGCCTGCATAGCCTTTTGTAATACATTACATTGTAATGTATTACAATGTAATACATTATATATAAATCCACTTCCCTTGAGGCATAAACTGGGCCCGCAGACCACATGTTTCCATATCACATCATCCCACCATCACATATCACAAAGTCCCACTCTCCTATATGTAAATTTTCTACCCATCCACCAATTGTGATAACTCCTCCGAGATGCAATATCTTATAGGTTGAGATTTTTTACAGTGTCAGGTCTGGTCTGTCGGCAAAACACTATGGACCATGGTAAAGGCCCCGCTTGTCGATGCGATAAATTGGAACCCACTCCCGGAGATGAAATGACATAAAACACAATCTAATAAGATGTCGGTTCCACCCTATTCAATCCCCGATGTAATACATAGCCCCCTCCTAACGTGATTGTGATTAAGTCTCGTCGTCGATAAGTTCTGTAGCTAATAAGCCCCGCCAATTGTGATATTGCAAAGGTCCTTCCTATCCGCCAATATCACAAGTAATCCCTCCACTTAGCAATTGCGATAGAACCCCTCGGATGCGATATATTATAAGTTGTATTCTAAAGGGTTTTTGGGTGTGGTTTTATGGTCCCACTCCTGTGTACTCCCTTCTCGGTTGCGATTGCAATGTGGAAAGCCTTGGCTGGATGCGACATATTATATGGTGAATTAAAAAGGTTTTCAGGTCCAGCTCTCTGGAGAATCCTGTATATATAAAATGAGCCTCTCCCATTTCCACTACGATACTATATAGGTCCATGCTAGATGCAATATTTTATAAAATGGATTTAAAGTATTTTTCAACTCAACTCCCTTGGAAAATCACTGCAAAATGTATTGTATAAGCCTCGGTCCTGATGCGATTGCGATAAGAAAAAGGGTTTCTTTCTCAAAAACCCTTCATCTCTCAATGGCCCAAATAAAATCATCCCATATCAATAGAAGAGGAAGAGTTTGGACCCCCTGACCTCCATTTCAAATTATTCAAGGGGGGTTCTGAACTCAATGCTACGTGTCATCCTCTCCATACTTCAAACCACACCTTATCATATTTCCTTGTAGCACCCCCCCGAAAAGTAGCCTCATTTGACTTTTCGAACCTGTCTCCACCTCCACCTCATCTCACGGTCTCCATTCACAAGCACCAAGCCTCCACCCAGAGGACATTTAGGACACATTCAACATTGTTTTATCCACTAGAGTCATCAAAATAGAATGCAGCAAAAAGAGTAACAACACAACGAGACACATCTGCTAGCAAGATAGACAACATTACTGATTTAAAGGCCTAGTCTGATCCAGATTTAATCAGGAATGTAACAAATTACAGATATAACCATAAACAAAAAGTTGCAGTAGAAATAACACTTCATTTCATTAATATCAAATACTGAAATATGCTTACAAATAGAATGGAAATAAGACTAGCTGAGGTGATGGTAGCTTATCTCTGAGAAGAGATGTGGCAGCTACATGCCTCTGAACTTCGTTACAATGAGGCTTAAAGGCCTTTTTATTATTGAAAAATAAGAGAAACCCCTAAACAACCAAAACCCTTACCCGTGGAGATGTAACACCAAGAGTTTATAGGCCCCATTAGGGTTAGTTGGACAGCCAACTTCCTGGGGTTGTGACTTGGTCATATTATCTCCGTTTGACACACATGATACCCCGTTAGAGAGATCTCTCCAAGGACTATGACGAAAAAGACAAGTTTAGATAGAAAATCATTGGTGGTAGATTGCCAAAAAAATGTCATTTAGGGCCTTAAAACGGCTCTAAAAGTTTAGGACTCGAGAAACTACTAAAAATAGTAAATTGCGCTACAATTAAGGAAACTGAAAAACTAAAAGAAAAAATGGTGGGGGTCCAAGTGGAATTGGCTAGTGGCCACCAATATCCACTTGTACCATTCCCCCCCCTTATGAAGCAATAGTCCCCATTGCATTGAGTCCCTCCCTGAGATGAGGAAACTTCTGCTGAACTTGGTCCATGGTGAGCCACTTGCCCTGGTGAAGGAGTTGGCCTACTTTGACAACTTGATACAGTTTGATCTTCTATTGGTGAGTGTGCTTGATTTGTGTGTACATGATTCGATCATTTGTGGCTTGTTCCATGCAATCTGGATTTAACTCTGTAGGTGTGAGTTGTTCTACAATGTCTGATGTGTCTAGCAATGGTGGGAAGTATGGTAGAAGGTCGTCCACATTGAACACTCGGTGCAGGACAAAAAATGGGGGAATGTTGAGCTTAAATGTGTTGTCACCTGTTAGGTTCCTATACCAATAGGTTTCATTTTTCATGATTGACTATGGAAGTGCCAAATATGTTCATCCTTGCATGCTGCAAAGGTTCCATATTTTGTATACAGATAAAGAAATAAAAAATGTAAAGAGGGTATGCCCTAAAAGAAAAATCAAAGGGCAAAAAGAGTAAATTGGTCAACAAAAAGAAAAGAAAATGAACCCCAAACCAAAAGACCAAGAAAGTGGCCAGCCAAAATGCCACTGCTATCTTGTTTGCAAGTTCACAATGTGCAAATACTGTTGCTTATCACACTTGATGGATGGCCCAACAATTCAATCTGGACCACTCCATATTTAAATTTGCTATTGTAGAATAGAGAATGAAACCCTGTCCAAACAGTTCAAGCTTGGCAAATGAGTAGATAGGTAGAGAAATTAAGGAGCCCAACTGCTTAATCTGGGCCCTTGGAAGAGATAAGGGTAGAGTTAGATAGGAGGGCAGTCAAAAGAAAAGAGGACAATCAGGGTTTGCTAGTCCAAGTGCACCCAATCCAAAGGAAGAAAAAATGTTAGGTGTATTAGGCTGGGTAGGTAGTTTGAGGTTGTAGAAGCAAGTTTGTGGTCATTTTTTGTCTTATCAAGAAATATTTATTTCATCAATGACACAAAGACCATGGCAATTGTTTGGTTGCATAATAATGGAAGCATGACTAATTCCCCATCATTCCCCCACATATCTTTTACTAACATCCCCTCAGGGACCTTGGGATCTGCCCAATAGTCCAGTTTCACTTCATTTTGTGAGAAATGCTAAGTTGAACTCTGAGTTTACTTAGTGGAAAGAAGCCACATTTCTTGTGTAAAAATCATCATTCCATGTTCCTTTCATTTCCCTATGCCTGAGTTTTTACTCTATAAGCTTAGGACTCACTCATGCAGTTTCATCCCACAAAGTCATATTAACATCTAATTTTATTATTTAGCTCCCTTAAATCATTTTCCCATCCCTATTTTACAAAAAAAACTATATAAAAACCCAAAAAATGTAAATATCCCCACCCCTTGGCACTATAGCCATACAATACAAAGTTAGGGGAATACTAGGTCCATTTGGGGCCTTGGTATTAACCCTTCCGCGTATAAACCTTCGGAGTTTATTTAGCGCCAGGTTAAATAAATAACCGTGTTAACCCCCCCTCCTAAACCATACTATAACCCTGCGCGCATATATATAACGGGTTTAGTTTAACATTTGGTTAAACTAATAACCATGTCTGCCCCGTATAAACCATATAACATGCCACAACCCAAAGTTTATTACCCCCCAGCGCATTGTTAAACATTTAAATAATAGGCAGGTCCCGCGTCCAAAGCTGCTCACCGTCCATCCTCGCCCGACCACCGTCCGTTCCAGAGCCCAGCATCCAACGGTGGGCGGCAATATCGCATGCCCTGATCTGCCGAAGATTAGCATCCGGGGGATGGGCAGTATTGCTGTCGTACCCCCGCCACACATTAATCTCCTGGCGTGATCAAAGCCCCCCTATGCAATACCACCCCAGGCCAAAATCGGTGCGGGGAAAACCAGAAATCGCCAGCCACCTGCCCGATGACGTTAGGTCCCCGTCACCATATGACATTGTGTACACGTCGACCCGCCACTGCTCTGTACTATTGCCACATCACCCACTGACATCAACGCCCGCCACCGTGTCACAGGCCACGTCACTATCCATACCCACTATGCGCCAAAATACTTCATGCTGACGTCATACCCGAAAAGCGCCAAAGGCGCTAAAAATGTCCAAAATTAAATAAAAAATCGCGAGAACAACTATTTTGGCTTATTTTCTATTATTATGCTGGCGAAGAACTTGCATGCGATTTTACGTTCAAATTGGCCACCAACCTGCACAGCCCATCACCTTGTGATCCTGGTTCTGTAGCTCGACTCCACAGCTCGAGGCACCCTTGCTAGCTGTCCTCTGTGCCATAAAAACATGTATTTACCTAGAGTTGATCCATAAACCCTGTTTTTTAGAAATTTCACCATTAAAATTGACTGAGGAGCTCGAATTCAAACTAAAAGCACTCTGACACCTGAAATTCCACCTATAAACACACTAGTTGACCCCTTGTTCAAGAGCAACCCGAAAAATTTTCCCTCCTCTGCAAATTCATTATTAAAATGCATTTTAAGTTCGTTTTCGCCGGCAGTGTTTGCAAACTGCCCATGCATTCACTCCCTTTGTCAAAACCCTCTGCAGAATTTCACTCATTTGGCTAAAAAACATTCCCATTCCCTCTTCAGTATACCCACAGAGCCTATCAATCCAGTGAATTCTTTTAAAAACCTGTCTGAATTTTGCAGAATTTTCTCTTTTACCATAAAAGTTTACACAGTGGGGTAACATCTATATCAAAGTCTAGTCTGCTAGCTCCCTTACAAAGCTTCAGAGATAATTTTACTGTTCAATTGTTACACCAATCCAAGTTCCAGATTACAGACACAGAGCATTCAACATGGCCACTCCAGCAACCTTGAACATCTCTCCTCTCAATGCACCTCATAAGGAACTTGAAGCATTACCTTTAGCTGATAGGGACCACCTAATTCAATATTTGGTTGGTGACAAAAACCACTTGTAGACCTTCTGTCAGCTGAGAAACAGTTACCTAAACAACAGTGATATTTATGGCATTTGGGAATCAAACTTGCCCATCTACTTCCTCCCTTCTGTCAATGTTTTCCTTGAAATTATTCGCCTCTGCTGTGAAAACTATGACCCATCTCAAAGAGCAGTCAAGTCTCCATCTGGGAGCATCCTCATCCAAATAACTCTTGATTCAATCAACCAAATGCTAAACTTCAAGCAAACTCAGCTTCTAGTCCCTCTCTCTATGAAATTCATGCTTGATGAAGGTCCTAAACTTTCCAGCTCTGAGATAGCCCGAATTGCCAAAGTATTCATGAGAGCAGACCACCAGCCTACAGGACCACCTCCTTTTCTTTATATGTGCTTTAATGAAGTGGGCCAGTTACTGGTTGATATGATATCCTATGTACTAGGTTTCAAAACAAGTGAGCACATTGATGAAACTATACTAGTAATGTTGTCCGCATTTAGCCCAGGACAGCCCCCTGCTGTCAAGTACAATTATGCCAAATTCATCTCCAATAAGATACATGACCAACTATTGAAGCTAGACAGGGAGGGGGCCTTCAAATATTCATCCCATATCTATCATTTGTTCATGTGTTATCAGCCATATTGCTTCCAATGCCCCATCAAAATATTGGACTCTAAAGGAGAAAAAGGTCTGTGATTTTCTGGACCTTAGTCTTTCATGAAGTCCACAATTCCCCCTACTCTTACTGTGAGTTCATTGACCTATTTGCCTATCCAGTTTCTTGTCTCCTGAAGAGAACTCCTCCTGCTAGGTTATCCCATGACACGCAGAAAATATTACAGCTTTCAAAGAACTACAAAATAGGTGACTGGTACTTTTACCAGACTCACACTGTCATTAGGATCTATGGCTGTGAGCTCTGTCCCTACAGGCTCCCAAGATATGTGCCAATGAGACTGTTTTCCTTGGAGTATTACAGGAAACTCATCAATTTAGATTTAACTCATTTTCATAGTGCCAAGAAAAAGGCTCGCCTAAAATTCAAAGACCAACTAGGCCCCTTTGTCATGAACAAGAAAGAAGGTTGGCAAGATGTTGATCAAATATTGGGGGAGAAAATCAAGTTGAAGAGGAGTTTTTGGTGGGTTCCTTATGACCCAGATGGCTTTATTAATGCCAGAAAAATAAAATATAGGCTGTCAGCCTATGAGCATTGTAAAATCCCACAGATTGAACAATGTTCCAACCAAGATGAGTGGGTGGCAGGGACACTAGTTGAGGAATTCACCCAGGAAGAAATTATGGAGCAAAATGTCAAATATTTGGAAAAAACTCTTGACTTGGATTCTTTTGAGCAGGTAATATTCAAACTACCATAACAAGTCGGAGAAGGCACATCTACTGCTGCAGCTTCACAAGCTGCCCAAGAAAGATCTACACCAACAACAGGTACAACAAAAGGCAAGGAGGTGATGGATGCAGAGCAGGAAACACTGATAGAATAGCCTACCACCTCAAAGGAGCATAGTCAAGAGCAGGCCCCTCCATAGCAAACTGAAACACTATAGGTGCCAGCTTTACAGACTCCTCTTAATGAGGAAACAGGTAAAAAGCGGGATAGGGAAGAGACCACACCTCCAAGTGGGTCCATCCAGCAACCAGAAGCCAAAAGACAGAGAGTTGATCCTCAAGTTGTGGAAGAAATTACTAAAGAAGTCATAGAGAGCTCGAGGAGTGGAAGAGAAACTAGCCAACAAACACCTACTAGCTCATTCCAGCAAGAGCAAGAGAGGCAGCATGGTATGGAGGTTTCTTCCTCAAGCCAGCAAAGCAAGCAACCACCTAGCATCAAAGCAACTTTCATGGAAATCAAGGCTCAGAATGAATTGTTAAGAGTACAGCTATATGATCAATTCCTCAAGGCAACACCCTCCAAACAGCAGAGATTAATGGTAGCCTATGACTTTAAGGAGGAAAATATGATTCTAAGTCATTTCAAGCCTAAGATACCACAGCCCCAGATAGCTGCAGATTATATAAAGACAAGCTTAGAGGTCCTCTCCAAGGACATACACCCGATGGACCAAATAGAGCTACACAAGAAAACAGGTGAGATGGTCTATTCCACCCTAGCAGACAAGGCCATGTTGGCTCATCAACTGAAGGAATCATTGAAAAAAACAAACATTCAATTGGATTTGGAAAGAATGTCTTCCTCTGCCAAAGATAATAGAATAAAGACATTGGAGGAAATCATTGTGGAACTAGGACATGATCCTGAGAAGGATGCTAAAGCCATCGAGGCCCTCATAAAGAAAAAAGAGGAAGATATTGCTGCAATGAGGAAGCAATTGAGGCTGCCTACAACTATGCACCCTCAAACTGCAGAACTTGTACAAGAAAAGGAAGGAGAAGATACCATGGATCTGCTAATGAAGATGAACCAAAGAATAATTCAGATGGAGGAAGAATTAGAGATGTCATTGCAAGGCAAGCAGGGAGAGTCGACCTCCCAGCCACCTCAAACAACTCCAACTGTTGCCACTGTTCCTCCCACACAAGCAACAACAATCCTTACTGTTATCCTAGCATCCACCACAACTACATCAACTACAGATGCTACAGCAGCAACAACAACAGCACCAGAATCTAGTATGAGCATGGAAGAAATGATGAAAGCAGTCAAAGAGCTAGAAGTTCAGGTGACAGAGGTGAAAGAGGCCAAAGAAAAGTTGGCCAAGCTGGAGGCAAGCTATGACAAGTCCAAGATGACAATGGCTGAGAAACAAAAAGAAATAAAAGCCTTGGACAACAAAATAAAAACCTTAGAGAAGGAGATTACTTTAGACAAAACTCTAGCTGAAATCAAGAAGATTTTGTGGGCCAAAATTGGCCAGTCAATCACTGACCAATGGCGATCGATTCAGGCCATACATGAACAGATAGAATTGATAGTCCTAGCTCAGTTTGAAACTCAAAGGGCTAGAGTAGCATTGGGAAATATGCCTGAGCAAGCCAATAAAATGATTCATTTCCTGAACACTCATACCAAAGAGGAGTTGGCAGCATTAAACATCAGTAGCAGGACAGATACTATTCTGACAACAAAAAAGGTGCTGACCATAAGAAATTTTGTGCAAACTCTAGAAAGAAAGTGCCAAGAAATGCAGGCAGAAATAGATGATTTCAAGCTAAAGCTTGCAGCATTGCAGAGCAGAGGATTGCCCAGCCTATTAACCAGCGCTGGAAGACTGCTGACCCATGAACAGTATACTACCAGGATGAATAATTATGTTTCAAATCAGATTACAGCATCCTCAAGTACCTCAGAAGAAACAGGGCCTCCCTCTGGACAGACTCTTTATGACAAGCTAGAAAATATGTTCTACATTGAACATGAGATAAATCACCTGTTTGAGGTTCAGCCCAACTTTTACAGATACACTGAAGCTGATGAAACACTCATAAAGATACAAAGACATCAGCTGCCTACAGAGGATTGGTGGCAGGCAATGCTGGAAATTCTACCCAGGTAATTTGATTTCTGTTCCCTTTTTGATCAGCTTCAGATTTTTAACTAGCTACAGGTCAGCAAATTTGGATACACGGGCCACTTGTTAAAGAGTAAAAATAGTAGAAAGAAAGGGTCAAATTATGACTAAAACTCATTAATAAAAGACCAACTATGGATGCCCAGGCCAGGACAGCAAAGCAGTGACGTAGCAAAGCACTAGGACAGAAAACACAGGAACCGCAGATTAAAGATGCAGCTTCAGCCGACTCAGTTAGTCCAAAAAGTTAAATATCTCTGAAAAAGTGGATAGCTAGCACACCAACAATTACTACAGCATTTATTTCTTTCATTTACTTCTTTGAAGAGTTGGTAAAGAAAGTTATTGCATGAAGACTTATCTGCAAGATATTTTGTATTCCATTTTTGTATAAATACCTCCCCATAGAATGTATTTGGGGTTGGTGATTTTCTCTTTGGGCTACGCTGTAAATTTTGAGACTGTTCTAATACAAATGACCGTTCAAGCTCACTGTTGCTGCACTGTTTGATGTGGATTTGATGTTCTGAGACCTGCTACAGAATTCATGTGTCATTCTATGGAACAATAAGTTATTCTAAACTTTGTTTTATGTTTTTTGTGTTTGAAAATTTCACATATGTTCTATAATATTAGTAACAGAGAAGAAGAATAGCCCAGGATTTGTTTTAATGCGCCCTGTGCTCAATCTCTGCTATTAATTATGTTTTCTTCAGGATTAGTCATAAATATGAATTCTTAACTGCTCATGTTTGCACTAATTCCTTCACTTTGAATACTATTTAGGAATTCTTAATTGCTCCTAGATAATATTCATACACTTTCCCTCTGCCAGCATAATGAAAGATTCTTGATTGCCTTTCATTCCCTGACTTCATTCCATCAATTTCCAGATTTGAAAATTGTTCCTAGACTGCCTATCTTGCTCTATAGCACTACTATTCACCCAAGAAACACTTCCAGCAGTACACCATCATGGACTCCATTGCCCAATGGAATAGACTGTCTTAGACTTTCACCCCAGCTCTGCCTGAAATCACCATCCAACAAACTTAAAACAAAAACCTGTACATCGTAACTAGCCTAAAATACTCCAAAAACAAAGCTAAATTACAAAGAGAGAGCCCTCTCTGGTTGCAGGTAGGCTAGGACCTGCAGCTAAAATATTAGTTAGTGGTTACCTCGGCTATATTCCCTTCAGGAGGCAGGGAACAACCTGAGCGATAACATCACCCATAGCCTTGGTAATTGTGTAAGGACCATATCATAGTGGTCTAAGTTTCTGATAGGCTCCGATAAGGCATTGCATCTAAAAATGCAACCAGACTTTGTCGCCCACCTGAAACTTGTGTGGCACCCAATTTTGATCATGTCACTGCTTGTACTTCACATTTTATTTCTCCAGAATGTCATGGAATTGCTGGAAGTTATGTTGGATGTGCTCAACGAAGTTGTTTTCCTTATCAGCTTCTGACTAGATGTGAGCTGAATTTTCCTGAGTAGCTCCAAATGGTATGGCCACATCGATGGGACATAGTGTTTGGAATCCCAAGCCCACCTGAAAAGGGATGTGGCCAGTCGAGCTATGGAGAGCCTGTTATAGCTCTGCTAGACATAGGGAAGGCTCTCATCTCATGTGCGTGAATTCTTTGAGTTGTACATCAGTAGAATGTGTATGATAATCTTGTTGATGACCTCTTTCTGGCCATCAATTTGGGCATCGAAAGAAGTGGACTTAGTGAGCTTCGTGTCCAGCATCAACCAGAGACTCGACCAAAATGTACTAAGGAACTTGCTATCTTGATCTGAGTTAATAGACTGTGGGATCCCAAAGTGTACCCACACTCGTTCAAACAAGAGTTTAGTAGTGGCTTCTACTATGATATTCTTCTTGCAGGTTGCCAGAATGGCCATCTTTGAGAATCTATCGATGACCACAAAAATAGAGTCATTGGCATGCTTAGTAGAAGGAAGGCCCAACATTTAATCCATGGAGATGGAATCCCAAGGTTGACTAGGGCTAGGCAGCAAAGTATAAAGGCCTTACTTCTTGATGGTTGATTTGGCAATGGCACAGGCAATGTAGGAACTGGTGTACTTCCCGACATCCTGTCGAAGATTCGGCCATTAGAAATACTTTTGCATTACTGCCATTTTTTTCTCGACCCTGAAATTCCCAGTGGCCCGACTGTAGTGTGCTTCCAAAATCATCTTGGCTCACTCGCTTGAAGAAACACAAAGGTGTCCCAGATGGCATAAGAGGGCATCATGGAGGTGAGAATCTGGAACTTGATGACTCTCCAAGAACATCTGGTATGTCTGGCTGAACTCTGGGTCACCTTTGTAGAGAAGTGGCCAATCAGAAGTCCCATGCCCACAAGAGTTGAGCACGATGGTTAACGCCATGACCGGTGGTCAACTGAGGTCGTCTACAACATTATTGGTGCTACCCTTCTTATACTTGATATTCAAATGGAACTCCTGCAGGTATTTCGACCACTTTTGATGGCGATCATTCTACAACTTCCCTTGCGTTTGTATGAACTACAGGGGTCAGTGGTCTGTGTGGATGACCTTTTCCTTCCCCAAAATGTAATGCTTCCATTTTTATCAGGCCTACATAATGGAATACATCTCTTTCTCATATGTGGGATAATTTCAGACTGTGTTTGAAAGTGTCTCACTGTGATATGCCACTGAATGTCGTTGTTGAGTAAGGAATTCCCCAATAACATAGTTATAGGCATCTCTCTCAATCTCAAATGAATGTTCCAAGTATGGTAAAGTGAGCACTAGTGCAAAGCAGAGGCGATGTTTCAACTCTGCGAATTCCTTCTATTGAGATTCAGACCAAAAGAAATTTTCTTTCACTCCTCCCTTGGTGACTTGAATTAAGGGCCAAGTGATATGGGAGAATTCGAACACAAACATGCACTAGAAATTGGCAAGACCTAGAAAGATACAAATCTCTTTAAGAGTGGTTGGGGCTGGCCAATCCCAAATGACTTGGATCTTCGATGGATCCACATGCACCCCTCGATCCTCAATAATGTATCCCAAAAATTGAACTTGGGTCATGCCAAAAGTGCATATCTCCAAATTGGCACACAACTTGTGTTGCCACAGTGTTTGGAGAATTGGTCGAATGTGGTGGAGGTGCTCTTCCTAACTCTTGCTGAAGATCAGGATGTAATCGAAGTATACCACTACAAATCAGTTGATGAGTGGTTGCAAGATGTCATCCATCAGCCTCATGAAGGTTTCAAGAGCATTCTTCAACCCAAAAGGCATAACCAACCATTCAAAAATTCCCTCCTTAGATTTGAAGGCAACCTTCCACATATTAGAGGGTTCGATTGGTACCTGGTGATAGCCGGACTTCATGTCAATCTTGTTGAAATATTTTCCCCCCTTCATTTGGTCAATAAGGTCATCAATCTGTGGGATCAGGTACCTATTCCAGATAGTGGTCTTGTTTAGTGCCTAGTAGTCAATATAGAGTCTCCAAGTTCCATCCTTCTTCTGTACCAACACAATCGGTCTACCACAGGGTGATGAGCTTAGACGGATGTGACCTTTTTGTAGCAGCTCCTAAATCTACCTCTTGATTTCATCATTATACAGAACAGAGTGCCAATAGATTGGTCCATTGGTTAGCGGTGCACCTTGGTTCAGATTGATGGAGTTCTTGACCTGATAGTGTAGAGGCACCCCTGTGGGGGAGGTGAAGATGTCCTCATACTCCTCCATGACCTTGTTCATATGTTCTTGCCATATGAAGGGGCCCTATTTGGAGTTCGTGGCCACCATATTCTTCTTTCCCTGAGGGTGCATCATCAAGAAAACAAATTTCCCAGTTTTGGAAATGAACTTACTTCATTTTTTTCAGTAACCAAAGAGATGGTAGTAGGCGGTGCTACCTCTAGTATCCTGTACAACTTATTTCCTATAGTAACATTAACAACATGAGGCCTTGACTTATACAAAGCATGTCACTTCCATAAGTATGGATAGCCTAATAACACATCACAAACATCAAGGGGATCAACGTCACATAATACCTCATCCGTGAAGTGCTTGATGTTGTATGGAAGGAGGCATTGTTGTCTCATGCGAAGATCTCGTCCTTGGTGAAGCCACACGATGGTGTATGGTTGTGGATGTGCTATGGTCAGTAAGCCCAGCCGCTTCACAAAATCTTCTGAAATGAGGTTCTTTTGGCTCACACTATCAACAATGAACTTTAGCGGGGAACCCTTTACCCACATTTGGGAGTGGAAGAGGCACTCCTCCTCCTCTAGATCTTCAGGTTCCTCCTTCTGGATATTTGTGGTGGCAATGGTGGCTTTGGGCTCCACATCGATAATCTACTTCCCTTTGTCATTCCCCTTGTCAACTTCTAACTCAGAGTTGGAACATGCATCTGATTCCGAAGCCTTTAGCTTGGCCACCAGTGACTGCTTGGTCTGACACACACTTGTGTTGTGAGTGGAGTTCTTATGGAATTCACACAACTTTCCTGTATCCTTCTTCGGCTTTGCGACATTATTCTCTGCTTGCAACTTTGGGGGTTGTCCTAGGCTGCCCTGCCTTTGTCCTTTGTTCTACGGTTTGGGGGCACCTTTCCCTTGCTTCAGATTCGCAGATCTAAAGTCTCGCTTCTTCTGTTTAAACTTTTTCTTAATCTTGACCGAATATCGGTATGCCATGCCGAGCGAGGAGATGTCCAGGAATTCCATCATGTCTTGGATGTACATGTGTAGGTAGTCGAGGTACATGAGAACCAAATTCTTCTCAGAATCCTTCATACCCAACTTCGTGCGAAGGGTATGAAAAACATTGGTAAACTCTGACACATCTTGGTCCCTTCCCTATCACAGCGTTCTCCACTTTATATATTTATCCTCATAGCTCCTGATAGGGTAGTGCTTCTCCTTGATGGAATCCTAGAATGAGTTCCAAGTGGGTGTGGCTGAAAATAGTGTGTTTATACTTTTATCCTTCTGCTCATAGTAGGTTTCCCACCAGTCCTTGATGTACGGGGCTACTTTGAGAAGTGAAAAAATGATATTTTCCCGACTGGAAAAATCATGAATGGAAAAATATCCTTCTAACAGATTTAACCATTTATCTATAGTGTTTGCATCTATTTGACCCTCAAATATTGGAATTTCAAAGTTAACTTATACCTTAAAGGGTGTGGCGCTTGTAGAGTAGCTTCCAAAAGTAGATGTGTTGTCCCTGGGTAGTCGCTGAAGGATCTGGGAAAAGTTGTCCATCATCACTTTCCTTTGTCACTCGAGGGCTTCTTCGAGCAATATTTTGATAGGATCTCCTACCCCCTCATCTTTCTTTTCATCCGCCATGGGAGGCCATCAGGATTTGCAAGGCTGGTCTTGTGATGGTTCGACCAGTTCAAGCCCTAACTCCTTATATCCTGACCTCGTTGGGGACATGCAAAGAAAAACAGAGAAAGAGCAGACCCCTTTGATACCACTGATCCAGATTTAAACAGGAATGTGACAAATTATAGATATAACCATAAATACAAATATGCAATATAAATAACACTTCATTCCACTAATATCAAATACTGAAATATGCTTACAAAGAAAATGGAAATAAGACTAGATCGAGCGATGGTAGCTTATATCTGAGAAGAGATGTGGTAGCTACATGCCTCTGAACTACATTATAATGAGGCTCAAGGACCTTTTTATTATTGAACAATAAGAGCAAACCCTAAACAACCAAAACCCTAACCCGAGGAGATGTAATACCAAGAGTTTATGGGCCTCGTTGGGGTTAGTTGGACAACCAACTTCTCGGGGTCGTGACTTGGTCATATTATATCCGCTTGATGTGCATAATACCTATTGGAAATATCTCTCTGAGGACTACGACTAAAATTATAATTTTTGTCAAAAAATCACTCACAATATATTGCCAAAGAAACGTCGTTTAGGGCCTTAAAACGGCTCTGTAAGTTTAGGACCTGAAAAACTGCTAAAAATAGTAAACTGTGCTACAATTAAGGAAACTAAAAAACTGAAAGAAACAATGGTGGGGGTCCAAGTGGAATTGGCGGATGGCCACCAATATCCACCTGGATCATAGTCACTTCCATAAAGCCGAGAAACAACATCAACACTTAGTCGACTGATATTTTAAAATCAGTTTAGTCTATCTTCATAGCTTTGTAATAAATTTTTGAATTATGTTGCAAGATATTTGTATAGATATTCATAACAAGTCTTGATATTTTAAATAAAGATATTTTGTAATAAATTTTTATAAATACTTCATCATTTGAAGTAATACAGGTTGGTTTTTTTTTTTTTTTTTTTGAAATGAACTGGTGATATCTCATGATACTAGTCTGCGAGGGAAGAGCAATGGCGGGCGAACGGCGCAGCTAGGGTTTCTGCGTTACGACGTCTGTTACAGCACTGGAGCACTACAAACTTAAACTTGCAGCACTGTATCGGAAGGGCCAACGGTTGTCGGATTGGATGGGGGAAGAGGGGTCCAGTGGGACCCCTTCGTTTAAACAAGTTCTACTGCAGAAACAACAGCAGAGTATGACAGAAGGTGTCAGAATAGAGGGGCTGAACAGCTCGATCCAGAACAGCAGGAAAAAAGAGGAAAAGAAACCAATGACATCGGATAGGACAGAAAATACAACAGGAGACAGAGATACAGAGAGGCAGAATCGTGCAGGCACTCACGACAAAACCAATGCTAATTCCCAGCCCTCAGAAAATGAGGATGAGGGAAGGAGAAACGACAAAGGGCCAAAACATAAACACAAAATCCCGCCGGAGAAGGAAGGGGAGTCCAGCGCGAACCCCAACAGAAACCCGGTGAACAGCAGTGCTTGTAAGCCAAAGAAAAAAGACAGCCTACGAGTGACCATCACTGACCCCGATATCCAGGCCTATAGGGAGCACATGGCTGAACATGCCATCATCTGCAAATTTATGGGAATATGGCCCTCCGAGAGGACCCTATGTCAATGGATAAGACAGCAGTGGAAGCCAAAAGGAGATGTGCAGTTACATCTGGGGGCCAAAGGGTTTTTTACAGTGGTCTTTACCAGCCTAGAAGATAAAGATAGGGTGTTCGAAGGTGGCCCTTATTTCTTAGCCGCAGCTGGCTTATATATGAGACCATGGAAGCCGAACTTTGTACCAGAAGGGGAATCCTTCACTCAAGTCCCGGTATGGATCAGACTCTTCTCTCTCCCCATTGATTACTGGGGTTTAACTGCCCTAAAGCAAATAGGGGATAAGTTGGGAACATTTGTCAAAGCTTCAGAAGCAACCATTCAGAAAAGATACACTACCTATGCCAGAATTTGTGTGGAGATGGATGTGTCTGGAGCACTTCATGAAGGTCTGTGGCTGGAGTACAGAGATGAGGAATACTTCCAAGCTTTAGACTATGAACAAATACCTTTTAGATGCAGGAAATGCCATGTGCATGGACATCTGGTAAGGGATTGTCCTTTGAACAGAAAGGAGGCAGAAGAAGACAAGACTCAAAGCAACAAAGACAGGAATAACTTTACAAAACCAAAGAACAGACAGCGAGCCAATAGACGAAGGAACACCAAAGGAAATATAGGAAAAAACTACTTCAGTAACCCCTTTGAGATCCTAGATCTAGATACCGACTCGGAGGCGAAAAAGAACACACTTGACGGGGAGGCAGAGCAAAAGGAACCGGAAAAATTTACAGGGGAAGGCACTGAGGAGGAGGCTTTCAATGGTGAAATCCATATGCAAGACAGAACAGCGGAAACAGACGAAGAAACAGAGATGCTAACTAGTGAGGCAGGGAGTGAGGATCTGGAATTCGAAGACACCTTAGCGAAGGAAGGTATGGACCTCACGCAGCTCGTAGAAAGATGGAGAGCCAAAGGGATTGAAGCAGCACCGGAGGAAGAAATAAGGAAGGTCAGGGACCTCTTCATAGCGCGGCAGAAGGCAGTTTTTGAGAAACAGAAGAACAAGTTAGGCATAATCAAAGGAAACATCCCACATTACAAAGCAATACTTGGTAGAACCTCTGGTTCTAGGCACAAACGCCGTAGAGGTCGCAAGACTTCCCAGGAACACTTGCAGGAGTTAGGAGAGATGCTGATCAACGCAGGTCAGATAAAGCAGCTAAGTGAGTATCCATCCTTCCCTAAAATCGTTTAAATATGAAGATAGTATCTTGGAACACAAGAGGTATTAACAGCGCAGCCAAACAGAGGCTGCTGAAAAGGCAAATGGAGAAGAACCATCCGGATTTGTTATTTCTACAAGAAACCAAGTGCAACAAAACCCTCATAGAAAAGCTACGAGTCAAGTTAGGAAGACATTTTGAAGCTCTGGAGATCGAAAGCAAAGGGCGGGAAGGAGGTATAGCAACCTTCTGGGATACGAGAAGATATCAGATCCTCACAGCTGAAGCAAGCAAAAACTACCTAGCTTTGGAAATGCAACCCACAGGTATTTCCACTTCTTTCCTTTGTATAAATGTCTACAGTCCTCAACGGTTAGATGACAAGATAAACTTCCTAGCTTCTTTAAACAATTTTATAGAAAGGAACACTGGTGCCAACTTCATTTTGGGGGGTGATTTCAACATGATCACCTCCCTCCTGGAGAAAAAAGGAGGACTAAGGAAACTCAACAGGGATGGGGAAGTTTTCATAAGTTTTATTGATAATGCAAGATTGGTTGATGTTCACCCCAAGAATGGTCAGTTCACCTGGAACAATCGAAGGGGGGGGGAAAGGCTAATTTCTTCCAGATTGGATCGCTTCCTAATCTCGGAGAGCTTTATTCTAGATGGCAAAGCAGTTGAATCGAACATCCTCCCTAGCGGAGGATCGGACCACTGGCCGATATCTTTAGCTGTTGAACTTCAGGGTACACCGAGAAACAAACCCTTTAGGTTCGAGAAGTTTTGGATTGAGCACCCTAATTTCCTCACCATGGTGGAAAAATGGTGGTCAGAGCCTTTAGAGGAAGAAGGTTCCAAAATGTTCAACCTGCAAAAGAAATTAAAACACATCAAATTGAAATTAAAAGAATGGAACAGAACAGTTTTTGGTAATATTTTTCAGGAGAAAGCGATCATCGAACAAAAGCTGGAGCAAATTCACAAGGACGGGGCTGCAGGCACTAGAACTGAGGAAACCTGTGAAATTGAAAAAGAGCTGACCCAACAGTGGCACAATAGATGTAAGCAAGAAGAATCTCTATGGAAGCAGAAATCAAGAATTCAGTGGTTGAAGGAAGGGGAGCAAAATACCAAATTTTTCCACAGATCAGCCATGGACTACAGAAGTGCCAACAAAATCCTTGAACTGAAAAACGATGAGGGGGAACTCCTCAAGAATCACAGCGAGATATCAGCCTCCCTGGTAGATCATTTCAGCCTCATAGCGCAGGAACCAAGGATCGACAGAGAAGCAGCAATCAAAGAAATAACTACGGTCATACCCAAGTTAATCACAGATGAACAAAACTGGGCCCTAAGAAGAACGATTACAATGGAAGAGGTCGAGGAAGCGGTCAGAAGCATGCCTAACGACAAAGCCCCCGGACCGGATGGGTTTACCATCAATTTCTATAAAGCCTGCTGGAACATAGTAAAACAAGACATATGGGAGATTGTGGAAGACTCAAGACGCTCCAAAACGATTCTCAAATCTCTAAACTCTACCTTCATCGCTTTGGTTCCTAAGGTGGAGGAAGCCAACACTCCAGACAAGTTTAGACCCATTGCCCTCTGTAATGTCATCTATAAGATCATATCAAAAGTCATAGCTAACAGGCTGAAGGCTATCCTCCCTGACATCATCTCCCAAGAACAGTCTGGCTATGTGGAAGGAAGACAGATTCTAGACAACATCATGCTGGCCCAGGAGATGATCCATTCGCTCTATTCGCAAAAAGCAGCCGGAATGCTCATGCAATTAGATCTATCCAAAGATTATGACAAGGTTAGTTGGTCTTACCTAGAAGCTGTTTTAAAAGCTTTTTGTTTTAGTCAACAGTGGATCAAATGGGTTGTTGCCCTTATCAGATCTCCTAGATACTCTATCGTAGTTAATGGTGCCCCCTCTAATCCCTTCAGCCCTTCCTGAGGCATCCGACAGGGGGACCCGTTATCCCCTTTCCTGTTTGTTATTCTTATGGAGGGCCTAGGTAGATTGATTGCAAAGAAGAAAGAAGAGGGACTGTTAAAAGGACTGCAACCTATCAGATCTAGCCGTGCCACTACGCATCAACAGTTCGTAGATGATACCATGTTACATGGTACCCCTACAGTAAAAGAAGCGTTGGTTTTCAGAGACATTCTTAATCTTTTCAGCAAGGCTTCAGGGATGGAGATAAATTTTTCCAAATCAACCATTTTCTTCTTCAACACGCATCGGGCCATCCAATCTCATCTTTCTAGGCTGTTGGGATTTAAAATTGGTTCTCTTCCTTCTAGGTATCTGGGTGCCCCCCTGACTCTCAAACCTTGGAGAAAGAACCATTGGGAGAAAGTCCTAGACAATATGGAAAGAAAATGCAAACATTGGACTAACAGGGCTCTGAATTTTGCAGGCAGGTTAATTCTTACCAAAGCGGTCTTGCAGGCTATCCCTCAGTATATGCTCTCAATTTTACCGGCTCCAAAAGGAATCCTAGATCGCATGAGAAGCATCCAGCGCTCATTCCTATGGAGTGGAAACAGTGAGAAAAAAAAGTGGTCGCTGGTGGCTTGGCAGAAATTATGCAGGCCTAAGAACAGGGGAGGTCTGAACTTGGTTGATCCCTCAGTGGTCAACAGGATTTGTGGGGCTAAAATCTGGTGGAGGTGGATTTCAGACACTAACCTGCCATGGGCTACGATGTGGAAGGAAAAGTACAGGCCGAACAGCTCCAATCTAGATTTAATAAGGATGCAGGACATGCCCACCGGCTCTCCTATATGGAATCATGCCCAAGCCAACAGAGACATTGTTCAGGATTACAGCTTCTGGGAGATAAGGAACGGAACCCAGGCACTTTTCTGGGAGGATGCTTGGCAACAATCTCCGAAATTGGACACCCCTCAATTCCAAACTGTGAAACATCACTCCCAAACCCAGGGCAATTTCAGAGTTAACCAATATTGGAACCCTACCAGTGAAGACCCGGAATGGAGGGAATGGACCACCTTCAACTCGAGCCACAGCGAAGACATCCAGGATACCTATCAAGCTTTAAATCAAACTATCCTCAAAAGGAAGATCCGAATAGCTGCTGAAAATGATAAGCTCAGATGGGGACCAAAAGGCAACGGGGAATTTTCCCTAAAAGAAGCCAGAGACATCATTGAGCGGGAAGAGCAGCCTGACATTATACCCTGGACTGCTAAAGTTTGGGACAACCTACTATGGCCGAAAATCAGAACTTTTCTTTGGCTTCTAATGTAGAGGAAAACCCTAACTTGGGAAAACTTGTTGAGAAAAGGATTTACGGGACCCTCTAGATGCCCTATGTGCCTGAAGGAAGAGGAAACTATGAATCATCTTTTCAACTCCTGTGAATGGGCATCCCAGCTTTGGCATTGGATGGAAGATATTTTGGAATCGTCTGATAGGAACAGGGACTCTATTCAGGAGACCATCAGCAATTGGCGAAGGAACTTCTCCAGAATTCAGAGAGTGGATAGTATATGGAAATGCTTCCCGGGCTTTATAGCCTGGACAACTTGGAAAGAGAGGAATCGAAGGATCTTCATGGAGGAAGTCAGAAGCATTGAATGTGCGAAAGAATCTATCTTCATCAACATCAAACAGCTAATACAGGTAAAAGGCAAAGCTGAAACGAATGAAAAACCAACTGCTCAGGACTTGCGCATTTTAAAAAGGTTTCAATTGGAAGCCTCCAGCAATCAACCTTTGGGGGTAAACAGAGCTCAACCTTCTACACAAATTCAACGCTGGCTTCGCCCACCAGAAGGCAGCCTAAAATTAAATTTCGACGGAGCTTCAAGGGGCAACCCAGGCATTGCTGGTATCGGAGGAGCCATTCGGAACCATGAAGGAGATATCATCCACATCTACTGCAGGGCGCTAGGAGAATGCACGAACAATGAAGCAGAGTTCGCCGCGCTCGAGCAAGGACTGAAGATTCTAAGAAACATGAGACGAGGAAATATCATTGTGGAGGGTGATTCTGCTTTGGCCATCTCGGCGGCTAAACGCCTGCAAGCAGGAACAAAAGCCAACAAGGCCACCAAGCATTGGAGGCTAGCTAAGGCAACTGAAAGCATAGAGGAGATGATAGTAGATTTGAGAGGCATAGTCTTCCAATCGGTGAGAAGAAAGGCTAATGGGTTGGCGGACTTCCTGGCAAACCACGGGGCTGACAATCCGAATACAATCACAAACAGTTGTTGGCCAGAGGTTACCTGCCCAATCCTCAAGGTAACATGTGCACGGCTAGCAGCAAACGATTCAAATCAATCCTAGCCGATAATGGCTTAGACATTCGGCACCGGAGGACTGATAAATTCGGTGAAGGGTACACCTGCAACCGAGTTAACGGCATGACAGGACTCACAGGGAGAAGGCTTAACCGGCGGCGGCAGGCCAGCCAAACAAGCGATCATTACAGATCGCGCCACAAAATTCAAGGCATCAGGAGAATAAATACCAGGACACTTGGACGGAAGCCGTATCAAAAGACATCAGTGACATTTATGTTCACGGTGTATCAGTCAGGGAGGATCAAGGCTCAGAGCATGGAGAATCGGAAGGAGGGCAAACAGGGTCTGTCCGACTCCATTCGCATCCATAACAACCGCTCAGACGTACAGCACACTTGGCAAATTGATAAATGGCTCATGCGCAACCACACTCATTCTAAGTCGACCGGCATCAGCCTCGCGTGTGTGGACCTCAACCGAATTGATTGCAACAGTACTCCTACCTACAGCAGGTTCCAGACCGATTTCAGGAGGATCAACATCCGAAAAAGCTATAAAGCAGCGGGCTTTTACTTTGTTTTCACCACTGTGTCTTTTTATAGTGTAGAATTAGCTTCAGTGAGCGAGAGGAAATTTGGCTGGAAGAAGCATAGAGAGTTCAGGATGGAAGCGAGTGGATGCCGCTGTGATGCAGCAAATCAGGACCTGCTTGATGCGAAGCAGGGATATGAAACCCGTGCTGCCGCTAGGAACAAGCGTAAGGTAGCGGAGCTGGAAGCTAAGGTCAAGCAAGCGGAGGACGGGCGCACGGAGGAGGAGATTGCAGCGGAGGTTAATTGGCTGAGGGACCCGGGAACACCTTCGAAAAGGGCCACTCAATTCGTCAGGACGAAGGCCGAAAGTTGGCGCACCAAAATGCTCATAGCCAAAGCCCTGGAAACTGTGGAGAATGAGAAGCAGCACATGGCAACTGAAGTGAACCTCACGGAGGAGCAGATGGGGAAGATCATCAACTATAACAACTCTCTGGAAGGGCGGATCAACATAGTTCATGAAGCCGTTCAAATTGTCAACAGGAAGCTCACCCTCCTCATCCAGATTCTGAGAGACACGGTCAATACTGCTCCCGGAGCCTCGCAGCCTGCCAAAACAGAGGCACAGGATAATGAATCCATAGAAGCAATGCAAGCCAGGATGGATACTCATATGCGGCAGATGGGGCTGGATACCATAAGCCAGATGGGAAAATTCATCTAGCTTTGCTCCCGGTGTGGCTCTCTTCGGCTTTATATATGTCTCTGTTTCAGTTTGTCTATGTAATTGTCATGTTATGTACTGTCTTAGTTGTGTCGGATGATAGGAACAAGCTCAGGTCGAGCCACCCTGCGAGGTGTGCTGTTTACAGTCTTGTTTTGGTGAATTCTCTGAGCAGATGTTTAGATATGGTTCACTGTGATTCCCTGCTTTCGATCCGCCATAGCGGATTTTTTGTACTATATTTTGTTATATAATATAATCTCCTGACTTACACAAAAAAAAAAATACAGGTTGGTTTTTATACAGAAGAACACTATTGTAAATTGTTGAAGCATCAGCGGATTTACCAGTAATACAAAAAGATCTTTCACAGGATTCTCATGTCAAGTGGTTAGTGAGGTGCCTCTATCGTTATATGTGTTTGTATTTCTCTATTTATCACACATATTTGTTTCTTAATCTGAATTATTCAATAGATAATTAAATGACATAGTTTGTTTAAATCTACACTCTGCTCCCGCCTTTGAATAATTTCCATGTTTTCTACTAAACTTTAAATATAGAATTCAGGTAACAATGCTCTATATCTAAAGTGAATCTTAATCCATTCTTCCTTCCCCACCTCATAAAATAAGAGAATCCAATCATTTTGGCTACTTTTCCTTATGAGATGTATCTGTAAACACTGAAATCGATCCATAGTTTATGAAACATACTCCATAGCCTAATGGTAAGCTAGTTATAAACCAACCATTCAAATACAAATCAAACCTTAAACTTCATAACTAGCCTGATATCGAATAGAACAAAGTTAAATGTTACAAAGAGAGCCCTCTCTGAAGTTGGCAGGGCTAGATCCCAGCTTCCAAAGTAAGTTTGTGGTTATCTTTGTGATTTTCTTCTACAACCTCAGAAAATTACATAGTGCTAACATTCTGGCGACCACACTGGGGAACTAAACATTTTAGGTTCCTAAAAAAATCATATCATCTTCTACATGTGATTACTGATGGTGGACAATGATTAGACACAAGAAAGTTGTATAGTTCACTTGGCGACTCCACTTTAAAAGTATCACGAGCTTCAAGATTTTTAGGGTGACTCCACTATCAAAGAATCCAAATTCGATAGCTTCATAGACCAAGTTCTAAGAAACTTCAAATTAGATTCCAAGAAGGGCAAGCCTTGTCAACACAGGGATGGGAAGACAACATGTGAAAGTTAGGTATTTAGACCTGAATTTACTTCAGGATATAGTATTATCTTTTGTCAATCACCTTCTTTCTTTCCCTCAAAGTATCTTAAGGGTTTTCTTTGTTCTATTAAATATAAATCAAGATGATGAATATTCATATGAGCACCTTTCTGCGAATGTATATCCTTCCCTTGAAGCTATAGATGAATCACATCTTAATATTGGTTATCTCAAACAAGATCCAAACAACAGACATAGTCTAGCTAGTACAAATTCATCTCAGATCTTAGTTATGACCATTGGACGGTATGCATCATTAAATCTAGCATTCCCTTTCCATGAGCTACCGAAGAACTATGATTAGAGGCTACCTCAATTTGATGGTACAGTAATATCAGAGCAAGGAAACATGTTGTCAAAATCATTGACTTCATTGACTTGGAGGAAGTCGATCATGAAGATGTCAAATTGAGATTGTTTTCTCAAATCCTTTCAAGAAAATCTAGGAAATGGTATAGAAGTTTGATAACCAGAAGTATTCCTGATTTCCAATGGTTTCAAAGAATTTTATTTAATAGATGGGAGGTTAAAAGGAAATATTTTCAAATTATGGATGAGTATTGGAACCTAAAAGGGCAACCTGATGAGAGAGTCCAATATTTCTTAACCAGATTCAATAGTGTTTATGATTCCATACCCACTGATATAAATCCTCCCCCAGGAATGCATGTGGTTCATTATCCAGATGGTTTTGATTTTGAAATTTCCAATTATCTCAGAGAAACACTACAAGAGAAAAGGACATTGGTGAGGGGTGAAAAATTTCACCATAAGCTCATTGGTGACAGTCAAAAGAGCTTTCGTCACCAAAAACTGAACATCACCAAAGGTGGCATCGCCAAAAGTAAAGGTGTTGTAGTGACATTCAAATTCCGTCACCAATAATTATTTATAATGAAGGATAGTGACCGTCAACATTTTATATGAGAAATGGTTACAGACCATAGCCTCGGTCACCAAAAACTAAATGTCACTAAAGGTGGAGTCACCAAGAGTATAGGTGTTGTAGTGACATTCAAAGTCCATCACCAATAATGATTTATAATGATAGATAGTGTCTGTCACCATTTCATATGAGCAATGGTGATGGGCCATAGCCTCCACCACCAAAAACTAAACATCACCAAAGGTGGCGTCACCAAAAGTATAGGTGTTATGGTGACATTAAAGGTCCATCAAGAATATAGATTATAATGATGGACAGTGACCATCACCATTTCATATGAACAACAATGATTTATTGTGATGGATCTTTCACGGCCATCATTATTGGAGAATATATATGGTGATGTTCGATGACCGTCACCAAAAGCTGCATATCCAGAAGTATAGGTGTTGTGGTGACATTCAAGGTCCGTCATGAATAATGACTATCATGACGGATAACAACCATCACCATTTCATATCAACAAGAATGATTTATTGTTACAGACATTTAAGGGCTGTCACTATTGATGTGTATATATGGTGGCATTCGTTGACCGTCACCATTTCATACTTTGGTGAGGGTCGAAAAATTCCACCAAAGCTCATTGGTGATGGTCAAAAGAGCCTCTGTCACCAAAAATTGATCATCACCATTCCATATGGATGTCAAGGCATGATGGAATCGAACCACCAACCTCCTTGTTATGAAACCAGCTCAAGAAAAGATAGAAAAGATAGATCAACGCCATAGAATTCACCCTCTTCGAGGGGGAAACCTCCTTTACATTACATAAATGAACAATTCTTTGATGATACAAATGATAAAACCTCCTTTCTATATATAGGAGTCTAAGGAGTCACAATATAATACAGCCGACCTAACAATAATAATATAAAGCCACAAAAATAACAATAGAGGGATTCTATGGGGCATAGAAATAACAACATGGGGGTAATAGGGGCACAACAATATAAATAAGGGGTATAACTACAATAGTAATGGGGTAATCACTAGTATTATAGGGACCCAACATGCCCCTCTCCTTCAAAAAAGTGTTGTCCTCAATGCTTGAGTAGTTCTAGATACTTCTGCATAAAATTCTCATCCTCCCATGTGGAATCTTCAGCGGATAAGTTCTTCCACTTGATAAGATACTTTGAAATTGATCGATTTCGTAGCTGTCGAGTTCTTGTTTCTGTGACTGCTTCCGGTTCCAATATAATTTTTCCTTCCTCATCAAGTTCTGGCAATATTGTTTGAACTGGGAGCTTGTCGCCTATAACCTTCTTTAAACATGAAACATGGAAAACTGGGTGCAATCGAGAAGCTGCAGGAAGCTCCAATTTGTATGCCATAGTACCAATCTTTTGCAACACCTTGTACGGACCATAATACTTTGGTGATAATTTATTATCCTTCTTAGCTTGCTTTAGGGACATTTGCTTATATGGTTGTAGCCGTAGGAATACCCAATCACCTACATCAAAACTTCTTTCACTGCGATGTTGATTTGCCTGTTGTTTCATTCTATTTTGTGCCAACACGAGGTTATCCTTTAAGAGTTGGAGGACTTGTTGTTGATGTTCGATGTGATGTTCCACTGCCTGAACCTTAGAATTTTCTCTTAAATATGATGTGATGGATGGTGGTTGATACCCATAAAGTGCCATAAATGGGGTCATTTTTGTTGTTGTATGGAAGGAAGTGTTATACCACCATTCAGCCAGAGGCAACCATTTGACCCATTGTGTCTGTTTATCAGATACAAAGCAACGAAGATATCCTTCCAAACATTTGTTTACTATCTCAGTTTGCCCATCAGATTGAGGATGATAAGATGAGCTATGAGCTAACTGAGTACCAAGACAAGAAAATAATTCTGTCCAAAAATTTCCAGTGAAAATGGGATCTCTGTCACTTACAATAATCTTTGGGTTTCCATGTAGCTTTTGAATTGTTTCCATAAATGCAGTAGAAACTGTACTGGCTTTAAATGGATGTGATAATGCACAAAAGTGTGCATACTTGGTAAGTCTGTCAACTACCACCATGATGACACTCTTTCCCTCAGACTTGGGTAAACCTGTGATAAAATCCATTGAAACCTCCTCCCAACGTTGGCTTGGAATGGATAAAGGTTGTAATAGACCCAGTGTCTTAATTGTTTCAACTTTATTTTGTTGGCAAACCAAACATTCTGCCACAAACTTTTGAATATCTGATTTAAGGCCATCCCAAAAAAATTCCTTCTTAACCCTGTGGTAAGTTTTTAAAAATCCTGAGTGCCCTCCTAAGGGAGAAGTGTGCAATTCCATAAGAATCTTTTGTTTTAGCTGGGAATTCTTACAGAGGTATAAGCGATCTTTGTACCATAACGAATCATTTTGCCAGCTAAATGTATCAGACGTACTGGAATCTTGTTGTAGCTTTCGAATAAGTGCCCACACTTCTTCGTCATTCTTCCATTCCTCCCTTGCTTCGTTTATCCAATCTGGTTGGATAATAGAAATGGCGCACAACAATGCTTCCACATCCTCATCCTTTCTTGAGAGTGCATCTGCCACCACATTTTGCTTCCCTTTTTTGTAGATGATTTCAAAGTCATAACCCAACATCTTTGTGACCCACTTTTGTTGCTCTTCAGAGGATAATCTTTGTTCTAAAAAGTATTTAAGGCTATCATGATCCGTTTTTACCTTGAAGTGTCTTCCCATTAGGTAGGGTCGCCATTTCTTAAGTGCATGGAGTATTGCCAACATTTCCTTCTCATAAATAGCTTTGCTTAAAAACTTTCCCTTGATTGGACGACTTTCAAAAGCAATGGGTCTTTCATCTTGCATTAGAACAACACCAATTCCATTTCCTGAAGCATCACATTCCACAATAAAGGTTTTTGTGAAGTCCGGTGTAGCTAAGACCGGTGCTTGGCACATTGCCTCTTTAAGATGTTCAAAGGCCTTTGTTGCTTCCGGAGTCCATGAAAATGCATCTTTCTTCAATAATGTTGTTAGAGGTGCTGCTATTCTCCCATAATTCTTAACAAACTTGCGATAATACCCTGTCAACCCAAGAAATCCTCGCAGATGCTTTATGGATGTGGGGATTTTCCATTCCTTAATGGCTTTAATTTTGCTAGGGTCTACCTTAACTCCTTCATGAGATACAATATGACCCAAATATTCCACCTCCTGGACTCCAAAGAAACATTTGGATCTTTTTGCATATAATTGTTTCTCCTCCAATAGTTGTAGCACCCTGTCAACATGTTCAACATGATCCTTCCAAGACTTGCTGTAGATTAGTATATCATCAAAAAATACTAACACAAATTTTCTAAGGAATGGTTTGAAAATTGAATTCATCAAACCTTGAAATGTTGAAGGTGCATTGGTAAGGCCAAAAGGCATGACCAAAAATTCATAATGACCCTCATGAGTTCTAAATGTCGTTTTCGGAATGTCTTCAATCTTCATTCTGATTTGATGATATCCCGAACGAAGATCCAACTTGGTGAAGTAAATTGATCCATGCAATTCATCCAGTAATTCATCAATGACAGGAATGGGGAACTTATCTTTAATAGTGAGCTTGTTGAGCTCCCTATAATCCGGACACATGCGCCATGATCCATCCTTCTTGTGCACCAATACTACTGGAGCAGAGAAAGAACTTTGACTTGGTTGAATTATACCAGCCTCTAGCATTTCTGCAACCATACGTTCAATTTCACTTTTTTGGACATAGGGATATCTGTACGGCCTGATGTTTGGAGGAACACTTCCTGGAATCAGATGAATAGCATGATCATGATCACGCATAGGTGGGAGACCTTTGGGAGTCTCAAATACCTTGGAATGATTGTCCAGGACTTTTTGGAGATCTGGAGAAATAGATGATTCCAATGTGGAAACATCTAGCGAACATAATTGTGCAATTACACCTCTTTGCTCCTTTTTTAGAAGCTTTGTCATACCATTAGAGCTGATTATCTTTCCTGGTTTCCCTGCAATACCCCTTAATTCAACTTCCTTTCCTTCCGTAGAAAATTTGATGAAAAGTTCTTGAAAATTAAAAGCTATTGTACCCAAGGATTGTAGCCATTGGACTCCTAGTACAACATCAGCACCTCCCATTGGAATGGAAAGCATTGGGCTAGTCAATACATATTCTCCCATGGATAGCTTGATATTATGGCACTTTCCAGAGAAATTTATTGTTCCTCCATTTGCAATCATCACTTGACACTCTGGTGCTGGATATAGGAAGCAATTCAATTCTTTTGCTACCCTACAATGAATAAAATTGTGGGTGCTTCCTGAATCAATCAACACTATTACCTTTTTCTTCTTGATTTGTCCTTCTATCTTGATGGTTTGAGGAGTGGTAATTCCCGCCAATGCATTACAAGATATGGTCGGATTTATTTGTTCTTCATCTAGGCTTTGTTCCTGGAGTATATCTTCTTCTTTTGACCTTTCTTGCTCCTTTTCTTCTTCCTCTTCACAATCTATGTAGAATAATTTCTTCTCAGCACACTTATGACCTTTAGTGTATTTGCTATCACAACTGTAACAAAGCCCTTTTGCTCTTTTTTCTTCCAATTGTTGTGGTGTCAACCTTATAGGTTGTGGAAGACTAGGGGCAACAACACTTCCATCTTTATAGTTGTGAGTGGTATGCTTCCTGGTTGCCATAATTTTGCTTTCCATTTTTCTTGCTAACCTGAATGCCTTCTCTAATGAATCAGGTTCCCAAAGGCGAACATCATGTTGGATATTATCCTTTAAAGACCCTATGAACACATCAATCCTATGCTCCTCTGGAATATCTTTTACCCTTATGTTCAATTTTTGGAACTCCTCAATGTGCTCCATTACTGAACCCTTTTGTTTGAGACTTATCAATTGGCTAAAAAAAGTGTTGCTTTTTGTATCTTCATAATGTGCTATCAATTCTTCCGTAAAAATTTCCCAAGTGATAAATTTTTTACGAGAGCAAAGCCATTGATACCATACAAACTGATTTGGTTCCAAATATACAGTTGCCATACATACCTTTTGTGTGTTTTGCACATTATTGAGATCGAAGAATTGCTCCATCTGTAATATCCATGTGGCGGGATCCTTGCCATCAAACTTCCTCATATCGATTTTTGGAATATGGTGGGTCTTCGATCCAACATTAGCGTCTATGGAATCATGATTAACATTACTTTTGTTCACATCATGAGTTTCCTTTACAACCTTTTCACCATTAGTAAGTATTTCTTGTAGAAAATTTGTCAAATCTGTCTTCAAATCTGCCATGTCTGTCTTCAAATCTGTCCTCAAATCTGTCTTAAAATCATCCATCTTAGCTTCCATGCCCTTTATCTTAGATTCCACGCCATTTATCTTAGATTCCACACCACTTATCTTAGCTTCTGTTAGCTTTTGTTTGCGTGACATTTGTTGCACTTGTTCTTGTAATTTTGATATATCATGTAGCATTTCTTCCTCTTCTTCATGAGTCATGCTCGAGATTTCAGGTTCCTTACTAGGTGTTTGCATTTTATTTCCTTGGGGCATCAGTTACCAATAATAATGATTTACTATGCCCTTTGAATTCCGTTAAACCAAGCCTACACAAAAATTTAAAAAAAAACTACACACTTTTTTCACTTTATAGAAGCCTGATATTGAATTTGATGTATCTCTATAATTTCGGATCATCTAGTTCTGAAATTACGACCTATAGTAGCCTTCTGTGTCCTATTTCCAATTCCACAAGTCTGACCCAAATTGGATTCGCCAAGGAAGAGTTATGTGAAATCTCCCACAGTGACTTGCTTTTAGACTAGTTCAGTAGAGCAAACTTGTACGACGTGCCACGAGTCACTGTTTCAACCTTTGAATCTGAAACACACATAAAAGAAACTACAGTTCGTTCTCTTTCTACACCTTCTTACAAAATTTCAATCCGATCCCCAGAGAGAAAGTTATGACTATTTTCCCCAGGTCACCTGTTTTGAATGTAATTCAGGAGTATGCAAAAAGACAAACTTCCTCAGATCATATCTCCGCAAATATCGTACGAAAAGCTCTGAAATTTGGACCAAAAGTTCAGCGCGATTTCTTCTCAAATGGGTTTTTTTTGCGACTTCTTAAACATCACAGAAAAAAAGTTATAGGGAAAATGCCATGATGACCTGTTTGGAGCAGCGAAACCCTAGAATCCAAAGCTCTGATACCAAATGTTATGAAACCAGCTCAAGAAAAGATAGAAAAGATAGATCAACGCCTTAGAATTCAGCCTCTTCGAGGGGGCAACCTCCTTTACATTACATAAATGAACAATTCTTTGATGATACAAATGACAAATCCTCCTTTCTATATATAGGAGTCTAAGGAGTCACAATATAATCCAGCCGACCTAACAATAATAATATAAATCCACAAAAATAACAATAGAGGGATTCTATGGGGCACATAAATAACAACATGGGGGTAATAGGGGCAGAACAATATAAATAAGGGGTATAACTACAATAGTAATGGGGTAATCACTACTATTATAGGGACCCAACACTCCTACTTGTAAAGCAGGTGCTCTTCCATTGATCTAGAACCCTTTAAAGAATTACACTTTTAAAAATTAGACCTTGGAATGTCATAAATTGTGAATTCTACAATTTTTGATAAATTAAAGTCTTGGCAATATTTTACTAAACAAGCAAAGCAACATCGAAGCTTTAGGTCCCTACCTAATGGTTATGGAAGTTATGGAAAGTGGGTGGAGGGAAAAATAATTATGTATAAGAGAATCAATATGTTCAGTTGAATACTCAATTAGGAGTGAAACTCTGAAGACATTTATTATCTATAAATGACCTATAACTAGAAAATGCACCAAATATTGCAATATAAATGTCATAAGTGGATAGCATATGGAAGAATAACATTGGTGAAGACATATGAAATATGTTATAGGTTGAGTGAAAGAAAAATCTCAATGTTGTTGTTGTTTGGTGTTTAGATATGTGAATGAATTCTAAACATCTGTGCAAATGTAGCACGGATCTCTGGAAACCATGAACGACATATGACAATATGACAATATATATATATATATATATATATATATATATATATATATATATATATATAGATATATATATATATATATATATATATATATATATATATATATATATATATATATATATATATATATCCCCTTTACATAAACCAATATGCAATTTCGAATTTCAGAAGTCCTCACTCAAAACATGACAATAGCCAACAAATAAAAGAAGTTGACTTAGATAGAAACCAATAGCTTCACCTTCATTCTTGAGCCGCTTCTGTTTATTTGGATTTGACTCGTGACATTCTTTAGCTGAAAATGAATCAAAATCATCACTAGTATTAAATTCATCCAACAAGGACTGTGGATATCCTACTGACATATGTGTTTTTGTTGCCATGCCTGAAAACCATGGATTTTCCCATCGATAGTAGAATAAGATGTGTGTCTTCTACTCAAGAACACATTCCTTATTAACCATTGTTACCTGACAGAAACCAAAGAGACATAACAATATCAGCATACGCAAAATCCCCTACTGAAATATAATCATAACTTAGCAAAGAAGTCTAAAATATGTTCTTAATTAATAAACTTTGTATTTGGAAATACTTTTTCTTTAGATTTAAAATAGACTATGTTGTACGACACTTCTGTCATTTATCTAGCCAATTATATCATAGCATATGTCACACAATAGCAATCTACAGTACCCAATGTAAAAAGACAAATTTTCTCAAGAAAATAGATTTAGAAAAGAGCTTTGAAAACGATAAGTTTGTCATCATGCAAGTTGGGCAAGCTATGCAAGTAGCCATTATCTTAGAATGGTTGATGTTTTAGCCCTAACAGTTATTGTGACAACCAAAATGGGCTAATCAATATATAAGCTAATTATATATTCCAGTGTGTAAGATTATAGTGACAACAAGGTAAAAATACCAAAACTTGAAAGGATATGTCAAATACTTAAGAGGTTTTTAGTTTACATATAAATAGAAAGGTATAAAATCATGTTTAACAAAAAAAAGGGATTAATAAATATGGGAGATACTGTAGTCAAAGTAGTAAGACTTTTGTAAAGGTAATTTAATTTTCAAGGTTAAAAAAGAATGTCTACCTATAACAGAACAACACCCGCTTCATCCCCAAAAAGAATGCAGGAGCTATGGTATGTCGATTCAAAATATCTAGGAAGAGCATCTGCTCGAATCACCAAAACATTTTTAAATCCACCACCTGACCTTGTTCCAAGAATACTAACCATAAGTAAATGGATTATACAAAAAAAATTGGATTTATTAGCAATTATAATAGACACAGGAACTCACCCTTTAGGAAACATGTAGTTGTTATAAGACCCAACACTAATCCATTACAAGAAGTTGTAATGTCGAAAGCCAAGGCTTTTATACAACCCACCTCACTTTGCACCTGCTATCAAAATTGCATTTTTTTCTAATATAGAATCATGAGTATGAATAATTAATGCAAAATTTTATAGAAAAATATCTAAAATCTACACGTACTAAACTATATTTGTTAAAATTATACAAATGGACACAAAAATACCAATTTAAGATGGTTAAGGGGAAAAAGGTTATGTCCTAAGGACATAGGTTGTTAGCATGCAAAAAATTAATCCTAGCAATAACATGAAATCCAGAAAAATTGGAACTTTGGAGAGTTGAAAACAAAATATTTTATAGACCCTTAGTTGGATCCCATTTTAAAAATGGAACAATTATACATCTCCATAAAATCAACAGATGCAAAATCATTAATCAATTAATTTTCATTTGGATATCACGAGGAAATCCACTTTGCGGTGAGTCCGCATGCAATTTTCATTCAAACTCAATAGGAATGTAGTTGCAGAAAGATATTCATCTATCAACATAATTATCAATATAGATGGAATACTTTGTGGTATCATTTTATTACATATGTAAGAATCAAATACTACAAACAGAGAACTGGGAATTTTTTAAAAACATAATACACACATGCACACAAAAACAAGTTTTGAAGACACCAAATCATGCAAGTGATTGCTAAATGTATCCTAAGGAGAAACTATTACAGTGAAGTTCTTCAATTAAGTCTGTGTAAATACATTTTAAATTGGTTGCTACCTTGCATAGGTAACAAATGTAGCCTCAATCACAAGGCGCAAAATATTGAAGGAAGTTCATTTGTTGAAAATTTAAAACATTAAACCTAACTATTGACTGAAGTGTGGTTTACTCACCATGGTATATGTGGGTTAGAGGACCACCAAATTATGCAGAATGATTAAAATAGAATCTGCTTAACTGTGATATTTCATATTTGTGTCAATTAGTCTAATTAGTCATATGAAAAATATGCTCACTTTCTCATCTTGGTTATGGTCTGCTTCTAGTTTGCCTATGTTCTAACCTCCATCGATTATCAATTGTTTCAACCATTTGTAATTTTTTGTCTTTATGCAATATGAAAAGAGGTTTTCAATACCTATGCAGATCAAATAGGTCATGTCTAGATCACCATATATAAAATTCTATAAATTTTATAGAATTTTATATATGGTGATGTAGACATGCCCCATTTGATTTGTAGAGGTATTGAAAACCTCTTTGGATATGATGGCAAGTGGAAACTCTTGGTTGTGAGGGTTTCATTGTCCAAGAAAAAATTCAACTTTAAAAACGGGAACAACAAAGTCTCCTTAGGGAATGAAAAGACAATTACAATCTTCTTTTCTATATATCTTATAAGTTATTTCCTTAATGATTTTTTGATCAGATTTTGAACTACTGCGAAACTCAACTCAAACAAATTCATGAATAGGTGGCTAAATGGTAAATATAATTATGCTCCAAAAGGATAGAGGATATTGACAGTGATGTTGTTATAAAAAGGTCTCTTCAGTCACTAAGAAGAAACCTAATAAAATAATCAAAATAGGGATTCTTAGCATGTGGAAAATAAGGATTCTTTGCATATATTATGACAAGGAACTATAAACTAATTGCAAGGAATAACATACTAAAATATGATAGAATGATCATCTTTGAATCATAGATTTGCAAACAAGAGGCACAAGTTCATTCAGAAAGTAGAAGGATTTTCACAAGGCAATACAAACTATTTGTGAGAAGCAACAAACTTAACTAGGATAACAATCATATGCCTTAAGTTAGAAATTTGCGCAACATGTACAAATTCCTCCCCATGCAGCAAAATAATTTTGATAAGAGAAACTATATACAAGACCTACCCTATAAAAGCGAAATTATATACAAGAATGTCCTTGAAATTTTCCAAGAATGTCTCGGATATGGCCATCAAGTCCCTTCATCCCCAATGAAATCCATCGCACAAAGGGACATTTCCTTACTCCCCAAAAAACTAGAACAATGGGTATGATAAATTCTTTTTTTTTTTTTTTTTTTTTTTGGGGGGGGGGGGGGGGGGGCGCACGCAAGAATAGAAAAGGATAATGTCAACCATTTTATCATTAACTTGTAGTTAACATCTTTAGATCCATGTTCAGCTCAGTGTTATTGAAATTTGAAAATGGACAATCCAAACTAAAAGCAACTAGTTCTAGTATTTCTTTGAGCATTTCTAGTGAGAACCCACCCATGAAACTAGAATTGATCAGTTTTTCCCAAAACTTTTAGTTCAGGAAAAAATCGATCAAATTGGATAGTTTGATCAATTTTCTACCATTACAACCCCAACTCCAGAAAAAGGAAAAAATAAACCTACAAAAAATCCTAACACTGCCATAAACCTCATTTCCCATATATTTAATCATTCCCCCTATATTTGCTTCACAACCTTCTCATTGATCATTTGAGCAGCAAAGAGAATTGTTTCAACAATATTCTTGCGTTGATTCATAGTGCTTCTCAGTCTGATTTAGATAGTCTCATCCAATGATTTGGAGCACTCAAGATTTGATTGGGGAGTTTCTTAGATCTATTACTAAACCTGATTTGGATTAAGACTTGGAGTATTGATTTGAAGATTTGATGGGGTGATTCTTGTGTTTTTGGTAATGTTGTAATCATCATGTTGACAAAAATATCACCAAGAATCAGGAAAATAAAATATTGACAACATTAGGAAAATATCACAAAATATAGGCAAATTTAAAAAATACAAAATTATTCAAAGACACAAATAATTGATTTTATGCCACTCCATCAATGAGTAGGGAAAATAATTTCATGCATCTCATGATAATATCAAGATATTTACAATATTATCATGTTATTTTCGAGAATGAAAACACTACACGGTTTATCGGCAATAATATCATTCTGGGGTAAAATTTGTGACATTGCAATAATATCAGGACCATGATAATCACAATGTTTGCAACACTAGTTTTTGGAGCTACTCTTTTGCCAATTCCAGATGTTGATTCAATCTATTCCTATAATTGATTTAGATCTTCTCCTGGAATTGATTCAGAGTGAAGACTTGAAACTTATAAAGCTATTTACAAATATTCTTCAAACCCTATTTCTCTTCAGAGAGTTTGTTAAAAAAATATAGAAATTAAATGTAAGGCTTTATTTGCAAATTATTTATGTGGTAGAAAAAATGTCATGGCTACCAAACACAAGAAGGATCCTACATGGGACCATTACCAAATAGTTGGGGATGAAATGGTATGCAACTATTGTCCCATGGAAATTCGTAGGGCTGTGGTTATACATAGACTGAGAGTCTAAACAACACCAGGAATATATATTAGGGAAAATTCAATATTTATCTAAAAAATCAGCCAAATTATAATCTGACATGTAAGTTGCTATTGAAAGCTATAACACGAGGCAAAATATATGCAAGAAGAAATAGGAAGAAATAGAAGTGAACATGATAATGAAAACCATAGTTCTGAAGACTCCACTACTCATCCTGCTAGGGATACCTTTAGAATCCTAATCCATCCTATTAGACTCAGTCTTGTCAGTCCTTTGTCAGAGTCTAATTCACTAAGGTTCATTTCTCGTCATTTGCAGTCATCAAATGCCATTTTGGTAAAAAAGAGTCATTTTAATTCTTGAGTCCAAGGTTTTGTCTCCATAAGTGTGAAATAATGCTTGCAGGCCAGAGGGAGGTTGAATAAGTCTCTTACTTCAAGAGTTTCATCATCAGTAATGCTCAAAAATGATCCTTCTCCAAAAATCTGTTTTGGAGAAGAAATCGACAAATTTGTTTTCGTAATAAATTTACATTTTAAAGTCTTCCATCATGGAGTACTTCAAATACAGGCCCTTGTCATCTTGCTAGGTTCAATAGCTCCATTAGTCTATGTAAATAGGAGGAACAGCAGTGAAATTATGATTCAGGCCCTGTAAAGTAAACATCCTACTGCGATTTGTGCCCTGTAAACTAATTTGGGATTTTTCCATGGAGCACAATGGGGATGATCAGCTTGTGGACCCATTGATTCAACATGAGGATATCAAGAGTCAGCAGAAGTCTGAGGAGGAGTCAGACTTCATAGAATCAGTGTTATTTCAAGAACATATTTCCTGGTCCAGAGTTGCTCAAGCTGCCATTATTGAATCCAAGAAACTATGGATTCTCTCTGACCCTTCTATAGTAGTTAGTGTTTTTAATTTTATGCCCTCTGCCATATCTCAAATGTTTGTTGATCATCTTGGAGAGTTGTAGCTTGCAGGAGCATCCATAGCTAGTGTGGCCATTCAAGGATTGGCCTATGGAATTATGCTTAGAATGGAAACAGCAGGCCATACTGTGTGTGGGCAAGCTTACGGTGCTAAACAGTAGAGCATGCTCGGAGGCATCTGCTAGAGGTCCATGATAATAATGACTGGAACTGCAATACTCCTGGGCATCCTCTACTATTTTGTAGATCCAGTATTGATTGCCATAGGGAAGAGTAAAGAAATCTCTACTACTGGAGGTTGCATTCGTGTGTCCTCAGATACAAAAATGTTGCTTAACAAAGAGTTTGACCTTCTATCAAAGGAGCTCAAAGTTGTATCCACAATTCTAGAGAATTCTTATGCTGGTTCGATTCTAAAGAATGTTGTGTTTGGAATCTTTGACGACGAAGGGAATCTTGTTTCCAAAATGGATGGTTTCCAGTATACGTTGACAGTTGATTTGTATACTCTGAGTTCTGTTCAATATAAATTCAGTCAAGGAAAGTGTACAGTGCCAAAAATTATGCTTCCAGAAGACATTAGACTGTTGCAATTTAAAGCTTTCCATTCCTGACATACCGAGCTCTTTTTTCATATTAAGGTTGATATTCTTCCAAATCCACAGCTGAAGATTGTTAGTGTTAAGGATCAAACTTTCGATGATGGAGCAATCTGTCATGCTTACGATGAGAGCACAACAAGTCAATCACAAATAAGTAATCAAACTATGCTGAATGAAGTTAGATTGTACATTGAGACTTTTATGAGTGAGATGACGAAATGGGAGAATGATTTAAAGCAACTTGGGACCAAAGTTAAAAAGCGTGAGGATGAATTGAGGAAATTAGAAACCAATTTAAGTGAAGTGAGTAGTTCTCTGAGTGACTTGGAAAGAGAGCTCAACAAATGTAACTTTTCTTCAAAAAGTGATGGGAAGGCAAATTCAAATCCATATTCACACAGCGTTGAAGATACTTTAGAGGAAAATCAATAGATAGGGAATCACTGCAGCTTCCCTTTGGCTTCATTTAAGTAGGGTGAATGTTCAATCAAGAAAACTCCCTATCATACAGAACGTGGTTGGAGTTGTTGCCTTGTTAGGGAAAGTAGAGGATGATGCCATCAATTGCGCATTATCTGAGTATGTGGGAAAGGAGAATATGCTCGCAATTTTCTGCAAGTCTCATGGAGGGGTTGAAGCACTTGAACTGTATGATTGCTATGGTAGCATAAGGACAGAAAGAGGTCTTCATGGGCTAGAAAGTGCCCAAAAAGAAAAAATTAATGGAAGGTTCCGTGTGATTTGCCTTGAGGACTTAAGGTCTTATGAGGGGGGCTTCAATGTTGGTGATCCACAAAAGAAACTGATTATGGAGGATCCAAAATCATCAGATGGAATCCTCCCTGGAGGATATATGGGAGATGCTGTAAATATGATAAAGTTGGATAACGAGGATCTATACCCTTAAATTTCGTCAGTGATTGAATTGAGAGGAACATTATTTTTTAATCTTTTCTCATATTTGTAAGTCTACAAAACAAGAAAGCACATGAATCAATCCATATCTTATATAAGAGATGGGGCTATCTCATTGGGTGGAGGCATGTTGAGGAGAAAAGGTGTTATTGAATATGGAAATAGGGACGAAGTTGCTATGAGCTTTCCGACTACTTCAGTGAAAACATCGCTCTTTACCTCAGCAAAAGCAATGTCGTCACGCTTTTAGCTGCGAGTTGATATCGAAGAAAAAATTGCAAATGAAGAATCACTAGAGTGAAGTCTCTAAGGAAGTGGTGAAGGAGAAGATAGCCAAATGCTATTTTGCGGAGCAAACGTTAAAAAGGATAAATACTGGAAGAAGCAGAGAAAGAAGCGCATGTCGTCAGCTGTTAAAATCCATGACTGAAGATTTTATTGACATTTCTAAAGGAGATATTTTAAATGAACTTCCCGGTATAGGAACCTACACTGAGATGTTAAGGCCAACATCCCTACAAGAGACACTTTTCACAGAAATACATGAAATAGTTCATATGAAAAAATTCCACCTGTTCAAATGTGAAGTTGGAGATGATGATATCAATTGCTCCATACATCCTTGTCTTCTCAAAGATCTGGTATTCATTGAAAAGTACTGGGGGGTTAACCATCCTGACCTTGGAGTGGGCCACAATTGAAATTGTATCCCTTTAACAAGGAGATTTCTTGAAGGAGAAAATAATTACAATCAACAGTGTGTTGAAAAAGAGTATAGCATGCCTCAGATCCAAAATTGTACTAAGAGAAAGGTGGTGTAGCCAGTCTATGTTTATCAATCTCATGTACATCTAAGAAATCAAGGAGAGTTGAAGTTTCATGGAGAGAGGACAAAATTGGTGATGTTTTTTGAGACTAAGACTGTGTTATGAGTCTATGCATTGCATTAGCTTAGAGTGTAGCACACATAGGCTACGCGGCGCATTGGGCGCTCCTCCACAGCTCATTTTTTGCACTGATGCGACACACTCACCAAGCGCGGCGCGCTGGGAGTGCGCGTGCGGCACAGAGCCCCAAGGCCAAAAAATCATCTGGAAAATACTACATGGCTGCTCGAGTCTACAACAGCGCACCAAGAATTCCATTCAACAATTCCACCATGACAGCAACACTGGATTACAAGTCCCATGACGAAGATACCACTTCTTCCAATTCGAATTCCCTCCCTATCGTGCCTCTTCTCCCTATATTTAATGATACCCCAACTGCTTTCAAATTTATCACAAAGCTGAGGAGCCGGAAGGCCTCGGTTCCTCAAACAGTCAACGAAGAGATGCTCATTACAATTGGATTAGGACTCCATAGCTACCCAAGCAATTCCTGTGCAGGACCCAATGGCCAAAGATTGGTCAGAAGAATGAACAATTTTTCATTAGTTTTGCCACAGAATTCTGCCATGCTGCAAGCTCTGTTCCATAACATCAGTGGAGTTTTCACCAAAGATTTTCCAGATAATCCTCGACTGCCATTCAGTTACACTTCCCAAAATCTGCCAGCCAGTCTCTTAGAAACGCAGTTGGGCACTCGAATAAAGGTTCTCAAATTCAATAGCACTGTGCAAGCGGTGCTTCAGGCTACAGGTCTTGTTACAATTGAGAGCCATCCGATCCACATTCATGGGTTCGATTTTTATGTTATAGGGCAAGGATTCGGTAATTATAATCCTGAAATTGATCCGCTTGACTTCAACCTCGTTGACCCTCAAATGTGAAACACCATTTCAGTTCCTACAGGTGGATGGGCAACAATAAGATTCATAGCAAACAATCTAGGAATTTGGTTGATGCATTGCCATCTAGACAGCCATTCGATTGTAGGTCTGACAATGGCATTTCTTGTGTATAATGGAGCAGATGGAGACATATTCTACCTGACTATAAGAAGATTAGATATTATGAAATAAATATTCCACCAGGTCATGTCAGCTACTAGAACATGACACCAAAGGAACAGATGGAGAAGTGACTACCAACTGATTATACCAAGGAACTATTTGATGCAATGAATAAAGATTTTCGCCAGAAAGGAAATGATGTTGGAGATATGATTATTGATACATCCGCATCAGATCATGGAAACATTTGAAGATTGCCTTACACTTGCAAAGAACGCGATAGTGCATGAAAATACAATGCCGGAGACACCACTTCATAGCCTTGGCGATACCTCTACTGATAGATATAAACAATATCCAAGGAAAAAGTGAAAATCATCATCAGTTGTTTGTCTGAGCATTCATCGAATTGATATGGTCGTTAATAGTGATTCTGTTGCTCTGAGCATTCATCGTATTAATATGGTCGTTAATAGTGATTCTCAACATAGTAGAAAGACTTGCTTATGATTAACGGTCATGTTAATGGTGCAAATGAATCGTCAAATCAATTGCTCGATTGACTTGGTCCAAGAATGGTTAAGCCATCTCCAAATAGATATGAACAGATTAAGTGGTATTGGTTTGTTTGATTAATTCGAAGGGGGTGTTAAAATATGTTACCTATATTGAAAGTTCTTGATGTACCTACGCATATCAATGGGTCAATGATGAATCAAGTGCTGCCCAATTAATAGGAGATTTCTCGTGTGAATCACATGAAAATACCATATTATAATTGATCAAATGGTTTTTCAAGTGCGATAGTGAAGGTAAAAAAAAGGATTTTGAAACAAGCGACCAAGACAGTCACAAAGCTAATGAGTTGCAGAGATTTATTTTCACCAAGAATTAAACACCAGCATGGACAATCTATCGCTCTGCAGGTGCAATGGTCTAACAGATTTGGAATCACAAGAAGGGCTGAGTCAGAAGAAATGATGAATACAACTAGTGATGGTGGTCGATGCTAGGGACTTTGATGGGTTTTTTTTCTTGGCATTCGGAGGTGTGCTGGGTGGTCATTGTTACGCTTTCATTGGACCAGCTCTCTCAGATCAGTGATAAAAGTAATTTCTGCAAAATGGAGACACGTGTTGAGCTTAGCAAATTGTAGCTGGGTGTGTTCATTAAAGGCCAAATTTTAGTGGGAAACCGTTTATTGAAAAATTAGTTTTTGATTCAAAGGGCCAACGTAAGGTGAAGAGTCACCGCAGCAGAAAGATAGGAACCGATGGTATATTTTTAACTATAGTTGCAATTCAAAGGGTCTACGCTCCAGATTCTGTCTTTTAATTGGCCATCAGAAAACAAATGTAACATTGCTCCTTTTCAGAGTAGACATTTCCTATTCTCATGATTTTAGGTGAAATGGCCCCTATTCTCAAATAGATCTATTTTCCCATTCCTGAGTCTATTTATTGTATGAAAATTATGTGTAAATGGTTCTGAGTTCTGGCAAACATTGGGAGAGCTTTGAAGGAAAACTTCATTGTACAGTTTTTGACAGGGATTTAACGAAAAGATACAGCGCTGACTCCTGATATTCTTGTGGTGTTAATTTAGCATTTGTCTTTTCCTTTGTTTCATATGTAGCTTGTTATGTTTCCATTTCATTTCATAATCATTTCTAAATGAATACTTTTAAGTGAGAAAGGCAGAATCCAATTTGCTGCTCTGCCTTGGGAAGGTATTCATGTTTTGTGTTTTCTTCTGTTTGGTAAGGATTCATCTATTGCCCTTGTCAACCTCTCAACATTCTTTTCATTCCATATAATTTCAAAATTGAATGCTAAATTTATTGCCTATCTTGCCTCCTGAGATAACCTGTGTCTCGGATTTAATCTCCCTGCTCATGTTATTCTTGATCCCACACTGCCCAGAAAACCCAGTCATTTATCAAATTACCCCTTTTCCTATCCATTTACTAGCCTAAAATCAGTTCCCATTTTTAGTCATCTCGCACCTGATTGCTCATTTTATCGAGATTGACTGGAGAGAGCCCTCTCCTGTCCTCGTAGGGCTAGCTACGAGGCTGAGCTTGGTTTGATGTTGCCTCGAGTTTTTCCTTTTTCAGCATGAGGCAGATTCGAGCGCTAACATAGTGGTGACTCCACTAGGGAACAAAATGGTTTGCTTGAAGATTGTTTTGCCCCAGTACATATCTCAAGTTCAGATCTGATGGTTGATGGTGAACAACAATCAGACATAAGAAGACGACTAAAATCATTCACCTGGCGACTCCTTTCACTGAAGAATCCAGCAACCGGTGCTTCATGGTGACTCCACTGCAGAGGGATTAATAGCTTTGACATTTTTAATATGGATCGTATTGCAAGAAGATACGCTCCCATGAGCCGAGATCACATCCCAGGTTTTCCAAATAAAATGCCCAAGGTAGATTGGTCAAAGAATTTTCTTGTGTTCAGAAATGTGGAAGGTAATAACGCTGCTCTTCATCTGGTGAAATTTCACATTCATGTGCGTAGATTAAAGATCAATTTTCCTGAAGAATGTTTGATGAAAATGTTTATGGCTACTCTGGAAGACGAAGCCCGATCTTGGTATGAAAGCTTGCCACCTGCTTTCATTTATTGTCTAAAGGATTTTCATTCCATATTCTTTGAGAAGTATAAAGAAAGTTATCCATCATTAAATTTAGTTCAGGATTGTTGCAAGCATGCTTATGGTTTTATTGAGAGCCTTGAAAAATACTATGAGGATGATAATTTTATGGATGATGAGATCATGGAAGCATTGTATGAAAATCTGTTTCAGCAATCTACAGAACTCTTAGAGGAAACTTTGCAGAAGGATCAAAATCAACAGGTTGAAGAGTTCCATATGGCTGAAGGTGATGAAAGAAAAAGTGTCAGTTCAGATCTGTCAATAGAACAAGACGGCATGAAAGTAAGTTTAGTCATAATTTAAGAATGTGATAATGTCACGACAACTATTTTAGTTCCAGATTCAGATTGTGATGACAAAGAATGCCTAGTACAGAATGCTATGAAGGAGAACTTTCCTGTTGAAACCATCTGGGATGCAGAAGACACAATTATGGATCCAAATGCTCTCAGTTCATTAGAATACAACCTTCATGCGGAGGTAATCCAGTCAGTGTATGAAAAACAAGATCAGACCTTCATTCAATACATTCACACCACAAAATATCAAAACATTCAGGTTTTCCATCCAGATTCCTCTTCATATGTTTCATGTGTTGAATTTTTTTTCCAAGAAGATATCTGCTCATCTACCTATTCAGAGTTTTTTGAAGCCCATGAGCATACTTTTACTGAAGCACATGATGAAGGAAGATCAGAATTTGAAGCAAAGGACACCTTGTTTCTTTATCATGAAGAAAATCTTCATGTTTTTCATGATCCAATGGTAGATTTATTGCAGTCAGCAGTGAAGGTGATTATTGCAGTATTCGGTGATGAAGGAGATCATGGTAAATTAGCTTTCTAGAGACCTAGTTACAAGCATCCACTGTTGACCAGAATATCTGATAGGAAGAATCAATCAAGAAGCCATCTTCTTGATTGGTTGCATTGGCATTTTGATATAGTTTGAGGATATATTGTCTTGTAAGAAACACAGGTGGCCATGTACTACCACCAAGCTTTAAGTTTTAAGTCCAGGTCTTTGCCATTTTGAGTTAATTTGTTAGAGTCAAGTTTTTTCGATCATGTCAGTTTGCATTGAGTCAGTTTGAGTCAAGTTTCAGTCAATAAATTGAGTCATGTTGGTTTGTCGAAATAATGGACTCCATAGCCCAATGGATGAAGGCACTGTCTGCTCTCCCAAAGATCTGCAGTTCTTGGCACCTCCACGGAGCGGCAGCTTCCATCCCAATTGGAGCCAATGTTAAACTCAATCTTGTCGATCCTCTGTCAGAGTCTAATTCACCAAGGTTCATTTCTTGTCATTTGCAGTCATAAAATGCCATTTTGGTCAAAAAGAGTCATTTTAATTCTTGAGTCTAGGGTTTTGTCTCTAGAAGTGTGAAATAACGCTTGCAAGCTAGAGGGAGGTTGAATAAGTCTCTTACTTCAAGAGTTTCATCATTAGTAATGCTCGATAATGATCCTTCTCCAAAACTCTGTTTTGGAGAAGAAATCGACAAATTTTCTTTTGTAATAAATTTACATTTTAAAGTCTTCCATCATGGAGTACTTCGAATACAGGCCCTGGTCATCTTGCTAGGTTCAATAGCTCCATTAGTTTATGTAAACAGGAGGAACAACAGTGAAATTATGATTCAGGCCATGTAAAATAAACATCCTACTGCGATTTGTGCCATGTAAACTAATTTGGGATTTTTCCATGGAGCACAATGGGGCTAATCATCTTGTGGACCCATTGATTCAACATGAGGATATCAAGAGTCAACAGAAGTCTGAGGAGGAATCGGCCTTCATAGAATCAGTGTTATTTCAAGAACATATTTCCTGGTCTAGAGATGCTCAAGCTGCCATTATTGAATCCAAGAAACTATGGATTCTCTCTGCCCCTTCTATAATAGTTAGTGTTTTTAATTTTATTCCCTCTACCATATCTCAAATGTTTGTTGATCATCTTGGAGAGTTGCAGCTTGCAGGAGCATCCATAGCTAGTGTGGCCATTCAAGGATTGGCCTATGGAATTATGCTTGGAATGGCAATAGCAGTCCAGACTGTGTGTGGGCAAGCTTACGGTGCTAAACAATACAGCATGCTCGGAGTCATCTGCTAGAGGTCCATGATAATAATGACTAGAACTGCAATACTCCTGGGCATCCTCTACTATTTTGCAGATCCAGTATTGATTGCCATAGGGCAGTGTAAATAAATATCTGTGTTGGGCCGTTAATATGCCATTATTATTATCACTTTTGAACACTTATTCCACCCATTTCTATTATTCTTCATCATGTCATTTATTATAATTTATTATATAAATCCATTTTATGATGATTTATGCTTTTATGAATGAATATTATTTATTCTCCTTTATTTCTAATAAATTGATGATTATGCGTGATTTTATCAATGATAGTTTTAATAAATCATTTGTAACATTATTCACCATTTTTAGCCTCCAAGATAATTTCCAGATTGAAGATTTGATCATTAAAAGTGCCAACTCAGAAATTCGCTGGAATAAGAAGTGACGGTTTTGCGATTGATATTCTGAGCAAATGAAGCATAATCTGGAAAATCCAAAACATGGGTTCTGTCCAGAACGGACCCAATTATCTTTAGCAAAGAATGATTTGCCCAAATTCAGCTTGTACTGAGAGAAACACAGGGTTCTTTGAGCATGATTTTCTCAGATTTGTTGTTGCGGCCGTCCTCCAAATCTCAGCTGCAAAGCCAAATTCGTCTTGCTCTTGTTGAAAGCTGGATGGAAATATATCTTCTTGTTTATCAATTGGTTGGAAACAATCCAATTTTGTAATGTAAATCATGTTGTACTTATCTTTATTGTAACTCCTCTCTGATCTCTCTATTTAAATGAAAACAGAGATGAGAGAGGGGGGTGGAAAAAATGATTTGGGAGATTCAAATGATGGAAAAATGATGAAGAATGATGGTGGATTATTCATGATAGGATAGAGATTGTTGCATTCTATAATTCTCAAGCTTTTGCTGTTGTAATGATTTTACCATTTAATGACTAATACCTAATTTGAGAGTTGTTGTTCATTCTTTTCATCTGAAGTAGCCCAACAGCATCCGCTGGCGGCTAAGGGCCCAGCCTTTGGTGGAGTACGCTGTTGCTGTGTATCATGTCTCTACAATTGCTGCTGTGTGATGGTTTGATTTATTTCCTATTCTTTTGAATTGCATTATTTTACAGTTTCATGTTTTTATAGTGTGCTGTTTGAATATTTTATGGAATTGTTTTATTGCACAAGTTGAGATTGAATCGCATGGCTGTTCTTTTCCATCGTAACAAAGATTACTATCCTTTTCAAATTATATTGTTATGATGTTCATTTCAAATGTAAAGCTTCGCTGTTCATTTCAGATTGTTGATTATTCGATTCCACTAATCAGAGTTTGCTGTTCAGATTTATTAAATATGATTCGTTGTTTAATTCCTTTAATTATAAGTTTGTTGTCCATTTACTTTGCTGTTCAGTTTGGTTGATTAATTGTAAGAGTTTTCTTTTAAAGAGTTTTCCTAGTTTACTTTCAATAGCAGCTTTAGTTCAATTTCGATTTCCTTTTAATTTCTTTAAAGCAGGACTCTCAACTGTAGAGAACATTGGTTATTGCTTCCTCGTTCCCAGATTGATTGTCTTGTTCTAGTTTGATTTCAACTGCTTCAATCTCTAGAGGAATGAGTTATCGCTACTGTATCCTCAATTGATGTTTACTGAGTGAATAGTTGGATTTCAGAGCATTTGAGTTTATGTCATTGTTAGATTTCTTTTTCAAGCATTCATTTACCTTTTGGATTTTAAGCACTATACTGCAAAACATTACTCTTGAATAAATAGTCGCCTCAGACTGAGTACACTCTTGAAATAAAAAGTCGTCCCTGGGTTGATAATTAATGTGAAGGTAATTAGGAGTTAAAAAGACACCTTTTTATCGCTCCACATTTTGGCACCGTTGCCAGGGAGAGTGTAGCCATTTCTAAAGAGTAGTGTGAATCTGATGAGTGCCTTCTAGGGAAGAGTTGGATCTTAAAAACGGAAGGCAAGAACCTGCATGCGGAGCATGTAAAAGCCCTGTTCCACTATCCGCTTTCCTAATAGATTTGTTGTTTCTTTGTTGGGTAGAAATAGATGTTTGAATTTTTGTGTGAATGAATTAAAAGAAAAAAATAGAAATTTTGAAAAACAAATCTCATGATTTCTCTCAAGTGGTGATGTAAGCACCACCCATTTCACTAACCGATTGACAGGAACATTTGAAGAAGGGGCCTCGAAGAAACACATGAAGAACATCTTCTATTATGGTAAGAAATGGATCACATTTTTACTTTTGAATTTCCTATCAAAGATCTAGGAGGAGTGACACAAATGCACATAATTCCCCCATTGTCTCTACCAAATTTTCATGGCTTGACAAATGAAGATCCAGATACATTCTTATTTGAGTTCCAAATACTTTGTAGAGGATATGATTATTGTACTAATGATCAAAGATTGAAAGTGTTTCCTCTTACTCTAAAAGGAGCAGCTCTCCGATGGTTCATGAGCCTAGGTGGGAATTGCATCCAAACATGGGAGGACATGAAGAACATATTCTTGAAGAAGTACCAAGACTATTGCAAATCCAATGAAGATATTTTCGGTATGATACAAGGGGAAGATGGAAGTTTGGAGGATTATGTAGATCGATTTCATTATAACCTTCAAAAATCAAACCATAAGCATTTGTAAAAAGAGATCTTAAAACACTCCTTCTTAAAGGAATCAAAGATGAATTTTTAGAACTCTTAAATCTGATAGGAAAAGGTGATGTTTTTCAGTTATCATATGATGATGTTTGTGAGTCGTGCATAAGGTATTCAAGAGGAATCTTCAAGGCTGGTAAGAATTCTAGAGATGTTTGTTCTTTCTTTTCCAAATCTGCTACAAGAATAGGAGACATAAGAGCTGAAATCAATACTTTATTTGAAAATTTTAAAGTTGATTTTATTAGCTCTCTAAGTTCAAAATTGGATACTTTGCAGGTTCGGAAAAATCAAGAATTTGATGAAGTGTTTTCCACTCATGACCGAAAGGAGCAGTCCATAGATAGTTGTTCTTCCTTATCTAGGATGGAAGTAGCATATCAAAGAGATGAGGAAGATGAAACAAAGTCAAAACCATGGAAATCATGGCCTACAGGTATGGTTCAAAACACTTCCTCTTCATTCTCTTACTTGCATAATCCATTATGGAATACTAATGTGTTAGGGCAGCCATGTCAATTTCAATATAGCGACCAATCTTGTTTATAAGTTGGGCATGGTTCATCTTATGATGGCATGACTACTCTCCCTCATCTTGTAGCACAAACATATTCTCCATATTTTTCACCAGCTCTTCCACAACATCCTGCTTGCATACCAAATTCATCCACTCAACCCAATCAACCACATCATCACAATGCTCCATTCCTTACACATTTTCCTGCTCAAGTAATTCCACACCCTCACCATAATAAACCAGTACAACATGCTTACAATTTTGAACTGCCAAATTTACCCACCCTTCCCACCCATTCTATCTCACATGCGCCATTAGAGAAATCTTATAATGAGATTCAGAATGTTTCAAATTCAAAAATTGTAGAAGCTATGGAAGAAAATGAGGTTTCTTATCGTATGTATCAAAAAACCATTTTAAAAGCTCAAGAACTTCAAGGTATGATGGGAAACAAAGAAAGTAACGGATATATTGAAGATTGGTTTCACTTCATCACGTGTTTGCATCATCACTCTATACTTCAACAATTTTTGATACCATCTTTTCAAGAGAAGTTGGCTTCTCATACCCTAATATCCATTAACATACATTTTTCAAATTTGGGTATGTGCATACATGAAGACCTATTTCGAAAATGGTTCCATTTGAAGTACTCCTATACGTAGTCATATTCATTTTTCAAATCAAAATAGGTTAGTGTAGAAAATAAAATAAATAAGGGAATAAATAAATGCATTTTGTTTTTTTTTTTTTGTAAAACTAGTTGTTTCTTTTGTTGCAACACGCTATTGAAATCAACATCGATAATAAATTTTTCAATTCATTTGTGTATGTAGATGATTTATAATAGAAATAAAAATTCTACAAAAAATTATATTCATCTTTATCATCAATATGAAAAAATGGTTGAATATCATTTTTTTGGCTTGCGGGCTTGATGAGATTTCTGGAAAAACAGTCGGGACAGTAATGTTTTGAGGGACCAAAAGTTAATATTTTTAAAACCTATTTCTACCCTACGTAGCCCTTGATGTCTAATTTATAACCCAATTTGAACCACTCAATTTGGATTTGAAACGAAAAAATTAGAAACAAAACATTGACCGGATGTCTAGCGGGCAGCTCAGGAACAGAGTTGGGACAGTCAGTTTTTGGAGGCATAAATGTTTGAATTTTTAAAACCTATTACTATGGTAGATTCCCATATGAATCTAGTTTACAATGCAATCAGAATCACTCATTTTTCATATCTTATGGGGAAGTTATGATCAAAATACTGACTGTCTATCGTAAATCAGCACTCTTAAAACTTTGTCTTTCCAGCTGTTCCTTAAAGTATTTGGCCTATCAATTCTTCTTTTCTCTAAAACCTGTTTCTATTGGAGATAAATAAATGAATACACTTTCATTTCCAATTTAAATCATTCGAATCCAACATCAAATGAAAAACCTATGCTTAAAACATTAACTGTTGGTCTGAGTTGGGTAATCGAAAATGACTCTGTTATGCAGGTTGTTCTAACTAAAATTGACATATCATATCATTGGATTTTTAAAACTTGTTTCTATTGGAGATACGCCTTTGAATTAGCTCTCATTTCGGTTTGGAATCACTCAATTTGGACAAAAAAAAGAAGAAGTTGTGATTAAAACACTGCTGGTTAGTATAGTCGACCACTGCTCTCCCGCAGGTGACAATTAAATTTTACTTTGTTATTTTCTCTGTGGATTTTTTATATAGAGTAACTACTTGTTAGGTTTTTTGCATAATTCTTAGATTAGAGGAGCCCGATCACCTCTCTTTCTCCATGATTTAATGTTTTATTGCAGGTAGACACTCGTTTTTTACAGGTCCTGGGAAAATAAAAAAGGTCAATTTATGGACGAGTGATTTTTAAAAGAAATTTTAATGAAACAAAGGAATTTCATCCAAGTCATTACCCAATGGATTCATAATAGAAGAAATGAAGAATTGATTTCGATTTGAAGATTCATGTCTTGTCACTGCTGCCAAAACATTTTTCAAAAAGATCATTTTTTTTACATAATATCATAGTTGTTGTAACTTAATTTACATATTGTTTTTAAATAAAATGTTGTTTCTTTTCTATTTTCTATTATATTTTGTGTTTTAGGTATTGCTTCATTCAAAGTATAACTCATCCTCAGCATCAATGCCTTGAACAACTATTTTTTTTTTTGCATGTTCGCATTTTATGATTGTCCATTTTGTTGTTCCTTTCTGAATGGAACAACACTTCTGCACTTTCATGTTTTGCTGTTCCTTTCTGAATGGAACAACACTTCTACACTTTCACGTTTTGCAGTTCATTTTCGAATGGAACAACACTTCTGCACTTTTCATTTTTGTTGTTCCTTTTCTAAAGGAACGACACTTGCGTTTTTGCTGTTCCTTTTACAAAGGAACGAAACTTTTCATTTTTGTTGTTCCTTTTCCAAAGGAACGACACTTGTGTTTTTGTTGTTCCTTTTCCAATTCCTTTTCCAAAGGAACGACACTTGCGATTTTGCTGTTCCTTTTCCAAAGGAACGACACTTTTCATTTTTGCTGTTCCTTTTCCAAAGGAACGACACTTGCGTTTTTGCTGTTCCTTTTCCAAAAGAACAACACTTTTCAATTTTTCTGTTCCTTTTCCAAAGAAACGACACTTGCGTTTTTGCTATTCCTTTTCCAAAGGAACGACACTTTTCATTTTTGCTCTTCCTTTTCCAAAGGAACGACACTTGTGTTTTTGCTGTTCCTTTTCCAAAGGAATGGCAGTTACGTTTTTGCTGTTCCTTTTCCAAAGGAACGACACTTTTCATTTTTGTTGTTCCTTTTCCAAAGGAACAACACTTGCGTTTTTGATGTTCCTTTTCCAAAGGAACGACACTTTTCATTTTTGTTGTTCCTTTTCCAAAGGAACGACACTTGCGTTTTTGCTGTTCCTTTTCCAAAGGAGCGACACTTTTCATTTTTGTTGTTCATTTTCCAAAGGAATGACACTTGCATTTTTGCTGTTCCTTTTCCAAAGGAACGACACTTTTCGTTTTTGATATTCCTTTTCCAAAGGAACGACACTTTTCATTTTTGTTGTTCCTCTTCCAAAGGAATGACACTTGCGTTTTTGCTGTTCCTTTTCCAAAGGAACGACCCTTTTCATTTTTGTTGTTCCTTTTCCAAAGGAACAACACTTGCGTTTTTGCTGTTCCTTTTCCAAAGGAACGACACTTTTCATTTTTGCTGTTCCTTTTCCAAAGGAACGACACTTGCGTTTTTGCTGTTCCTTTTCCAAAGGAACGACACTTTTTGCTATTCCTTTTCCAAAGGAACGACACTTTTGATTTTTGTTGTTCCTTTTCCAAAAGAACGGCACTTGCGTTTTTGTTGTTCCTTTTCTAAAGGAACGACACTTTTAGTTTTTGTTGTTCCTTTTTCCAAAGGAACGACATTCGCATTTTTGCACTTTTTTGTGTGTAATTTTTCTTTTTTTTGTGTGCATTTCCTTTGTTGTTCCCTACATGGAACACCACTTTTTGAGTGTTTTTGCTGTTCCTTCAAAAGAGCAACACTTTGGGAGTATTTTTGAGAGCAACCCTTCCTTCCTCTTGTGGAATTATTCTTAGTTCATCTCAACCACATTTTATTGATTCCCTTTCATGGCATGAAGTACACTATTTTCATGAGGACAAGAATTATGGATTCTTTTGAAGCGAGTTAATATCATTCACGTTATGATCTTTAACATGACAGCTCCTTGACGATAGATTCTTTTCAAAAGGGACACAATTATTTATATATTACTTTACAGCATTGTTTTCTGTTGTACATGATACTGATTGATCATATTAATACCATGCTGGTTCCATCCTCCCTGGTTATAATCTTCTTTGTCTGTAATAAATGAGATTATGGGTATATTTTTTTTTTCTATGGATATGTTCAACTTCTTCCACCATCCCTGCTCTTAAGGAGTATTGAGCCTCCCTCTTTTTATCATAAAAATGTGTAATAAGAACAAAATTTTGTTCGTAGATGGAGGATAGGGGGTCTCATTACGAGCCAGCCTACCATGTTCATAAGGCTGTAACAAAGTGACATTCCCATTATGGCCACAAGACCAGGGTTATGATCCATTAGATAGCCAAATTATCCTTGGAACAAGAGGTCTCATCATGAGCCAGCCTGATCACTTTTGCTACATCCTAGTGAATGGCAGTGTGGTTATCTGGTTAGCACGCTAGCGCACTGATCTCTTCTGTAGAATAGCACTGAAACTCTCTAGTTATAAATTGAGGATTCTGGCCCATATGGGTTAAAAAGCAACCCTGCCGAGGCTATGGACGCCTGCGGGCAGCAGAGGCTCTGCTTATGGTATTGAAGTTATATCTTATCGTCAATTACTACTATAATACCCTTTCCTTATTCTTTCTTTTTATCAGAGAAGTTATTTCCTTAATTTTTCCCTGTTTTTAACCTTTGTGCATGAGAAATTGTTTTATGATCAATCACATCATTTTCAGCTAGAATACCATCAGCAAAGCATCTTTTTATCATATTGCTGTCCTTTTTCATTTTGCATAAATTATCATCAATCCAAAGTGTCCTATCTTTTATTCATAACTATTTTTACACACTCTGCTCTCATTATAACCATAACTCTCGTTGTCCTATCATTGATATGTGCACTCTGCTTCATTTTCTATTGTATTGTTCATTCCTTTGCCTTGTCGTCAGCATAACACCTTTCATAGTCTCTATGGTCATGGAATACCTTTTTCAATTGGAGGGGGGAATGTATGCATTATAGGATTGCATTCGATATGATTACTACACTCTGCCATAACTTGTTGATTTGATAAAATATCTAATTGAAATTTTTGCATGCATCTTATCTGTTGCTTACACTATGGATTCAAGAACATTGTATGCAAAATAGTGATTTGCTTACAGGAGAACAACAAGTATGGGGGGAACTCTATTCGCAGCATGACCACACTATTTGCAACCAACAGAAGAGGCTCGAGCAACTCGCGAATACGAACAATTCTTCAAACATGATGTGCTTACCTAGATTCCACCTTTTGCATCGCTTTCAGTGCCAACTCTGCCTACATCAGTTTCAACAAATGCCAGTACATATATGCCATTCCACATTTTTCTTTTTGGAGGTAAAACTTGAAGTAAAATAGCATAATTTTCTTATTTATTACGAATTTAGGAGAATTTAATGAAATCCATTTTGAGCATTATTTATCATCCTTCATTCCACATCTTTACCACTTCCCCTTTTTCAGTGGCATATTATCTTTCAGTATGGGGGAGTGTTGCTTTCATTCATTTCTTTCTTATGGCCATGTCATTCATATTCTTTATCATCCATTGCTATTCTTATTCATTCTCAACACCTCCTTTATTCCATGTTGTTTTACACCAAGCATAGACTTCAACATATAGTAGCAACCACCTCTATTTGTTTTCTAGCATCCCATGAGGGCATGCTAATTTTTCAAAGAGGGGGAGGAATTGCTATGCATGATGGATGTTTTCTATTTTATTTCTCATTTAAGTCATACAATTTCAGTGTAGAAATTGATTTCCATAATATTTTTAAAACTATGAACTCAATTCTTGTGATCTCTAGGAAACACAGACATATTATTAAAATACACATACCTAGGTAATTTCAAGATAAATTGGTTCATAAAATTTCGGAAATCATGCACTCTCACCTACAGCCATTTTGTTTATATCTCATGATCCATGCATCAAAACAGTCTGATTTTTTTTGGATCATAAGGGAATTCATATATTATAAATTTACTTGCCAAATTTCAACAAAAACTGGTTTGTAGTTTTTGAGAAAATGGTTAATGAAGTTTGTTGTTACTTATATCATATTTTGTTGCAACTTCATATATACATATAGTTGAATGTCAATGTAAAAATCGTTATGCCTTCATCAAGATTACTAAAAGTGAATATTCATTAATTAAGGAATAATTCATTTGTTCTATCCATTTTATGAGCTGAGATGAACATATTTTTTATTGCTTGGTTAACACATGGGTTTTTGTCTTTGTGTTGCATGAGGACATGCAATATATTCAGATTTTGTTGCATGAGGACATGCAACATATTGATTGTGGGGGTATGTTGGGACGTTAATATGCCATTATCATTATCACTTTTGAACACTTATTCCACCCATTTCTATTATTCTTCATCATGTCATTTATTATAATTTATTATATAAATCCATTTTATGATGATTTATGCTTCTATGAATGAATATTATTTATGCTCCTTTTATTCTAATAAATTGATGATTATGCATGATTTTATCAATGATAGTTTTAATAAATCAGTTGTAACATTATTCACCATTTTTAGCCTCCAAGATAATTTCCAGATTGAAGATTTGATCATTAAAAGTGCCAACTCAGAAATTCGCTGGAATAAGAAGTGACGGTTTTGTGGTTGATATTCTGAGCAAATGAAGCAGAATCTAGAAAATCCAGAACATGGGTTTTGTCCAGAACGGACCCAATTAACTTTAATGAAGAACGGTTTGCCCAAATTCGGCTTGTACTGAGAGAAACGCAGGGTTCTTTGAGCACGATTTTCTCAGATTTGTTGTTGCGGCCGTCCTCCAAATCTCAGCTGCAAAGCCAAATTCATCTTGCTCTTGTTGAAAGCTGGATGGAAATATATCTTCTTGTTTATCAATTGGTTGGAAACAATCCAATTTTGTAATGTAAATCATGTTGTACTTATCTTTATTGTAACTTCTCTCTGATCTCTCTATTTAAATGAAAACAGAGATGAGAGAGGGGGATGGAAAAAATGATTTGGGAGATTCAAATGATGGAAAAATGATGAAGAATGATGGTGGATTATTCATGATAGGATAGGGATTGTTGCATGCTGTAATTCTCAAGCTTTTTCTATTGTAATTATTTTACCATTTAATGATTAATACCTGATTTGAGAGTTGTTGTTCATTCTTTTCATCTGAAGTAGCCCAACAGCATCCGTTGGCGGCTAAGGGCCCAGCCTCTGGTGTACGCTGCTGCTGTGTATCATATCTCTACAATTGCTGTTGTGTGATGGTTTGATTTATTTCCTATTCTCTTGAATTGCATTATTTTACAGTTTCATGTTTTTATAGTGTGCTGTTAGAATATTTTATGGAATTGTTTTATTACACAAGTTGAGATTGAATCGCATGGCTATTGTTTTCCATCATAACAGAGATTACTATCCTTTTCAACTTATATTGTTATGCTGTTCATTTCAAATGTAAAGCTTCGTTGTTCATTTCAGATTGTTGGTTATTCGATTCCACTAATCAGAGTTTGTTGTTCAGATTTATTAAATATGATTCGTTGTTTAATTCCTTTAATTATAAGTTTGTTGTCCATTTACTTCGCTGTTCAGTTTGGTTGATTAATTGTAAGAGTTTTCTTTTAAAGAGTTTTCCTAGTTTACTTTCAATAGCAGCTTTAGTTCAATTTCGATTTCCTTTTAATTGCTTTAAAGCAGGACTCTCAACTGTAGAGAACATTGGTTATTGATTCCTCGTTCCCAGATTGATTGTCTTGTTCTAGTTTGATTTCAATTGCATCAATATCTAGAGGAATGAGTTATCGCTACTGTATCCTCAATTGATGTTTGCTGAGTGAATAGTTCGATTTCAGAGAATTTGAATTTATGTCATTGTTAGATTTCTTTTTCAAGCATTAATTTACTTTTTGGATTTTAAGTACTATACTGCAAAACATTACTCTTAAATAAATAGCCGGCTCAAACTGAGTACACTCTTGAAATAAAAATTTGTCCCTGGGTTGATAATCAATGTAAAGGTAATTAGGAGTTAAAAAGACACCTTTTTATCGCTCCACACTCTGCTGTTGGAGGTTGCATTCGTGTGTCATCAGATAAAAAAATGTTGCTTAACAAAGAGTTTGACCTTCTATCAAAGGAGCTCAAAGTTGTATCCGCGATTCCAGAGCATTCTTATGCTGGTTCTATTCTAAAGAATGTTGTGTTTGGAATCTTTGATGATGAAAGGAATATTGTTTTCAAAATGGATGGTTTCCAGCATACGTTGACAGTTGATTTGTATACTCTGAGTTCTGTTCAATACAAATTCAGTTAGGGAAAGTGTACAGTGCCCAAAATTATGCTTCCAGAAGACATTAGACTGTTGAAATTTAAAGCTTTCCATTCCTGGCATACCGAGCTCTTTGTGCATATTAAGGTTGATATTCTTCCAAATCCACGGCTGGAGATTGTTAGTGTTCCGGATCAAACTTTCGATGATGGAGCAATCTGTCATGCTTACGATGAGAGCACAGCAAGTCAATCACAAATAAGTAATCAAACTATGGTGAATGAAGTTAGATTGTACATTGAGACTTTTATGAGTGAGATGACGAAATGGGAGAATGATTTGAAGCAACTTGGGACCAAAGTTAAAAAGCGTGAGGATGAATTGAGGAAATTAGAAACCAATTTAAGTGAAGTGAATAGTTCTCTGAGTGACTTGGAAAGAGAGCTCAACAAATGTACCTTTTCTTCAAAAAGTGATGGGAAGGCAAATTCAAATCCATATTCACACAGTGTTGAAGATACTTTAGAAGAAAATCAATAGACAGGGAATCACTGCAGCTTCCCTCTGGCTTCACTTAAGTAGGGTGAATGTTCAATCAAGAAAACTCCCTATCATATAGGACGTGGTTGGAGTTGTTGCCTTGTTAGGGAAAGTAGAGGATGATGCCATCAGTCGGGCACTATCTGAGTATGTGGGAAAGGAGAATATGCTCGCAATTGTCTGCAAGTCTCATGGAGGGGTTGAAGCACTTGAACTGTATGATTGTTGTGGTAGCATAAGGACAGAAAGAGGTCTTCATGGGCTAGCAAGTGCCAAAAAAGCAAAAATTAATGGAAGGTTCTGTGTGATTTTCCTTGAGGACTTAAGGTCTTATGAGGGGGGATTCAATGTTGGTGATCCAGAAGACAAACTGATTATGGAGGATCCAAAATCATCAGATGGAATCCTCCCTGAAGGATATATGGGATATGTCGTAAATATGATAAAGTTGGATCACAAGGATCTATACCCTTCAACTTCGTCATGGATTGAATTGAGAGGAACATTATTTTTTAATCTATTCTCATATCTGCAAGTCTACAAAATAAGAAAGCACATGAATCAATCCATATCTTATATAAGAGACGGGGCTATCTCATTGGATGGAGGCTTGCTGAGGAGAAAAGGTGTTATTGAATGTGGAAATAGGGATGAAGTTGCTGTGAGCTTTCCGACTACTTCAGCGAAAACATCACTCTTTACCTCAGCAAAAGCTATGGCATCGTGCTTTTAGCTGCGAGTTGATATTGAAGAAAAAATTGCAAATGAAGAATCACTAGAGTGAAGTCTCTGAGGAAGTGGTGAAGGAGAAGATAGCCAGACGCTATTTTGCGGAGAAAATTTTAAAAAGGATAAATACAGGAAGAAGCAGAGAAAGAAGTGCATGACGTCAGCTATTAAAATCCATGACTAAAGACTTTATTGATGTTTATAAAGGAGATATTTTAAATGAACTTCCCGGTATAGGAACCTACACCGTGATGTTAAGGCCAACACCCCTGCAAGAGACACTTTTCACAAAAATACATGAAATATTTCATATGAAAAAATTCCACGTGTTCAAATGTGAAGTTGTAGATGATTATCTCAATTGCTCCATACATCCTTGTCTTCTCAAAGATTTGGTCTTCATTGAAAAGTACTGGGGGGTTAACCATCCTGACCTTGAAGTGGGCCACAAGTGAAATTGTATCCCTTTAACAAGGAGATTTCTTGAAGGAGAAAATAATTACAATCAACAGTGTGTTGAAAAAGAGTATAACATGCCTCAGATCCAAAATTGTACCAAGAGAAAGGCGGTGTAGCCAGTCTATGTTTATCAATCTCATTTACATCTAAGAAATCAAGGAAATTCGAATTTTCATGGAGAGAGGGCAAAATTGGTGATGTTTTTTGAGAGTGAGACTGTGTTTTGAGTCTACGCAGCGCATTGGCTTAGAGAGCAGCACAAATAGGCCGCACGGCGCATTGTGCGCTCCTCCACAATGCATTTTTTGCACTGACGCGGCGCACACACCAAGCGCCGCGCACTGGGAATGCGCATGCCGCACAGAACCCCAAGGCCAAAAAATCATTTGGAAAATGCTATATGGCTGCTCAAGTCTACAACAGCGCACCAGGAATTCCATTCAACAATTCCACCATGAGAGCAACACTAGATTACAAGTCCCATGACGAAGATACCACTTCTTCCAATTCGAATTCCCTCCCTATCATGCCTCTTCTCCCTACATTTAACGATACCCCAACTGCTTTCAAATTTATCACAAAGCTGAGGAGTCAGAAGGCCTCGGTTCCTTAGACAATCAATGAGGAGATGCTCATTACAATTGGATTAGGACTCCATAGCTGCCCAAGCAATTCCTGTGTAGGACCCAATGGCCAAAGATTGGTGGGAAGCATGAACAATTTTTCATTCGTTTTGCCACAGAATTCTTCCATGCTGCAAGCTCTGTTCCATAACATCAGTGGAGTTTTCACCAAAGATTTTCTAGATAATCCTCCACTGCCATTCAATTACACTTCCCAAAATCTGCCAGCCAGTCTCTTAGAAACGCAGTTGGGAACTCGAATAAAGGTTCTCAAATTCAATAGCACTGTGCAAGTAGTGCTTCAGGCTACAGGTCTTGTCACAATTGAGAGCCATCCGATCCACATTCATGGGTTCAATTTTTATGTTATAAGGCAGGGATTCGGTAATTATAATCCTGAAATTGATCCGCTTGACTTCAACCTTGTTGACCCTCAGATGCGAAACACAATTGCAGTTCCTACAGGTGGATGGGCAGCAATAAGATTCATAGCGAACAATCCAGGAATTTGGTTGATGCATTACCATCTAGACAACCATTCGATTGTAGGTCTGACAATGGCATTTCTTGTGGAGAATGGAGCAGATGGAGACATATTCTACCTGACTATAAGAAGATTAGACATTATGAAAGAAATATTCCACCAGGTCATGTCAGCTACTGGAACATGGCACCAAAGGAACAGATGGACAAGAGACTACCAACTAATTATACCAAGGAACTATATGATGCAATGAATAAACATTTTGGCCAAAAAGGAAATGATGTTGGAGATATGATTATTGATACATCCGCATCAGATCATAGAAACATTTGAAGATTGCCTTACACCTGCAAAGAACGTGATAATGCATGAAAATACAATGCCGGAGACACCACATCATAGCCCTGGTGATACCTCTACTGATAGAGATAAACAATATCCAAGGAAAAAGCGAAAATCATCATCAGTTATTTGTCTGAGCATTCATCAAATTGATCCGGTCATTAATAGTGATTCTGTTGCTCTGAGCATTCATCGTATTAATATGGTCGTTAATAGTGATTCTCAACATAGTAGAAAGACTTGCTTATGATTAACGGTCATGTTAATGGTTCAAATGAATCGTCAAATCAATTGCTCGGTTGACTTGGTCCAAAAATGGTTAAACCATCTCCAAATAGATATGAACAGATTAAGTGGTATTGGTTTGTTTGATTAATTCGAAGGGGGTGTTTCAATATGTTACCTATATTATAAGTTCTTCATGTACCTATACCTATCAATGGGTCAATGATGAATCAAGTGTTGCCCAATTAATAGGAGATTTCTCGTGTGAATTACATGAAAATTCACACGAAAATACCATCTTATAATTGATCAAATGGTTTTTCAAATGCGATAGTGAAGGTAAAAAAAAAGGATTTTGAAACAAGCGACCAAGACAGTCACAAAGCTAATGAGTTGCAGATATTTATGTTCACCAAGAATCAAGCACCAACATGGACAATCTATCACTCGGCAGGTGCAATGGTCTAACAGATCTGGAATCACAAGAAGGGATGGGTTAGAAGAAATGATGAAGAAAACTAGTGATGGTGGTCGATGCTGGGACTTTGATTGGTTTTTTTCTTGGCATGCGAACGTGTGCTGGGTGGTCATTGTTACGCTTTCATTAGACCAGCTCTCTTAGACCAGCGATAAAAGTAATTTCTGTAAAATGGAGATACGTGTTGAACTTAGAAAATTGCAGTTAAGTGCATTCATTAAAGGCCAAATTTTAGTGGAAAGCCGTTTATTGAAAAAATAGTTTTTGATTAAAAGGGCCAACATAAGGTGAAGAGTCACCGCAGCAAAAAGATAGGAACTGATGGTGTATTTTTAACTGCAGTCGCAATTCAAAGGGTCTGCGCTCCTTTCCTATTCTCATGATTTTAGGTGAAACAAACCCTATTGTCAAATCGATCTATTTTCCCATTCCTGAGTCTGTTTATTGTATGAAAATTATGTGTAAATGGTTCTGAGTTCTGGAAAACAGTGGGAGAGATGTGAAGGAAAACTTCACTGTACAGTTTTTGACAGGGATTTAATGAAATGATACAGCTCTGACTCTTGAGATTCTTGTGGTGTGATTTTAGCATTTGTCTTTTCCTTTGTTTCATATGTATCTTGTTATGTTTCCATTTCATTTCATAATCATTTCTAAATGAATACTTTTAAGTGAGAAAGGAAGAATCCAGTTTGCTGCTCTGCCTTGGGAAGGTATTCGTGTTTTGTGTTTTCTTCTGTTTGATAAGGATTTATCTATTTCCCTTGTCAACCTCTCAACGTTCTTTTCATTCCATATAATTTCAAAATTGAATGCTAAATTTATTGCCTGTCTTGCCTCTTGAGATAACTTGTGTCTCAAATTTAATCTCCCTGCTCATGTTATTCTCGATCCCACGCTGCCCAGAAAACCCAGTCATTTATCAAATTACCCCTTTTCCTATCCATTTAGTAGCCTAAAATCAGTTCCCATTTTTAGTCATCTCGCACCCGATTGCTCATTTTATCGAGATTGACTGGAGAGAGCCCTCTCCTGTCCTCGTAGGGCTAGCTACGAGGCTGAGCTTGGTTTGATGTTGCCTCGAGTTTTGCCTTTTTTGGCCTGAGGCAGATACGAGTGCTTACACATCCAAAACATGAGGGTGATTATGGCACAAAGAACAAAATCCTAATAGGAAAAGACTTGATTCAATATTTGTATCCAACAAGCTACAAAACCCTTAGTTCTTAGCCCACCATTGATAAAAAATTGAGGAAGTTGCTTGGGAATGCATGGCTAGATGGTGACATGATGCAAAGATAAATTACAATCTAAGTTCAGTAGGATACGGATAAGGATATGGACATAGATTTGCCAAATTTTTGAAAAGCCAAGATCTAGGTATAGTAGGAAAATGGCAAGTACAAAAATATTTTTTCATATATATAAACAGAGAAAATTAGAAAAAAACAGTCAATAATCAAAACCATTCAGGAATGACAAGAATAAAACTACAAGTTTATAACCAAAACCAAAAAAGAAAATTCTAATGCATGTTACTATTAGCCATCCATGTATTATAATTGATAATTTGATAATTCATAACCACCATTGACTATTGATAATTTTGAAGACCATCTCAACATGAGAACATCACAATTCATAACAATATTTTTGTAAGCAGCATCCACATGTCGATATCAACAGTGAATAAAGGCGTTTCTTGAATACTATGGCAATACCAAATAACAGTGTTATTGAAGTGACCAACATCGTATCACATAAGGGTAGAACATACATTGAGAACAAACCTTGAACATGATGATAGCTCAAACCTTCTCAAACCTTGACATTTTACAAAATATTAAGTAAAATAATTGGCCTCTAGTTTCTCACCATATCCTTTTCTATTCCTTTAACAATAAGATTGATCAAATCTACATATACATGCTCCCCCATCTGCCTATTTCCTAGGATTTTCAACAAACCTCAAGGAAACACTTACATGAATTCAAGACACATTTCTAGCCATTGAAATGGTAATTATAACAAATCAACCCAACATCAAAGTGATTCCCTACAACAAAAACTAAAATTAACAAGTTAATGAATAAATGCATACAAAACTTCACATTCAACTTCAATGTCACTACAGTTCATTTTTAGGTTAGGAAAATTCTTCTCTTTTAATCAATGCAACAAAGGTAATGAGTTTAAACTTTAAAGGCATACACTTATATCAAATTAAACACAAAAACTGTCACAACAAAGCCCAAATGTTGGCTACAAACATCATCTCAAAACAAAGAACATAGAAATACGAGGAGTTTTGATATCAACAAATTTGAGAATTGTATAATTTGAAAATCTAGCACCTATGAATTGAGATTAGCCTAGACAAACACAATTGCTCACCAAACCAATCAATACATGATAAAAATAATTGTTTTCCACTCAATGCAATTCATATAAACTCCATGTTAAATGCTATAACATTAATAAAATATGATACCATCATGATATAGATTCTATAACTAATAAATTCCCATAAAAATGCTAATGATATAGCATAATATCTCTAGTCCAAGTAGCTCCCATATTATGGAAAACATTAACTCAAACAATTTGAACCAAGTAGAAACATGGGAAAATAAAAAAATATGGAGTACAAATACATTAAAGTGTCATAGAAAAGTTAACGATAATTATTCAGCTATAGATTGAATAAATATCATATGATACTTACTTAGGGAGCACCAAAAAAATATCATCTTGAGAAGACATACACATCAAAACTAAGTCAACATCCTCTAGCTTGACATTTTCCATTTCAAGGGCTCTTCTAGATGACTCTACAACTAAACCAATCAGTGTTTCATCACTTGCAAAACAAAGTGAGCTTAATGACATTTTATTCCATGTAAGTGAGGAGGTTTTGGAAGGTTTTGTTTTAGTATCGACAAAAAATATCAGTTCTAGACTTTCCTTCATCTATTAATTCCTTTGAGTGCAATTATTCAATACCCATTCTTAAAAGGTAAGCCTTATGTCCTTCCATATGCAAGAGTTCTTCATTAAGTGCTCCTTGTAATGATGCTCCCTAACTCTTCATTAAATATAAGATCTAGTACTACTCAGAGCCTCAATATGTAGGGAAAATATGATTTCAACTTATAGAACTTTAAATGGTCATTCCAGTTAAAATACCTTCGACAGCTTTGTAATCATTGTTGTTTCTAGGGCCTTTGGTATTTCACATACAATAACAAGCCCTGTTGTCTTTGGATAATCTTTCTTAACAACCTGTTAGTGCTACATCCACTCATGTTCCCAAAATCAACATCAAAGTTGAGGTGCCTCATTTGATTAATCCAAAAAAACTTAAATGATTCGATTTCCTGGTGACAATGTGTTTGTAACAACACTTTCCCAATAACTATAAAACCTGAATATAGAATTTTGGTTGCTACCTCACATATAACTTGTTATAAATTTGGAATTCCAACATGTCTATCCACTATCTTAATCTAACAGATAGGATTTTCTAGCAAGAAATCACAAAAAATGTATATTTACATAAAATATTTGGAGGCATCCTAGCGTTAGATGCAAAAATAATCAACAACAAATATTTTACAATAGCTCTAGTCATCATCAAATAAGTAAATGACACTTGTAGTGTTACTATAGTGATCCATAGAATTAGAATTTGGTTACAACTAGAAGGATTGAAGGTGGCACTTAAAATTTTGTGGCACAAGAAGTTGCTTCTATTATCAGAAAAAGATGATTAGATGCATTATTTCCATAATTATATGATCCTCCAACATCACCATTATTTTCAAACAAAACACCTTCCCATTTGACCTGTTGCATGTTAGTGCTAATGAAATTTTCTACAAGACTACTGCTACTGGTTTGTTGCAAATTATAAGATGAAATATGCGGCATGCCTAGTGTTTTTCTAGGCATGCCACCAATGGGAATGGAAATGGAGACTGTAAATTTCCCACTGAAATATTAGTAGCACCTTCTATGCCTACTTCCATGACACCACTAGCACTAACCATAGTCAAGTTTTCACACTGAGCATTTTCCAAAGAAAATAAATTGCGCAAAAGGGAACTTAACTGGCTTTGGTGTAATGCATTACAACCCAAAATCAATGATCCAAAATTCAAGATTTTGTTTATGAGAACTAAGAAAATGACCAATGTCATCATTTTGTACTCTTTGAGAGGTGAGAGAGTTCATATGGGAAAACATCTAATTTTATATTATTGCTCCAATATTCCATAGCTTGTGGTCTTGTTTCAATCACAACTCCACCTACAACAATTAATCCTTCACGTGTGAAAAGTTTGTACTTGATATGTCAGGGAAGGAAATATTACGGGGTGAGGAATTTCCTTGTGATGCTTCTCCAAGTTGAGTATTTTGCAGCATCGGGCATTAATTAAACCTTTGATAAGGAACCTGTGAACCTAGAGACAAATGAAAAGCCAAATTGTTGGGTCCCTATAATACTAGTGATTACCCCATTACTATTGTAGTTATACCCCTTATTTATATTGTTGTGCCCCTATTACCCCCATATTGTTATTTTTGTGCCCCATAGAATCCCTCTATTGTTATTTTTGTGGCTTTATATTATTATTGTTAGGTCGGCTGGATTATATTGTGACTCCTTAGACTCCTATATATAGAAAGGAGGTTTCGTCATTTGTATCATCCAAGAATTGTTCATTTATGTAATGTAAAGGAGGTTTCCCCCTTGAAGAGGCTGAATTCTAAGGCGTTGAACTATCTTTTCTATCTTTTCTTGAGCTGGTTTCATAACATTTGGTATCAGAGCTTTGGATTCTAGGGTTTCGCTGCTCCAAACAGGTCATCGTGGAATTTTCGCTATAACGTTTTTTCTGTGACGTTTCAGAAGTCGAAACAAACACCCATTTGAGAAGAAATCGCGCTGAACCTTGGGTCCAAATTTCAGAGCTCTTTGCGTGATATTTGCGGAGATATCATCTGAGGAAGTTGGTCTTTTTGCAGACTCCTGAATTACATTCAAAACAGGTGACCTGGGGAAAATCATCATAACTTTCTCTCTGGGGATCAGATTGAAATTTCGTAAGAAGGTATAGAAAGAGGACGGACTTTAGTTTCTTGTGTGTGTTTTTCATATTCAAAGGTTGAAACAGTGACTCGTGGCACGTCGTACAAGTTTGCTCTACTGAACCAGTCTAAAAGCAAGTCACTGTGGGAGATTTCACATAACTCTTCCTTGGAGAATCCAATTTGGCTCAGACTTGTGGCATTGGAAAGAGGACGCAGAAGGCTACTACAGGTAGCAATTTCAGAACTGGATTGTCTGAAATTACAGAGATACATCAGATTCAATATCAGGATTCAATATCAGACTCATGAAGAAGAGGAAGAAATGCTACATGATATATCAAAATTACAAGAACAAGTGCAACAAATGTCACGCTCACAAAAGCTAACAGAATCTAAGATAAGTGGCGTGGAATCTAAGATAAATGGTGTGGAATCTAAGATAAAGGGCATGGAAGCTAAGATGGAGGATTCGATGGCAGATTTGAAGATAGATTTGAAGACAGACATGGAAGAATTGAAGAAGTTGCTACAAGAAAGGGTCACTAATGGTGAAAAGGTAGTAAAGGAAACTCATGATGAGAACAAAAAAAATGTTAATCATGATTCCATAGATGCTAATGTTGGATCGAAGAATCACCATATTCCAAAAATCGATATGAGGAAGTTTGATGGCAAGGATCCCGCCACATGGATATTACAGATGGAGCAATTCTTCGATCTCAATAATGTGAAAAACACACAAAAGGTACGTATGGCAACTGTATATTTGGAACCAAATCAGTTTGTATGGTATCAATGGCTTTGCTCTCGTAAACAATTTATCACTTGGGCAATTTTTACGGAAGAATTGATAGCACATTATGAAGATACAAAAAGCAACACTTTTTTTAGCCAATTGATAAGTCTCAAACAAAAGGGTTCAGTAATGGAGCACATTGAGGAGTTCCAAAAATTGAACATAAGGGTAAAAGATATTCCAGAGGAGCATAGGATTGATGTGTTCATAGGGTCTTTAAAGGATAATATCCAACATGATGTTCGCCTTTGGGAACCTGATTCATTAGAGAAGGCATTCAGATTAGCAAGAAAAATGGAAAGCAAAATTATGGCAACCAGGAAGCATACCGCTCACAACTATAAAGACGAAAGTGTTGTTTCCCCTAGTCTTCCACAACCTATAAGGTTGAAACCACAACAATTGGAAGAAAAAAGAGGAAAAGGGATTTGTTACAGTTGTGATAGCAAATACACTAAAAGTCATAAGTGTGCTGAGAAGAAATTATTCTACATAGGTTATGAAGAGGAAGAAGAAAAGGAGCAAGAAAGTTCAAAAGAAGAAGATATACTCCAGGAAAAAAGCCTAGATGAAGAACAAATAAATCCGACCATATCTTGTAATGCATTGGCGGGAATTACCACTCCTCAAACCATCAAGATAGAAGGACAAATCAAGAAGAAAAAGGTAATAGTGTCGATTGATTCAGGAAGCACCCACAATTTTATTCATTGTAGGGTAGCAAAAGAATTGAATTGCTTCCTATATCCAACATCAGAGTGTCAAGTGATGATTGCAACTGGAGGAACAATAAATTGCTCTGGAAAGTGCCATAATATCAAGCTATCCATGGGAGAATATGTATTAACTAGCCCAATGCTTTCCATTCCAATGGGAGGTGCTGATATTGTACTAGGAGTCCAATGGCTACAATCCTTGGGTACAATAGCTTTTAATTTTCAAGAACTTTTCATCAAATTTTCTACGGAAGGAAAGGAAGTTGAATTAAGGGGTATTGCAGGGAAACCAGGAAAGATAATCAGCTCTAATGGCATGACTAAGCTTCTTAAAAAGGAGCAAAGAGGTGTAATTGCACAATTATGTTCGCTAGATGTTTCCACATTGGAATCATCTATTTCTCCAGACCTCCAAAATTTCTTGGACAATCATTTGAAGGTATTTGAGACTCCTAAAGGTCTCCCACCTATGCGTGGTCATGATCATGCTATTCATCTGATTCCAGGAAGTGTTCCTCCAAACATCAGGCCGTACAGATATCCCTATGCCCAAAAAAAGTGAAATTGAACGTATGGTTGCAAAAATGCTAGAGGCTGGTATAATTCAACCAAGTCAAAGTTCTTTCTCAGCTCCAGTAGTATTGGTGCACAAGAAGGATGGATCATGGCGCATGTGTCCGGATTATAGGGAGCTCAACAAGCTCACTATTAAGGATAAGTTCCCCATTCCTGCTATTAATGAATTATTGGATGAATTGCATGGATCAATTTACTTCACCAAGTTGGATCTTCGTTCGGGATATCATCAAATCAGAATGAAGATTGAAGACATTTCGAAAACGGCATTTAGAACTCATGAGGGTCATTATGAATTTTTGGTCATGCCTTTTGGCCTTACCAATGCACCTTCAACATTTCAAGGTTTGATGAATTCAATTTTCAAACCATTCCTTAGAAAATTTGTGTTAGTATTTTTTGATGATATACTAATCTACTGCAAGTCTTAGAAGGATCATGTTGAACATGTTGACAGGGTGCTACAACTATTGGAGGAGAAACAATTATATGCAAAAAGACCCAAATGTTTCTTTGGAGTCCAGGAGGTGGAATATTTGGGTCATATTGTATCTCATGAAGGAGTTAAGGTAGACCCTAGCAAAATTAAAGCCATTAAGGAATGGAAAATCCCCACATCCATAAAGCATCTGCGAGGATTTCTTGGGTTGACAGGGTATTATCGCAAGTTTGTTAAGAATTATGGGAGAATAGTAGCACCTCTGACAACATTATTAAAGAAAGATTCATTTTCATGGACTCCAGAAGCAACAAAGGCCTTTGAACATCTTAAAGAGGCAATGTGCCAAGCACCGTTCTTAGCTACGCCGGACTTCACAAAAACCTTTATTGTGGAATGTGATGCTTCACGAAATGGAATTGGTGTTGTTCTAATGCAAGATGAAAGATCCATTGATTTTGAAAGTCGTCTAATCAAGGGAAAGTTTTTAAGCAAAGCTATTTATGAGAAGTAAATGTTGGCAATACTCCATGCACTTAAGAAATGGCGACCCTACCTAATGGGAAGACACTTCAAGGTAAAAATGGATCATGATAGCCTTAAATACTTTTTAGAACAAAGATTATCCTCTGAAGAGCAACAAAAGTGGGTCACAAAGATGTTGGGTTATGACTTTGAAATCATCTACAAAAAAGGGAAGCAAAATGTGGTGGCAGATGCACTCTCAAGAAAGGATGAGGATGTGGAAGCATTGTTGTGTGCCATTTCTATTATCCAACTAGATTGGATAAACGAAGCAAGGGAGGAATGGAAGAACGACGAAGAAGTGTGGGCACTTATTCGAAAGCTACAACAAGATTCCAGTACTTCTGATACATTTAGCTGGCAAAATGATTCGTTATGGTACAAAGATCGCTTATACCTCTGTAAGAATTCCCAGCTAAAACAAAAGATTCTTATGGAATTGCACACTTCTCCCTTAGGAGGGCACTCAGGATTTTTAAAAACTTACCACAGGGTTAAGAAGGAATTTTTTTGGGATGGCCTTAAATCAGATATTCAAAAGTTTGTGGTGGAATGTTTGGTTTGCCAGCAAAATAAAGTTGAAACAATTAAGACACCGAGTCTATTACAACCTTTATCCATTCCAAGCCAACGTTGGGAGGAGGTTTCAATGGATTTTATCACAGGTTTACCCAAGTCTGAGGGAAATAGTGTCATCATGGTGGTAGTTGACAGACTTACCAAGTATGCACACTTTTTTGCATTATCACATACATTTAAAGCCAGTACAGTTTCTACTGCATTTATGGAAACAGTTCAAAAGCTACATGGAAACCCAAAGATTATTGTAAGTGACAGAGATCCCATTTTCACTGGAAATTTTTGGACAGAATTATTTTCTTGTCTTGGTACTCAGTTAGCTCATAGCTCATCTTATCATCCTCAATCTGATGGGCAAACTGAGATAGTAAACAAATGTTTGGAAGGATATCTTCATTGCTTTGTATCTGATAAACAGACACAATGGGTCAAATGGTTGCCTCTGGCTGAATGATGGTATAACACTTCCTTCCATACAACAACAAAAATGACCCCATTTATGGCACTTCATGGGTATCAACCACCATCCATCACATCAAATTTAAGAGAAAATTCTAAGGTTCAGGCAGTGGAACATCAAATCGAACATCAAAAACAAGTCCTCCAACTCTTAAAGGATAACCTCGTGTTGGCACAAAATAGAATGAAACAACAGGCAAATCAACATCGCAGTGAAAGAAGTTTTGATGTAGGTGATTGGGTATTCCTATGGCTACAACCATATAAGAAAATGTCCCTAAAGCAAGCTAAGAGGGATAATAAATTATCACCAAAGTATTATGGTCCGTACAAGGTGTTGCAAAAGATTGGTCTATGGCATACAAATTGGATCTTCCTGCAGCTTCTCGATTGCACCTAGTGGTCCATGTTTCATGTTTAAAGAAGGTTATAGGTGACAAGCTTCCAATTCAAACAATATTTCCAGAACTTGATGAGGAAGGAAAAATTATATTGGAACCGGAAGCAGTCATAGAAACAAGAACTCGAAAGTTACGAAATCGATCAATTTCAGAGTGTCTTATCAAGTGGAAGAACTTATCCGCTGAAGATTCCACATGGGAGGATGAGAATTTTATGAAAAAGTATCCATAACTACTCAAGCGTTGAGGACAACACTTTTTTGAAGGAGAGGGGCATGTTGGGTCCCTATAATACTAGTGATTACCCCATTACTATTATAGTTATACCCCTTATTTATATTGTTGTGCCCCTATTACCCCCATATTGTTATTTCTGTGCCCCATAGAATCCCTCTAATGTTATTTTTGTGGCTTTATATTATTATTGTTAGGTCGGCTGGATTATATTGTGACTCCTTAGACTCCTCTATATAGAAAGGAGGTTTCGTCATTTGTATCATCCAAGAATTGTTCATTTATGTAATGTAAAGGAGGTTGCCCCCTCGAAGAGGCTGAATTCTAAGGCGTTGATCTATCTTTTCTATCTTTTCTTGAGTTGGTTTCATAACACAAATGTTGTTCCAATGAGGATTAGTGAGTGAAGTAATTATTTTTCCTTTCTTATGTTGTAGTTAACATTAGAAGTCAAGTTAGGCATGAATAATTGAATTGGTTTTGCCAAAGGTTCTCCATAAACGGTGCACATGGAATAGATCCAAACCATGACCTAGTGCGCTAAAAGTGTACTTTCTCCCAAATACATAGCCATGTATGTAATAAATGTGTAAATTTCCACCTTAGACATCAATGTTAGAAGTACTAGACTAGAAAGACAAATAACTTGTTTTTCCTCCATATAAGAAATGACTCTAGCAAACGAATTGTATTCTTTGTGATGAATGGATCTCAAAGTCAAAATACGTCCAATAATTTGTGAAGTTTTTGTTGCAAATTCTTTTATAGACACTTTGGGCAACCATACCTCAAAGTTGCACTATTATGCTTATCATGTCATCCATGTATTTCAGATATCAAACCACTATTCCACTTGTCAGCTTACCATGAATTTTGAGGGTATGCTAAAGCTATTTTCGAAAACCAATTGTGGGGATTGAGCCCAACAGTTGGCTACTAGATAATCCCTATAAATTCGTACTTGGTAACATGGTTTGTTGCCTAAAAGAATTTATCAAATTGAACAGTGAAAGGGTAGAAGACTACTATGTATTGCATAGAACATAATGCCCTTAATGATGTGTATGGGCTCAACTCTAGTAAATGACTATTGATGGGCTCTAAGAAAATCACACAGCCCAAATCCTTCATAAATTATTAGAGTCGCTAGTTTATTAGATGGTTCTAGTCCAGTATGACCCTTGACCATTTTCAATACCAATTCCAACTTCTAAAACATTTTTTGTTTGTCTTGATCAATACATTTGTTGTGCAGTTCCTTGAAGCTAATCAAATATTTCATAGCACATATCTACTTAAATCTCATGGATGTTCTAAGCATTATATCTTTTTGTTAGTATTAAACTAACATAAATGCATAGATTTGTATATAGATAGTCGTTTTGAACGAACAATCTTTGAAAGGAATCTACAATATTCTGACCTTGACTCTAGGGTGTTGTATTTTAAAAATTTGGCAAGGTCTTGAAAGTTTCATTGTTGGCTGAATGACATTTTTTGTCTTTAAATTTTGATATTGGTTTATTTCTCATATTTTTGAAACATTCAATAATAGTCATGTGAATATATCCACACAATAGAATGTTCTAAACCACACTCCAAACCTTATGCCATAAAAAGACAGTGGAATTCATGCCATTAGGCTCCTACTTTCCTTTCCATAATCCATTTGATACACAGGAATAAAACTCAACCAGGACCTGCATATAAATGATGTTTGATCAGAGGGATTCCACCTAATACCATGCATCAGAAAATGGTGAAATCCCAATGATGATACTCAACTAAGATTTTCATATAAATGATGTTTGATCATATAGATTCCACAAATTAGCATGCATTAGAGAACGGTGAAATCCCAAGGTTTTTGTAAGAGTTACACCCCATCTTCAATGTTTTCATGTATAGAATGAGAAGATCACTAATTACTCAGGTTGAGCGATCCAAAATGGTTTTTTCATAAAGTTGAAGTGGCTAGGCAGATTGAAGCCTCTTTCGACTAAGTTTTAATGCTATTGCACTAAACCCATGATACCACATGCTTGACTCATAAAGCTCTAGTAGAGAAGAGATGTGGAAGGGTATTCAACACTATCATCAGTAGCACACTTCACCTTGTACATCTCCCCAAAACCATAGTTACCTGGTTTGTGTTCATGTTTGAAAATCAAATTTAAAAAAAACTCACCCCATACAAAAATTCAATAAAATTCACCATTAAATTCAAATATATCTATGTGAAAAACTTGCATATAATTTTTTCAAAATAACATATATCAAATAATAAATATATTAAATTATTAGATTTAACATTTATAAAACATGATACATATAACTTAATAATTGAAAAGAAAATATTGACAAGCTTTATTTATTATAGATTCAAAGATATGTTTAGGCCAAAGAATTTAAGGATATAAATTAACTAAAGATAAGCATTCAAGAAGATTATGTTGAAAGTACTGGAACCAAATGCAAAAAGGTGAGTCTCAATGTATAAAACAAGGTTTAAATAAGTGGCACAAATACAACGTAGTTCATAATCTTGGCAAATTGGAGGAGTAGGTTAATGGACAAAAAGTTGCTACCAACAACAAGCATATAGAAAGGACTTGTCTCACCTCATCCCCAATGCAGAGTTTTCAAGAAACAACAAGAACAACCCCTCTTTGACCATAGATCTATAATATCATGCCAAAGAAATGATAACTTGTCACATGGAATCAACCTCAAAGAAGAACCCCCTATTGAATGGTAGCAAAGGAAAGCTACAAAAATTCAATGATGAATACTACTAGTTGAAAGCCCTCCAAGATTCAGAGCCAAAAGCTAGGGATGAGAGACAAAGGGAAGACCATGAGGCTAGAGAAGACATCCACCATCCCATTTCCTTGAAGTGAATTAATAACATGAAGAATCTTAGGTCCCCCTCTCTATGAGGGTTTAGTTTATATATTTTATTTCTATTATTCTAATAGCATAGGATTTAGTGGCTAATAGCCAAGCTATATACAACACTGGCATGTCTGGCATGTATAAAACCCAAATATACCTAGTATTATTTTCTTTTGAGTATATTACGCAACAATGGACAAGGGCCCAACACTATTGTTTCAAAACTTGGTTCGACTTGGCTCGATGGGCCAATTTGGTACCGAATAAGACCTACTTAGCCAAGTAGATGCATGATGACCGCATACAGAATCCAAGAAAAAATTTCACTATTTAATTAGAAAACTCAAAAAACAAAGAATTAAACTGATCAAATTTCTTAAAAGATATATCCCGCCCCTCTATTTGTCTTACACCTTTCTCACAGATGATGAGCCCCAAAAATGTACAATTATTTGGGCTCATTCAACTTCCTAATTTGGCTTAGTCCACCATTCTCATTTGTTTATTGCATGTTTTTGATTATTTTTATGTTAATAGAGTGAATTTGGTTAGTCATTATGCCAACAAGTCTAATGGGTGCTTTGTGTGGCCTTTTTGGTCAACTTGGAGACAAAATTGAAGGTCTTAATGAGCACTTGGCAGCCAAATTCGTGGGAGAACAAGCTAGAGGATTTGTAGGAAGGTGTCCCCCTCATTTATGGGCCCTTACCTCGAATTCTCCACCATCAGCTCGGAGTTCAAAGGCCACCAAATCAATGAGCACAAGGGCAGCCAAGCAAGTCAAGTTGGACTGCTGTTAACTCCAAGTCTTGGGCAACCAAGTCCCTAACTTTTAGGAGAACTGTTGGGTCCTCAAATTGTATAAATAAGAAGGCTTGGGGCCTCATTTGGGTTAGCTAGTTGGTAGTCATTTTTGTAGCTAGTTAGTCATTTTGTTTTAGCCATTAGTTAGCTAGCTTGTAGTTCGATTTTTAGGCCATGGATTAGCTTTGCTTTCAGCTCATTCTCAAGCTCTCCTTATGGACAATTTTGATGTACTTTTCATTTCTTGATTAATAAAGATGGATCCAGCTTTGCACCAGCTCTAAATATTTCATGGGAGGTTGTAGCTCTTGGGGTTGGGCCCATCTCAAGCGCCCAGGACCTCCCTTGGTTATCTTTACATGTGTTTGTTGCATTCTCATAATAAAATCTGCCATTTCGATTTAAATGTTGTGTTGTTGTTAGGTTGCTTTTGATGATTAGAAAAGGTTTTTCATGTTCAAATTTGCTTGATAGGTTAATCACAGGGAATATATTCAGAAAAAGGCTACCAAGTACTTTGGACCTCACCTCCCCTTCAGTGGAATCATGAGCTGGGACCAACGTAACCTTGCTGCCAACAAAAACACTTTCTTTGCTTCACCATGCAATCATTAGTGTTTGAATCTCATTTGCAGAAATCGATATCAGTTTGGATGCATGTTTGTGTTTATAAACACTTAGTTTCATAATTGTTTCACATAGGTTTCATTTCTTGTTTTCCATTTCTGTTCATAGGTTTCATGGCACAATTATCATAGGTTAATGAATTTCTTGTTTTGATGCATAAGTCATTTGTTTCATTTGCACTGCCCCTTCTCAAACCATTTTCTTCTTCTTCTTCTTGATCTATCCTCAAGTCCTATTTAACCTCTGTCTCACACATTTACCCTCCAAACCTCTCATTTCCCACATAGCTCCATCTCCTTCAACTTTCGTTGACCTAGCCCTTTATCTTCCAACCTCCTCCCTACACTCACTTCCCATCCTATTCTTCCACTTCTACACCCATCACCAGCCTCATTCCTACCTTACACATCTCCCCCTACCATTCCATTACTCCTCCATCACTCCAAACACTCACGGTAGGTCATCCTGTAGCCATTTATAGACATCCTGTAGAAAACAGAGTATCCTGTAGGATCCTCTGCAGGCTTCCTGTAGGAGGCCACTCACTCGGTTGCCGAGCTTCTGAATGTGAGGGACCTCTGTGGATGGATGCTAAGGATCCCTAGTATCCTCTCCTAGCCTCCCCAACCTGTCCCACGCTTTCCTTCCTTCTCCATCCCATCTGCACAACCAAACCCTAGTTAGCACAAGATCACAATCATTCCACACACTTAAAGGAAAAATACAAAAACATAACTTTCATGATGAAAGTAGTTTAGATCCATGCATTTTCATTTATTAGAGGTAATGACAGCATTGGTAGAAGTTGCATTTACATTCCTTGCATTGTAGAGGTCAGACTAGTTAAATTAGGGTTTCCTAGGTTTACATGCTTTGATTTGCTTTCAGTTCATTTTTGTCAAGTAAAGTAGCTTTCCTTTGAGATTAGCTTTCGTCCATCAATTAGCAAGCTTCTTCTGAGAGCCTATAGAAGTTGGCTTGAGCCTTTGCGGACTTGTGCCAGCTGACCAAGTGACAGCTGCGACAAGAGCTAGTACTTGTGCATATAGCACCGCCGCTTCCAAGTTTGTACGAACTACCAGGTTGATAAAATTAAGAGACAGGAAGCCCCAGGAGTTGTAGCATTATTGCTACAATACTGGAGCTCACCATCTTTTTGGCACCGTTGCCGGGGAAGCGGCAGAGTATTGGTGATTGTTGCTATTCTTCTATTTTCTACTACAACCTTCTTCTAAGTAGTTTATTTCATTTCCATTATGCAATTTCATTTATGCAAAAGTAGATTAGCGTTTCTTGCATTCCTAGATTAGCATTTCCTGCTTTCATAGATTAGCATTTCCTACTTTCATAGATTAGTATTTCCTGCTTTCATAGATTAGCATTTCCTGCTTTCCTAGAATAGCCTTTCAATTCCGCATTTCAATTCCGCAATCGTAGATTAGTGTTTCAATTTCGCAAGCGTAGCCTAGAATTTCATTCTTGCAATTTGATTTGAGCAAAATAGATTAGTCATTTCCTGCTTTCATTCAATTTCGCAAGATAGTTAGTTGCAGTTCAATTTATTTCATGCCTTGTAGGAGTAGAGATAAGTTAGAAAAATGATTGCACAACGCCCCCACTGCTTCACACAGGCAACGTTCTTCTTCGATGGCTGTGATGAAAGAACCCCTGGGTGGACATCAAGACATATCTGAAGAACCTCTAGGGGAGAAGAAGAAGAAAACATTCCTCTAGAGCAAATGGCTACAAGCAGAAATGTTGGGAGTAGTCCCTTATCCAAGGATGAATTTGAAAATCAGATCAAAGATTTCAAGAGAGATATGAGGCAGTTTCTTGCCATGCAACTGGATACCTTGCGGATCCAAAAGAAGCAAGAAGAAGCCAAGAGGGCTTTGGTCATTTTTTGTCCTAGGTGCCTTAAAAAGCATCCTAGGAACGAATGTCCAATGCACTCCCTAGAAGTGTGTTTTGTATGTGAAGAATACCATCCTACAGATCAGTGCCCTTCCTTGCCCAGAATCAAAGCTGCATATCAAAGAGCCAAGGGAGCCACTGAATCATTCTATTACATGAACCAAAGTTGGCCACATGGACCTAGATCTTACCAGCAGGAACTGCAAGGGATACCCAAGACCTATTATGACCCTTATCAAGCCACTTTCATGCCTTCTTGGGATCCCCCTGCTCATCCTTCCTGGTCTACACATCCTCCTTGGTCATATTCTCCTTGTCCCTTCACAGATCCATATTATGCCCAACCAGTTGCTCATTCATTTCACTCTTATGCTCAGCCACAGCCTCAGTGGAATGCACCTTATCAGGAGTGGAGGCCCCAGTACAACTCTCATCCCGCTCATTTTCCTCCACCACCTGCTCATCCACAACCATCGCCTCCTCCTCCACCAAGGCAACCCCAAATGCCTACCCAACCACAATGCCATCCATCTCCATCTCAAACTCACACCTCCACTCATCTACCCGTACCATTTCCAAAGCCATGCAATGGAGCAGCCCAACCCCATTGCAAATCTGAGGCACAACATGTGCAAATGATTCCTCGTGAGCTCAATGATGTTCACCAAAGCTCAGGAAAAGTAATGCAAAAAAGAGATCATCTTGAAAGCATTGAAGGATCACATCCAACAAAAGAAGATTCAAAAGAGGAGATCAAAGAACCAAGGGCTGCACTTGATGAAGAAAAGAGATCAGAATCAGAGATCGAGAGAGTTCCCTCATGGTTACCATCAAATCCTCCATGTATTCCAGAGAAAGATCAGCAAAAAGAGGAAGATGAGAAGGTCATGATAGAAGGTGACATGAAGAATGATCCAGATCAGCAAAGGGACCATGGATATCAAAGCTATATTGAGACATGGTTCCAAACAGTCACTAAGTTACAGCAGTACTCTCTTCCTCATCTATGTTTGACCCATTCAAAGTCAGATCATCTTGTCTCTGAAATTTGGATCGTTGTCAAAGCATGCATTTCGAGCCTTTACATCATCTTGTCTCTAATCTCGATGTGCACATGGCTCCATTGGAAGTATTCTTATACTTGAGAATGAATTTGTTTTTTCAAGTAGGATAGGGTAGAAAAAAAAAGAAAAAGGAAAAAAAAGAAAAAAAAAAGAAAAAGAGAAAAAATGAAAAAAAGGAAAATAGAAATCTAAGGTGAAAACCTCCTTGGAGGCGCCTTAGATTGGCTCATTGATTGAAAACCTCCTTGAGGCGGTCAATGGGTTGAAAAAAAAGAGAAAAGAGAAAAAGATCTTTGGGTGAAAACCTCCCTTGGAGGCGCCCAAGGCAGGCAATTAGGGTGAAAACCTCCATGAGGCGCCCTAGTTGTTTTTCAAAAAAAAAGAGAAAAAGAAAAAGAAAAATAAAGCTAATCTCCATTTCATGTTGCAGCAATGACATTGCAGGTTAAAGAAGGACATTGTAGGTCAGGTGGATCACTCAAAACAAAGACAAAGGAGTTTTTGTGCCTTCTACAGGAAGTTTCGTATCTTCTACAGGAAGCTTACAAAAAAGCCAAATTGATCTCTGAGGAGGACTTGAAGGCTTGGAAAATGTCCATAAGGCCTACACTCATCTATGTTTCCACTCCTCACCCCTTTTCCATCATTCTTTTCATGTCATTATGCTTCTTTCCTCAAAACTGTGTTTTCTACAGGATGCTCTATATTTCTACAGGAAACATCCTGTAGAACCTTTGGACGAGCCAAATTCAATCTCAAAAATGAATCTAATGGTGGGAATCTATTGATTAGGCCTACAAGCACTTCTGTGTCCATCCCTTGCCTTCATCCATCATTTTTTTTCCACCTCCTTGTGCCTCTCATTGTGCTTCTACAGGATCTTCCTGTAGAAATTGTGGGAAACTAGGCATGCATTTCAAAAAGTGGTTTTGCAAGCATGGTAGCTTCCTCAAAGGTTCAAGAGTCCTCCTGCAGTCTTCCAACTCATCCTCCATCATCTCCATACCTGCATCAAATACAAAATTCATTTTGTCATCCCATGCATGCACATGCAAAAAGCCTTGAAGCCAAAAACACATAGAGCAGAATTTGTTTTTGCCATAACTTGAGAACCCTGCATCCATTTGACAAACCATTTTATGGGGGATTGTACAAGGTCGATGACAACATGCCTGAGCAGTTTCATACACTTCCGGTGCATGGTTTCCAAGAAATCAGCCTCCATCACCATCAGCCATTTTTGCATTTTCTCCATAACTGCGCATCCGTTTCAAAACTTGTTTCATGGGGAGATGCACGTGGGTGATAGTAGCCTACCCAAGTAGTTTCAGCCAATTCCGATGCACGGTTTCCGAGAAATTGAGCTCTGAAATCTTCAGCCATTTTCCAATTTTCTCGAAATCCGTGCATCCATTGGTCACGAATTTGCTATGGGAGATGCATCATGATGGTAGGAACATGCCCACCAAGTTTCAGCTCAATCCGGTTTGCCGTTTGGGAGAAATGGAAAAAAAGAAATTCTGGTCCTGTGAAAATTCAATGGCAGCAGGTTCAGGATGCAGATCTGAACGTGGAAATGAATTCTTGTTGCATGCATCTGGCCAGAGGACAACTGCACAAGAAAACCAGCCATGGATTAGTAGCCCAGCCATCATGCATCCATAAAATCAAATGCATGCAGCAATGACAGCCCACAGCAGCTCACGGCAGCCATTCAACTTCGAGGTATGTGACAAACCCATTCTTCTATTACATAAAATTAATTTGAAAACTGCATGAATTGATGGGATGGTGGAATTAAGCCACGAATTTAGGAAGGTTCACTTGATGTCCGGTTCTCTAGCACTCACAAGAAGTCACGCCACATGCATGGGTCAGTCACGCACGTGAAATTTAAAAATGTGGGCAGTCTAACTCCAATGCAGCTGATGGATGAGATCACAGGCAGAGAACACACAGTTGACAACTGCGGTTCATGATGGCACAACCATTGCATGGGCTAGCACACGTATGTGCCACCTCACCCCAAAAATCACGCATGTAATCCGAGCGCTCAGCTGAAATTCAAAGGTTGTTGTTCATCTGCACTTGCCACATCATCAACTGAAGTCTGCACAACCTATTAACTAGTCATCCTCCACTGGTTTCTACCTGTTTTCGAAATTATCCCAAGTATCAGCTCGCTCAGAGGCGCGGGGGCACTCTACAGGCGTTTTTCTACAGGAAGCTGTTTTACAAGAAACCCAGCCTACGAAGAGCTTGGACTGTTCATGTCAGGGGTGGCGATTCTTAATGAGGTAAGCCTGGACATAATTCTCCCAGGCAATTGATTAAAAAGCCGGTGGAGTTGACGTGTTGAAGGGGTAGGAAATTGTGAATAAAAGTCTGTTCATGAAATTACAAGTCATTTTCTTATCGCTGCATGAGAATTGTTGTTGTATGCGGGATTTTCTCCAGGGGTTGATTCATAATTGAGCCACTGTTAAGGCTCACTTGAAGAAAATCGTGAATTTTATATACTATGTGCATAACAGAGGCATAGCTCTGCGCTCTCTCTAAGGAAATCCCAGAAATCCACTTCTGTATACAAGCAGGCAAGCAGGCCATCAAAGCTAAAAATCCTTGGGTGTCTATTGCAATAAGGATGGCTAATGATAGCAGTTCCTCACATCTCTACAGAGAGTAAAACACTGAAGCTGACAAGTCTTGCAAATAGGGCCAAGGAATTACAGTATGGGCTGATTGCAGCAAGATGAGGTTTTATCGTTCCCCACTTAGCAGATTCTTGAGTAGTTTTGATTGTGGCTATGTGCTCTATCCCGAACTGGTTTGTGCTCTACCCCGGGATGGGATATTACAGGCTTGAGTCTAGGATAGCCACAGCCAAGCTGAAAGGAAAATCACCCACAGCCGAGCAGGATATAATGGTGCTGTCTGTTTCTACAGGAAGACAGAAAAAGCCACTACAGGACTTTCCTGTAGAAGCCAGCGAACAGTTTCTACAGGAAAGTTTGAAAAAAGGGCAGCAAAAGGAGAAATCGGCCGAGATTTTAGCTAAGGAGGTAGCACCTGTGTTGGCCACCCCAAGCACATCCATCCCCTCTATGAACACTCATTTCTTTCAAGGTTCGAGCACAATTTAGTCACGGTTCAACCTTCTACAGGAAGCTACAGGACCTTCCTGTAGAAGCCTTTTGGCAGGCCAGAATCAATTTTGGAGAGGGATTTGAAGCTTGAAGTCTATTGAGGAGGCATGCAACCACTCTTTTCTTCCATCCTCCACTGGTTTCATCTCCTTTCACCACCATTTCCGCCATCAGATTGAATATACTTGCACAATCATACCCAAGCTGAGAATTCTTTAGGGAAAGGAGCAAGTAGTGGGAAGAAGCAAGGAAGCATGGTTTCATGACAGAGAAGAGGACATCACTTCAGAAGCTTAGCATGACAAGGAGGCCATCAGGGCCATCAAAGACAAGGAGAGAGATTGGTTGCTCAGAGGATGAGCAACACTTTCAATAGGGGGGTGATGATGAGCCCCAAAAATGTACAATTATTTGGGCTCATTCAACTTCCTAATTTGGCTTAGTCCACCATTCTCATTTGTTTATTGCATGTTTTTTATTATTTTTATGTTAATAGAGTGAATTTGGTTAGTCATTATGCCAACAAGTCTAATGGGTGCTTTGTGTAGCCTTTTTGGTCAACTTGGAGACAAAATTGAAGGTCTTAATGAGCACTTGGCAGCCAAATTCGTGGGAGAACAAGCTAGAGGATTTGTAGGAAGGTGTCCCCCTCATTTATGGGCCCTTACCTCGAATTATCCACCATCAGCTCGGAGTTCAAAGGCCACCAAATCAATGAGCACAAGGGCAGCCAAGCAAGTCAAGTTGGACTGCTGTTAACTCCAAGTCTTGGGCAGCCAAGTCCCTAACTTTTAGGAGGACTGTTGGGTCCTCAAATTGTATAAATAAGAAGGCATGGGGCCTCATTTGGGTTAGCTAGTTGGTAGTCATTTTTGTAGCTAGTTAGTCATTTTGTTTTAGTCATTAGTTAGCTAGCTTGTAGTTCGATTTTTAGGCCATGGATTAGCTTTGCTTTCAGCTCATTCTCAAGCTCTCCTTATGGACAATTTTGATGTACTTTTCATTTCTTGATTAATAAAGATGGATCCAGCTTTGCACCAGCTCTAAATCTTTCATGGGAGGTTGTAGCTCTTGGGGTTGGGCCCATCTCAAGCGTCCAGTACCTCCCTTGGTTATCTTTACATGTGTTTGCTGCATTCTCATAATAAAATCTGCCATTTAGATTTAAATGTTGTGTTGTTGTTAGGTTGCTTTTGATGATTAGAAAAGGTTTTTCATGTTCAGATTTGCTTGATAGGTTAATCACAGGGAATATATTCAGAAAAAGGCTACCAAGTACTTTGGATCTCACCTCCCCTTCAGTGGAATCATGAGCTGGGACCAACGTAACCTTGCTGCCAACAAAAACACTTTCTTTGCTTCACCATGCAATCATTAGTGTTTGAATCTCATTTGCAGAACTCGATATCAGTTTGGATGCATGTTTGGGTTTATAAACACTTAGTTTCATAATTGTTTCACATAGGTTTCATTTCTTGTTTTCCATTTCTGTTCATAGGTTTCATGGCACAATTATCATAGGTTAATGAATTTCTCGTTTTGATGCATAAGTCATTTGTTTCATTTGCGCTGCTCCTTCTCAAACCATTTTCTTCTTCTTCTTCTTGATCTATCCTCAAGTCCTATTTAACCTCTGTCTCACTCATTTACCCTCCAAACCTCTCATTTCCCACATAGCTCCATCTCCTTCAACTTTCGTTGACATAGCCCTTTATCTTCCAACCTCCTCCCTACACTCACTTCCCATCCTATTCTTCCACTTCTACAACCATCACCAGCCTCATTCCTACCTTACACATCTCCCCCTACCATTCCATTACTCCTCCATCACTCCAAACACTCACGGTAGGTCATCCTGTAGCCATTTATAGACATCCTGTAGAAAACAGAGTATCCTGTAGGATCCTCTGCAGGCTTCCTGTAGGAGGCCACTCACTCGGTTGCCGAGCTTCTGAATGTGAGGGTCCTCTGTGGATGGATGCTAAGGATCCCTAGGAACCTCTCCTAGCCTCCCCAACCTGTCCCACGCTTTCCTTCCTTCTCCATCCCATCTGCACAACCAAACCCTAGTTAGCACAAGATCACAATCATTCCACACACTTAAAGGAAAAATATAAAAACATAACTTTCATGATGCAAGTAGTTTAGATCCATGCATTTTCATTTATTAGAGGTAATGACAGCATTGGTAGAAGTTGCATTTACATTCCTTGCATTGTAGAGGTCAGACTAGTTAAATTAGGGTTTCCTAGGTTTACATGCTTTGATTTGCTTTCAGTTCATTTTTGTCAAGTAAAGTAGCTTTCCTTTGAGATTAACTTTCGTCCATCAATTAGCAAGCTTCTTCTGAGAGCCTATAGAAGTTGGCTTGAGCCCTAGCGGACTTGTGCCAGCTGACCAAGTGACAGCTGCGACAAGAGCTAGTACTTGTGCATATAGCACCGCCGCTTCCAAGTTTGTACGAACTACCGGGTTGATAAAATTAAGAGATAGGAAGCCCCAGGAGTTGTAGCATTATTGCTACAATACTGGAGCTCACCAACAGAGCATTTGTGATCATTTCAAGTTTTGGAGTAGAGTTGAAAATCTTGAAGAGAAATGTGACACTTGAGCTTAGTGCTAGTTTGGAATTTTTTTGAGGTTGTTTGTGATGGATTTAGGAAGTTTAATAAAGAGGTTATAATGTATCTTGAAGCTTGGAGGAGTTCTTGACCAAATTCTCCTGCCTACTGGCCATTATTTTCATCTCCAAGCATGTTTTCCCTTTCTTCAACTTGCAAATGTATATGCTCTAAAATCTATCCCTTTTTTTAATCTTCTTCTCTTCAAAATTCAAATATGTGCCTCTTTAAATTACAAATTAAAATTATCTTAAATTTGTCACTATTTGAATTTGACCGAGAATTTTTAATTTGCACAGGTCTAGAATTATACTACTTGGATTTTAGAAATCTAATGTTCTATTTCAAACCACAGATTGGAATTTTACCATGGTTTACACCCCGAGAGTCAAAGATCCTACATGGATCCATGCTAATCTAGATGATGTTAAAATTTATTACAAATACTGCAAGAAATGAATTAAGAATGATAGGGGGATTGGGAATTCATATATTTAACGAACAATTGGATAGTATAAGAGTCCAAGTTTCCTATGCATGGCCCCGTTAGAGGAGATTGGACATATTAGATTTGAATTGCAAAACCATCTTTCAAAATTTGAAGAAGACAAGGCTAGCCCAAAAGGAGATGGTTGTAGGATGTTTTTCACACTCTAAAGCTTATGGAGTCCATTTAGAGTCTCATTGTTGTTGATGTGTATTGTACTCGGTGCCAAATTTTTTTGATATATTCAGCCTTACATGGTATATGTATGTTCCAGGAGCAAAGTTTTGCATATTCTGTTTCAATGGTTTGGAGTCGTATATATTTTTTAGTATATAGAGTCATTGAAATAATATTAGTCCAAGTCTGATTTTTCAAGCAATAACGAACACATACACAAACTTTCCAAACTTCATATATGACTTTATTCAAGCCAATAGACTTGATAGAGTATATAGTATTTTCAATGTGAGGGTTTCTCAACTAAATTTTCAAATAGCATTTAAACATTTTTACAATTAGTATTTATGAACAAATGACTTACCATTTTCTTATTAAGAAATAGGAATGAACCAATGTACCATAATTAGGAAACTTCTCAAGAGGATGACACATTGAAAACAAATATTTATGTCCTCCTAGTTTCTCTTGTTCCCCCTACACTGTCTAGGTAAACCATTCGAACCTCCTAACTGAACTATAAGGAAAAATGGTATTTGTACCTCCATTGTACTGGTCTCTAACTGATTTCAAATTCATTTCATTGTAATTTGTGGAAAAAAATTTGAGGAAGCAAGCTTCTCTTCCTTCCCAGTCTTTGTTGCATGACAATAAAGCTTAAAGGACCATGCATCCTCATTAAAATTGACATCTCAGCTAAAAATCATCTTCCATTTAGACAAAATGTATACTTTGTAAGCCTTATATGTCTCATTGTATCCCACCAAAGTACCATTCAAACTAGAGGGTTCCAAATTGGTTATTTTCTCCCTAACGATATGAATATATACAAGACAACAAAAAACACAAAAAAACGATAATTGTGGTTTCTCATGAATGAAATATGTTTCTCGTGTCTTATCCTTTAATATGTAGTGCGGTCACATATTCGAAATGTAGACTTTTGTGCAACATGATTATGCCCAAAGACAAATGGGTAGATCTATGTCATGGATCATTGCCTTGGAAGTCTCTATGTGGGCTTGTTCTTCCTCTCTACAGCCACATTTTAATGTGTTTGGTAAGTCACTATCAACTAGCTCTTGATCTCTATGTCCCAGCAAAAAGTGTGAAACTCTTTAGAGGTGTATACTCCTCCATTATCTAATCTCAACACTTTAATCTTCTCACTTGTTTGATTTTTCTATAAAATATTTAAACTCTCAAAAATTCCCAATGACCTCATCCCTCGTGTTCATGACATTAAAAAAGAGCTTCTAAGAGAAATAAATTAATCATCAATTAATATTACCTAATAATGAGATTGAAGTAATGGTTTCACATACATATGAAATTTTTCCTCCTTTTCAATTTGATTGAGACTTTCTAATTTGCAAAAGTCTAGAGACATGCAAATCAGATTTTAGAAATTTAATGTTGCAACCTTTGACAGGATGCCAAGGCCCATGCTCCTTCAAAAGCAACTACAACTGACATATACAAGCAACAAAATTGGAGAGGCCTTCCAATCAGTCTTCATATTTGAGATTAAAGGTGGTTACATTGTCACTCCTACAACACAGAGCTAACGAAAACAAAGAAGCAACCTTCAGTAAACTATCATGGGTCCAGAATGGATCTTGGACATGCCATGCTTAGAAATTATAAAAAATCTTCCCTATCCTAGGTATTAGCCCAACTATCCATATACATGGAATCCTAGAAGATTTTAGAACGTGCTCTCATACCATGTTAAATTTGCAGACCATGGTAAGCAGAGCTACAACACATTGATCTAGAAATATATATGATTCAAGAACAACAAATACAACTATCAAACTCTCAAACTTAAACACCCGTCTACAACTTACAACTATCATCACATTAAATAAGAAAAAAAACTAAATACATAATGAAAGTCCAAAAACTAGAATACCTCACTCTACTCTCATGCCCTTCTTTTATAACTATAGCAAAGGGTCATGAGTTATATTCAAGTTTCGACTAAATCTATCCTAGTTCCCAACCTGCATGGAAAATCATTCTAGAGAAATAAATTCACCCCAAATGCTTGCACCCTCTAACTCTAGATTCATATGTTGGGCTACCATGCAAAGAAAGTTGTGTTAAAAACACTTTCTAAATTTATCTAATATTTTTTTGAAAATGGGGGATATGTGAAACGTGAGGGAAGACATATTGGTTTCCATTTTGGTAATTGACCAGGCAAAATAATCAACTATTTTCTACACTTCCTCATGTCTGACATGCTACGGGTGTTTGTCATGGGACCATTGGGTCCATAAAAGGGGTTAGCCAAATTTTAGCCCAACATAATGAGTGTACCAAAAGGAATTTGTTGGGAGGGGCCACAAGTAATGGTATGAGTTGGTCCACAAAAAATGAAAAATTAGTTACTGTAAAGTGACACCAAAACAATCAATGTTACACAAGGATTTTGTTGAGGTAGGTCTCATGTAATAGTATTGGGAGGCCCTACACATATTTTTTCATTTTGAGGGGAGTATTATTGTAGTGATGAAATTACAAAACTCTTGAAACTACAAAATGTGTAGGAACTTTGTTACTTGTGTTGCAAAAGCTATGGTTTAGAGGAAGAGGCTAGGATTTGTATGGTCCTAAGGATAGAGGAGTGTCAAGTTCTATAGATCTTAATATAACTATGGTTTCCATCAATAGTAATTGACTGAATCTTTCATTGCACGAACTAATGATGATAGATTATACCATTAGTCATACTACCCAATTCCCTAGTATGTGAGACTTATCTCCCAAGTGTTATTCTCCATGTAATCATGGCAATAGGATGACTAATAGGGTTAAGTAAGGTTGGTTTCAAGTGTACCGAGGGGGATTTTGATATACCTGAAGGAACATGGAAGATAATTCCATATGTAGGTGTTATTTGATATAGTGCTACACAAAGGGGTGCCAACAGATGTCACAAAGGTGTTCAAAAAGGTGATGCCTCTATTATTTTCTACATGTATTCTTACCCAATTATAGGATTTCCCATTGAATGATAGATATTTGTGTTATTTAAAGATGTTGAAACACATATCTAACATAAATAATGTTTTTCTAAAATTGGAACATGTGTTGGCATGAGAAAGTGCTCTGGAACCACTTGTATTTGTGGTGTTTCTTCTTAGTTGAAATAGAATATTTAGGGAAAAAATGGCATAATATAAATTCAGGAAGAAATTAAATAAGATACATGGAATGCAACTATGGAAAGCAAATAATATAACTAAAATTGGAAAATAAACTTTAAGCAATTCTTTATTGATATTCCAAACTAAATGGAATGTTCACTTGCCCTTTTAAGGGGGAAATATTCAACATCAGGAGCTCCAAATACTACAATATTCACTTGATAACCCATTACATAGCTTCTACTACTATATATAGTTTTTAATTGATGAAAACTATAACCACATAATGGACTTCCATTAATGAGGCCTCAACCACTAACTAATGGACCTTCTTTAACAAGTTCACTTACATTTATTGATTTCACACTATACTACTGTGTAGAGCCTTATTTAATAAATATGGTTGTCAATACATTAACAATCTATTCCACTAACTATGGAAATTAAGGTGGTTGTGGAACCCTAACAACAATGCAATGTTGTCACACTCAAATCTGACAAAGGCTCAACTAGCCTAGGGCTAAAAAAACTCAATGACTTGACATGACTCAGTGACTTGGGAAAGACTAAAAAAATACAAATGAACCTCAAAATACAATAAATTTAGTGCCCAAAAATATGGCGAGTCTCAATGAGCATGGAAATTTTATGGTGAGTATAGAAAGTGGTGAGTTTGTTGGTGAGTTTTTTAGTGAGTGTGGGGGCTAGAGAAGACTCCACAAGACTCAACAAAAGAGTCTTGGATGAGTCAAACTACACTGGTACAATGTGTATAGTTGCAACAATTCTTCTCTTGCATTTTGTTGTTATGTTAGTGCTCTCTCATTGTTGTCTTTTGTGTACATATCAGATCTGCAGGTTTAAAAGCTTCTAGCTATCCAGAGCTCTACATTTTTGTATTGGTCAATTCATTTCAGTATTGTTTTGGATTGGTGTTTAAAATGATTGGCTCTGTGAATATAAAATACTATGGTAGGGGTTTCTCTATTCTGTTTTTTGAGTTACAAGAAAATAAACTAGTTGTTTTGAAAGTCAGGCCATGTTAACTGTTGAAGGAAAACCCCAGTTGAAACCATGGCATACAAATTTCAAATTTCAATCCTTTCATAAAAAAAATTGAAACTATGTAATTTTGAGTTTGAATCCTAAATTTGTTAACACAATTTTGGTATGAATTAGCCTTGAAGAGTATTGGAAATTTTCTAAGAAAGTAACTAACAATGCAATCTCCCATAGTTGGTCACATGTCTTGTACTATTATTTTTGGAAATGAATCTTCATATAGGGCTTCCTCTGAAATTCAATGTTTTTACCTAGAAATAGGGTTTAGATTATGAAAAGGTTACCATTCAGTGTCAGTCTTGCCATGAATCTGGCATATAACCCTACTATTTCCCTGTCCATTGTTGATTTTTGTGTAGCTTGGGATGTACTCGAAGCCCTATGGTTCTGGGTTTGGAGGGTAAAGCGCCACAAGTAGGCTTGTGGGCTTAGAACCCAAGCATTGGGTTTTTCACCCATCGAGATTCAGGCCAAAACCATGATGAATTTTAGCATGGGAAAATTTGAGGTGATAGAGCTTGGTATGACGATTTCAACACTTCGAAGATCCCCCAAATCGGAGCTCTAGAACTTGAGACATGAATTTTTGAAGGTCATGAGTGGGTTTACACCATATGTGTCAAGGTTGACTTGAGTTAAATAAGCCTCTTGAAAAGTTGGACGGCCCTAGAATGACATTGGAAGAATGCCTCTTGTTTAGTATAAATAAGAGGTGATATGTGATCATTTAATCATTCATTTTGTGCAACATAAGGACAACAAAAGGGTAGCATAGAAGGGGAAGAGGCCACTGATTAGCCGCAGGAGACTAGGGTAGAACAATGAGGAGCATAAGGGCCATTTTGGAGCCCCTTGTGACTACGTTGAGGATTATCCCATTTTGCAGCTAGCTTGAGGGTGTTAAAGGCTAAACAAAAGACTGATATGGCATCAACAAGGTGAGTTAAACCCTATTTTGTGTGGGATGTAGGCATTAGAGCTTAACTATGGTAGGCCATAGTCCATACCAACATAGGAAGGCACCTATGCAAGGCTGTTTGACATGGTATATGCCTAGAACAACAACACAATAGGCGGGAACAATGTCATTGTTAGGCCACATTGATTGGAGGTTGTTTGGGTGGTATATTGAGGGTTGTTGCAACATGCAAGTGCCCTAACTAGGGACAAAATATATATATTAGAACTAAAGTTGATTTTTCCTTGTGTTGGGTCAATGTTTTGACAAGTATTTGGATCAGTTACATTATAGTTTGTTGGGAGCCATTTTTTGGATTTTCCTTGGGCATGAATGAACTCCAACTAGGAGTAGATCCCGCTATGGAGTGATGTAGGTGTCCTAGTGTGGATAGAGTCATTGTAGCCCATGGAAGCCAAGGAGGTAGGGCTCAGGTGGCATGTTAGAAGCCCTAACCAATGGCAAATTTCACAGTGAAGTTTGGAGCCTAGATTTTTGCAACAACTCCTTTATTGTAGAGTAAAGGGTAGATGTGGAGAAGTTTGTGGGCAGTCGTGTGTAAGGGTCCCCTACGTGTGGGGATGCCCTAACTAGGTGTAGATGCTACATAATGGACTTGGTCACTTATGGACTATTGGAGGGTAGCGCGAGAGTAGAAAAAGTGTGGACGTGGATTGGGAACTAATGGTCTACTAGAGGACAACGTGATAGTGTACAAGTTGGATCCTAGTGAGCAACACCTGGATGGACAAAGGAAGTTGTGAGAGAGGCAGTTGTTGAGCTCAAGGGTTTGATCAACCAAGAGAAGTTGTGGAGCCCGAGACTTATGTGTGGAAAATGAATTCTACAACAAATGATAGGTGTTCCTCCTAGCCTGTGTTCATTGTGGGAGATAGACATATTACAGTGATAGGTGGTAGCCCTTCGTGCCCTATGTTGGTCTTCATCGATGTATTATAGGAAGACCATAGTGGATTGAAGTCCCTAACTAGCTGAGGAGCAATAGGTGGAAGTTGATAGTTGTTCACAAGTGGATCTGTGAATAACTTGATAGGAGTCTCGATGTGTTGCGGCCTTGATGGAGTAAGGGACAACTAGAGAGTTGATTGACAGCCAAGTTTCAGTGGCTAGATGGACTTGGAACATTGATAGAGGTAGGAGTTATAGATCGAGAGGTGATGAAACAAGCAGTTACAAGGTACAACCGAGGGGAGTTGAGAGAGTCGACTACATTAACCAGATGGCTAAAGAATGTTTTTGAGGGTATATTTGTTTTTGATGGACTGAGATCAAGCCCCAATTTGTATCTTGTAGCAGTGGATGTAAGAGGGCCATTATCCCTTGTACGAGAACCCTATATTGTTGTATTATATTTTGTTTAATAAAACGAAGTTGGGTTAAAATTTGTAAAAAGTTGTCTATATTCTGTGGATGTGTGATTTTCTATTTTTTATATTATGTTGTGCAAAGTAGTATCGTTGAGATTCTTGGTTTAGTAACGTTATAGATTTTAAGATTCTATCCTAGACCCAAGATTGTGGAAATTCAACATGGTATCATAGCGTATTTGAGCTACTTTGAGGGATAGTGAATCAGAGTGTTCACATCAAAGCAATTCAGAGGGAGTTTTGGGTGTTTGGATCATGGAGCAGAGGGTTCAGCTGAAGACATGGAGATGTGGTCTTGATAGCCTACATCATATGGGTTAGGAGTTCTGGTGGATTAGTGGTGAACCTGGTGCACTTCATTATGTTGTGTGGTGGTTTTAGATTGTGGAATTCATATGTCTTGTTATGGATGGTTGGGACAACTCGAGGGTTTATTTGGCATGGACAAGATGAGTTTGATCGAGATGGATTCATGCGATTGACTAGATATTGGTAGGCTAGAATATTCATCGGATTGTGATGTTGCATATCCAAGATTGGACGGATTTTCGTGATTGGTATTCGATCAAGGAGGATGAGTGATTACAGGACTCAGCTAGTGGAGATCGTTTAGGCTCAGAGGGAGTCTAATGGAAAAGGGGGTAGCCCTATGGAGGTTTGGTATCTTCAAGTTCAAATGTGATGAGGCAGAGGCACTAACAATATTGTCGGATTCATTCTACAGGGTATGTTGCACTGATGGATGCTAGATGGGCTAGTGTCACTAGAGATGATGATGGTGACTTCCTATTCTTGGACTTACCTCCCTCACTAAGAGGGAGTGTTCATTTGTGTGTAGCTTGGTAGGTACTCCAAGCCCTAGGGTTTGGGGTTTAGAGGGTAAAGCACCACAAGTAGGCTTTTGGACTTGGAACCCAACCATAGGGTTTTTCACCCATCGGGATTTAGGCCAAAACCATCGTGAATTTGAGCATGGGAAAATTTGAGGTGATAGGGCTTGGCGTGTTAATTCCAATGGTTTGAAGATCACCCAAATTGGAGCTCTAGAAGTTGAGATATGAAATTTTGAAGGTTATGAGTGGGTTTACACCATATGTGTCAAGGTTGGCTTGAGTTAAATAAGCCTCTTGACAAGTTGGACAACACTAGAATGACGTTGGAAGAAGCTCTCTTGTTTGGTATAAATAAGAGGTGAAATGTGATCATTTAATCATCTATTTTGTGAAACATAAGGATAGGAAAAGGGCAACATAGAAGGGGAAGAGACCTTTGATTAGTGGCAGGAGACTAGGGAAAAACAATGAGGAGTAGAAGGGATGTTTTGGAGCCTCTTGTGCCTGCATTGAGTATTATCCCATGCTACAACTAGGCTGAGGGTTTTAAAGGTTGAATGCAGGATTGATATGGCAACAACGAGGTGAGTTAAACCCTGTTTTGTGTGGGTTGTAGGTGTTCAAGCTTAATTTCGGTAGGCTAGAGGCCATACCACCATAGGAAGGCATTTACGCGAGGTTTTTTGGGGTGGTATATGCCCAGAACAACAACACAATAGGTGGGCATGATCCCATGGTTAGATCACATTGATTGGAGGTTTTTTGGGTGGTATATTTAGGGTTGTTGCAGCATGCAAGCACCCTAACGAGGGACAAAAAATATATATAACAACTGAGGCCGAGTTTTCCTTATGTTGGGTCAAAGTTTTGACCAGCATTTGGATCAATCTACGTTACGGTTTATTGGGAGCCATTTTTTGGAGTTTCCTTGGGCATGAAGGAACTCCAACTAGGATTAGATCCTTCTATGAAGTGATGTAGATGTCCTAGTGTGCATAGATTGTTGCAGTGTGTGGAAGCCAAGGAGGTAGGGCTCACATGGCATGTTAGAAGCCCTAACCAATGGGTAGTTTCACAGTGAAGTTTGGATCCTAGATTTGTGCAATAACTCCTCTAGTTTAGAGTAAAGGGTGGATGTGGAGAATTCTGTGGACAACCATGTGTAAGGGTCTTCTAGGTGTGGGGATGCCCTAACTAGGTGCAAATGTTAGATCATGGACTTTGTTACGCTTCTTATCCTGCAAGCGAGACCCAGTCATAGAAATAGCGAAGAAAATATACCGAGACACAAAATATGCGAAGAAAATATACCCAGAGCACAGAATAGCAAAGATTTTATTATCCAGAGAGAAATGTTCACAGGCCTCTTCGAGGGGGCAACCTCCAATAGAGCAGAGCTCGATTACAAAACAAGACACAATACTCCTCGCAGGGAGTCTCTATCCTTTATATATGACTCCTACATGCAATACCACGAGCCAATATCGTGGATTTTATTAATACCACCTATCTAATACTACCGCCTATTTACCATCTAACTAATACTTCCGCCCATTTGCAACTAACTGTGGTCCCATCACTAATTGCGGGTTAACCACTTACAATTATTAATATGGGCTTTATTGACTCTTGACTATGACGTGATCCCATGGCATAAATAAGGGGGTTAGGGTGGGACCCTAACAGACTTGGTCACTCATGGACTGTTGGAGGGTAGCGTGAGAGTGAAACAAGTGTGGACATGGAATGGAACTTATGGTCTGTTGGAGGACAGCGTGATAGTGTCCAAGTTGGAGCCTAGTGAGAAGCATTTTTTGAGCTCAAGGGTCTGATCAACCAGGAGCAGTTGTGGAGCGTGATACTTATGTGTGGAGAAGGACTTTTACTTTAGATGATGGGTACTTCTCCTAGCCTGTGTTCATTGTGGGAGATGGACACATTGCAATGATAGGTGGTATCCCTTCATGCCCTATGCTGGTCTTCATCAATGAAACACAGGAGGACCACAGTGGGCTGAAGTCCCTGAGTAGCTGAGGAGAAGAAATAGGCAGTTGAGAGTTGTTCACAAGCGGAGCTGTGAATAATTCAACAAGAGTCTGGATGTGTTGTGGCCTTTATGGACTATGGCACAACTAAAGAGAAGATTGATAGCCGAGGTTCAGTGGCTATATGGACTTGGATCATTAATAGAGGCAGGAGCTACAGATGGGGAGCCGAAGGACCGGGCAGGTACATGGTACAAATGAGGGGAGCTGAGAGAGTTGACTACATCAACCAAATTGTTAGAGTATGTTGTTGAGGGTAGATTGTTTGTCAATGGACTGACACCAAGCCCCAATTTGTATCTTGTACTAGTGGATGTATGAGGTCCATTATCCCTGGTATGAGAGCCCTAGAATGTTGTATTATATTTTTTTTAATATAACAAAGTTGGGTTAAAAATTGTAAAAGTTTGTCTATAATCAGTGCATGTGTGATTTACAATTGTTCATATTATGTTGTTTAAAGTAGTATCGTTGATATTCTTGGTTTGGTAGCATAAGAGATTTTAAGATTCTATCCTAGACCCAAGATCATGGAAATTCAACATCCATAACATAACTGCTAAAGGAAATAATGGTTTTGAGATGCAAGGAGAAGGGAAAAAGGAGAATGTGTTGCGCAAAAAACCTAAGAAAGTGAAGTATCAAGGAAAACCCCCATCAAATACTGAAGTGAACTTGGAATGAAACTCTAATTGGAATAAAAATAAATGTAAAGAAATAAAGTTGCAAAACAAGAGAGAAGAAACCATCATCAAATATGAGTTCAAGAAGGAAAAAATTCAGCAAAGGAACCGCAAGGTAAGAGGTACAACAAAATAAAGTTTTAGTTAGGAAAAAGAGGCAGGAAAAGGAAAAGAATGCTGAGAAGAGATGAAAAAATAGTTGAAATTGTGCACAAACAAAATGTAAAGTCAGTTTTAAAACTTCCATACAAGTAGTAAGGGCTTTCATTGCAAAAGTTACATCTCTAGTAAAATTATTTTGTTTCTATTAAAGAGACAGAGATCCTAGATCTAAGTGATTTTTGACAAAATTGGTGAGAACTAGAGTTCAATCTAATAGACCTATTTAGTCTGAATGAGGGAAAGAAATCTAAGAGAACAAATCATGTTTGATGAATCAATGAATCATTAATTAACAGAAAACAAGTCTATTATACCTTTGAAGTGACAATTTTCAAGTCAATAGCTATCTTTGTTACTTTTGACTATTGTTTCTTTCATCTAGTTATCTTGCAATCAATAATGTTTAGCGTACTAAGAACAACTAGTCATATGAGTCCTTCACAATCTAAACTTCTAATGGGTACAAGTTTCTTCTTTTAAATATACGTTTGTCCTTGGTTTGTACCTATTGTAATCTCACATTTCTCTGGCAGGAGGAGCTTTTCCATGTTTTCATACTTATAGTTACAAAACTTGGCTCCATGTAAACTTAGGTGAGATCGGAGAGTAAGTGATTAGCTCAAACACAAGAAAAACGCAGGAAAACTAGGCTATTTTTTTCTTGCAACAATGGAAATTTTGTATTGTCCAAGAAGCGAGTTTAACTTGCCAGCAAGTCAATTTAGCTTGCTTTCTCTATTGGCCTGAGTTTGAATAGGAAACTATAACAAATTTTGTAACAATTATCTTGATAATGTTATCAAGTTATAAATACATATTCTTAATGTAGTGGAAGACTAAAAGAGGAAGATGGAGATGAAAGTAAATATGATAGTAGGGATAGTAATCATACCACGCTAAAGAGTTTTGGCATGTCCCCAAGAATGGATGACAATGAGGAGGACTTCCCGGATCCAACTGTCCCAACAATTGCCACCAAAGATCCACTTCAAACCTCAAGGTTGATATTTTGAAGGGTGGATTTGGATTCCTCTTCATCCCAAAAGAGAGTACTATTTTCAACTACAATAACAATCTCTTTGCCTGGCGGTAACTTTTCAAATGCCTCAGGATCAAGATCCTTATTGGTCATATACCTGTCAAGTCTATCCAAGGACACCATTTCTTTTGAGATAGATATTAAAGCTTGAGGAAAGTTCCTAATGGGTTCTTGAATAATTTTGAAAATCGATTTTGCAGTGAACACCTTCCCTGCTATAAGTTTTTCTCCTACAAAAATTCATGTAGTGAATGTCACTATTGAAACAAGTGAAGGTGTGCTCCATGTAGTGAATGTCACTACTTAAACAAGCGAAGGCATTCTCCATGTAGTGAATGTCACTACTGAAACAAGTGAAGGCATGCTCCATAGAGTAATTATATTCATTGAAATATAATACATAGTTTTGCAGAGTCATTCATATTTGGAATTCCTAAAAGACTCTACACATGTTTGGAAATGGTCTTCCCATGCTTGAAGTTTGATAACCATGATATAATTCAAAAACTCATTAGTTATATGAATATCACACATTTTCATTAATTCAAACTCATATCTCCTATTTCTCTTGGATCCCCAAGCTAGAATGCCCATTATTAGTTCCATGTAAACAAAACCAAACAACATAGAAATGCCCAAAACCTCAAACATGATTGATAAAGAAGCCCCAACTTGTAGAGGCATCATCCAGATGTAATGAATCTGCAACATCGCATCCGAAACTTGTTGAGCATCCAAGACCATGTAATTTACAATTTGGACAACACCATGAGCTTGCTTGGTGGAGCTTGACAATCTTAAACCCTTTCCATATAAATTTGTGATTAGAGTAGACATTTTTGGATTGCAGGTTTCTGTGGAGTGGTTTTTGAGAGATTGAATTCAGATAATCCACAGTGTTCATCTTTTTCTTGTCGACGTTTCGAGTCTAGAGCAAGACTCATCATCAGGACTTGATGTACAGAGAAGAGAGAAAAAAAGAATTTGTGATAAATATGGTGAAGGATTTCAGTTAGGATGCTGAGCCGACCAATTGATTATTATTTTGCAGATTATTATTTTTATTATTTTATTCTAGATTATAATTGCAAATGTTTAAACATAGTCTAAACCTAACGATGCGCTGATTTCAACTTAGTTTATATTGTATTTGTTAATTTAGTTTTATATTTGATAATTAGCTAAGTTATACTGGTTTAATTAATTTAGTTTTATATTGTCTATCGACTTCGTTCTATATTGTTTAATAAACTAAGTTAATTAACTTGGTTTTTATGCTGTTTTATTAACTAATTTTCATATTGTTTAGTTTACTTCGATATATATTGTTTTTTAATTAATTCGGTTTCTTTTTGAAGGATTTAGTTTGGAATTAAAAATTAATAAAACTTTATTGTATTTAACTTGGTTTTAAATTGTATAATTAATTAGGATTTATCTTGTACTATTAACTGTTGCTAAATATAGCTTAATTAATTTAGTTCTATAATGTTTTCACCTAGACTCATATTGTTTAATTAACTAAGCTAACCAACTAGGTTTTATATTGTTTATATTAACTAAGTTTTATGATGATGACATAATCAAGATTAATTTTCTATGATTAAAGATAAGCCTAGAAATATAAGGAAAACAAAGGTCCTAAATTCTAACGGAAATTAAGAATCCTAAGGAAGAGAGAGGAGTTAGTTAAGACAGGGAATATGAGAGGAAGAAGGGGAATGCGGGGGGGAGGAGGGACAACTTTTCCTAAGCAGAGAGTTCCAATTTTTACTAATTTCCCAGCCTCCATCTCTATAAAGGTTACTAGGATGCTTTATGATTTCAATAGCTTCACGAATTTTCCGTTTGAAATGGTGCTCTTCATTAGCAATGACTTTGGTGTCTTCAAGGCATATGTGATGGTTTGTTTTTTCTACATGCTCAGCTAAAGCAGAGGAGCGAGTTCTCTCTTTACGGATATCAGCGCTATGCTCTTTGAGTCTTATCCTAACGGACCTGCCAGTTTCCCCTATATATTGTTTACCACATGAGCAGTTTATGACATAAACACCTTTCTGTTGAAGCTGATCCTGGCTGTCTTTAACGGATTTCATTTTTGGTTTGATAGTTGACAAGGGTTTAAATGAAGTTTTGATGTCTTTTTTCTTGAGAATTTTGGCTATCTTGTCTGTGACGCCTTGAATGTAAGGAAGGTAGGCATTAGTAGTTACAGGGTTTTTTGTTTTGTTAATATTGTTTCCAGATTTTGACTTTTTAATAGCTCCAAGGATGCTTTTGCTATTGTATCCTAACTTGGCGAAAGTTCTTTTTAGGTATGTAATTTCTTCATCAGTGTGGTTGTCATCAGAAATTCTACAAGCTCTGGTGAAGAGGGTTTGCAGAACTCCCATCTTTTGAGCTGGGTGGTGATGTGAGTCAGCATGGAGGTAGTTGTCTGTGTGAGCTTTCTTTCTGAATACTTTATGACCTATGGAACCATCTTTGTTTCTTATAAGAAGAATGTCAAGGAAAGGAATGCAGTTGTTCTCCTCTATTTCCATTGTAAACTTTATGTCTTCAGATATGCTAATGAGATGGTTCAAAAAGTTTTTAAGTTCTTTATCCCCGTGTGGCCAATTGACACTTGTGTCATCAACAAATCTGACCCAAAACTTGGGTTTTAAGGGATAAGTATCAAGAGCCTTTGTTTCAAATTTTTCCATGAAGAGGTTAGCGACAATTGGTGAAAGAGGCGATCCCATAGCAACCCCTAAAGTTTGCTCAAAGATTTCACCATGGAAGGAGAAGAAGGTTGAGCGGAGACAAATTTCAGCTAACTTTGCAGTCCGGGGGTCTGCCACATCTTTGATCACTTGAATGGCTTCATCAAGGGGGATTTTGGTGAAGAGTTGAACTACGTCAAAACTAACCATTTTGTCTTCAGGATCTAATGTTGTGTTTTTGATGAATTTGACAAATTGATTGGAATCTTTTATGTAAGAGCTGGTTTTTCCAACTAGCGGAGCTAGGATGCTAGCGACATATTTTGCTAATTCATAAGTGGGAGATCCTATAGTGTTGACAATAGGTCTTAACGGAACATCTTTTTTATGCACTTTAGGGGCTCCATAAATCCAGGGAGTGATTTCTCTATCAGGGGTAAGGCGCTTTTTTAGTTTATCGTCTAGATTGGTTTCTTTAATGGCTTTCTTTACTAACCTAGTAATTTTAGAGATGGGGTTAATATCTCTTCTTATGAGCTACAGAAAACTTAAAGAAAACCCCATCTCTAAAATTACTAGGCTAGTAAAGAAAGCCATTAAAGAAACCAATCTAGACGATAAACTAAAAAAGCGCCTTACCCCTGATAGAGAAATCACTCCCCCGATTTATGGAGCCCCTAAAGTGCATAAAAAAGATGTTCCGTTAAGACCGATTTTCAACACTATAGGATCTCCCACTTATGAATTAGCAAAATATGTCGCTAGCATCCTAGCTCCGCTAGTTGGAAAAACCAGCTCTTACATAAAAGATTCCAATCAATTTGTCAAATTCATCAAAAACACAACATTAGATACTGAAGACAAAATGGTTAGTTTTGACGTAGTTCAACTCTTCACCAAAATCCCCCTTTATGAAGCCATTCAAGTGATCAAAGATGTGGCAGACCCCCAGACTGCAAAGTTAGCTGAAATTTGTCCCCGCTCAACCTTCTTCTCCTTCCATGGTGAAATCTTTGAGCAAACTTCAGGGGTTGCTATGGGATCCCCTCTTTCACCAATTGTCGCTAACCTCTTCATGGAAAAATTTGAAACAAAGGCTTTTGATACTTATCCCTTAAAGCCCAAGTTCTGGGTCAGATTTTTTGATGACACAAGTGTCAATTGGCCACACGGGGATAAAGAACTTAAAAACTTTCTGAACCATCTCAATAGCATATCTGAAGACATAAAGTTTACAATGGAAATAGAGGAGAACAACTGCATTCATTTCCTTGGAATTCTTCTTATAAGAAACAAAGATGGTTCCATAGGTCATAAAGTATACAGAAAGAAAGCTCACACAGACAACTACCTCCATGCTGACTCACATCAGCACCCAGCTCAAAAGATGGGAATTCTGCAAACCCTCTTCACCAGAGCTTGTAGAATTTCTGATGACAACCACACTGATGAAGAAATTACATACCTGAAAAGAACTTTCGCCAACTTAGGATACAATAGCAAAAGCATCCTCAAAGCTATTAAAAAGGCAAAATCTGGGAACAATATTAACAAAACAAAAAACCCTGTAACTTCTAATGCCTACCTTCCATACATTCAAGGCGTCACAGACAAGATAGCCAAAATTCTCAAGAAAAAAGACATCAAAACTTCATTTAAACCCTTGTCAACTATCAAACAAAAAATGAAATCTGTTAAGGACAGCCAGGATCAGCTTCAACAGAAAGGTGTTTATGTCATAAACTGCTCATGTGGTAAACAATATATAGGGGAAACTGGCAGGTCTGTAAGGATAAGACTCAAAGAGCATAGCGCTGATATCCATAGAGAGAGAACTCGCTCCTCTGCTTTAGCTGAGCATGTAGAAAAAATAAACCATCACATATGCCTTGAAGACACCAAAGTCATTGCTAATGAAGAGCACCATTTCAAATGGAAAATTCGTGAAGCTATTGAAATCATAAAGCATCCTAGTAACCTTAATAGAGATGGAGGCTGGGAAATTAGTAAAAATTGGAACTCTCTGCTTAGGAAAAGTTGTCCCTCCTCCCCCTCGCATTCCCCTTCTTCCTCTCATATTCCCTGTCTTAACTAACTCCTCTCTCTTCCTTAGGATTCTTAATTTCCGTTAGAATTTAGGACTTTTGTTTTCCTTATATTTCTAGGCTTATCTTTAATCATAGAAAATTAATCTTGATTATGTCATCATCATAAAACTTAATTAATATAAACAATATAAAACCTAGTTGGTTAGCTTAGTTAATTAAACAATATGAGTCTAGGTTGAAAACATTATAGAACTAAATTAATTAAGCTATATTTAGCAATAGTTAATAGTACAAGATAAATCCTAATTAATTATACAATTTAAAACCAAGTTAAATACAATAAAGTTTTATTAATTTTTAATTCCAAACTAAATCCTTCTAAAAGAAACCGAATTAGATTTGAATTTTTGTTTCCATAATGTCAATGGTTTATGCCTTTATATTTAGTTCTACTATAACTCTTTTTAAACCATATAAGTAATAATTTAATTACCTAATGACATAATTAACTTTAATAATTTTATTGAATATTGAATAAACACTGACTATTTATCTAATATAACTATCTTTTGCTTAATTATCTTACATCTAATATAACCAAATTTATATAGTTATATATGAATTTATATTTATTTACCTCACTAATAATACCATTTATATAAATTAAGTAAATAATTTATTTTTGCTATAATTTTATATTTATTTATTTATTTAATAAATAAACAAATATATTTTTATTATTTATATATTTAGATATTTATTTAATAAATAAATAATTTATTATTTTATTTATATATCTATATATTTAGTGATCTCACACCTAATATAACTAAACTTATATATTTATATATGATTTTATATTTATAAATTAAGTAAATAATTTACCTTTGCTATTATATTTATTAATTTATATTTTTAGATTTATTTTTATTTATTTAAATAAATAAATATAAATTATTATATTCTTTTAATAAATAAATCATTTATTATTACTTTATTTATATATTTATATATTTATTTAATAAATAAATAATTTATTATTTTATTTAATTATCTATATATTTAGTTATCTCACACCTAATATAACTAAACTTATATATTTATTTATGATTTTATATTTATAAATTAAGTAAATAATTTACCTTTGCTATTATATTTATTAATTTATATTTTTAGATTTATTTTTATTTAATAAATAAATAAATATAAATTATTATTATTTATATTTTTATTTATCTAAATAAATAAATATAAATTATTATATTTTTTTATATATTTATATATTTATTTAATAAATAAATAATTCATTATTACTTTATTTATATATTTATATATTTATTTAGTTATCTCACACCTAATTTAACTAAATTTATATATATTTATTTATTTTTGATTTATTTATTATTATATTATAATTTTATCATTGATATATTTAATTATTTCTTACCTATTTTAACTAAATTTGACCTTGCTCCTTAAGTCAACCTTTGGCCAGGTAACCGTTGGTGTCTCTGCTCTAGCTATTTAAACAGGCTAAGCTGGATCTGTTCTTCAACTTGTCCTGACGATGAACCACACTGGTTGGTTCGAAACGCGTCGACAAAAGATTGGTTATGTGATTTTGCCGAAGATTATCTAAACAAGAAACCGAATTAATTAAAAAACAATATATATCGAAGTAAACTAAACAATATGAAAATTAGTTAATAAAACAACATAAAACCAAGTTAATTAACTTAGTTTATTAAACAGTATAGAACGGAGTCGATAGACAATATAAAACTAAATTAATTAAACCAGTATAACTTAGCTAATTATCAAATATAAAACTAAATTAACAAATACAATATAAACTAAGTTGAAATCAATGCATCGTTAGGTTTAGACTATGTTTAAACATTTGCAATTATAATCTAGAATAAAATAATAAAAATAATAATCTGCAAAATAATAATCAATTGGTCGGCTCAGTGTCCTAACTGAAATCCTTCACCATATTTATCACAAATGCTTTTTTTCTCTCTTCTCTGTACATCAAGTCCTGATGATGAGTCTTGCTCTAGACTCGAAACATCGACAAGAAAGAGTAGACCTTATCAACAAGCCCAACTTATGACATTCAAAGCTATATTGATGGGAACAAATAACCTCAATGGATTTTGCTGAAATAGTATCAATACAAGGACAAAGCCTTCATAAGGAAAGCTTTGATCTCCAGATGTAAAATCAACAAATTTTTGTATCAAAACTGGGCCAGTATACATCACACATAGTTTTGCAATGGCCAGGGATGCAGTATGTGCAAGATTTAACCAAAAGCATCGAAGCAATGTAAGGTTTACATGGTGTTGGTGTTCCACTATGTTGTTAGACCAGTTTGATTTAAAAAGTTCAAACATATTTTCAGCACTATCACCAGGTGCCAGTGAAGAAACATTTGTCAATTGTAATGCATTTCTATAACCTTTGTTCAATATAGGATTCAACCATAACCATGTAGCCCTTGACAAAATACCTACTCTAGCATAAGGGGTTATTCATTCTTATCAGTGCAAAAATTCAAAGTGCTACCATCGAGAAGAGGTTCATGTAATTCTTTTTTGTTTCTTCAACAATGGTGATTCTTGTAGTCCCTTTGAGGGCTAATGCCAGCAAAAATCCATGGGTAGGGAAAATTATCAATGCAAAAAGGTCATCAAGAGGGAGAATACTATATGGATTAGGAGTTGTGGACGTGAACCTAATGATTATAGAGATCAAGAATATTGTATTCAGAATGAAATTCATAAGCCACCAAAGATATAGAGACTTTGGACGTGTTGTAGCTTTGAATTTCTTCTCATGTCCAATTTACTGCCCCAAATACAATCCATGAAAGTGCTTGGATTCTAGATAAAGCAATAAGAAACCAATATTGACGAGGATGTCAAGTCATCCCAACTACACTGAATTGAAAAAGAGGAGGGTCGTATTGCTACATACAGGTAGATGATTTTATACTTATTTTTAGTGCAAGCCTTAACGCAGTACAACATGGGAGGTTTCAAGTTCTAATTGACTCAACAACTTGTATTTATTTGCAGCAATTTCCTTCCAAAAACTTCATAATGATGAGGAAAACTTCAATTCTTTCTTGAAGGTAAATGTTGTAACTATTGATTTGAGGAAACCTCCACTTGAAATCTCATAACCCATCTGAATCTCTCTTTCATTAAAATATGTAAGTGGCAATAGTTTTTCTACACACTGACATGGATCCACTTCATTATAATACATCTACTACATCCAACATAAATGAAATAGACAGAAAGATAAACATACAGTGTGATGCCTAAGGCCCCAAACAAATTCATCAAGAAAATTTTTCCTTAATGGATGTCTGAAGCAATTATTCATGATGACAGTGAATGAAATTTTTTTGGAGATATCAGAAATCTCTTTATCCTGGCAAGACTAGTCAAAGGATTGTAGAATCACCAAGCCGAGGGCTGAACAAATCCTCATTCCCACATTGAAAGGCATCATCTTCATCTGTTTAAAATTCCTCTTTTGATTATTTTGGCTCAAAGTCATCTTCATCCTCATCAGTTGTGTGGTTCAGAGAGTAATTCAGAGATCAGACTTATCAACATCATTCGCATCTTCATATTTTGAATCCACTTCCTTAAGATACTTTGTCAACGATCTTCAAGGTTCCATTTGCTAAACTCTCACACTTGTGATCACCTTGTTTCTTCAACTTTGAAGGATCATTTCAATTTTCAGCTATCTTAGTCTTGGCCTTAGAAATTCTCTACTTCTTTTCAAAAATTACAGCACACTTCATTTGTAGAGTAAACAGTGTTACAAGCCATAAAACAGTGCATAATAAGGTTGCCAATCCTTGCCACTCCTAGTATATGTTCTCTCCATACAGACTGAACAATGTTCCTTTGGTCTATATGTATCACTTAGCATAAGTAGTATCCATTCTTTCCAAGTGTCTCATCCCTGCACTCCCTGAAGGCTCCAGGTGGCCATTAATATCACCATAAACATGTAATATCTGAGCCTTCATCAAATCGTCCCAGCTGCAATAAATTGAAAAAGAGGAGGGTTGTATTGCTATTTACAGGCAAAGGATCTAGTAGGGAGGTTATTTCTTGTTTTCTCATTATATGCTCTTGAACTGGATAGCATTATACATCTCCATAATTGTATAACTATTGTGGAGGACGCACCTTGCATCCTTGACCACGAGGAGAGGACCTTCTGAGTTGCTTCAAATGAACACAAAGTCTCTTCAATGTACAGAATGGATGGTCGATGCTTTTGAATCAGACTATTCATGGATCATTGTTGGGAGGCCATCCCTATGCCCCTCATATTATGGGATAGAAAAATCATATTTTCACCCCTGAGGGGGATGCTTTGATAAGGGCTCCAAGTATCATTTGTTGTCTACCTTCTAGTGTTTCTCTTTCCATAGCATTTGGCACTACAAACCAGGAAGGGACTGCAATGCTAAGCCTACCTGGAAGCCTGGTACAAAATAGAATTTATTCACACTAAAATCCCTAACTACTTAGTGTTATTGGATTTCATCCCTCTCCCGACCTACTAAGGAAGAAAAGTAGCGAGGAAGGGGGGGGAAATTAAATGATTAGATATTAGAAATTTGTAAATTTGTCGATTGCAGTGGGAAATTAAATTTTAATGGGTCAATTTTAGATTGTAGAGTGGCACAAAATTAGATTTTAATAATTTGTCCATTGTTTATGTTGTTATTATTGAGTAGGAGGTTTCTTGGCATAGAGGGGTATACAAAATGATAATTTTGGATTGAGGTATCAATAAAACTTAAAAAAAATAAAAATTTAAAAATGTTTTTAGAATCCATTGTGTGAAAGTATAAAAGACTTAACTAGTATGTTTATATAAAGAGGGAAAGAGAATATGAGGTTTACACATAAGGGGAATATTAATGTCATGTCTAACTGTTATGTTTTTTTCTCTGAAAGTTATGGAAATTCCGGTCATATTTTGAAAAAATCCAGCAGGGATTTTTGTAAATCCACTTAAAAGTTGACAAACTTCATAATTTTAGGTTCCCTAGAGGTTTTTGATGGTGCTGAATCTATTTCCACCGTAAAAAACATGATTCAAACGCTACATCTACAAGAGCTTTTGATTTTTTTTGCCAAGATTCCAACCACTTTTGGTCTTCCAGGCAATTCCTCTGCCTCCATAGACGACTCCAATATTAACTAACCCTTAAGGATGTGGAGAATATATCTAATTATATGAATAATGTTATTAATAAATTCAAATAGTCCTAGGTAGCCCATTATATTTGGGGAAAAATGTTATTAATAAAACTTAAGTAGTTGTAGGTAGCTCAAAAATACCTTATTAGAAGCTAGTCATAGTTTAGTTTACATTAGTCATTTTTAGTTGTATTACTTATTAGTTAGTCATATATTTTAACCCGCGAGTAAATTAGTAATTTATGTTAGTTGTTTTTAGTTGGGTCACTTAAAATTGCTAATTTTTTGTAGTATTTCACTTGGAAAAGTTGTGGCGACTAACGTTTTTAGTCACCTAGTCACTAATTTCACATTTTCTACTAGTGTTCAAATTACAAATTGTTGAAATATGAAACAAGAATATTCCAATTTAATTTTTCCTTAAATTAAATTGTGAATTAAAATTGAATTTAGTCTTAACAGCTACCTGGAAATAATTAATTTATTTATTTTAAATTAATTAGTTGGAGAAATTCAAGTTAGAAGACTTTCTGAAGTCATGCAAGAGTTATCCCTTAAATTAAGGAGATAAGATTGAGTTATATTTTAGTTGTAATTAGTTAACTCAGTTTACTGAGTTAAGTCCAGTTAAATTAGTTCCAAATTGTTTGAGGAACTAATAGTGAGTTAACAGTCAGTTGATGCATAATGCACTCAACTAGTGCTATTTGAGTTCGCTAAAGATTCCCTCATTAGAAACTCATGCATATCTATTCTGAGAAATACCAAGTTGAGATTAATGTTCAAGGATAGTGTACTATCAGTTGCATGTGTTTTCTCATGGAGAAAACTCATGCATGTAATCAAGGATTCATCCTTGAGGATTGCACAGTTTTGAAGGCTTGTTTTTCCACTTGGTAATAGGCTAATCATCCACAAGGAACAACGCAAGGAAATAGGAGCTTGGAGGGTAGAGAAGAAGGCGAAAGAGAAGCCAAGATTGTCTGTGAGCATCTATGAGGATTGTACTGAGCACTGGCTAGCTGTGAGAGCTAAGGCTTTGTATAATTCCTATGTATTTCCACGATGTATGATAATACAATAGTGTGGGGTTTTATCTGAGGCTTTCCCCAAAGTATTTTCATGTGTATTGTGCCATTGATTCTTCTTCTTCTGGTTATATTGTTTAGCTCAATCTTTAAGCTTCTACAAATTGATAGTAGAATTAGGTTATAGTATTCTGCTTCAATTTATATTGCATTATCGGGTTAACCTATCACAGATTTTCTACATGGCATCGGAGCTGTGAATAGTATACTAAGAAGAGAATTTGAAGTTTGAAGTTCAGGGTTGCAGGTGCAAAGTGAATTCATATCGTACTTCAAGGTTGGCCAATGGTGTTCTATGGCTTGAGACTTGAGTATGCCTTGGAAGGTAGCTCAAATTACATAGAATGGAAAGATAGAATGGAGGTTGTATTAGAAGACAATGGCTTGAAGGAATTCATTGATCAAGAAATTCCAAAGCCAGCTTCAACTAATGCACAAGAGTTGGCTGAGTGGAAGAAGTGTGTGGTAAAGGCGTGATGGATCGTCCTTGAGGGAGTTCTAGACCATATTGTCTCGAGTCTCCATAGGAAGTATACTCCATTTTAAATGTGGAAGACATTGAAGGACCTCTACCAAAATAGTAGTGACCAGAGGAAATTGGTGCTCAAGGATAATATTCAAAGAATAGAGATGGAGAAGGGCGATACTATTTCCACATATCTAAACAAGCTCACTGCCTGCAGAGATGATCTTGGAAATGTTGGAATAACTACTTTCGACGATGATACGGCGAGCCTCGTTCTCCTTCGCCTTCAAAAGAGTTGAAATAGCTACCAATACTCTATGAATGGAAGGGAGAAACTGCCGGATTGGGAATGACTATGGTTGGATCTTATGCAGGAGGAGATCAAGAGGAGCATAAGAGATGGTTCTTCATCCAAGAATGATGATGAAGAAAATCTGGCCTTAGCAAGTAATGCAAGGAAATGGAAGGGGAAGGCTTCCCATTTCAAATCAAATTCTTCTCATGGAGGGAAGAAGGGTGACATGTTTGAAGTAAGATGCTTTAATTGTCACAATATGGGACATTATGTGACTAATTTCCCATCGATGAAGTCTAAGAAGGGATTCTCGGAAGGATCGGAAGGTGAGGCATTAGCGTCTCATTTCGAAATGGACTTTACCTCATTGCATGCATTGTGTCATCGATGATGGGTTGTGTCTAGTATCTTGACAGTGGAGCCTCATTCCACATGACTGGTGATAAAAATTTATTCAGTGCCTTGGAGCAGAAAGACCTCAATATGCACATAAAGATGGGTGACGACGAAAGGTATATTGTTTGAGGAGTGGGCACGGTTGCTTTTCAGAGGGAGCATGGAGCTCCTCTCACCTTAACAGATGCGATGTACGTGCCTAGACTAAAGAAGAACTTGGTATCAGTCGCAATGTTGGAGGACAAAGGCTACGATGTTTTCTTCAGTAAAGGAAAGGCATTCCTAAGACACATAGACACGAGTTAGACCAAGAGGATAGGGATTCAGGTGAAGAATCTCTATAAACTAGAGGTAGATGAATGTGAAACATTGAGTACAAAAGCAGAATTGGTGCAAAGCCAAGACATTAGCGAGTTGTGGCACATGCAATTGAGCCATTTGCATCATGGGGCTTTGAAGATAATGTGGAAGATATCTACATGACTTCCCAAAGGTAAACTTGAGCAAGTTGACACATGCAAAGGTTGTACCTTGGGAAAGTACACCAAGTCTCCCTTTCATGATTGAGACAGTTGGGGAGAGGCTATCTTAGAGCGAGTTCATACTGATTTGTGGACCATTCTCAACGAAATCCATAGTGAAGCAAAGGTATTATGTGATTTTCATTGATGACTATTCTCGTAAATGCTGGATTTATTTCATGCAGAAGAACGACCAAAATTTCACAAAGTTTTGTGAGTTCAAAGCTTTGATCGAGAAAGTGTCAGGGAAGAAGATCAAGGCCTTGAGAAGCGATAATGGTGGAGAATATGTCTCTCAAGAGTTCAAGGACTTTTGTGCAGAGGAAGGAATTAAACGAGGGTTTATGGCACCTCATAACCCATAATTGAATGGGGTGGCTGAGAGGAAGAATAAAACTATTGTAGGGGCAGCATGTGCAATGTTGCATTACCAAGGTCTACCACTTCACTTGTGGGATGATGCATGCAACACAACAGTCTATTTGCAAAATAGAATCCTGGATTGCATATTTGGGATGAAGACACCAGAGGAAGCTTTCTCCGATAAGAGACCAGATGTGGGTCACTTCAGGATCTTTGGCTCATTGGCATATTGCCATGCGAAAAAGGATGCACGGAAGAAGCTTGAGCTATGTTAACACCCAGGTTGTTCCCTTTGACTCTCGAGGGAATACGGCCGGGGTAACCACTAACCAAGCTTTGGATTACAGGTTCTAGCCATCCTGTAATCAGAGAGGGCTCTCTCTTTTAGTTTAACTTTGTTCTTTGAGTATTTTAGGCTAGTTGTGAGGTATGGGTTTTGATTTAAATTTTGGTTGATTGATGTCTTCCAGTAGCTAAGATGAGATATTCATAGAGTTTTAGTCCATTGGGCGATGGAGTCTGTGATTATGGTTTGTTTGAGGTGTTGAGTAAGATTTCTAAAACTGCACGGCCACTTTAAATATATCATGAAACAAACTTAAAATTGTGATAATGAAATATGATTAGCCAGTGAAAGGCAACTAAGAGTTTTTCACTAAGCTGGTGATGTGAGAAAGAGATATATCACCCAGGAGCAGGTTTGAATTCCTGAACAATAGTCACTGTGAAGTTTTAGTCTGAAGGTGCAGCAATTAAGAATTACACTTCCATAACTAATACTTAGAGGAAAACATTCATAACAGCATAGATTGAGTTCAGGGTATTCAATGAACAAATCCTGAGACTATTCTTTTTCTGTGCTATTAAACTGTGAAATATAGAGCATGAACGGATTATGATAGAATGAAACACATAACAAAAAGGTTAAAGAAACTTATTGTGCCATGAAATATGCAGGAATCCTGTAGCAGTAAGCAATCACACCACAATGCATCAAAACAACTCAGAACTTTGGAAATTCCATCAGCTCCCTGTATTAAAACTCTGAAATTTACAGCATAGGTTCTTTTGAAGAGAAAATCAACAACCCCTGCAAGCTTATGCGAGGGGATATATATACAATCGGTTTTTACAAAATATCTGAACGCTGAGTCATTTGCTCAATAACTGCGTTCACCAACTTTCAGAATAATAGATAAGAAAGTTATTGCTACTCTAAATTCACAATGAATACCCTTTGGTTCTGTCAGAAACCTTTTTGACTTTTGGAGGCCACTGAGTCGGTTGAGCGCTCTGCATTAATTCTGAATGATATGCCTTTATGGCTCTGTCATGCTGTAGCTTTCTCGGCCCTGTCATCTGTACCTGTCAGCGTTGCTTTAGTGGCCGAATTGGTTTGCTGAGTTGGCTCAGTCCACTCTTCTCTAGTGATAGTAAATATGTCAACTATCTGAACCTGTTGATTTGTATTTTGATGTAAAAATTTGATGAAGACCTGTTTGTTCACAACAATGTCTGTATCATGCTGGTCCACCATTCCTGTGTAGGCAACTGATGCCTCAATATTGTGCCTGATTTCAAACAAATGTCTGATTTCATTCATGATAAAAGATAACTTTTCTATTTTCTCATAGAGGCTCTGCCCAGATGCAGGCCCTGCTTCCTCTGGGGTACTTGATCCTGCAGTGATCTGATTTGTGGCAAATGTATTCACCCTTTTTGCATAGTTTTCATGGGACAACAACCTACCTGCACTGTTTAGTAGGCTGGGAAGGCCTCTGCTATGTAATGCTGTGAATTTATCTGTGAACTTGTTTACCTCGGTTTGCATTTCCTGGCACCTTCTATCCAATGTCTGCACCAAACTTCTCAAAGTTAGGACCCTCTTTATCAGCAAGATGGTGTCCATTCTATTGGTGATCCCTATTGCTGCCAGCTGAGGGCCTGTGCAGTTATTGAGGACATTGATCATTCTATTGGCTATCTCAGGCATAGTGCCAAGAGATGCCCTTGCTCTTTGGCTTTCCTTGTGTGCCTTGCCTATGAGCTCCATGTGCTCATGAACGGTTTCTATGTACTGCCATTGATCTGTTATTGATTGGCCAATATTGGCCCACAAAACTTTCTTGATCTCAGCCACAACTTTGTCAAGGGAGAGCTCTTTCTCTAGTTCTTTTATCCTTTTCTCCAGAGCTCTAACTTCCCTTGTTCTTTCAGCGACAGTTTGCTTTGATTTGTCATATTTTTCATTAACTGTGGCCAATTTCTCCTTGGCTTCATTCAGCTCTGCCATCTGGGCCTCTAGAACCTTAATCTCCTTCATCATCTTTTGCATATCAAGGCTCGGAGCCTGTTCTGAGGTTGTTGCTGGTGCTGATGTTGATGGGCATGTTTCAGCTGTCTGTCCTGTGGGAGGAGTGATAGTTTGAGGGGGCTCTTCAAGGTTTATAACTTGCTGAGGGCGCTGAGATGCCTGGCCTCCCTCATTATGCTTCAGGGCTTCCTGTAGTGCAGCCTCTGTTTCTACCAACTTCCCTTCTGTTTGTACCAATTGCTTATGTAGTGTTAGCAGCATGGCTGCTACATCCTGGTCCTTCCTCTGCTGAGAAACATCTTCTGTTTGAGGGTGAAGGGTTGCTGGAATCTTTACCATCTTCCTCAAAGCTGCAATATCTGCCTCTTTTTCCTTTAATAGTGCCTGTACAGCTTTGGGATCCTTTGGGTCATGCCCAAGCTCAATAATAATATCCTCCAAAGACCTGATTCTATTGTCTTTGGCTTGTGAAGAGGCCTTTTCCAATTCAAGTTGGGCAGTTGTATTATGCAGACTGTTTTGCAACTTGTGTGCCAGGAAGGTCTTGTCTGCCAGAGTTGAATAGACCATCTCACCCGTTTGCTTATGAAGCTCTATCTGGTCCATAGGGTGGATGTCTTTTGCAAGAACCTCAAGGTTGGTCCTTATATAATCTGCAGCTGACTGTGGCTGCAGCATAGTGGGCATGAAATGACTCATAGTCATTTTCCCCTCTGTTATGTCATATGCTGACATAAGCCTCTGCTGGTTTGTGGGAGCCATTTTGAGTAAATGGTTATATAGCTGGAGTCTCACCGGCTCATTCCTCTTCTTGATGTCAATGAACTGCTGCTTTATACTGGACTCTGCCCTCCTCTGCTGGCTTGAGGAGCTGACCTCTCCTCCAATTGTCCTTTCTTGTTCCTGCTGGAAGGAACTGGCAGATGCTTCCATGCTTGGTGGGCCCATACCCAAAGATTGCCCAATAGGCATCTCTTCTTCAGAAAGGGGATTTATTCTTTGCCTCTTCTCCCCTTGTTGATTTGTTAATGTGGTGAGGGGAGTTTCCTGCTCTCTATCCCTCTTCCCTCCTCTTTCTTCATTTAGTGGTGTTTGGAGCACCGAGGTCTCCACTATTGTTTCCTGCCTTGGAGACACATTTTCTTGAGCCTGCTGCTCTGTAGACATGGGAGCTTCAGCCACTTGTTCTTGCTGTTTGGCCTGCTCCTTCTGTTGTTCTGCTGTAGGGGGTGGCTGCTCCTGTTCCATCTCTTTCTCTTTCCCTTTGCTGGCTGCCTGAGGAGTAGTTCTAGCTGCCTGCTAGGGAGCTGCAGAGTATGAGGCAGCTGGTCCGAGTTGCACTTGATAAGAGGAGGAAACCTGCCCACAAGTTTCCAACTCAGCCTCTTTCTCAACATTCCTTATTTCTTTTTGTAGAATTTCCTCTTTTTTACTTGCTTCTTCTAATGTGCCCTCCTTCCATCCTAACAGATTGGCATATTTTTCAATGTGGGGCAGCCTAACATGATCATAGCTAGCCAATTTATACTTGACCCTTCTAAGGCTAATGAAGTGATTTGGGTCATAGGGAATCCAGAGGAAACTAGTTTGCAATCCAAGGCATTGCAGGATCTTATCTGCTTCTTGCCATGCCTCTTCTCTTTTATTATAGATGAATGGGCCTAGCTGATTTCTGACTTTCAGTTGCACCTTCTTGTTTTTGCTGTGGAAATGGACCATGTCTGCATTTCCAAACTGCCTGAAGTACTCTAAGGCAAAGTGTCTAATAGGGAAATATCTTGGCAGCCTATATGGGGCTAGCTCACAGCCATATATCCTGATCACTGTGTGGTTTTGGTAAAAGTACCAATCCCCAATGTTGTAGGCTTTTGAGAGCTGGAGAATCCTTTGCATCTCATCTGTTAATCTTGGAGGAGGGGCACTCAACAGCAAGGACATGGCTGGATGGATGAAAAGGTCAATGAATTCACAGTAGTTGTATGGTGAAAAGCATATCAGATGGAAAACTGAGGACCAAAACACTACAGACCTTGGGTTCCCTTGGACATCAAGCTTCTTGAGAGTAATAGGGAAGCTATCAGGCTGATAGAATAGAAACAGGTGATAGATATAAGAAGTATATCTGAATATCCTTTCCCTCTCTAGATTCATCAATTGCTCATGAATCTTATTGGCAATGTATGCAACATAATCATAATGAACAGCAGGAGGCTTTCCAGGGGAAAAGATGGACAACATGGCCAGAATGGTTTCATCAACATGCTCAGATGTTCTGTATCCCAGGACATAACTGATCATATCCACAAGCAGTTTTCCCAGCTCATTTAGGTATGCATTTGCAATAGGGGGATACCTCACAGTTTCAGAGCCTGATTGGATGAACAACTGATTGATTTTTACAATTTGGGCACTGGACAGCTTACCTCCTTCCTTTATCAAATCCATGATGGAGAGGGGAGTCAATGGCCTTGAAGATTGAAAATGTAGCATTTCATTTATGGCCTCACGGTTGACATGGAACAAAACTGAGCCTGAGGAATTGAGGAAAGCTCTCTGACAGGGGTCATAGTTGGCACTGCATCTGTGTATCAAGTCTGGGAGGATATTGACTTGAGGAAGATTGAAAATGGGCAAATTGGAGTCCCAAATCCCTAGGATATCATTACCACTGAGATGCTTGGCTTTAAGGTCATTGATTACTTGAATGTTATATTTGGTGTCCATTGAGAGCACTTCTGCCATTTGGTAATCTCTGTCAGCCAGGGCCTGCCACTCTAGCTCTCTTTGTGGGGCATTAAGAGGTGCAACATTCAATGCAACTGGTGTTTCCATGGTTTTGGTGCTTTGAATTGTGTTTGAACTTGTTCTTCTGGGCACAATGATACAGAGCAATGAATTCTGCAGAAGCAAGGCAATTTACAGAGGAAACAGGATGAATTATGGTAAAAACAAGTTGAAATACTCCTGAAAAGGTTTAATGAGCAAATGCTGGGACTTGAGGGTGATTTTCCCAGTGAGCTAGTGCAGCAGAAGTTTTAGTTTGCGACTGCGCAAACAGGCTGTAAATTGATGGAAATTTGGCTCAATGTGGACTTCTGTAGGTGAATTCGAGCTTATAGCTGAGGAAAGATGGTGGTCACTGAGGATTTGTTGGTAATTACAGTGATTTCTCTCTCTTTAGTCACTTGTTTGGTGAATTATTCACAAAACCAGGTGCGGAGGGGAGATTTTGGTAAATACGTGGTAGACTGTGGTAATGGCGGCAATGCAGGTGAAATTGAGGGCGCCCACCGTCCTTAAGTCAATTTGTTGCAGGTTGGCGGCGAGGACGTCGTAGAATACATGCAAAGAGCACAGTAGAATTTTGGTGCATAATGATAAAAAAACGCAAATTTTGGCGAAAATATGGACATTTTGGGCCTTTGGCGCATTTTTTGGATGACATCAGCATGATGTCATTGGGTGGGGTCGGGTACGGTAGGGTGACGTTGCGGCCTATGAGTGGTCCACGGGGACTGGTGAGGTGGCGGACTGAGTGGAGCAGTGGCAGGCTTGGCGCTGATGCGGGGCCGACTTGGCATGACGTGGGCATGACGTGGGCAGGCGGTATACGGAGGGCGGTAAGCGGTTCCATCGGACCGCTTATGGTACGGGGGCGGTATTGGCAGGCGGCCTCCCGATACGATTTGGGAGCGACGCGTGGCACTGGCCTGACGTCATGGTCTGACATTTTTCGGGAGGTAAAGTACCGCCATCGGGGGCGGTCCGATATCAATATGGGCCGTCGGATGGGAAAGCCCAGATCCGACGGGCGACGGGTTGTGAAAATGATAGGACGATATGGCAGCGGGGCGAGCAATAATTTATTATATTTCTTGAAATGTGCGCCAGGGCGGGACTTTGGACTTCGGCGGATTTTTGGGTTTTTCAATGTTTTTTGTGAAATGCGCTTTGTAACCCAAAACTTTGGATAGGCAGAAAAGTGGGTTTTTACAATGTTTTTGCAAACAGGGCGGGTAAGGCATTAGGAAGGGGTTGTAAGGGGAAAAAGGGTATGGCCTAGGTTATTAAACCAACATGGGGTTAGTTTAATTCTTGACTTTAAACAAACCATCTGCAACAAGACTTTGATTTTGAATGGTTTTCCAATATTTGAGCATATGGCTATAATGCCAAAGGGGAGGGATATATACATATTTTTTGGGGTTTTTATACACAATAGTGCTATAGTAATAGGGAAAGGGGAACATAGGGAATTAAGCATAGATAGAGTTAGTAGTTAATGTGGGATGGAAGATATGGAGAAGAGGGAGCAAAGACTAAGTTTTATAGGAAATAAACTTAGTTAGGAGAGTAGATCAAAATGAAAAGATTTTTACACAGGAAATGTGGCTCTTTATGGAACAAGGATCAATCAATGAGTTTGTTTCCTCTCATGAACAAAGGTGGTATTGGGATGTTAGCAAAGAGTGTGATGGGGAATGATTGGGAAGTTAGATATGCTTCATTTTGCTGCTACAAAACTGTTGAATAGGAGGATCTGCACTGGCCACCATGTGTTTCCTTTCCTTAGGCCAGTGATATGAAAGAAATCATGCTTCTGCAACCCCATCTACCTACCCACTCTATTGCCTAGCATTTTGTTACTTCAAAGAGGGTGCACTTAGACTTGCAAACCCTTATGTGCCTTTTCTTTTCCTTTGGCTTTTTCTTTTGATTTCCTATCTAAGGCTAGCCTTATTACTTCCAAGGCCCCAGATTAAACAGTTGGGAACCTTCATTTTCTACCTAGCTACTTATCAGCCAAGATTGAACAGTTTGGATAGATTTCTTTCTCTAGTCTACAACAATAAATTGAAACATGGCATGACCCAGCTTAGACTGTCGGATCACCCATTCAAAAGTAGGACAGCATCAACCAACTGTAAAAATGTGTTTTCCACAAAAATATGAGATCTTTGCATCACCAAAGTAGATCATATTGGCACTTCCCCTGCCAATCATGAAAAATGAAACCTATTGGTATAGGTAGCTAACAGTGGCTCCACTTGGGGTTGGTTTTTCTACTTGAAAGACCAAGAACAGCAGGTCAGAATGCCTTGGCTTTTGACTTCTTCTCAAAACTTGCAAACTTGTCTCTTTGGACCACAAAACTGGAATCTGTCGCCGTTGTGGAACTTGCTGAAATAAAATCCTTCTCCTGCTTATTTTACAAAGCTTCTTAAACTGCACTATTTATAGGCTAAAAGAAAATAGTGTATACAACTGATTATGTACAAGGGAACAACCATGCTATATACATGAAAAGTAACCAAAGTAGTGCTTTAACATCCGGCCATTTACAGGGCCCTCTTCAGCTTCAGTGCCATCCAAATTCTTCAAGAAATAAGTGTTATTTCCTTGTACTGCTTGAATAACAAAAGGCCCCTCCAAAGGGAGTCAAATTTTCCATGCTTTCCTTTGTCTTCTCTTCTTGAATCCCATTTAAGCACTCTATCACCAATAAAGAAATCTTTAGCCTTGGTTCTTCTATCAAAGGCTTTTTTCAGTTTCTCTTGTAGGACCTGAACTCTGCTGCACACTTGATCTCTGGTTTGTTGTAAACAGATAATCTGATTGATTCTTCTTTGTATGTCATTTGGTTCAGCTTGACTTTCTTGAAGTAGCTTCATGACAGGGACCCCTAAGGATGAAGGGAATTTGGCTTCCATTCCATAAACCAACTCATATGGGCTGACCCCAATAGATCTCTTGGTTGTTAGCCTGTCTGCCCACAAGGCATTTACAAGCTTCTTGTGCCAATTTTTCTTATTCTCTTCTAGTATCTTCTTAATGATGTTGATAAGGCTCTTGTTGGATGACTCAGCTAAACCATTGCCTTGTGTGTAATAGGCAGTAGAATGGCCCAAAGTAATGTGGAATTTGTGACAAAAGTTCACCATCTTCTTGGATCTGAAAGCAGCAACATTGTCTGTTATAATCTTGTCAGGACAACCAAATCTAGAGAGAATATTGGTTTCAAGGAACTGAATGATAGTAGAATCATTTGCTTGTCTGCATGGAACAGCCTCAATCCATTTAGTAAAGTAATCTGTGGCTGTTAGAATCCATCTATGTTGGCCTGAGGATGAAGGATGAATTTCCCCAATGAAATCCAAACCCCATTGCTGAAAGGGCCTTTCTGTTGCAATAGGCTTTAAGGGAAGTGGTAGTAACTTTCTTTTTCCCTCAAACACTTGACACTTGTGACATGAAGTGGTAAATTTTTTAACATCAGAGAAGAGAGTGGGCCAATAGTAACCTGCCCTCAATATCTTATCCACAGTGGACTTCCAGTACAAATGTCCACCACAATCACCTGCATGAAATTCTTTCATAACATTGCTTGTTTCATCCATAGTTAGACAATTCAACAATATACCTTCATGATTTTTCCATAATAAATTACCATCTATCACACAAAATCTTGAAGCCTTCATTTTTAGAAATCTAGATTTGGTTCTGGACAACCCTGGGGGAGCACACAGGTTTTGCAATATATAACAGATATCAGAATACCACAGGGATTGTTCAAAGGCTACATTGATCTTTGGAGTCGCCAGCTCCGGTTCATTGTCCAGTTGGTTAATGTCCAAGGCTTGGAAGTTTGCTTCAGACATTAATTTAGCCAAACCTTGCCCTTTTATCAGTTTTGTAGGTCTTATTTCAATGTCAAATTCTAAAATGTTAGCAATCCATTTTCCTCTTCTGCCCTCTAAGTTTTCTTGAGTCAGTATGTCTTTCACAATGGGATTTGGTACATAAGCAATAACATGGGAGTATAGGATGTAGATCCTGAAGTCTTTAATGGCTTTGACCAAAGCATAAGCTTGTTTTTCCATGATCTGATATTTCAGAGGTGCATCTCTAAGGGCTCTACTAAAGAAAGCAATGGGTTTTTCATTCCCTTGATCATCTTTCTGCAATAAGACAACAACAATAGTATGCTGGGAGGCAAAAGAGAAAATGATAAATTCTCTGTCAAATTGAGGATTTGTTAAGACTGGGGTTTGGGTAAGGGCCAATTTAATACCTTCAAAAGCTTGATTTGCTTCTACTGTCCACTTCACTTTTGAATCCTTCTTTAGCATGTTGTTTAGTAATCTGATCAGTTCTGCTAAGTTTGGGATAAATCTCCTTAAAAAGTTGATCTTCCCCAAGAAGGCTTGTAATTCTTTGATATTTCTTGGATGAGGCATTTGCAAGATGGCATGTATTCTATCTGGGTCAATTCTAATGCCATCCTTTGAAATGATATGACCCAATAGCTTACCTTCTTCCAAACCAAATAGAGACTTCTTAGGATTTAAGGAAATTCCATATTTCCTACATGTTATGAATATTTGTCTTAAATGTTTTAGATGTTCTTGGTCAGATTTTGAGAAAGGTGTGAGATCATCTAGGTAGATGACAAGGAAGTCACGAATCTCTTTAGCAAAAGCAATATCCATTGCTCTTTGAAATGTAGCTCCAGCATTTTTCAACCCAAAAGGCATTTTAACATATTTGAAAGTTCCCCATGGGGTTGTGAAAGCTGTTTTATCTTGATCATCAGGGTGAACTAGGATCTGATTGAAACCTGAAAATCCATCAAGTAATGAGATTCTTGAAGCCCCCACCACTCTTTGGAGAATATGATCCATTTTTGGTAAGGGATAATTGTCTTTAAGGGATACTTGATTCAAATTCCTTAGATCAACACAAAGCCTAATCTCCCCAGTTTTCTTTCTTGTGGGGACCAAGTTTGAAATCCAGTCTGAAAACCTGATTGGTGCTATGATACCAGCCTTAAACATTTTTTGCACCTCTATCTCAATTGAAGGGAGAAGCATAGGATTGATTCTTCTCAATTTTTGCTTGAATGGCTTTTGATTAGGCTTGAGAGGGATAGTGTGTTGAATAACAGAGGTGTCATAGGATTTCAAATCCTCATAACTCCATGCAAACACATCTTGAAACTCTTTAAAGAGGTCAATGTATTTAGGCTTCTGGTCAGGGGGTATAGAGGCAGACAATTTTATTATCTTGGGTTTTTCAGTAGTTCCAATGTTGCATTCTTCAATAGCAGCATTAAGGGGTTGTATTTTTGGTTTTCTAGGAACATCATTTGAGTCAAAAATGTCCTCTAATGGGGTTAGGCCTGTTGGTAGAAAATTGTCTTTTAGCTCTATGACCTCAGCCTCTGCACCAGTTGTTTCCTCAAAACGCAATTGTTCAAGTTCTTGTATATTTTCCTTGTCAAAGGTTGTTGGACAGAGTATTTGATTTGTTGTTTTGAGTGATATTGTTGTTTTGAGTGATATTGTTGTTTGCTCCTGCTCACTCAATGGTTGTGGGTCCTTCACAGAATCAAAATCAATGTTCAAGCCTGAAAATTCATGATGCAGGGTTAAAAAATTATTTATCTGTGTGTCATCCTCAAATACCTGCCAATCTTTGACATTGTTTGGGATAGAGGGTCTGTGTTTTATCTCAGCTGTAAAAAAATGGTTGGGTTCAAAAGGCAATTTGCATGTACTGGAAAATGTAGCTAAACTATGTGCATGAAGGTTGTGGGTCCTAGGTATCTTGGTCATTTGAAATTCAGTGAAAGCTTTGAGTATTTCAATAGTAGCAGACCTGTATGATCTTAGTCTTTTGTCATTGGTGACAAAATTGCCTTTTACTTGTTGAATAATAAGGTCTGAATCTCCCATGATTGAAACTTTTGTGGCTTGTAAGGATTTTACCAGTTTGAGGCCTAACAGAAGAGCCTCATATTCTGCCATATTGTTAGTACATCTGAAATTAAGCCTATAGGCTCGACCTTCTGCATGATTTCTTTGTTTGTTATGAATCCACACTCCAGCTCCTGCCCCTAATTTGTTGACTGATCCGTCAAACTCAAGAAACCATAGGATCTCTTGATTTAGGGGATTTTCAATATCTTCTCTATGACTTGGGATTATAATTTGGAGCTCTTGTCTTTTATCTGGTTTGTTTTCTAGAATTACCTCATCAATTGATTTCCCAATCTTGATTTCTTGGGAGGTTGATTGCTCACTGACATGCATATCTTGTTCAAGTATGACAGATTTGTTATCACTCATTGGACTTATATCAGTATTGAACAGGATGAAGGAATCCATATCAGAATGGACTGCATAAATAGGGAAATTTTGGGGTTTTTCTTCACTACTCACCATGTATTTCATGAGTGACTCTCTGTATAACCTCTTTGGCTGCCCAAAGACAGAAATAGTGGCATATGACATGTCCAATTGTAGGGAACCTTGGAGTTTAGCTCCCCATGATCTTGATAACAGCATTCCATACTTGGGTGGGATATCAGCAACTACCACATCCATTAAAATTGTTTTATTTGGGTACTGGACAAGGGACACACATAGGTCTTTTATCAAGCCTAAACACTTAACTTGGCTGGAGTCAAATGAAAATAGGTCCTTATATGGTCTTGTGATGTCTAGATTCAATCTTTCCATTACTGACTTAGGCATCAGGTTGTGAGAGGCGCCTGAATCAAACATTGCATTGTGTAATATCTTATCATGAACATGCAAGCTTACATAAAAAGATAGGATTCCAGTAACTGCTGTCTTTCCATCAACCTCTGGACTGAAAAGTAGTTCTGGGGTGTCATCCAATACATTGACATCATCTTTATTATGAGTGAGTTGAAGGGATTTCTTGATTTGTTGTTTGTAAATGTTATGCTTAGCTAGCTCTGAAAGAGGAATGGTTATCTTCAATTTAGCAATTTCAGCTTCTAAGTCAAAAGGTTTTTCAGATTGGATCTTGGTGTCTTGTTTAACAACCTTTTCTTTGTTAATTAAGTTTTCTTCTTGACTCTCACTCTGATCTTGAGGCTTGTCCTTTTTGTTTACCTTTTGAAAAGTGTTGCTTGGATTATGTTGTGAAGGAGGTGTAACCATTGGTTGTTTTTTCAATGGAAATGGTTTGGGTACCTCTTCAACTGTTACTTCATCTGCAATTGAATCAGTCTTGTTAATAGGCTCAGTGACAATAGCTTTCTTAGGCTGTAGGCTATCCTCTGTTTTCTCAGGTTGTGTCACATTTATTGTTCTACTTCTTAATTTGTATTGTTTATGAACTTCATAAACAGCTGTGTCATAGCCTTGTTTAAAGTCAAATGACTCACCTGACTTGGTTTGGAACTACTTGATGTTTTCATCTTCATGATCTTCTTGACTCACGAAGACTTGCTGATCATTGATGAGGCCCATCAAATTGATGTGGGTATCATCTATCTGCTCATTAGAAGTGGATGTTTCAGCATAGTTTTCTTGGAATGGGGGTCTAATTTCTGGTTCAGGGCTGGCCTTGCCAACATTAGGATTTTGATTTCTTCTAAAATTTTGATTCCTGGTAGGGTTATTCAGTGGTGCTTCCCATGATGATTTCCTCTCAACTGATTCTACTCTGTCACCTAACCTATGCATACCAGTGATTATTGCATCCAATTTCTGATCCCAGCCTGAAGGCTCTTCTTTGAAGGTAGTCTTTCTTTTTGTTCTGGTCCTATTTCTCCTAGCTATCAGGTTGGATTCTACACTCACTGCTATGTCTTGCATTTCAGCTAAAGTTTGAGCAGCTCTTTCTCTTAATTGGTATGCCATATCTGAATCAAACCCATCAGGAAAGGTGTATAGAGCTAGGTCAGGTGGGGGTCTGAGATTTTGGGGAATAACATTGTAGACATTGTTGAACCGAGCACAATAATCCAACACAGTTTCTTGGGGACCTCTTTTGATAGTATTGTATTCAGATAAAATGTGAAGTGGATCCTTTTTCTTCTCCCATATATTGATAAAGGTTTGATACAGGGCTTCAGGGTCAGCTATGGAGTTTGTTGGGAGTGACCTAAACCATGTTCTTACATCTCTTGTCAGGCTTTGCACAAAAATTTTCATCCTAACCCCATCATCATCTATCTCATAATTTTCAAAGTAGTCCTGCATTTTCTTAGTATGTTGAAGGGCTGGATAAGAGCCAGTACCATCAAAATATGAAATCTTGCTTTGGTAATCTTGAGGCATAGGTCCTGGATTGACAGGTAATTGTAGTGGAGCATATCTATTAGCCATGTTTGGTGGGACAATAGGGAAAACAGGGACAAATTGGACAAGTGGAAGAAAGGGGATGAGAGGGGTGTGTGTAGTTGATGGAGTGGTTGAAAGGATACCTTGTGAAGTGGATGAAGAACTAGGAGATTATGGAATGGTGGTATGAGGAGGTAGAGAAACCTTAGCAGGGGTTGGAATATTAATTTGACATCCTACTTCAGAACTTGAATCTGATAGTGTCCCTTCTGATTTGTGTCTCTTAAGGATTCTTGAAATCAAGTTTGGATTTTGGAACTCTGGTGATGGATCAGGATCTGGGTTTGATCTTGTATAACGGGTTTTCTTCTTAGGAGCCAGTTTCTGAGATTTGCTTTTAGGAGAATTTTCTAAGAGATAGTGATATTTCACAAGGGCTGATCAGGTATAGAACAACTGTATGGAACTCAAGACTGAATAAAGATTGACTGAGGCAACTTTTATATACTCCTGCAAATGCAAAGCAGAGGCAGTTTCTAAGGCTATCTGGCTGACACTCAGGCTTTATCTACAGTATTAAGAATCAGACAGGGGGTTACAAAGTTCATTCAGGTCCCCAGTGGAGTCGCCATTTATGTTAACACCCAGGTTGTTCCCTTTGACTCCTGAGGGAATACGGCCGGGGTAACCACTAACCAAGCTTTGGATTACAGGTTCTAGCCAACCTGTAATCAGAGAGGGCTCTCTCTTTTAGTTTAACTTTGTTCTTTGAGGATTTTAGGCTAGTTGTGAGGTATGGGTTTTGATTTAAATTTTGGTTGAATGATGTCTTCCAGTAGCTAAGATGAGATCTTCAAAGAGTTTTAGTCCATTGGGCGATGGAGTCTGTGATTATGGTTTGTTTGAGGTGTTGAGTAAGATTTCTAAAACTGCAGGGCCATTTTAAATATATCATGAAACAAACTTAAAATTGTGATAATGAAATATGATTAGCCAGTGAAAGGCAACTAAGAGTTTTTCACTAAGCTGGTGATGTGAGAAATAGATATATCACCCAAGAGCAGGTTTGAATTCCTGAACAATAGTCACTGTGAAGTTTTAGTCTGAAGGTGCAGAAATTAAGAATTACACTTCCATAACTAATACTTAGAGTAAAACATTCATAACAGCATAGATTGAGTTCAGGGTATTCAATGAACAAATCCTGAGACTATTCTTTTTCTGTGCTATTAAACTATGAAATATAGAGCATGAACGGATTATGATAGAATGAAACACATAACAAAAAGGTTAAAGAAACTTATTGTGCCATGAAATATGCAGGAATCTTGTAGTAGTAAGCAATCACACCACAACGCATCAAAACAACTCAGAACTTTGGAAATTCCATCATCTCCCTGTATTAAAACTCTGAAATTTACAGCATAGGTTCTTTTGGAGAGAAAATAAACAACCCCTGCAAGCTTATGCGAGGGGATATATATACAATCGATTTTTACAAAATATATTAACGCTGAGTCATTTGCTCAATAACTGCGTTCACCAACTTTCAGAATAATAGATAAGAAAGTTATTGCTACTCTAAATTCACAATGAATACCCTTTGGTTCTGCCAGAGACCTTTTTGACTTTTGGAGGCCATTGAGTCGGTTGAGCGCTCTGCATTAATTCTGAATGATATGCCTTTATGGCTCTGTTGTGCTGTAGCTTTCTCTGCCCTATCATCTGTGCCTATCAGCGTTGCTTTAGTGGCCTAATTGGTTTGCTGAGTTGGCTCAGTCCACTCTTCTCTAGTGATAGTAAATATGTCAACTATCTGAACCTGTTGATTTGTATTTTGATGTAAAAATTTGATGAAGACCTGTTTGTTCACAGCAATGTCTGTATCATGCTGGTCCACCATTCCTGTGTAGGCAACTGATGCCTCAAAATTGTGCCTAGTGTTTCATCTGCCTCTGTATATTTGAAGTAATTAGGAGGCACTTCAAACAAATGTCTGATTTCATTCATGATAAAAAATAAATTTTCTATTTTCTCATAGAGGCTCTGCCCAGATGCAGGCCCTGCTTCCTCTGGGGTACTAGATCCTGCAGTGATCTGATTTGTGGCAAATGTATTCACCCTTTTTGCATAGTTTTCATGGGACAGCAACCTACCTGCACTGTTTAGTAGGCTGGGAAGGCCTCTGCTATGTAATGCTGTGAATTTATCTGTGAACTTGTTTACCTCGGTTTGCATTTCCTGGCACCTTCTATCCAATGTCTGCACCAAACTTCTCAAAGTTAGGACCCTCTTTATCAGCAAGATGGTCTCCGTTCTATTGGTGATCCCTATTTCTGCCAGCTGAGGGCCTGTGCGGTTATTGAGGACATTGATCATTCTATTGGCTGTCTCAAGCATAGTGCCAAGAGATGCCCTTGCTCTTTGGCTTTCCTTGTGTGCCTTGCCTATGAGCTCCACGTGCTCATGAATGGTTTCTATGTACTGCCATTGATCTGTTATTGATTGGCCAATATTGGCCCACAAAAATTTCTTGATCTCAACCACAACTTTGTCAAGGGAGAGCTCTTTCTCTAGTTCTTTTATCCTTTTCTCCAGAGCTCTAACTTCCTTTGTTCTTTCAGCTACAGTTTGCTTAGATTTGTCATATTTTTCATTCACTATGGCCAATTTCTCCTTGGCTTCACTCAGCTCTGCCATCTGGGCCTCTAGAACCTGAATCTCATTCATCATCTTCTCCATATCAAGGCTCAGAGTCTGTTCTGAGGTTGTTGCTGGTGTTGATGTTGATGGGCCTGTTTCAGCTGTCTGTCCTGTGGGAGGAGTGATAGTTTGAGGGGGCTCTTCAAGGTTTATAACTTACTGAGGGGGCTAAGATGCCTGGCCTCCCTCATTCTGCTGCAAGGCTTCTTGTAGTGCAGCCTTTGTTTCTACTAGCTTCCCTTATGTTTGTACCAATTGCTTATGTAGTGTTAGCAGCATGGCTGCTACATCCTGGTCCTTCCTCTGCTGAGCAACATCTTCTGTTTGAGGGTGAAGAGTTGCTGGGATCTTTACCATCTTCCTCAAAGCTGCAATATCTGCTTCTTTTTCCTTTAATAGTGCCTGTACAACTTTGGGATCCTTTGGGTCATGCCCAAGCTCAATAACAATATCCTCCAAAGACCCAATTCTATTGTCTTTGGCTTGTGAAGAGGCCTTTTCCAATTCAAGCTGGGCAGTTGTATTATGCAGACTATTTTGCAACTTGTGTGCCAGGAAGGTCTTGTCTGCCAAAGTTGAATAGACCATCTCACCCGTTTGCTTATGAAGCTCTATCTAGTCCATTGGGTGGATGTCTTTTGCAAGAACCTCAAGGTTGGTCCTTATATAATCTGCAACTGACTGTGGCTGCAGCATAGTGGGCATGAAATGACTCATAGTCATTTTCCCCTCTGTTATGTCATATGCTGACATAAGCCTCTGCTGGTTTGTCGGAGCCATTTTGAGTAAATGGTTATATCGCTGGAGTCTCACCGGCTCATTCCTCTTTTTGATGTTAATGAGATGCTGCTTTATACTGGACTCTGCCCTCCTCTACTGGCTTGAGGAGCTGACCTCTCCTCCAATTGTCATTTCTTGTTCCTGTTGGAAGGAACTGGCAGATGCTTCCATGCTTGGTCGGCCCATACCCAAAGATTGCCCAATAGGCATCTCTTCTTCAGAAAGGGGATTTATTCTTTGCCTCTTCTCCCCTTGTTGATTTGTTGATGTGGTGAGGGGAGTTTCCTGCTCTCTATCCCTCTTCCTGCCTCTTTCTTCATTTAGTGGTGTTTGGAGCACCGAGGTCTCCACTATTGTTTCCTGCCTTGGAGGCACATTTTCTTGAGCCTGCTGCTCTGTAGATATGGGAGCTTCAGCCATTTGTTCTTGCTGTTTGGGCTGCTCCTTCTGTTGTTCTGCTGTAGGGGGTGGCTGCTCCTGTTCCATCTCTTTCTCTTTCCCTTTGCTGGCTGCCTGAGGAGTAGTTCTAGCTGCCTGCTGGGGGGCTGCAGAGGATGAGGCAGCTGGTCCGAGTTGCACTTGATAAGAGGAGGAAACCTGCCCACAAGTTTCCAAGTCAGCCTCTTTCTCAAGATTCCTTATTTCTTTTTGTAGAATTTCCTCTTTTTTACTTGCTTCTTCTAATGTGCCCTCTTTCCATCCTAACAGATTGGCATATTTTTCAATGTGGGGCAGCCTGACATGATCATAGCTAGCCAATTTATACTTGACCCTTCTAAGGCTAATGAAGTGATTTGGGTCATAGGGTATCCAGAGGAAACTAGTTTGCAATCCAAGGCGTTGCAGGATCTTGTCTGCTTCTTGCCATGCCTCTTCTCTTTTATTATAGATGAATGGGCCTAGCTGATTTCTGACTTTCAGTTGCACCTTCTTGTTTTTGCTGTGGAAATGGACCATGTCTGCATTTCCAAACTGCCTGAAGTACTCTAAGGCAAAGAGTCTCATAGGGACATATCTTGGCAGCCTATATGGGGCTAGCTCACATTCAAATATCATGATCACTGTGTGGTTTTGGTAAAAGTACCAATCCCCAATGCTGTAGGCTTTTGAGATCTGGAGAATCCTTTGCATCTCATCTGTTAATCTTGGAGGAGGGGCACTCAACAGCAAGGACATGGCTAGATCAATGAAATGGTCAATGAATTCACAGTAGTTGTATGGTGAAAAGCATATCAGATGGAAAACTGAGGACCAAAACACTACAGACCTTGGGTTCCCTTGGACATCAAGCTTCTTGAGAGTAATAGGGAAGCTATCAGGCTGATAGAATAGAAACAGGTGATAGATATAAGAAGTATATCTGAATATCCTTTCCCTCTCTAGATTCATCAATTGCTCATGAATCTTATTGGCAATGTATGCAGCATAATCATAACGAACAGCAGGAGGCTTTCCAGGGGAAAAGATGGATAGCATGGCCAGAATGGTTTCATCAACATGCTCAGATGTTCTGTATCCCAGGACATAACTGATCATATCCACAAGCAGTTTGCCCAGCTCATTTAGGTATGCATTTGCAATAGGGGGATACCTCACAGTTTCAGAGCCTGATTGGATGAACAACTGATTGATTTTTACAATTTGGGCACTGGACAGCTTACCTCCTTCCTTTATCAAATCCATGATGGAGAGGGGAGTCAATGGCCTTGAAGATTGAAAATGTAGCATTTCATTTATGGCCTCAGGGGTGACATGGAACAAAACTGAGCCTGAGGAATTGAGGACAGCTCTCTGACAGGGGTCATAGTTGGCACTGCATCTGTGTATCAAGTCTGGGAGGATATTGACTTGAGGAAGATTGAAAATGGGCAAATTGGAGTCCCAAATCCCTAGGATATCATTACCACTGAGATGCTTGGCTTTAAGGTCATTGATTACTTGAATGTTATATTTGGTGTCCATTGAGAGCACTTCTGCCATTTGGTAATCTCTGTCAGCCAGGGCCTGCCACTCTAGCTCTCTTTGTGGGGCATTAAGAGGTGCAACATTCAATGCAACTGGTGTTTCCATGGTTTTGGTGCTTTGAATTGTGTTTGAACTTGTTCTTCTGGGCACAATGATACAGAGCAATGAATTCTGCAGAAGCAAGGCAATTTACAGAGGAAACAGGATGAATTATGGTAAAAACAAGTTGAAATACTCCTGAAAAGGTTTAATGAGCAAATGTTGGGACTTAAGGGTGATTTTCCCGGTGAGCTAGTGCAGCAGAAGTTTTAGTTTGCGACTACGCAAACAGGCTATAAATTGATGGAAATTTGGCTCAATGTGGACTTCTGTAGGTGAATTCGAGCTTATAGCTGAGGATAGATGGTGGTCACCGAGGATTTGCTGGTAATTACAGTGATTTCTCTCTCTTTACTCACTTGTTTGGTGAATTATGCACAAAACCAGGTCCGGAGGGGAGATTTTGGTGAAGACCTGGTAGACTATGGTAATGGCGGCAATGCAGGCGAAATTGAGGGTGCCCACGGTCCTTAAGTCAATTTGTTGCAGGTTGGCGGCGAGGACGTCGTAGAATACATGCAAATATCACAATAGACTTTTGGTGCATAATGAGAAAAAAACGCGAATTTTGGCGAAAATATGGACATTTTGGGCCTTTGGCGCATTTTTTGGATGACATCAGCATGACGTCATCGGGTGGGGTCGGGTACGGCAGGGTGATGTGGCGGCCTGTGAGTGGTCCACAGGGACTGGTGAGGTGGCAGACTGAGTGGAGCAGTGGCAGGCTTGGCGCTGATGCGGGGCCAACTTGGCATGACGTGGGATGGCAGTGTACGGAGGGCAGTAAGCGGTTCGATCGGACCACTTATGGTATGGGGGCAGTATTGGCAGGTGACCTCCCGATACGATTTGGGAGCGACGCGTGGCACTGGCCTGACGTCATGGTCTGACATTTTTCGGGAGGTAAAGTACCGCCATCGGGGGCGGTCCAATATCAATATGGGCCATCGGATGGGAAAGCCCAGATCCGACAAGCGACGGGTTGTGAAAATGATAGGATGATACGGCAGCGGGGCGAACAATAATTTATTATATTTCTTGAAATGTGTGCCAGGGCGGGACTTTGGACTTCGGCGGATTTTTGGGTTTTTCAATGTTTTTTGTGAAATGCGTTGTGTAACCCAAAACTTTGGATAGGCGGGAAAGTGGGTTTTTACAATGTTTTTGCAAACAGGGCGGGTAAGGAATTATGAAGGGGTTGTAAGGGGAAAAAGGGTATGGCTTAGGTTATTAAACCAACGTGGGGTTAGTTTAATCCCTGACTTTAAACAAACCATCTGCAACAAGACTTTGATTTTGCATGGTTTTCCAATATTTGAGCATATGGCTATAATGCCAAAGGGGAGGGATATATACATATTTTTTGGGGGTTTTCTTCACAATAGTACTATAGTAATAGGGAAAGGGGAACATAGGGAATTAATCATAGATAGAGTTAGTAGTTAATGTGGGATGGAAGATATGGAGAAGAGGGAGCAAAGACTAAGTTTTATAGGAAATAAACTTAGTTAGGGGAGTATATCAAAATGAAAAGATTTTTACACAGGAAATGTGGCTCTTTATGCAACAAGGACCAATCAATGACTTTGTTTTCTCTCATGAACAAAGGTGATATTGGGATGTTAGCAAGGAATGTGATGGGGGATGATTGGGAAGTTAGACATGCCTCATTGTGCTGCTGCAAAACTGCTGAATAGGAGGATCTGCACTGGCCACCATGTGTTTCCTTTCCTTAGGCCAGTGATATGAAAGAAATCATGCTTTTGCAACCCCATCTACCTACCCACTCTATTGCCTAGCATTTTGTTACTTCAAAGAGGGTGCACACAGACTTGCAAACCCTTATGTGCCTTTTCTTTTCCTTTGGATTTTTCTTTTGATTTCCTATCTAAGGCTAGCCTTATTACTTCCAAGGCCCCAGATTAAACAGTTGGGAACCTTCATTTTCTACCTAGCTACTTATCTGCCAAGATTGAACAGTTTGGACAGATTTCTTTCTCTAGTCTACAACAATAAATTGAAACATGGCATGACCCAGCTTAGACTATTGGATCACCCATTCAAAAGTAGGACAGCATCAACCAACTGTAAAAATGTGTTTTCCACAAAAATATGAGATCTTTGCATCACCAAAGTAGATCATATTGGCACTTCCCCTGCCAATCATGAAAAATGAAACCTATTGGTATATGTAGCTAACAAGCTGATAACAGAGTTGGGGATATTTGTGGGTACACTGGTGCACCTCAAAACTATTAGGTGTACTTGCCTACCAGTCAGAGGACAATGGTTCACGAAGATCTCATGTTTGATGAGAAGAAGTCCATGTGAGTTTCCCTTAAGAGGGAGCTCCAACTACAGGCTATGGAGGAACTGTTGGTTCCTAAGGAGGAGGATCCTTAGACTGATGTGGAATAGCCACATGCAGAGGTTCCAGGAGTGGAGACATCCACTCAAGCAGATTTTTCCAGAGATGGACAGAAGCACACAAGAGAAGCTGATAGATTGTTGGAGGATGCGAGAGAGAATGTGGGAGCACCATCTTCTTAGCGCAGACAGAGGAGGTCACCTGAGAGGTACACTGGATACATGGTCCTTGCTGGGGAGTGTGTTGAGACTGAGCCATATTCCTTAGAGGAAGCAGTGCAGTAGCTGATTTCGGTTGATGTTATGGTGGAGAAGTATGAATCCATAGTTCGTAATAGTGTTTGGGACATGGTTCCGAGACCGGAGAACAAGTCAGTTATGAGTTCCCGTTGGCTTTAGAAGATAAATCAAGCTACTGATGGTAGTGTGGAGAAGCATAAGGAAAGATTTATTGCCCGTGGCTTTTCATAGGCGAGGAGGATCATGTTGTTGCATTATAAATTTCGATAGAGGAGCAAGATGCTCACATCTTGACAAAGGCATTGTCAAAGTGTAAATTCAAGTTCCATAGAGACTGGATCGGGGTGGCATATAATCCCTTTCTTGTTGAGAGGGAGTGTTGAAATATGGCAACAAGGGTATTCCAATTTAATTTGTCCTTGAATTAAATTGTGAATTAAAATCAAATTTAGTCTTAACAGCTACTTGGGAATAATTAATTAATTTATTTTAAATTAACTAGTTGGAGAAATCCAAGTTATAAGTCTTTCTGAAGTCATGCAAAATTTATCCCTTAAATTAAGGAGATGAGATTGAGTTATATTTTAGTTGTAATTACTTAACTTAGTTTACTAAGTTAAGTCCAGTTAAATTAGTTCCAAACTGTTTGAGGAACTAATAGTGAGTTAATAGCGAGTTGATGCATTAATGCACTCAACTAGTTCTACTCCAGTTAACTGAAGATTCCGTCATCAGAAACTCATGCATGTCTATTTTGAGAAAGACCCAGTTGAGATTAATGTTCAAGGATAGTGTACTATCAGTTTCATGTGTTTTCTCATGGAGAAAACTCATGCATGTAGTCAAGGTTTCATCCTTGAGGATTGCGCAGTTTTGAAGGCTTGTTTTCCCACTTGGTAATAGGCTAATAATCCATAAGGGACACCACAGGGAAATAGGACCTTGGAGGGTAGAGATGAAGGTTGAAGAGAAGCCATGATTTCCTATGAGTATCTGTGAGGATTGTACTGAGAGTTGGCTAGTTGTGAGAGCTAAGGCTTTGTATAATTCCTATTTATTTCCACCATGTATGATAATACAATAGTGTGGGGTTTTATCTGAGACTTTCCCCAAAGTATTTTCATGTGTACTGTGACATTGATTCTTCTTCTTCTAGTTATATTGTTTAGCGTGATCTTTAAGCTTCCACAAATTGATAGTAGAAGTAGGTTATAGTATTCTTCTTTGATTTATATTGCATTATCAGGTTAACCTATCACAGATTTTCTACACAAATGCAAATCATGTGAAACATGTCCCTGTTTTGAATTTGACTCAGACATTTTAATTTGCACATGTCTAGAATTATGTTGCTTGGATTTCAGAAATCTAATGTTCTCTTTCAAACCCCAGATTGTAATTTTTCCATGGTCGCCACACCTAGAGTCAAATATCTTGCATAGATCCATGCTAATCTAGATGATGTGAAAATTTATTGCAAATAGTGCAAGAAATGCATTAAGAAGGGAAGGGGGAGTGGAAATTCATATATTTTAAAGCACTTGGCTAGTATAAGAGGCCAATTTTCCCCATGCATCGCTCCATTAGATGAGAGTGGACATATTATATTTGAATTGTAAAACCAACTTGCAAAATTTGAAGAACACGAGGCTAGGCAAAAAGGTGATGGTAGTAGCATGTTTTTCAAACTCTCAAGCCTATGGAGGCCATTTAGAGCCTCATTGTTGCTGATATATATTGGACGCAGTGCCATTTTGAAACTTTTTTGATATATTCATCTTTACATGGTATATGTATGAGCAATGAGTAGACTTTTGCGTATTCCATTTCAATGATTTGGAGTCATATATGTTTTGGTAAATTGATTCATTGAAATAATGCCAGTTTGAGTCTGAGTTTTCAAACATTGACAAACACATACACAAAATTTCCAAACTTCATATATGGCATTATTCAAGCCAATGGAATTGATAAACTATATAGTAGTTTCAATGTGAGGGTTTCTCAACTATATTCTCAAATAACATTTAAACATTTTGAGAATTCGTATATATGAACAAATGATTTAACATTTTATTATTAAGAAACTAGAAGAAACCAATGCACCATAATTACAAAACTTCTCAAGAGGATGACAAAGTCGAAATGAAGAATCCTTGTTGCTATTGTGCCTCCTAAACTATTTAGGTAAACCATTCGGGCCTCCTAAATCAACTAGAAGGAAAAATGGTCTTTGTACCTCCAATGTATTGGTATCTAACTGATTTCAATTTGATTTCACTAGAATTTGTGGAATGGCCTTTAAGGAAGAAATATTTTCTTCTTCCCCAATCTTCATTAAATGGCACTAAGTCCTATTATTCCTCTCTACAAACACATTTTGATGTGTTTTGTAAGTCATTGTCAACTCGCTCTTTATCTCTACTTCCTTGCAAAAAGTGTCAAACTCTTTGGAGGTATATACTCCTCCATTACCTGATCTCAACACTTCAATCTCCTCACTTGTTTTATTTTTCTACAAAAGCTTTAAACTCTCTAAACTTCCCAAAGACCTCATCCCGAGTGTTCATGACTTAAACAAAGAGCTTATAAGAGAAATAAATGAATCATCAATCAACGTTAACCAACAATGAAATTGAAGTTGTGCTTTCACATACATCTGAAATTTGTCCTCCTTTTCAATTTGACTCAGGCTTTCTAATTTGCAAAAGTCTAGAGACATGAAACTTAGATTTTAGAAATCTAGTGTTGCAACCTCTTCCTTGACACGATGCCAATTCCGACACTCCTTCAAAATCAGCTACAACTGACACATACACGCAACAAAATTGGAGGGGCCTTCCAATTAGTCTTCATATTTGAGAGTAAAGGTAGTTACACTATCACTCCTACAACACAGAGCTAAACAAAACAAAGCATCAACCTTTAGTAAACTATCATAGGTCCATAATAGATCTTGGATATCCCATGCTTAAAACATTCTACCAAAACTTCCCTATCCTAGGTAGTAGCCTTACTATCCATATACATGGAATCCTAGAAGATTTCAAAATGTGCTCTCATACTGTGCTAAATTTGAAAACCATGGTAAGCATATCTACAACACATTTATCTACAAATACATATGATTCATGAATAACAAAAACAACTCTTAAACACTCAAACTTAAAATTACCATCACATTAAATAGGAAAAAAATAAATACACAATGAAGGACCAAGACTAGAATACCTCACTCTACTCTCATGCCCTACTTTTATAACCATAGCAAAGGTTCATGAGTTGCAATCAAGTTTGGACTAAATTTGTCCTAGTTCCAACCTACATGGAAAATCATGCTAGAGAAGGAAATGCACCCTAAATGCATGCACCCTCCTCTAGATTCATATGTTAGGCTACCATGCCACGAAAATTGTGATAAAAAAACTTTCCAAATATATCAAATATTTTTTTTACTTCTTATAAGATATTTTTTGTGTTGTTTTAAGAAAATAAACATATTCTAGTTATGGAAAAACCATAAACGGAATAAAACTTGCTTAGAGTAGATAAACTATTGAAAGACTTTCAACTATCTACCTTAGGCAAATATGTCTCACTAGGAGGTTTTTCTAGTGCACCCTCGACCATCTTGGATCTAAAGTTACAAAAGGTACGTTGTGAAGACACTTTTAGAGAAAACAAGTAGATATTCTAACAATTTGGAGGATATTTATCACTTTTCTTCTCTTTTTCCTACCTCTATTCACTCTAGCTTACATGCCATACCCTTCAGAATTCCAATTTCAAGAATTAAGTGAAACGAATCCCAAGAAAATTGATGATGGACTTGAAGTTCAGGGTATGTTTATGTGGTTCAAATTTCTTGGAGAATGGTAACCGTTACATCTAAAGAATATTTGTACCATGTAGATCCGCCCAAAGGATTCACTTCCTATTGGATTAACCATGAAGCTTGACCCTAATAGTGTTGAGTGAATTGAACTTGTGAACTCTCAATACAAGAGGTATTTTACTAACTGGGACTCGAACAACTGAGCTAACCTAGGGGACCAAGTTTAGGGTATGTTTATTTTCTATATTTTTTCTTTTTATTTTGGTTTTTCGTTAGGGTGGGCTTGGGTGGTGTGGTCAAAATGAGTTGACAGAATCATAAAAAACCATTGAACAAGGGCTAACTAAATTCAAGTCCATTGCCTACATTTTGTTTAATATATTGAACTTTCAACTGAATATATAGTTTAGGAATGATATTTGGTAACTGGGGTAACTAGAAAAATAGTGCAGAGCAAAGATTGAAAGAAAAAAATAATACATGCCTAAAACATTTTGAATTGTTTCTGATTTTCCTTAGCTGAAATTGTTTCTGCACTTACAGATGCCCAGGCTGACCATGGGAGGACCTGCCAGCCGATGCCATATCAAATACCAGTCTAGTTGTAGTAATTGTAACTTGGTCAAGTTGTTGTTATAGTTGAGGTAGGATTTTGTTGGGTTCCCATGTTGCAAAAAATGTAAGGATAGTTGTGAGGGCATGATAGCTAAGGAGTGCCAGGGCATGCTAAGGAATGAAAAGGTGTGCTAACATATGCTAGTCAGTTTTTTGGTCTCATGGTTTGATTTAATTTTATGGTGTTATTTTTATTGTCCACTTTACATAACACTATTTTTCCTAGTTTGGAACATTACAGTCAACGAGTTCCATGTGTGCTAAGGAGGGAGTGACAAGGTATGTTATCCATTACTTCCAAGGAATGCTAGAGTGCTAGGGAAGCATACCAGGATGTGCCAAGTGCCAAGGTGTGCCAATGCATGCTAAGGAGTGTTAGGGAGTGCCAGAGAAACATAAGGGAGCACTAGGTCAAAATGCATGGAAATGAATGAATAAGAGTGTGTGATAGGGAGTGTCAATGAGTTCCAAGTGTGCTAAGGAAAGAGTGACATGGTATGCTAGGTTGCACTAAGTCATGCTAGATTTGTAAGGCAACATGTAGCCAGGATGTTCCATGTGCCAAGGTGTTTCAACATGTGCTAGGACATGCTAGGGAGTTCCAGGGAACACAAAGGAGCACTAGGTCAAATCAGTGTTGGGTGTGGAGCCCGATTATCTTCTTTATTGAAAGGTATCACCACACAGTTCGAAATGTGGAGGCAACACTGCCCATAATATTTCCACTGTAAAGGGGGTCCAGGGAGGGCAGCATCAATCTTTAGGATCCCCCGTCAACAGGGGATTGAGGCAGCACCCCCAAAGTTAAAAATAGATGTAAAATTCTCTTGTAAAATAAAGTCTTCATTGTAATAGCCTAATAGTCATAATTTTTCCCATTAAATTGAGGTATTTGTGGATTAGTGAATATTGTATTTGATTTTTCCCATTAAATTTAGGTATCTAAGGATTAGTCAATATTGTATTTGATGCTACTATTTCTATTTCTGACTGTTAAAAAAAAACTTTCTCCAATGCCTTCAGAACAACTTTTAACTCCCAATAAAAACACGCTTACACTAATAAAATTTTAGAGCCACTATGATGCCATGTGAAAGTTGAGGCATAGGAGTAAAACACGCAATCACAAAGATTAAATCACACAGTTGAATTTCACAAGAAAGAAAAGCTTAAAAACTATGTGAAAGTTGAGGTTGAGGAGATTAAATCACATAGTTGAATTTCGCAACAAAACAAAGCTAAAAAACTTAGATATTTAACACGCGGTTAAATAGAGTAAATGGACAGTTAAAGAGAGTAAATGGATGCAACAGAATAAAACTTTGGATTATAATTTTGAATATATAAAACACATTCATTTTGAAAATGAGGCTCCTTTACCAAGAAAAACAAGAGTTTGAGTTTGTAATCAGCCTTGGCATTGAATTTTTTGATCATGGCGAAGGCTCGGAGGAGGCGATGGAAATGACCAGACAAGGGTTAGTTTTTTCCCTAAAGCTGGTGACCTAAGCCTTTGATAGGTTCTCTACCCCAGTGACTTGGATCCTGTACTGATCGTGGGCTATCGCATTCCCCGTACAACCTTCCCCGTTATTCTTTTCACTGTTCTTCATCAAGGGTAGGCTTGCCCCAAAGCTCTCTCTCCCGTTCTTCCCACCTACTTCGCTCCCTCAATAACGATGGGCAAAGAATTTTTCGAGGTGGAAGCTAGCGTGGTTTTGTCGGAGCGGTTATGAAGGATATAGTAGATTATTCAAAGGACCCCCTGGAGGGCACCCCCATCTGGACAACACCTCGCTCAAACCCGTTGATCCTGCATCAATTTTCCAACGAGCTCTCGAACGAACTAGAAATGCTACCCTCCTTCTCTGGCCCTTCGAGCTCAATAGCTACCCACCCTGTGCTTACCTCCTCCTAGCCGCCTTTCTCATCTGACTCTAAGTCGCTGCTCGCCAAAATTCTTATCTCCAGCACTGCAGAAGTCACCCTAGTCGGCACATCCTCAGACTTTGCTTCTCATCTACCTTCTGTTGGCTTAAACACCTTCCCTCCAGCTTCCCCTGGTCTTCTAACAGGGACCCCTGTAGCCATATTTACCTCGACTCCCCTATCAGGCAGTTTCACCCTAATTTTTCTGATTACCGGAGCTTTCCCAGAAGGGTGTCCCTCAGAGGCCACAAACCCTAACCCTCCCTCTGCTCAGCCTTCGAGGGGATCCCCACAAGCTTATCCTGAGGTAGGGCTCCGCCCTAACAAGAAGCAGAGGTGCGTAAGATCAAAGGCAACAGAAGCAGTCCTCTATTTGGGAGAGGACATTCAGCTGGGGGACTCCATGGAAACTACAGATCAGGTGCTCATCAGCAGAGTTCGAGGAAAAAACTACTTAGCAGCCAGGCTAAAGCTATGGGCAGCTAAAGTTTGGGGCCATCATCTAGCTGACCTCCCTTTCATTCAAACCTTTGTTAAGGGTTGGTTCGTACTCTGATTTGCTCAAGTCGAGCACACTAACTAGGTCCTCTCATCAGTGTGGCACATTGAACAGGCTCCTGTCTTGTTGTGAAGATGGAATCCACTCTTTGATCTAGAGAGCGAACACCTAGGAGCAGGCCCCCTCTGGGTGAGATTACCAGGCCTCCCTCTCCAGTTCTGGTCTGAGGATGTATTTCGCCGCATTGGAAATACCTTAGGCACTTAGACCATGACAAAGCCTATCTATCCACTGGCATGATGGCATATGCAAGAATTTTGGTGCATTTGGACACCAGGGAGGGATTACAGGAGCACATTACTCTCCAATGGAGGAACATTTCAAGATCGCAGATTCTGGATTATGAAGGGGTGCCCTTCTGCTGTAGAAGGTGCCATAGGGTTGGCCATCTCTTTCGGGACCGCCCGCTTAACTCAAAGGTCAAGGCAAGGGAGACAGGTAAGGGAATGCCGGCAAGAAACCATCTAGGTAATGAACATCCCCCGCCCTCCAGGAGAGGCAGAGACTCAAGCTCGCCCTAAGGAAGTCCAAGGAACTCACCCCAAAGAGGCTTCAAAGAAGCAGGCTAATTCTCAGCATCGGCCTCCTTCTCCTCCACTCACCAGGGCACTAGCAGCTGCAAGGGCATTGGAAATTCTAGAGAAAGAAACTCAGCTACCAATTCTCTATCCAAAGAAGTTGTAGACAGGCCTCAAGGCATCTAACTGATCCAGGAATAGAGGGGCGAGCACCACTACGAGTTCTATCACCAGCCGTATATAGATGCTCTAGTCTAAAGGGCTTATGGCTATTGGGCAGCTAGTTTTTAATTATTATTATCACTCTTTAATGCCTATTTTACCCATTTCTACCATTCTTTATCATGTCATTTATCATACTTTATCATATAATTCCATTTTATAATTATTTATTCTCTTATGGATAAATATTATTTCTTCTCCTTTATTTTTAAGAAATTAATGATTATTATGCATGATTTTACCAATGATGGTTTATTAATAAATTTTTTGTAACTTCACTCACCATTTTAGCCTCCAAAATATTTCCTATATTGCAGATTTGATCTCCAGCTCATCATTAAATGTGCCAACTCAGAAATTCGCTGGAATAAGAAGTGACAATTTTGTGTTTGACGTTTCAGGAAAATGGAGAAGAATCATGAAAATCCAAAACATGGGTTTTGTTGAGAACAGACCAAATTAGTTTTGTGCTAAGCATTTTTTCTAAATTTGTTCTGTATTAAGAGAAATGAAAGGTTCTTTGAAGACATTTTTCTGAGATTCGCTGTTGCTCTTGCGGTTGGTTTCCAAATTATCTCAGTTGCAGTACCAAATTCGACATATTCATGTTGAATGCTGATGGAAAGATATTTCATATACGATCTTGCTGATCAATTTGTTGTGAACAATCCAATTTTGTTATGGGAATCATTTTGTAATCATATCTGTTGTAACTTCTTTTCTCTCTGTGTATTTAAATCAGAACAGAGATCAAAGAGGAGGAGAGATTATTATAGGGATTATTAGACATAGGATAGGATAGGATAGGAGGAAAGGGGATCAATCCTTGTTATTTAAAACTGTAATTTTAATTTAGAGACTTGTGTTGTCAAGAGAACGTGATCATATTATAATGTCACTCAAGTTCAATGATTAATATATAATTTTAGGTTGTTGTTCATTCACCTTCTTTGAAGTAGCTGAGCAGCATTCACTAGTAGCTAAGGGCCTAGCCTCTGGTGGATTTAGTTGCTTCTCTCTATTATATCTTTCTGATTTCCACAAGTTTGATTAATTTGTTAATTTTCCCATCTTATGCACTTTTTATTGTTTTCATGTATTGAAGGAATATCTTTGCTTTATATGATTTACAACACTGTCATTTGATTCCATTTATGTTCATTGCAGATTAAGTTACTTAATTATTCGAATTGAGTTAATCAACTGTAAAGAGTTTGGTTATTTCTATTAAACTCTCAAATTGATATCATTTCCATCTGGATTGCTTTGTAGATATTGAGTATGGTTTACATTGAATTAGCTAGGAAGAGATGAGCTATTGCTACTATGCTCTCAGCTCATGCTATTGTTAATTGAATTGCTTGTGTGAGATTTAATTACAATTTCAGTAGAGAATTGAGTTTTGAAGCTTAGATTTCATATTTCCTCTAATAATTGCAATTTGAGTTTATTAGATGCATCTGTTTACTATTGTAGCAAAGATCTATACTACATTTTAAGAAAAATTACTACTATTGTAGCAAAGATCTATACTACATTTTAAGAAAAATTACTCTCTGGGATTATAGCGTGCACATATTGTATACACTCTTGAAATAAGAGGACTTACCCAGGTTGATAATTAATGTGAGGTAATTAGGAGTTTTAAAAGACACCTTTTAACACCCAAAAATGGGAAGCCTGGAAGATGTTTTTTATCATAAGTTATCATTTGTAAATATTCATATTTGCATCAAATTACCAGACTCATAATAGACAAGTACTCTTTGACAAGAGCAATTTTGATTAAAATTTTGTTGATCTAGCAATTGTGCCTCCCTACGCGGATCAAGGCACCTGTTACGATTTTTTTTGGACTTTTCTTAAGTGTTGATAGACACCTTGCTTCTCTTACAGCATATGCAATTTGCATATACATCATGTAATTTTCTTCTTTAATGAAAATTATGATTTTACTCCGGAAAAAAAACAAAAAACAAAGAAAGAGGGTTCTTACCGATATTTATAGTTTACTAGGAGTTGCCAAGTATGGAAAACAGTGTAACTAAATTGCTCCACATTCTTAGCACTCCATTTTGCAAGGAATTTCTTCTTTGCTGGTATTAATTCAAGGAAAGGAAAAAGGGTTCGTTGAAAGAGTTAACATTATAGTTTGAAAAACATTGATGTTAACATTATACTTGGCCATAGCATCCTGTTGGAATATGACAAAACTACTATTAATCAAGATTAGGGCATAGGTTCGTATCTAATTAATTCGATTCGATATTAAAAAAATTTGAATGCTTAAATTCGAATGCCTAAAATTCAATAAAGTAAAAATTTCGACACATCTTACAAATACTAAAATATATTGTTTTACCAATATGTTGGAATTTTGAAATAGAATTATGCTAAACCTAACTCTTTTAATGGAAGTTGTATACCATTTTAACATTTAACCGTATGCAATTTGATAGATGTGAAAGGGTTTACGAAGAGCAGATGGGCAAATGGAAAACGGTTGTGCTCTCGTGTAAACTAAATATGCCTTGCCGAAACTCGAATGGGCAAATTAATTCACGAATAAAATCGAACTGCCGTATTTTCAAATTTTTTCTTCCAATTCGAACATTGTTTGCAACAACGTTCCGCCCACACTTACAGAATGTCAATTAGAGAAACTGACATTAACAAACCTGTAAGATTTCTTAGAGGGAAGACAAGACAAAAAATAATCTTGGTAATTCGATAGAGCAGGGATTGGTCAAGAATGGCAGGAATGGTCCCATAGCTAATACAAAGATGGCAGGTTTGGATAAAGAATGTTGCTAGTTACAAGCTGTTGGAAAGTATATTTATACTTATTCATATTTTTAAGTTTTACAATCACAAAAACTTTTTTAAAAATTATATATTTTACAAACTGGAATTTGCTCTAAAATAAAGAGACTTTCAATTTAAACAATTGATAAAAGGTATTTTTGCTAAATTAATATTCAGTTATTTCAAATAAAATTAATTTATTTATGAATATAATTTCATTTCTACTATTAAGTATTTCATATTTAAAAAAAATTATAACATAACTAATTCAATTTTTTTTAAAGATTGATAGATCTTTCTAAATGCTTGAGAATTCTATTCAATTTGTTCTTATTAAGGGATATCCACAAATATAAGTATCTAAATAATATAAAGAGTTTTAATATAATATTGGGTTTAATATACTATAATCAATACATCACATATACATCCATTGATAATTAAACCACTTAAAAAACTCTTTTTATTAATTATTCATTAAAAATATTTAAGAAATCCTCCTTTGTTAATTATTTATGGACTATCAAAAACACTTTTGGTACTTCAAACAACTGGTAACCTTGAATCATTTTGACATTTGAGTATCTTTTTATTGCCTATTAAATAATCAATCTTACAATTTTCTTATTTATTTGTTTTGGTGTTTAAGTTCTATATAAATCTTTACCTTTCTAAATTGATTTTTCTTTTGTTTTTTCCATAAATAAAATAAACTCATAAAAACTAATGAAAATGTTCATATTATTAAATATATTTAATAAACCACATATATATATATATATATATATTATTTTTAAAACTTTATTATTGACAAAAATATCAAATCTATAGTATCAACTTTATATATGTTATTTTTAAAACTCTATTATTGACAAAAATGTCAAATCTATAACATCATTGAATAGCGACATATAAAATGAAAATCATAAATCAAGATATTCTTCCTATAATCCAAATAGAAAATACAGAAAACTATTGTATTGTTTGTTCTTGATGGTGGTAATTGGAACACAAAACACTTTCCCCGATATATAGGATTAAACAATGTATGGTGCAAGTCAAAATGCCTCAAAATCCCTCAAATTGTAGCTACTCAAACCACATGTAAATAATATAATCATCTCATATAATGTAGAAAACAAATAAAAAATGTTGTTATGTTATTTTCATGAGGAGAGAATATATAATTTTGAAATAGTTTATATAAAATTATATATATATATATATATATATATATATATATATATATATATAATTTTAATTTGGAAAACTCTTTATCATTTAATATATTCATATTTTTAATGTTTTATGAAACTTTTTAAGGTAAAAAGTATTTATATTTTTGTTGTAAATCTAATAAATTAATTTAATTAATTTTAAATTTATATATATTATAATGATAGTATTTTATTTTATTTTAATGCTTTTTTTTTATGTATGTACTTATATTTTAAAGATTAATATTTCATTTATTCAATGTAACACATAAGTATTCAAATAATACCATTTTTTTTTCATTTAATACCATTTTTTTTTTCATTTATTACTTGCAAACCATACATAATATACTAGATATGATGATTAATTCCATATCATTCCATATCGTTACCACAGACATAATCTGAATGATTAAGGTGAATGATTTTACATATTTTATCGCCCCCTCCCTAGGTCATTTAATTCATTAAATGCCATTGGAGGAGTCAGTTCTCACCTAGCTCAGGCATCTAACACTAGGTACACCTTGTAGATCATTCCTTTGCAGGTGAAGGGTTGTCCACCATCGATCATGTTCTGACACTAGGTACACCTTGTAGATCATTCCTTTGCAGGTGAAGGGTTGTCCACCATCGATCATGTTGATCGTGATCCGATGGATGGACCATAACTAGGGCTAATATGGTAATCATATACCTTTCCCCATCTGGATGCTCATGACATTCGAGCAGTCGTTACTCTAGTGGATAGGCTCTGCAGGGCCGAGGGTTTGACAAGGTGAGGTTTTGGAGCTATAATTGTTCTAGATGGCTATGGCATCCACCGTGACAAGGTACACTACTTCCATTGACGTTTTTTTTCCATCTTTTCAGTATGAAGAAGAGTTTGGCTTCCCTATTGGTCGTTCTTCCTCCTTAAGATGGCAACCTTGCTATGGCAGAGCTTCACCTTCTTCTTCTACAAGCTATGCGACCAACGTGTTGTTTAGTGATGACTCAAAAGAGGTTCTTTTACAAGTAAGGGTTGTTTTACACACGTAGATTTACCTTCTTTAAAAGAACAAAAGTTTATTACCATCACATACCCTTGTCGTTTTTAATGACAAAGGTTCTCATGGTTTCTACTGCCGAGGCTTCAACCAGAGGTAAACTGTTCACGATTTCTACCTTTAAGTATTGTTCTTTACTTCTGTTTTAACAACCCAATGAGGGGTTTATCACTCGAACCCGTCTAACCCTCGACATTATTTTTCTATAGGAAAATGAGGAATATCATTGTTATCTATTCACATAAATGAAATCAAACCGGCCATAACACTCGGTTTCACGCTTTTTTTAGATTGGTCCACTCTTGTGGCTCAAGTCTTTCCTGACTCTTGTTGCATTTTGGCTAGGTCGTTCTACAATCTTCCTTTCCTGTAGGGTATTGTCTTCCAGCAAAACACCAAACCATAGTTCAGTTTGTGTTGTTTTGATTCCAGAGTTAAATACCTTTCAAAGCCTCTCGAAAAATTGATATTATCATTTAATTTTCAAGTTCTTTTGTGTTCATGTGGTTCAAATTTTAACTAGGATTCTTATATTTTCTATGTGCATAGAGATAATTTATGGAATTGCTTTGGAAATGGTTTCATATTAATGTTTGCCAGAAACCTGTGGTGTGCATGTGGGTTGCGCTTGACCTTAACTTGACTGTGCAGCTTCATTGAAGTTAATCATTTAACTTATTCTAAGAGGGATTTTGTCACCTCCTTCGGTTTATATGTCTATGTGATCCTTAACTTAAATTAGATGATGCAATTTCAATGTAATTATTACTTTTATACTTTCCAAATTTATTATATATGTGAAGAAATATTTGCATAACAATATTCGTACCTAGGCATGGATTCTGGTGTAAAAGATAGTATTCTTTCCTTTAATTTCTATTAACAGTAACATCAAAAATTGTTCTAGACATCTTCCTTAAAATAATTTTATAAGTAAACAGTTGTATAATTCTATGGTTATTTGTTCCCTTATACTGTAATACTCGGGTCTTATTCAAGGTTAATGTACTCAGGATTATGAAGAAATAAAAATAAAGAGTTGTGTCAATGAATTATATAATTCTTTACTGCAGTTATTGGTTCCTTTATTCTGTACTATCAGTGATTTTCATGTTTTCTGTAATTAAATATGTACATAGAGAAAATGAAGAGTTTTCATTTGAGTGCTTAATAAAACTATCTATATTTCCTTTTGGCCATGTTAGTTTCTTTCCTCCTTTTTGTAATCTTGTGCAGTTGCGGGAAGATCTCTCCACCCACCCTCAAGTCTCGAAATAACATCCAAACTTTCAGCCTAACTCTTCCCCTCTAGATAGTATTTATGAACCCTATGTTCAATTTGGGTATCTTGAAACATCAAAAATAACAGTTCAGCCTCAAGTGACATACCCTCATCAGTTCTCTCCAAATCTCCCACTAGATTATCTCACCTAGTTCAAGGAGTTTCTGGTGGAAGCATTCTGCCTTAACCCAATCTATTACTTTCCTCTCTCCAATTCTCGAGCCCCCTAGGCCTTCCTCAAATTCTTCTTTTGAGGAAAATGGTGAGTAACCACCTTAACTATCTTAGGGGGTTTAATAATTATATTCTTGTTCTTGAAAATACTTTAATTCTTATTATGTATTATTCATAAATTATTTTGGCCACCTCAGCCATAGTTCTTTAATGTTTCCATTAAGCATATGATAATAAAAACACAAAAGTAAAGTAAAAGTAGTAGAATAAGTTAATTGTTCATGTAAGGTGGGGTGTTACATCTCCCCCCTCTTATGGGGAACACCATCCCGGATGTTCTCTTTGATTTACCAAAACAGTGGAAGATAAGCTTTCCACGTGAAATCCTCTTCTTCCGAGGTGGCTTCTTGGAGGCCAAAGTGCTTCCACTGCACTTTAACTTGGGTGATGGCTCATTTCTGGAAGGTTTTTTCTTTATGTTCAATAATACGAAGAGGTTCTACCAGAAATTATCCTTCCGGTTCAATTGTCCATCATCATGAATTACCATCAAGAATTTAACTTATCATAAAATAATTATACACTAATTTACTTCATTAACTAATTGACCTGCACATTTTCCTAGTTAATTATATGTTGAAGATTGTAAACATATTTTTTTAGCAAGGAGACATGGAAAAGATTAGGAAGCCATGGCTTCGTAATGCGAGCTTATATGTTATAGCTCGAGTTTGTTTCAATACTTGAAAAGGACCGCAGTACCGGGGTGCTAATTTAGCACACCCTCTACACTCCAAGTTACTCTTCTTCAGCTTGACCCACAAATACATGTGATCTCCTACCTGGAATTATCTATAGATTATCCTTTTGTCCACATAAAATTTTTCTTCATCTTGGGCGACCTTTAAGTTCAGATGAATCTTTTTAATTGTTTGCTCCATCCCAGCTAGCATATCAGTGTTGGGTGTGGAGCCTAATTATCTTATTTATTCAGAGGTATCACCGCATTGGACCCGAGTTCATAATGTGGCAACAACGCCTCCTGTAATATTTGTGCTATAAGGGGGGTTGGGGGGACAGTAGCTATCTTTAGGAGCCCCCCCCTTGCGAGGGATCGGGGGAATCACCCTCAAAGCTAAGAATAGATGTAAAAATCCCTTGTAAAATGTTTTAATTTCATAGTCAATCTCGACCGTTCATTAGGCAGAGATCTGACAATAGAAGTTATGTTTAATTTAGATTCTTTTGCCCTAGAAGGAAACTCGTCGATATATATGACGGAATTGTATTGTGTCTATTTAGATCTATATTTTGAGTGAGAAAGAGAGAGAAGATTGGGTGAGAGAAAAGAAGGAATTACAATGAATCTGTTGTAGGTTGTATCTCTTCAGTTTGCTAGAAAATATAAAAGGAAGGACTCGCTGTTTCTCCGTGGACGTAGCCCAAATTGGGTGAACCACATATATCTATGTCTCTCTTGTTTTATGTGTTTTCTGTGTTTATATTTCTATAATATATTTTATGTGTTCCATTGCTCTGTAATATATAATTTTCAAACAACTGGTATCAGAGCCGAAGGTTTATTTGGCTAACAAACTCGCAGGAGAGAAGGGTTCTTGGTTCGAGTGGGAGAAATGGTGGAAGATGGTAGGTTTAGGGTCGAAACATTTAATGGCCAAAACTTCCAGCTATGGAAGATGTAGATGGAAGATTATCTGTATCAGAGAGATTCGTACCTACCATTGAGTGGAAAGACAAATAATCTGACGAGTATGACAAACACAAAATGGAATATTCTCGACAGAAAGACACTTAGAACAATATGGCTATGCTTAGCAACATCGGTAGCCTTTAATATTTCAAAGGAAACGACAACAAAGGGTTTAATGAAGGAATTGGCCAAACTATATGAAAAAACTTTGGCCTCAAATAAGGTATTTCTTATGAAGTGTTTATTTAATATGAAGATGTCAGAGGTGGGACTGTGGGTCTGTTGCTGATCATTTAAATGAATTTAATATAGTTACCAGTTAGTTAAGTTCGATAGGGGTAAATTTTGATGATGAAGTTAGGGCTCTATTATTTCTGTGCTCATTGCCAGAAAGTTGGAAAGGTTTAGTTATGGCCATTAGTAACTCTGTCTTTGGATCTATTACTTTAAAGTTTGATGATGTTTCCAGTGCAATCCTTAGTGAGGAAATGCGATGGAAAAGCTCTAGTGAGACATTAGGTAATGATTTGACTACAGAGACTAGAGGAAGAAAAATGGAAAGAGGAAAGAGCCCAGGATATTGCAGTAAGTCAAGGAACGACAAATCCAAGTCTAGATCGGGGATAGTGTGCTGGAAATGCGGGAATAAAGGACAACTTAAGAAATGATGCAAGTCCCAGAAGGGAAAAGAAGGAGATGCGCAACAAGAAAACAATCATGAAGAAAATGTGGTAGAAAATGTGTTGCAATATGTTCTGATTCTTTCATTAGAAAATATTATTGATGCTTGGGTGGTATATTCAGGGGCCTCATTCCATGCCACACTTGATAGGAAACATTTTCATGATTATGTTCAAGGAGATTTTGGATAGGTTCGATTGGGTGATGATCAACCTTGTAAAATCATTGGAATGTGTACAGTTTTCATAAAACAGTAGAACATAAATCAATGGCTATTCAAAGAGGTAAGGCATATTCCATATCTAAAGAAAAATTGATTTCAATACGGAAATTGGGAGGTGAAGGCTATGTAACTACTTCTATAGATAAAACTTGGAAGGTCACTATAGGAGCCCCGGTAATAGAAAAAGGAGAAAAGGTTGGTACATTGTATTTATGCAATGGTATTTCTAATTATGTTAATGATTTAACCTCTACAAGAGAAGATACGACATTGTGGAATCATAGGCTTGGGCACATGAGTGAGAAGGAGATGCAGATTCTTCACTTAAGAAATTTGTTGCCACGTTTGAAGCATGTTGATTTAAAATTCTGTGAGAATTGTGTGTATGGAAAACAAAAGAGAGTAAGATTCCTTAGATTTGGGAAAGAAAAGAAAAGCAAAAAATAAGAGCTTTTGCATACAGATGTATGGGAACCTGCTCATGTATCATCTCTCGATGGATCTCATTATTATGTTACTTTTATTGATGATGCAACCAAGAAAACCTGGATTTATTATATTCGAAATAAATCTGATGTATTTGATACTTTCAAGAAATGGAAAGCTTTGGCTGAAAATGAGACAGGAAAATGGTTGAAGTGTCTCAGATCAGAAAATGGAGGTGAATATTGCAGAAAAGAGTTTGATAGGTATTGTTTAGAGAATGGAATTCATAGAGAGAAGACAGTTCTAGGAACACCACAAGAAAATGGTGTGTTAGAAAGGATGAACAAGACAATCACGGAGTGTGCAAGGTTCATGAGATTGCATGCAAGATTGCCTTTACAATTTTGGGTAGATGTTTTTTATATTGTTGTTTATCTAATAAACAGAGGGCCTTCAAGTTCCTTGGATGGTGGTATTCCAGAGGAGGCATGGACAAGTAAAAAGGTAAACTACTCATTTTTAAAGACTTTTGGTTGTGAAACCTTTGTCCACATTAATAAAGAAAATAGAACAAAGCTTGAGGCAAAATAAAAGAAATATACCTTTATTGCATATGGTTTTAATGATTTTGGTTATCGCTTTTATGATTATGAAAAACTCAAAATCATTAGGAGTAGAGATGTCATATTCAATGAAAAGGTTTTCTATAAGGATTAGATGCAGAAAAAGAAACAGGAAAAAGAAAACAAATAATACATAGTGCTTGATGAGATCACAAAAAAAGTGAAGGTGCTTGAAAATCATAATGATCAATAGCCAAAATAACAACAACAACAAGCACCTCAAACACGTGAAAGTGGTGTCAAAATATCTACCAAGATAAGTAGACTCCCTGAATGATACTCTCCTTCATTATATTATGTATTTTTGACGAATTTTGGTGAACCATAATGTTATGAAGAAGCAGTGCAGGTAGAAACCAGGAAGAAGTGGGAGCAATCCATGAAAGAAGAGATGGATTCCTTAGCACATAAGCAAACTTGGGACTTACTCAGGTTGCCTGTAGGTAAAATGACATTACAGAATAAAAGGGTTTACAGGTTGAAGAAAGAAGATAGAGGTAGAAAAAGGTATAAAACTAGACTTGTGGTGAAGGGGTTTGAACAGAAAAAGGGTATAGGATGAGATATTTTCTCTTGTTGTTAAAATGACTTCAATCAGAACTATTTTAAGTCTAGTAGCAGCTGAAGATTTGCATCTTGAGAAAATCAATGTAAAGACAACCTTTCTCCATGGGGATTTGGAGGAAGAGATATATATGCAGTAGCCACAAGGATATGAGGTAAAAGGGAAGGAGAAACTAGTGTGCATGTTGAAGAAGAGCTTGTATGGCCCAAAAAAAGCTCCAAGGGATTCGTATCTAAAATTTGACAGGTTTATGTCTGAACAAGGTTATACTAGATGTCACTCTGATCATTTTGTTTATCCCAAAAGGAAAAATGATGGAAGCTATATTATATTTTTATTGTATGTAGATGACATGCTTGTTGCAGGTTCTAATATGCAGGAAATAAATGTGCTCAAAAGAAAATTTGCAAACTCATTTTCAATGAAAGATTTCGGTGCTCCAAAACAAATCCTTAGTATGAGAATAACTAGAGACAAGAAGAATAAAAATTTAACATTGTCTCAGAGTGGGTACATGCAAAAGGTTTTGAGAAGATTTAACATGCAGAATGCAAATCTAGTTAGTATACCTCTGGCTAGCCATTTCAAGCTAGGTAAGGAGGTTTCTCCCAAGACTCAGGAAGAAATGGATTATATGTCTAAAGTTCCATATGCATGAGTAGTTGGAAGCTTAATATATGCAATGGTCTGCACAAGGCCTGATATTGCACATGAAATGGGAGTTGTAAGTAGGTACATTAACAATCCAGGAAAATAACATTGAATGGCGGTGAAGTGGATTCTCAGGTATTTGAGAGGTACCACAAATCAAGCATTATGCCTTGGTGGTTCAAACATTTCTGTATAGGGATATGTTGATGTAGATATGGCGGGTGATAAAGATGACAGGAGGAGCACAACAGGGTATGTGTTTACTATAGGTGGAACAACTGTCAGTGGGGTTTCAAAAGTGCAAAGTGTTGTTGCACTCTCAACAACGGAAGCAGAGTATGTTACCGCTACAGAGGCTAGTAAGGAAATTATTTGGTTACAAAGGTTTTTGGATGAATTGGGTAAGAAGCAGGAGTTGGGAAAGTTATACAGTGACAGCCAAAGTGCCATACATCTCGCAAAGAACTTTTCATTCATTCCAAGACAAAACGTATATATCCCAAGTATCATTTCATATGTTCAGTCGAAGCTGGAAAAGATACACACTAGCCAGAATCTTGCGGATATGTTAACAAAATTTATAACTAGGGAGAAACTGAGATCCTACTATGTTTCAGTTGGTCTTCAAGTATGATGAAGAAGATGAGAAATAGCCAGGTCCAAAGTGGAGTCATTGTCCAGTAAATGAAACAGTGGCGGGGTTGTTATAATCATCCTCCAAGTGTGAAATTGTTGGGTGTGGAGCCTGATTATCTTCTTTAGTCAGAGGTATCACTGCATTGGACCCTAGTTCGAAATGTGGCGGGAACGTTGCCCCTAATATTTGCACTACAAGGAGGGTCCACAGGGGGTGGCAGGGATCCGGAGCAGTGCCGCCGAAGCTAAAATTGATGTAAAATTCCCTTTTAAAATGTTGTAATTTCATATTTGATCTGGGTCATTCATTAGACGGAGATCTGACGGTAGAAGTTATGTTTAATTTAGTGGGTTTTTGTGAGAGCGAAGAGGAAACTACAATGGATTTGTTGTAGGTTGTATCTCTTTAGTTTTTTGGATAATATAAAAGGAAGGATTGGTTGTTTCTATGTGGACGTAGCCCAAATTGGGTGAATCACGTATATCTGTGTCTCTCTTGTTTTATGTGTTTATATTTCTGCAATATATTTTATGTGTTCCATTGGTCTATAATATATAATTTTGTAACAATTAGTGCATGCAAATGAACAATTAAGAGTTTGTGTCAAGAAGTGTCAGTGAGATACAGGTGTGTTGAGGGAGTAACAAGGTATTGTAGGAAGTGCTAAGGCATGCTAGAGGCTAGGGCAACATGCCAAGATGTGCCAGGTGCTAGGGTGTACGAAATAATGCCAGGGACTGTTAAGGGGTGCCAAGGAAACAAAAGGGATCACTATTTTCAAATACAAGGAAATGAATGAATAAGAGTGTGTGACAGGGAGTGCTTTTATGTGTGGTAAGGAGGGAGCAACAAGATATGTTAGTTAGTGCCAAGGAATGCTAGAGTCCAAAGGAAACATACCAAGATGTGCCATGAGCTATGGTGTATAAATGCATGCCAATGAATGTCAAGGAGTGCCACAAAAACACAAGGGAGAGCTAGCTCAAAATGCATGGAAATGAAGAGATAAGAGTGTGTGATAGGGAGTGTCAACGAGTTCCAAGTGGCCTAAGGAGGGAATGACAAGGTTATATGTTAGGCAGTGCCAAGGTATTCTAGAGTGCCACGAAATGTAAGAGAGTGTTAGGTTGTGCTAGGGAGTGAAAAGCGAGCCAAGAAATGTAGGGGATGCTAACGCATGCCACATAGGGCTAAGGGATTCTTAGACGTGCCATGTGCTATGGCATGTCAAGATGTAAAATGTGTGTATAATTTGTTTTATGGCCATGGTTGGACATGAGCCTTGAATTGATAACTTATTAATTGGGATGAGTTGAGATTGGACATGAGTAGCCTAAGATGTGTTTATGTGCGATCCCTCCTTTCTAGGCTCCGCGAACTATCGTATCTACCGGTGCTGCTATGTGTGGAATAGGCCTTTCATGCTCCATGGGGATTACATCATTCGCTTCATACTCTAGCCTTAGAGGTGCCTATTCTATCAGGTTCTTGCACGTGGTCCTATATGCCCATAAAACGATTGGTACGCGTAGGTCTCAGTCAGTCGACTTCGCGTTGTGGATCTTGTTCAACGCTTCACATACTTTGTTAAAGGCTTCTGCGTGGATATCCTTTTGTGCACTTGGTCTTTCCATACTCTGTGGTTCCAACCAGAGGGGTCATTCGTGCCACTTCCTTGCCCATACCTGCTTACTGACCATGTCTCCTAACGTTAAGACTGTGTGCATTCGTGCAAGTTTCGCACTAGATGCCTACATGCATCTGGATAGGTGGCCATGTGGACCATTTTGTCTGGAAATCTTGTCTGTTAGTCACATCTAAGGCTTCCCAAACCACATGCTCATCATTATTCTATAGTGGTTCCAGTCCTCAAAACTTCTTTGGTGCGTACCCCACCACCTTGCTGGCGTAGCGTGCAGTACCCATTTCTAAGCGTCGAAACGTTGTTGTTCCAACACTTATTTTTCAAATATGTTTAGGAAGTCATTCACCTCACTTAACCCATCATATGTAGGAAGATCTCTTATCTCTATTTCTATGCAGTGAAAAGATCTTGTCATCATGTTGCAGTTTAGTGTGGTTACCTTGTGTAACCGGTTCTGCCATTGTTCTATTTCCTCATCCGAGTCCGATGTGTAGGACCCTTCGTGCTCCCATGAGATTTGTCCATCTGCGGTTGGATTCACCCAGTCTTGCTCTCACGTGGTTATCTTGTAGATGCAGTCAAATTCATCATCGTTGTCATAGTCGTGCACCGACTCTATGTAGTGCGATCCTTCTGCAGGGTCCAAAGGTACAACCACACGTAGAGACATTTTATCAAAAATCATCTTGCGCTTCTTCATATTTTTCACCCCATTCATGTCAATTGCCCAATCTATTCTAAATAGCACAGAGTAGGGATTGTTGTCATCAATAATCTCTATCACTTTGAAATCTGCTAGTGCACTTGGTCCTTCAATATCTATTGTGAATCCCCATAGGGAGGATCTTTTGTTGGTTCACCATTCGCAGTTGGATAGGAGATCATTGCAGTGTAGGCTTTCGTATGTGCTCTCATGTCTACTTCAGCAGGACATTCGCGTCCAATCCTAGATCCGGAATCACTTGGTCCATCTCATATTCCCCAATCTACATGACCAATCTCATCTCCCTTCCTGTTCGCATTGTGTGCTTTCTGAGATTCTGAACCACACGCAGTTCTCCTTGCGTGGTCCCAACGCATCTATTTATGAGTTCCTACAACCCCTTTATAGCCTTCATGTCATACAAAAGCTTCATGCATGTTTCCAAGAATGTTGTGAGCATTGATGGGCCATTTCCGACTCCAGTCAGTCTTTACTTCCTGAAGTGGAGGCCTCAATGAAGCTCTTCTTGGCTTCCATGAAGGTTTCCTTAGTGCACTCCAAATTGAACTCTGGTTCCTTCGTTTGAGCCTTATGAACCCAAATACTATCTTCAGGCTTCTTACCTTTTTCATCCCCTGTCGTAATTCCACTTTGGAGCACAATATTTACATTAGGGTCTTCCTCACACGGCTTAGATGTTGGGTCCCTATAATACTAGTGATTACCCCATTAATATTGTAGTTATACCCCTTATTTATATTGTTGTGCCCCCATTGCCCCCATATTGTTATTAATGTGCCCATAGAATCCCTCTATTGTTATTTTTGTGGCTTTATATTATTATTGTTAGGTCGGCTGGATTATATTGTGACTCCTTAGACTCATATATATAGAAATGAGGTTTTGTCATTTGAATCATCAAAGAATTGTTCATTTATGTAATGTAAAGGAGGTTTCCCCCTCGAAGAGGCTGAATTCTAAGGCGTTGATCTATCTTTTCTATCTTTTCTTGAGCTGGTTTCATAACATTTGGTATCAGAGCTTTGGATTCTAGGGTTTCACTGCACGAAACAGGTCATCGTGGCATTTTCGCTATAACGTTTTTTTCTATGATGTTTCAGAAGTCACAAAACAAACCCATTTGAGAAGAAATCGTGCTGAACCTTGGGTGTGAATTTCAGAGCTTTTCGCGCGATATTTTCGGAGATTTGATCTGAGGAAGTTGGTCTTTTTGCAGACTCCTGAATTACACTCAAAACAGGTGACCTGGGGAAAATCGTCATAACTTTCTTTCTGAGCATCGGATTCAAATTTCGTAAGAAGGTGCGGAAAGAGGACGGACTTTAGTTTTCGTTTATATATTTTTTAGAGTCTAAGGTTAAAACAGTGACACGTGGCACTTCATACAAGTTCACTCTACTGAACTAGTCTATAATCAGGTCACTGCGGGAGATTGTGCATAACTCTTTCTTGGAGAATCCAATTGGATCAGACTAGTGGCATTGGAAAGAGGACATAGAAGGCTATTACAGATCTCAATTTCAGAACTGGACGATTCTAAATTACAGAGATACATCAGATTCAATATCAGGCTTCTACAAAGTAAAAAACGGTATGTAGTTTTTTTTTTTTTTTTAATTTTTGCATAAGCTTGGTTTGAAGGAATTCAAAGGGCATAGTAAAGCATTATTATCAGTACTAATTCCCCAAGGAAAGAAAATGCAAACACCTAGTAAGGAACCTGAAAGCTCTAGCATGACTCATGAAGAAGAGGAAGAAATGCTACATGATATATCAAAATTACAAGAACAAGTGCAACAAATGTCACACTCACAAAAGCTAACAGATGCTAAGATAAATGGCTTGGAATCTAAGATAAAGGGCATGGAAGCTAAGATGGATGATCTGAAAACAGATTTGAGGACAGATTTGAAGACAGACATGGCAGATTTGAAGACAAATTTGACAAATTTTCTACAAGAAATACTTACTAATGGTGAAAAGGTTGTAAAGGAAACTCATGATGTGAAAAAAAGAAATGTTAATCATGATTCCATAGACTCTAATGTTGGATCGAAGACCCACCATATTCCAAAAATCGATATGAGGAAGTTTGATGGCAAGGATCCCGCCACATGGACATTACAGATGGAGTAGTTCTTCGATCTCAATAATGTGCAAAACATACAAAAGGTACGTATGGCAACTTTATATTTGGAACCAAATCAGTTTGTATGGTATCAATGGCTTTGCTCTCGTAAACAATTTATCACTTGGGCAATTTTTATGGAAGAATTGATAGCACATTATGAGGATACAAAAAGCAACACTTTTTTTAGCCAATTGATAAGTCTCAAACAAAAGGGTTCAATAATGGAGCACATTGAGGAGTTCCAAAAATTGAACATAAGGGTAAAAGATATTCCAGAGCAGCATAGGATTGATGTGTTCATAGGGTCTTTAAAGGATAATATCCAACATGATGTTCGACTTTGGAAACCTGATTCATTAGAGAAGGCATTCAGGTTAGCAAGAAAAATGGAAAGCAAAATTATGGCAACCATGAAGCATACCACTCACAACTATAAAGACGGAAGTGTAGTTGCCCCTAGTCTTCCACAACCTATAAGGTTGACACCACAACAATTGGAAGAAAAAAGAGCAAAAGGGCTTTGTTATAGTTGTGATAGCAAATAAACTAAAGGTCATAAGTGTGCTGAGAAGAAATTATTCTACATAGATTGTGAAGAGGAAGAAGAAAATGAGCAAGAAAGGTCAAAAGAACAGGATATGCTCCAGGAACAAAGCCTAGATGACGAAGAAATAAATTTGACCATATCTTGTAATGCATTGGTGGGAATTACCACTCCTCAAACCATCAAGATAGAAGGACAAATCAAGAAGAAAAAGGTGATAGTGTTGATTGATTCAGGAAGCACCCATAATTTTATTCATTGTAGGGTAGCAAAAGAATTGAATTGCTTCCTATATCCAGCACCAGAGTGTCAAGTGATGATTGCAAATGGAGGAACAATAAATTGCTCCGGAAAGTGCCATAATATCAAGCTATCCATGGGAGAATATGTATTGACTAGCCCAATGCTTTCCATCCCAATGGGAGGTGCTGATGTTGTACTAGGAGTCCAATGGCTACAATCCTTGGGTACAATAGGTTTTAATTTTCAAGAACTTTTCATCAAATTTTCTATGGAAGGAAAGGAAGTTGAATTAAGGGGTATTGCAGGGAAACCGGGAAAGATAATCAGCTCTAATGGTATGACAAAGCTTCTAAAAAAGGAGCAAAGGGGTGTAATTGCACAATTATGTTCGCTAGATGTTTCCACATTAGAATCATCTATTTCTCCAGATCTCCAAAAAGTCTTGGACAATCATTCTAAGGTATTTGAGACTCCCAAAGGTCTCCCACCTATGCGTGATCATGATCATGCTATTCATCTGATTCCAGGAAGTGTTCCTCCAAACATCAGGCCGTACATATATCCCTATGTCCAAAAAATTGAAATTGAACGTATGGTTGCAGAAATGATAGAGGTTGGTATAATTCAACCGAGTCAAATTTCTTTCTTTGCTCCAGTACTATTGGTACACAAGAAGGATGGATCATGGTGCATGTGTCCGGATTATATGGAGCTCAACAAGCTCACTATTAAAGATAAGTTCCCATTCCTGTCATTGATGAATTACTGGATGAATTGCATGGATCAATTTACTTCACCAAGTTGGATCTTCGTTCAGGATATCATCAAATCAGAATGAAGATTGAAGACATTCCGAAAACGGCATTTAGAACTCATGAGGGTCATTATGAATTTTTGGTCATGCCTTTTGGCCTTACCAATGCACCTTCAACATTTCAAGGTTTGATGAATTCAATTTTCAAACCATTCCTTAGAAAATTTGTGTTAGTATTTTTTGATGATATACTTATCTACAGCAAGTCTTGGAAGGATCATGTTGAACATGTTGACAAGGTGCTACAACTATTGGAGGAGAAACAATTATATGCCAAAAGATCCAAATGTTTCTTTGGAGTCCAGGAGGTGGAATATTTGGGTCATATTGTATCTCATGAAGGAGTTAAGGTAGACCCTACCAAAATTAAAGCCATTAAGGAATGGAAAATCCCCACATCCATAAAGCATTTGCGCGGATTTCTTGGGTTGACAGGGTATTATCGCAAGTTTGTTAAGAATTATGGGAGAATAGCAACACCTCTAACGACATTATTGAAGAAAGATGAATTTTCATGGACTCCGGAAGCAACAAAGGCCTTTGAACATCTTAAAGAGGCAATGTGCCAAGCACCGGTCTTAGCTACACCGGACTTCACAAAAACCTTTATTGTGGAATGTGATGCTTCAGGAAATGGAATTGGTGTTGTTCTAATGCAAGATGAAAGACCCATTTCTTTTGAAAGTCGTCCAATCAAGGGAAAGTTTCTAAGCAAAGCTATTTATGAGAAGGAAATGTTGGCAATACTCCATGCACTTAAGAAATGGCGACCCTACCTAATGGGAAGACACTTCAAGGTAAAAACGGATCATGATAGCCTTAAATACTTTTTAGAACAAAGATTATCCTCTGAAGAGCAACAAAAGTGGGTCACAAAGATGTTGGGTTATGACTTTGAAATCATCTACAAAAAAGGGAAGCAAAATGTGGTGGCAGATGCACTCTCAAGAAAGGATGAGGATGTGGAAGCATTGTTGTGTGCTATTTCTATTATCCAACCAGATTGGATAAATGAAGCAAGGGAGGAATGGAAGAATGACGAAGAAGTGTGGGAACTTATTCGAAAGCTACAACAAGATTCCAGTACGTCTGATACATTTAGCTGGAAAAATGATTCGTTATGGTACAAAGATCGCTTATACCTCTGTAAGAATTCCCAGCTAAAACAAAAGATTCTTATGGAATTGCACACTTCTCCCTTAGGAGGGCACTCAGGATTTTTAAAAACTTACCACAGGGTTAAGAAGGAATTTTTTTGGGATGGCCTTAAATCAGATATTCAAAAGTTTGTGGCAGAATGTTTGGTTTGCCAACAAAATAAAGTTGAAACAATTAAGACACCGGGTCTATTACAACCTTTATCCATTCCAAGCCAACGTTGGGAGGAGGTATCAATGGATTTTATCACAGGTTTACCCAAGTCTGAGGGAAAGAGTGTCATCATGGTGGTAGTTGACAGACTTACCAAGTATGCACACTTTTGTGCATTATCACATCCACTTAAAGCCAGTACAGTTTCTACTGCATTTATGGAAACAATTCAAAAGCTACATGGAAACCCAAAGATTATTGTAAGTGACAGAGATCCCATTTTCACTGGAAATTTTTGGACAGAATTATTTTCTTGTCTTGGTACTCAGTTAGCTCATAGCTCATCTTATCATCCTCAATCTGATGGGCAAACTGAGATAGTAAACAAATGTTTGGAAGGATATCTTCGTTGCTTTGTATCTGATAAACAGACACAATGGGTCAAATGGTTGCCTCTGGCTGAATGGTGGTATAACACTTCCTTTCATACAACAACAAAAATGACCCCATTTATGGCACTTTATGGTTATCAACCACCATCCATCACATCATATTTAAGAGAAAATTCTAAGTTTCAGGAAGTGGAACATCACATCGAACATCAACAACAAGTCCTCCAACTCTTAAAGGATAACCTCGTGTTGGCACAGAATAGAATGAAACAACAGGCAGATCAACATCGCAGTGAAAGAAGTTTTGATGTAGGTGATTGGGTATTCCTACGACTACAACCATATAAGAAAATGTCCCTCAAGCAAGCTAAGAAGGATAATAAATTATCACCAAAGTATTATGGTCCGTACAAGGTGTTGCAAAAGATTGGTACTATGGCATACAAATTGGAGCTTCCTGCAGCTTCTCGATTGCACCCAGTTTTCCATGTTTCATGCTTAAAGAAGGTTATAGGCGACAAGCTCCCAGTTCAAACAATATTTCCAGAACTTGACGAGGAAGGAAAAATTATATTGGAACCGGAAGCAGTTATAGAAACAAGAACTCGACAGCTACGAAATCGATCAATTTTCAGAGTACCTTATCAAGTGGAAGAACTTATCCGCTGAAGATTCCACATGGGAGGATGAGAATTTTATGCAGAAGTATCCAGAACTACTCAAGCGTTGAGGACAACACTTTTTTGAAGGAGAGGGGCATGTTGGGTCCCTATAATACTAGTGATTACCCCATTACTATTGTAGTTATACCCCTTATTTATATTGTTGTGCCCCCATTGCCCCCATATTGTTATTAATGTGCCCATAGAATCCCTCTATTGTTATTTTTGTGGCTTTATATTATTATTGTTAGGTCGGCTGGATTATATTGTGACTCCTTAGACTCATATATATAGAAAGGAGGTTTTGTCATTTGAATCATCAAAGAATTGTTCATTTATGTAATGTAAAGGAGGTTTCCCCCTCGAAGAGGCTGAATTCTAAGGCGTTGATCTATCTTTTCTATCTTTTCTTGAGCTGGTTTCATAACATTAGACCTTATCATTTACAAGTTCTGAGTCAGGGGAGGTTGGAGTGATCCCTTATCATGCAACCTTTCTATTAGTGTGGGACAATCCTCCTTCTCATGATCGAATAGTGTACAATACAAACATGATGGTCACGTTGGATTCATATAATCACGGGCATAATGTCCTATCCCTCCACAATTGTAACATATTAGTTGTCTGGAACCTCTTCCTAGTCCTCCTCCACCTCGCCCTCGTCTGTGCCCCTAAAATCCAGTTTGCGCCATCCTTGCATTCTGGTTAAGGGGACACATTTCGGCCTGAGCTCTGTAGGTAGGGGTCTGATCCATCATCAGCTCATAACTTCTATAGGTCTGTTAGCCTCTGTTGTGACAACGCGTTCCAAGGCCTTGGCCTGAGTGGTTAGCCTTTGTTGTGACAACACGTTCCTTAGATGTGGCATTAGCGATGCTACAAACCATGCATAGTGTTGTCCATCTATCAAGGTCATATTAGCTTCACGAATTGTACACTTCAGTTTCTGATGTAACTCCCAAGGAGTCTAACCTAGAAGCATCGCGATTTCCTTGAACCCAATGATCAACGGCATCTCTGACTTCGACCTGCTAAAGTGTTTGTTCAGTGCAGCTTGGATATCCGCGATCCCTGCATTCAGATTATCATTGGAATGCTTAATGTACCAGGTCAGCACGTGATCCTGCAGAGCACTGACAAACGTTGCTTCCTTTATATTATCATTTGTGACTCCTTGCGACTCACATATAGCTATTATCACGAACGAAAATTGGTCTGGATCTTCATTCCCTATTCCCTTAAACACTAGCAATTTTATCGTGTGTTCCATATCAATTCGCGGTGGTGGTGGAGGTGGTATGGGTGAAGATGGGGCTGAAGATGGTGAAACTGGCATTGGTGTGGGCAGGGGTGGTATGCATAGAATCCTCTGCCTTATCAAACTGATCGCACATCTTGGGGAGAGATTCGCGAGCACTTCCTTGTCCCCTCACAGAGGTGAAATCAAGGGGCTAGTTTCTAGTTTGGTACTACCTTCGTTTCTGTAGATTCTCCCACTCCTTTTAGCCCCAAACATCAATTTATTTGCATAACCCATTTCTCGCACAGTAGCATTTTAATCCAAGTGTTCAAAAATTTAACGTAATTACCTCGTTGTCCTTTGAGGAACCATCATTCTGCCTCGCTATAACTGACTGAAGTATCTAACATGAACTCGGTGATGAATCTCCTATAATTTGATCGAGCCAGTGATCAACAGCACGCGGACCTACCTACAGTTTTGTGCATGGTTTTCGCACATGGTTTTGGAAGAGATGGTTTTCGGTCCATGGATTGGACGCGATGGTTTTCGGTCCATGGTATTGGATGCTTCGGCATGTATAAATATGTATGGTAACATTGAAAGGAAAATAATGAAAAATCACGCTGGTAGTCCCAGTTTTTGGATCCAGGGGAAAATCTTTGTGTATATGTGTTTTATGTATTATGCTCTAGCATTGTTTATTTTCTTTGTTTTATAATTTGTATGTAGGTAATTTGTGTAGAGGGTTAAAACGTACACTAGAGTCATTTTGAGGGAATAAAATACATCATTAGGGGAAACAGAGAGACTGAAAAAGTCCAAAATGGTTTCTCCAACTTTTATTTTTTCATACTCTTTGAAATCTTCATGATGAGGTATTATGATAGCCAAACAGAGATCCTATGAAAAAGTTCAAACCCGTGAAGTTGATGTACCAATTTACACAAATGTGACCCACAACTTTGGCACTTCGTCATCGAGGATTAGGTTTTTTTAATGTTTATGATTTTGCATTGTTTTTCAATAATAATTAGGCCTTTAAGGATCATTATATCACATTTGAGAGGCATGTAGCCACCACATCTCTTTTCAAAGATAAGCTACAATCACCCAAGCTGGTTTATTTCCATTTCTGTATGTAAACATATTTCAGTGCTCTGATATTAATGAAATGAAGTTTTATTTCTACTACATCTCTTTGTTTATGTGTATATCTGTATTTTTTTGCATTCTTGCATAAGTCTAGACTAGGAATAAATATTTGGACCATACATTTTACCAACCCTGCATTAAATTCACATTTGCTCTTAATTATTTGATGTGTTGTGGAATGGGAAGTTTTTAATCCTACTCAAAATTTATTTTAATCCTTGTCCTTCAACTTGCAAACAAAAAACTTCTTCTTGTAAGGATAAATCGTCTTTTATTTGTTGTTTTACTTTCAAAGGATGCTTGTTGTTAGTATCATAATTGTGGTGGTTGGGATTAATTTTCCAACACTTCCCCTTAATCACAACTACCACTATTGAAAATTCCCAAACAGTCTCTTAGATAGACAAAATTTTCATGAGTCAGTGACTTCGAGAAGATGACTGCAAATAGTTCTTGCAACCTGTAATGCTCCAACACAGTTTCACCATTGTTAATCAATTGTCCAATAAAATAATACTTATGTTGGCTTATTGGGGCCTAGCCTAGGTTTAGAATTGATTTAGCCAAGCAAATCCTAGTACTACTGGCCCTTTCGACAATAGTCCGCGGAGCACGGACTGAGGTCTCACCCAAAGTAGTATGGGTGATCCAAAATGGATTTTGGATAGACTCCTAAGTCTAAGTGTTCCTCGTAGAGGAAAATGAAAGTCCATGGAATTTCGTGGAAATAGCCCCATGGTAGAGATCTTTTCACTCAGAATCTATTACAACTTGAATGGGAAAAAATGGACTTAGGATGCAAAAGTTATCGTAGAAAGAAGATGCCCTTTGTTCTTTGGAAAAAGAGGCAAAATCCCCTAAAATGGGGATTTAACCCTTATAAATGGAAATTGCATAGGAGGAGGTCCAAAAGTCGGACTTAAGTGGAAAGGGGAGAAACCCCCAATTTCTGATCCTCGACATATCGAGTCGGAGGCAGGCACATGCACATGACATAAGGTAAGGACCCCGGGCCGATGTGATATTACGATCGCCGATATCAGCGGATCAGCATCAGCAATGGCATGAGACAAGGGACAGACCCCTAGGCCAATGCGACTTTCGATTGCGATATATCGCATCGCAACGTTGCATCACAGTGATATAAAGGGGCAATAACATGCCGGACCCAATGGATTTATAAGCACAACTTTATAACATTTGAGTTCCACCAAAAAGGGACATTCTTGTGTATAAGCGCATTTCAGTGTGAAAACTGAAATACAAAGGAAAGGCACCCGAAGCGATAAAGCCGGACCCAAAGGGGAATTATAGGTGCAATTTATAAAATTTGAGCTCCGTAAGTGAGATTTCAGGCGGGCCGCAAGCAGTAAATGGTATTGGGCCAGCTCTGCCTGATCCCATACAATGAACAACATGTGGCTTGGCAGAGGAGTAGAGAAACCACCTTTTTGGGTGGGTAACCTCCTTACACTTAAGCTACCCGAAACTGCATGTTGACCGTTGGATTGGATATCACCCAGATCGACGGTGGAGCTTGTGAAAGTGACCTAAGGCAAACCCGATGTGATATTAAGGCGATTTCGATATAATTTGAAGTCTGATAAAAAGGATTTTGTCAGGTTTGGGATCTCGCCCAATATGTTAATGTGATGCAATATAACGCCTAATGGAGGACTTGATAGGGATTTTAGGGGCGATTGAATGGGATTTCAAGTCCGAAAATCATGCCCGATAGTGAATTTTGCAGACATTCTTTGTGTAATGGCATTTTCTCAATTTTTGGGTTTTTGCCTAAGAGAAGGCCCCGAAACCTCTATAACCACTCCAGATCCTCATGCCACACTGCAAGTGAGAGTTTTTACAGGAAATTATGAATTTTGAAGCCATAGAGCCAGACGACCAGTCAAACTGACAAGGAGAAGGGAAGCCACAGAGGCACAAAGAGATGATGATACGTAGAGAAATGACTGAGGTAGACAAAAATCTGGAAAATAACCTCAAAGGAGGTAGAGAGCTCAATTGAGAGTAGGCAGAGACAAGATCCAGAGCCAGAGCTAGAGCTAGAGCCAGAGCCAGAAAGCCTGAGAGCTTCAGAGCCAAGGATGAGATGGTGTACTAAGCCCACTGTTTCTGTGTAATACAATGGATTTGAGTGTGGAGCTTGTAAAATGACCTTGCCATAATCCCAGAGGGCCTATTCGAGTTGACTAGAGCTCACAGAGATGTAGCCCAAGAGTTTTGGGTGAACTCCTAATTAAATTGCTACCTTATGTGTTTGTTATTTGTTGCACTATTTTACTGTTATATGCATGTTATATCAGCATAAACACAAGAATTTTAAAGCACATAAAAAGTAAAAAATAAACACCAGCATACACCTTATTTTCAAGCACATATTTAGTTCCGCATTGGTTAATCATAAAGAATTGGGAATATTTAAGCTTTGGAAGTGGGAGAGGTTCTTGTAAGTTAGAAAAGAAGCCCAAGTGCCCCATATTTAGATCAACGGGAGGGTGCTAGAAGTAGGTTTCTGCACCGAGGGGATGTCTGATAGGAGGTGATTGGTACGGGGTCCAACCTTTGCACTTATTGTGCTATGCACATCAGCGGGCACCCCGCACACTACGATACTGCCTTCACGCAGTTCTCACTGTAGCGCACCCAGTGTTATTTACCCAAGTCTTCCTTAATTACGCTTTGCTAGATTATTACTTATATTATTTTCATATATAAGCATTCATACAAGTATTTATCAATTGCATGCAGTAAGTAAACAGAGTAAAAGTAATGCATAAAATCAAAATACGGATTCAAGAACAGATGCACAGAGTAAACTTCTCTTTATTAACTTTCAATCCCAAGTATAGACCCGACTCCACCCTGTGCACTTAGCTGCAGGGGTCCGCGCACTCAGCTACAAACTTTACTAGGCCTCTACACACTCAGCTACAGGGCCTCTTCCTACTATGACCCAGTACACTTAAGATTCAACTCAAGCCTCGAACCATGCCTTCGCTATTTTATCTCTCCTTCCTTTTATTTACACTTAGAGCCTCACTCTATTTATACAATCCCATGGTTCGCGGACCATGGGTAGGCCGATAAAACTTTACGTTAAATTACAATATTTTAGGGTAGACAACCCTATGACTCATCCTAGACTTCGTGCTCCGTGCCCACAATTCGCAGAGTCTTACAATATAATTGACCAAAACTTGGGCTTTGAGTCCCAAAAACATGTTGCAGCGGATCCCATGCCCAACAAGTTCCTAACAAAATCATCATGACTCATCCCGAGTAACTCTGCTAGTGTGGCAATCTTGGCACAGAGGCCCTCCAACCATTCCTTCGCTTCCCTGAGGGTCGTGACACACTGAGCTACAGTCTATTGGATTTAATCCATTCCTACTTCTGAATCATCCACATCTGACTCATGTCTCTTCTTTGGTACCAGCTTCTGGTGCTTGTGTTTATAGTCCCGCACCCTTATCCCGCTCCTCAGGCCTTGAAGGCTGTGCTTCAGCTGATTAGTTAGAGAGTTAGCCCACCCGTGTAGGGTTTCAAGCAGTTGTCGTTGACCTTGCCTGGGAAGGGTTCTCCATTGAGTTTGACTAGCTGGACCGCACCTCTGTCGGTGACCTCTTTTACCACATATGGTCCCAACTAGTTTTTGGGTGCTAAAACGTATCTTTTAAAACTCCTAATTACCTCACATTAATCATCAACCCAGGCAAGTCCTTTTATTCCAAGAGTGTACACAATATGTGCATGCTATGAATCTAGAGAGTAATGTTTCTTAAAATGAAGTATAAACCTTTGATACAAGAGTGAATGGATGTATTTATAAAACTCAAATTGCAACTGTTAAAGGAAATATTACATCTAAGCATCAAGACTTAATCCTCTGCTGAAATCGTAATCAAATCTCAAACAAGCAACTGAATTGACAACAACATCAACCAAGAGCGTAGTAGCATTAACCAATCTCTTCTAGTTGATTCTATCTAAAACACACTCAATGTCAATTAAGCAATCCAAATGGAAATGATGTCAACCGAGAGTTCAATAGAGGGAACCAAACTCTTTCAGTTGATTAAATCAATAAGGTTCACTATCTTAATAGCTAATTAATTTAATCTACAATAAGCGTAAATAGAATCAAATGAAAATGTTGCAAAACATGTAAAGAAAATGTACTAACTTCAATATAAGAAATCAATCAATAGCAAATAAGATAAACTCACAGAAAATGGGAAAAATATCAAACCAATCAAACTTGGGTGAATCAAAAAAATATAACACAAGGGATAGCAGTTTAATCCATCAGAGGTTGGGCCCTTAGCCACTAGCGAATACTGCTAAGCTACTACAGAGAATATGAATGAACAACAACGTAAATTATATATTAACAATTGAACTCAAGCCTCATTACAATACGTTCATGTCCTCCAACAACACGAGTCTGTAAAGTAAAATTACAACTGGAAATAAATAGAGATCGATCCCCTTTCCTCCTATAGTACTTTTCTTTTATAGTTAGAAGGAGGTAAATTATAAATGTGATCCCTCAGGATTGGGAGATCCTGAGGGATTCGAGGGATTCAAGAATGAATTCTATCTTCTGACACCCTTCATATTTAGCATTGATACTCCTGATTTGTCCTCTGACCTGACCACAATCGACACGCCCCATTCTTCCTTTGTTGGTTTATGCTATTCCGACTCTAGGGAACATCAACTCTTCCTTTCGTCGTTTCTTTGCATAAAAAGGAATAAGAGTTAGTTACGGTGGCTAAATATTAATTGAGAGTAGTTCATCCATTTCTTATCACAATCCATCAATATGTTAGCATCTCAAGATATGAAAGAGATAAGAAAAGAGGAAAAACGTGATGGAATTAAGAGTAAATACATACCCATTTCATAAATCAACACCAGTGAATTCTGAATTTTCCCGGAAATTTTTCAAACTTGCTGTCATACAGTAGCACTAAATCATTTACCTTGAAGGTGTGCAACTTGATATGGTGATTATGCATGGATTTTTCACGCTTCTTTTGTATCTGTTGGTGAAATCCAGCCAGAAATTGTTCTTCCTCGAGTTCTTCTAATTGTCTGAGCCTTTCTTCTAGAGCTTCATGGTCTGTCATGCCTGTGAATGCTGCTATTCATAGACTAGGTACAATGTATTCCATTAGCATGACTGCTTCCGTACCATAGACCAACCAAAATGGTGTCTGTCCTATCAATTTCTTGCACGTTGTCCTGTACGCCCATAACATAGTGGGTATGGGTAGGTTCCAGTCGTTCCGTTGTGCGTTACATACTTTGGTCAGCACAGTCTCCAATATTTTATTGAATGCTTCTATTGTTCCATTAGCCTATGGGTGATATAGTGTACTTTTCTAGTGATAAACCTGGAACTCTTCTGTGAGCGCGTTGATGGTTTCATTCAAGAAATGTGTTCCACGATAACTCATTAAGATTTTTGTACAACCAAATTGTGTCAACACGTTTTCGAACAAAAACTTCGCAATCGTAGCCGTCGTATAGTCTTTGAACGACTGTGCTTTCACCCATCTTGTCAGGTACTCCGTCGCGGTGATCATGTAGCACGCACCCGTCTTTCCCTGAGGCTTGATTGGGCCCACAAAGTTGATTGCCCATTTCTCAAATGGTTGCAGTGTCATTTATGGATTTAGTGGCATCTCGTCCCTACGTGATGGTTTTCCCATCCTTTGACATATATCGCAGGCCTTACAGTGTGCTTTCAAATACTGGTGCAGGGTCGACCACCATAGCCTTGCGCGAAGAATCTTTTGTGTGGTCACGTGTTCTGCATAGTTTCCTCCTGCAGAGCCCCTATGTTCTTCCACAAGGATCTGACCTCATTCAAATCCGGGTATGTACCTTTGCAATATCTAAACATTGCCCATCTTTTAGAGGTTCCCTGCAATGACGGAAAAGTCTACCGTGCGCACCACCAATTCCTTCTTCTGTTGGATTGAGTACTCCTTCGACACATTTCCTATTGTTAGAAACTAGATTATATCTTCAAAGTGTCGATCCATGACACGTACTACGAAGAGCTATGCATCAAGTAGTTCCTCCTCCAAATTTGTTGGTTCCTCGCCTGTGTCAATTCGTGACAAGTGGTCTGGCCCTGCATTTAAGCATCCCGGCTTGACTATGACCTCAAAGTCATGTTCTTGAAATAGTAATAGCCATCTGCAAATGCACCCCGCCAACACAAGCTTGTTCACCAGGTATTTTAATGCAAAATGGTCGGTATACATCTTGAAATGTTCGTTAAGTAAATAGTGTCGGTATTTTTGGAGTGCATACACCATTGCTAGCCCTTCGCACTCAGTAGTAGAATAGTTATTTCTGGCTTTGGACAATCTCCACCTGGCGAACGTGATCAGGTGATCCATGCCTTCCGTACCTTCTTGTGTGAGTACAGCTCCAAACGCAATACATGACGCATCAACATGTACATGAAACTCCACGTCCCATTTCAGGAAGACTAGGATGGGAGCAGATGCTAGTTTTTCGTTGAGGAAATCCAAACTTTTCATGCAATCATCATTCCAACAGTATGTAGCATCCTCCTTCAATAGTTTTTCCATCGACGCTGTTATTTAGGCATAGCTCTTGATAAACTTCCTATAGTAACCAGTGTGCCCCAAAGTACTGTGTAATTGTTTGACATTGCGCGGTGCTTCCAGATTCATAATAACAACAATCTTTGTAAGTTCCACCATCAGGCCTTGTTTGTAGACCACATGGCCTAGAAGATTTTTTAAGGGAATGAAGAAGGTGCAATTTTTAAGGTTTGGCGCAATCTGGTGTCGGAAACAAGTATCTAGCATCAAATGTAAGCTCGCTACATGGTGTTTAACTAATCCAAAGATAGTCCAATCATCCAGATAGACCTCCAAGAACTTGTGGATGTATTCTTTGAACGTCGCCACCACTATGCACGAAAATATTGCTGGCATGTTCTTCAGTCCAAAGGGCATAACGGTGTACTGAACGCAGCCCATTCTGTTGCGAAGGTTGTTTTGTTCCTATCTTCCGGCACGATCTTGATCTAATGGTACCCTGAGAAGCCATTCATGAATGAGTAGGCTTCCTGACCACCAAAATTCTCCAATACTTCATCTGTGAATGGTGTCGGGAATGGATCCTAAACACAGGCGTCATTAAGCTTCCTAAGGTCCACACATATTCTTATTTCGCCTTTCTGTTTTTTCTCCTGCACTACCATAGGACTCACCCAATTAGATTCTTCCACTAGTTCAATAATTCTGGCTATAAGCATTTTGTCTAATTCGTTGCGGACCTTTTCTTTATACTTTGGGTCAAAGCGGTAAGGTTGCTGCTTAACTGGCTTCGCATCTAGTTTCAAAGTGATCTTCATCATCACTAAGTCACCAATGATCCCTTTTAAGTCCGTGATTTTGGTCGGGAACAAGTCTTGGTATTCACAGAGTAACTCAGTGACCTTCTCTACTGTAGCATCGTCCCAATAGTCCCCAAGCATCGCATACTTCGGCTTTGCTTCTATGGCAATGTTTACCTGCTTTGTTTTTAGTGGCGCGGTGATGTTGAGATCCTCAATTGATGGTCCTCGTACCTCGCAACAGCCTTCAGTTTCTGGAATATTAATATTTCGGGGGTCATCATCATCCTCCTCCACCTACACGTTATAACATTCTAGGGCACTTCTTAACTAGGTTGTCCATACTATCTGAAGCATTTCTAGTGGCTCCTATGGTATTTTTAAGATGGCGGCTTTTATTGCTTGCAGTGCATCATCAACCGTATCCAACCACCATTCTTCAAATCTGAATGTTAACAAAAATCCCTCGCGCAAGACACCCCATTCACCCATATCATGTTGGAGTTTTGTCTCAGTATACCAGTTCATGGGTATGACATCCAGGGTATGGTAGAATAAGTGTACCAATTCAGCCTGTGGTTCTTCCTCGTAGACCTTGGTCCATTTCACGAGGTGCGTGCATGGGTCATCTCATCCATCGTATTTGTCTTCTAACCATATTTGTGGTTTCCAAAATCGTAGGCACATCATCCTTCTGCATTTGCGCTAGTCCTAAAAACTTCCTTGATGTGTACCCCACCATCGTGTGGGTGTTGCACGCAGTTCCCACTTTAACGCATCGAATTTCTATTGTTCTAGTGCTGCACTTTCAAGTTTGCTGAAGAATTCAACCACCGTTGTCAATCCATCATATGTCGGCAGCTTTCTTGCCTCTATTGTCACGCAACACAGTGATCTAACCATCATGTTGCAATTCAACGTCATCACTTCGTGCAACCGATTTTTCCATCGCTCTACTTCTTTGTCTGAATCCGAAGTGCAGGATATTTTGTGCTCCCACAATATCCTCCCATCTGTAGTTAGATTTACCCAATCCTAGTCTCACGTACTTATCTTGTAAATACAATCAAGATTATCATTTCTATCATCGTCGCGCACTGGTTCGGTGTAGCGCACTCTTTCGGCTGGGTTCAGTGGGACTACTATGCGTAGTGAATTTTTCTCGAAGATCATTTTGCACTTCTTCAGGTTGATGAATCCATTCATATCGATGGCCCAGTCTATTCCTAACAGCACGGGATAGGGATTTTTGTCATCGACAATCTCTATTACTTCAAAATATTCCTGCGCGCTCACACCTTCAAATTCAATTGTTACTCCTTGCAACCACCCCATAGGAAAAATCTTTTGTTGATTTTCCATTCATAATTGAGTAGGGGATCATTGTAATGTGGGCCTTCCCATGCATTCCCATGTTTGCTTCTGTAATACATTTGCGTCTGAACCCAGACCTAGGATTACCTGATCCATTTCATATTCACCAATCTGTGCGGTCAACCGCATTTCCCTTCCAGTGCACAATGCATGCTTCCCCAATTTCTAAACTATGTGTGGTTCTCCTGACCCCGCGCACCGAGTGATTAGCTCCTATAGTCATTTAACTTCCTTGCTGTCGTGCAGCAGTTTCATGCATGTCTCTAGAAAGGTAGTGAGCATTGAAGGATCCATTCTTGGCTCTAGTTGATCCTTACTACCTTAAGTGGAGGCCTCCGTGAAGCTCTTCTTAGCTTCCATGAATGTCTCCTTTGCATGTTCTAAGTCAAACTCAGGTTCCTTTGCAGAAGCCTTGTGAACCCATGTACTTTCCTCTGGCTGCTTCCCCATATCCTCTCCCATTGTCGTACCACTTCTGAGTATCATGTTTATGTTTGAGTCCTCTTTGCGCGGCTCATACCTCATCATTTGTATATTCTGAGTTGGGGGAGGCTGGAATACCCCAATTTAGCGCATCCTTGTGATCAACATAGGACAATCTATTGTTTCATGATCAAACTGAGCACAATACGAATAAGATATCCTCATCTGGTTGGTACAATCATGGGCATAGTGCCCTGGTCCACCGCAATTGTAACAAATTAATTGTCAATGGACCCTTACAGGTCCCATTCCACTTCGTCCTTGACCTCGCCCCTGAAATCGAGTGCGTTCCATCCATGCATCTAGGTCGAGGGCTCACATTTCGGTCTGCATCCTATAGGCAGGGGTCTAATCCATCATTAGCTCGTAACTATGGAAGTGCACCCATCGTGGCCTACCCACCTACATAAATTACCACATAATTGTTGGGGTGTCTATGTATATTTTTGCAACAAATGACAATTATCCATCATGTGTTTCCCTCCTATTTGAAAGATTGCGCACCATAAAGCGGGTGCCGCACTCGGCCCTGCCTGTGCCTCCAGTCTCAACAGAATTGGCCCTCCTCCTGCCAAGTAATTCGCGAACACTGGACAGTGATCCTTGTCATGGCCTTGGCCTTTGCATTTTATGCACCATACTTGCTTGCGCGTCTTTGGCCACGGTGCCCTATCCTACTTCAAACTTTGCATTTCCAAACACAGATTCTGTAGTTGCACGTGGATTTGTTGAACTCCCAACCTAAGGTCTTGTGTCAGGTTCTCTTGTAACCTCATTTCCATTTCCAATGCTTCGGCTTGGGTGGAAAGCTTCTATTATGATAGCACTGTCTTCAAGTGTAGCGTCAGAGATGCTACAAACCATGTGTGATGTTGTCCATCTGTCAATGTCATATTGGCTTCGCGGATTGTACTCTTCAGCCGTTGATCCAAATCTGAGGGAGTCTCGCCCAGGAGCATCGCGATTTCTTTAAACTCAATGATTGATTGTGTTTCTGACTTTGGCCTCCTAAATTCCTTGTTCAACGCATTCTGGATCTCTGCTATCCCTCCATTTTGGTGGTCGTTAGAGTGCTTGATATACCATGTTAATGCGCGATCCTACATCGTGCTCACCAATGTAGCCTTCTTAATATTATCGTCCATGACACCTTGTGCTTCCCATACGGCTCTTACCATGAACTAGAATTGGTCTTAATCTTCCCTACTCCTCTAAAAACTGGTAGTTTGATCGCGCTCGCCATACTGAACTATGGAGGTGGTGGAGATGGAGGTGAGGAAGGTGAAGCGGGTGGTGGTGTTGGTGGAGGTGGTAACCACGAAATGCAATGCCTTATCAAAATGACCACGCTTCTCGGAGGAGACCTTAGCGAGCTCTTCCTCACTCTCTCGCAAGGGTGAAATTAAGGGATTGTTTTCCAATTCTTCGCTACTCTTGTAGATCTTTCTACTCTACATAGTCCCAAACATTAATGTATTTGCATGACCCTTTTTTCACACAATATCATCTTAATCCAAGTATTCAAAGATTTAATATACTTACCTCGTGGTCCTTTGAGAAAGCATTGTTCTGCCTCAATGTAGCTCATGGTCATGTCTACTGCAAACTCAATGATAAATCCCCCTATTATCCGATCGAGCTAATGGTCCATAGCTCACGCAGTCTTATCTTCTAATGCTTCTAGTCTGTGCACTAATTCAGCTAACTTTTTGATCCACTCATATAGCTTAGAAGGAAAGGATGCAAAGAAAATCTCGTGGATTTCTGTATACACGTAGCACTCCAACCAGTTTTCCTTAGATACTTGTGGAGTTCTGTTGTCCTATGTCGTGAACTCGTGAATCTCCTTGTCCAACCACTCTCCAATTTCCTTCTTTGTTGGGTTCTAGTGGCACGACATCAGACATCCCTTATGAAGATCTCGGTCCCCACAATGTAACCATTTGTTGGCTTAGTGGGGCTTGACCCAGGTTTAGAATCGATTTACCAAGCAAATCTCAATACTACTGGCCCTTTCGGCAGCAATCCGTGGAGCGCGGACTGAGGTATCACCCAAAGTAGTATGGGAGGGTGCTAGAACCAGGTTTCCACACTCTGGGGATGTCTGATAGGAGGTGATTGGTATGGGGTCCAACCTTTGCACTTACTGTTCTATGTGCATCAGTGGGCACCACGCGCCCTGTGATACTGTCTTCGCGCGGTTCTAGCCACAGCGCGACTTGTGTTATTTACCCAAGTATTCCTTAATTAGCCTCTGTTAGCTTATTACTTAGATTATTTTCATATATAAGAATTCATAAAAGTATTTATCAATTTCGCGCAGTAAGTAAATAGAGTAAAAGTAATGCATAACATCAAAATGCATATTCAAGAATAGACGCACAGAGTAAACTTCTATTTATTAACTTTCAATCTGAAGTACACACTTGACTCTGCCCTGCACACTCAGTTGTAGGGGTCCACGCACTCAGCTGCAGACTCTACTAGGCCTCTGCGCACTCAGTTGAAAAGTCTATTCCTACTACTATGACCCAGTACACTTTAGATTCAACTCTAGCCTCGAACCATGCCTTCGCTATTCTATCTCTCCTTCCTATTCTTTACACTTATAGCCTTTCTCTATTTATACAATCCCATGGTCTGCGGACCATGGGTAGGCCGACACAAATTTATGTTAAATTACAATATTTTAGGGCAGGTAGCCCTATGACTCATCCTAGACATCGTGCTCTGCGTCCACAATTTGTGGAGTCTTACAATATAATTGACCAAAACTTGGGCTTTGAGTCCCAAAAACATGTTGCAGGGGATCCCATGCCCAAAAATTTAGTGTTAATGTGCTTGCTCCTCTTGTGAAGAAAATAATTCTTTGATAGTGAAAATGCAAGATTATTGTCGTAAGAAGTAGTTATTGCTAATTCTTGACCATGGCATAAATCTCATTGTAACACACTCCTCCCATATCCACCCAAGTAACCATGCCCTCTGGGGTAAACATGAGATGATTGGATACTATAATCAAATTCAAGCTCCTATGTGACCTTAAGGAAGTGGAATCGATGGAAAATCACACACAATGATCCAACATCATCAACAGAACCCTCAGGAGACATGTCAGCCACTCAGACAACTTGTCCCTGGGTCCCACTATTGTTCTGGATCTCTTAGGCCATAGACACTCTCATGCTATGGGAAAGGCAGCGATCAACAACCTAAATTCGATCTCACATGCTTGCTTGCGAGTGACTAGGGACCAAAATTGCCAATTCTCTGCCAACGACCCTGGGATTTAAACCACTTTTTCAGGCTGAGATCCCATGCCACTGCCCAAAATGAAGTGATAGCTTAGAATTAGTTAAAATAAAGGGAAAGAATGATGGAAAGGCAATAAAATGAACAAGACCATAACCATACCCCTACTAGCCATGAAAAACATTTTGTGAAACACATGATCAACATGTAACCTACAACTATAAACAACTAAACTAAGTGTAGGGATATCATACTTATTTGATAATTGCTATGAACCATTTTTCCCTCATGCCAATTGCTGCATTATCTGCTATTCGGTCAAAAAAACATTAGCCATTAATATACAAGTAAAAATACTAGTGAGAGCCATACATAGTTATTGTCATAAGATATACGTATAACCAACACTATAGGAACAGAAATACCATAAACATATCAGCCATGAAAATCCACATATTCATCAATACATTTACACATGAAAATCAAAGGAATGAATTTCTCATTAATGAATGCAATGAATGAACCAGAGATGGGACTCTCTTTATCCGATCACCCTCATGCCATATTCCAAGCATGAATGTGGGACTCATATAACACATCAAAAACACCAATCAACATGGGTGCCACCAGAGTTCTCTGCCTACACCGTGAGGAATTTGAGTGCCTCCTAGTCTCTTATGCTTTACCTTGCTTCCACAATACATTCAAGGGATCACTAGGACCTACACCAAGAGATACTCTCCAAGTTTTACCGTGCATCCCATTTGTTAGAGTCGGTCTGGTCATCCCTCCGTCAGAGATCAAAACTCTTTTTGCATTTCATGTTTAGGTGTCCCATTTCTCTTGATCAGTTGCATTTTGTTAGGAGCATGCCATAAACCTGACGGAAGGGATTTTGTCATTCATACCCCTCATGCTTTGCACTGCTAGCTCCGGTCTGTCCATCAAAATCAAATCTTAAAAGTCATTTGCAGTCCTGTTGCAATTTCTAGGTCATAACAACCATTTTAGTCATTAGGTATAGGGTTAGTCAATTTGGTCTTTGAAAAAGTCTAGTAAAGCCAGTAGGCCAGAGGGAGGTTCTTGATGAAGTTCTTGATAAGTCATTATTTTAAAGATTTTTATCGTCATATGGATGGATTATGACTTTTCTTCAAAACTCTGTTTTGAAGATAAGTCGATATTTTGTTTTTTGTAATAATTTTCAAAAATATTTAGTTCTTGAAATCTTCAAGCGCAACCCTGGTCTCCTTTTCCAAATCTCATGTCAGCTATTCCTGCAAAAAATTGCCAAAAAATTCATCATTTCAACCAAAAATCAAGGAGGAAACAAAAGAGGTCAAAGTTCTATTAATTTTCAAAAAGTGCCAGATTCAAAACATTACAAAATGGGTTTTGAAGAAGTAAAAATTAAAACCATCTCTTGTCAAGTTATTTCTTAAAGCTATTTATTCCTTTGCAACAAGTGTCCTTTAGAATCCAAGAGAGAAATTGTGTTTTGAAAGTGTAAGAGAAAAACTGGTTTGAAAGAGGCCGATTGTGTGAGTTTAAGGTAGCGTGGCGCATATAACAGGTGGTGCGGCGCACTGGAAGCACACGACGCACTGGGGATTTCTGCCCAGTGTTAATTTGAACATGCGTGATGCAAATAGAGAGAGCGGCACACTGGTTTCTTGGCATGGTGCACACAGTTCAGAGCCTAAAATTGTGTCAAATCTCCTCAAATTGCTCATCCCTTGCGTGGAGTTGTCAGGTAGGGCCTTCTATTTTGACATTGCTTCAAATTTTATGATAAGAGATGGTGGTGTAAGGGTGATAAAGGTTGAAACAACAATTCAAACCCTCTTTCTATAAACACAAACAAATTTGATGCCAGGGTTTCATAATTCATAGTTTTGCCACCAAAATCATTTCTCCTTCCCCTTGTTCTTTCATCTTCACCAATCCCTAATTCCCTATCACCTAAATTCATTACTCCATTCTCCTACATATTTTATCCCCAAATCCTTCAACCTCACACCTCAAAACCTATACAATAAATCCCAAACCCTAAACCCTATTCCCATACATCAATCCCTCAAACCCTATCCCATATTTCCCTATTAAATTTCTCCCAATAATTCCCTTTCCTCAATATTGTTTCCCCTTCCTAACAATCCCTAGTAGTCCCTATTGCATTTGTTTTTTCCCTTGGTGGCAGAATTTGAATACAAAACCAAAAAGAGCAGTTCAAGTATAGTTTATATACAACAATAGCTTTGTCTTTGAGGTATTTTGTCCAGTAGTCATGGCATCTGAGCATTCATCGGACTATGAGGTGGAAACTCAAAGTGACTCTCCCTTGGAAGAACAGGCACCCCGGAGGCCTCATAAAAGTGGCAGACATGTTAGGGAAGAACCGACAACCCTTATAGAATTGCAGGCCTGCTCTCTTTCTATGCAGTGTTTTCAGCATCAGTCATGCTATGAGTTTTGTCAAAAGGTGGCTAGTGTCCAATTTCATCATGATGTGGCTCGTCTTTTTGTGTTGTACTTGCATGGAGATCAAGCTATCTTGGCTGGTGTCACCTTCACACTTACACCAGAATCTGTCTCATTAGCAACTGGTATACCGAACATTGATGAACCATGGCAGAGGAAACAAAAGATTGACCGGCAGCATTATGAGCCATACATCAAAACCAATTTCTTGAGGCAGCTTAAGAGAGTGTTCCCGTTTAGATATCTGAAAGAAGAATATGCTCCACTAATGAGATTGATTATGAAATATTTCAGCTGTGAGGTACGGTTCTCTCATCTTTATGCTTATCACATTAGGTTACTCATGCATTTCACCAGGGTACGGATGATGAACATTCCGTATTTCATTTTCCGGAACATAGAGAGGATGACCACCTTTATACAGTGTAAAACCCCTCAGCAGCAACTTAACAGTGTATATCATTTTGCTCTTATTAAGATTTTGGTGGTTCATCAGCTTGGATTGCAGGGCATCACTTGGGATGATTTCATCTCTCGTGACTTCTTCAATGCTTCACGAGGATTATCAGAGGTTAAGAATGAGGGTGAACCTTCTCATCAGTATGAGCACCATGAGACTGCTAGTGTGCGGGTTTTCATCACATATCAGAAAGGCACCAGACGGTTGTTTACAGCGGAAAAGCGAGTGTTATCTCCACTCGGGGTGGGAGGGGCCTTGCTTCCTCCATCAGCATCACAGGTACAGGACAAAGGCAAGAGGCCAATGCAGGGTGAGGGGCCTTCAGTTGAGCCATCAGGTGAACGAGAGACCGAGTTCATTCTCCTTCATGATACAGATACAGATACAGGTCCACAAAGCGCCAAACTTAGAGAGATCATCCAGGAACAACAAACAGAGATCAAAGCCTTGTCCCTTGACTTGGAGAGGGCTAAGTGGAGCATGAAATACTTGGAGCAGAGGAACAAACAACTTGAAGATCAGCAGGCAATCATGGAGCTACAAAACATCCGCGAGAATCGCCAAGCTGCACAAAGGAGAAGAGTCGAGCTCACGTCATTGGAGCAAGAGATTAATGAGGATCGAGAGGCCAGTCTCGAGAGATTTCACATGCACCTAGAGAGGCAGTTGGACAAGGCCAACAAAGACCATGCACTACTGAGACACATGGCTTTTCACTACATGGCACGAAACAAAGTGTGCAAGGCCCGAATCAGGAATTTGAAGGCGAAATTGAGGAAGGCAATCAAGAAGCAAAAGAGGCAAAGGGAGCTTGATCATCTTTAGATATTGATCGAGGCCTCTTTAGCCTAATTTAACAGTTGATGAGGAATCTCCAGCCCAAATTTCAAGAAAGTTGGGGCAGTTTTGGTATTTTTGTGCAAAAAACAGGGTTTTTCTCCCTGTGCACTGTGCCACGTGGCGCGCGCTTACGATTGGGAGCTCCAAAAGCAAAAAAAAATTATAGTTTTGGATTTTTCATGAAAAATCATGACCTTTTGTGCATGGCCAAGAAGTTCGGGCGAGTTTTGAGTCCCTAGGAGGTCAAAAACACCCTAAAAATGACCTCTCTGCCCCTAATTTCACACACAAGAAGCAGTCTTGGGAGATTGAGATTTTGGAGGGGCAAATGGGCACCAAATTCCGAAATTCCACTTGGGTTGGAAAGTAGACAGGTAGGGCTTTCCAACAAGCACACTTTGGCTCATTTTTGACTTCATAAAGTGCCTCAAAATCAGCAGCAAAGTAGCGCGAAGCATACAGAAATTGTCACGGCGCATAGAGGTTTTTTGACCAATTTTCCACCTTCCAGCTCAGAAATTTGGCCAGTTTGACTAGTTTTGCTTTGTGATGTAATTTTTGACTTATCTTGATGTAATTGGGTGAAAATGATTTAAATTTGGCACTTAGTTACTTGTTCTAGAGGATTCATTCACCAAAAGGTGAAATGTGAGTGAATGAATCAGTTTCCTACCTTATAGAGGCAAGTTGTTTTGATTGCCTAGATTTTAGTGCTTTGTTTAGAATTGGTTGAAACAGCTCCTAGAATGATGAGCTCGACCCCTAGAGGCAAGGGAATGGGTTGGGCTAATCTATATCATGTAATTCCTAAGTCATTTTCAGGGTTGGACTCTTGGGAAAAGCTTGGCACTCTATTGTACATTGTATCTCTGCATTTTTGGCTAAGGAAAGGCCAAGGTTTTGCAGCATCGTTTGGGATCCATGTGGCTTTATGTTTTGATGGTGTACTTCTCTGAGTAACTGTAAGTTTATCTAGTGTTATGTATATCATTTTCATGCTTCTTCTTCTGAATTTGAAACAAATGAGTGATTAAGGTGGAATCCATAACTGTTATGCTCTGCCTTTGAATTTGTTTAAATTTTCATGTTTTCTTCAATTTAAGGAGAATTATTGAGACTCTCTTGCTCTCCTTAGCTCCTCACCTGTCTGATCTATCCATCTCACTTGCTTTAAAGCATCAAAACGATTACCTTCCTTGCCCCAATTAAACCTCTGCAGAAACTGTCCCTCATCCCCGAGCCCAAATTTTCCTTTCCCATTTTTTCAACAAAACCCTTAAAAAACCAAATCAAATCCTTGCACTTAATACCTAGCCTAGGATCAGTTGCAAATTTAGTCATCTCTAGCCTCATTGATTACCTTTTGCCGAGATTGACCCAGAGAGAGCCCTCTCCTGTCCTCGTAGGGCTAGCTACAAGGCTGACTGTGGTTTGATGTGGACCTAGAACCTTGTCTTTTCAGCCTGAGACAAATCTAGGCTCTAACACCATCCCGGACTACTAGGTGCAACAGAGAGAAAATCCACCTCTTGGATTTATCGTATATCCCACCATTCATGGGAAAAGATTCCTAGGCCCACTAAGGCACAAAATCTGACTTTAACGCAATCCACCATCTAGTTCAAGGGTTGCTAGTTCAATGGCTTCATGATCCTTTGTGCATTTAAGGGACCACTTAGACCATGTGTTTACCGATTCAAAGATCCACCCGACTCTTCTTTGAATCCAATCCGTTTATGCCACATAAAATGAATGAGAGACCCCATCTCATCAAATCTATCAGGAAATGGCAAGGCTAGGCTGAAAATACTGTCACACCTGGAAAACATTAAAACCTAAAATTTTAAATCATATTAATAATATTAATAATATTTAATATTAATAATATTAATAATATTAAATAAATAGTTAATATAATTAATTAATTATATTATTTAATAAAAATATAAATAAAAATAAAAAATAAAAAACAAAGTTTTTATTAATTAATAATTATGAATCAATCAGGCCGACACTATAAACAAATAGATATCAAATTTCTTTCTAAACAACTATTAATAGCTCCATATTTTTCACAACTCTCTCTTCTCAAAATACAGATCTCATTGCCTTGATGATGGACTCACCTAGCTAGTCTGAAATGTTGGTTTCATGAATGGTTCATAGGTTTTTCCACTAGCATAACAAACCCCATGACAGTTGGAGTTGGTCCAGGATTTTTTTTTTTTTTCTGCATATTAAATGTCTCCAAAGTCACCGCTACATACCTTTCCTGGGAAATAAAAATACCATTTGTTTTTTGCTTCACTTATATGCCCAAAAAATACATTAACAACCCCAAATCAGTCATTTCAAACTCACTTTTCATGAATTCTTTGAAATCAAAATGCGGAAATCGTCACTCCCTGTAAAAATCAAATCATTTACATATAAAGAAACAACAAGAAGCTTACCATCACTTTCTTTGATGTAGAGATCACGTTCTCCATCACATTTCTGAAATCCATTGTCCATCAATTAAGTGTTTATTCTGATATACCATGCATGTAGTGCTTGCTTCAACCCATAAAGAGCTTTCCTCAGCCTATACACCTTGTCTTCTTGTCCTTCTACCTCATAGCTAGATGGTTGCGCAACATATACTTCCTCTTTTAACACTCCATTCAAGAACATTGATTTTACATCCATTTGATACACTTACCACTTATGTTGCATGACAATTGACAACAATATACGAATTGTCTCCATCCTTGCAACTGGTGCAAATGTCTCCACATAATTTCTTCCATGTTGCTACTTGTATCCTTTGACAACGAGCCTTACTTTATGGCTTTCAATATTTCCTTCAATGTTTCTCTTGGTCTTATAGACCCACTTCACTCCAATAACTTATTTTCCTTGTGGAAGTTCCAATAACCCCCATGTATTATTCTTTTCTATTGCTTCTATTTCTTCATCCATTTCTATGATCCATTTTTCATCTTTGAACGCACCCTCAAAATGGATTGGGTCATCTACATGAAAAGACAATGAAAATAAGGAATTTAGACTTGCACTACTATCAACATCACTTTCTCATAAATTTCACTTAAATTTATGAAATTTTGTCTTCTTATGCTTGTAGAAGATGGACTTACCATGTCACTTGATGTTGTGCTAGAGGCAAATGTCGTTGTAGGTCTTTGCGGTGTGCTTGGAGTAGTACTCTCTTGACTACATGACACTGTCCTATTATTTTTGATGGTGTCACTTAGTGACTACTTTGTTGAGGAATTACTTATTGTAGTCAATTCCAATTTTTCTTCATGTGGTATACATGTTTTCACATTGATTGTATTCTCGAAACTTCCATCCCATGCTTCTTCTTCTATGAACTACACATCTCTGTTGATTATGACCTTATTTAATGGATTGTGAAGCTTGTATGCTTTGGATTCATAACTATATCTAACAAATATGCATTTCTCCCCCTTGCTGTCTAACTTCTTAGATCATCCGGGACATGTGCATAAGCCATACATCCGAACACTCTCATGTGAGTGACACTATTCTTTCTTCCACTCCATGCCTCTTCAAGAACCATATTGTTGACACTTTTGGTTGGACACCTATTAATGATATATGCTACACAAGCGACAACTTTAGCCTAGTAGTCATTTGGAAAATTCTTTTCCTTCAACAACTCCTTTCGATTTCCATAATAGTCCTATTCATCCTTTCCATGACACCCTTTTGTTGAGGTTTATACCTTGTTGTAAATTTATTGTGAATTCGATGCTCCCTGCAAAAACGAAGGAAGTCATTTGGGATGTATTCACCACCTTTGTTAGTCCTCAAAACTTCAATGTAGTGTCCAATTTTTTTTCAACAAGAGCTTTGTATTGGTGGAAGTGTTCAAACACTTCACTTTTCTTCCTTAAGAAGTAGACCCATGTATTCCTTGTAAAATCATCGATGAAAGTTGAAAAATAATAGCTGCCACCAATTGATGGTGTTTGCATTGGTCCACATAAGTCTGAATGGACAATATATGATGGTCTTTCTTCCTTTATTGACTTTCATGCTAGGAATATATCTCTATGTTCTTTGCCTAAGATGCATACTTCACATAGTTTGGTCAATTTTTCGATCAGTGGAAATCCCTTCACTGTACCTTTCCTATTGAGAAAATTCAAACCTCCAAAATTGAGATGACCAAATCTCAAATGCCATAATCAATTTTCATCTTTGACCTTTGCTTGAAAGTTTACTTGTGTGACAACTGCAACTTCTCTTTCATCCTCTTATGAATTCATTGACATTTTTTCTTGCGCACCTTCTTCCTTCAAATCTGGTTTTATCTTTAAGGGAAACATTCTTTTCCTTGTCATATGAACTTTTGCAATCAACTGTTTGTTTCAAGATTTATCCAAAATGGTGCACTCTCCATTATGGAAAAAGACAATGTAGCCCTTTTCCATGAGTTGTCCAATGCTTATGAGGTTGTGATTTATATGAGGGACAAAATAAATATCTGAAATGTACCTCTTCTCCCCCTTCTTAGTTAGAATGTTGATTCTTCCTTTTCCCATGACAAAGACTTTTTTATCATCCCTAATGTCACCTCAGATTTCACAGTTTCATCTAAATTGTGTAAAAATTTATATGTTCCTTTTCATGTGGTTGCCACGCTGTGAATCTAGGAACCATAGTTCCTTTTTTTTTCTTGTGCTACATTACAAGCGAAAAACATAATATCTTAGCTCTGATTTTCCTTTGTCAAATTTTGATTTGGTTTGTTACCTCTATCATGTTGCTTCTTTCTACATTCATTTGCATAATGACCATACTTCTTACAATAATGACATTGGACTTGAGATTTATCATACCTTTGACTTTGTGCTTGATTCTGGCTTGATCCCTACCTCAAATTTTGAATGCTGCCCCTTCCACTTGAGCTTGATGGGCTGCCTCTTCCACCCCTGTGTGGGTTTCCTCCTCTTTCTCTAGTATTTGATATTCCTTTGCCTCTACTTTGAGCAAATGAAACTTGTGTATTGAAGTCATGCTTCAATGAGGAGTTTGTTGCTCGTGATGCATGAAGTTGATCCACTGGAAATTGTGAGAGATCCTTTATCTCTTCTATGGCCACAACAATGGCATCAAATATTGCTCGCAAACTTCTCAAAATTTTCTCAACTATTCTCCTTTCCTAATTTGAGTAACTAATCCAATTATTTGTGTATAAAATGAGTCGACATTCCCAGAGTCATGCAAATTCTTTCAAAATCTCTCCTTAGAATTTGTGGTTCTATTGTTTTTACTTTTTCCATGCCTTAGTAAGTTGTCTCGAGGGTATCCCATGCTTTCATGGACTTTCTCACTGATGCAATCCTTGGGACAATACTTTCATGAACTGCTTCAAAATGTAGAAGAGAGATTTTGAATCCTTCTTCCTGTTGCCCCTCAATAAATAATTTTCTATGTAGAAGAGGGATTTTGAATCCTTCTTCACGTTGCCCCTCAATAAATCATTTTCTACATGTGTCAACACATTGTATGTTTCTAGATCTGTTGGTTCTTGAAAACCATTCTCCACCAAATCCCAAATATCTTGAGAAGAAAACAAAGCCTTCATTGTAGTAGCCCAATAAATCATTTTCTACTTGTGTGAAAGCATTGTATGTTGATGCATATGTTGGTTCTTGAAAACCGTTATCCACCAAATCCCAAATATCTTGAGAAGAAAACAAAGTCTTCATTGTAACAACATAATAATCATAATTTTTCCCATTAAATTGAGGTATCTGAGGATTAGTCAATGCTGTATTGGATGCTACTATTGCTATTTCTCTGTTAAAAAAGACTTTCTCCAATGCCTTCAGAACAACTTTTAACTCCCAATAAAAACACACTATGATACGCATAGGATTAAAAACACAGTCATAAAGATTAAATCACAAAGTTGAGCTTCGCAGGAAAACAAAACTTAAAAACTACGTGAAAATTGAGGTTCGGGAGATTAAATCACACAGTTGAATTTCGCAACAAAACAGAGTTAAAAAAAACTCAGAGATTTAACATGTGGTTAAAGAGAGTAAATGGATGGTTAAATAGAGTAAATGGACGAACAGAGTAAAACTTCATATTATAATTTCTAATATATGAAATACATTCGTATGGAAGCTGAGGTTCCTTCACCAAGTAAAACAAGAGTTCTTACAGAGTTGCTCCATGGAAAACAATGTAACTAAACAGCTCCACATTCGTACCACTCCATTTTTCCAAGAATTTCTTCTTTGCTGGTATTGATTCCAGGAAAGCAAAAACGGATTGTTGACAGAGATAACATTATAGTTTGGAAAAACATTGATGTTAGCATTATACTTGGTCATACCATCCAGTTGGAATATGACAAAATGACTATTAATGAAGATTAGTGCATAGGTTCGCATCTAATTAATTCTATTAGATACGAAAAAAAATTGAATGCTTAAATTTGAATGTCTAAAATTCAATAAAGTAAAAATTCATAGACATCATACAAATACTTAAATATATTGTTTTACCAATATGTTGAAATTTTGAAATCTACAATATAATATTGAAATTATCAAAAACATCTATAATCAATTATTCATTGATCTAATCAAATCAAATTCTAAATTGTAACAATTAACAACAACATTGGTTACCTATTATTCTATGTATTACAGAAATTTAAATATTATAATTTAATATTTTTTCAGATTTTCAATATAAAAATTATCATTTTTTTCTATCAAATATTGTATTTGAATTTAATAAATATACCATCTACCTTTTGTTTTACAAACTAATAATCTATTCTATCACTTCTACTCACCATCTAATTTTACAAATTAATAATTAGGCGGATAGGCCTTCTTATGCATCAATTTCTTTGTCAACACTTTTATCCTGCTCGGTTCGATCAAGTGAGACACTTTCAACTGTTGATCTGAACCAGGAAAAGAAACAATGGAAAATCAAGAAAGCGTAGAAAGTCAATAAAGCACAGAAGCTCACAAGAAAGGATTCTATGCAAAAAAAAAAATCAAGAAAGCCTGCCCTTTTTCCTGTGAAAAAATCATCAATCCCATGCCTTTCTGCCATGAAGCACTATCATTTCCTATTATGGAACTATAGGAACATGTTACAAACAGAGGCAACTATAGCACCGTGAACAAGCTCACCCTCCGTCAAAGCCTTCTTTAAACACCATACTCCCACATTCGATTCCGCTCTCCTACTCGACTTCATCATCATCTCCTCCCACGTTCCGTTTTTAGCAGAATTGTCCCCATTTTCTCTCTATAAATACAAACTCATCATAATTGGAGGAATATTAATCGAAGCATTCAGAGAATTTCGCTATTGCAGAAACCAAAACCAAAATTGGCGATGGGGTCACAAGGGCAACTAGAGGAAGGCTTCAACAAGTGCGTTCTGGTGACTGGAGGTGCTGGTTTCATCGGAAGCCACACCGCCTTGCAGCTCCTCGAGGATGGCTATGAGGTTTATATCATCGACAATTTAGATAACTTTGTTGAAGAAGCAGTCAACAGAGTGAGGGATTTAGTTGATGAGTGCTTCCACCAAAATCTTCACTTTTTTATGGTATGCAGTTTCATCCTGTGCCAAAGTTTAGCTCAGCTTGCAAGTTGCATTTCGCATGTACTTTCAATTAATTGTTGATGTTTTGCCATTCGTTGATATTTTTTGTTGGTTGGTTTCAAATGGTCCAGAACATCTCTCCAGCATTCTTGCATTGGTGGACAGGGTTGTTAAATTATAGCATCATGGTACTCACCCGGGTTCAATTTGACAGAATTGATATGCATGGGATCTATTTGAGAAACCTGGGATGCATAAGAACTGTTTGGAAAACCTGGGATGCAGGGGAACTATTCGATAAATTCCCTCAATAGGATGCATGTCTAATGTTTGATAACATTTCTAAATGGGATGTATATGAACTGTTTAATAAAATTTCTGGAAGGCTGCACCGACTAGAAGCTAAATTTGTGAATTAGTAGATATCTTTGAAAAGAATGTGGTGGTTTAGTCTCCTTTTCCAATTGTTCTTCTGAATATGAATAAGGATCTAAGGGTTTCTAATAGGCTGGCAAAAAGTATAGGAGCTAAATTCTATTCGCTAATTTCATTGATGTCATGAAATGACATTCTTTGTATTCCGAAATATTTTCTGCACTCCATACTAGGCAGTTTATTTTGAGTACTAATTATACCATTGGTGATCTCTAGAAGGTGCATAGGAGTAAGTATGACATTGTAGCTTTTGTATAGTAATCCTCAATTGAAGAGACATTAGATGTTTTAAGATTCAGGCAGATAGATATTCGTCATGCTGTACCTCATTTAAGTATGCTCCCGCATTGATAAATCAAGCAAATAGAAATGTAATAATCCCTTTTCCAACTGATATTGCAAATACTTTCCCTTAAAATCATAATGGGTTGTGGCATCTAGACAATTCCATAATGATATAAGGTTAGATGAAATTAAGTTTGGTTGAACAAACATCTAATTTCATGGCTCCTTAAATAGATTTTTTTGGTGGTAGGCAAGCTCTCCCTCCCTGCTGAAAATATAGAGGCAGCCACAAACGCAATGCCTTGGCGAGACAGTATTCGATGTTCCTTAATGATGAATGGATTTCTGGTGGTAGGTAAGCCCTATCTTCCTATTGCTGTATAGACATGACCACCCATGGATGCAATGGCCTTGACTTGACCGTATTCAAGGTTCAACGGAGTTGGTGCAAAATAAATTATCTGTTATCTGTTCAACATTAGTTTCACCTATGTTTCCATTATTACGTTACTTTATATTGTCCTAACTTTATATATATATATATAATGAACCTGAATATGAATATGTTAATATAACATTAATATACATAGTTATTTATGGTTGAGCTAAGAAATCAATCGCTTCAACTTGGTATGCCCCTCACATCAGTCTTCAGACACGTTGATTCAGGTTTAAGCACATCCATGGAGAATTATTTCAATCTCCAAGTTTTCGGCAGTGGCTTGTGTTTCAGGCATAGGCATATACTGCATTGCTTCAGGGAAAGGCACATACTGTATGGTTTTTTAGCTTCCATTAGTGTTTAGGCACATAGACTACAGTTGCTTTAGCGGCAAAAACAAGGGAGAATGTATTGGGAGCATTGACAAGAATGTATGACAATTGAAGATGTCACTTTTTTATTTTACTTTAATTTACTTTTAAATAACCCAAAGAAGTCATGTTTAAAAAATGAATTCCTATAAAACACTATGATTTCAGTTGGAGGTTTTGAACTTTGACAAATTTTTAACTTCAACAAAACAACTTGGTAAGAACGGTGACAAAGCGCAAGTCCTTAGATGATATGACTTATCTTTGGTATTTTCTTAAAATATATCCTTATTCATAAATTCTTAAGGCTTGTCTTGTTGTGGTTTCTCGGAAGATTCACTTTTTATATAGATTATTTTAACTAGTCGTAACTTTCACCTCCTTTGGATTGCATTAATTTCAACAAAAAGTCATGATGCTTGAATTTTGGAGATTGAACTGTGTGTAAGTTTTGTGAAATGTTTGTAAATTAGTTGTATTTATTTTTAAGAAAAATCACTTATATATTTGAATATATATTAAATTCTGGTTAGGGTGTAATGATAGAAAATTGGTACTTAAAATGATAGGAATAATCAAACTGAACTGTGCTTATGATTGCAGGGAGTCTTTGCAACAAAGAGGATGTAGAGAAGGTTTTTTTCATTGACAAAGTAAGTAGATTGTTTGGTTATGCATGTTACATTCTGCATTCTAGATACTCAATCAAATGTTATATGTTTCTTGTTGTTATCTTGATGTTCTATACTTGTTTCTTGGGTACAAAATGTTCTGAATCATTCCTTTACATATGTCATTTGTATGCCCTCTTTTTTGCCATATTTAGATGTTTCCCTTGGACAAAACATCTTTGAATTAAAGTCATGACCTTGTACCCTAGGCCAGCCAAATAATTGCTCAATATTACTAGCTCATATGTGTGGGGTTTGAGGTTTATTGTTGCCCATCAAATTTTTATTAGCTGTAATACCATTGTCGAGTTTACAGGGAGTTGTTACACATTACAGGGATGAGTGATTTCTAAGCATGAAGTTGTCAAAAACCAACTTCTTTACAAATGGATAAAGCTTGAAAATTTTTTTAAGTTAAGGGAAGCTTTCTATTATTACCCGGTGTTGTTTCCGTTTACAGCTGGGCTGCATGCATGCCCGACGTTATTATTAGAGCTTGATTTTTTCTAATTTAATTTCACAGCTCTACGAGTGGTGGAAAGTAGGGAACAAAATAAAATAGTAGGGAAGCGCAGTGCTCCCCACTTGATTCTTGTTAATCATTACATTGCATTGCAGTCCCATTCATTGTTAGTGGATTTCAGCCAAGTCTTTGTTTGCATTCCATTCCATTTCATGGCATTGTTCAGATTATTCAGTCTTACCTTATTTAATTCTTAAAATTTGTTGAAATGCTCTTCATGCTACAAAGCTAGAGGTTGTGAACGTGTTGACTTTATCTGTTTTTTTAACTTAAGGTAATTTTATGCTAAAAAGAGATGTAAATTCTTATAATTATTACATTCCATGATTTTGGCGGTTCGAGGGTTTAGGCCACGCCCTTATCGTCATATTCGTTGGTTTAGATCTCTTTATTTTGAGTGTTGTGGTTAATTTATGGGTAATCAATTTCAAAAGAGTGTGAGATTATAAGAGCAGTTTAGTAGCCCATATTTAAACTCGGGTCCTCTTATACTGCCTAATAATTCACTTGGACCAACATCTCTTCTAGAGAAATTCAACAATTCTAATTTAATAGTCATATCGGCCTCTCTTTATATTTTTTGGAACAATTACTAGTGTATTCTATTCCTCTGCTCACCATCCGATTTTATTAACAACCTTGTTAAGAAATTCGCTTTACAAATCCTAAGCCACAAATCTTTGCCACAATACTTTGAAAAAACACGTTGCATAAAAAGTCCATAAATTTTGAATACCAGATGGTACGCTAAAGAGAATAAACAGAATATGCTAAATGGAAAGTTGTATACCATTTTAGCATTTAACCGTATGCAATTTGATGGATGCGAAAGGGCTTACGAAGAGCTTATTTTGGAATCTTTTCTTCCAATTCGACTTATTCCACACTCACAAAATGTAAATTAGAGAAACTGCCAGTAACAAATATAAAAGCAGAGATTGGTCAAGAAGGGCAGGAATGGTCCCATAGCTAACACAAAGATGGCAGGATTGGATAAGGAATGTTGCTAGTTACAAGCTATGGCAGGATTGGATAAGGAATGTTGCTAGTTACAAGCTATGGCAGGATTGGATAAGGAATGTTGCTAGTTACAAGCTGTTGAAAGGTACCTATTCATATTCTTAAGGTTTACAATCACAATAACTTTTTTAGAAATTATATATTTTACAAATTGGAATTTGATAAAAGGTATTTTTTTTTAATTAATATTCAGTTATTTCAAATAAAACTGATTTATTTATGAATATGAATAATTACATAAATAAAAATTTCCAAAAAGTTAAAAACCCAAACTATCAGATTCATTTAAAACTACTTATAGATAAATTCTAAATTGAAAATGTAAATTATCATAAATTTAATAAAAACTAAAAACCCCACTAACAATATTCTAAAATATTTTAGACAAACTTTTTATACATAATATATAAACTAGGAATACTCTAAGACTGTAATAATGGAATTTGATTGCTAAACTATCAGTTCTTATAATCTGAAATAAAATCATTCATATTTAAAAATTAAATAAAATGTTTAATAAAATTAATAAAATAATTTAAATTGTTAAGATTCCTTCATTTGATATGTCTCCAGTATCTTCCAAAATTTTGTTGGACCACCTGCAAATTTCACGCGTCTTTTCATCATATGCCAATGCAGTGATAAGGACCATTGCCCTTTTTCTGATTTCAGAACAGTGTGAACTATCGGATTGAATTTTTGCCAGGCATTCTCCAGTGACGATGTTCAAAACATTGATGGTACTTTTATATATAGGCATAGAAGGACATGTACACATGATAATATCTTGTCCCCGGGTAATGTAAGGACCATCAAACAAATTACCTCTAGATAGTTCGATTTCTAGGAACGTGAACAAAATATCCCCTTGTACATTACAAACGTGAATGCTGTTACTTCTAGTATAACACAGAAACTGTTCCCTTTTATCTAAATAGTACAGGCAACACTGTGCTTGAATCTCTGTTGTTTTTATAACTTCAGGGCTTTCAGAAGCTATATTAATGATTTGCATTTTCATTTCCTCTGGCTGTACAAGTACCGTATCACTACCACACAGTGCAACGAACGCACTGTGTAATTTTTTGTATCATTTAATTCCATCCCTACAATTAAGCATTTCATATTAAAAAAGTACACCTTATCTAATTCCATTTTTTAAAAAGATTGATAGATCTTTTTAAGTATCAATCTTTTTAAATGCTTGAGAATTTTATTCAATTTGTCCTTATTAAAGAATAGCCACATATATAAGTATCTAAATAATATGAATAGTTTTAATATATTATTGAATTTATTATACTATAATTAATATACTCCATCACATTATACATCCATTGATGATTAAACAACTTAAAAAAATCTTTTTATTAATTATTCATTAAAGATATTTAAAAACTCCTCCTTTATTAATTATTTATGAACTATCAAAAACACTTTTAGTACTTCAAACAACTTGTAACCTTGAATCATTTTGACATTTGAGTATCTTTTTATTGCCTATCAAATAACCAATCTTACAATTTCCTTATTTATTTGTTCTGGTATTTAAGTTCAATATAAATCTTTACCATCCTAAATTGATTTTTCTTTTATTTTTTTCATACATAAAAAAACTCATAAAAAGTAATGAAAATATTCATATTATTAAATATATTTAATAAACTATATATAGATATATTATTTTTAAAACTTTATTATTGAAAAAAATATCATTTATTTTTAAAACTCTATTATTGACAAAAATGTCGAATCTATAATATAAAATGAACATCATAAATCAAGATATTGTTCCTATAACCCAACTAGAAAATAAAACTATTGTATTAAGATATTGTTCCTATAACCCAACTAGAAAATAAAACTATTGTATTGTTTATACTTGATGGTGGTAATTGCAACACTGAACACGTTCCCAACATACAGGATTAAACAATGTAATGGTGCAAGTCAAAATGCCTCCAAATCCCTCAAATTGTAGCTATTCAAACTACACGTAAAAAATATAATCAGCTCACATAATCTAGCTCACAACAGCTCACATAATCTAGCTCACAAATAAAAAATGTTGTATGTTATTTTCATGAATAGAGAATATATAATATTTTTATTCATATATAATTTTGAAATAGTTTATTTAAAATTATATATATATATATATATATATATATATATATATATATATATTTTAATGTTTTATTAAAAAATTTAAAGTAAAAAATATTTATATTTTTGTTGTAAATTTAATAAACTAACTCAATTAATTTTAAATTTATATATATTATAATGATAGTATTTTATTTTATTTTAATGCTTTTATTTTTATGTGTGTACTTATATTTTAAACGATTAATATTTCATTTATTCAATCTAAGCATTCAAATAATACCATTTTTTTTTATTTACTATCATTTATTACTTACAAACCATACATAATATACCATAAATGATGATTAATTGCATATCATTCCATATCTTTACCACATACATAATTTGAATGATTAAGTTTATTGATTTTATATATTTTATCGCCCCCTCCCTAGGTCATTTAATTCATTAAATTCCATTAGAGGAGTCAGTTGTCACCTTGCTCATGCATCTAACACTAGGTACAACTTCCACATCATTCCTTTGCAGGTGAAGGGTTGTCCATCGTCAATAATGTCGATGGCGATCCAATGGATGGACCATAACTAGGGTTAATGTGGTAATCGTATACCTTTCCCCATCCAGATGCTCACGACATTCGAGCATTCGTTACTCTGGTGGATAGGCTCTGTAGGGTCGAGGGTTTGACAAGGTGAGGTTTTGGAGCTCTAATGGTTCTAGATGGCAATGGCTCCCACCGTGACAAGGTACACCACTTCCATTTGTTTTTCCATCTTTGTAGTCTAAACAAGAGTTTGGCTTCCCTATTGGTCGTTTTTCCTCCTTAAAATGGCAACCCTACTATGGCAAAGCTTCACCTTCTTCTTCTACAAGCTATGTGACCACAATGTTGTTTAGTGATCACTCAAAAGAGGTGCTTTTATAGGTAGGGCTTTTTTAACCCAAGTTGATTTACCTTCTTTAAAAGAACAAAATTTTATTACCATCACATACCCTTCTCGCTTTTAGTGATAGAGTTTCTCATGGCTTCTACTACGAGGGCTTCGACCATAGGTAAACTGTTCACGATTTCTACCTTTAAATATTGTTCTTTACTTATGTTTTAACAACCCAATGAGGGGCTTATCACTCGAACCGTCTAAGCATCGACATTCTTTTTCTATAGATAAATGAGGAATATCCTTGTTATCTCTTCACATAAATGAAATCAAACCGGCCATAACACCCGATTTCACGCCCTTTTTTCAGGTTGGTCCACTCTTGTGGCTCAAATCTTTCCTGACTCTAGTTGCATTTCGGCTAGGTCGTTCTACAATTTTCATTTCGTGTAGGGTATTGTCTTCCAACAAAACACCAAACCATAGTTGAGTTTGTGTTGTTTTGATTCCAGAGGTAAATACTCTTCAGAGCCTATCGAAAAATTGATATTATCGTTTAATTTTTGGGTTCTTTTGAGTTCATGCGGTTCAAATTTGAACCAGGATTCTTATATTTTCTATGTGCATAGAGACAATTTATGAAATTCCTTCCGAAATGGTTTCATATTAATGTTTGTTAGAAACCTATGGACTGCATGTGGGTTGCACTCGACCTTAACTTGATTGTGGGGTTTCATTGAAGTTAATCATTTAACTTATTCGAAGAGGGATTTTGTCACCTCCTCCATTTTATGTGTCTATGTGATCCTTAACTTAAAATAGATGATGAAATTTCAATGTAATTACTACTTTTAGACTTTCCAGATTTATTGTATATGTGAATAAATATTTGCATAATAATATACGTATCTGGGCATGGATTCTAGTGTAAAAGATAGTTTTCTTTCCATTAATGTCTATTAACAGTAACATCAAAAATTGTTCTAGACATCTTCCTTAAATTATGTTTATAAGTAAATAGTTGTATAAGTCTATGATTATTTGTTCCCTTATACTGTCGGGTCTTATTAAAGGTTAATGTACCCAGGTTTATGAAAAAATAAAAATAAAGAGTTGTTGTCTCAATGAATTATATAATTCTTTACTACAGTTATTGGTTCCTTTATTCTATACTATGCAGGGATTTCGTGTTTTCTGTAATTAAATATGTACACAAAGAAAATGAAGTGTTTTCATTTGAGTGCTTAATAAATTATCTATATTGCCTTTTTTCCTTGTTAGTTTCTTTCCTCCTTTCTGCAATCTTGTGCAGTTACAGGAATATCTCTCCACCCACCCTCAAGTCTGGAAATAACATCCAAAATTTCCCCTGAGCTCTTCCTCTCTAGATAGTATTTATGAACCCTATGTTCAATTTGGGTATCTTGAAACATCAAGAATAATAGTTCAACTTCAAGTGACATACCCTCATCAGTTCTCTCTAGATCTCCCACTGGATTATCTCACCCATTTCAAGGAGTTTCTAGTGCAAGCTTTATACCTTTAACCCAATCTATTACTTTTCTCTCTCCAATTCTCTAGTCCCCTAGGCCTTCCTCGAATTCTTCTTTTGAGGAAAAAGGTGAGGAACCACCTTAACTATCTCACAAGGTTTAACAATTGTTTTCTTGTTCTTGAAAATAATTTAAATCTTATTATGTATTATTCATAAATTATTTTGGCCAACTCAGCCATAGTTCTTTAGTGTTTCCATCAAGCATATGGTAATAAAAACACAAAAGTAAAGTAAAAGTAGTAGAATAAATTAATTTTTCATGTAACATGGGGTATTACATCTCCCCCCTCTTATGGAGAACACCATCCCTGATGTTCTCTTTGATTTACCAAAATAGTGGAAGATAAGCTTTCCAAGTGAAATCCTCTTTTTCGTAGGTGGCTTCTTCAAGATCAAGGACTTCACTTTAACATGGGTGATGGCTCATTTCCGCAAGGTTGTTTCTCTTTGTTCAATAATATGAAGAGGTTCTGCGAGAAATTCTCCTTCCGGTTCGATTGTCCATCATCACGAATTACCATGAATAATTTTAGCTTATAATAAAACTATTATATACTAATTTACTTCATTAACTCATTTACTTGCACATTTTCCCAATTAATTATATGTTGAGGATTGTACACATAATTTTTTAACAAGGATACATGGAAAACATTATGAACCCATATATAGCTTGGTAATGCGAGCTTATATGCTACCGCTCCAATTTGTTCCAATACTTGAAGAGGACCGCAGTAAACAATGTAAACATTGAAACGGGAACTCATACTGTTACCTGTTTAGTAGAGACAACAAAAAAATGACCCGATTTTCAAAAGTGGTGATGCAGAACACACATGTTGTTTTTAGAACATAGTTTTTGGAACTTTAATTTTTTTCATGTGTATTAAGTTTTAGAATGGTAGTGATTTTCATGCTGATTTTAAAAAGTGAGTATTCTGCATCACACCCTTTTTCTAAAAGACCTATTTTTTGACTTTAAATTTTCTAGTGTATGAAATGTAAATAATTATTTTCTAAATTTGGTAGTTTTTGAAGTGGTCATTTTATTCATATTTTCTTGTTCTTTATCTTAATTTTCTTTTTTTTAGTGGGGTTTTTATTGTTTTGCGTTTTTAAATTAGAAAGTCGATAGTTTGAATTTTAGATAATATACATATTTATACATCCTTAATTAATTTTTCAATCCACATGAAATAATTGTTTCTAAAAAACATTTTTTAACAATGGACATAAAAATAACCATTTTTAACATAACATGTCAAAATCACAATTTTTATACAAAAATATTAACTAAAAATGGTCAAATAATAGTTTTTTTTTATGAATTTCATGTCAAAATAATAATAATAACAACCTTTTTTTCAAAAAATAATAATTAACTTAAAAATCAATGCGAAAATCACAAATTACAAATATTGAACACATAACAACTTTAATTCATTGATTATTCTTTTCATGAAATGTGAGAGTCAAAACATTGCAAAGCTTGATTTCCAGGTATAACTTAAATTTAATCAACAATGTCATGTAATCCAAACTCTTCGTTCTCTAGAGTTTCATCATTGTCATCTTCCACAATATTTTCTGCTTCTTTTTGCGCAATTTCCTCTTCTAATGGGTCTTTGATGTCTGCAAATCTCCCAATATATGTCTTTCCAAACATCCCATGTAATGGTGGTTGGGGTTCCTTTGCCTTTTTTGCCACATGTGATTCACTAAAGTCCCCTTTCTTCAACCCAATTTCTTGCATTGCATCTCGAAGAAATTGAAGAGCATTAATTCTTTGCTGAATGAAATTGCATTGTAATGGATCTTTCTCAATTGCAATGCAATTTCTTCCTTTTTGAAGGCAGCATGCTAGTGTTGTACCTAATTATCAAGCACAAAAAAATAATGAAGTAAATTAGTACAATGACATATTAATTAAAAAAAAGAACATATTGAAATTCAATTCCATGTGGCAAAACCTACCTGAGCCAGAAAATAAATCCAGAACCCAATCTCCTTCTTTTGAACATATGTCTATAAGATAGTTAATCAATAATTGTGGTTTCTGATAAATGTTAACTATCTCTCCTTTCGTTTCTTTGTCTTCATATGTTAGTTTTCTCACAACAGCATCATAAGTCAGTATTTGGCTATGACTCTTTCTGTCCACCCGATTAAAAATCATAGACATATGGCTATCATCTTTTGCCCAACTATCAATATGAATGAACTCACAGTCATTTATAAATTGTTGATCTTCATTGTTAAGAAGATTTGACTTTTGCGTGTAACATAAAATAGTAAAAGTTCAATTAACTTGTACATAAATGAATTTTTCAACATTAATCAAATATACCTTTAAACATTTTACCATGTAAGCTGCATCCTTGAATTTGTTTTCCCCTTGAAGCTTGATAATACCATTGCCAATTGTGTGTCTGAATGAAATGTCACAAATCTCCATAATGGTGATGACGTCACTTCCATAAATCCCGCCACCACTTTATTAAAAGCTTGATAAGTATAAGGGTCACTATCATAGTAAATGTTTGGAATATTGAAACCATGGGGAATGTTTGCAATAACCAGGGCATAATCCCCTTTTAGTACGAGTTTAGCAATGTCTTCACAGTCGCCTTGTATTACTTGATATTGAATAGTGTCTAGCCCATTCCAAATGAAATGATTAAGAGTTGGATCAAGTTCAACATTCTTAATATGTTGCTTTCTCAGTCTTTCAATCTTTTTTTTTCAATAAAAGTCTTGAAACTATCTGGTGCTCCATTATCTTCTTTCCTCATCTTTTACCAAACAAACAAATGTATGTGTATGTTTTAAATTAAAAATAGTACACAGATGATTAAAACTGAATGTATAAATCAAGTTACCTTTTTAAATGCAAGATAAAAATCTTTTAATGTTGATGTAGAACTTGAATCTGGATAGTTGCGTACAACATCATCCCAACTATCTTCATTCAACAATCTAACCATTTGTTCCTGAATTTTCATGTAAACTTTGTGACTGCATAGATAAAGTAAGAAAAAGTTAATATAATGATATGTATAACAAATACTACCAATAACAACATGTTTTATTTAAAAGATTACTATAATCCTGGAAATAAGTAAAAATAATTCAACAAACTTTTTGAAATTCTTCACACATTTCTTCCAATGATAATTCCCCTGACCTCACAAGAGATAATATTGTTTTGACAATTTTTTCATCTTTCACTCCTTGCATCGCCCTCCAAGGCGTGATGGTCATATCGTCTGGAAGTTGCTTCAGTTCAGGAGCTGATTTATTGTTGCTACATATCAATGGCCTAGACTTTTTCACCCTCTCGTTTTTAATGCCAATGTCTTCCCACATGCTAAAAATGTCATCAATCAACTTCCAAATATCTCCAGTTCTAAATGCCAATTGGAAAATGTTATCAACACCTCTGAATAAATTGCTATATCTGCTGTCTTTTCCACCTTTTGAATTGGTTTTCTCTTCAATTTGATAGCCTATTTCCATACAACATTCATTTCAGAAATCTACAGTAATATTCATCCTATCCCCACCACATTTTTCTAGGAATTCACTATGAATAAATCTAACCCTTTGGATGAAAGTCATAGACATCCTATATTCATTATCTGAATTATGATCCCATGCCACTTAAACCAGCATAAATGATACATTTCATTGTTTCAAAACATGGGTTATTAGGATATTCCTCCATCAATTGTCTTTGAGCTTCAATAGAATGGTTCCCCCCAAGCACATAACAATTGTATTCAAAACATTTTGACTTATCAAATGCTTCTTTGTTGGGAACTTGAAGTGGATCAACAAGAAGCACATAACTAACCACATGAGCATATGGATCGTACCTCATCAATATCTTCAAGTTGTGAACATGCAGATGATGTGGCTTTCTGACTTGATATTGGCATTGTCCTTCACTTTCCTTATAGGTTTGTCTGACATTTAACTGAAATGTACGACCACCATCAATTAAGTTTCTCTTTGTCAAATTCTGTCGAATGGTATTTTGTTTTGTTTTGATAATGCCATCATCTAAATCAGCTCCTCGTGTAATGATTTCTCTGCTTCCTTTTGATGTTTCACTAGGTTCTTGACTGCTGGTAATGACTACTTCAAGATCTTCAACTCTACTTTTCTTCGTCATAACATTCTCAAGAGATCTATTCTTGGGCATTGTTACTTTTGGTCTTTTACGACCTCCCTCAGTTCCAATGTCATCTTCAGTAATGGCAACATATGCTTCATTGTCAATTTCAACTTCATCGTCCTCAAAAGTAACTTGTTTACCCTTGCTAGATTTATCCACCAGAGGCCTTTTTTTCTGATTCTTTGGATGTAGTTTTGTAGCATCATCAATTACTACATTTTCCATGTTTTCCATATCTTCTTCTGACACTGAGTAAAAATGCCTGACAACTTTCATGATATCATGCTCTATGAAATGAATGCCTCCCAACCTAATTGAACAGCTTTCAACAAAATTCTGCCAAACAAAATATCATATCTTAATATAAACAAAGTTAAAAAAATATAGCGAGACACTTTCAAAATGCAAAACAAAAATACAAATAACAATAATTACGATGTTTTGTGTCATCTCATTTATGATTTGTTTACACAACTTTGTAGATACCTCTCTCGTGTCATATAATGAATATGATAGTCGTTATTTAATACTTTCATCTGACTTGGGAGCTTTTGTAAGTACATAAACGACTTCAGTGTTTGGTACCGAACACATATCTATGACTCTTCCCATCACCTCCAAATTTTCATTATTATGGGGTATATCAATGTATAGATATATATTCACATTTGTGCTCTCTCTTTCTTTCACATACCAGAGTCTTGATGGAAATTTCACCTCTTTTGAACTTTTCTAATCTGAGATTATCTTCTTATCACTTAAGGCACTTGAAATATTTGTAGCCATGAGCTCAGGTGGAGTTCATTCACCAATGTTTTTTGAAGATGCACCTTTAAGAGTCTTTGGTCCAGAAAGATTCACATAAATTTTCCTTGACGCCATATTCCTAAAAAATAAAAACACATAAATTAGTAAATAAAAAAACATATTAACTTAAATTAACAACAAAAATATACCATAAATTTTTTATTTGTATAATCAGAATTGCCCAGCCACCTCTAACGGGCAGGCAGGTTGATGGGCAAGCGGGAGGTCAGGTGAGGGATGATGAGGCTAAGTGGACATTTAGGCAAGTATGGGCCAGCCCATACCCACGCACCCCCCACAAACCCCTACCCAACCAACCTATCCCCTACCCATGCCCTCCCATCTACCCCCCATAACTCCCATACATATGCCCCCCTCTACCCAACTCACCCCCCAAGCCCCTTACACATGCCCCCTCCCCTCAACCCCCTTACCCATGCACCCCCTACCCATGTGCCCCAACTCTCCACCTCCCCAAAACCCCCTACCCACGCCCACACCTCTACCATCACCCTCACCCCCAACCCCCTCACCTCTCGGCCCTCCAATCCAACTCGCCCACCTCTCCTCCCTTTTCCCTCCCCACACTCCCCGCACCCCCTCAGCCGCTCCCCTCACCCCACCCTCTATACCTCCCCCCCATCCCCGGCCACCCCTCTCCCCTCCTCCCCTGCCCCCTTCGCAGACCTCCTCCTCCCTTCCCCCTCCACCCCCGCAGCCCCCTCGGCCGCCCTGACCCCTTCTCCCTCCCCTCGCCCCTCCACCGGCTTCCACCGCCCGTGCCCTTCCCTCCCCTGCCCCCACACCTCCCGCGGCTTCCCCTCCCCCTGCCCTCCCCTCCCCCCACCTCTGCCGGCCTCCTCCTCCCTTCCCCCACCACCCCCACAGCGGCCCCCCCCTCCCCTACCCCGACCTCCGCCCGCGCCCTTTCACCCCCCTTACCCACCCCCCCGGTCGTCCCCCTTCCCTCCGCCACCCTCCCCTTCCCACCGCCCACGGCACCCCCCTCTGGTCCCTCCCCCTACCCCACCACCCCCCCGGCCGCCCACCACTTCCCTCCCTTCCCCACCCCCCCACGGCACCCCCTCCCCTTCCCTCACCCTACCCCCTACCGTCCCCCCACACCCCTGTGCCCCATCCCCCCTAACCCCCCACAACCCCCCGCCCCCATACCCCCTAACCCCTCGCCCCCCTAACCCCCTCCCCCCACACCCCCAAATCCCCCGACCCCCATCCCCCCTAACCCCTCGCCCCCCAAACCCCCGCCCCCTAACCCCCTACCCCCATCCCCCCAAACCCCCATCCCCCTAATCCCCTACACCATCCACCCCCTCCCCGCGGCCGCCCTCCCCACTGCGCCCACCCCTCCCCACCCTGCGCGCCCACCCCGTGCGCCCCCCGACCACCCCTCCCCACCCCACCTTTCCCCCGCCCACTCCCTCCCCTGGCCCCCTCCGCCCACCCCTCCCTCCCGCAGCCCCCTCCCCTGCTGCCCCCTCTGCCCACACATCCCTTCCCCCGCCCCCTCCCCCGGCCCCCTCTGCCCACCCCTCCCTCCACCGGCCCCCTCCTCCTCCGCCCACCCCTCCCTTCCCCCGCCCCGGGCCCCCTCCCCCTCCGCCCACCCCTCCCTTCCCCCGCCCCCTCCCCGACCCCCTCCACCCACCCCTCCCTCCCACCGGCCCCCTCCCCTGGCGTCCTCCGCCCGCACTGGGCCACCCTCACGGCGCCCCGCCCCGCCCGACTAGCGGCGGGTCGATTCCCCCTCCCCGGCCCCCTCCACCCACCCCTCCCCCCCTCGGCCCCCTCCCCTGGCCTCCTCCGCCCGCACTGGGCCACCCTCGCGGCGCCCCACCCTGCCCGACCTGCGGCGGGTCGATTCTCGGAATCGACCCGCCGCTAGTCGGGCGGGGCGAGGCGCCGCGGGGGTGGCACCGTCCGCACCATGCCACCCCCGCGGCGCCCCGCCTTGCCCGACCGACGGCGGGTCGATTCCGGGAATCGACCCGCCACCGGTCGGGCTGGGTGGGGCGCCGCGAGGGTGGCCCGGTGCGGGCGGAGGAGGCTGGGGGAGGGGGCCGGGGGGAGGGAGGGGTGGGTGGAGAGGGCCAGGGAGGGGGCGGGGGAAGGGAGGGGTAGGGGGCCGGGGGAGGGGGCGGGGGAAGGGAGGGGTGGGCGGGGGAGGGGGCGGGGGAAGGGTGGGGTGGGGAGGGGTGGGCGGAGGGGATGCGAGGTGGGGAGGGGCGGCTGCGGGGAGGGGGTGGGTGGTGTAGGGGGGATGGGGGGGTAAGGGGAATGGGGCGCGGGGGGTGTGGGGGGTGTGGGGGTAGGGGGGATGGGGTGCGGGGGTGTGGGGGTAGGGGGGGGACGGTGGGTGGGTAGGGGGAATGGGGCGGGGGGTGTGGGGGAGTAGGTGGGGGGATGGGGGCGGGGTGGGGGGGCGAGGTAGGGGGGGATGGGGGGGTGGGCTCAGGGGGGGCGGCCGTGGGAGGGTGGTATGATGGATGGGTGTGCGGGGAGCAAGAGGGGGGTATAGGGGGCAGCCGGAAAGGGGGGGGGGGATGGGGGATAGCGTGGGGTGCGGCGGCCGGGGGGGGGTCGGAGTTAGGGTGTGGGGGTGCGGGTGGCGAGGGAAGGGCGTGGAGGGAGAGGGGGCACGGGGAAGGAAACATAGGGGGAAGGAGTTAGGGGGTGGGGCCCATGGGGCCGACGTTAAGGAAGGGGGGGAGGAGTTGAGATTGGAGGGGAATGGGAGTTAGGGGGTGGGCTTATGGGGAGGAGAGTTGTGGGGTAGGGAAGGAAGAGTCAGGGAAGGGGGTGCATGGGTGATTGAGTTGGGGGTGGCAAGGGCTGGCGCATGGGTAGGGGAGTTGGTTGGGGAGCGGAATGGGAGTTAGAGGGGGGCGCATGGGTAGGGTAGTTGGGAAGGCGGGACCACATGTGTGGGGTGTAGTGGGGGCCCGGGTTAGAGGTTGAGGGGGCGCATGGGTTGGGTAGAAGGGGGAAGAGGGCATGGGTGAATGGGAAAGATCGGTAATGGGTTGGGGGAAGGGGGCACGACGACGGCCTACCCACGGTTATTGGGTGATTGAGTTTGATTGGGCCCACCATGCTCACAATTGACATAATTATTATTTTGGCTTGGAAAAATTATTAATTTAAAAAAAAAAATCTTCTTCGTTAAATTAATTTAATATGAAAATTTTGAAAAAAAATTGAACTTACCTTTCAATTCTGATAATTCTTCGTTGAATATGTTGTTGATAGCAATATAGCTGCTCCACAAATTCACAAGTCTTTCAACGAACTTCAGAAAACCTGGATGTGAGGTGAGTAATAGTGATAATGAAATTTAATATATAAGTGAAATTACGAAGATGTTTTTTTGTACGATTAATGTGGGATAATTTGTTTTAAATTATTATAGAGCGAATATTGTAGAGTTATTTTACAATGGATTGAATGTGGGATTAATTTGTTTTAGAATATATTATAAAAATAATAAAAAAAAAAAATAGTTGTTTAGTAAATATTATATACTTTAACTATTAGAATAATTAATATACAAGTTGTAGTTTACAATTTGAATTTCAGTGATTGATTTCATAAAAAAATTTAGTTTATGTTTTTCAATCAATTGTAGAATAAAATAATAAAGGTAAATAAATCTAACAAACTTTTGGAGGGAATATTTTCGTGAAAATTTTTGGAGGGAAATATTTTCGCGAAAATTTTTGGGGGGAAATATTTCCGCGAAAATTTTTGGAGGGAATATTTCATTCTTTAAGCTATATAATATTCTTAGGAGACTCCATTTGTATCATTCAACATCTTCTATTTGAAAGGGATGGATTTTTCTGATGGTGAAGTTTCGATTTATACACCATCAACATCTTCATCGCGTAACAACTCTATTCATATTGATGAATATAGCGGGAATTCTTCCACTATGAATAGAAAGTTAATTCTTCCACTTAGTCCCGATTCTAAAGACTACGAGAGCATCACTGATGAAAGAGGGGATGGAGAATTTCAAATTAATAAAGAGTCACAGATTCCACTTAGTCCTAATTCTAAGGACTATGAAAGCAGCGGTGATGAAGAGCATGATGGTGAAGTTCAAAAGAATGGAGTGTCACGATGTCCACTTAGTCCTAATTCTGAGGGCTATGAGAGTAGCAGTTTTGAAGAGTGTGATGGTGAAGTTCAAAATAATGGAGTGTCACGGTGTCCACTTAGTCCTAATTATGAGGACTATGAGAGCAGCAATTTTGACGTGCATGATGGCGAATTTCAAAATAATGGACTGTCACGGTGTCCACTTAGTCCTAATTCTAAGGACTATGAGAGCAGTAGTGATGAAAAGTGTGATAATTAATTTCAAAAAAATGGAGTGTCAAAGTGTCCACTTAGTCCTAATTCTAAGGACTATGAGAGCAGCAGTGATGAAGACTGTGATAATGAATTTCAAAGGAATGGAGTGTCAAAGTGTCCACTTAGTCCTAATTCTAAGGACTATGAGAGCAGCAGTGATGATGAGTGTGATAATGAATTTCAAAAGAATGGAGTGTCAAAGTGTCCACTTAGTCCTAATTCTAAGGACTATGAGAGAAGCAGTGATAAAGAGCATGATGATGAATTTCAAAAGTATGGAGTGTCACAGTGTCCAGTTAGTCCTAATTCTAAGGACTATGAGAGCAACGGTGATAAAGCGCGAGATGATGATTTTCAAAAGATTGGAGTATCACAATGTCCTCTTAGTCCTGATTCTAAGGACTATGAGAGCAATAGTGATGAAGCGCGGGATGATGATTTTCAAAAGATTGGAGTATCACAATGTCCTCTTAGTCCTGATTCTAAGGACTATGAGAGCAGTAGTGATGAAGAACAGGATGATGCAGTTAGTCCTAATTATAATCAGTATAAGGTAGCAGTGACAAAGGACAAGATGTAGCATCTTCAATAAGTAAACATCCACATTTTCAACGTAGTCCTAATTCTATGGACTATGAGAGTAGCACTGACAATGTACATGAGAAAGAATATCCATTAAACATCGAGTCAGATTTTCCATTTAGTATGAATTCTAAGGACTATGACACTAGCACTGAAGAAGGGGAAGATGAAGGGTATCCTCTCAGCCAAAATTTGAAAATCAGAGCTGATCATAGTGTGGATAACATTCCTCTTAGTGATGATGAAAATCCTTATAAAAATGATGATCCAATGATGGAGATGTTGCCAAGAAATATTGTATCGAGGAGTAGGAGCAGACCTTTTCATATCAATGCAAGCTATTCTAGTTATACAAGGGGTAGAGCAGAATATCTGACGAGAAGAAGCTCTATCAGCGCTCTCATTTCAAGTGAATGTTGCCAAAAAAATTGCTTGAAACATATGGATTTCACATTTGCATTAGAAAGCAGGAAGAGATATTTGTCAATGAATAAAAGCATGAAAAACTCATATTTAGTTGGCTGCATGCAATCTACATTGTCAGGTTATGATTATCATATTAGGAATTTATTATTGTGTAGAAAAGCTTTCAAAATGTTTCATTCAATTGGGAATTTTCGTCTCTTGAGAATTCAAGAAAATTTGGAAAAGGATCCCACATTTTATTCAGAAGTACGTTATAAAAGACAGTTTGGGCCATTATCAAATACTGCAATATCATGGATGAAAGATTTCTTTTCAAAGCATGGAGAGTGTATGCCAAGTAGAGAGACAATATATATTCCAGATAATTTTTCAAGACGAGAAATCTACAACTTATACAAAGAATATGCAGAAAGTGCTAAGGGACAGGGCCAATTTATTACATATCAATATTTTGTGAAGATATGGAAGAAAGAATTCAATAATGTTCGTATTCCTAAGAAGACAAGGATGGGGATTTGCAGTACATGTGCTTCTCTTAAACAAAAAAGGGACAAATGTGAAGGCTCAGAAAGAGGTAAGCGTTCATAACTTTTACTTTTAAAATTGTATAGTCATCAACTATGAAAACATATTTCTTAATGAATTTCTTTTATGTTGTGTAGATTTAATTGTCAAAGAACTTCAGGAGCATCGCGAACAATAAACAAATGAAAGGAAGAAGTTGTAAAAGCATCGAAAGAAGTGTTATGATAATCCAAATAAATATTTGGGTTTGATAATTGATGGTATGGACCAGAAGAAAACACTTTTACCACATTTTGTGCGCACACCCAAAAATTTACAGGAGGAAAGTTTTATTCAGTTTCACTTGGTCGGTTGTATGGTCTTCAATGGGAAAATGTTGCCAAGGGTGTACTTCACAGCTCCAAATATTCATAATGATGCAAATCTGACCATAACCATAATTCATGATGTGATTTCTCATTGGTCTGGTAATCTTCCTAAAGTTTTGTATCTACAATTGGACAACACTTGCCGTGAAAACAAAAATCAGGTTGTTTTTGGGTATATGAACATGCTTGTTGAATTGAGAATTTTTCAAAAGGTAAACATTGGTTTCCTTCTTGTTGGGCACACTCATGACCATATTGATCAGATGTTCAGTCGTTTTTCAGTCACATTGAGGAGGAAGGATGTTGGGAGCTTGCCATCACTAATTGAATGTATTAAGAAATCATACATGCCAGAGCCTTCTTTTGAAGTGTTGGAAGAAACTGTTGACATGCGAAGGTTTATTCTAGGATCATATGGTGAGGGGAAATGCATTGAACAACTTAATGATATTAGCTTCCAACATCAATTTCGTATAAAAAAAATTGATGGGAAAACACTAATATGGGGCAAGTAGTTTTCAACTACTACAGAATGGGCACCGTCATCAGGTTTGCAATTTTTGAAGTTCATTCCGGATCGTCCAATATTTGCATCAAAAATATTGTTATTACAATCAGTTGGTGAAGTTCAGAATGCACGCAGATAGAATAGACATATAAATTATTCTGATTGCCTAAAAGAAATTAAAAATGTATTAGATATACATATGAGTACTTTGACATTGCTGATTCAGTTTGGTGGGAGTCATTTTTCAATAATCAAAGTGATATCATTTCAACAACAACCAATGAAGATATACCTTTGAAAAATCCATTTATTTGGCCACAAAATGTGTCGAATGAATAACAGGAAGTAAACACTGTTGAACAACAACAAACTCAAGGTATTATTAATTCTTCACAGGGAATGGAAAGAGAGATGTATATTGGTTCTAGAAGATCTCGTGCACAACGTGAAGCCATGGAAGAACTTTATAGGGGCTCAGTACATGATATTAAGGAGGGTTGCATGATTGCAGTGCTAGCAGATGCAGATCCCAATGGCTATCCATTTTGGGTTGCTAAAGTTATAAAGGTCTTTACAGAAAATGAGGATGTTACAGGTGTTGAAGTACATTGGTATGCCACAAATACACACCCATTCAATGGTGTGTATAAGCCAGAGATGGTAGTTGACAAAAAAAATGGTGGAAAAAGAAAAAGAAAGGGTACAAATATAAATCGTCGCCGCACATACATATTACAATTGGAGGAAGTTGACATACTTGTTTATGACTTCAATTTAACAAAGAGAGGAACTCTTCGCTTCAAGACGACAGAGATTCTGAAAAGGTTGTTACCAGAAGGAACAGTGTTGACATGGGAGTCTGCTGAAACCAGTCGTAGATCTAGAAGACTTTTGAAGCCTGGAATGTTGGGCATGCATGTGGACTCAGATGGGGCACTAGTTGATGAAAGAGAAGAATATCGAACATCTTCGTCAGCATCCAGTCACTCATCTGAAGATGTGAATTCTGATGGTGTGCAAGAAAATATGAGTGATTTTGAATAATTGTTTAAGACAATTTATATAACTGATGTATGCATCGTATCTTCAAATAAAATTAATGTTTTCCATATGTTGTTAAATGAGAAGTTATGAAGCATTTTTATGTTGTTGGATTATGTCTTAAGTATGATAAATTTTATTGTTTAAATATCTACAATGCAATATCAAATTAGAGATATAGTGTCTGTTTTATTCAGTATACAAATAAAGACTTTTGAATTCATTCAGTGATATAATTTGTTCATAATGTCATGGTTTTTTAATTTTATAGTTGAAAAAATTTCAATTTCTTTTGTATCTAGCATGTTGTGGTTGAAAACATGTTAAATTTGTACTTAGGAAAGAAAAATGATATTCTACCAGAAACATTATGTTGAGCTAATTTATGTTCCTAAATTAACACGATTATTTATTATCAATCCGGGTTGTTTATTCTTTGAGGCAAGTTCACTATTTGTGAATATCTAATATAACCAAACCTTGAAAGATAAATGATTAAAAGCTAAAGAAAATACATCTTATAACTCTAATTCAATCAGCTTCACAAGAGAAAACATTGAAAGGGTTCTTGAACTCAAGAAGTCCTCCTTCACCTCAATTATTACTTTAATGAATTAGAGATTGAAACTAAAAACTCAAGATGCATAAATTATAAATGAAAGAAGCTCTTAACTTAATAGACACTTAAGATATTCCATCATAATTCATTCATCTCAATTTCTAAATCTAAATGGAAATAAAACTGCTTGCATGTAAACAAAAGAAACTAGTTTTGATTCATCATTTAATAGAAGGGATGCCCAACTTGAACATGTGTTTTCCAATTCAATAGAATGATGAATAAGCCATTAACAAATGAAATCAATCACTATGCATATCCATAAAGCAATCTGAAATAAGACTTTGAAAAACTAAGACTACAATCAACCAAATTGCAATGAAATGAAGCTAGTTTAACATGGAAGTGTACTTAGCTTGGAGTGGGGGCCCTCCACCCTTGCCTTGCACACTTTGAAAGATGATTTTAGAAGCTTAGATCAGTCACACATCCATAGCATTGAGCAGCAAAATGAGAATAGCACAAGTATTCAAATTAAGTCTTCAAACCAAAAATATTACAACATAAAAGTATCATAAGTCAATGTATGAGCCATCAAAGTTGTGGGTCTTAAATAAGGAGTCTCATGAAAAAAACTGATCTACATTCACTCTAACAAACCAAGCTACTCTAATCCACCTATCCAAGTTGAATTCACTACCCTCATCCCAAGAAATATGACTAATATCATGGAATCTCAAAACTGCCCTATTTAGATGGGATTTCTGGATGACTAGTCATGATTGACTAGCTCCAAATAGGCATAATAAAGCTCGTTCTGTTGGAACCAAGCATAGGTGGCTTGGTCCTAGTTCCAAAGCTTTCCATTCATGTATCCCATTCGTGCTGAAGTGGCCTGCATCCATATCAATCATGAAGTGATTACGGGAATTTCTGAAATTGCCAAAATTGCACTTAAAATCAAATTTTTATAAAAACTTTAGAAATTGACAAATTAAAGTTAAATACCTGATTGGACATCAAATATTCATTAAAATGGAATGAATGGAGTGAAAATGGATGATAAATAGATGGTTAGGTAAGTTTCTCAAAGCAAAATAAGATCAAAAACTAAGGCCCAACATCTCTCCCTTGCTTATTCTCAAGCATGTCCCCATGCTTGCTTGCTCCTCTTGGATCCTTTGCCTTCTGAAGTGGATGTTGTACCTGTAGCTGTTTCCCTATCCAAACAATCAAATCCTGATTCATGCTTTTCCCTGAACACTGCTGCTTTAAGCTTTTGTTTCTCATATTTGGCCTGCCACATATTTTTGTCCTTTAACCATTTGAATGCCTGCTTGGAAAGTAATTCATTTCTTCTTTTCAATCTGCCTACTTCTTCTTTTAACTTTTCATTTGTTTTGATCAGCTTAGCATTGTCCTTTTTATGTGCCTTATTCTCTCTTTTTATTGCTTTTCCAAGATTTTACTTATTTCCATTTGATCGGTTAAGTCTTGGATTTTGGCCAAATTGATTTCCTTTTCAAAGTCTTGGGTTGTTTTCATTAATGATGCCGCTACATCATTATCATATGTGGAATCCCTTTCAAGGGCTTCTTGTGCCATATCATGTTCTTCTGGTTTTCTGGGAGAATATGCCTCTACTTCTTTTTCCAAGTCAATAGAATTCCTATTCCTAGGAACAGACATGACAGATATTTCAGTCTCATGCATGGCCATATTTCTAGCTCTTGTTCTTGGATATAAGGGAGAAGTCATCAAGCTCCTATTTTCCTGTTCTACTTTGTCCTGTACCTCAATAGTCTGTTCAGTGAAATGATTTTTATTCATAAATTCTTTCCACATTATGCCCTGTAATTTCACCTGGTGTTCCACTAGGATTTTGATTAACCCCTGATGGTATATTTTTGCTGCCTTAGGCCTATGCTCCTGTTTTACTGTTTCAATCATTTTCACAAGACTCTTGTATAGGAAATATGGTAAATTAATCCTATCATCCCCTTTGATGTGCTGTAGTAATCTAACATGATATAAGTGAGCAATATTGTATCCACGATCACAAGTCAAGAATTTTTGGATGACCAAGACCAATTCCCCCCATGGTTCATTAAACCACTCCCTGGGAATCCCTTTTGTCCTATCAAATGTTCCCTTTCGGTTTTTCTCAAGGAAGAAAGTCCACACTTTCTCCTTGAAGTGTAAACCTTTATGATACTTCTCCCCTATCAGTGGCAAATCTAAGGCTTTGGACAAGTATTCTTGGGTTATCGGGACAATGATTTCTCCTACTTGAGTCTGATCTTAACTGAAATTATTTATAAACTCTTTAGTTATCTGCTCAGAATGGCCATTAAACTTCTGTAAAAAACCTATCATCCCTGACTGATACAGTTTTTCTACAGTGTCTTTTCCCCAGCTTTCTATCTGAAACCTTGGTTCTACTCGGTTTGTCATGATTTCTGTAAACCAATCAATGTAGGCCTCCGCTGTTACTAACTTCATTTTAACAAAAATTATGACTATTTTTTTTTTTTTAAATGAAATTCTGGAAGCAACGAGGCTTACCTTCCTCCTCTGACTCAACTCAACTTTGTTTGACTCTGCCTCTGTTATATTCCCTTTTCACAAGCACTGTATTAATCCCCTGTTTAATGCAAACAACACCTGAATATCCTCTGTCAATAAACCGATCTCTGTTTGTTTTGAAAATTAAACACACATGTAGCAATAACCATGTTTACTCAGCTCAAAAAAACATGAGTTACTGTGTATTAAAATAAAAACTTTAAGAATTTGGCTCTCGGCCTCAAGAACAGATGCTCAAGAACACTCTCGGCCTAATCCCAATTTATCATTTTTCTCAAAAAAAAATTGACTGTGTAACGTAGCAAAATAATGCACATGGCCTTAATTAACAGAGTTATAAGCTTAGAGGACTATTCACATGCGCTCAGCCTCATTATGCTCATTGCTTATAAACAAATGTCAATTTTTTTTTAAAAAACGCAGAATACAATTCTCAATCCTTGGCTTCAAAATTTTGAAAAAGGCTCTCGGCCTCAAGACACAGAACAATGCAAATTGTTGGCATTCAACGAAATTTTGCAGTCAACACAGCATGTTTGCAACCAATCCCTACGCATTTCAATCCTCTGCTCTAATGTAAATGGCACAAATAAATTAAAATCTCAATACACAAGCGCGCAGTAAAGGCATGAATGCATGTCACTTGTTTTAAATCTGCGCAATCTACAGCATTCCCTTGTTTCACATTTAACAATCCAACCTCTTTTGGCATATAACAATGCGTTCCTCTGTTTGGCAGCCAATAACACATATAACAATGCAACCAACAATAACAATGCATTCCTCTGTTGGCAGCCAATGACAGTATTTATGCATAACTAATTGCGCAGCAAAAAGGAATATGAAACAACAGTAAACAAGCAGTGCGCATATAAATAGCCTTTGGCGCTCTCTGCTTCTCCTATTCAAACTAACTCTCCGGGTTTACGGCCTCATATTCCATATTTAATTCAAAATCTTCTATCGTGTTATGCATGCAATGTTTAGAATTTAAATGCTGCCTGGTTGACTACGCATGAAAATCCGTTAATCTATCCATAAGTGCTGCGAACTTGGAGTTATCCCGGTTTTGTAGTGTTACCTGACTGTCACTGGGCGCGTGGAATGTAACTGAGCACTTCAAATCCATTTTTCTTAGGTCAGTCAAACTGGTGGCAAAGCAGAAAATCTATTAGTTTAATGGCAAGGAATCATACATATCCACAGTCGCCGATCGAAATAAACTCCAGTCTTACCTTGCTCGATCCCAAAACTCGGCTTCCTCTGCTCATTAGACTCGGATTTCTTCTTTAAAATTGCCTCAATTCATTCCTTTCTCCTTTTACTGCTGCGGCTTCAAACATGATTTTTCTGAGCTATGGCAATGAGGATTTGTGGTTTAAACAGCGCAGGGGAGGTTGGTTTATGACCGTTTCACTGTTGTACCACGCCTCTCATTCATTGGTGTTGCTATGCGTGGTTACATGGCCATCCTCATTGACCAGTCGCCCGACTGCGTCATGAGGATGGCCGAATTATACGCATAACTCTTCCACCGCTACACCGTCCAATGGTCATAAGCTGCCATGACACCGTGTCAAACCCGTACCTACATGTTGGCCTGCGTGGTGCTTATGGTCTATCGTTTTATTCATTGCTGCAACGTTTGTTGATTATGGCCACCGTCGTGCGCCTTCATTGCAATGATATTTGCATACAATGTTTCATTACCTGGCCGCCGCAATGCTATTTGATTATTATCATATGGCTGGTTACGTAAATGTGCCAAATAATATTCCTTGCATTCCATACGATATGCGCCCAAATCTTATGCCTTAACTTTATAACCTTTGCACTTTAAATGTTTTGTGCTTTTGAAATTTATATGCCATAACTTTGTTTGAATACCATTCTCTCCCACTATCGTATTTGAATGCTTACGGCCTCCACCATGTATCATTCCATTGCAACCTATAAACTTTGTTATCATAACCCTCGGCCCTTCATAACTATGTTATATGCGCATTTGATTTGTGTATATAAGCATTTCCATATGGCTTAAGTGTATTTGGAAAATAAATTTAGCGCTCATATAAACTTATGTTTAATGCTTTTTGACTTATATAGCGCATACTTTTTATAACATAGTTTTATAATTTTAAAATGACCATTGGGGTCATTTTTAACATTATAATCATTTCTAATGCTCTGAGTTTATGTGCAGGTGAAAAGAGTTGTCCTAGCTTGATCTTTTTGCTTTTAAGGAAAATACCTAGGGTTATAAGAAGATGTATAGGAAATGTATGTGAATGAAATGGAATATGAATAGGGAATTTGGGATATATATTGGGAATGAATGTTAATGAATATTCGCAGATACTAACTTCAATTAGATCAAAACTAAAAGTTCCTAAAAAAAATTTGAATTTCAAGCACAAAATGGCTATGAATATACTCCCTTGAATGCTGTTTGTACAGGTGGAATGGAATCCAAAATGTTGTAGATGGATGAAAAGTAGATTTTTATTACTGCTCCTTGTTCACCATGCTCCATTTCTCGAATTTTTCAGGTCCCTTTGTAACAATGTTTTCATCTCAGGTCCCTCTGCAATGCTTCTAGAATGTTGTGTTGTCTTTGATCTGGTTCTGCTGCAACAAGTTTGCTTCAGGTCCCTCTGTAATAATGTTTCATCTCAGGTCCCTCTGGAATAATGTTTCAGCTCAGGTCCCTTCAGGTTCCGCTGCAACAAGTTTGCTTTAGGTTCCCCTGTGGACAATACAATACCTTAGCTGTTCCAGCTAAAAGCTTGCTACAAGACTCTCCCTTGCTGAATGTTTGACTTGTCCTCAAGTCAATTGTGGAAAGGTCCTGCATTGAAATTGTGTGAGAATAGTAGAACAAGAATATAGAATTCATAGAGTCCAGGTTACCCTGGTTTTCCCCTATGAATTCGTGTTTGCATGGTGCTAGTTGCCTGGTTTTCACCAGCAAACAATTTTTTTTTTTTTTTTATGTTTTGTTTTTTTTTTATATACAATTTTTTTATTTTTATTTTTTATTATTTTTTCATTTTTTATTTTTATTCATTTTCCAAACTGGAAGATGGCTGAGCCATGATTTCCAGTCCTGTTTCTTCTACCAGTTGTTTCATGAATGCCTCTTTACTGATAGGCTGATGATAAACTTTCAGCCTATGTCCGTTTACAACAAATGAGGTGGGGTCCTGGTCAATTGTCTTGATCTTTACTGCTCCATTGTCATAGATTTCTTCAATTTCATATGGGCCTAGCCAGTGTGTTGTAAACTTTGCTTCGAAGTCTTTGAATTTGGAGTCAAAAAGCAAGGCCCAGTCGCCCTTGTGAAATGTCTTTGTTTTAATGTATCTGTCATGCCATTTCATTCTTTGTTGTTGCACCAATGTGGTATGTTCTATAGCTTGTTGATGATGCTCATCCAGTTGATTCAGTTCCATGATCCTCTGTTGTTGTGCTTCAGTCAGGTTCATGCCTAATTCTGCTGCTAGTCTGTATGTTTGTATCTGAAATTCAATAGGCAATAAGGCTTCTTTCCCATAGACCAACTGGTATGGACTAAAACCAGTTGTGTCTTTCCATGTGATTCTGTAGGCCCACAATGCATCCTTTAACTTTTCAGACCAATCTTTTCTATTCAGCTGCACTGTCTTAGTCATGATATTTTCTAAGACCTTATTTGTGGATTCTACCTGACCATTTGCTTGAGGGTGATATGGAGTAGACTTCTTATGTTTAATCTTGTATTTCTCTGTCACGTCTCGTACTAACTTTGATGTAAACTGTGTTCCTTGATCTGTTACAATTTGTCTAGGTACTCCATATCTCACAAAAATTTCTTCAAAGAGGAAGGTGACCACTGTGTCTTCTGTTGCTCTGCTCACTGCTTTGGCTTCTGCCCATTTGGTTACATAGTCCGTGCATACTAGAATGTACCTTTTTCCATTTGATGGTGGATTGATGGGTCCAACAAAGTCAAGTGCCCACTGCTCAAATGGCTCAATAAGAACCTGTGGCTTGAGCGGCATCTCATCTGACATGATTGGTCTCCCTATTCTTTGGCAACTGTCACATTGCTTGACGTATGCCTTAGAATCTCGGAAGATGGATGGCCAGTAATAGCCCAATTGCAGCACCTTATATGTTGTTCGTTTATCTGCAAAATGGCCACCACATGGTTCATCATGACATGCTCTGAGAATGTCTAATATTTCATCTTCACGCACACATTTTCTAATCATTAGATCGGAACCAGTATAGAATAAATCACCATTCACACAGCTATACCTAGAACTTTCTCTAACAATTTTCTTTCTTTGCTTGCTAGTGAATTGAGTTGGAAATTTTCCAGATGACAAATAATTTGCAATATCTGCAAACCAAGGTGTCTTTACTGTTATGGCAAACAAATGTTCATCTGGGAAGTTGTCTATAACTGGATTTGGGTCATCAGGTGATTGTATGCGGGACAGAAAGTCAGCCATTTGATTCTCTTTGCCTGGCCGATCTTGTATTGTGATATTAAATTCTTGCAGTAACAGGAGCCATCTTGTTATTCGTCCATTGGTGATGGGTTTATTCATCAAGTATTTTATTGCTGAATGATCTGTGTGAATAAAAACCTGATATCCTGTTATATAATGCCTGAATTTATTTACTGCATGTATGATGGCTAACATTTCTTTTTCTATGAATGTGTAGTTTGTTTCTGCAGGTGTCAGATTCTTACTTATAAAGTATATTGCATAGTTGTACAAGTTTTCTTTCTGTCCAAGAGAGGCACCAATCGCTGTATCTGATGCATCAGTGGAAATATGGAATGGCAAAGACCAGTTTGGCCCTCGAAGTATGGGTGCTACTGATAGTTTATCTTTTAGAATTTGAAAAGCATTTTGACAGCTATTTGTCCATTGAAATTCAACATCTCGTGCTAACAGTTTAAATAGAGGTTGAGCTATTTTACTAAAGTTTTCAATAAATCGTCTATAATAGCCTGCATAGCCTAAGAAACTTCTTACCTCCTTTTATGTTGTAGGTGGCATAAAGTTAACTAGGACTTGGATTTTGGCTGGATCTACCTTAATTCCGGAACCGAAAATATGGTGTCCCAGAACTATACCTTCTGTCAACATCATATAGCATTTTTCCTTACTTAATGACAGATTTGTTTCGATACATCTCTTCAAGACTTTTTCAAGATTGTTGAGACAATCCTCATATGTATTTCCATAAACAGTGAAGTCATCCATATAAACTTCTACACACTCATGGACTAGATCAGCAAATATCGCAAGCACTGCTCTTTGAAAAGTTGCAGGTGCATTGCATAAACCAAATGGAAAAACATTATATGCATAGGTTCCCCATGGGCAAGTAAATGTAGTCTTGTCTTGGTCTTCTGTTGCTATTCTAATCTGGTTGTACCCGCTAAACCCATCCAAGAAAGAGAAGTATTTCTTTCCAGCCAAAGAGTCTAACACCTGGTCAATGAATGGTAGAGGAAAATGATCTTTTAATGTAGCCTTGTTTAGTTCTCGATAGTCTACACATACCCTCCACTTTCCGTTTTTCTTTGGTACAACAACCAGTGGTGAAACCCATTGACTATCTGAAATAGGATAGATGAATCCAACATTTAACAGTTTTTGCAGTTTCTCTTTTACTATTTCTTTCATCATAGGATTCATTCTTTTTTGAGGTTCTCTAACAGGTTTAAGTTTATCATCTGTATAGATGTGGTGGATACATGTGTTAGGATGAATTCCTTGCATATCAGTATAAACCCAGGCAATTGCTTTTGAGTATTTCTGTAGTAATGCAATTACCTCTTGTTCTTGTTTTGATTGCAGCTGGTTTCCAATATTTAAATGTTTTCCAGGATGTACCTCAATTGTTTTAATTGTTGGGTTGATAACTGTGTTTACAGGAAAGATGTCTACCAAAGAATTCTGCAAGGTTCGAATAGTACATGTTTCCTGAAAACATTGATTCAGAAGTTCATTTGCAGCTTCATATTGAACTTTCCTAAGCTGCTCTGAAATACTTGGTTCTGAGATAAAAAGGTCCATCAAATCTTCATTCTCTTCTTCTTCTCTAAAATAAAAGAATTGATTGATACTTAAAACTGCTTTTGTCTGTTGCAATTCCTGAGTTTCAAGTATTGATTCTAAAGAAGTGGCTTGTGCAGGTGAATAAAGAGTGATATGTTTCCTTTCATCTCCATGTGAAATTATCATACTTCCAGATCTGCATCCTATGAAGGCATCAGCAGTGGCTAACTATGGTCTGCCTAATATCAGAGGGTGTCCTCCCAAGTTTGTCTTTGGTTGCAAGATCAAGAAGTCAACAGGATATTCCCATGAATCCAAGGAGACTATGATATCTTCTAACATTCCTTCAGGAACAACTTTAGATCTATCTGCTAATTCCAAGACTGTTGTAGTTGATCTAATGTTGTTTAATTGCAAAGTTTTCATTGTCTCCATTGTCATTACGTTTATATCTGCTCCCAAGTATATTAATGTGTTTGGTACAGAGAAATTATTTATTGATATGGTAACCATTGGGATACCAGGATCAATATATTTTTCTACTATAGTTTGAGTAGACATGAGACTTGCTAATTTACCAATGACTTGGATTGTTGTAGGATCCTTTTTCTTTCTTTCTTTCCGAATGCACAATTCCTTTATTGTTTTTGCATATATCGGTATTTCTTTAATGGCTTTTAACAAAGGAATCTTAACATATGCATTTTTTAACTCATCTAAGATATCAAATTCAGGAAGGGTTATTTGATTTTGATTTTGTTGTTCAACCAATCTTTCAAGATAAGGTGGTGTTTGTGTTGTAATATTTGTTCCTTTCTGATTTTGTACCTTAGTTTGTGATGTTTCAGATGATTCTCCTTGTTCAGTTGGTTCTTCTATAATTGGAGGAGAATCCTTCTTAAGTATTTTTCCAGACCTCAGATGGACATCATCAAGAGGAACAATTGAATAAGTAGGGTAATATGCTGCTTCCTCTACAGTGTATGCAGATTTGTCCACTTTGTTATTTGGATTGGCCACCGGTTGGGATGGCAATTGCGTTGGTCTGGGTTGATTTGAAGGTAACTGTAACTGTTGTGGTTGTGTTAACAATGGTGGTGGATTCTGCTGTTGGAATGGATATGCAGAATTTTGTTGCGGAAATGGCATGGATGGAGGATATGGTGGGTATGAAAATGGCTGTTGGTGTTGTTGCTAGTAATGTTGTTGATACTGTTGAGACTGTTGAGGTTGTTGGTTTCCATAACCATATCCCCTCCAACCTTGTGCAGGTTGTTGTGGATATTGTTGTGGAGGCCATGCTTGCCATGGCATTGGAGGGGTCCAAGGATTATAAGATGGATAAGCATAATTTTGCTGAGGGAATTGTGGCTGGTTCGGTTGAGGCATTCTAGGTGGCCATGGTCTTCTTGGTGCAACATAATAGAAACCTTCTGTTCCTGGCACTTCTTCCATTGCATTCATTTGTAAGTCTTTCAATGTTACACAATTTTCTGTGGAATGATTGCCTGTACAAAGACCACACACTTGAATGCTATCTAAAGGACAGTCTCTCAAAGGATGTTTCTTTTTACATTTTGAACAAAATATTGCTAAGGCTTGTTCTTGTTCTTCTTTCTTCTTGTTTGCCTTTAGCACATATACTTGTGTCCCTAATGTACTCAAAAGATCTGTTTTAAAATTTTCCAATAGACTTCCTATTTCAGCTCTTTTTATCCCTCCTGCAGCTGATTTGGCTGCTTTGGAACTTACTTCCCTTCTTCCGGTTTTTGATCTTCCTCTAGAATATTTCTGACATAACTTGACTATTTCATCGAATGGAAGGTTTGAAATATCTCCTTTACCCATCACATTCAATATGTCAAGGTATTCATCTCTTATGCCTTTGAGGAAGATTGTGCGAACAGTTTCTTGATTTAGAGAATGTTGTTTAGACTTCTGAAGATTATATGCGAATCTCTCTAAATATTCTTTTAGATTTTCATCTTCTTGTTGTGTCATTCTAAACACATCTTCCTTTGAATCTCTAGATCTAAAATAAGGTTGATATTTTTTAAGGAAGACGGTTCGCATATCATCCCAAGAGGCTATTGTTTGTTCTCCTAAACCCATAAACCATTTTAAAGCTGCTGCTTTTAATGTTGCAGGAAAAAGACGAAGCTTATGAACATCATCAGTATAGCCATATGTTCTACATAAGATATCAAATTCAAACATGAATGAATCAGGATCTTCTGTAGACATTCCATAGAAGTTTGGCAACACAGAAGGTGGAATGTTTTTCATTTTTACTTCTTCTCCTAGTATTGCACTTGTATCTATTATCGGAAAACCGAAAGTAGATTCTTGGTCAAGCCCATCTTCTTGTCTTTTCCGGTCATTTTCTAGCTTCCTATCATTTTCTTGTTTCATCTCTTCCTCTAACTTCCTTCTCCATTCTCTTTGTTGTCTTTCATTTTCAACTCTTTGTTGTTCAGGATTAAGATGAATGGATCCATGTCCCTCTTCTGCCATTGGTTGAGTTATTTCAATTTCAGGTGGACTTTCAAGTTGTGGGAAGATAGGAGGATCGATGGGTGGAAAAACAATTTGTTTTCCCTTCTCTTTTGGTTTTCCGGAAGTGGAGAATTTTTGCTTTGCTTCCCAAGCTAACAAAGTTTGACTTTCAATCAAGGTTAATCTCTGGCCACTTCTTTGCTTTTCTATCAACTCTTCAATTATTGGATTACCAGTAACAGGTGTATGTGATGATCCTATCTCTACTTGTGGGGGGTTTTTGATAAATCTACCTTGACGATCTCTAAATCTAGGCATAAAGAAACATAATTAAAGAAATGAAATGTAACTAATGTTTTTGTTTATTTTGGATTTTATCTCTCTATTGACTATGCCGATATTTGCCTCCCCGGCAACGACGCCAAAATGTTGAGCTAATTTATGTTCCTAAATTAACACGATTATTTATTATCAATCCGGGTTGTTTATTCTTTGAGGCAAGTTCAATATTTGTGAAGATCTAATATAACCAAACCTTGAAAGATAAATGATTAAAAGCTAAAGAAAATACATCTTATAACTCTAATTCAATCAGCTTCAAAAGAGAAAACATTGAAAGGGTTCTTGAACTCAAGAAGTCCTCCTTCACCTCAATTATTACTTTAATGAATTAGAGATTGAAACTAAAAACTCAAGATGAATAAATTATAAATGAAAGAAGCTCTTAACTTAAGAGACACTTAAGATATTCCATCATAATTCATTCATCTCAATTTCTAAATCTAAATGGAAATAAAACTGCTTGCATGTAAACAAAAGAAACTAGTTTTGACTCATCATTTAATAGAAGGGATGTCCAACTTGAACATGTGTTTTCCAATTCAATAGAATGATGAATAAGCCATTAACAAATGAAATCAATCACTATGCATATCCATAAAGCAATCTGAAATAAGACTTTGAAAAACTAAGACTACAATCAACCAAATTGCAATGAAATGAAGCTAGTTTAACATGGAAGTGTACTTAGCTTGGAGTGGGGGCCCTCCACCCTTGCCTTGCACACTTTGAAAGATGATTTCAGAAGCTTAGATGAGTCACACATCCATAGAATTGAGCAGCAAAATGAGAATAGCACAAGTCTTCAAATTAAGTCTTCAAACCAAAAATATTATAGCATAAAAGTATCATAAGTCAATGTATGAGCCATCAAAGTTGTGGCTCTTAAATAAGGAGTCTCATGAAACAAACTGATCTACATTCAATCTAACAAACCAAGCTACTCTAATCCACCCATCCAAGTCGAATTCACTACCCTCATCGCAAGAAATATGACTAATATCATGGAATCTCAAAACTGCCCTATTTAGATGGGATTTCTCGATGACTAGTCATGATTGACTAGCTCCAAATAGGCATAATAAAGCTCGTTCTGTTGGAACCAAGCATAGGTGGCTTGGTCCTAGTTCCCAAGATTTCCATTCATGTATCCCATTCGTGCTGAAGTGGCCTGCATCCATATCAATCATGAAGTGATTACGGGAATTTCTGAAATTGCCAAAATTGCAATTAAAATCAAACTTTTATAAAAACTTTAGAAATTGACAAATTAAAGCTAAATACCTGATTGGACATCAAATATTCATTAAAATGGAATGAATGGAGTGAAAATGGATGATAAAGAGATGGTTAGGTAAGTTTCTCAAATCAAAATAAGATCAAAAACTAAGGCCCAACACATTAATGTGTTTTTTCCTTAAAAATTAACTTTGTTTGAGACATAAAAATTTGGTTTTATTAGCATTTTTTTAAAATTTTGAAAATTGACCCTAAAAAAAAAATGATTATTCCAGTATCATCACTTTCGTTTTGAAGCTATATTTTGCACGAAAATTTCATAGCAAATTTCGTAGTCACTGCCATTTTTAAAACACGTTCAAAATTGACACCTAAAAAAAAAATATCGTTCCAGTACACACACTTTTTGTTTTTAGCACTGTTTTTGATGTTTTTTTTTGGTTTTTTGGTGAGAGTTCCCGTTTTGAGTTTATAGTTCCCATTTCAAAGTTTACATTGTTAGTACCGGGATGATAATTTATCACACCCTCTCCACTCTAAGTTACTCTTCTTCGGCTTGACTTGCAAATACATGTGATCTCCTACCTGGAATTCTCTATAGGTTATCCTTTTGCCCACATAAAATTTTTCTTTGTCTTGGGCGACCTTTAAGTTCGGATGAATATTTTTAATTGTTTTCTCCATCCCGGCTAGCATATTAGTGTTGGGTGTGGAGCCTGATTATCTTCTTTATTCAAAGGTATCACAACATTCGACCCGAGTTTGTAATGTGGTGGAAAAGTCGCCCGTAATATTTGTGCTGCAAGGGGGGTCCGGGGGGGCAGCTATCTTTAGGAGCCCCCCCCCCAGAAACGGATCGGGGGAAGCGCCCCCGAAGCTAAAAGTAGATGTAAAATTCCCTTGTAGAATGTTTTAACTTCATAGTCAATCTGGGCTGTTCAATAAGCAGAGATCGCGTGCTAGAAGTTATGTTTAATTTAGGGTTTCTTGCCCTAGAAGGCAACTCCTCTCTATATGAGGGAATTGTATTGCGTCTATGTAGATCTATATTCTGAGTGAGAAAGAGAGAAGAGATTGTGTGAGAGAAAAGAAGGAATTATAGTGGATATGATGTAGGTTGTATCTCTTTAGTTTGCTAGAAAATATAAAAGGAAGGACTAGCTGTTTCTCCGTGGACGTAGCCCAAATTGGGTGAACCACATATATCTGTGTCTCTCTTGTTTTATGTGTTTTCTGTGTTTATATTTCTACAATATATTTTATGTGTTCCATTGCTCTATAATATATAATTTTCAAACAACTGGTATGAGAGCTGAAGGTTTATTTGGTTGATAAACTCGTAGGAGAGAAGGGTTCTTGGTTCGAGTGGGAGTAATGGCGGAAGATGGTAGGTTTAGGGTCAAAACATTTAATGGCCAAAACTACCAGCCATGGAAGATGCAGATGGAGGATTATCTATATCAGAGAGATTTATACCTACCATCAAGAAAAAAGACGAGTATGAAAAACATAGAATGGGATATTCTCGACAGAAAGGCACTTGGAACAATACATCTATGTTTAGTGACATCGGTAGCCTTTAATATTTCAAAGGAGACGGCAACAGAGGGTTTAATGAAGGCTTTTGCCAAACTATATGAAAAAACCTTGGTCTTAAATAAGATAATTTTTACGAAGCGTTTATTTAATATGAAGATGTTAGAAGGTGGATCTGTTGCTGATCATTTAAACGAATTTAATATAGTTACCAATCGGTTAAGTTATATAGGGTTAACTTTTGATGATGAAGTTAGGGCTCTGTTATTTCCATTCTCATAGCCAGAAACTTGGAATGAATTAGTTATTACCATTAGTAACTCTGTCTCTGGATCTAGTACTTTAAAGTTTGATGATGTTTTTGGAGAAATCCTTAGTGAGGAAATGCGACAAAAAATCTCTGGTGAGACCTCAAGTAATGATTTGACTGCAGAGACTAGGGGAAGAAAAATGGAAAGAGGAAAGAGCCCAGGATATTGCAATAAGTCAAGGAAAGTAAAATCCAAGTCTAGATCAGGGATAGTGTGCTGGAAATGCAGGAAGAAAGGACACCTTAAGGAACACTGCAAGTCTCAGAAGGGAAAAGAAGGAGATGCGTAACAAGAAAAAAATCATATAGAAAATGTGGTAGGAAATGTGTTGCAATATGTTCTGATTCTTTCATTAGAGAATATTATTGATTCCTGGGTGGTAGATTCAGGGGCCTCATTCCATGCCACACTTGATAGGAAACATTTTCATGATTATGTTCAAGGAGATTTTGGACAGGTTCGATTGGGTGATGATAAACCTTGTAAAATCATTGGAATGTGTACAGTTTTCATAAAACAACAGAATGGAAATCAATGGCTATTGAAGTAGGTAAGACACATTCCATATCTGAAGAAAAATTGATTTCAATAGGGCAATCAGGAGGTGAAGGATGTGTAAATACTTTTACAGATAAAACCTAGAAGGTCACTCAAGGAGCCTTGGTAATAGAAAAAGGAGAAAAGGTTGGTACATTGTATTTATGCAGTGGTATTTCTAATTCTGTTAATTATTTAGCCTCTATAAGAGAAGATATGACAGTGTGGAATCATAGGCTTGGGCACCTGAGTGAGAATGGGATACTGATTCTTCACTCAAGAAATTTGTTGTTGGGTTTGAAGCGTGTTGATTTAAAATTCTGTGAGAATCGTGTGTATGGAAAACAAAAGAGAGTTAGATTCCTCAGAGTTGGGAAGGAAAAGAAGAGCTAAAAATAAGAGCTTTTGCATACAGATGTATGGGGACCTGCTCATGTATCATCTCTTGGTGGATCTCATTATTATTTTACTTTTATTGAAGATGCAACTAGAAAAACCTAGATTTATTATTTTCGAAATAAATCTGATGTATTTCATACTTTCAAGAAATGGAAAGCTTTGCCTAAAAATAAGACAGGAAAAAGGTTGAAGTGTCTTAGATCAGACAATGGAGGTGAATACTTCAACAAAGAGTTTGATAGGTATTGTTCAAAAAGTGGAATTCATAGAGAGAAGACAGTTCTAGGAACACCACAAGAAAATGGTGTGTTAGAAAGGACAAACAAGACAATCATGGAGCCTGCAAGGTGCATGAGATTTCATGCAGGATTGCGTTTACAATTTTGGGTAGATGTTGTAGATATTGTTGTTTATCTAACAAACATAGGGCCTTCAAGTTCCTTGGATGGTGGTATTCCAGAGGAGGTATGGACAAGTAAAAAGGTAAATTACTCATTTTTAAAGACTTTTGGTTGGGAAGTCTTTATCCACATTAATAAAGAAAATAGAACAAAGCTTGAGGAAAAATCAAAGAAATATACCTTTATTGCATATGGTGTTAATGATTTTGGTTATTGCTTTTATGATTATCAAAAACACAAAATCATTAGGAGCAAAGATGTCATATCTAATGAAAAGGTTTTGTATAAGGATTAGATGCAGGAAAAGAAACAGAGAATACACAATGCTTGATGAGATCACAGAAAAAGTGAATGTGCTTGAAAATCATAATGATCAACAGCCAGAACAACAAAAACAACCACAACAGCAACAAGCACCTCAAACGTGTGAAAGTGGGGTCAAAATATCTACCAAGATAAGTAGACTCCCTGAATGATACTCTCTTTCATTATATTATGTATTTTTGAGTGATTCTGGTGAACCAGGATGTTATGAAGAAGTAGTGCAAGTAGAAACCAAGAAAAAGTGGGGGCAAGCCATGAAATAAGAGATGGAATCCTTAACACATAACCAAACTTGGGACATAGTTAGGTAGCCTGCAGGTAAAATGACGTTGCAGAATAAAAGGGTTTATAGGTTGAAGGAAGAAGATGGAGGTAGAAAAAGGTATAAAGATAGACATATGGTGAAGGGGTTTGCACAAAAAAAGCGTATAGACTTTGATGAGATATTTTCTCTTGTTTTTAAAATGACTTCAATCAGAACTATTTTAAGTCTAGTAGCAGTTGAAGATTTGCATCTTAAGGAGTTCGATGTAAAGACAACCTTTATCCATAGGGATTTGGAAGAAGAGATATATATGTAGCAGCCACAAGGATATGAGGTAAAAGGGAAGGAGAAACTAGTGTGCATGTTGAAGAAGAGCTTGTATGGCTTAAAACAAGCTCCAAGGGAGTGGTATCTAAAATTTGATAGGTTTATGTCTGAACAAGGTTATACTTGATGTCACTCTAATCATTGTGTTTATCTCAAAAGGAAAAATGATGGAAGCTATATTATATTGTTATTGTATGTAGATGACATGCTTGTTGCAAGTTCTAACATGCAGGAAATAAATGTGATCAAAAGAAAATTGGCAAACTCATTTGCAATGAAGGATTTCGGTGCTACAAAACAAATCCTTGGTATGAGAATAACTAGAGACAAGAAGAATCGAAAATTAACATTGTCTCAGAGTGAGTAGATAAGAAAGGTGCTGAAAAGATTTAATATGTAGAATACAAAACTAGTTAGTATACCTCTGGCTAGCCATTTCAAGCTACATAAGGAGGTGTGTCCCAAGACTAAGGAAGAAATGGCTTATATGTCTAAAGTTCCATATGCATCAGTAGTTGGAAGCTTAATGTATGCAATGGTCTGCACAAGGCCTGATATTGTACTTGCAATGGGGGTTGTAAGCATGTACATGAACAATCCAAGAAAAGAACATTGGATGGTGGTGAAGTGGATTCTCAAGTATTTCAGAGGTACCACAAATCAAGCATTATGCTTTGGTCATTCAAACATTGCTCTATAGGGATATGTTGATGTCGATATGGCGCGTGATAAAGATGATAGGAGGAGCACAACAGGGTACGTGTTTACTATAGGTGGAACAATTGTCAGTGGGGTTTCAAAACTGCAAAGTGTTGTTGCACTCTCAACAACGGAAGCATAGTATGTTGCTGCTACAGAGGCTAGTAAAGAAATGATTTGGTTACAAATGTTTTTGGATGAATTGGGTAAGAAGCAGGAGTTGGAAAGGTTATCCAGTGACAACCAAAGTGCAATACATCTTTCAAAGTACTCTGCATTTCATTCCGAGACAACATATACAGCTCAAGTATCATTTCATATGGTTAGTGTTGGAAGATGGATAGTTGAAGCTAGAAATGATACACACTAGCTAGAATCCTGCAGATATGTTAACAGAAGTTGTAACTAGGGAGAAACTGAGATCATGCTCAGTTTATGGACAGTTGAAGCTGGAAAAGATACACACTAGCTAGAATCCTACAGATATGTTAACAAAAGTTGTAACTAGGGAGAAACTCAGATCCTGCTCAGTTTCAATTGGTCTTCAAATATGATGAAGAAGATGAGAAATAGCCAGGTCCAAAGGGGAGCCATTGTCCAGCAAATAAAACAGTGATGGAGTTGCTATAATCATCCTCCAAGTGCGAAATGGTTGGGTGCGGAGCCTGATTATATTATTTAGTAAGAGGTATCACTGCATTGGACCCCAGTTCAGAATGTGGCAGGAATGCCACCTGTAATATTTGCGCTACAAGGGGGGTCCAGGGGGGTGGTGGGGATCCGGGGCAATGCCCTCGAAGCTAATATTAGATGTAAAATTCCCTCGTAAAATGTTGTAATTTCATATTCAATTTGGGCCGTTCATTAGATGGAGATCTGACGGTAGAAGTTATGTTTAATTTAGTGGGTTTTTTCCCTAGAAGGAAACCCCTCGCTATATATGAGGGAATTGTATTGCGTCTATGAAGATGTGTATTCTGAGTGAGAAAGAGAGAGGAGATTGTGTGAGAGCGAAGAGGAAATTACAAGGGATTTGTTGTAGGTTTTATCTATTCAGTTTTCTAGATAATATAAAAGGAAGGAAGGATTGCCAAGGAAACAAAAGGGATCACTATTTTCAAATACATGGAAATGAATGAATAAGAGTGTGTGACAGGGAGTGTTAGTGAGTTCTAGGTGTGGTAATGAGGGAGAAACAAGATATGTTAGGTAGTGCCAAGGAATTCTAGAGTGCGAAGGAAATATACCAAGATGTGCCATGTGCCAGGGTGTGTAAATGCGTGCCAATGAATGTTAAGGAGTGCCACAAAAACACAAGGGAGAAATAGCTCAAAATGCATGGAAATGAACAGATAAGAGTGTGTGATAGGGAGTGTCAACGAGTTCCAAGTGTTCTAACGAGGGAATGACAAGGTTATATGTTAGGCAGTGCCAAGGTATGCTAGAGTTCCAGGACATGTAAGAGAGTGTTAGGTTGTGCTAGGGAGTGCAAAGCATGCTAAGAAATGTAGGGGATGCTAACACATGCCACATAGGGCTAAGGGATTGTTAGACATGCCATGTGCTATATCATGTCAAGATGTAAACTGTGTTTCTAAGTTGTTTTTATGGCCATGGTTGGACGTGAGCCTTGAATTGATAACTTGTTAATTGGGATGAGTTGAGATTGGACATGAGTAGCCTAAGATGTGTTTATGTGCAATCCCTTATTTCCAGGCTCTGCAAACCATCATATCTACCGGTGCTGCTATGCGTGGACTAGGCCTTTCATGCTCCATGGGGATGACAGTATTTACTTCATACTTCAGCATTGGAGGTGCCTGTGTCGTCAGGTTCTTGCACGTGGTCCTATACACCCATGGAACTGTTGATACAAATAGGTCCCAGTCAGTCCACTTCGCATTGTGGATCTTGTTCAGTGCTTCACGTACTTTGTTAAAGGCTTCTGTGTGGATATCCTTTTGTGCACTTGGTCTTTCCATATGCAATGGTTCCAACCAGAGGGGTCATTCACGCCATGGCCTTGTCCACACCTGCTTACTAATTGTGTCTCCTAACACGAAGACTGTGTGCATTCATGTAGGTTTTGCGCTAAATGCCTGCATCCATATAGATAGGTGGGCGCGTGGACTGTTTCGTCTGGAAATATTATCTATTAATCACATTTGAGGCTTCTCAAACCACATGCGCATCATTCTTCTACAGTGCCACTAGTCCTCAAAACTTCTTTGGTGTGTACCCCACCACCTTGGGGGCATAGCACGCAGTTCCCATTTCAGAGCGTCAAAACGTTGTTGTTCCGACACTTCTTTTCAAATATGTTCAAGAAGTCATCCACCTCACTTAACCCATCATACGTAGGAAGATCTCTTACCTTTGTTGCTACGCAGCACAACGATCTTGTCATCATGTTGCAGTTCAGTGTGGTTACCTCGTGTAACCGGTTCTGCCATTGTTCTATTTCCTTGTCCAACTGCAATGTGCAGGAGCTTCCACGCTCCCATGAGATTCTTCCATCTGTGGTTAGATTCACCCAGTATTTCTCTCGCACAATTGTCTTGTAGATGTAGTCAAAGTCATTATTGTTGTCATAGTCATGCACCAAATCCATGTAGTGTGATCCTTCTGCAGGGTCCAAAGGTACAACCGCGCGTGGAGACCTTTTCTAAAAAATCATATTGTGCTTCTTCAGATTTATCACACAATTCTTGTGAGTGGCCCAATCTATTCCAAATAGCATGGGGTAGGGATTGTTGTCATCAACAATCTCTATCACTTCGAAATATGCTAGTGCGCTTGCTCCTTCAGTATCTACTATGATTCCCTGCAATCTCACCATAGGGAGGATCTTTTGTTGGTTTGCCATTCGCAGTAGGATAGGTGATCATTGTAGTGTAGGCTTTCCCATGCTCTCCCATGTCTGCTTTGGTAGGAAGTTCGCGTCTGATCCTAGATCCAGAATCACTTGGTCCATCTCATATTCCCTAATCTGCATGGCCAATCTCATCTCCCTTCCCATTCATATTGTGTGCTTTTGGAGCTTTTGAACTATGCACAGTTCTCCTTGCATGGTCCTAGCGCATCTATTTATGAGTTCCCGTAGCCCCTTTGCAGCCTTGATGTCACACAACAACTTCATGCATGTTTCCAGGAACATTGTGAGCATTGATGGGTCCATTTCCAGCTCCAGTCAGTCTTTACTTCCTGAAGTGGAGGGCTCAACGAAGCTCTTCTTGGCTTCCATAAAGGTTTCCTTAGCGCGGTCCAAATTGAACTCTAGTTCCTTCATTTGAGCCTTGCAAACCCAAGTACTTTCTTCAAGCTTCTTGCCTTTGTCATCCCATGTTGTAATTCCACTTTGGAGCACAATATTTACATTAGGGTCTTCTTCACATAGCTCAAACCTCATCATTTGCAGGTTTTGAGTCAAGGGAGGTTGGAGTGATCCTTTATCGTGAATCCTCGCTATCAGTGTGGGACAATCCTCCATATCATGATCGAGCAGTGTACAATACAAACATGATGGTTACGTTGGATTCATACATTCATGGGCATAATGTTCTCTCCCTTTGTAATTGTAACATATTAGCTGTCCGCAACCTCTTCCTGGTCCTCGTCCACCTCAGCCTTGTCTGCGCCCCTTAAATTTGGTTTGCGCCATCCTTGTGTTCTGGCCAAGGGGTCGTGTTTCGGCCTGAACTCTGTAGGTAGGGGTCTGATCCACCATCAGCTCATAACTTCTACAAGTATGTTAGCCTCTGTTGTGACAATGCATTCCAAGGCCTCGGCTTGATTGGTTAGCCTCTATTGTGAAAACACGTTCCTTAGATGCGATGATAGCGATGCTACAAACCATGCGCAATGTTGTCCATCTGTCGTGGTCATATTAGCTTCATGAATTGTACACTGCAGTATTTGATCCAACTCCAAAGGGGTCTCGCCTAGAAGCATCGTGATTTCCTTGAACCCAACGATTGACTGCATCTCTCACTTCGGGCTGCTAAATTATTTTTTAAGCACAGCTTGGATATATGCGATCCCCGCATTCAGATTGTCATTGGAATGCTTAATGTACCAGGTCAGTGCGTGATCCTGCAGAGCAATGAACAACGTTTCTTCCTTTATATTATCATCTGCGACTCCCTGTGACTCCCATATAGCTCTTATCATGAACCAAAACTGGTCTGGATCTTCATTCCCTATTCCCTTGAACATTGGAAACTTTATTGTGCATGCCATATCGATTCACGGTGGTGGCAGAGGTGGTATGGGCGAGATGGGGATGAAGATGGTGAAATTGGTGGTGGTGTGGGCGGGGGTGGTATGCGTAGAATCCTCTACCTTATCAAACTAATCACACTTCTTGGGGAGAGCTTCACAAGCTCTTCCTCGTCCCCTCAAGGATGTGAAATTAAGGGGCTAGTTTCTAGTTTGGTACTACCTCTGTTTTTGTAAATTCTCCCACTCCGCGTAGCTCCAAACATCAATTTATTCTCATAACCCATTTCTCGCACAGTGGCATTTTAATCCAAGTGTTCAAAATTTAACGCCCTTATCTCACTGTCCTTTGAGGAACCGTCATTTTGCCTCGCTATAACTGACTAAAGTATCTACCATGAACTCAGTGATGAATCCTCCTATAATTCGATTAAGCCAGTGAGCAACAGTGCGCAGACCTACCTATGGTTTTGTGCATGGGTTTTGCACATGGTTTTGGATGCGATCGTTTTCGGTCCATGAATTTGGAAGAAATGGTTTTCGGTCCATGGTATTGGATACTTCGGCATGTATAAAGATGTATGGTAACATTGAAAGGAAAATAATGAAAAATCAAGCTGGTAGTCCTAGTTTTGGGATCCAGGGGAAATCTCTGTGTATATATGTTTTATGTGTTATGCTCTCGTATTGTTTATTTTCTTTGTTTTAGAATTCATATGCAGGTAATTTGTGTACGGGATTAAAACCTACACCAGAGTCGTTTTGAGGGACTAAAATACGTCTTTAGGGGAAACAAAGAGACTGAAAAAGTCCAAAATGGTTTCCCGAACTTTTATTTTTTCATACTCTTTGAAATCCTCAAAACGAGGTATTATGATAGCCAAACAGAGATCGTATGAAAAAGTTACAAACCTGTGAAGTTGATGTACCAATTTACACAAACGAGGCCCACATCTTTGGCACTTCATCTTCGAGGGTTAGGTTTTTTTATGTTTATGGTTTTCCATTGTTTTTCAATAATAAATAGGCCTTTGAGGCTCATTTTATCACAGTTGAGAGGCATGCAGCCACCACATATCTTTTCAAAGATAAGCTACAATCGCTCGAGCTAGTTTATTTCGATTTCTATATGTAAACATATTTCAGTTCTTTGATATTAATGAAATGAAGTTTTATTTCTACTTCATCTCTTTGTTTATGTGTATATCTATATTTTTTTGCATTCTTGCATAAGTCTGGATTAGGAATAAATATTTGGACCATACATTTTACCAACCCCGCATTAAATGCACATTTGTTCTTAATTATTTGATGTGTTGTGGAATGGGAAGTTTTTAATGATCCAAATGGATCCTAAAACCCTCTAAGTCTTCATATAGTTAAAAACTATCGTAAGCAGAAAACCTTTAAAAAAGGTGTATTACACTATCAGGAGTGAAAAACATAGAGAAAACAGGAAAAAAAGATCCTATCGGAGGTCAAAGGAACAATGCACCGGAGCCGTCGGATCTGGCCGAACAACAGTCCAAATCTGATCGGCATATCGTAATCGGCAAAGGAAGGTGGAAGCTATCGGAGGCGACCATATAAATGTTGTGATAGCGATTAGCAGGGTCAATGAGGACCATCGATCAAGCACGCAGATCGATGGCCTAGGTTAACTCACGATATCGCAATCGGCAATTATAGAGGAGCACTTACAAACAACCTCGGGGTCTATGTGATATGTGATTGTGATCAATCACATTGCAATATCGCATCGGAGCTATGCAAAGGAGTGGGGCCAATAACAACTATGACTGCAGTAGCCGGACCCAATAAAATTATGAATTATATTTGACATATTTTGAGGTCCGAAAACAACGCTTTTTTTATGTGAATCCACATTTTCGTTAAATAAGCGAAAACCAAAGAAAATACGAATAAAGAAATAAACCGGACCCGAAAGGGTTTATACATGTAGATATATATGTTTTGTGTTCCGAAACAAGTGGGATTTCGGGCGGGCCATAGGTGATAAGTGGTTTTGGCTGGGCTCCGCCCAAGCCCATACACTGGCTGCCATGTGGCCAGGCACTCGAGAGAGAAAACCACCCTTTTCGGGCAGTTAACCCCCGTATGCATGAGCTACCTGAAATGAACCTTAGTCGTTGGATCTAGATCTCTCAGATCAATGGTGGAGATGCAATAAGTGATATAAAGGTGGACAGATAGGAGTTATAAGGTGGAATTTATAATATTTCAAATCCAATAAATGACAGATTGGCGGATTTGCACAGTTTTATGAGTATTTCTCTGTGTAAACAAAGAACGACCATTTTTTGGATTTTAAAGGCCCAGTGGTCCCTTCCATTGTAGAACAAGTGGCCACCTTCCCTGAAGACGTTATGCCATGATTGCTAACGCTCAGATGGGGATTCGAGCGGACAGAGGCCGGGAGCCAGAGAGCTCGAGAAGGGGAAACGAACAAACAATGCCAATTGGCTTTAAAGCCACAGACTAATAGATACAGAGACAGGCAGTGCCGAGACAAAGAGAAGATAGAGAGAGAGAGTGATAGAAAGAGTCCGTGTACTGAGAGAGGCTTGAGGGATTCAAGAAAAACTCCTATTGTTGTATCTATTGTGTATAGACTCAATTTGAGCTCACACTTTATAAAACTCTGCTCTTGAAGACATAATAGAGAGGTCACCGCTGAAGGCGGGACCAGGAGAAGTAGCCCAAGATTTTTTGTTGAACTCCAGATTAAACTTGTTGTGTCTATGTTATTTGCAATCTTATCGATCCATTACACTATGTAATATAGGAAGTTTGATGCACATGAGTCTGTAATAGCTTAATAATTGTCTAATATCTGATTATCAGATCAAGTGGTATCAGAGCTTTACATTTGCTAAGGTTAGAAAAGCTTGTGTTGTATTGTTGAATGCTAACTAGGTCAAAGCTCAAATTAGGAGAAGGAGAACTTCTTGAGACTAACCCAGAAATTGGAAGAGTCTATCCTAGGAGGAAAATGGCAGAACAAGTCTCATCGGAATCAGACTCTCAGTTCATGGACAATTTCATGACCATGAGAGCCATGGTGGAAGAGATGTATTGAGAATTTAAGAAAGGTCAAGGTGAAAGTACTTCAACCTCTGAACAAGAAAAAGAAACAGAGGAACCTCTTCTAGATGGACATTCTGAAGGCAAAGGGAAAAGGGAAGAGCCTCCTCCATCAACACCTCCTTCTAGCCCTGAAAATAAAAATAAGAAAACATCTTTATTAAATTAGATGTAAATTTTGATTTGCCAATATATGATGGAGAATTAAATGTAGAAAAGCCAGATAATTGGATTTCGACAGATTGATGTATATTGCAGGGTGCAGAACATCGATTCAGAAAGGAGAAAGATTGAGCTGGCCAGCCTTCACCTTGGAGGAACTTCCCTAGTGTGGTGGGAACGCAGGACACAAGCTGATTTGAAGAAGCATGGTAAAATTATTTCTACCTGGAGTGAATTTGTTTCTGCCATTAAAAAACAATTCTATCCACTAGCTTATATACAACAAGAAATGATGAGTTGGCAAACTCTTCACTGATTAAAGGTGCAAAGTGTATAAAGCTATACCCAGGAATTTAGAAAAAGAGCTTTAATTCTAGGTGTTTCTCTAGAATCAACTGAAACTTTGTTGAAGTATATAAGTGGTCTGCATGGCTATTTGAGGCACACCATTCTCATGTTTAACCCTACTAGCATAGATGAGGTATCAGTTCAGGGTACACATCTGGAGGCTAGTGGCAAGAATGTGAACCCAGAGATTGGGGGATCATCAAAACCCATTGCAAGCAAGAACAAAGAAAAGAAGAAGAAAAAATGGAAGGAGAGGAAGACAAACATTGTACAGAAAGACAAACCTTCATGCACTCACTGTAAGAAGGATAGACATGATGATGAACACTACTGGTCTTTGCATCCAGAGCTAAAACCCAAGAGGTTCGGTGGTAAGAAGACGAAGACTACTGTTGCTATTCAAAAAGACTTGGGGTCAGACTTAGGCGATGAAACAACAGTCACAACCATAGTTATAAAAGGAAAAAATTCTGAAGCATCTACAAGTAGTTATGCACAATCTATTGATGATGAAGATAATGAGAGGAAAAGACATGAGCTTTTCCATATTAGAGTTATTTCCAAGCATCAAAATATTGGTACTTTATTTGATAGTGGTTCACAAGTAAACTTGATTTCTGAAACAATTGTAAAGAAGTTGATCTTACTAACAACACCTCACAAGAAGCCATATCCATTAGGTTGGGTATGTGATATAGAAAAGCTACAAGTCACTAGACAATGTAAACTTAGGTTTGCTATTGTGTCAACTTTTGTAGATGAGGTTGAGTTAGATATACTTCCCCTGGATATATGTGGTATTGGTTTAGGAAGTCCTTACTTGTATGATAGAAAAGCCATTTTCTATAGAACTGAAAATAAGTATCAACTGAAAAAAGATGCAATAAAATATATTGTAAGAGCTCATGAGCTCCAAAATAACTACACTCTCATAAACTCATGGCAAATGAAAATAATTGTAAGTTCATGCAAGAAAGTTTTACTACTGGTTGTAAAGGAAAAGACCCCTAATAAAACCAATGCATTTGAAGGTTGTGATGCTAAACAGAAAGCTGATTTAGATAAAGTTGTTTCAGAATATGATATCCTATTTTAGGAACCTAAAGGTCTGCCACCCAAAAGGGAAATAGTACATGATATTGATTTGTAGCAAGATGCTCCATTGCCTAACATCGGAATGTACAGGTCATCTGCTTTAGAGAATGCAGAGATCAAGAAGCAGGCACAGGAGCTGCTTGATAAAGGGTTCATAAGGCCAAGCACATCACCATGTGGATCTCCAATTGTGTTGGTGAGAAAAAAAGATGGCTCATGGAGGATGTACATTGATTACAAAGCACTGAACAAAATAACGATCAAGAATCGTTATCCTCTTCCTCACATAGATGATCTATTAGATCAGTTGAAAGAAGCAGTTTACTTTTCCAAGTTGTACTTGTGTAGTGGCTATCATCAGGTCAGAGTAGTAGAACAAGATGCATGGAAGACTGCTTTCAAAACAAAGCAAGTGTTGTATGAATGTCTGGTTATGCCTTTTGGCTTAACTAATGCTCCTGCCACTTTCATGAGAGTTATGAATGATGTAATCAGGCCTTTTATTGATGATTTTGTAATTGTATGTTTAGATGACATTCTTGTTTTCAGTAAAACATGGGAAGAACATTTGAAGCATGTAAATCAGAATTTAGATGTTTTGAAAAGAGAAAATCTCTATGTTAAGTTATCAAAATGTGAATTTGGCAAAACATATTTAAATTATTTGGGTCATATTGTAGGGGATGGTGAATTGAAGATAGATCCCTCTAAGGTTGAAGTCATTGTGAACTTGCCTAAACCCAAATCTGCTATATAAGTTAGGAGCTTCCTAGGAGCAACACAATATTGGAGAAAATTTATTGCTAACTTTTCCTTGATTGCAGCTCCCTTACATGCTTTGACAGGATTGAACAAGGTGTTTCAGTGGGGAGGAAAACAACAGAAATCCTTTGACACCTTGAAAGAAAAAAATAGTACAACACCAGTACTAGCATTTCCAGATCTTCAAAGACCATTTGAGATTGAAATAGATGCTAGTGACTTTACCATGGGAGTAGTGTTGATGCAAGACAATAAACCCATATGTTATCATTCTGAGACATTTAATTCTGTAGTAGTTAATAATCCCACATTTGATAAAGAATTGTATGCATTATTGTAGAGTGTGAAAAAGTGGAAACATTACCTATTGGGAAAAGAAACAATTATACATACAGATCATCAACCACTTCAATATTTGCACTCAGAAACTAAATTGCACCAATCAAGACACTATAGGTGGATGGGGTTTCTACAACAGTTTCATCTTGTCATTAGATATAAGAACGGCATACACAATAAGGTTACAGATATGTTATCCAGACCAATCATAGATACATGTACTATACTTAAGCATAACTTAGTATTGCATGAAAGCTACATTGAACAATATGCTCAAGATGTAGATTTTAAAGATGTATATGCAACTTTAGGTCATGGCAAAAAAGTAGAAGAATTGGATTATCATGTTAAGGACAAACCCTTATATCATTTGGGAAAGTTATGCATTACTCAACCTGTATAATCCGAGAAGCACATACTTCTCTAATATGAGGTCATTTTGGGTAAGTGAAACCGTTGCATAGTTGTAAAGATTCTGTTATTGGCCAAGAATGCTTGAAACAATTTCTAGATATATTAAAGGGTGTACCATGTGTGCTAAAAGCAATCCCAACAATAGAAAGCTAGGCTTGTACATTCCATTTCCAGTTCCTTCTCATCCTTGGGAAAGTGTTTCCATGGACTTTGTTGGGGGATTGCCAAAACCTAGAAAAGGTCATGATTATTTATATGTTATTGTGGAAAGGTTCAACAAAATGTGTATTTTAATACCTTGTAACAAGCAAATTATAGCTAAAAAACAAAAAAGTTGTTTTTCCAACACGTATGGGTTCATTTTGGGTTACCCACTTCTATTGTCTTTGATTGAGATTCCCGATTTGTTGGGAAGTTTTGGTCAAGTCTATGGGAATTGATGGACACTAGATTGAATAAGAGCACAACATTTCATCAACAAACAGATGGCGAAACAGAGGTGGTCAATAGGACAATGATCTAGTTTCTCAAGGGCTATTTCAGCAAGCATCCCAAGCTTTGGGATGAAAATTTATGTTATGTGCAACATCCTTTCAACCGTACTAAACACTCTTCTACAAAAAGATATCCTTTTGAGACTTGTTTTGGTTTTACACCAAGGTATCCCTTGGATTTTTTCTTTAGTAAAGACATAGCAGTTGATGGACACAATGATGTGGACAAAGCAGCCACGTTCATTGAACAGATCCATGAAATTCACTAGGTAGTGCAGGAGCAGCTAGAAAGAAGCCAGGCCAAGTACAATGCAAGGCATGATAAGCATCGAATTGAGCATAGATTTTATGTTGGTGATCAAGTTTGGCTATACATCAGCAAAGAAAAAATGCAAGGTGAAGGTAAAAAGCTAAAGCCAATAAGGTATGGGCCTTTCAAGATACATGAGAAAATTGGTGAGAATGCTTTTCGCCTTGATTTGCCATCTTACATGCACATCTATTCAGTAGTTAATGCAGAGAACTTGAGAATGTTTGAACCTTCATTGATTGAAGATCTCGAAGAGAAAATTCAATTGCCTTCTATTGATGAACTATTTCCTGAATATCTCAATGAGTTGTAGGAAGATACAGTTCTAGATAGGAAGGTGAGAACTACGTGCAGAGGGGATGTTGAGTACCTCAGAATCGGACTCAAGGGTTCAAAACCAAGCAGTGCAAGATGGATAGATATTGGGCAAGTGAGGAAGCTATATCCCCACTTGATTGATGCTTAAAAACCAACATTTGGTGGTCCAAAAGCCTTTTTCAGTGGGAAGGCATGATCGAAATGGATCCTAAAACACTTTAAGTCCTCATATAGTTAAAAACTATCTCAAGGGGAAAAACTTTAAAAAATACGGATTATGCTATCAGGAGTGAAAAACTTAGAGAAAATGAGAAAAAAAAGAGCGTATCAGAGGTCAAAGGAACAATGCACCAGAGCCATCAGATCTGGCTGATCAACGATCCAGATCCAATCGACATATCACAATCGGCGAAGGCAGGCGAAGGCTATAGGAGGTAACCATAGAAAGGTTGTGATAACAATTAGTGGGGTCAATGAGGACCGTTGATTAAGCGCACAGATTGACGTCCCAGGTTAACTCGCAATATCACAATCGACGATTACAAAGGAGTGCTTACAAATGGCTCGGGGTTCCATGCGATATGCAATTGCAATCAATTGCATCATAATATCGCATCGGAGCTATGCAAAGGAGCGGGGCCAATAACAACTATGACTGCAATAGCCGGGCCTGATAAAATTATGAATGATATTTGATATATTTTAATATTCAGAAACAACACTTTTTCTATGTAAATTCACATTTTCGTTAAATAAATGAAAACTAAAGAAAATGAAAATAAAGCGATAAGCTGAACCTGAAAGGGTTTATACATGCAGATATATATGTTTTGATTTCTAAAACAAGTGGGATTTCGGGTGGGCTGTAGGCGGTAAGTGGTTTTGGCTGGGCTTCGCCCAAGCCCATACACTGGATACCACATGGCCAAGTTCCGGAGAGAGAAAACCACCCTTTTTGAGCGGTTAACCCCCGTACACATAAGCCACCCAAAATGAACCTCAACCATTGGATTTAGATCTCTCAGATGAACGATGGTGATGCGATAAGAAATATAAAGGCGGACCTGACAGGAGTTATAACGCGAAATTTATAATATTTCAAATCCGATAAACAACAGATTGGTGGATTTTCACAGTTTTATGTGTGTTTCTCTGTGTAAATAGAGAACGACCATTTTTGGGATTTTAATGGCCTGATGGTCCCTTCTGTTGCAGAACAGGTGGCCACCTTCCCTGAAGACATTATGCCATAATTGCTAATTCTCAAAAGGGGATTAGAGCAGACAGAGGCTGGGAGCCAGAGAGCTCGAGAAGAGGAAACGAACAAACAATGTTGATTGGCTTTAAAGCCACAGACTAACAAAGAAAGAGATAGGCAGTGCTGAGACAGAGGGAAGACAGAGACAGAGAGTGATAGAAAGAGTTTATGTACTCAGAGAGGTTTGATGGATTCATGAAAAACTGTTGCTCTTGTATCTGTTGTGTTGAGACTCAATTTGAGCTCACACTTTGCAAAACACTGATCTTGAAGACATAATAGAGAGGTCACCACTAAAGGTTGGATGAGGAGATGTAGCCCAAGAGTTTTGGGTGAACTCCAAATTAAACTTGTTGTGTTATATTTCTTGTCTATTATGTTTATTTAACTACTTAATTGTCTATGTTATTCACAATCTTATCGATCCATTGCACTAAGTAATATAGGAAAATCCTTGCACATGAGTCTGTAATACCTTAATAATTTTCTAAGATCTCATTATCAAATCATTTAATCCCACTCAAAATTTCTTTCAATCCTTGTCCTTCAACTTGCAAACAAAAAAATTCTTCTTGTAAGGAAAAGTTGTCTTGTATTTGTTGTTGTACTTTCAAAGGATGCTTGTTGTTAGTATCATAATTATGGTGGTTGGGATTAATTTTTCAACACTCCCCCTTAATCAAAACTTCCATTATTGACAATTCCCAAACAGTCTCTTAGATAGACAAAATTTTCATAAGCCAGTGGCTTTGGGAAGATTACTGCAAAAAGTTCCTGCAACCTATAATGTTGCAACACAGTTTCACCATTGCTAATCAATTCTCTAATAAAATAATATTTATGTTTGCTTAGTGGGACCTGACCCAGGTTTAGAATTGATTTAGCCAAGAAAATCCAGGTACTATTGGCCCTTTCGGCAACAGTTTGTGCAGCGTGGACTGAGGCCTCACCTGAAGTAGTATGGGAGGGTGCTAGAACTAGGTTTCCACACCCTAGGGATGTCTGATAGGAGGTAAATGGTATGGGGTCTAACCTTCGCACTTACTATGCTACATGCATCAGCGGGCACCCCGTGCCCTGCGATACTATCTTCGTGAAGTTCTAGCTACAATGCGACCCATGTTATTTACTCAAGTCTTCCTTAATTGGGCTCTGTTATCTGATTACTTAGATTATTTTATATATAAGCATTCATACAATTACTTATCAATTGCGTGCAGTAAGTAAACATAGTAAAAGTAATGCATAACATCAAAATACAGATTCAAGAATAGATGCACAAAGTAAACTTCTCTTTATTAACTTTCAATCCCAAGTACAAACCCAACTCCACCCTGCGCACTCAGCTGCAAGGGTCTACGCACTCAGCTGTGGACTCTACTAGGCCTTTGCGCATTTAGCTGCAGAGCCTCTTCCTACTACTATGACCTAGTACACTTCATATTCAACTCTAGCCTCGAACCATGTCTTCACTATTCTATCTCTCCTTCCTTTTCTTTACACTTAGAACCTCACTCTATTTATACAATCCCATGGTCTGTGGACCATGGGTAGGCCAAAACAACTTTACGTTAAATTACAAAATTTTAGGGTCGACAGCCCTATGAATCATCCTAGACTTCGCGCTCCGCACCCACAATTCGTGGAGTCTTGTGATATAATTGGCCAAAACTTCGGCTTTGAGTCCCAAAAACGTGCTGCGGGGAATCCCATGCGTAACAAGCCCCCAACACAATCATTGTGACTCATCACGAGTCACTCTACTGGTGTGGCAATCTTGGCACGGAGGCCCTCCAACCATTCGTTCGCTTCCCTGAGGGCGGCGACACAGTGAGCTTCAATCTGTTGGATTTGTTATGTTCTTTCTTCTAAATCATCCTCACCTGACTCGTGTATCTTCTTTGGTACCAGCTTCTAGTGCTTGTGTTTATAGTCCCACACCCTTGTTCGGCTCATTAGGCCTTGAATACTGTGCTTCGGCTCATTAGTTAGAGAGTTGGCCCACTCGTGTAGGGTTTCAAGCGACTGTCATTGACCTTTCCTGGGAAGGGTTCTCCATTGAGTTCTACTAGCTGGACCATGCCTCTATCAGTGACCTCTTTTAACACATATGGTCCCAACCAGTGCATTCTGAATTTTCCCGGAATTTTTTTGAACTTGTTGTCATATAGTAGCACTAAATCATTTACCTTGAAGGTGCACAACTTGATATGGCTGTCATGCTAGGCTTTTTGATGCTGCTTTTGTACCTGCTGGTGAAATCCGACCATAAGTCATTCTTCCTCAAGTTCTTCTAATTGTGTGAGCCTTTCTTCCAGAGCTTTGTAGTCCATCATGCTTGCGAGTGCTGCTATTAGTAGACTAGCTATGGTGTATTCCATCGACATGACTACTTTCGTACCATAGACCAACTAGAATGGTGTTTATCCCATCAATTTCTTTCATGTTGTCTTGTACGCCCATAACATAGTGGGTACGCAAAGGTCACAGTCATTCCGTTGTGCGTTACATACTTTGGTCAGCGCAGTCTCAAGTATTTTATTGAATCCTTCTACTATTCCATTGGCCTGTGGGTGATACGTTGTAATTTTATGGCGATAAAGCTAGAACTCTTATGTGAGTGCGTTGATGGTTTCATTCAAGAAATGTGTTCCGCAATCGCTCATTAAGATTTTCGGATAGCCAAATCATGTCAACACATTTTCGAACAAAAACTTTGCAGTCGTAGTGGCCATGTAGTCTTTGACGGTTGTGCTTCCACCCATATTGTTAGGTACTCCGTTGCGGTGATGATGTAGCGATCACCCATCTTTCCCTGAGGTTTGGTTGGGCCCACAAAATCGATTGCCCATTTCTCAAATGGTTGCATTGTCATTTTGGGATTTTGTGGCATCTCATCCCTGCGTGATGGTTTTCCCGTCCTTTGATATATATTGCAGGCCTTATAGTGCGCTTTCGAATCCTGGTGAGGGTTGACCACCATAGCCCTGCATGAAGAATATATGGTGTGGTTGCGTGTCCTGCATAGTGTCCCCCTGCAGTGCCCCCATGTGCTTCCGCGAGGATCTGACGTCGTTCAAATTCAGGTACATACCTTCGCAATATCTCATCGTTTTCCATCTTGTAGAGGTGCCTTGCGATGATAGAAAAGTCCGCCACATGCACCACCAATTCCTTCTTTTGTTGGATTGAGTACTCCTTCCACACATTTCTTGTTATTAGAAACTGGATTATATCTTCGAAGTGTACATCCACGACGCATATTGCAAAGAGTTGTGCATCAGTTAATCCCTCCTCCAAATTTGTTGGTTCCTCGCCCGTATCAATTCGTGACAAGTGGTCTGGTCATGAATTTAAGTGTCCCAGCTTGACTATGACCTCAAAGTCACATTCTTGAAATAGTAACAACCATCTGCAAATGTACCGCCCCAACACAGGCTTGTTCACCAAGTATTTTAACATGGAATGGTCTGTATACATCTTGAACTGTCTACCAAGTAAATAGCGTTGGTATTTTTGGAGCACGTACACCATTGATATCCCTTCACGCTCGGTATTAGAATAGGTCTTTTCGGCTTTGGACAATCTCTGACTCACGAATGCGATCAAGTGATCCACGCCTTCCACACCTTCCTTCGTGAGTACAGATCCCAATGTAATACATGACGCATCAACATGTACATGAAACTCCACGTCCCATTTTGGGAAGACCAAGATGGGAGTGGATTCTAGTTTCTCCTTGAGGACATCCAAACTTTTCATCCAATCATCATTCCAACAATATGTAGTGTCCTTCTCAATAGTTTTTCCATTGATGCTATTATTTCGGCATAGCTCTTGATAAACTTCCTATAGTAGCCTTGTGCCCCAAAGTAGCGCTTAATTGTTTGACACTACGTGGTGCTTCCAGATTCAATATAAAAACAATCTTCACAGGGTCCAACATCAGGCCGTGTTTGCATACCACATGGCCCAGCAGGTTTCCAAAGGGAACAAAGAAGGTGCACTTTTTAAGGTTCACCGCAATCTGGTGTCGGCGAGAAGTATCTAGCATCAAACGTAAGCTCGCTACATGGTGTTTAACTAATCCAAAGACAATCCAATCATCCAAATAGACCTCCAAGAACTTGTGGATGTATTCTTTGAACGTCGCCACCACCATGCACGAAAATATTGCTACCGCGTTCTTCAGTCCAAAGGGTATAACGGTGTACTGAAAGCAGCCCCATTCTGTTGTGAAGGTTTTTTTCTCTTATCTTCTATCATGATCTTGATCTGATGGTACCCTAAGAAATCATTCGTGAATGAGTAGGTTTCCTAACTGCCAACATTCTCCAATACTTCATCTGTGAATGGTGTCAGGAATGGATCGTGAACACAAGCGTCATTAAGCTTCCTAAGGTCCACACATATTCTTATTTTTCCTTTCTATTTTTTCTCCTGCACTACCATAGGACTCACCCAATCAGATTCTTCCACCGGTTCAATAATTCTGGCTGCAAGCATTTTGTCTAATTTGTCGATGACGTTTTCTTTATACTTTGGGTTCAAGCGGTAAGGCCAGTACTTAACTAGCTTCGCTTCGGGTTTCAAATTGATCTTCATCATCCCTAAGTCGTCAATGATCCCTTTTAAGTCAGTGATTTTGGTTGGGAACAAGTCTTGGTATTCATGGAGTAACTTAACGACGTTATCTACTCTAGAATCGTCACAATAGTCCCTAAGCATCGCATACTTCGGCTCCGCTTCTATGCCAATGTTTACCTGCTTTGTTTTTAGTGGCATGGTGATGTTGGGATCCTCAATTAATGGTCCTCAAACCTTGCAAAAGCCTTTAGTTTTTGGAATATTAGTATTCTGGGGGTCGTTGTCATCCTCCTCCACCTGCACATTATAAAATTCTAGGGCGCTGCTTAACTAGGTTGTCCATACTAGTTGAAGCATTTCCAATGGCTCCTGTGGTATTTTGAAGATGGCGGATTTTACTTCTTGCAGAGCATCATCAACCGTTTTCGACCAACAGTATTCAAATGTGGATGTTAACAAAAATCCCTCGTGCAAGACATCCCATTCACCCATACCATGTCAAAGTTCTGTCTCAGTATACCCATTCATGGGTATGACATCTAGGGTATGGTAGAATAAGTGTACCCATTCAGGTTGTGGTTCTTCCCCATAGACCTTGGTCCATATCGCGAGGTGCGTTGATGGGTCATCTCGTCCATCGTATTTGTCTTCTAACCATAGTTGCAGTTTCCCAAATCGTAGGCACATAATCCTTTTGCATCTACACCAATCCTCAAAATTTCCTTGATGTGTACCCAACCATCATGTGGGTGTTGCGTGTAGTGCCCACTTTAACACATCGAACGCTATTGTTCTGGTACTGCGCTTTCAAATTTTCCCAGGAATTCATCCACTGCCATCAATCCAACATATGTTGGCAGCTTTCGTGCCTCTGTTGTTATGCAATGTAGTGATCTAACCATCATGTTACAATTCAGCGTCGTCACTTCGTGCAACTGATTCTTCCATCACTCTACTTGGTCGTCTACATTTGAAGTGTAGGAGCTTTCGCGGTCCCATGAGATCCTCCCATCTACAGTTGAATTCACCCAATCCTGGTCTTGCGTAGTTATCTTGTAAATACAATCAAGATCAACATCGCTATCATCATCACGCACTGGTTCAGTGTAGCGCGCTCCTTCGGCTGGGTCCAGTGGGACTACTATGCGTAGTGACTTTTTCTTGAAGATCATTTTGCGCTTCTTCAGGTTGATGACTCCATTCATATTGGTGGCCCAGTCTATTCCTAACAACTCGGGATAGGCATTGTTGTCATCGAAAATCTCTATTACTTCAAAGTGTTCCTACACGCTTGCGCCTTCAATATCAACTGTTACTCCTTGCAACCTCCCCATGGGAAAAATCTTCTGTTGGTTCGCCATTGTAATTAAATAGGGGACCATTGTAACGCATGCCTACCCATGCTTTCCCATGTTTTCTTCTGTAATACATACATGTCCGAATCCAAATCTAGGATTACCTGATCCATTTCATATTCACCAATCTGTGTAGTGAACTGCATATCCGTTCTAGTGCGCAATGCATGCTTCCCCAATTTCTGGACTATGCGTGGTTCTCCTGACCCCATGCACCTAGTGCTCAACTCCTGTAGTCCTTTAACTACCTTGCTATCGTGCAATAGTCTCATGGATGTCTCTAGAAAGGTAGTGAGCATTGAAGGATCCATTCCTGACTCTAGTTGATCCTTCCTACCTGAAGTGGAGGCCTCCGTGAAGCTTTTCTTAGCTCCCATGAATGTCTCATTTCTGCGTTCTAAGTCAAACTCGGGTTCCTCTGCAGGAGCCTTGCAAACACATATGCTTTCCTCTGTTTGCTTTCCCTATCCTCTCCCATGGCCGTACCACTTCTAAGCATCATGTTTACATGTGGGTCCTCTTCGCATGGCTCAGACCTCATCATTTGTATATTTACAGTCGGGGGAGGTTGGAATACCCAATTTTCGTGCATCCTTGTGATCAACGTAGGACAGTCTATTGTTTCATGATCAAATTGAGCACAATACGAACAGGATATTCTTGTTAGGTTGGTACAATCGTGGGCATAGTGCCCTATTCCTCCGCAATTGTAACAAATTAATTTTCTGTAGCCCCTTCCAGGTCCCATTCCACCTCGTCTGTGACCTTGCCCCTGAAATCCAACATGTGCCATCCCCTTATTTGGCTCAAGGGCTCGCGTTTCAGTCTGCATCCTATAGGCAGGGGTCTGATCCATCATTAGCTCGTAACTGCGGCAAGTGCGCTCATCGTGGCCTACCTACCTGCAAAAAATACAAAACAGTTGCTGGGGTCTCTATGTATATTTCTGAAAAAAATGACAATTATCCATCATGTGTTTCCCTCCTATCTGACATATCGCGCACAATAAAATGGGTGCCGCACTCGACCCTGCCTGTGCCTCCAGTCTCAATGACATTGGCCCTCGTCCTACCAAGTAGTTTGCAAACACTGGACAATGATCCTTGTCGTGGCCCTGGCCTTTGCATTTTATGCACCATACTTCCTCGCGTGCCTCTGGCTGTGGTGCCCTATCCTGCTTCAAACTTTGCATTTCTAAACACAGATTTTGTAGTTGCGCGTGGATTTTTTGAACTCCCAAACTAGGGTCTTGTATCGGGGTCTCGTGTAACCTCATTTCCATTTCCAATGCTTCAGCCTGGGTGGAAAGATTTTGTTGTGACAACGCCATCCTCAAGTGTGGTGCCATAGATGCTACAAACCATGCGCGATGTTGTCCATCTATCAACATCATATTCGCTTCGCGGATCATACTCTTTAGCCATTGATCTAGATCCCAGGGAGTCTCACCCCAAAGCATCACAATTTCTTTAAACTAAATTCCCTATTCAGCGTGTTCTGGATCTCTGCTATCGCTGCATTTGGGTGGTCATTAGAGTGATTGATATACCATGTTAATGCGTGATCCTGCAACACACTCACCAATGGAGCCTTCTTAATATTTTCATCCACGACACCTTGTGCTTCCCATACTACTCTTACCACGAACCAGAATTGGTTTGAATCTAAATTCCATACTCTCAATACTGGTAGTTTGATTACACTTGCCATACTGAACTATGGAGGTGGTGGAGGTGGAGTGGGTGGAGATGGAGGTGAGGGAGGTGAAGCAGGTGGTGGTGTGGGTGGAGGTGGTAACCATGGAGTGTGTTGCCTTATCAAACTGATCACACTTCTTGAAGAGACCTTAGCAAGCTCTTCCTCACTCTCTCATGAGGGTGAAATTAAGGGACTACTCTCCAATTCTTCACTAATCTTGTAGATCTTTTCGCTCTGCGTAGTCCCAAAATAAATGTATTTGCATGACCCTTTTTTCACAAAATAGCATCTTAATCCAAGTATCAAAGATTTAATATACTTACCTTGTGGTCCTTTGATAAAGCATCATTCTGCCTCACTGTAGCTCATGGTCGTGCCTACCACAAACTCTGTGATAAATCCCCCTATTATCCAGTCGAGCGAATGGTCCATAGCTTGCACGGTCTTATCTTCTGATGCTTCAGTTTGCACACTAACTCCGAATTCCACACTATTGGTTTTTCAAGCCTACACCTTCCCTGGCTGTCAGCTAACTTTGCGATCCAATCATATAGCTTAGAAGGAAAGGTTGCAAAGAAAATCTTGTGGATTTCCATATACATGTATCACTCCAACCACTTTCCCTTAGATACTTGCGGACTTCTATTTTCCTGTGTCGCGAACTCGTGAATATTCTTGTTCAACCACTCTTCAATTTCCTTCTTTGTTGGGTTCCAGTGGCATGAAATCAGACATCCCTTACACAAATCCCAGTCTTGGTAATGGAACCATTTGTTGACTTAGTGGGGCCTAACCCAAGTTCAAAATTGATTTACCAAGCAGATCCTGGTACTACTGGCCCTTTCCACAATAGTCCATCGAGCACAAACTAAGGTCTCACCTGAAGTAGTATGGGAGGGTGCTAGAACCATGTTTCTACACCATGGGGATGTCTGATAGGAGGTGATTGGTATGGGGTCCAACCTTCACAATTACTGTGTTATGCCCATTAGCCGGCACCCCGCGCCCAATGATACTATCTTTGCGTAGTTCTAGTCATAGCACGACCTGTGTTATTTACCTAAGTCTTCCTTAATTAGACTCTGTTAGTTGATTACTTAGATTATTTTCATATATAGGCATTCATACAAGTATTTATCAATTTCGCGCAGTAAGTAAACATAGTAAAAGTAATATATAACATCAAAATACGGATTCAAGAATAGATGCACAGAGTAAACTTCTCTTTATTAACTTCAATCCCAAGTACATACCCGACTCCTCTCTGCACACTCAGCTATGGAATCCACTAGGCCTCTACGCACTCAATTATAGAGCCTCTTCCTACTGCTATGACCCAGTACACTTCAAATTCAACTCTAGCCTTGAACCATGCATTTGTTATTCTATATCTCCTTCATTTTCTTTACATTTAGAGCCTCACTCTATTTATACAATCCCATGTTCTACAAACCATGGGTATGCCGACACAACTTTACGTTAAATTACAATATTTTAGTGCGGACAACCCTATGACTCATCGTAGACTTCGTGCTCCACACCCACAATTCGCAGAGTCTTACAATATAATTGACCAAAACTTGGGCTTTAAGTCCCTAAAACATGTTGCGGGGGATCCCATGCCCAAAAAATTAGTGTTAATGTGCATTTTCCTCTTGTGAAAAAAAGAATTTTTTGATAGTGAAAATGCAAGATTATTGTTGTAAAAAATAGTTATTGCTACTTCTTGACCATGGCATAAATCTCATTGTAATGCACTCCTCCCATATCCACCCAAGTAACCATGCCCTCTAGGGTAAACATGAGATGATAGGATACTATAATCAAATTCAAGCTCCTATGTGACCTTAAGGAAGTGGAATCGATCGAACATCACACATAGTGATCCAACATCATCAACAAAACCTTCAGGAGACATGTCAACCACTCAAACAACTTGTCGATGGGTCCCACTATTGTTATGGATCTCTTAGGCCATAGTCACTCTCATTCTACAGGAAGTGGAGCGATCAATAACCTAAATTCGATCTCACATGCTTGCTTGCAAGTGACCAGAGACCAAAATTGACAGTTCTCTGCCAGTGACCCTGGGATTTAAGCCACTTTTTCAGGCTGAGAGCCCATGCCACTGCTAAGAATGGAGTGATTGCTTAGAATCAGTTAAAATAAAGGGAAAGAATGATGGAAAGGCAATAAATTGAATAAGACCATAACCAGACCCAAACTAGCCATGAAAAACATTTTTTGAAACACATGATCAACATGTAACCTACAGTTGTAAACAACAAAACTAAGTGTAGGGATATCATACTTATTTGAGAATTGCTATGAACCATTTTTCCCTCATGCCAATTGCTGCACTATCCTCTACTAGGTCAAAAAAACATTAGTCATTCATATACAAGTAAAAATATTAGTGAGATCCATACATAGTTATTGTCATAAGATATACGTATAACCAACATAATAGGAACAAAAATACCATAAACATATTAGCCATAAAAATCCACATATTCATCAATACATTTACACATGAAAATCAAAGGAATGAATTTCTCATTAATGAATGCAATGAATGAACCAGAGATGGGACTCTCTTTATCCGATCACCCTCATGCCATATTCCAAGCATGAATGTGGGACTCATATAACACATCAAAAACACCAATCAACATGGGTGCCACCGGAGTTCTCTGCCTACACTGTGAGGAATTTGAGTGCCTCCTAGTCTCTTAGGCTTTACCTTCCTTCCATAGTCTGTTCGAGGGATCACTAGGCCCTACACCGAGACACACTCTCCAGATTTTACTGTGCATCTCATTCCAGGACCACTAGGCGCAATAGAGAGAAAATCCACCTCTTGGATTTACCGTATATCCTGCCATTCATGGAAAAAGATTCCTAGGTCCACCGAGGCACACAATCTGACTTTACAGCAACCCACCATCTAGTTCAAGGGTTACTATTCCAATGGCTTCGTGATCCTCAGTGCATTTAAGGGACCACTCACACCATTTGTTTGCTGATTTGGAGATCCATCCGACTCTGCTTTGAATCCAATCAGTTCATGCCACATAAAATGAATGAGAGACCCCATCTCATCAAATCTATTAGGAAATGGAAAGTCTAGGTAGAAAATACTGTCACACCTAGAAAAACTCATGCCATGGTAGATAAGGAACACATGCAATCCAATTCATGCTAAAACTAGCAAGGAAAATACACATGTATGTCGATACCTGCAATGAAGATTGTTGTAGCTTCTTGATCTTGCCTCTCTTTATTTGATATTTTCTTCCTCTTGCTTTCTTTTCCTTTTTTGCTCCAATGCCAAAGCTATCCAAGAAACCCTAAGTGTCCAATTGTAAGAGAGAGAAAGAGGACAATGAGAGGGATCCAAAACTCAATTGAAAGAGGGTTACTAGTTGATGCTCAGAATCCTTTTTATGAATGAGGCCTCTATTTTCTTCATTTTCCATTATTTTCCTTCATTTTCCTCCTCACATGCAACCTGTGACCTTTCAACTCCTTTCTCTCTTAATTTCCATTATTTTCATAAATAATTGTGCCAAAAATGCCAATTTTCCTTTCCAAAGCTGTAGCCATTGCCTTTGCCAATTTCGTTAGCCATAAGCAACCAAATGAACACCCACTAGGATGCCTTTCCCAATATTCACCTTGGAAAAAGTTTTCCATCAATCGTGGTTATTGTTTAAACTTTTATTACATGGAATTTTCACCAGGGCTGTTACACCCTCAACATTCTTCTCATCCAAATTGTTTGGCATGTTGCTGCTATTGCAAAGACATATTCACTTTCTACAGGATACAATGATACTATTGGATACTTCTTGGAGACCCATGAAATGGCTCTTGAACATAAATGAAAAGCATATCTTGACGTGGTCTTCCTATTATCAACACTTCATTCCGAGTCACAATCAGTGTAACCAACCACTCTAAATCATTTGTTGTGGTGTAAAAAATACCATACTCCTTTTTCGCATTGACATAGCTTAAAATCCTTCTTGCTACTTGCCAATGTTTCTCCTTGGGTGTCTCTATGAACCTTGACACCAGGCCTATTGCATACATTATATCCGAACTACATGTCATCAAATACATCAAGATGCCCAACATACTTTTCTATAATGTCAAATTGACATTATTGTTGTAATCTTGTTTGCTCAACTTCAACCCCGTGACAGTTGGAGTTGGTGCAAGCTTGTTGTTCTGCATATTAAATGTCTCCAAAATCACCACTACATACCTTTCCTAGGAAAAAAAAATACCATTTGTTTTTTTCTTCACTTATATGCCCAGAAAATACATTAACCACAAGTCAGTCATTTCAAACTCACTTTCCATGACTTCTTTGAAATAAAAAATGAGGAAATCATCACTCCCGGTAAAAATCAAATCATTTACATATAAATCAATAATTAGAAGCTTACCATCACTCTCTTTGATGTAGAGAGTAGGTTCTCCATCACATTTGTGAAATCCATTGTCCATCAATTAAGTGTTTATTCTGATATACCATCCACGTAGTCCTTGCTTCAGCCCATAAAGAGCTTTCCTCAACCTATACAGCTTGTCTTCTTGTCCTTCTATCTCATAGCTAGATGGTTGCGCAACATATACTTCCTCTTTAAACGCTCCATTCAAGAACATTGATTTTACATCCATTTGATAGACTTACCACTTACGTTCTGTGACAATTGACAACAATATATGAATTGTCTCCATCCTTGCAACTGTCGCAAATGTCTCCACATAATTTCGTCCATGTTGCTGCTTGTATCTTTTGACAACTAGCCTTGCTTTATGGCTTTCAATATTTCCTTGAATGTTTCTCTTGGTATTATAGACCCACTTCACTCCAATAACTTATTTTCCTTGCAGAAGTTCCAGTAACCCCCATGTATTTTTTTTTCTATTACTTCTATTTCTTCATCCACTTCTGTGATCTATTTTTCGTCTTTGACCGCATCCTCCAAATGGATTGGGTCATCTACATGAAAAAGAAATGAAAATAAGGAATTTAGACTTGCACTACTATCAACATCACTTTCTCATAAATTTCACTTAAATTTATGAATATTTTGTCTTCCTATGCTTGCAGAAGATGGACTTATGATGTCACTTGATTTTGTGATAGAGTTAAATGGCCTTGCGGGTCTTTGTGGTGTGCCTGGAGTAGTACATTCTTGACTGCGTGACACTGTCCTATTATTTATTGATGGTGTCACTTAGTGACTACTTTCTTGAGGAATTAATTGTTGCGGTCAATTCAAAATTTTCTTCATGTCGTATACATATTTTCACATTGATTGTCTTCTCAAAACCTCCATCCCATGCTTCCTCTTCTATGAACTACACATGTTTGCTAATTATGACCTTATTTAATGGATTGTAGAGCTTGTATGCTTTGGATTCATAACTATATCCAACAAATATGCATTTCTCCCCCTTGTTGTCCAACTTCTTAGATCATCTGGGACATGTGCATAATCCACTCATCCGAACACTCTCATGTGAGTGACACTATTCTTCCTTCCACTCCATACCTCTTTGGGAACCATATCGTTGACACTTTTGGTTGGACAGCGATTAATGATATATGCTACACAAACGACAACTCTAGCCCATTAGTCATTTGGAAAATTCTTTTCCCTCAACATACTGCTTTTGATTTCCATAATAGTCCTATTCATCCTATCCGCGACACCATTTTGCTGAGGTGTATACATTGTTCTAAATTTCTTGTGAATTCCATGCTCTGTGCAAAAAACGAAGGAAGTCATTTGTGATGTATTCACCACCTTTGTTAGTCCTCAAAAATTCAATGTAGTGTCCACCTTTTTTTCGACAAGAGCTTTGTATTGGTGGAAGCATTCAAACACTTCACTTTTCTTCCTTAAGAAGTAGACCCATGTCTTCCTTCTAAAATCATCTATGAAAGTCGAAAAATAATAGCTGCCACCAATTGATGGTGTCTGCATTGGTCCACATAGGTTTGAATGGACAATATCCAATGGTCTTTTTTTCCTTATTGAATTTCATGCTAGGAATATATCTCTATGTTCTTCATCTAAGATGCATCGTTCACATAGTTTGGTCGATTTTTCGATGAATGGAAATCCTTTCACTATATTTTTCCTATTGAGAATTCAAACCTCCAAAATTAAGATGACCAAACTATGTCCACTTTTTTTTTCAACAAGAGCTTTGTATTGGTGGAAGTATTCAAACCCTTCATTTTTCTTCCTTAAGAAGTAGACCCATGTCTTTCTTGTAAAATCGTCTATGAAAGTTGAAAAATAATATTTGCCACCAATTGAATGTTTCTGCATTGGTTGACATAAGTCTGAATAGACAATATCCAATGTCTTTTTTCCCTTATTGACTTTCATGATAGGAATATATCTCTATGTTCTTTGCCTAAGATGCATCCTTCAAATAGTTTGGTTGATTTTTCAATGATTGGAAATCCCTTCACCGTGCCTTTCCTATTGAGAAAATTCAAAAATCTAAAACTGAGATGAATAAATCTCAAATGCCATAATCAATTTTCATCTTTGACCTTCTCTTGAAAATTTACTTGTGTGAAAACTGCAACTTCTCTTTCATCCTCTTATGAATTCATTGACATTTCTACTTGCACACCTTCTTCCTTCAAATCTAGTTTTATCTTTAGGGGAAACATTCTATTGCTTTTCATATGAACTTTTGCAGTCAACTGTTTTCTTCAAGATTTATCCAAAATTGTGCACTCTCCATTATGGAAAAAGACAATGTAGCCCTTTTCCATGAGTTGTCCAATGCTTATGAGGTTATGATTTATACGTGGGACAAAATAAACATCTGAAATGTACTTATTCTCCCCCTTCTTAGTTAGAATTTTGATTCTTCCTTTTCCTGTGACAAAGAATTTTTTATCAGTCCCTAATGTCACATCATATTTCATAGTTTCATCGAAATTTTGTAAAAATTTCTATGTTCCCTGTCATGTGCTTGCCACACTGTGAATCTAGGAACCATAGGTCCTTTCTTTTTGCTTGTGCTACTTTACAAGCCAAAAACATAATATCTTAGCTCTGATTTTCCTTTGTGAAATTTTCACTTGGTTTGTTACTTCTATCATGTTGCTTCTTTCTACATTCATTTGCATAATGACCATACTTCCTACAATAATGACATTGGACTTGAGATTTATCATACATATGACTTTGTGCTTGATTTTGGCTTGAGCCTTGACTCAAATTTTGGCTTTTGCCCCGTCCACTTGAGCTTGATGGGCTGCCTATTCCACCTTTGTTTGGGTTTCTTCATCTTCCTCTAGTATTTGATATTCCTTTGCCTCTACCTTGACCAAATGAAACTTGTGTATTGAAGTCATGATTCAACGGGGAGTTTGTTGCTCTATTCAGTCTATGTTCATGAGAAATGAGTCATGCATGAAGCTGATACGTTGGAAATTGTGAGAGATAAACTTTATCTCTTCTATGGCCACAACAATGGCATCAAATATTGCTCGCAAACTTCTCAAATTTTTCTCAACTATTCTCCTTTCCTCAAGTGTCTCACAATGAGACATTATTTGAGTAACTAATCCAATTATTTGTGTAAAAGATGAGCCTAGATTCTAAGACTGCTTCATACAAATTGTTTCAAAATCTCTCCTTAGAATTTGTGGTTCTATTGTCTTTACTTTTTTGCATGCCTTAGTAAGTTGTCTCAAGGGTATCCCATGCATTCTTGGACTTTATAACTGATGTAATCCTTGGGACAATACTTTCATGAACTTCTTCAAAAATGTAGAAGAGGGCTTTTGAATTCTTCTTCCTATTGCCCTCAATAAATCATTTTCTATGTAGAAGAGGGATTTTTTCTCTAAGATCATTTTGCGCTTCTTCAAGTTGATGACTCTGTTCATATCGGTGGCCTAGTCTCTTCCTAACATCGCGGGATAGGGATTGTTGTCATCGACAATCTCTATTACTTCAAAACCCACCTGCACGCTCGCACCTTCAATCTCAATTGTTACTCCTTGCAACCTCTCCATGGGAAAAATCTTCTATTGTTTTGCCATTCATAATTGAATAGGGGACCATTGTAATGCATGCTTGCCCATGCGTTCCCATGTTTTCTTCGGTAATACTTTCACGTCCAAACCCAGATCTAGGATTACCTGATCCATTTCATATTCACCAATCTGCGCAGTCAACCACATTTCCTTTCAAGTGCGTAATGTATGCTTCCCTAATTTCCGAACTACGCGTGGTTCTCCTAACCTCGCGCACTTGGTGATCAGCTCCTGTAGTCCTTTAACTGCCTTGCTATCGCGCAGAAGTTTCATGCATGTCTCTAGAAAGGTAGTTAGCATTGAAGGATCCATTCTTGGCTCTGGTTGATCCTTACTACCTTAAGTGGAGGCTTCCGTGAAGCTCTTCTTAGCTTCCATGAATGTCTCCTTTGTGCGCTCTAAGTCAAACTTGGGTTCTTTTGCAGGAGCCTTGCGAACCCATGTACTTTCCTCCAACTACTTCCCTTTATCCTCTCCCATGGTCATACCGCTTCTGAGCATCATGTTTATGTTTGGGTCCTCTTCGCATGGCTCAAACCTCATCATTTGTATATTTAGAGTTGGGGGAGGTTGGAATACCCCATTTTTGCGCATCCTTGTGACCAATGTAGGACAGTCTATTGTTTCACGATCAAACTGAGCACAATACGAATAGGATATTATCGTCGGGTTGGTACAATCGTGGGCATAGTGCCCTTGCCCTTTGCAATTGTAACAAATTAATTGTGCGTGGTGCCTTCTAGGACCCATTCCACCTCGTCCTCGACCTTGCCCCTGAAGTCCAATGTGCGTCATCCCTGCATGTGGGTCGAGGGCTTGCGTTTTGGTCTGCATCCTATAGGGAGGGGTCCAATCCATCATTATCCTGTAACTGCAGTAAGTGCACTCCTCGTGACCTACTGACCTACAGAAATTCAAAACAGTTGCTGGGGTGTCTGTGTATATTTCTGCAACAAATGACAATTATCTGTCATGTGTTTCCCTTCCATCTGACAGATCGTGCACCATAAAGTCGGTGCCTCACTCAGCCCTACCTGTGCCTCTAATCTCAACAAAATTGGCCCTCCTCTTGCCAAGTAGTTCACGAACACTAGACAGTGATCCTTCTCATGGCCATGGCCTTTGCATTTTAGGCACCTTACTTCGTCACGTGCCTCTGGCCGCGGTAACCTATCCTGCTTCAAACTTTGCATTTCTAAACACAGATTCTGTAGTTTCACATAGATTTGTTGAACTCCCAACTGAGGGTGTTGTATCGGGGTCTCGTGTAACCTCATTTCCATTTCCAACACTTCGGCCTAGGTGGAAAGCTTCTATTGTGACAACGCCATCCTTATGTGTGGTGTCAGAGATGCTACAAACCATGCGCGATGTTGTCCATCTGTCAAAGTCATATTGGCTTCATGGATCGTACTCTTTAGCCGTTGATCTAGATCCTAGGGAGTCTCGCCCGGGAGCATCGTGATATCTTTAAACTTGATGATTGATTGTGTTTCTGACTTTTGCCTACTAAATTCCCTGTTTAGCATGTTCTGGATCTCTGCTATCCCTGTGTTTGGGTGGTCATTAGAGTGCTTGATATACCATGTTAATGCGTGATCCTGCAACATGCTCACTAATGTATCCTTCTTAATATTATCATCTATGACACCTTGTGCTTCCATTAATTCTCTTACCATGAACCAAAATTAGTCTGAATCTTCATTCCCTACTCCTATGAACACTGGTAGTTTGATCGCGCTTGCCATACTAAAATGTGCAGGTGGTGGAGGTGGAGTGGGTGGAAATGGAGGCGACAGAGGTGAAGCAGGTGATGGTGTGGGTGGAGGTGGTAACCACAGAATGCGCTGCCTTATCAAACTGACCGTACTTCTCGGAGAGACCTTAGAGAGCTCTTCTTCGCTCTCTCATGAGGGTGAAATTAATTGACTCTTTTCCAATTCTTCGCTACTCTTGTAGATCTTTCCGCTCCGCGTAGTCCCAAACATTAATGTATTTGCATGACCCTTTTTTCACACAATAGCATTGTTGTGGAGGTAAATCCTCTCTGCGGACAGAGACGATCCCTACTATCCCAGATCGGGTCTAGCAACAATCACACAATGCTATACGCAAGCTCCTAATTGCAAATAAAAAGTAGATGATGAGAACCTACTTGGATTCTGACGCTAGTGTTTGTCGAAGAGATATCGCCCTCATTCCTTTGCCTTGGCTGGTCACGATCCTCGCGATCTCCGTGATTGGACACCTACACATGCAAAGAACAACATGAAAACAAGCATAAAATCTAGTAGATGCAATTATATATCAGTCAGAAAATATATAACTCAACATCAAACATAAGACAATGAGAGTGGAACCATAATGATAGTCATCTATTATTAATAAATAACAAAGAAGAATACAACCATTGTTCTGACGTCAAATCCTCCTTTGGCTGGGTAGTCAGCTACACAAGTCTTACAAAGCTTGTTGGGATGAGGAACCTCTCTCTCTTTGGGTGACAAGGATCTCCTTACTTAGATTTGGCCTTATGGGTGCAAAGAAGGCTCTTGCAGCTTCAAACTCTAAAACTCCTGGAACTATTCACTATTATGACTGTAACTATTGTAACTTCAACTAGCTTGCTCAAGGCATAGAGGCAAGCTTTTATAGATAGAGAGGGAAGAGATAGGATCAACCACATTATTCATGGGATTGGTTTTATCACTTGGAAACTTCCATGAAAGGTGGCAAACCACTTTCCCTTCTATGGAGATTCAAAGCCAAACCATCCTAGGTCAACATAGATTCAGTTGGTGAATGGGTTGAAGAGAACCTTCGGGAGTTTGGTTGTTGAAAACTTTACTCAATTCGGTTGGCGTGATTGCGACTCTGGGACAGAGCGCCAATGGCGCACCCTTTATAGAGGATTTCCCTCATTGGCGCGGGCAGTGAACTGTGAACCCGCGCTAATGCAAAAAGAGTTGTTTTCATGTGGATTTTAGAGCAGATGTCTTCACGACAAATAAAGCTCATGCTTAGAGGAATATGATGCAAGTGATTTCAGGTCATGTCACTTCTCACAGGTCCCGAAATGAGTCCTCCACTATGCGGGTGAGGGATAACAGGGACGGTGACAGACGGTGACAAATTGTTGTGTAACAGATGCCCCCTAAAGCATGAGGCCTGAGAGAGAGAGGGGTGAAATGCTTTACACGAACATGCGTGACTGAAAACACAGCCGCCGGAGAACCTGCGTAAAGAAGTACAACTGATATCTCAAGTACATGATATATGCGGTATGGGCGTAGCCATCCAGAATAGAGTACATAATAATCTAGATCCAAGGTATGGGCGCAGCCATCCGGAGAGGATCGATAAATAGACTCAGGCATGGTCGCAGCCATCCAGTAAATGAGTCATGTAAACCTTAAGAATATGAATAAGTATAAAAATTAATATAGAAGTTTGTGAACTTGACAATGTTTGTACTTTAACCAGCAACATTCCTTATCCGATCCTGCTATGGGACCATGCCTGCCATTCTTGACCAATCTCTGCTCTATAGAATTACCAAGATTATTATTTTTTTTATATTTGTTCCTGTCGGTTTCTCTAATTGACATTTTGAGTGTGGGGGGCACGTTGTTGTAAAGAAAGTTCGACACTGGCCTAAGCCACCAAATTCAGTCAAATTACAAATTTAGCTTACCATAGGCTCTTCAAAATTTATTGTACTTTTTATTCAAAGTGTTTTTGCAAAGTATTGTGGCTTAGGATTTGTAAAGTGAATTTCTCAACGAGGTTGTTAATAATCCTATGCCTCAAGTTTCACGTGGTATCACAGTTTGCTTTTATTGGGACTTAAAAGTTGTTCTGAAGGCATTGGAGAAAGTTCTTTTTAACAGTAAGAAATAGCAATAGTAGCATCAAATACAATATTGACTAATTCTCAGATACTTAATGGCACAAGTGTCCTCAGACACATAATTTTATTAATGAGAAAAAATAATTACATAATTGATTTTGCAAGAGTTTACAGCGGAACCACACAAACAATCTTGCAATGAGCTATTTATAAGCTCCATGTCCTACCTACTACCTCTAATTAATAGTTAGTTAAAAATATTAATAAATAATTAAAATAATATGTAAAAAATTAATTCATGATAATAGTTAGTTAAAATAAATAATTAAAAATTATATTTAAGGGAAAAAATTACCCTAGGGGGACCAATCCCTAAAATAAATTAAATAAAAATTATTTTATGAAAATTATTAATAAATAATTATTAATTTAGTAAAAATTATTAATAAATAATTTTATGATGATAGTTAGTTAAATATTTGAAATGTTATGTTAAATTAGTAATTAAAATAATTCATGATAATAGTTAGTTAAATAAATAATTAAAAATTATATTGAAGGAAAAAAAATAAAAATAATAATAATAATAATAATAATAATAATAATAATAAAAATTACCCTAGGGGGAGCAATAAAATAAATAAAAATAATATAATGATAATAGTTAGTTAAAAATTATTAATAAATAAATAAAAGTTTTATGTTAAATAAATAATTAAAAATAGTAAGTTAAATTAGTATTAGAGGAATTAAAATTTAAAAGCACGACTATAAAGATAAATAAAAGAAAGAGAAGGTATGAATGAAAAATATTATATTATAAAAAGTCAACTTAAAAAAAACAAACAAATAAATAAATAAATAAAATAAAATAAAATAAAATAAAATAAATAAAAAATTAAAATTAAAAAAAAAAAAAAAAAAAAAAAAAAAAAAAAAAAACGACTAGGTCGAGAGTGCTGGGACCCAACACCGACTGATTTTCCAGCCATCATCTCTATTGAGATTATTCGACCTCTTTTCAATCTCCGGCGCCTCCCTAAATTTCCGATGATGGAAGTGCGAAACCTTAGCAATAACACTAGCTTCCTCAATACAAACATGATGATTGGTTTTCTCAGCATGCTCAGCTAAAGCGGAAGACTTAGTTCGCCTATGATTAAGGTCTATTGCATGGTCACTAATCCTCTGATTAATGGAGCGACCAGTTTCCCCAATATAGGGGGTCCCCGAGGAACAGGGGATCAAGTACACACCTTTCATATCTTTAGGGTCGATAGGATCCTTCACTGATCGGAGGGACATGCGAATAGTGTTCAGGGGCCTAAAGGTCACAGGGACACTATGCGTCCTAAGAATCCTACCAATCTTATCAGTAGTCCCCTGAACATATGGAAGATGGACATCAGGAACTCGCTCCTTTGGTTCTCGTTGAGACAACGAATTCTTGGAAGCTTTAAGGAAAGCCCTCTGACCCATGAATCTACTATAACCATTCTCAACAAAGACATCAAGGAGATGGCATTTTTCTTTCTCAAAACTCTTCTTATCCGAGATCCTTAGAGCCCGAGTAGCAAGGGTATTGAGAACACCCATCTTTTGAAACGAGAAATGATGGGAACTGGCATGAAGATACCGCTTAGTATGTGTTTTCTTCCGAAAAACTTGGTGGCCGAGGGAACCATCACTATTTTTAGAAATAAGAATATCGACGAATGGAAGGCAATCATCGACCTCCTGCTCCATAGTGAACTTAATGGCAGAGGATTGATTATTGAGATGATTGAAGAAGAGATCCAATTCTTCTTGGCCATGGGACCAGATTACATTGGTGTCATCCACATATCTTCTCCAAAGCTTAGACAAGATCTGGGAAGAGTTTAGACCCTTGGACTCAAAATCTTCCATGAAAAGATTAGCAACGATAGGGGAAAGAGGTGAGCCCATGGAAACCCCACAGGTTTGCTCGAAGAACTCTCCCTCAAACCAGAAAAATGTAGAAGTGAGACAGATTTCAACCAACTTAGCAGTGTCAGGATATGTTAGGCAGTTTATCACCTCCATGGCCTCACTAATAAGGATGCAAGTGAAGAGGGAAACAACATCAAAACTAACAAGAATGTCCCCACGGTCAAGCTTGATGTCCTCGAGCTCCTTAATGAAGGAAGCAGAGCCCTTTACGGAGGACTCCATACGACCAACCAAGGGCTTAAGCTTTAACGCCAAGAACTTAGCAAGAAGGTAGGTAGGATCACCAATGGTGTTGAAAATGGGCCTCAACGAAGACCCATCCTTGTGAATCTTGGGGAGACCATAGATTCTAGGTGTGATAGAGTTGCTCTCAATGAGTTTATGAGTTTACATCTGGATCTTGGGAACTTGTTTTCATCTTCCCTTTTGGCCAGAGTAGATGCCTGTTTAGCTCTAAAGTCCCTTCGGTTAGAAGAGATTCGGCAGCAGCATCAAGCTTCTAAGTTTCAGAGGCTTGTTGAAAAATCTGCAGTTCTGGATAGATCTAGGGGAGCAGCTTCCCGGAGCCGAATTTCTCCTGGTCAAATCTCTGCGCTTAATAGTTGGTTATCTGACAGCTCTGTTGATGACCGAGCTGCCCTTACCTGCAGATTGGGGTTTGGCTCCCAGGAAAGCGTTCTTCCAGATTGCTGCGCTGAGGGAAATCACTCTGGTGATAATGTGTGCTCTCCTTCTGGCGCCATTCATCCAGATCGCTCTTCCGTTCCAAGAGTGGGTCAGGTATCGCTTGGCAGCTGCACATCTGTGGGTAACTCTCTTCCGTTACCTTCTTCCATGCCTGCGCTGAGGGTTTCTGATCCAGAGGTTTCTTCTGCGCTTTCACCGAGTGGTTTCTCCGTTTCATCGCTGCGTAGTAGGTCCTCGAAACCAGATGGGTTGGTTGGGGTCTGTGAGGGCTCAGATCCTGCGTTAGCAGGTTCGTGGTCTCCTAGCTCTGGTCGCTCCTCGGTGCATAGCTTGTCTGCAGTGCCCGGAATTGATTTGACAGGCAGCGGGGGTTCAGATCCGGTGGCACCTAATTCTGATCGCCCAGCGTTGCTTGGCAAAGAGCCCGCAGTCGTTTCGGCTGGCCAGTTGGTCAGCTTGTTTCCCTCGTCGGTTGGTTGGGTGCGTAGCTCAGAACCTGGGTCTGCTTTGGTACGCCGGTCAGAGGTGGTCAGTGAGGGCTCGGCCCCCCTTCCTCGTCCTTTGGTATCGTGCAGTCAAACTGCAAGCCGATCAAACATGGACTGAATAGAGCAACAAATGCCTCATTGAAGTATGACTTCAACACACAAGTTTCATTTGGTGGAAGTAGAGGAAAAGGAATATCAAATACTAGAGGAAGAGGAAGAAACCCACACAGAGGTGGAAGAGGCAGCTCATCAAACTCAAGTGGAAGGGGTAGCAATCAAAATTTGAGTAAGGGCTCAAGCAAGAATCAAGCACAAAGTCAGAGGTATTATACATCTCAAGTCCAATGTCATTATTGTAAGAAGTATGGTCACTATGCAAATGAATGTAGAAAGAAGCAACATGATAAAAGTAACAAACCAAGTGAAAATTTCACAAAAGAAAATCAGAGCCAATATATTATGTTTTTGGCTTGTAATGTAGCACAAGAAAAAAAAATGACATATGGTTCCTAGATTCACAATGTGGCAACAACATGATAGGGAAGATAGAAATTTTTACACAATTTAGATGAAACTGTGAAATCTGAGGTGATATTAGGGACTCATAAAAAAGTCTTTATCATGGGAAAAGGAAGAATCAACATTCTGATTAAGAAGGGGGAGAAGAAGTACATTTCAGATGTTTATTTTGTCCCTCATATAAATCATAACGTCATAACCATTGGACCATTCATGGAAAAGGTATACATTGTCTTTCTCCATAATGGAGAGTGCATAATTTTGGATAAATATCGAAGCAAATAGTTGATTGAAAAAGTTCATATGACAAGCAATAGAATGTTTCCACTAAAGATAAAACCAGATTTGAAGGACGAAGGTGCATAAGCAGAAATGACAATGAATTCATAAGAGGATGAAAGAGAAGTTGCAGTTGTCACACAGGTAAACTTTCAAGCAAAGGCCAAAGATGAAAATTGATTATGGCATTTGAGATTTGGTCATCTCAATTTTGAAGGTTTGAATTTTCTCAATAGGGAAGGCACGGTGAAGGGATTTCCATTCATCGAAAAAATGACCAAACTATGTGAAGGATGCATCTTAGGCAAAGAGCATAGAGATATATTCCTAGCGTGAAAGTCAATAAGGGAAAAAAGACCATTGGATATTGGCCATCAACACTTATGTGGACCAATGCAGACACCATCAATTGGTGGCAACTATTATTTTTTGAATTTCATAAATTATTTTACAAAAAAGACATGGGTCTACTTCTTATAGAAGAAAAGTGAAGTGTTTGAACGCTTCGACCAATAGAAAGCTCTTGTTGAAAAAAAAGCGGACACTACATTGAAATTTTTGGGACTAACAGAGGTGATGAATACATCCCAAATGACTTCCTTCGTTTTTGTAGGGAGCATGGAATTCACAAGAAATTTCCAACTAGGTATACACCTCAGAAAAATGGTGTCACGGAAAGGATGAATAGGACTATAATGGAAATCTAAAGGAGTATGTTGAAGGAAAAGAATTTTCCAAATGACTATTGGGCTAAAGTTGTCATTTGTGTAGCATATATCATTAATAGGTGTCCAACCAAAATTTTCAACAACATGGTTCCTGAAGAGGCATGGAGTGGAAGAAAGAATGGTGTCAATCACATGAGAGTGTTCGGATGTGTGGCTTATGCACATGTCGCGGATGATGTAAGAAGTTGGACATCAAGGGGGAGAAATACATATTTGTTGGATATAGTTACGAATCCAAAGCATACAAGCTCTACAATCCATTAAATAAGTTCATAATCAGCAGAGATGTGTAGTTCATAGAAGAGGAAGCATGGGATGGAAGTTTCGAGAAGAAAATCAATGTGAAAACATGTATACCATGTGAAGCAAAATTGAAATTGACCGCAACAAGTAATTCATCAACTAAGTGACACTATCAAGAAATAATAGGATAGTGTCACATAGGCAAGAAAGTACTACTCCAAACACACCACAAAGAACCGCAACACCATTTACCTCTAGCACAACATCAAGTGACATGGTAATTCCATCTTCTGCAAGCATAAGAAGACAAAATCTCATAAATTTAAGTGAAATTTATGAGAAAGTGATGTTGATACTAGTGCAAGTCTAAATTCCTTATTTTCATTGTTTTTTCATGTAGATTACCCAATCCATTTTGAGGGTGCGGTCAAAGACAAAAAATGGATCATAGAAATGGATGAAGAAATACAAGCAATAGAAAAGAATAATACACGGGGGTTAGTGGAACTTTTGCATGGAAAAGAAGTTGTTGGAGTGAAGTGGGTGTATAAGACTAAGAGAAACATTGAAGGAAATATTGAAAGCCATAAAGCAAGGCTATGTGTCAAAGGATACAAGCACCAACATGGAAGAAATTATGTGGAGACATTTGCGCTAGTTGCAAAGATGGAGACAATTTGTATATTGTTGTCAATTGTCACACAACATAAGTGGTAAGTGTATCAAATGGATGTAAAATCAACGTTCTTGAATGGAGTGTTGAAAGAGGAAGTATATGTTGCACAACCATCTGGCTATGAGGTAGAAGGACAAGAAGACAAGGTGTATAGGCTAAGGAAATCTCTTTATGGGCTGAAGCAAGCACTACGTTCATGGTATGTCATAATAAACACTTAATTGACGGACAATGGATTTCACAAATGTGATGGAGAACCTACTCTCTACATCAAAGAGAGTGATGGTAAGCTTATTATTTTTGTTTTATATGTAAATGATTTGATTTTTATAGGGAGTGACGATTTCCTCACTTTTGATTTTATGAAACCAGCTCAAGAAAAGATAGAAAAGATAGATTAACGCCTTAGAATTCAGCCTCTTCGAGGGGGAAACCTACTTTACATTACATAAATGAACAATTCTTGGATGATTCAAATGAAAAAACCTCCTTTCTATGCCGACCTAACAATAATAATATAAAGCCACAAAAATAACAATAGAGGGATTCTATGGGGCACAAAAATAACAATATGGGAATAATAGGGGCACAACAATATTAATAAGGGATGCAACTATAATATTAATGGGGTAATTACTAGTATTATAGGGACCCAACATGCCCCTCTCCTTCAAAAAAAGTTTTGTCCTCAACGCTTGAGTAGTTCTGGATGCTTTTGTATAAAATTCTCATCCTGCCATGTGGAATCCTCAGTGGATAAGTTCTTCCACTTGATAAGATACTCCGAAATTGATCGATTTCATAGCTGCCGAGTTCTTGTTTTTGTGATTGCTTCCGGTTCCAATATATTTTTTCCTTCCTCGTTAAGTTCTGGCAATATTGTTTGAACTGGGAGCTTGTCGCCTATAACCTTCTTTAAACATGAAACATGGAAAACTGGGTGCAATCGAGAAGCTGCAGGAAGCTCCAATTTGTATGCCATAGTACCGATCTTTTGCAACACCCTGTATGGACCATAATACTTTGGTGATAATTTATTATCCTTCTTAGCTTGCTTGAGGGACATTTTCTTATATGGTTGTAGCCGTAGGAATACCCAATCACCTACATCAAAACTTCTTTCGCTGCGATGTTGATCTCCATGTTGTTTCATTCTATTTTGTGCCAACACAAGGTTATCCTTTAAGAGTTGGAGGACTTGTTGTTGATGTTCGATGTGATGTTCCACTGCTTGAACCTTAGAATTTTCTCTTAAATATGATGTGATTGACGGTGGCTGATATCCATAAAGTGCCATAAATGGGGTCATTTTTGTTGCTGTATGGAAGGAATTGTTGTACGACCTTTTAGCTAGAGGCAACCATTTGACCCATTGTTTCTGTTTATCAGATACAAAGCAACGAAGATATCCTTCCAAACATTTTTTTACTATCTCAGTTTTCCCATCAGATTGAGGATGATAAGATGAGCTATGAGCTAACTGAGTACCAAGATAAGAAAATAATTCTGTCCAAAAAATTCCAGTGAAAAGGGGATCTCTGTTACTTACAATAATCTTTGGGTTTCCATGTAGCTTTTGAATTGTTTCCATAAATGCAATAGATACTGTACTGGCTTTAAATGGATGTGATAATTCACAAAAGTGTGCATACTTGGTAAGTCTGTCAACTACCACCATGATGACACTCTTTCCCTTAGACTTGGGTAAACCTGTGATAAAATCCATTGAAACCTCCTCCCAACGTTGGCTTGGAATGGATAAAGGTTGCAATAGACCCAGGGTCTTAATTGTTTCAACTTTATTTTGTTGGCAAACCAAACATTCCGCCACAAACTTTTGAATATCTGATTTAAGGCCATCCCAAAAAAAATCCTTCTTAACCCTGTGGTAAGTTTTTAAAAATCCTGAGTGCCCTCCTAAGGGAGAAGTGTGCAATTCCATAAGAATCTTTTGTTTTAGCTGGGAATTCTTGCAGAGGTATAAGCGATCTTTGTACCAGAAAGAATCATTTTTCCAGCTAAATGTATCAGACGTATTGCAATCTTGTTGTAACTTTTGAATAAGTGCACACACTTCTTCGTCATTCTTCCATTCCTCCCTTGCTTCGTTTATCCAATCTGGTTGGATAATAGAAATGGCGCACAACAATGCTTCCACGTCCTCATCCTTTCTTGAGAGTGCATCTGCCACCACATTTTGCTTCCCTTTTTTTGTAGATGATTTCAAAGTCATAACCCAACATCTTTGTGACCCACTTTTGTTGCTCTTCAGAGGATAATATTTGTTCTAAAAAGTATTTAAGGCTATCATGATCTGTTTTTACCTTGAAGTATCTTCCCATTAGGTAGGGTCACCATTTCTTAAGTGCATGGAGTATTGCCAACGTTTCCTTCTCATAAATAGCTTTGTGTAAAAACGTTCCCTTGATTGGATGAATTTTAAAAGCAATGGGTCTTTCATCTTGAATTAAAATAGCACCAATTCCATTTCCTGAAGCATGACATTCCACAATAAAGGTTTGTGAAGTCTTGTGTAGCTAAGACCGGTGCTTGGGACATTGCATCTTTAAGATGTTCGAAGGCCTTTGTTGCTTCTGGAGTCCATGAAAATGCATCTTTCTTCAATAATGTTGTTAGAGGTGCTACTATTCTCCCATAATTCTTAACAAACTTGTGATAATACCCTGTCAACCCAAGAAATCCTCGCAGATGCTTTATGGATGTGGGGATTTTTCATTCCTTAATGTCTTTAATTTTGCTAGGGTCTACCTTAACTCCTTCATGAGATACAATATGACCCAGATATTCCACCTCTTGTAATCCAAAGAAACATTTGGATATTTTTTCGTATAATTGTTTCTCCTCCAATAGTTGTAGCACCCTGTCAACATGTTCAACATGATCCTTCCAACACATGTTGTAGATTAGTATATCATCAAAAAATACTAACACAAATTTTCTAACGAATGGTTTGAAAATGGAATTCATCAAACCTTGAAATGTTGAAGGTGCATTGGTAAGGCCAAAAGGCATCACGAAAAATTCATAATGACCCTCATGAGTTCTAAACGTTGTTTTTGGAATGTATTCAGTCTTGATTCTAATTTGATGATATCTTGAACGAAGATCCAACTTGGTGAAGTAAATTGATCCATGGAATTCATCTAGTAATTCATCAATGACAGGAATGGGAAACATCTAGCGAGCATAATTGTGCAATTACACCTCCTTGTTCCTTTTTTAGAAGCTTTGTCATACCGTTAGAGCTGATTATCTTTCTTGGTTTCCCTAAAATCCCTTAATTCAACTTCCTTTCCTTCCACACAAAATTTCATGAAAAGTTCTTGAAAATTAAAAGCTATTGTACCCAAGGGTTGTCGCCATTGGACTCCTAGTACAACATCAGCACCTCCCATTGGAATGGAAAGCATTGGGCTAGTCAATACATATTATCCATCGATAGCTTGATATTATGTCACTTTCCAGAGCAATTTATTGTTCCTCCATTTGCAACCATCACTTGACACTCTGGTGCTGGATATAAGAAGAAATTCGATTCTTTTGCTACCTTACAATCAATAAAATTGTGGGCACTCCCTGAATCAATCAACACTATTACCTTTTTCTTCTTGATTTGTCCTTCTATCTTGATGGTTTGAGGAGTGGTAATTCCAGCCAATGCATTACAAGATATGGTCGGATTCATTTCTTCTTTATCTAGGCTTTGTTCCTAGAGTATATCCTCTTCTTTTGACCTTTCTTACTCCTTTTCTTCTTCCTCTTCGCAATCTATGTAGAATAATTTATTCTCAGCACACTTATGACCTTTAGTGTATTCGCTATCACAACTGTAACAAAGCCCTTTTGCTCTTTTTTCTTCCAATTGTTGTGGTGTCAACCTTATAGGTTGTAGAAGACTAGGAGCAACAACACTTCCATCTTTATAGTTGTGAGTGGTATGCTTCCTGGTTGCCATAATTTTTCTTTCCATTTTTCTTCCTAACTTGAATGCCTTCTCTAATGAATTAGGTTCCCAAAGGCGAACATCATGTTGGATATTATCCTTTAAAGACCCTATGAACACATCAATCCTATGCTCCTCTAGAATATTTTTTACCCTTATGTTCAATTTTTGGAACTCCTTAATGTGCTCCATTATTGAACCCCTTTGTTTGAGACTTATCAATTCACTAAAAAAAGTGTTTCTTTTTGTATCCCCATAATGTGCTATTAATTCTTCCGTAAAAATTTTCCAAGTGATAATTTGTTTATGAGAGCAAAGCCATAGATACCATACAAACTAATTTGGTTCAAAATATAAAGTTGCAATACATACCTTTTATGTGTTTTGCACATTATTGAAATCAAAAAATTGCTCCATCTGTAATATTCATGTTGCGGGATCCTTGCCATCAAACTTCCTCATATCGATTTTTGGAATATGGTGGGTCTTCGATCCCATATTAGAGTCTATGAAATCATGATTAACATTTCTTTTGTTCGCATCATGAGTTTCCTTTACAACCTTTTCACCATTAGTAAGTATTTCTTGTAGAAAATTTGTCAAATCTGTCTTCAAATTTGCCATGTCTGTCTTCAGATATGTCTTCAAATCTGCCATGTATCTCTTCAAATCTGTCTGCAAATATATCTTCAAATCGTCCATCTTAGCTTCCATTCCCTTTATCTTAGATTCCACACCATTTATCTTATCTTCTGTTAGCTTCTGTAAGCGTGACATTTGTTGCACGTGTTCTTTTAATTTTGATATATCATGTAGCATTTCTTCTTCTTCTTCATGAGTCATGCTAAGGCTTCCAGGTTTCTTACTAGGTGTTTGTATTTTCTTTCCTCGGGGCATCCGTTACTGATAATAATGCTCTACTATGCCCTTTGAATTCCTTCAAAATAAAATTTCAAACCAATCTTAAGCAAAAATTTAAAAGAATCTATACACCTTTTTTCACTTTGTAGAAGATCGATATTGCCTCTCATGTATCTCTATACTTTTAGATCATCTAGTTCTAAAATTGCGACCTATAGTAGCCCTCTGTGTCCTCTTTCCAATTCCACCAATTGGATCCAAATTGGATTCTCCAAGGAAGAGTTATACAAAATCTCCCACAGTGACCTGATTATAGACTAGTTCAGTAGAGCGAACTTGTACGACGTGCCACACATCACTGTTTTTACCTTTGGCTCTAAACAAATACATATAAGAAACTATAGACTGTCCTCTTTCTACACCTTCTTACAAAATTTCAATCAGATGCTCAGAGAGAAAGTTGTGATGATTTTCCCCAGGTTACCTGTTTGGAATGAAATACAGGAGTCTGCAAGAAGACCAACTTCCTCAGATCATATCTCCGCAAATATAGCGCGAACAACTCTGAAATTTGGACCCACGATTCAGCGCGATTTCTTCTCAAATTGGTTTTTTTTTTTCTTCTAAAACGTCGCACAAAAACAGTTATAGAAAAAATTCCACGATAACTTGTTTGGAGTAGCGAAACCCTAGAATCCAAAGCTCTAATACCAAATGTTATGAAACCATCTCAATAAAAGATAGAAAAGATAGATCAACATCTTAGAATTTAGCCTCTTAGAGGGGGAAACCTCCTTTACATTACATAAATGAACAATTCTTGGATCATTAAAATGACAAAACCTCCTTTCTATATATAGGAATCTAAGGAGTCACAATATAACCCAGCCGACCTAACAATAATAATATAAAGCCACAAAAATAACAATAGAGGGATTCTATGGGGTGCAGTAATAACAATATGGAAATAATAGGGGCACAACAATATTAATAAGGGATGCAACTACAATATTAATGGGGTAATCACTAGTATTATAGGGACCCAACATTTGATTTCAAAGAAGTCATGAAAAGTGAGTTTGAAATGAATAACTTGGGGTTGTTAATGTATTTTTTGGGCATATAAGTGAAGCAAAAAACAAATGGTATTTTTATTTCCTGGACAAGGTATGTAGTGGTGATTTTGGAGACATTTAATATGCAGAACAACAAGCCTGCACCAACTCCAACTGTCATGGGGTTGAAGTTGAGCAAAGAATATTGCAACAACAATGTCAATTTCACATTATACAAAAGTATGGTGGGAATCTTGATGTATTTGACGACAAGTAGTTTGGATATAATGTATGCAATAGGCCTAGTGTCAAGGTTCATAAAGACACCCAAGGAGAAAAATTAGCACGTAGGAAAAATTATTTTAAGCTATGTCAATGCGAAAGAGGAGTATGGTATTTTGTACACCACAAAAAATGATTTAGAGTGTTCGATCACACTAACTGTGACTCGGAATGAAGTGTTGATAATAGAAAGAGCACGTCAATATATGTTTTTCATTTATGTTTGAGAGTGATTTCATGAGTCTCGAAGAAGCAGCTGATAGTATCATTGTATCCCGCAGAAGCTAAATATGTCTCCGCAACAGCAGCAACATGCCAAACAATTTGGATGAGAAGAATGTTGAGGGTGTAACTACCCTGGTGAAAATTCCATGTAATAAAAGTTAAAAAAAATAACCACGATTGATGGGAGACATTTTCCAAGTTGAATGTTGGGAAAGGCATCCTAGCAAGTGTGTTGGGTGTGGAGCCTGATTATCTTCTGTATTCAAAGGTTTCAACCAGATGTATACCCCAGGAAGACTGTACACCCCTCCACGCGGGGGGGTGTAGGGGGGTTAATCCCCCCCGACTGGGGGTCCTGGTGCCAGCGGTCCCCTGGCGAGGGTTCGGGGGCAGCACCCAGGAAGCTAAAAATAGATGTAAAATTGCCTTTTAAAAGTCTAGTAATTTCTAGTCAATCCATGTTGTTCATTAAGCAGATGATCTCACGGTAGAAGTTATGTTTAATTTAGGGATTTTTTCCCTAGAAGGAAACCCCTCACTATATATGAGAGAATTGTATTGCTTCTATGCATATTTGTATTCTGAGTGAAGAAGAGAGAGGATATTGAAAGCAAAGAGGGTGTTATAGTGGATCTACAATAGGTTGTATCTCTTCAGTTTGCTGGATAATATAAAAGGAAGGACTGGTTGTTTCTCCATGGACGTAGCCCAAACTGGGTGAACCATGTATATCTGTGTCTCTCTTGTTTTATGCATTTTCTGTGTTTATATTTCTGCAATATTTTATGTGTTCCATTGCTCCGTGATATATAATTTTCTAACAACTAGTATTAGAGCCGAAGGTCTATTTGGCTGATAAACTCGTAGGAGAGAAGGGTTCTTGGTTCGAGTGGGAGCAATGGCGGAAGATCGTAGGTTTAGGGTTGAAAAATTCAACGGCCAAAACTACGAGCTGTGGAAGATGCAGATGGAAGATTATCTGTATCGAAGGGATATTTACCTACCATTGAGCAGAAAGACAAAGAAGCCGACGAGTATGACAGACACAGAATGGGATATTCTGGACAGAAAGGCACTTGGAACAATATGGTTGTGCCTAGTGGCATCGGTAGCATTTAATATTTCAAAGGAAACGACAACATAGGGTTTAATGTCAGAATTGGCCAAAATGTATGAAAAACCCTCGGCCTCAAATAAGGTATTTATTATGAAGCGCTTATTTAATATGAAGATGTCAGAAGGTGGATGTGTTGCAGATCATTTAAATGATTTTAATACAATTACAAGTCAATTAAGTTCTGTAGGGGTAAATTTTGATGATGAAGTTAGGGATTTGTTATTTCTGTGCTCATTGCTAGAAAGTTGGAATGGTTTAGTTATGGCTGTTAGTTACTCTGTCTCTGGATCTAGTACTTTAAAGTTTGATGATGTTGTTGGTGCAATCCTTAACAAGGAAATGAGATGAAAAAGCTCGGTGAGACATCAGGTAATGCTTTGACTGAAGAGACTAGGGGAAGAAAAATGGAAAGAGGAAAGAGCCCAAGATACCACAGTAAGTCAAGAAAAGGCAGACCCAAGTCCAGATCAGAGATAGTGTGCTGGAAATGTGGGAAGAAAAGACACCTGAAGAAAGACTGCAAGTCTCAGAAGGGAAAATAAGGAGATGTCCAGCAAGAAAATAATCATGAAGCGAATGTAACAGGTGATGTGTTGCAAGATGCTTTGATTCTTTCATTAGAAAATATTATTGATGCCTGCGTGATAGATTTAGAGGCCTCATTCCATGACACACCTGATAAGAAACATTTTCATGATTATGTTCAAGGAGATTTTGGACAAGTTCGATTGGGTGATGATAAACCCTATAAAATCGTTGGAATGGGTACAGTTTTCATAAAACAAAAAACTGGAAATCAGTGGCTATTGATGAAGGTAAGGCATGTTCCAAATCTGAAGAAAAATATGATTTCAATAGGGCAGTTGGAAGGTGAAGGTTGCGTAACTACTTTCACAGATAAAACATGGAAGGTCACTAAAGGATCCCTTGTAATAGCGAAAGGAGAAAAGGTTGGTACATTGTATTTATGCAATGGTATTTCTAATTCTATTATTGCTTTAACCTCTACAGGAGAAGATATGTCATTGTTGCATCATAGGCTCGGGCACATGAGTGAGAAGGGGATGCAGATTCCTCACTCATGAAATTTGTTACTAGGTTTGAAACATGTTGATCTAAAATTCTGTAAGAATTGTGTTTATGGAAAATAGAAGAGAGTCATATTCCTTAGAGTTTGGAAAAGAAAAAAGAGCAAAAAATTAGAGCTTGTGCATATAGATGTATGGGGACCTGCTTAGGTATCATCTCTTGGTGGCTCACGTTATTATGTTACTTTTATTGATGATGCATCTAGAAAAACCTGGTTCTATTATATTCGAAATAAATTTGATGTATTTGATACTTTTAAGAAATGGAAAGCTTTAGGGAAAAGGTTGAAGTGTCTCAGATCAGAAAATGGAGGTGAATATTACAACAAAGAGTTTGATAGGTACTGTTCAAAGAATGGAATTTGCAGAGAGAAGACAGTTCCAGGAACACCACAAGAAAATGGTGTGTCAGAAAGGATGAATAGGACAATCATGGAGTGTGCAAGGTGCATGAGATTTCATGGAAGATTGCCTTTACAATTTTGGGAAGATATTATGGATACTATTGTTTATATAATAAACAAAGGGCCTTCAAGTTCCTTGGATGGTGGTATTCTAGAGGAGGCATGGACAGGTAAAAAGGTAAACTACTCCTTTTTGAAGACTTTTGATTGTGAAGCTTTTGTCCACATTAACAAAGAAAATAGAACAAAGCTTGAGGCAAAATCAAGGAAATGTACCTTTGTTGGATATGTTGTTAATGATTTTGGTTATCACTTATATGATTATGAAAATCACAAAATCATTAGGAGCAGAGATGTAATATTCAATGAAAAATTCATGTTTAAGAATCAGTTGCAGGAAAAGAAACAAGAAAAAGAAAATAGAGAATACACAGTTCTTGACGATATAACAGGAAAAGTTATGGTGCCTGAAAATCATAATTATCAACAGCCAGAACAACGACCACAATAGCAACAAGCACTTCAAACACCTGAAAGTGGTGTTAGAAGATCTCCTTCATTATATTATTTATTGTTGACTGATTCTGGTGAACCAGAATGTTATGAAGAAGCAGTGCAGGTAGAAACCAGGAAGAAGTGGGAGCAAGCCATGAAAGAAGAGATGGACTCCTTAGCACATAACCAGACTCGGGACTTAGTCAGGTTTCTTGCAGGTAAACAAAATTTCAAAATAAATGGGTTTACAGTTTGAAGGAAGAAGATGGAGGAAAAGAGAGGTACAAAGCTAGACTTGTGGTGAAGGGGTTTGCACAGAAGAAAGGTATTGATTTTGATGAAATATTTTCTCCTCTTGCTAAAATGACTTCAATTAGAACTATTTTAAGTCTAGTAGCACTTGAAGATTTGCATCTTGAGCAGTTAGATGTAAAGACAATCTTTTTCCATGGGGATTTGGAGGAAGAGATATATATCCATCAACCACAAGGATATGAGCTAAAAGGGAAGGAGAAACTAGTGTGCAGGTTGATGGAAGCTATATTATATTGTTATTGTATGTAGATGACATGCTTGTTCTAGGTTCTAACATGCAGGAAATAAATGTGCTCAAAAGGAAATTGGAAAACTCATTTGCAATGAAGGATTTGGGTGCTGCAAAACAAATCCTTGGTATGAGAATAACTAGAGAGAGGAAGAATCACAAATTAACATTGTCTCATAGTGAGTACATAGAAAAGGTGTTGAAAATGTTTAATATGCAGACTGCAAAACCAGTTAGTATACCTTTAGCTAGCCATTTCAAATTAAGTAAGGAGGCGTGTCCTAAGACTCGGGAAGAAATAGATCATATGTCTAAAGTTCCATATGCATCAGTAGTTGGAAGCTTAATATATGCAATGCCCTGCACAGGGCCTGATATTGCATATGTAGTGGGGGTTGTAAGCAAGTACATGAGCAATCCAGGAAAATAACACTGGATGGCAGTGAAGTGGATTCAAACATTGTTGTACAAGGATATGTTGATGCAGATATGGTAGGTGGTAGAGGTAACAAGAGGAGCACAACAGGGTATGTGTTTACTGTAGGTGGAACAGTTGTCAGTTGGGATTCAAGAATCCAAAGTGTTGTTGCACTTTTAACAACAGAAGCAGAGTATGTTGCTGCTACATAGGCTAGTAAAGAAATGATTTGGTTACAAAGGTTTCTGGATGAATTGGGCAAGAAGCAAGAGTTGGGTAGGTTATACAGTGATAGCCAGAGTGCCATACATCTTGCAAAGAACTCTGCATTTCATTCCAACACTAAACATATATAGCTCAAGTACCGTTTCATACGGTTAGCATTGGAAGATGGACAATTGAAGCTAGAAAAGGGACACACTAGCCAGAAACCTGCAAATATGTTAACAAAAGTTGTAACTATGGAGAAACTAAGAATCTGCTCAGTTTCAATTGGTGTTCAAGTATGATGAAGAATATGAGAAACAACCAGGTCCAAAGTGGAGTTATTGTCTATCAAATGAAGCAGCAGTGGAGTTGCTATAATCAGTCTCCAAGTGGGAGATTGTTGGGTGTGAAGCCTCATTATCTTCTGTATTCAAAGGTTTCAACTGGATGTACACCCCAAGAAGGCTGTACACCCCTCCACGGGGGGGCGGGGTGCGTGGGGGACTTGTCCCCCTTGCAGGGGTCGGGGGGGGGCTAATACCCCCCAGTTGGGGGGTTCAGGGACAGCACCCCCGAAGCTAAAAATAGATGTAAAATTTCCTTGTAAATGTCTAGTAATTTCTAGTCAATATGTGCTCTTCATTAGGCGGATGATCTAACAGTAGCAGGTATGTTTAATTTAAGGTTTTTTTCCCTAGAAGGTAAACCCTCACTATATATGAGGGAATTGTATTGCGTCTATGCATATCTGTATTCTAAGTAAAGAAGAGAGAGGAGATTGAGAGCAAAGAGGGTGTTACAGTAGATCTGCTGTAGGTTGTATCTTTTCAGTTTGTTGGATAATATAAAAGGAAGGACTGGTTGTTTCTCTATGGAAGTAGCATAAACTAGGTGAACCACATATATCTGTGTCTCTCTTGTTTTATGCATTTTCCGTGTTTATATTTCTAGAATATTTTATCTGTTCCACTGCTCCATAATATATAATCTTCTAACAGAGTGGTCATTTGGTTGTTTATGGCTAACGAAATTCGCAAAGACAATGGCTACGGCTTTGGAAAGGAAAATTGGCATTTTTGGCACAATTATTTATGAAAATAATGGAAATTAGGAGAAAAAGGAGATGAAAGGTCACATGTTGCACGTGATGAGGAAAATGAAGGAAAATAATGGAAAATGAAGAAAACATAGGCCTCATTAATAAAAAGGAATCTGAGCATCAATTGGTAACCTTCTTTCAGTTGAGTTTTGGATCCCTCCCATTTTCCTCTCTCTCTCTCATACAATTAGACACTTAGGGTTTCTTGGATAACTTTGGCATTGGACCAAAAAAGGAAAATAAAGAAAGAGGAAGAAAATATCAAATAGGGAAAGGCAAGATCAAGAAGCTACAAAAATCTTCATTGTAGGTATTGAGTTGCATGTGTATTTTCCTTGCTAGATTTAGCATGAATGGGACTGCATGTGTTTCTTATCTACCATGGCATGAGTGTTTCTAGGTGTGACAGTATTTTCAGCCTAGCCTTGCCATTTCCTGATAGATTTGATGAGATGGGGTCTCTCATTCATTTTATGTGGAATGAATGGATTGGATTCAAATCAAAGTTGGGTGGATCTCTGAATCGGCAAACACATGGTCTGAGTGGTCCCTTAAATGTACTGAGGATCACGAAGCCACTGGACTAGTAACCCTTGAATTAGATGGCGGGTTGTGGTAAAGTGAGATTGTGTGCCTTAGTTGTCATAGGAATCTTTTCCCGTGAATGGCATGATATACAATAAATCTAAGAGGTGGACTTTCTCCCTATTTCACCTAGTGGTCCTAGGATGGGACGAACGGTAAACATTGGAGAGTATGTCTCAGTGTAGGGCTTAGTGATCCCTGGAACAGAGTGTGGAAGCAAGGTAAAGCCTAAGAGACTAGGAGGCACTCAAATTCCTCACGATGTAGGCAGAGAAGTCTGGTGGCACCAATGTTGATTGGTGTTTTTGATGTGTTATATGAGTCCCATATTCATTCTTGGAATATGGCATGGTGGTGATTGGATGAAGAGAGTCCCATCTCTGGTTCATTCATTTCATTCATTAATGAGAAATTCATTCCTTTGATTTTCATGTGTAAATGTATTGATGAATATGTGGATTTTTATAGCTGATATGTTTATGGTATTTCTGTTCCTATTGTGTTGGTTATACGTATATCTTATGACAATAACTATGTATGGATCTGACTAATATTTTTACTTGTATATGAATGGCTAATGTTTTTTTGACCTAATAGAGGATAATGCAGCAATTGGCATGAGGAAAAAATGGTCCATAGCAATTCTCAAATAAGTATGATATCCCTACACTTAGTTTTGTTGTTTACAACTGTAGGTTACATGTTGATCATGTGTTTCACAAAGTTTTTTTCATGGCTAGTAGGGGTCTGGTTATGTCTTGTTCATTTTATTACCTTTCCATCATTCTTTCCCTTTATTTTAACTGATTCTAAGTTATGACTCCATTCTGGGTAGTGGCATCGGCTCTCGGCCTGAAAAAGTGGTTTAAATCATAGGGTCGCTAGCAGAGAACTGGCAATTTTTGTCTCTGGTCACTTGCAAGAAATCATGTGAGATCTAATTTAGGTTGTTGATTGCTCCCTTTCCCATAGCATGAGAGTGTTTATGGCCTAAGAGATCCAGAACAATAGTGCGACCCAGGGACAAGTTGTCTAACTTGTTGACATGTCTCCTGAGGGTTCATACATCCCCAGGGTGTAGAAACCTAGTTCTAGCACCCTCCCATACTACTTTGGGTGAGACCTCAATCCGTGCTTCATGGACTGTTTCCAAAAGGGCGAGTAGTACTATGATTTTCTTGGTAAATCAATTATGAACCTGGGATAGGCCCCACTAAGCCAACAAATGCTTCCGTTGCCAGGATTGGGATCTGCATAAGGGTTGTCTGATTTCGTTCCACTAGAACCCAACAAAGAGGGAAATTAAAGAGTGTTTGGACAAGAAGATTCATGAGTTTACGACATAGGAAAACAAAACTCTGCAAGTATGTAAGGAAAATTGGTTGGAGTGCTACATGTATATGGAAATTGATGAGATTTTCTTTGTAGCCTTTCCTTCTGAGCCGTATGAGTGGATCACAAAGTTTGCTGATAGCCATGGAAGGTGTAGGCTTGACAAGCCAATAGTGTGGACTCCAGAATTAGTGTGCAGACTAGAAGCATAAGAAGATAAGACCGCGTGAGCTATGGACCATTGGCTCGACTAGATAATAGGGGGATTTATCACTGAGTTTGTTGTAGACACAACCGTGAGCTATAGCAAGGCAGAACGATGCTTTCTCAAAGGACCACGAGGTAAGTATATTAAATCTTTAAATACTTGGATTAAGATGTTATTGTGTGAAAAAAGGGTCATGCAAATACATTATTGTTTGGGACTACGTGGAGTAGAAAGATCTACAAGAGAAGTGAAGAATTGGAAAACAATCCCTTAATTTCACCCTCATGAGAGAGTGAGGAAGAGCTCGCTAAGGTCTCTTTGAGAAGCACAATAAATTTGATAAGGCAGTGCATTCCATAGTTACCACCTCCACCCACACCACCACGCACTTCACCTCCCTCACCTCCATCTCCACCCACTCCACCTCCACCACCTCCACAGTTTAGTATGGAGAGCGCGATCAAACTACCAGTATTCAGAGGAGTAGGGAATGAAGATTCAGACCAATTCTAGTTCATGGTAAGAGTAGTATGGGAAGCACAAGGGGTCATGGATGACAATATTAAGAAGGCTACATTGGTGAGCGCACTACAGGATCACGCATTAACATGGTATATCAAGCACTCTAATGACAACCCAAACACAGGGATAGTAGAGATCCAAAACGTGCTGAACAAGGAATTTAGCAGGCCAAAGTCAGAAACACAATCAATCATCGAGTTTAAAGAAATCGTGATGCTCCTGAGCGAGACACCTTAGGATCTGGATCAACAGCTGAAGAGTACAATCCATGAAGCCAATATGACGTTGACAAGTGGACAACATCACACATGGTTTTTAGCATCTCTGACACCACACTTGAGGACAGCGCTATGTCAATAGAATCTTCCCACCCATGCCGAAGCGTTGGAAATGGCAATGGCATTACACGAGACCCCAATACAAGACCCTGGGTTGGGAGTTCAACAAATCCATGCACAACTACAAAATATGTGTTTCTAAATGCAAAGTTTGAAGCAGGATAGTGCATCGTGGCCAGAGGCGCACAAGGAAGTATGGTGCATAAAATGCAAAGGATAGGGCAATGAAAAGGATCACTGTCGGGTGTTCACGAACTACTCTTCCATATGAATGTGTTTCATATATTCGAAATTATAATCGCGTAGTTTTTAATCTTTGTTTTCTTCTGAAACTCAACTTTGTGATTAAATTTCACGTAGTTTTTAACCTTTGTTTTCTTGCGAAACTCAACTTTGTGATTTAATCTTTGCGACTGTTGTTTTAATCCTATGCCTCAAGTTTCACGTGGTATCACAGTGTGTTTTTATTGGGAGTTAAAACTTGTTCCGAAGGCATTGGAGAAATTTTTTTTTAACAGTAAGAAATAGCAATAGTATCATCAAATATAATATTGACTAATAATTCTCAGATACCTCAATTTAATGTGAAAAATTATGATTATTGGGATGTTACAATAAAGACTTTGTTTTCTTCTCAATATATTTGGGATTTGGTGGATAACGATTTTCAAGAACCAACATATGCATCAACATACAATGCATTCACACAAGTAGAAAATGATTTATTGGGCTATTACAATGAAGGCTTTGTTTTCTTCTAAAGATATTTGGGATTTGGTGGAGAATGGTTTTCAAGAACCCAAATTAGGAAAGGAGAATAGTTGAGAAAATTTTGAGAAGTTTGCGAGCAATATTTTATGCCACTATTGTGGCCATAGAAGACATAAAGGATCTCTCACAATTTCCAATGGATCAGCTTCATGCATCACTCATTTCTCATGAACATAGACTGAATAGAGCAACAAACTCCTCATAAAAGAATGACTTAATACACAAGTTTCAATTTGGTCAAGGTAAAGGTAAAGGAATATATAATACTAGAGGAAGAGGAAGAAACCCACACAAAGGTGGAAAAGGTAGCCCATCAAGCTCAAGTGGAAGGGATAGTAGTCAAAATTTGAGTCAGGGCTCAAGCCAGAATCAAGCGCAAAGTTAGAGGTATGATAAATCTCAAGTCCAATTTCATTATTGTAAGAAGTATGGTCATTTGAATGTAGAAAGAAGCAACATGATAGAAGTAACAAACCAAGTGAAAATTTCACAAAGGAAAATCAGAGCTAAGATATTATGTTTTTGGCTTGTAATGTAGCGCAAGAAAAAAAAGGACCTATGGTTCCTAGATTCACAGTGTGGAAACCACATGATAGGGAACATAGAAATTTTTAGCCAATTTAGATGAAACAGTGAAATCTGAGGTGACATTAGGGATTGATAAAAAAGTCTTTATCATGGGAAGAGGAAGAATCAACATTCTAACTAAGAAGGGGGAGAAGAAGTACATTTCAGATATTTATTTTGTCCCTCGTATAAATCATAACCTCATAAGCATTGGACAACTTATGAAAAATGGCTACATTGTCATTTTCAATAATGGAGAGTGCACAATTTTGGATAAATCTCGAAGCAAACAGTTGATTGCAAAAGTTCATATGACAAGCAATAGAATGTTTCCCCTAAAGATAAAACTAGATTTGAAGGAAGAAGGTGTGCAAACAGAAATGTTACTGAATTCATAAGACGATGAAAGAGAAGTTGCAGTTGTCACACAAGTAAACTTGCAAAGGTCAAAGATGAAAATTGATTATGGCATTTCAGATTTGGTCATCTTAATTTTGGAGGTTTGAATTTTCTCAATAGGAAAAACATAGTGAAAGGATTTCCATTCATCGAAAAATCGACCAAACTATGTGAACGATGCATCTTAGGCAAAGAACATAGAGATATATTCCTAGCATGAAATTCAATAAGGGAAAAAAGACCATTGGATATTTTCCATTCAAACTTATGTGGACCAATGCAGACACCATCAATTGGTGGCAGCTATTATTTTTCGACTTTCATAGATGATTTTAGAAGGAAGACATGGGTCTACTTCTTATGGAAGAAAAGTGAAGTGTTTGAACGCTTCCACCAATACAAAGCTCTTGTTGAGAAAAAGGTGGACACTACATTGAATTTTTGAGGACTAACAAAGTTGGTGAATACATCCCAAATGACTTCCTTCATTTTTTCAGGAAGCATGGAATTCACAAGAAATTTACAACAAGGTATACGCTTCAGCAAAATGGTGTCGCAGAAAGGATGAATAGGACTATTATGGAAATCGAAAGGAGTATGTTGAAGGAAAAAAAATTTCCAAATGACTACTGGGGTAAAGTTTTTGTTTGCGTATCATATATCATTAATAGGTGTCCAACCAAAAGTGTCAACAATATGGTTCCTGAAGAGGCATGGAGTGGAAGAAAGAATAGTTTCACTCACATGAGAGTGTTCGGATGTGTTTGTTATGCACATGTCCCGGATTATCTAAGAAGTTGGACAACAATGGGGAGAAATTATTATTTATTGGATATAGTTATGAATCCAAAGCATACAAGCTATACAATCCATTAAATAAGGTCATAATCATCAAATATTTGTAGTTCATAGAAGAGGAAGCATGGGATGGAAGTTTCGAGAAGACAATCAATGTGAAAACATGTATACCACATGAAGAAAAATTGGAATTGACCACAACAAGTAATTCCTCAACAAAGTAGTCACTAAGTGACACCATCAGCAAATAATAGGACAGTGTGACACAGTCAAGAAAGTACTACTCCAAGCACACCGCAAAGACTAGAAACACCATTTACCTCTAGCACAACATCAAGTGACATGGTAAGTCCATCTTCTGCAAGCATAAGAAGACAAAATTTCATAAATTTAAGTGAAATTTATGAGAAAGTGATGTTGATAGTAGTGCAAATCCGAATTCCTTAGTTTCATTTTTTTTTCATGTAGATGACCCAATCCATTTTTAGGGTGTGGTCGAAGACAAAAAATGGATCATAGAAATGGATGAAGAAATAGAAGCAATAAAAAATAATAATACATGGGGGTTAGTGGAACCTCCGCAAGGAAAAGAAGCTATTGGAGTGAAGTGGGTCTATAATACCAAGAGAAACATTGAATGAAATATTGAAAGCCATAAAGCAAGGCTAGTTGTCAAAGGATACAAGCAACAAAATGGAAGAAATTATGTTGAGACATTTGTGTGTGCTGCAAGGATGGAGACAATTCTTATATTGTTGTCAATTGTCACACAACATAAGTGGTAAGTGTATGAAATGAATGTAAAATCGATGTCCTTGAATGGAGTTTTGAAAGAGGAAGTATATGTTGCGCAACCATTTGGCTGCGAGGTAGAAGGACGAGAAGACAAGGTGTATAGGCTGAGGAAAGCTCTTTATGGGCTGAAGCAAGCACTACGTGCATGGTATATCAAAATAAACACTTAATTGATGGACAATGGATTTCAAAAATGTGATGGAGAACCAACTCTCTACATCGAAGAGAGTGATGGTAAGCTTCTTATTATTGCTTTATATGTAAATGATTTGATTTTTACAGGGAATGATGATTTTCTCATTCCTGATTTCAAAGAAGTCATGAAACGTGAGTTTGAAATCACTGACTTGGGGTTGTTAACGTATTTTTTGGGCATATTAGTGAAGAAAAAAACAAATGGTATTTTTATTTCCCATGCAAGGTATGTAGCGGTGATTTTGGAGACATTTAATAAGCAGAAAAAAAATCTTGCACGAACTCCAACTGTCATGGAGTTGAAATTGAGCAAAGAAGATTGCAACAACAATGTCAATTTGAAATTATACAAAAGTATGGTGGGCATCTTGATTCATTTAACGACAAGTAGTTCGGATATAATGTATGCAATAGGACTGGTGTCAAGGTTCATAGAGACACCCAAGGAGAAACATTGGCAAGAAGCAAAAAATATTTTAAGCTATGTCAATGCGAAAAACAAGTATGGTATTTTGCACACCACAACAAATGATTTAGAGTGGTTGATTACACTGACTGTGACTTGGAACGAAGTGTTGATAATATAAAGAGCATGTCAAGATATGTTTTTCATTTATGTTTGAGAGCCATTTCATGGGTCTCCAAGAAGCAGCCGATAGTATCATTGTATCCCTCAGAAGCTGAAAATGTCTCTGCAACAACAGCAGCATGCCAAACAATTTGGATGAGAAGAATGTTGAGGGTGTAACAAACCTAGTGAAAATTCCATGTAATAAAAGTTAAAAACAATAACCACGATTGATGGGAGACTTTTTCCAAGTTGAATGTTGGGAAAGGCATCTTAGCGGGTGTTCATTTGGTTGTTTATGGCTAACAAAATTCGCAAAGGCAATGGCTACGGCTTTGGAAAGGAAAATTGGCATTTTTGGCACAATTATTTATGAAAATAATGGAAATTAGGAGAAAAAGAATATGAAAGCTCACAGGTTGCATGTGAGGAGGAAAATGAAGGAAAATAATGGAAAATGAAGAAAATAGAGGCCTCATTCATAAAAAGGTTTCTGAGCATCAGTTGGTAACCTTCTTTCAATTGAGTTTTGGATCCCTCTCATTGTCCTCTCTCTCTCTCTCATACAATTGGACACTTAGGGTTTCTTGGATAACTTTGCCATTGGACCAAAAAAGGAAAAGAGAGCAAGAGGAAGAAAAGATCAAATAGGGAAAGATAAGATCAAGAAGCTAAACAATATTCATTGCAAGTATCGACTTGCATGTGTATTTTCCTTGCTAGATTTAGTGTGATTGGGATTGCATGTGTTTCTTATCTACCATGGCATGAGTTTTTCCAAGTGTCACAATATTTTCAGCCTAGCCTTGCCATTTCCTGATAAATTTGATGAGATGGGGCCTCTCATTCATTTTATGTGACATGAACGGATTAGATTCAAAGTAGAGTCGGGTGGATCTCCGAATCGGCAAACACATGGTCTGAGTGGTCCCTTAAATGCACTAAGGATCACGAAGCCACTGGACTAGTAACCCTTGAACTAGATGGTGGGTTGCGGTAAAGTCAGATTGTGTGCCTCAATGGGCCTAGGAATCCTTTCCCGTGAATGGTGGGATATACGGTAAATCCAAGAGGTGGTTTTTCTCTCTGTTGTGCCTAGTGGTCCTGGGATGGGATGAATGGTAAAAAATGGAGAGCATGTCTCGGTGTAGGGCCTAGTGATCCCTCGAATGGACTGTGGAAGCAAGGTAAAGCCTAAGAGACTACGAGGAACTCAAATTCCTCACGGTGTATGCAGTGAAATCCGGTGGCACCCATGTTGATTGGTGTTTTTGACGTGTTATATGAATCCCATATTCATGATTGGAATGTGGCATGGGGGTGACTGGATGAAGAGAGTCCCATCTCTGGTTCATTCATTGCATTCATTAATGAGAAATTCATTCCTTTGATTTTTATGTGTAAATGTATTGATGAATATGTGGATTTTTATGGCTGATATGTTTATGGTATTTTTGTTCCTATTGTGTTGGTTATACGTATATCTTATGACAATAACTATGTATGGCTCTGACTAATATTTTTAGTTGTATATGAATGGCTAATGTTTTTTTGACCTAATAGAGGATAATGCAGCAATTTGCATGAGGGAAAAATGGTTCATAGCAATTCTCAAATAAGTGTGATATCCCTACACTTAGTTCTGTTGTTTATAGTTGTAGGTTACATGTTGATCATGTGTTTCACAAAATGTTTTTCATGGCTAGTAGGGGTCTAGTTATGGTCTTGTTCATTTTATTGTATTTACATCATTCTTTCCCTTTATTTTATCTCATTCTATGGTATCACTACATTATGGGCAGTGGCATGGGCTCTCGGCCTAAAAAAGTGGTTTGAATCCCAGGGTCGTTGGCAGAGAACTGGCAATTTTGGTCTTTGGTCACTTGCAAGCAAGCATGTGAGATCGAATTTAGGTTGTTGATCGCTCCCTTTCCCATAGCATGAGAGTGTCTATGGCATAAGAGATCCAGAATAATATTGGGACCCAGGGACAAGTTGTCTGAGTGTTTGACATGTATCCTGAGGGTTCTGCTAATGATGTTGGATCATTGTGTGTGATGTTCCATCGATTCCACTTCCTTAAGGTCACATAGGAGCTTGAATTTGATTATAGCATCCTATCATCTCATGTTTGCCCCAGAGGGCATGGTTACTTAGGTGGATATGGGAGGAGTGTGTTACAATGAGATTTAGTCCATGGTAAAGAAGTAGCAATAACTATTTTTTGTCACAATAATCTTGCATTTTCACTATCAAAGAATTCTTATTTTCACAAGAGGAGAAAGTAAATCAACACTAAATTTTTGGGCATGGGATCCCCCGCAGCATGTTTTTGGGACTCAAAACCCAAGTTTTGGTCAATTATATTGTAAGACTCCACGAATTACGGGTGCGGAGTGCGAAGTCTAGGAAGAGTCATAGGGTTGTCCGCCCTAAAATATTGTAATTTAACGTAAAGTTGTGTCAGCTTTTATAAATACAGAGAGGCTCTAAGTGTAAATAAAAGGAAGGAGAGATAGAATAGCGAAGGCATTGTTCGAGGCTAGAGTTGAATCTGAAGTGTACTGGGTCATAGTAGTAGGAAGAGGTTCTGCAGCTAAGTGCGCAGAGGCCTAGTAGAGTCTGCAGCTGAGTGCGCGGACCCCTGTAACTGAGTGCATAGGGCGGAGTCAGGTCTATATTTAGGATTGAAAGTTAATAAATAAAAGTTTACTTTGTGCATCTATTCTTGAATCCGTATTTTGATGCTATGCATTACTTTTACTATGTTTATTTATTGCGTGAAATTGATAAATACTTGTATGAATGCTTATATATGAAAATAATCTAAGTAATGAGATAACATAACCTAATTAAGGAAGACTTGGGTAAATAACATGGGCCGCACTGCGGCTAGAACTGCATGAAGACAGTATCATCTGGCGCAGGGTGCCCGCTGACGTGCGTAGAACAATAAGTGCAAAGGTTGGACCCCATACTAATCACCTCCTGTCAAACATCTCGAGGGTGCAGAAACCTGGTTCTAGCACCCTCCCATACTACTTCGGGTGATACCTCAGTTCACGCTCCACGGACTATTGCCGAAAGGGACAGTAGTAATGGGATTTTCTTGGTAAATCAATTCTAAACCTGGGTCAAGCCCCACTAAGCCAAAAAATGGTTCTCTTGCTGGGACTGGGATATGCATAAGGGATGTCTCATTTTGTGCCACTCGAACCCAACAAAGAAGGAAATTGAAGAGTGGTTGGACAAGAATATTCTTGAGTTCGTGACACAGGAAAACATAACTCCGCAAGTATCTAAGGAAAATTTGTTGGAGCAATTCCTCCCACTTCACCTCCCTCACCTCCATCTCCACCCACTCCACCTCCACCACCTCCACTGTTAAGTATGGCGAGTACGATCAAATTAATACTATTCAGAGGAGTAGGGAATGAAGATTCATACCAATTCTAGTTCGTGGTAAGAGAAATATGGGAAGAACAAGGTGTCACAGACGATAATATTAAGAAGGCTACATTGGTGAGCACGTTGCAGGATTGTGCATTAACATGTTATATCAAGTACTCTAACGACCACCCAAATGCAAGGATATCAGAGATCCAAAACACACTGAATAGGGAATTTAGCAGGCCATAGTTAGAAACAAAATCAATCATCGAGTTTAAAGAAATCACGATGCTCTCGGGCGAGACTCCCTGGGATCTGGATCAATGGATGAAGAGTACGATCCGTGAAGCCAATATGACATTGACAGATGGACAGCATCGCACATGGTTTGTAACATCTCTAACACTACACTTGAGGATGGTGCTATCACAACAGAAGCTTTCTACCCAGGCCGAAGCATTGGAAATGGTAATGAGGTTACACGAGACCTCGATACAAGACCCTAGGTTGGGAGTTCAACAAATCCACACGCAACTATAGAATCTGTGTTTGGAAATGCAAAGTTTGAAGCAGGATAGGGCACCAGGGCGCGATGCGTGCGAGGAAGTATGGTGCATAAAATGCAAAGGGTAGGGCCATGACAAGGATCACTCTCCAGTGTTCGCGAATAACTTGGCAGAAGGAGGGCCAATGCCATTGAGACTGGAGGCATAGGCAAGGCCAATTCTGGCACCCGTTGTGTGGTGTATGATGTATCATATAGAAGGGAAACACATGACAAATAATTTTCATTTGTTGTAGAAATATACGCAAACACCCCAACAACTGTTTTGTAATTTCTGCAGGTCGGTAGGCCACAATGAGTGCACTTGACGCAATTATGAGATAATGATGGATCAGACCCCTGCCTATAGGATGTAGACACAAATGCGAGCCCTCAACCCAGATGTGGGGATGGCGTGCACTGAATTTTAGGGGCGAGGTTGAGGACGAGGTGGAATGGGACATGGAAGGGGCCACATACAATTTATTTGTTACAATTGTGTAGGACCAAGGCATTATGCCCGCGATTGTACTAAGTCGATGAGGATATACTGTTCGTATTATGATCATCTTGATCATGAAACAATAGATTGTCCTATGTTGATCACAAGGATGTGCGAAAATGGGGTATTCAAGCCTCCCCTGACTTAAAATATACAAATGATGAGGTCTGAGCAAAGCGAAGAGGACTCGAACATAAACATGATGCTTAGAAGCGGTACAACCATGGTAGAGGATACAGGGAAGTAGCCAAAGGAAAGTACATGGGTGTGCAGGGCTCCTGCAAAGGAACCCAAGTTTGACTTAGAACGCGCAAAGGAGACATTCATGGAAGCTAAGAAGAGCTTCTTCTAGGCCTCCACTTCAGGTAGTAAGGATCAACTAGAGCTAGGAAGGGATCCTTCAATGCTCACTACCTTTCTAGAGACATGCATGGAACTATTGCGCAACAACAAGGCAGTTAAAGGACTACAGGAGCTGATCACCAGGTCTGCGGGTCAAGAGAACCACACGTAGTTTGGAAATTGGGGAAGCATGCATTGCGCACTGGAAGGGAAATGCAATTGACTACATAGATTGGTGAATATGAAATGGATCACATAATCCTAGATCTAGGTTCAGACACAAATGAATTACTGAAGAAAACATGGGAATGCATGGGAAGGCCCACATTACAATGGTCCCCTATTCAGTTACAAATGGTGAACCAACAGAAGATTTTTCCCATGGGGAGGTTGCATGGAGTAACAGTTAATATTGAAGGCGCGAGCGCGTAGGTAGATTTTGAAGTAATAGAGATTGTCAATGCCATCAATCCTTATCCCGCGCTATTAGGAATAGACTGGGCCACCGATATGAATGGAGTCATCAACCTGAAGAAGCACAAAATTATCTTTTAGAAAAAGTCACTACATGTAGTAGTCCCACTGGACCCAGCCAAAGGAGCGCGCTACACATAACCAATGTGTGACGATGATAGCGACAATGATCTTGATTGTATTTACAAGATAACTGCGTGAGACCAGGATTGGCTGAATCTGACTGCAAATGGGAGGACCTCATGGGAGCATGAAAGCTCCTGCACTTCGGATTCAGACGGAGAAGTAGAGCGATGCCAGAATTCGTTGCATGAAGTGACAATGCTAAATTGCAACATGATTGTTAGATCACTACGTTGCGTGACAATAGGGGCAGGAAAGTTGCCGCCATATGATGGATTGACGGTAGTGGATGAATTCTTGAGCAAATTTGAAAGTGCAGTAGTGGAACAGTAGCGGTTTGATGCGTTAAAGTCGGTACTACGTGCAACACCCGCACGATGGTGGGGTACACATCAAGGAAATTTTGAGGACTAGTGCGGATGCAGAAGGATGATGCGCCTATGATTTGGGAAACCACAACTACAGTTAGAGGACAACTACGATGGAAGAGATTACCCATGCATGCACCTCACGAAATGGACCAAGGTCTACGGGGAAGAACCACAACCTGAATGGGTACTCTTATTCTACCATACCCTAGATGTCATAGCCATAAACTGGTATACTAAGATAGAAATCCAACATGGTAGTGCAAATGGGATGTCTTGCGCAAGGGATTTTTGTTAACATTCACATTTGAAGACTGGCGGTCGAAAATGGTTTACGACATGCTGCAAGCAGTAAAAGCCGCCATCTTCAAAATACCACAGGAGCCACTGGAAATTCTTCAACCAGTATGGACAACCCAGTTAAGCAGTGACCTAGAATGTTATAATGTGCAGGTGGAGGAGGATGATGATGACCCCCGAAATATTAATATTCCAGAAACTGAAGGTTGTCGTGAGGTTCAAGGACCATTAATTGAGGATCCCAACATCACCACGCTGCTAAAAACAAAGCCGGTAAACATTGGGACAGAAGCGGAGCCGAAATATGTGATGCTTGGGGTCTATTAGGACGATGCTATGGTAGATAAGGTCGATGAGTTACTCCGAAAATGCCAAGACTTTTTCCCGACCAAAATCACGGACTTAAAAGGGATCATTGGTGACTTAGGGATGATGAAGATCACCCTAAAACCAGATGCGAAGCCAGTTAAGTAGCGGCCTTACCGCTTGAACCCAAAGTATAAAGAAAAGGTCCACGACAAATTAGACAAAATGCTCGCAGCCAGAATTATTGAACCAGTGGAAGAATCTGATTGGGTGAGTCCTATGGTAGTGTAGGAGAAAAAATAGAAAGGCGAAATAAGAATATGTGTGGACCTCAAGAAGCTTAACAATGCCTGTGTTCATGATCCATTCCCGACACCATTCACAGATGAAGTATTGGAGAATGGTGGCGGTCAGGAAGCCTACTCATTCACGATGGCTTCTTGGGGTACCATTAGATCAAGATCGCACCAGAAGATAGTAGCAAAAAAACCTTCACAATAGAATGGGGCTCCTTTTAGTACACCATTATGCCCTTTGGACTAAAGAATGCACCAGCAATATTTTCGCACATAGTGGTGTCACCGTTCAAAGAATACATCCACAAGTTCTTGGAGGTATATCTGGATGATTGGACTATCTTTGGATTAGTTAAACACCGTTTAGCGAACTTACGTTTGATGCTGGATACTTGCCACTGACACCAGATTGCACTGAACCTTAAAAAGTGCACCTTCCTCATTCCCTTTGGAAAGTTGTTGGGTCATGTGTTCTACAAACAAGGCCTGATGGTGGACCTTACAAATATTGTTGTTATTCTGAATCTAGAAGCATTGCACAGTGTCAAACAATTATGCACTACTTTGGGGCACACTGGATACTATAGGAAGTTTATCAAGCGCTATGCCCAAATGACAGTGCCGATGGAAAAACTATTGAAGAAGGATGCTACATATTGTTGGAATGATGATTGCATGAAAGGTTTGGATGTCCTCAAGGAGAAAATAGCATCCACTCCCATCCTAGTCTTCCTAAAATAGGACGTGGAGTTTCATGTACATGTTGATGCGTCGTGTATTGTTTGCGGAGCCGTACTCACGCAAGAAGGTGCAGAAGGCATGGGTCACTTGATCGCGTTCGCGAGTCAGATATTGTCCAATACTGAAAAAGAACTATTCTACTATCGAGCGTGAAGGGCTGGAAATGTTGTACGCAGTCCAAAAATACTGACACTATTTACTTGGCGGACATTTCAAGATGTATGCCGATCATTCCACGTTAAAATACCCGGTGAACAAGCCTGTTTTGGGGGGGTGCATTTGTAGATGGTTGTTACTATTTCAAGAATATGACTTTGAGGTCATAGTCAAGCCTCGACGCTTAAATGCAGGACCAGACCACTTGTCATGAATTAAGACGGGTGAGGAACCAACAAGTTTTGAGGAGGGACAACCTGATGCACAACTCTTTGCAGTATGGGTCACAGATGGACACTTTGAAGATATAATCCAATTTCTAACAATAGGAACTATGCCGAAGGAGTACTCAATCCAATAGTTGAAGGAATTGGTGGTGTGCGCGGTGGACTTTTCTATCACCGTGGGGCACCTATACAAGATGAGCAATAGTGAGATATTGCGAAGGTACGTACCTAAATTTGAACGAGATCAGATCCTCGCGGAAGCACATGGGGCCGGTACAGGAGGACACTATGCAGGATACATGACTGCAGAAAAGAATCTTTGCGCAGGGCTATGGTGGTCAACCCTGCACCAAGATTCGAAAGTGCACTGTAAGGCCTACAATATATGTTATAGGACGGGAAAACCATCATGCAGGGACAAGATGCCACTAAATCCCCAAATGACACTAAAAACCATTTGAGAAATGGGCAATCAACTTTGTGGGCCCAATCAAACCTCAGGGAAATACGGGTGCATGCTACATCATCACTAGGATGGAGTACCCAACAAGATGGGCAGAAGCACAACCGGCCAAAGACTGCACGGTCACTACGACTGCAAATTTTTTGTTAGAAAACGTGTTGACATGATTTGGCTGTCCGAAAATATTAATGAGAGATCACGAAACATATTTCTTGAACGAAACCATCAGCGCACTCATAGAAGAGTTCAAGGTTTATCACCAAAAAGGTACATCGTATCACCCACAAGGTCAATGGAACAGTAGAAGCATTCAATAAAATACTGGAGATTGCACTGACCAAAGTATGTAATGCACAATGGAACAATTGGGACCTACACGTACCCACTATGTTATGGGCATACAGGACAATGTGCAAGAAATTGACGGGACAGACACCATTCCGGTTGGTCTATGGTACGGAAGCAGTCAGGCTGATGGAATACATCGTACCTAGTCTCTGAATAGCAGTGCTCATAGGCATGATGGACCGCGAAGCTCTAGAAGAAAGGCTTGCACAATTATAAGAACTCGAGGAACAACGATTTCTGGCTAGATTTAACCAGCATGTACAAAAGCAGCATGAAAAAACCTGGCATGACCAACATATCAAATTTTGCACCTTCAAGGTAAACGATTTAGTGCTACTGTATGACAACAAGTTCGAAAATTTTCTAGGAAAATTCAGAATGCACTAGTTGTACCATATGTGGTAAAAGTGGTCACCGACAGAGGCGTGGTCCAGCTAGTCAAACTCAATGGAGAACCCTTCCCAGGCAAGGTCAACGACAACCGCTTGAAACCCTACACGGGTGGACGATCTCTCTAACTAATCAATCGAAGCACAATCTTCAAGGCCCAAGGATTCAGAAAAGGGTGTGGGACTATAAGCACAAGCACCAGAAGTCAGTACCAAAGAAGAGACACGAGTCAAACGTGGATGATTCAAAAGTAGGAATGGAGTAGATCCAATAGACTACAACGAAGTGCACCGTGTCCGTCGGGGAAGCGAAGGAACGGTTGGAGGGACTCCATGCAAAGATCATTGCACTAGCAGAGTGACTCAGGGCAAGTCACGATGATTGTGTTGGGGGCCTGTTGGGCATGGGATACCCCACAACATTTTTTTGGGACTCAAAGCCCAAGTTTTGGTCAATTATATTGTAAGACTCCATGAATTGTGGGCATGGGGCACGAAGTCTAGGACGAGTCGTAGCCCTATCCATCCTAAAATATTGTAATTTAACGTACATTTGTGTCAGCCTATGAATGGTCCGTGAACCATGGGATTGTATAAATAGAGCGAGGCTCTAAGTGTAAAGAAAAGGAAGGAGAGATAGAATAACGAAGGCATGGTTTGAGGCTAGACTTGAATCTGAAGTGTACTAGGTCATAGTAGTACGAAGAGGCTCTACAGCTGAGTGCACAGAGGGCTAGTAGAGTCTGTAGCTGAGTGCGCATACCCCTGCAACTAAGTGTGCATGGCGGGGTTGGGTCTGTACTTGGGATTGAAATTTATTAAAGAGAAGTTTACTATGTGCATCTATTCTTGAATTTGTATTTTGATGTTATGTATTACTTTTACTCTATTTACTCACTGCACGCAATTGATAAATACTTGTATGAATGCTTATATATGAAAATAACCTAAGTAATCAACAAACAGAGCCTAATTAAGGAAGAGTTGGGTAAATAACATCGGTCACGCTACGGCTAGAACTACGCGAAGATAGTATCGCAAGGCACATGGTGCCCACTGATGTGCATAGCACAATAAGCGAAAAATTTATACCTCATACCAATCACCTCCTATCAGACTTCCCTAGGGTGCAGAAACCTGGTTCTATCACCCTCCCATATTACTTTGGGTGAGACCTCAGTCCGTGCTCCACAGACTGTTGCAAAAAGGGCCAGTAGTACTAGGATTTGCTAGGCTAAATTAACTCTGAACCTGGGTCAAGCCACACTAAGCCAACATAAATATTATTTTATTAGAGAATTGATTAACAATGGTGAAACTGTGTTGTAGCATTACAGGTTGTAGGAACAATTTACAGTTATCTTCCCAAAGCCACAGGCTCATGAAAATTTTGTCTATCTAAGAGACTGTTTGGGAATTGTTAATAGTGGTAGTTGTGATTAAGGGGCAGTTTTGGAAAATTAATCCCAACCACCACAATTATGATACTAACAACAAGCATCCTTTGAAAGTACAACAACAAATAAAAGACCATTTTTCCTTACAAGAATAGGTTTTTTGTTTGCAGGTTGAAGGAGAAGGATTAAAAGAAATTTTGAGTGGGATTAAATGATCTGATAATGAGATCTTAGACAATTATTAATGTATTAAAGACTCAGGTGCATGGATTTTGCTATATTACTTAGTGCAATGGATCGATAAGATTGCAGATAACATAGACAATGAAGTAGTTAAAGAAACATAATAGACAACACACATAACACAACAAGTTTAATCTGCAGTTCAACCAAAACTCTTGCGCTATGTCTCCTGGTCCAGCCTTCAATGGTGACCTCTCTATTATGTTTTCAAGAGTAACGTTTTACAAAGTGTGAGCTCAAATTAAGTTTCAACATAACCGATACAACAGTAGGAGATTTGCTTGAATCCCTCAAGCCTCTCTGAGTACACAAACTCTTTCTATCACTTTCTCTCTCTATCTTCTCTTTGTCTTGGTATTGCCTGTCTCTGTCCATGTCATTCTGTGGCTTTGAAGCCAATCGATGATGTCTATTCATTTCCCCTTCTTGAGCTCTCTGGCTCCTAGCCTCTGTCCACCCTAAACACCTTCTAAGTGTTAGCAATCATGCATAACATCTTCAGGGAAGATGGCCACCTGTTCTGTAATGGAAGGGACCATTAGGCCATTGAAATCTAAAAAATGGTCGTTGTCTATTTACACAGAGAAATACGTGTAAAAATGTGAAAATCCGCCAAGCTGCCATTTATCGGATTTGAAATATTATAGATTTTGCCTTATAACTCCCATCGGGTCCACCTTTATATTTCTTATCGCATCTCCACCATTGATTAGATCTAGATCCAACGATTGAGGTTCACTTCGGGCGACTCATGTGTACTTGGGTTAACCGCCTGAAAAGGGTGATTTTCTCTCTCCGGTGCCTGGCCACGTGGAAACCAGTGTATGGGCTCGGGCGGAGCCCTTCCAAAATCACTTACCGCTTATGGCCCACCCGAAATATCGCTTGTTTTGGAACTGAAAACATATATATCTACATGCATAAAACTTTTCGGGTCTGGTTTATCCCTTTGTTCTCACTTTCTTTGGTTTTCATTTATTTAACGAAAACACAAATTTACCGAGAGAAAGCATTGTTTCTGGATCTTAAAATATATCTAATATCATTCATAGTTTTATCGGGTTCAGCTATCGTAGTCACAGTTGTTATCAGTCCCGCTCCTTTGTGTAGCTCTGGCACGATATTGCGATGTGATTGATCACAATCATATATTGCATAGACCCTTGGGTCATTTGTAAGTGCTCCTTTGTAATTTCCGATTGCGATATCGTGAGTTAACATGGGCCGCCAATCTGTGCACTTGATCAATGGTCCTCGTTGACCCTGCTAATCGCTATCGCAACATTTATATGGTCACATCCTATAGCCTCCACTCGCCTTTGCTAATTGCGATATCCTGATCGAATCTGGACCATTGATCCGCCAGATCCGACAACTCTGGTGCATTTTTCCTTTGACCTCCGATAGGTTCTGTTGTTCTTGTTTTCTCTATGTTTTTCACTCCCGATAGTGTAATCCACCTTTTCTAAAGGTTTTCTACTTACAATAGTTTTTAACTATATGAAGACTTAGAGGGTTTTATGATCCATTTGGATCACGCCTTCCCACTGAAAAAAGATTTTGGACCACCAAAAGTTGGTTTTTAAGCATCAATCAAGTGAGGATACAGCTTCCTCACTTGTCCAATCTCTATCCATCTTGCACTGCTTGGTTTTGAACCCTTGAGTCCAATAAGGAGGTACTCAACATCCCCTCTATGTGTAGTTCTCACCTTCTTGTCCAGAACTGTATCTTCCTGCAACTGATTGAGATATTCAGGCAACAGATCATCAATACAAGGCAACTGACTTTGTTCTTCGGGATCTTCAATCAATGAAGGTTCAAACAGTCTCAAGTTCTCGTCATTAACTAATAAATAGATGTGCATGAAAGCTGGCAAATCAAGGCAAAAAGCGTTCTCACCAATTTTCTCAAGTATCTTGAAAGGCCCATACCTTATTGGCTTCAGCTTTTTACCTTCACCTTGCATTCTGTCTTTACTAATGTATAACCAGACTTGATCACCAACTTGGAAGCTATGCTCAATTCGATGCTTATCATGCCTTGCCTTGTACTTGGTCTGGCTTCTTTCCAGTTGTTCCTGCACTGCCTGGTCAATTTCTTGGATCTGTTCAATGAACATGGTTTATTTGTTCACATCACTGTGTTGATCAACTGCTATGTCTTTACTAAAGACAAAATTCAAGGGAAACCTTGGTGTAAAACCAAAACAAATCTCAAAAGGAGATCTTTGTGTAGAAGAGTGTTTAGCATGGTTGTAAGCATGTTGCACATAACATAAATGTTCATCCCAAACTTGGGATGCTTGCTGCAATAGCCCCTGAGCAACTGCATCACTGTCTTGTTGACCACCTCTGTTTGGCCATCTTTTTGTGGATGAAATGCTATGCTCTTCTTCAATCTCGTGTCCATCAACTCCCATAGACTTGACCAAAACTTCCCAACAAATCAGGAATCTAGATCATAGACAATAGAAATGAGTAACCCAAAATGAACCCATACATGTTGGAACAACAACGTTTTTGTTTGTTCAGCTGTAATATGCTTGTTACAAGGTATTAAAATACACATTTTGTTGAACCTGTCCATAATAACATATAAATAATCATGACCTTTTCTAGGTTTTCGCAATCCCCCAACAAATTCCACGGAAACAATTTCCCAAGGATGAGAAGAAACTGGAAGTGGAGTGTACAAGCCTAGTTTTCTATTGTTGGGCTTGCTTTTAGCACACATGGTACACCCTTTAATATATCTAAAAATTGTTTCATGCATTTTTGGCCAATAACGGAATCTTTGCAGCTATGCAACTATTTTACTTACCCCAAAATGACCTGATATTAGAGAAGTATGTGCTTCTCATATTATATTAACTATTTCAATTTGAGGAATGCATAACTTTCCCAAATGATATAAGAGTTGGTCCTTAACATGATAATCCAATTCTTCTACTTGTTTTCCATGACTTAAAGTTGTGTATACATCTTTAAAATCTACATCTTGAGCTTATTGTTCAATGTAGCTTTCATTCAATTCTGAGTTATGCTTAAGTATAGTAGATGAATTTATCATTGGTCTGGATAACATATCTGCATTGACCTTATTATGCATGCCTTTCTTATATTTGATGAGAAGATGAAACTGTTGTAGAAACCCCATCCACCTATAGTGTCTTGATTGCTGCAATTTAGTTTGTGAGTGAAAATATTGAAGTGGTTGATGAACTATATGTATAATTATTTCTTTGCCCAATAGGTAATGTTTCCACTTTTTCACACTCTGCACCTAATGCATACAATTCTTTATCATATGTGGGATAATTAACTACTGCAGAATTAAATGTCGCAGACTGATAACATATGGGTTTACCGTATCAACACTGCTCCCATGGCATAGTCATTGGCATCTGTTTCAATCTCAAATGGTCTTTGAAGATCTGGCAATGCTAGTACTGGTGCTGTACTAGTTTTTGTCTTTCAAGGTGTTGAAGGCTTTCTGGTATTTGCCTTCCACTGAAGCACCTTGTTCAATCCTATCAAAGCATGTAAGGGAGCTGCAATCAAGGAAAAGTTAGCAATAAGATTTCTCCAATATTGTGTTTCTCCTAGGAAGCTCCTAACTTCAGTAGCAGATTTGGGTTTAGGCCAGTTCACAATGACTTCAACATTAGAGGGATCTATCTTCAATTCACCACCCTGTACAATATGACCCAAATAATTTAAATATGTTTTGCCAAATTCACATTTTGATAATTAACATAGAGATTTTCTCTTTTCAAAACATCTAAAGTCAGATTTACATGCTTTAAATGTTTTTCCCATGTTTTACTGAAAACAAGAATGTCATCTAAATATACAATTACAGAATCATCAATAAAAGGCCTGAGTACATCATTCATAACTCTCATGAAAGTGGCATGAGCATTAGTTAAGCCAAAAGGCATAACCATCCATTCATACAACCCTGGCTTTGTTTTGAAAGGAGTCTTCCATGCATCTTGTTCTGCTACTCTGACCTGATGATAACTAGTACGCAAGTCCAACTTGGAAAAGTAAAATGCTTCTTTCAACTGATCTAATCGATCATCTATGTGAGGAAGAGGATAATGATTCTTGATCGTTATTTTATTCAATGCTCTGTAATCAATGCACATCCTCCATGAACCATATTTTTTTTCTCACCAACACAATTAGAGATCCACATGGTGGTGTGCTTGGCCTTATGAACCCTTTATCGAGCAACTCTTGTACGAACTTCTTGATCTCTGCATTCTCTAAAGTGGATAACCAGTACATTCCGATGTTATGCAATGGAGCATATTGCTGCAAATGAATATCATGTAATACTTCCCTTTTGGGTGGCAGACCTTTAGGTTCTTGAAATAGGATATCATATTCTGAAACAATTTTATCTAAATCAACATTCTTTTTAGCATCACAGCCTTCAAAAGCATTGGTTTTATTAGGGGTCTTTTCCTTTACAACCATTAGTAAAAATTTCTTGCATGAACTTACAATTATTTTCATCTTCCTTGAGTTTATGAAAGTGTAGTTATTTTTGAGCTCATAAGCTCTTACAATATATTCTATTCCATCTTTTGTGAGTTGATACATATTTTCTGTTCTACAGAAAATGGATTTTCTATCGTACAAGTAATGACTTCCTAACACAATACCACATAAATCCAAGGGAACTATATCTAACTCAGCCTCATCTACAAAAGTTGACCCAATAGCAAACTTAACTTTAAATTATCTAGGCAGTTGTAGCTTTGCTTTGTCACATACCCAAACTAATGGATATGGCTTCTTCTGAGGTGTTGTTAGTAAGGACAGCTTCTTTACAATTGTTTCAGAAATCAAGTTTAATTGTGAACCACTATCAAATAAAGTATCAATCTTTTGATGCTTGGAAATAACTCTAATATGAAAAAGCTCATGCCTTTTCCTTTCATTATCTTCATTATCAATAGATTGTGCAAAATTACATGTAGATGTTTCAAAATTTTTACCTTTTATACCTGTGGCTATGATTGTTGTTTCATCACGTGAGTCTGACCCCAAGTCTTTCTGAAAAGCAGCAGCAGTCTTCTTCTTCTTACCACCGAACTTCTTGGGTTTCAGCTCAGGATGCAAAGACTAGCAGTGTTCATCATCATGTCCATCCTTCTTGCAGTAAGTGCACGAAGGTTTGTCTTTCTGTATAGTGTTTGTCTTCCTCTCCTCCAATTTTTGCTTCTTATTTTGCTTGTTCTTGCTTGCAGTGGGTTTTGATGATCCTCCAATCTCTGGGTTCACATTCCCTGAAGAGTATAGAATAAAGGAACCAATAATTGTAGTAAAGAATTATATAATTCATTGAGACAACAACTCTTTATTTTTATTTCTGCATAAACCTTAGTACATTAACCTTGAATAAGGCTCGTGTGTTACAGTATAAGGGAACAAATAACCATAGACGTATACGAGTGTTTACTTATAAGCTTAATTTAAGGAAGATGTCTAGAACAATTTTTTATGTTACTGGTAATAGACATTAAAGGAAAGAAAACTATCTTTTACACCAGAATCCTTGCCCAGATACCTATATTGTTATGCAAATATTTCTTCACATATATAATAAATCTGGAAAGTCTAAAAGTAGAAATTACATTGAAATTACATCATCAGATACAATACATGATTGCGATTTTGATATTCCAAATTGCAAGGGAATGATGTATAATGAAAATGAAATATTATTCACAATTTTCGAATCGAAAGAGTATAGGAAGTTGTTTACCATACCAGATGAAAGTGTCACTCCTTGGGGAAATTCACATTTTAGGTTTTTATCTCCTTGTAATAGGGAGATTGGGATGTATAACGTTGATAATAGTTCTTCAGGTGAAATCTCATTGAAAGTTTATTCCAAGTTCGATGGAAGACTTGGCAAGCAAATTTCCCTTCCTGTGCATCCTTCATAATATTATACTATGAAGGAATCTTAACCATTTAGATTATTTTATTAATCTTATTAAATATTTTATTTAATTTTTAAATAGGCATTATTTTATTTTATTTAAGATTGTAAGAATTCATAGTTTAGCAATCAAATTCCATTATTGCAGTCTTAGAGTATTCCTAGAAATATAGTTTATATATTATGTATAAAAAGTTTGTCTAAAATATTTTGGAATCTTGTTATTCAGGTTTCTAGTTTCTATTAAATTTATGATAATTTAGATTTTCAATTTAGAATTTATCTATAAGTAGTTTTAGCAAAAATAACTGAATATTAATTTAGCAAAAATACCTTTTATCAATTGTTTGAATTGAAAGTCTCTTTATTTTAGATCAAATTCTAGTTTGTAAAATATATAATTAAAAAAAAAAAATTGTGATTGTAAACCTTAAGAATATGAATAGGTATAAAAATTAATATAGAAGTTTGTGAACTTGACAATGTTTGTACTTTTCAATAGCTTGTAACCAGCAAAATTCCTTATCCGATCCTGATATGGGACCATGCCTGCCATTCTTGACCAATCTCTGCTCTACAGAATTACCAAGATTTTTTTTTTTTTTATATTTGTTCCTGTCAGTTTCTCTAATTGACATTTTGTGAGTGTGGGGGGCACGTTTTTGCAAAGAAAGTTCCACACTGGCCTAAGCCACCAAATTCAGTCAAATTTCAAATTTAGCGTACCATCTGCTCTTCAAAATTTATCGTAATTTTTATTCAACGTGTTTTTGCAAAGTATTGTGGCTTAGGATTTGTAAAGTTAATTTCTCAACAAGGTTCTTAATAATCCTATGCCTCAAGTTTCACGTGGTATCACAGTTTGATTTTATTGGGACTTAAAAGTTGTTCAGAAGGCATTGGAGAAAGTTCTTTTTAACAGTAAGAAATAGAAATAGTAGCATCAAATACAATATTGACTAATTCTCAGATACCTCAATTTAATGGGAAAAATTATGATTATTGGGATGTTACAATAAAGACTTTATTTTCTTCTCAAGATATTTGGGATTTGGTGGCTAATGATTTTTAATAACCAACATACCATCAACATACAATGCATTCACACAAGTAGAAAATGTTTTTTTGGGTTATTACAATGAAGGCTTTGTTTTCTTCTCAGGATATTTGGGATTTGGTGGAGAATGGTTTTCAAGAACCAACAGACGCAGTGACATACAATGGTCTGACACATGTAGAAAATGATTTATTGAGGGGCAACATGAAAAAGGATTCATAATCCCTCTTCTACATAGAAACTAATTTATTGAGGGGAAACAAGAACAAGGATTCAAAAGCCCTCTTCTGCATTTTTGAAGCAGTTCATGAAAGTATTGTCCCAAGATTTGCATGAGTGAGAAAGTCCAAGAAACCATGGGATACTCTCTAGACAACTTAGTAAGGCATGGAAAAGATAAAGACAATATAACCACAAATTCTAAGGAGAGATTTTGAAACAATTTGTATGAAGGAGTTTGGGAATGTAGACTCATTTTTCACACAAATAATTGGATTAGTTACTCAAATTAGGAAAGGGGAATAATTGAGAAAATTTTGAGAAGTTTGCAAGAAATATTTTATGCCATTGTTGTGGCCATAAAAGAGATAAAGGATCTCTCACAATTTCCAGTGGATCAGCTTCATGCATCACTCATTTCTCATGAACATAGACTGAATAGAGCAACAAACTCCTCATTGAAGCATGACTTCAACACAAAAGTTTCATTTGGTCAAAGTAGAGGCAAAGGAATATCAAATACTAGAGGAAGAGGAAGAAACCCACACAGATGTGGAAGAGGCAGCTCATCAAACTCAAGTGGAAGGGGTAGCAATCAAAATTTGAGTAAGGGCTCAAGCAAGAATCAAGCACAAAGTCAGAGGTATTATACATCTCAAGTCCAATGTCATTATTGTAAGAAGTATGGTCACTATGCAAATGAATGTAGAAAGAAGCAACATGATAAAAGTAACAAACAAAGTGAAAATTTCACAAAAGAAAATCAAAGCCAATATATTATGTTTTTGGCTTGTAATGTAGCACAAGAAAAAAAAATGACATATGGTTCCTAGATTCACAATGTGGCAACCACATGATAGGGAACATAGAAATTTTTACACAATTTAGATGAAACTGTGAAATCTGAGGTGATATTAGGGACTCATAAAAAAGTCTTTATCATGGGAAAAGGAAGAATCAACATTCTGACTAAGAAGGGGGAGAAGAAGTACATTTCAGATGTTTATTTTGTCCCTCGTATAAATCATAACTTCATAACCATTGGGCCATTCATGGAAAAGGTATACATTGTCTTTTTCCATAATGGAGAGTGCATAATTTTGGATAAATCTCGAAGCAAATAGTTGATTGAAAAAGTTCATATGGCAAGTAAGAGAAGGTTTCCACTAAAGATAAAACCAGATTTGAAGGACGAAGGTGCATAAGCAGAAATGACAATGAATTCATAAGAGGATGAAAAAGAAGTTACAGTTGTCACACAAGTAAACTTTCAAGCAAAGGCCAAAGATGAAAATTGATTATGGCATTTGAGATTTGGTCATCTCAATTTTGGAGGTTTGAATTTTCTCAATAGGAAAGGCACGGTGAAGGGATTTCCATTCATCGAAAAAATGACCAAACTATGTGAAGGATGCATCTTAGGCAAAGAGCATAGAGATATATTCCTAGCGTGAAAGTCAATAAGGGAAAAAAGACCATTGGATATTGTCCATCCAGACTTATTTGGACGAATGCAAACACCATCAATCGGTGGCAGCTATTATTTTTTGAATTTCGTAGATGATTTAACAAGGAAGACATGGGTCTACTTCTTATGGAAGAAAAGTGAAGCGTTTGAACGCTTCCACCAATAGAAATCTCTTGTTGAAAAAAAATCGGACACTACATTGAATGTTTTGGGACTAACAGAGGTGGTGAATACATCCCAAATGACTTCCTTCGTTTTTGTATGGAGCATGGAATTCACAAGAAATTTCCAACAAGGTATACACCTCAGCCAAATGGTGTCACGGAAAGGATGAATAGGACTATAATGGAAATCGAAAGGAGTATGTTGAAGGAAAATAATTTTCCAAATGACTATTGGGCTAAAGTTATCGTTTGTGTAGCATATATCATTAATAGGTGTCCAACCAAAAGTGTCAACAATATGGTTCCTGAAGAGGCATGGAGTGGAAGAAAGAATTGTGTCAATCACATGAGAGTGTTCGGATGTGTGGCTTATGCACATGTCCCGGATGATGTAAGAAGTTGGACAGCAAGGGGGAGAAATGCATATTTGTTGGATATAGTTATGAATCCAAAGCATACAAGCTCTACAATCCATTAAATAAGGTCATAATCAGCAGAGATGTGTAGTTCATAGAAGAGGAATCATGGGATTGAAGTTTCAAGAAGAAAATCAATGTGAAAACATGTATACCACGTGAAGAAAAATTGAAATTGACCGCAACAAGTAATTCCTCAACTAAGTAGTCACTAAGTGACACTATCAAGAAATAATAGGATAGGGTCACATAGGCGAGAAAGTACTACTCCAAACACACCACACAGAACCGCATCACCATTTACCTCTATCACAACATCAAGTGACATGGTAATTCCATCTTCTGCAAGCATAAGAAGACAAAATTTCATAAATTTAAGTGAAATTTATGAGCAAGTGATGTTGATACTAGTGCACGTCTAAATTCCTTATTTTCATTGTTTTTTCATGTAGATTACCCAATCCATTTTGAGGGTGCGGTCAAAGACAAAAAATGGATCATAGAAATGGATGAAGAAATACAAGCAATAGAAAGGAATAATACATGGGGGTTAGTGAAACTTTCGCATGGAAAATAAGTTGTTGGAGTGAAGTGGGCCTATAAGACTAAGAGAAACATTGAAGGAAATATTGAAAGCCATAAAGCAAGGCTAGTTGTCAAAGGATACAAGCAACAACATGGAAGAAATTATGTCGAGACATTTGCGCTAGTTGCAAGGATGGAGACAATTCGTATATTGTTATCAATTGTCACACAACATAAGTGGTAAGTGTATCAAATGGATGTAAAATCAACGTTCTTGAATGGAGTGTTGAAATAGGAAGTATATGTTGCACAACCATCTGGCTATGAGGTAGAAGGACAAGAAGACATGGTGTATAGGCTAAGGAAATCTCTTTATGGGCTGAAGCAAGCACTACGTGCATGGTATGTCATAATAAACACTTAATTGACGGACAATGGATTTCACAGATGTGATGGAGAACCTACTCTCTACATCAAAGAGAGTGATGATAAGCTTATTATTGTTGTTTTATATGTAAATGATTTTATTTTTACAGGGAGTGACGATTTCCTCATTTTTGATGTTATGAAACCAGCTCAAGAAAATATAGAAAAGATATATCAACACGTTAGAATTCAGCGTCTTCGAGCGGGCAACCTACTTTACATTACATAAATGAACAATTCTTGGATGATTCAAATGACAAAACCTCCTTTCTATATATAGGAGTCTAAGGAGTCACAATATAACCAAGCCGACCTAACAATAATAATATAAAGCCACAAAAATAACAATAGAGGGATTCTATGGGGCACAATAATAACAATATTGGAATAGTATGGGCACAACAATATCAATATGGGATGCAACTACAATATTAATGGGGTAATCACTAGTATTATAGGTACCCAACATGCCCCTCTCCTTCAAAAAAGTGTTGTCCTCAATGCTTGAGTAGTTCTGGATTCTTTTGTATAAAATTATCATCCTCCCATGTGGAATCCTCAGTGGATAAGTTCTTCCACTTGATAAGATACTCCGAAATTGATTGATTTCGTAGCTGTCGAGTTCTTGTTTTTGTGACTGCTTCCGGTTCCAATATAATTTTTCCTTCCTCGTCAAGTTCTGGCAATATTGTTTGAATTGGGAGCTTGTCGCCTATAACCTTCTTTAAACATGAAACATGGAAAACTGGGTGCAATCGAGAAGCTGCAGGAAGCTCCAATTTGTATGCCATAGTACCGATCTTTTGCAAGACCTTGTACGGACCATAATACTTTGGTGATAATTTATTATCCTTCTTAGCTTGCTCGAGGGACATTTTCTTATATGGTTGTAGCCGTAGGAATACCCAATCACCTACATCAAAACTTCTTTCGCTGCGATGTTGATCTCCCTGTTGTTTCATTCTATTTTGTGCCAACACAAGGTTTTCCTTTAAGAGTTGGAGGACTTTTTGTTGATGTTCGATGTGATGTTCCACTGATTGAACCTTATAATTTTCTCTTAAATATTATGTGATTGACGATGGTTGATATCCATAAAGTGCCATAAATGGGGTCATTTTTGTTGCTGTATGGAAGGAAGTGTTATACGACCTTTCAGCTAGAGGAAACCATTTGACCCATTGTGTCTATTTATCAGATATAAAGCAATGAAGATATCCTTCCAAACATTTGTTTACTATCTCAGTTTGCCCATCAGATTGAGGATGATAAGATGAGCTATGAGCTAACTGAGTACCAAGATAAGAAAATAATTATGTCCAAAAATTTCCAGTGAAAAGGGGATCTCTGTCACTTACTATAATCTTTGGGTTTCCATGTAGCTTTTGAATTATTTCCATAAATGCAGTAGATACTGTACTGGATTTAAATGGATGTGATAATGCACAAAAGTGTGCATACTTGGTAAGTTTGTCAACTACCACCATGATGACACTCTTTCCCTTAGACTTGGGTAAACCTGTGATAAAATCCATTGAAACCTCCTCCCAATGTTGGCTTGGAATGGAGAAAGGTTGTAATAGACCCAGGGTCTTAATTGTTTCAACTTTATTTTGTTGGCAAACCAAACATTCCACCACAAACTTTTGAATATCCAATTTAAGGCCATCCCAAAAAAATTCCTTCTTAAACTTGTGGTAAGTTTTTAAAAATCTTGAGTGCCCTCCAAAGGGAGAAGTGTGAAATTCCATAAGAATATTTTGTTTTAGTTGGGAATTCTTACAGAGGTATAAGCGATCTTTGTACCATAAAGAATCATTTTGCCAACTAAATATATCGGACGTATTGCAATCTTGTTGTAACTTTCGAATAAGTTCCCACACTTCTTCGTCATTATTCCATTCGTCCCTTGCTTCGTTTATCCAGTCTGGTTGGATAATAGAAATGGCGCACAACAATGCTTCCATGTCCTCTTCCTTTCTTGAGAGTGCATCTACCACCACATTTTGCTTCCCTTTTTTGTAGATGATTTCAAAGTCATAACCCAACATCTTTGTGACCCACTTTTGTTGCTCTTCAGAGGATAATATTTGTTCTAAAAAGTATTTAAGGCTATCATGATCTGTTTTTACCTTGAAGTATCTTCCCATTAGGTAGGGTCGCCATTTCTTAAGTGCATGGAGTGTTGCCAACATTTCCTTCTCATAAATAGCTTTGTGTAAAAACCTTCCCTTGATTGGATGACTTTTAAAAGCAATGGGTCTTTCATCTTGAATTAAAATAGCACCAATTCCATTTCCTGAAGCATCACATTCCAAAATAAAGGTTTTTGTGAAGTCTGGTGTAGCTAACACCGGTGCTTGGCACATTGCCTCTTTAAGATGTTCGAAGGCCTTTATTGCTTCTGGAGTCCATGAAAATGTATCTTTCTTCAATAATGTTGTTAGAGGTGCTGCTATTCTCCCATAGTTCTTAACAAACTTGCGATAATACCCTGTCAACCCGAGAAATCCTCGCAGATGCTTTATGGATGTGGGGATTTTCCATTCCTTAATGTCTTTAATTTTGCTAGGGTCTACCTTAACTCCTTCATGAGATACAATATGACCCAGATATTCCACCTCTTGTAATCGAAAGAAACATTTGGATCTTTTTGCATATAATTGTTTCTCCTCCAATAGTTTTAGCACCCTATCAACATGTTCAACATGATCCTTCCAAGACTCGTTGTAGATTAGTATATCATCAAAAAATACTAACACAAATTTTCTAAGGAATGGTTTGAAAATGGAATTCATGAAACCTTGAAATGTTGAAGGTGCATTGGTAAGGCCAAAAGGCATGACCAAAAATTCATAATGACCCTCATGAGTTCTAAACGTTGTTTTTGGAATGTATTCAGTCTTCATTCTAATTTGATGATTTCCTGAACGAAGATCCAACTTGGTGAAGTAAATTGATCCATGCAATTCATCTAGTAATTCATCAATGATAGGAATGGGAAACTTATCTTTAATAGTGAGTTTGTTGAGCTCCCTATAATCTGACACATGCGCCATGATCCATCCTTCTCGTGCACTAATACTACTGGAGCAGAGAAAAAACTTTGACTCAGTTGAATTATACTAGCCTCTAACATTTCTGCAACCATACGTTCAATTTCACTCTTTTGGGCATATGGATATCTGTACGGCCTAATGTTTGGAGGAACACTTCCTAGAATAAGATGAATGGCATGCTCATGATCACGAATAGGTGGGAGACCTTTGGGAGTCTCAAATACCTTGGAATGATTGTTCAATACTTTTTGGAGATCTGGAGAAATAGATGATTCCAATGAGAAAACATCTAGCGAGCATAATTGTGCAATTACACCTCTTTGTTCCTTTTTTAGAAGCTTTGTCATACTATTAGAGCTGATTATCTTTCTTGGTTTCCTTGCAATCCCTTAATTCAACTTCCTTTCCTTCCACAGAAAATTTCATGAAAAGTTCTTTAATATTAAAACCTATTGTACCTAAGGATTGTAGCCATTCGACTCCTAGTACAACATCAGCACCTCCCATTGGAATGGAAAGCATTGGGCTAGTCAATACATATTATCCCATCGATAGCTTGATATTATGGCAGCAATTTACTGTTCCTCCATTTGCAACCATCACTTGACACTCTCGTGTTGGATATAAGAAGCAATTCAATTCTTTTGCTACCTTACAATCAAGAAAATTGTGGGTACTCCCTGAATCAATCAACACTATTACCTTTTTCTTCTTGATTTGTCCTTCTATCTTGATGGTTTGAGGAGTGGCAATTCCAGCCAATGCATTACAAGATATGGTTAGATTCATTTCTTCTTTATCTAGGCTTTGTTCCTGGAGTATATCCTCTTCTTTTGACCTTTCTTACTCATTTTCTTCTTCCTTTTCGCAATCTATGTGGAATAATTTCTTCTGAGCACACTTATGACCTTTAGTGTATTTTCTATCACAACTGTAACAAAGCCCTTTTGCTCTTTTTGCTTCCAATTGTTGTGGTGTCAACCTTATAGGTTGTAGAAGACTAGGAGCAACAACACTTCCATCTTTATAGTTGTGAGTGGTATCCTTCCTGGTTGCCATAATTTTTCTTTCCATTTTTCTTGCTAACTTGAATGCCTTCTCTAATGAATCAGGTTCCCAAAGGCGAACATCATGTTGGATATTATCCTTTAAAGACCCTATCAACACATCAATCCTATGCTCCTCTAGAATATTTTTTACCCTTATGTTCAATTTTTGGAACTCCTTAATGTGCTCCATTATTGAACCCTTTTGCTTGAGACTTATCAATTCACTAAAAAAATTGTTGCTTTTTATATCCCGATAATGTGCTGTTAATTGTTCTGTAAAAATCCCCCAAGTGATAATTTGTCTATGAGAGCAAAGCCATTGATACCATACAAACACATTTGGTTCAAAATATAAAGTTTCAATACACACCTTTTGTGTGTTTTTCACATTATTGAGATCAAAAAATTGCTCCATCTGTAATATCCATGTTGCGGGAACTCTGCCATCAAACTTCCTCATATCGATTTTTGGAGTATGGTGGGTCTTCGATCCCACATTAGAGTCTATGAAATCATGATTAACATTTCTTTTGTTCACATCCTGAGTTTTCTTTACAACCTTTTCACCATTAGTAAGTATTTCTTGTAGAAAATTTGTCAAATCTGTCTTCAAATCTGCCATGTCTGTCTTCAGATATGTCTTCAAATTTTCCATGTATCTCTTCAAATCTGTCTACAAATCTATCTTCAAATCATCCATCTTAGCTTCCATGCCCTTTATCTTAGATTCCATGCCATTTATCTTAGCTTCTGTTAGCTTTTGTAAGCGTGACATTTGTTGCACGTGTTCTTGTAATTTTGATATATCATGTAGCATTTCTTCCTCTTCTTCATGAGTCATGCTAAGGCTTCCAAGTTTCTTACTAGGTGTTTGCATTTTATTTCCTCGGGGCATCCGTTACTGATAATAATTCTCTACTATGCCCTTTGAATTCCTTCAAAATAAATTTTCAAACCAATCTTAAGCAAAAATTTAAAAGAATCTATACACCTTTTTTCAATTTGTAGAAGATCGATATTGCGTCTGATGTATCTCTATACTTTTAGATCATCTAGTTCTAAAATTGAGACCTATAGTAGCCCTCTCTGTCCTCTTTCCAATTCCACCAATTGGATCCAAATTGGATTCTCCAATGTGTTGGAAATAATACTGAGAGGGGGGGGGTGAATCAGTATTATCAGATCAGATAAAACTTTTCAATTTCATACTCAGAAACATATACGCGACTTCAGTTAAGTGAACCCGCGTGTACACGCGACTGTGTCTAATGCAACTAGCGTATACCCAGAGATCTTATAATTCAGTTAGCTTAATCTTCAGTAAATGCATCAGAACATTATTAAGCAATTTAACAGTAAACAGGTGCAGTATAACAGAACAGAACATCACACAAGAGACACACACATGAACACCATGATATAAGGTGGAAACCCAATGTGGGTGAAAACCACCTGCTGCAATTCATCTCTTTCTTCTTTAATGAGAAACTTCTTTTACAATGTACTGGTGCAGTCCTTTACCAGTACGCAGGCTACAACCTGCAGAGGGTTGCAACCCTCTCTCGTTTTCCAACTACTTCTGGAAGGGAGCTACAACCCCCTCAGCTCTTGTACTAGCTGATCCATTTACTAGTACGTAGGTGCTGACCCTACAACCTTCAGGGACCACGTTTCATCAATTTTCAGACTGGATCCAAGAGTACAAAACAAACATTACTGCAATACAATCATCAACTTATACTTGCATCATAATTTAAACAACCCAATACTGAATCACTGAAACCCTGTCATCAAGAACACAGAACCCAAACCAGAGCCCAGAACTCTGCAACAACCACCAGAATCAGCAGCAACCTGAAATATCAAACCTTATCATGCATACGCTACTTCACTGTACCAAAACCGCGTGTATACGCGCTTTCTCCAAAGGCAACCCGCGTGCAGATATAGAAATGATTACTTCTGCCTTCGCTGTCAGATCCGACCCTTGCCAAGCGTCCCAAACAGATAACCAGCAATACCAGATCCTCTCACTGCGTCAGACACACAATCCATATCTCTTTGCCTAGTGATATTCTCCTTATATAGCCTTAGGCCTTGTTCAATACCAAGAGCCAAAACCATAGAAACACAATACCATCAACCTCGAAACTAGTGATCAACACGTCCATCGAGACATTATGGTCCAAAACCATAGGCACAACTTCAAAGGTCTAACTGCCACAGACCAAAGGTACTTTTCACATGTACGCGCTTTTACTGAAGCCAACCTGCGTGTACACGCGGATTCTCCTTGCTGAACCTGCGTATATCTCTTTCTTGTCCTGCTGTACTGAGATCTATCCTCTGATTAAGTTTCCATCACCTGTACCGATCTCTGAGCACCTGTACCAACCTCTGAGTGAGTTGCCATCAAGGACAACACTTGAAACATAATGCCAACAATCTCCCCCTTTGGACTTGATGGCAACCACCACACCAAGTCACTCTCCCCCTTTGACATCAAGGGCAAAGGGTGGACCAAGATATTCTCTTCTTTGGTATACCTTCTGCTATCCATACTTTTGTCCATACTCTCCCTGAGTACATGCTGAAGTTTCTGATTTGGCTCCCCCTTTGTTTATGCCAAGGTGTACCAATCTATCCATGCTCCCCCTGAGCAGATGCAAGTTCTAAGACCAGCCATTCAGATCTGTATCATAAGCATCAACCTGCAATACCATTCCTTTGATCAAACAACAAGATGTATCATCAACTTCTAACCATAATGCCAACAATGAATTATTTGAAGAATATGCTCCCCCTGAGTGTGAGCCAACCATGTCTGAACCATTTCCTGAGTCTGTTCTGCTCCCCCTGAGCCTGAGCCAACCATGACTGAGCCTGGGTCTGTTCTGCTGCTCTTTCTCCATATACGCGACTTTGCAGCCTGTAACTCGCGTATATACGCGACTTGTCTTCATTATATCAGCGTATGCAGGATGGAATACTGAATTTCATCACTTTCAGATTCCCCTGTGTCTGTTATGTCAGCTGACTGAGTTATGCCACACCTTTCTGTCTCTGTCTTCTTCAATTCCTGCAACTGTGATGATGTATGGTCCTCTTGTCTTGAATTTTGAAATCTGCTCCTGCATTCCCTTGCTTTATGCCCATAGTTGTTGCATGTATAACACCTTATATTTTTCATGTTCCTTCTATCACAATCAATTGCATTATGTCCATATGCATTGCAGGCAAAGCAATACCCTCTGAAATACCTGGGATGCGATGATCTTTCTTGAACCATTCTACTTCTACATCTGGCTGCAACATGTCCAAGATTATGACATACATAACATTCAACATTATTCAGTGGAGGAAATAATCGTCTATCACGTCCATAGTTAGGAGTAAAGGATCTTCCTTGAGGAATTTCTTTCCTTGGTTGTTCCTTGAGCATTTCAGATTTCTCATTAGAGTTTCTTGCCTCACCTTGTGAACTAGATTCACCTTCAACATATTCATGAAAACCAAGACCAGTCTTGATAGCAGGAGATCTTTGACTATTAAGAATATCATCCAAGACTTTAGAACTATCTTGAAATCGTAAAAGCTTATCCTTTTCTTCTAGTTTACCTTTCAAGATATTTACCTCAACTTGATGTTGTTCTTCCTTTTTCAGATACTGCTTCCTTAGGTCTTCTTCAACTTTTCTCCCTTCTTCCACTTGTCGCTTTAGTTTGATCACTTCATGTTCTTGATCTTCAAGATCTTCCTTTAGAGAGAGGATCTTTGATTCAAGCCTTTGAATAGTTATGCTTTGATCCTTTACTACATCCTGCAATTTCTCTCTTACCCTGGTTTCTGTCTCCAATTGTTCTTTTAATTTGGCAACTTCTTCAGTTTCTGCATTCTTCTTTTCATGTGCCATGAGACTTTTAATATCTTTGCTATTATTGGATGAAGCATTCTTCTTTTCATGTGCCATGAGACTTCTAATATCTTCACTATCATTGAATGAACTTTTAATATGAGTATAATAGCTTCTACCATCTTCTTCATATACCTTTCCTTTGTTATGAGGGCATCTAGCAGCATAGTGACCAACTCTACCACATAGAAAACATTTGAAAGGTAGCTTACCTTTGAACCGTCCAGTTCCTCGTTCAAGATTCTTGACAAAATTTACCTCATCTTCTTCCTCTGACACTTCGAATGCGGCGTCTGGTGGTACCTCTTGTCGCATTTCAAAAGCAGTTAAGATCCCGTGAAGCTGTGACATGGTAATTTTCTGCACATTCTCCTTTTCTTCTATGGCAGATACTTTAGAATCAAATTTAGTAGACAGAGATCTCAAAACATTTTCAACTAAGACAACTTCCTCAAATTCTTCACCCAGATCCCTCATACAATTCACAATCTCATCCATACGCAGGAAATAATTAGCTACGCTTTCATTACTATGCATCTTAAGAGTTTCATACCGGATTCTGAGAGTTTGAAGCTTTGCTCTTTTTACCTGATCATCTCCTTCGTAGCTTGTAACGATTTTGTCCCATATTTCCTTAGCTGATTTGAAATGCATGATCTTCATAAATTCTGATTGAGTCAAAGTACTCAATAGGACAGTAACTGCTTTGGCATTGAGCTCATATTGCTTTTTCTCTGCTGGATCTGTAGGAGTTGCTGATGGGAATTTGTATCCTCCTTCTACGATTCCCCAAACTTCTGCTCCAAGTGATTGTAGATATGCAGTGGTTCTTATCTTCCAGTGAGTAAAATTGTTCCCGTCAAAGACTGGTGGCCTGATGTGTGCCTCTCTTTCTTGATTAGCCATACTGATGGATCTTTTCCTTCAAGCGATCAAGCTTCCTCTGAAGAACCTGGCTCTGATACCAATTGTTGGAAATAATACTGAGAGGGGGGGGGTGAATTAGTATTATCAGATCAGATAAAACTTTTCAATTTCATACTCAGAAACATATACGCGACTTCAGTTAAGTGAACTCGCGTGTACACGCGACTATGTCTAATGCAACTAGCGTATACCCAGAGATCTTATAATTCAGTTAGCTTAATATTCAGTAAATGCATCAGAACATTATTAAGAAATTTAACAGTAAACAGGTGCAGTATAACAGAACAGAACATCACACAAGAGCCACACACATGAACACCATGATATAAGGTGGAAACCCAATGTGGGTGAAAACCACCTGCTGCAATTCGTCTCTTTCTTCTTTAATGAGAAACTTATTTTACAATGTACTGGTGCAGTCCTTTACCAGTACGCAGGCTACAACCTGCAGAGGGCTGCAACCCTCTCTCGTTTTCCAACTACTTCTGGAAGGGAGCTACAACCCCCTCAGCTCTTGTACTAGCTGATCCATTTACTAGTACGTAGGTGCTGACCCTACAACCTTCAGGGACCACGTTTCATCAATTTTTAGACTGGATCCAAGAGTACAAAACAAACATTACTGCAATACAATCATCAACTTATACTTGCATCATAATTTAAACAACCCAATACTGAATCACTGAAACCCTGTCATCAAGAACACAGAACCCAAACCAGAGCCCAGAACTCTGCAACAACCACCAGAATCAGCAGCAACCTGAAATATCAAACCTTATCATGCATATGCTACTTCACTGTACCAAAACCGCGTGTATACGCGCTTTCTCCAAAGGCAACCCGCGTGCAGATCTAGAAATGATTACTTCTGCCTTCGCTGTCAGATCCGACCCTTGCCAAGCGTCCCGAACAGATAACCAGCAATACCAGATCCTCTCACTGCGTCAGACACACAATCCATATCTCTTTGCCTAGTGATCTTCTCCTTATATAGCCTTAGGCCTTGTTCAATACCAAGAGCCAAAACCATAGAAACACAATACCATCAACCTCGAAACTAGGGATCAACACGTCCGTCGAGACATTATGGTCCAAAACCATAGGCACAACTTCCAAAGTCTAACTGCCACGAACCAAAGGTACTTTTCACATGTACGCGCTTTTACTGAAGCCAACCTGCGTGTACACGCGGATTCTCCTTGCTGAGCCTGCGTATATCTCTTTCTTGTCCTGCTGTACTGAGATCTGTCCTCTGATTAAGTTGCCATCACCTGTACCGATCTCTGAGCACCTGTACCAACCTCTGAGTGAGTTGCCATCAAGGACAACACTTGAAACATAATGCCAACATAATGAAGAGTTATGAAAAATATCCCACAGTGACCTGATTATAGACTAGTTCAGTAGAGCGAACTTGTACGACGTGCCACGCATCCCTGTTTCGACCTTTGGCTCTAAAAAATATATACAAGAAACTAAAATCTGTCCTCTTTCTACACCTTCTTATGAAATTTCAATCAGATGCTTAGAGAGAAAGTTGTGACGATTTTCCCCGGGTCACCTGTTTAGAATGAAATTCAGAAGTCTGCAAGAAGACCAACTTCCTCAGATCATATCTCCGCAAATATAGTGTGAACAGCTCTAAAATTTTGACCCGTGATTCAGCACGATTTCTTCTCAAATGGGTTTTTGTTTTTGCTTCTGAAACGCCGGAGAAAAACAGTTATAGCAAAAATTCCACGATAACCTGTTTGGAGCAGAGATACCCTAGAATCCAAAGCTCTGATACCAAATGTTATGAAACCAGCTCAGGAAAAGATAGAAAAGATAGATCAAAACCTTAGAATTTAGCCTCTTTGAGGGGGAAACCTCCTTTACATTACATAAATGAACAATTCTTGGATGATTCAAATGACAAAACCTCCTTTCTATATATAGGAATCTAAGGAGTCACAATATAACCCAGCCGACCTAACAATAATAATATAAAGCCACAAAAATAACAATAGAGGGATTCTATGGGGCGCACTAATAACAATATGGGAATAATAGGGGCACAACAATATTAATAAGGGATGCAACTACAATATTAATGGGGTAATCACTAGTATTATAGAGACCCAACATTTGATTTCAAAGAACTCATGAAAAATGAGTTTGAAATGAATAACTTGGGGTTGTTAATGTATTTTTTGGGCATATATAAGTGAAGCAAAAAATATTGGTATTTTTAATTCCCGGACAAGGTTTGTAGTGGTGATATTGGAGACATTTAATATGCATAACAACAATCCTACACCAACTCCAACTGTCATGGGGTTGAAGTTGAGCAAAGAATATTGCAACAACAATGTCAATTTGACATTATACAAAAGTATGGTGGGAATCTTGATGTATTTGATGACAAGTAGTTTGGATATAATGTATGCAATAGGCCTGGTGTCAAGGTTCATAGAGACACCCAAGGAGAAAAATTGGCATGTAGGAAAAACGATTTTAAACTATGTCAATGCGAAAGAGGAGTATGGTATTTTGTACACCACAACAAATGATTTAGAGTGTTCGGTTACACTAACTGTGACTCGGAATGAAGTGTTGATAATAGAAAGAACACGTCAATATATGTTTTTCATTTATGTTTGAGAGCGATTTCATGGGTCTCGAAGAAGCAGCTGATAGTATCATTGTATCCCGCAGAAGCTAAATATGTCTTTGCAACAGCAGCAGCATGCCAAACAATTTGGATGAGAAGAATGTTGAGGGTGTAACTGCCCTGGTGAAAATTCCATGTAATAAAAGTTAAAAACAATAACCACGATTGATGGGAGACATTTTCCAAGTTGAGTGTTGTGAAAGGCATCCTAGCGAGTGTGTTGGGTGTGGAGCCTGATTATCTTGTGCATTCAAAGGTTTCAACCGGATGTATACCCCAGGAAGACAGTACACCCCTCCACGCGGGGGTGTACAGGGGGGTTAATCGCCACCAACTGGGGGTCCTGGTGCTAGCAGTCCCCTGGCGAGGGTTCGGGGGCAGCACCCATGAAGCTAAATATAGATGTAAAATTGCCTTTTAAAAGTCTAGTAATTTCTAGTCAATCCGGGTTGTTCATTAAGCAGATGATCTCACGGTAGAAGTTATGTTTAATTTAGGGTTTTTTGCCCTAAATTAGAGCCGAAGGTCTATTTGGCTGATAAACTCGCAGGAGAGAAGGGTTCCTGGTTCGATTTGGAGCAATGGTGGAAGATGGTAGGTTTAGGGTCGAAAAATTCAACGGCCAAAACTACTAGCTGCGGAAGATGCAGATGGAAGATTATCTATATCAAAGAGATCTGTACCTACCATTGAGTGGAAAGAAAAAGAAGCCGATGAGTATGATAGACACAGAATGGGATATTCTGGACAGAAAGGCACTTGGAACAAAATGGTTGTGCCTAGTGGCATCGGTAGCATTTAATATTTCAAAGGAAACGACAACGTAGGGTTTAATGTTGGCATTGGCCAAACTATATGAAAAACCCTCAGCCTCAAATAAGGTATTTCTTATGAAGCATTTATTTAATATGAAGATGTCAGAAGGTGGATGTGTTGTAGATCATTTAAATGATTTTAATACAATTACAAGTTAATTAAGTTCTGTAGGGGTAAATTTTGATGATGAAGTTAGGGCTTTGTTATTTCTGTGCTCATTGCTAGAAAGTTGGAATGGTTTAGTTATGGCTGTTAGTTACTTTGTCTCTGGATCTAGTACTTTAAAGTTTGATGATGTTGTTGGTGCAATCCTTAACGAGGAAATGAGATGAAAAAGCTCTGGTGAGACATCAGGTAATGCTTTGACTACAGAGACTAGGGGAAGAAAAATGGAAAGAGGAAAGAGCCAAAGATACCGCAGTAAGTCAAGAAAAGGAAAATCGAAGTCCAGATCGGGGATAGTGTGTTGGAAATGTGGGAAGAAAAGACACCTGAAGAAAGAGTGCAAGTCTCGAAAGGGAAAATAAGGAGATGTCCAACAAGAAACTAATCATGAAGCGAATGTAACAGGTGATGTGTTGCAAGATGCTTTGATTCTTTCATTAGAAAATATTATTGATGCCTGGGTGATAGATTCAGAGGCCTCATTCAATGGCACACCTGATAAGAAACATTTTCATGATTATGTTCAAGGAGATTTTGGACAAGTTCGATTGGGTGATGATAAACCCTGTAAATAGTTGGAATGGGTACAATTTTCATAAAACAACAAAATGGAAATCAGTGGCTATTGATGAAGGTAAGGCATGTCTGAGATTTGAAGAAAAATCTGATTTCAATAGGGCATTTGGAAGGTGAAGGCTGCGTAACTACTTTCACAGATAAAACATGGAAGTTCACTAAAGGATCCCTTGTAATAGCGAAAGGAGAAAAGGTTGGTACATTTTATTTATGCAATGATATTTCTAATTCTATTATTGCTTTAACCTCTATAGGAGAAGATACAACATTTTTGCATCATAGGCTCGGACACATGAGTGAGAAGGGGATGTAGATTCTTCTCTCAAGAAATTTGTTACTAGGTTTGAAGCATGTTGATTTAAAATTCTGTAAGAACTGTGTTTATGGAAAATAGAAGAGAGTCAGATTCCTTAGAGTTTGGAAAAGAAAAAAGAGCAAAAAATTAGAGTTTGTGCATATAGATGTATGGGGACCTACTTAGGTATCATCTCTTGGTGGCTCGCGTTATTATGTTACTTTTATTGATGATGCATCCAGAAAAACCTGGTTTTATTATATTCGAAATAAACCTGATGTATTTGATACTTTCAAGAAATGGAAAGCTTTAGGGAAAAGGTTGAAGTGTCTCAGATCAGATAATGGAGGTGAATATTACAACAAAGAGTTTGAGAGGTACTGTTCAGAGAATGGAAGTTACAGAGAGAAGACAGTTCTAGGAACGCCGCAAGAAAATGGTGTGTCAGAAAGGATGAACAGGACAATCATGGAGCGTGCAAAGTGCATGAGATTTCAAGCAAGATTGCCTTTACAATTTTGGGAAGATATTGTAGATACTGTTGTTTATCTAATAAACAAAGGGCCTTCAAGTTCCTTTGATGGTGGTATTCCAGAGGAGGCATGGACACGTAAAAAGGTAAACTACTCCTTTTTGAAGACTTTTGATTGTGAAGCTTTTGTCCACATTAACAAAGAAAATAGAACAAAGCTTGAGGCAAAATCAAGGAAATGTACCTTTATTGGATATGGTGTTAATGATTTTGGTTACCGCTTATATGATTATGAAAATCACAAAATCATTAGGATCAGAGATGTAATATTCAATGAAAAATTATTGTATAAGAATCAGTTGCAGGAAAAGAAACAAGAAAAAGAAAATAGAGAATACGCAGTGCTTGACGATATCATAGGAAAATTTATGGTGCCTAAAAATCATAATTATCAACAGCCTGAACAACAACCACAAGAGCAACAAGTACTTCAAACACCTGAAAGTGGTGTTAGAATATCTACTGGGATAAATAGACCCCCTGAACGATACTCTCCTTCATTATATTATTTATTGTTGACTGATTCTGGTGAACCAGAATGTTATGAAGAAGCACCTGAAGGTTTGCATCTTGAGCAATTAGATGTAAAGACAATCTTTTTCCATGGGGATTTGGAGGAAGAGATATATATGCAGCAGCCACAAGGATATGAGGTAAAAGGGAAGGCGAAACTAGTGTGTAGGTTGATGGAAGCTATATTATATTGTTATTGTATGTAGATGACATGCTTGTTGCAGGTTCTAACATGCAGGAAATAAATGTGCTCAAAAGGAAATTGGCAAACTCATTTGCAATGAAGGATTTGGGTGCTGCAAAACAAATCCTTGGTATGAGAATAACTAGAGACAGGAAGAATCACAAATTAACATTGTCTCAAAGTGAGTACATAGAAAAGGTGTTGAAAATGTTTAATATGCAGACTGTAAAACCAATTAGTATACCTTTGGCTAGCCATTTCAAATTATGTAAGGAGGCGTGTCCTAAGACTCAGGAAGAAATGGCTCATATGTCTAAAATTCCATACGCATCAGCAGTTGGAAGCTTAATGTATGCAATGGTCTGCACAGGGCCTGATATTGCACATGTAGTGGGGGTTGTAAGCAGGTACATGAACAATCCAGGAAATAAACATTGGATGGCAGTGAAGTGGATTCAAACATTGCTCTACAGGGATATGTTGATGCAGATATGGTAGGTGGTAGAGATAACAAGAGGAGCACAACAGGGTATGTGTTTACTATAGGTGGAACAGCTGTCAGTTGGGTTTCAAGAATCCAAAGTGTGGTTGCACATTTAACAAATGAAGCAAAGTATGTTGCTGCTACAGAGGCTAGTAAAGAAATGATTTAGTTACAAAGGTTTCTGGATGAATTGGGCAAGAAGCAGGAGTTGGGTAGGTTATACAGTGATAACCAGAGTGCCATATATCTTGCAAAGAACTCTGCATTTCATTCCAACACTGGACATATACAGCTCAAGTACCATTTCATACGGTTAGCATTGGAAGATGGACAATTGAAGCTAGAAAAGATACACACTAGCCAGAATCCTGCAGATATGTTAACAAAAGTTGTAACTATGGAGAAACTAAGAATCTGCTCAGTTTCAATTGGTCTTCAAGTATGATGAAGAATATGAGAAACAGACAGGTCCATAGTGGAGGTATTGTCTAGCAAATGAAGCAGCAGTGGAGTTGCTATAATCAGTCTCCAAGTGGGCGATTGTTGGGTGTGAAGCCTGATTATGTTGTGTATTCAAAGGTTTCAACCCGATGTACACCCCAGGAAGATTGTACACCCCTCCACGGGGGGGGGGGCGGGGTGCGGGGGGGACTTGTCCCCCTGCAGGGGTCCGCGGGGGGGCTAATCCCCCCAGTTGGGGGGTTCGGGGTTCAGCAGTCCCCCGGCGGGGGTTCAGGGGCAGCACCCCCGAAGCTAAAAATAGATGTAAAATTTCCATGTAAATGTCTAGTAATTTCTAGTCAATCTGGGTTGTTCATTAGGCGGATGATCTAACAGTAGCAGTTATGTTTAGTTTAGGGTTTTTTTCCCTAGAAGGTAAACCCTCACTATATATGAGGGAATTGTATTGCGTCTATGCATATCTGTATTCTGACTGAAGAAGAGAGAGGAGATTGAGAGCAAAGAGTGTGTTACAGTAGATCTGCTGTAGGTTGTATCTTTTCAGTTTGATGGATAATATAAAAGGAAGGACTAGTTGTTTCTCTATAGAAGTAGCCTAAACTGGGTGAACCACGTATATCTGTGTCTCTCTTGTTTTATGCATTTTCTGTGTTTATATTTCTAGAATATTTTATTTGTTCCACTGCTCCATAATATATAATTTTCTAACAGAGTGGTCATTTGGTTGTTTATGGCTAACGAAATTCGAAAATACAATGGCTACGACTTTGGAAAGGAAAATTGGCATTTTTGGCACAATTATTTATGATAATGGAAATTAGGAGGAAAAGGAGATGAAAGGTCACAGGTTGCATGTGATGAGGAAAATGAAGGAAAATAATCGAAAATGAAGAAAACAAAGGCCTCATTAATAAAAAGGAATCTGAGCATCAATTGGTAACCTTCTTTCAGTTGAGTTTTGGATCCCTCCCATTTTCCTCTCTCTCTCTCATACAATTGGACAGTTAGGGTTTCTTGGATAACTTTGGCATTGGACCAAAAAAGGAAAAGAAAGAAAGAGGAAGAAAATATCAAATAGGGAAAGGCAAGATCAAGAAGCTACAACAATCTTCATTGTAGGTATTGAGTTGCATGTGTATTTTACTTGCTAGATTTAGCATGAATGGGATTGCATGTGTTTCTTATCTACCATGGCATGAGTTTTTCTAGGTGTGACAATATTTTCAACCTATCCTTGCCATTTCCTGATAGATTTGATGAGATGGGTTCTCTCATTCATTTTATGTGGCATTAATGGATTGGATTCAAATCAGAGTTGGGTGGACCTCTAGATTAGCAAACACATGGTGTGAGTGGTCCCTTAAATGTACTGAGGATCAAGAAGCCACTAGACTAGTAACCCTTGAATTAGATGGCGGGTTGTGGTAAAGTCACATTATGTGCCTTAGTGGGCCTAGGAATATTTTCTCGTGAATGGCAGGATATACAATAAATCCAAGAGGTGGATTTTCTCTCTATTGCACCTAATGGTCCTAGGATGGGATGAATGGTAAAAACTGGAGAGTATGTCTCGGTGTAGGGCTTAGTGATCCTGGAACAGAGTGTGGAAGCAAGGTAAAGCCTAAGAGACTAGGAGGCACTCAAATTCCTCACGATGTAGGCAGAGAAGTCAGGTGACACCAATGTTGATTGGTGTTGAGTCCCACATTCATTCTTGGAATATGGCATGGTGGTGATTGGATGAAGAGAGTCCCATCTCTGGTTCATTCATTGCATTCATTAATGAGAAATTCATTCCTTTGATTTTCATGTGTAAATGTATTAATGAATATGTGGATTTTTATGGCTGATATGTTTATGGTATTCATGTTCCTATTGTGTTGGTTATACGTATATCTTATGACAATAACTATGTATGGATCTGACTAATATTTTTACTTGTATATGAATGGCTAATGTTTTTTTTACCTAATAGAGGATAATGCAGCAATTGGCATGAGGAAAAAATGGTCCATAGCAATTCTCAAATAAGTATGATATCCCTACACTTAGTTCTGTTGTTTACAACTATAGGTTACATGTTGATCATGTGTTTCACAAAATGTCTTTCATGGCTAGTAGGGGTCTGGTTATGTCTTGTTCATTTTATTACCTTTCCATCATTATTTCCATTTATTTTAACTGATTCTAAGTTATGACTCCATTCTTGGCAGTGGCATCGGCTCTCAGCCTGAAAAAGTGGTTTAAATCATAGGGTTGCTACTAGAGAACTAGCAAGTTTGGTCTCTGGTCACTCGTAAGAAATCATGTGAGATCTAATTTAGGTTGTTGATTACTCCCTTTCCCATAGCATGAGAGTGTTTATGGCCTAAGAGATCCAAAACAATAGTGGGACCCAGGGACAAGTTGTCTAAGTCGTTGACATGTCTCTTGAGGGTTCAGACATCCCCACGGTGTAGAAGCCTAGTTCTAGCACCCTCCCATACTACTTTGGGTGAGACCTCAATCCGTGCTCCACGGACTGTTGCCAAAAGGGCCAGTAGTATTGGGATCTTCTTGGTAAATCAATTTTGAACCTCGGTCAAGCCCCACTAAGCCAACAAATGGTTCCGTTGCTAGGACCGGGATCTGCATAAGGGTTGTCTGATTTCGTTCCACTAGAACCCAACAAAGAGGGAAATTGAAGAGTGGTTGGACAAGAAGATTCATGAGTTTACGACACAGGAAAACAAAACTCTGCAAGTATCTAAGGAAAATTGGTTGGAGTGCTACATGTATATGGAAATTGATGAGATTTTCTTTGTCTCCTTTCCTTCTCAGCCGTATGAGTGGATTACAAAGTTAGATGATAGCCAAGGAAGGTGTAGTCTCGATAAACCAATAGTGTGGACTCCAGAATTAGTGTGCAGACTAGAAGCATAAGAAGATAATACCGCGTGAGCTATGGACCATTGGCTTGACTAGATAATAGGGGGATTTATCACTGAGTTTGTGGCAAACACGACCCTTATCTAGAGCAAGGCAGAATGATGCTTTCTCAAAGGACCACGAGGTAAGTATATTAAATCTTTAAATACTTGGATTAAGATGTTATTGTGTGAAAAAAGGGTCATGCAAATACATTATTGTTTGGGACTATGTGGAGTGGAAAGATCTACAAGGGAAGCGAAGAATTGGAAAACAATCCCTTAATTTCACCCTCATGAGAGAGTGAGGAAGAGCTCGCTAAGGTCTCTCTGAGATGCACAGTCAGTTTGATAAGGCAGTGCATTCCGTAGTTACCACCTCCACCCACACCACCACCCACTTCACCTCCCTCACCTTCATCTCCACCCACTCCACCTCCACCACCCCCACAGTTTAGTATGCAAAGTGCGATCAAACTACCAGTATTCAGAGGAGTGGGGAATGAAGATTCAGACCAATTTTGGTTTGTGGTAAGAGCAGTATGGGAAGCACAAGGGGTCACGGATGACAATATTAAGAAGGCTACATTGGTGAGTGCACTACAGGATCACACATTAACATGGTATATCAAGCACTCTAATGACCACCCAAACACAGGGATAGCAGAGATCCAAAACACGCTGAACAAGGAATTTAGCAGGCCAAAGTTAGAAACACAATCAATCATCGAGTTTAAAGAAGTCGTGATGCTCTCAAGCGAGACACCTTGGGATCCGAATCAACAGCTGAAGAGTACAATCCGTGAAGCCAATATGACGTTGACAGATGGACAACATCACACATGGTTTTTAGCATCTCTCACACCACACTTGAGGACAGTGCTATGACAATAGAATCTTTCCACCCATGCTGAAGTGTTGGAAATGGCAATGAGGTTACACGAGACCGCAATACAAGACCATGGGTTGGGAGTTCAACAAATCCATGCAAAACTACAAAATATGTGTTTCTAAATGCAAAGTTTGAAGCAGGATAGGGCATCATGGCCAAAGGCGCGCGAGGAAGTATGGTGCATAAAATGCAAAGGACAGGGCCATGAAAAGGATAACTGTCGGGCGTTCACGAACTACTCTTCCATATGAATGTGTTTCATATATTCGAAATTATAATCGAAAGTTTTACTCTTTTAGTCCATTTGCTCTCTTTAACCATCCATTTACTCTGTTTAACCGCGTGTTAAATCTTTGTGGCTTTTTTAAGTCTTTTTTGCTGCGAAATTCAACTGTGTGATTTAATGTCCCGAACCTAAATTTTTGCGTAGTTTTTAATCTTTGTTTTATTTTGAAAAACAACTTTGTGATTAAATTTCACGTAGTTTTTAAGCTTTATTTTCTTGCGAAACTCAACTTTGTGATTTAATCTTTGCGACTATTGTTTTAATCCTATGCCTCAAGTTTCACGTGGTATCACATTGTGTTTTTATTGGGAGTTAAAAGTTGTTCCAAAGGCATTGGAGAAAGTCTTTTTTAACAGTAAGAAATAGCAATAGTAGCATCAAATATAATATTGACTAATAATTCTCAGATACCTCAATTTAATGCGAAAAATTATGATTATTGGGATGTTAAAATAAAGACTTTGTTTTCTTCTCGAGATATTTTGGATTTGGTGGATAACGATTTTCAAGAACCAACATATGCATCAACATACAATGCATTCACACAAGTAGAAAATGATTTATTGGGCTATTATAATGAAGTTTTTGTTTTCTTCTAAAGATATTTGGGATTTGGTGGAGAATGGTTTTCAAGAACCCAAATTAGGAAAGGAGAATAGTTGAGAAAATTTTGAGAAGTTTGCGAGCAATATTTTATGCCACTATTGTGGCCATAGAAGACATAAAGGATCTCTCACAATTTCCAATGGATCAGCTTCATGCATCACTCATTTCTCATGAACATAGACTGAATAGAGCAACAAACTCCTCATTGAAGCATGACTTCAATACACAAGTTTCAATTTGGTCAAGGTAAAGGTAAAGGAATATAAAATACTAGAGGAAGAGGAAGAAACCCACACAGAGGTGGAAGAGGCAGCCCATCAAGCTCAAGTGGAAGGGGTAGTAGTCAAAATTTGAGTCAGGGCTCAAGCCAGAATCAAGCGCAAAGTTAGAGGTATGATAAATCTCAAGTCCAATTTCATTATTGTAAGAAGTATGGTCATTTGAATGTAGAAAGAAGCAACATGATAGAAGTAACAAACCAAGTGAAAATTTCACAAAGGAAAATCAGAGCTAAGATATTATGTTTTTGGCTTGTAATGTAGCGCAAGAAAAAAAAAGGACCTATGGTTCCTAGATTCACAGTGTGGCAACCACATGATAGGGAACATAGAAATTTTTAGCCAATTTAGATGAAACTGTGAAATCTGAGGTGACATTAGGGATTGATAAAAATGTCTTTATCATGGGAAAAGGAAGAATCAAAATTCTAACTAAGAAGGGAGAGAAGAAGTACATTTCAAATATTTATTTTGCCCCTCGTATAAATCATAACCTCATAAGCATTGGACAACTCATGGAAAATGGCTACATTGTCATTTTCAATAATGGAGAGTGCGAAATTTTGGATAAATCTCGAAGCAAACAGTTGATTGCAAAAGTTCATATGACAAGTAATAGAATGTTTCCCGTAAAGATAAAACTAGATTTGAAGGAAGAAGGTGTGCAAGCAGAAATGTTACTGAATTCATAAGACGATGAAAGAGAAGTTGCAGTTGTCACACAAGTAAACTTGCAAAGGTCAAAGATGAAAATTGATTATGGCATTTGAGATTTGGTCATCTTAATTTTGGAGGTTTGAATTTTCTCAATAGGAAAGGCATAGTGAAAGGATTTCCATTCATCGAAAAATTAACCAAACTATGTGAACGATGCATCTTAGGCAAAGAACATAGAGATATATTCCTAGCATGAAATTCAATAAGTGAAAAAACACCATTGGGTATTGTCCATTCAAACTTATGTGGACCAATGCAGACACAATCAATTGGTGGAAGCTATTATTTTTCGACTTTCATAGATGATTTTAGAAGGAAGACATGGGTCTACTTCTTGAGGAAGAAAAGTGAAGTGTTTGAATGCTTCCACCAATACAAAGCTCTTGTTGAAAAGAAGGTTGAAACTACATTGAATTTTTGAGGACTAACAAAGTTGGTGAATACATCCCAAATGACTTCCTTCATTTTTTTAGGAAACATGGAATTCACAAGAAATTTATAACAAGGTATACGCCTTAGCAAAATGGTGTCGCAAAAAGGATGAATAGGACTATTATGGAAATCGAAAGGAGTATGTTGAAGGAATTTTTTTTTCCAAATGACTACTGGGGTAAAGTTTTTGTTTGCGTATCATATATCATTAATAGATGTCCAACCAAAAGTGTCAACAATATGGTTCCTGAAGAGGCATGGAGTGGAAGAAAGAATAGTTTCACTCACATGAGAGTGTTAGGATGTGTTTCTTATGTACATGTCCCGGATTATCTAAGAAGTTGGACAACAACGGGGAGAAATGCTTATTTATTGGATATAGTTATGAATCCAAAGCATACAAGCTCTATAATCCATTAAATAAGGTCAGAATCATCAGAGATTTGTAGTTCATAGAAGAGGAAGCATGGGATGGAAGTTTCGAGAAGAAAATCAATGTGAAAACATGTATACCACATGAAGAAAAATTGGAATTGACCACAACAAGTAATTCCTCAACAAAGTAGTCACTAAGTGACACCATCAACAAATAATAGGACAGTGTCACACAGTCAAGAAAGTACTACTCCAAGCACACCACAAAGATTAGAAACGCCATTTACCTCTAGCACAACATCAAGTGACATGGTAAGTCCATCTTCTGCAAGCATAAGAAGACAAAATTTCATAAATTTAAGTGAAATTTATGAGAAAGTGATGTTGATAGTAGTGCAAATCCGAATTCCTTAGTTTCATTGTTTTTTCATGTAGATGACCCAATCCATTTTTAGGGTGTGGTCGAGGATGAAAAATGGATCATAGAAATGGATGAAGAAATAGAAGCAATAGAAAATAATAATACATGGGGGTTATTGTAACCTCCGCAAGGAAAATAAGCTATTGGAGTGAAGTGGGTCTATAAGACCAAGAGAAACATTGAATGAAATATTGAAAGCCATAAAGCAAGGCTAGTTGTCAAAGGATACAAGCAACAAAATGGAAGAAATTATGTTGAGACATTTGCGTGTGTTCCAAGGATGGAGAAAATTCTTATATTGTTGTCAATTGTCACGCAACATAAGTGGTATGTGTATGAAATGAATGTAAAATCGATGTCCTTGAATGGAGTTTTGAAAGAGGAAGTATATGTTGCGCAACCATCTGGCTGCGAGGAAGAAGGACAAGAAGACAACGTGTATAGGCTGAGGAAAGCTCTTTATGGGCTGAAGCAAGCACTACGTGCATGGTATATCAGAATAAACACTTAATTGATGGACAATGGATTTCAAAAATGTGATGGAGAACCAACTCTCTACATCAAAGAGAGTGATGGTAAGCTTCTTATTATTTCTTTATATGTAAGTGATTTGATTTTATAGGGAATGATGATTTCCTCATTCCTGATTTCAAAGAAGTCATGAAACGTGAGTTTGAAATCACTGACTTGGGGTTGTTAACGTATTTTTTGGGCATATAAGTGAAGAAAAAAACAAATGGTACTTTTATTTCCCACGCAACGTATGTAGCGGTGATTTTGGAGACATTTAATAAGCAGAACAAAAATCTTGCACCAACTCCAACTGTCATGGAGTTGAGATTGAGCAAAGAAGATTGCAACAACAATGTCAATTTGACATTATACAAAAGTATGGTGGGCATCTTGATTCATTTGATGACAAGTAGTTCGGATATAATGTATGCAATAGGACTGGTGTCAAGGTTCATAGAGACGCCCAAGGAGAAACATTGCCAAGAAGCAAAAAATATTTTAAGCTATGTCAATGTGAAAAACAAGTATGGTATTTTGCACACCACAACAAATGATTTACAGTGGTTGGTTACACTGACTGTGACTTGGAATGAAGTGTTGATAATATAAAGAGCATGTCAAGTTATGTTTTTCATTTATGTTCGAGAGCCATTTCATGGGTCTCCAAGAAGCAGCCGATAGTATCATTGTATCCCTCAAAAGCTGAATATGTCTCTGCAACAACAGCAGCATGCCAAACAATTTGGATGAGAAGAACGTTGAGGGTGTAACAGACCTAATGAAAATTCCATGTAATAAAAGTTAAAAACAATAACCACGATTGATGGGAGACTTTTTCCAAGTTGAATGTTGGGAAAGGCATCTTAGTGGGTGTTCATTTGGTTGTTTATGGCTAACGAAATTCGCAAAGGCAATGGCTACGACTTTGGAAAGGAAAAATTGGAATTTTTGGCACAATTATTTATGAAAATAATGGAAATTAGGAGAAAAAGAATATGAAATCTCATAGGTTGCATGTGAGGAGGAAAATGAAGGAAAATAATGGAAAATGAAGAAAATAGAGGCCTCATTCATAAAAGGGTTTCTGAGCATCAGTTGGTAACCTTCTTTTAGTTGAGTTTTGGATCCCTCTCATTGTCCTCTCTCTCTCTCTCTCTCATACAATTGGACACTTAGGGTTTCTTCGATAACTTTGGCATTGGACCAAAAAAGGAAAAGAAAGCAAGAGGAAGAAAAGATCAAATAGGGAAAGATAAGATCAAGAAGCTAAACAATATTCATTGTAGGTATCGACTTGCATGTGTATTTTCCTTGCTAGATTTAGCATGATTGGGATTGCATGTGTTTCTGAGCTACCATGGCATGAGTTTTTCCAAGTGTCACAATATTTTCAGCCTAGCCTTGCCATTTCCTAATAGATTTGATGAGATGGGGCCTCTCATTCATTTTATGTGACATGAACAGATTGGATTCAAAGTAGAGTCGAGTGGATCTTCGAATCGGCAAAAATATGGTCTGAGTGGTCCCTTAAATGCACTAAGGATCATGAAGCCACTGGACTAGTAACCCTTGAACTAGATGGTGGGTTGCGGTAAAGTCAGATTGTGTGCCTCAATGGGCCTAGGAATCTTTTCCCGTGAATGGTGGGATATACTGTAAATCCAAGAGGTGTCTTTTCTCTCTGTTGCACCTAGTGGTCCTGGGATGGGATGAACAGTAAAAAATGGAGAGCATGTCTCGGTGTAGGGCCTAGTGATCCCTCGAATGGACTGTGGAAGCAAGGTAAAACCTAAGAGACTACGAGGAACTCAAATTCCTCACGGTGTATGCAGTGAAATCTGGTGGCACCCATGTTGATTGGTGTTTTTTACGTGTTATATGAATCCCATATTCATGCTTGGAATATGGCATGGGGGTGATTGGATGAAGAGAGTCCCATCTCTGGTTCATGCATTGCATTCATTAATGAGAAATTCATTCCTTTGATTTTCATGTGTAAATGTATTGATGAATATGTGGATTTTTATGGCTGATATGTTTATGGTATTTCTGTTCCTATTCTGTTGGTTATACGTATATCTTATGGCAATAAATATGTATGGCTCTGACTAATATTTTTACTTGTATATGAATGGCTAATGCTTTTTTGACCTAATAGAGGATAATGCAGCAATTGGCATGAGGGAAAAATGGTTCATAGCAATTCTCAAATAAGTGTGATATCCCTACACTTAGTTATGTTGTTTATAGTTGTAGGTTACATGTTGATCATGTGTTTCACAAAATGTTTTTCATGGCTAGTAGGGGTCTAGTTATGGTATTGTTCATTTTATTGTATTTCCATCATTCTTTCCCCTTATTTTAGCTGATTCTATGGTATCACTCCATTCTGGGCAATGGCATGGGCTCTCGGCCTAAAAAAGTGGTTTGAATCCCAGGCTCGTTGGTAGAGAACTGGCAATTTTGGTCTTTGGTCACTCGCAAGCAAGCATGTGAGATCGAATTTAGGTTTTTGATCGCTCCCTTTCCCATAGCATGAGAATGTCTATGACCTAAGAGATCCAGAATAATATTGGGACCCAGGGACAAGTTGTCTGAGTGGTTGACATCTCTCCTGAGGGTTCTGTTAATGATGTTGGATCACTGTGTGTGATGTTCCATCGTCCACTTCCTTAAGGTCACATAGGAGCTTGAATTTGATTATAGTATCCTATCATCTCATGTTTACCCCAGAGGGCATGGATACTTAGGTGGATATGGGAGGAGTGTGTTACAATGAGATTTAGTCCATGGTAAAGAAGTAGCAATAACTATTTTTTGTGACAATAATCTTGCATTTTCACTATCAAAGAATTCTTTTTTTCACAAGAGGAGAAAGTAAATCAACACTAAATTTTGAGCATGGGATACCCCGCAGCATGTTCTTGGGACTCAAAACCCAAGTTTTGGTCAATTATATTGTAAGATTCCACGAATTACGGGTGCGGAGTGCGAAGTCTAGGATGAGTCATAGGGTTGTCCACCCTAAAATATTGTAATTTAATGTAAAGTTGTGTTGGATTTTATAAATAGAGCGAGGCTCTAAGTGTAAATAAAAGGAAGGAGAGATAGAATAACAAAGGCATGGTTCAAGGCTAGAGTTGAATATGAAGTGTACTGGGTCATAGTAGTAGGAAGAGGCTCTGCAGCTAAGTGCACAGAGGCCTAGTAGAGTCTGCAGTTGAGTGCGCGGACCCCTGTAACTGAGTGCATAGGGTGGAGTCAGGTCTGTATTTAGGATTGAAAGTTAATAAAGAAACGTTTACCTTGTGCATCTATTCTTGAATCCGTATTTTGATGTTATGCATTACTTTTACTCTGTTTATTTACTGCGTGAAATTGATAAATACTTGTATGAATGCTTATATATGAAAATAATCTAAGTAATCAGCTAACAGAGCCTAATTAAGGAAGACTTGGGTAAACAAAATGGGTCGCACTGCGGCTAGAACTACATGAAGACAATATCATTTGGCGCAGGGTGCCCGCTGACATGCGTAGCACAATAAGTGCAAAGGTTGGACCTCGTACTAATCACCTCTTGTAAAACATCACGAGGGTGCAGAAACCTGGTTCTAGCACCCTCCCATACTACTTCGAGTGATACCTCAGTTCACGCTCCATGGACTATTGCCAAAAGGGACAGTAGTACCGGGATTTGCTTGGTAAATCAATTCTAAACCTGGGTCAAGCCCCACTAAGCCAACAAATGGTTTTGTTGCTGGGACTGGGATCTGCATAAGGGATGTCTGATTTTATGCCGCTCGAACCCAACAAAGAAGGAAATTGAAGAGTTCTTGGACAAGAATATTCATGAGTTCGTGACACAGGAAAACAGTACTCCGCAAGTATCTAAGGAAAATTGGTTGGAGCACTACGTTTATACGGAGATCCACGAGATTTTCTTTGCAACCTTTCCTTCTGAGATGTATGAGTGGATTACGAAGTTAGCTGACAGCCGGGGAAGGTGTAGGCTCGACAAACCGATAGTGTGGACTCTGGAATGAGTGCGTAGACTAGAAGCATCAGAAGATAAGACCGTGTGAGTTGTGGACCATTTGCTTGACCGGATAATAGGGGGATTTATCATTGAGTTTGTAGTAGACAATACCATGAGCTACAACAAGGCAGAATGATGCTTTCTCAAAGGACCATGAGGTAAGTATATTAAAACTTGGAATACTTGGATTAAGATGCCATTGTGTGAAAAAATGGTCATGTAAATACATTAATGTTTGGGACTACGCGGAGCGGAAAGATCTACAAAAGTAGTGAAGAATTGGAAAACAATCCCTTAATTACACCCTCGCAAGAGAGCGAGGAAGAGATCACTAAGGTATCTCTGAGAAGCATGGTCAGTTTAATAAGGCATCGCATTCTATGGTAACCATCTCCACCCACACTACCTCCCACTTCACCTCCATCTCCACCCACTCCACCTCCACCACCTCCACAGTTAAGTATGGCGAGTGCGGTCAAATTACCACTATTCAAAGGAGTAGGGAATGAAGATTCAGACCAATTCTAGTTCATGGTAAGAGAAATATGGGAAGCACAAGGTGTCACAAATGACAATATTAAGAAGGCTACATTGGTGAGCACGTTGCAGGATTGTGCATTAACATGGTATATCAAGTACTCTAACGACCACCCAAATGCAAGGATATCAGAGATCCAAAACACGCTGAACAGGGAATTTAGCAGGCCAAAGTTAGAAACTCAATCAATCATTGAGTTTAAAGAAATCACGATGCTCCCAGGTGAGACTCCGTGGGATCTAGTTCAATGGCTGAAGAGTACGATCTGCAAAGCCAATATGACATTGACAGATGGACAACATCCCGCATGGTATGTAACATATCTAACACCACACTTGAGGATGGTGCTATCATAACAGAAGCTTTCTACCCAGGCCAAAGCATTGGAAATGGCAATGAGGTTACACGAGACCTCGATACAAGAACCTAGGTTGGGAGTTCAACAAATCCACACGCAACTACAAAATCTGTGTTTGGAAATGAAAAGTTTGAACCAGGATAGGGCACCGCAGCCAGATGTGTGCGAGGAAGTATGGTGCATAAAATGAAAAGGCCAGGGCCATGACAAGGATCATTGACCAGTGTTCGCGAACAACTTGGCAGAAGGAGGGCAAATGCCATTGAGACTAGAGGCATAGGCAAGGCCAAGTGTGGCACCCGCTGTGTGGTGCACAATCTATCATATAGGAAGGAAACACATGACAGATAATTTTCATTTGTTGTAGAAATATACGTAAACACCCCAACAACTATTTCGTAATTTCTGCAGGTCGGTAGGCCACGATGAGTGCACTTGCCACAATTATGAGATAATGATGGATTAGATCCCTGCCTATAGGATGCAGACACAAATGCGAGCCCTCAACCCAGATGTGGGGATGGCGTCCACTGAATTTTAGGGGCGAGGTCGAGGACGAGGTGGAATGGGTCATGGAAGGGGCCACATATAATTTATTTGTTACAATTGTGTAGGACCAATGCATTATGCCTGCGATTGTACTAAGTCGATGAGGATATATTGTTCGTATTATGATCATCTTGATCATGAAATAATAGATTGTCCTACGTTGATCACAAGGATATGCGAAAATGGGGTATTCAAGTCTCCCCTGACTTAGAATATACAAATGATGAGGTCTGAGCAACGCGAAGAGGACCCGAACATAAACATGATGTTTAGAAGCAGTACAGCCATGGTATAGGATACGGGGAAGTAGCCAAAGGAAAGTACATGGGTGTGCAGGGCTCCTACAAAGGAACCCAAGTTTGACTTAGAATGCGCAAAGGAGACATTCATTGAATCTAAGAAGAGCTTCATCTAGGCCTCCACTTCAGGTAGTAAGGATCAACTAGAGCCAGGAAGGGATCCTTCAATGCTCACTACCTTTCTAGAGACACGCATGAAACTGTTGCACGAAAGCAAGGCAGTTAAAGGACTACAGGAGCTGATCACCAGGTCTACGGGGTCAAGAGAACCACACGTACTCTGGAAATTGGGGAAGCATGCATTGCGCACTGGAAGGGAAATGTGGTTGACTCCATAGATTGGTGAATATGAAATGGATCACATAATCCTAGATCTAGGTTTGGACACAAATGAATTACTGAAGAAAACATGGGAATGCATGGGCAGGTCCGCATTACAACGGTCCCCTATTCAATTGCAAGTGGTGAACCAATAGAAGATTTTTCCCATGGGGAGGTTGCATGGAGTAACAGTTCATATTGAAGGCTCGAGCGCGTAGGAAGATTTGGAAGTAATAGAGATTGTCAATGGTAGAAATCCCTATCCCGTGCTATTAGGAACAGACTGGGCCACCCATATGAATGGAGTCATCAACCTGAAGAAGCACAAAATTATCTTTTAGAAAAAGTCACTACATGTAGTAGTCCCACTGGACCCAGCCAAAGGAGCGCGCTACACATAACCAGTGTGTGACGATGATAGCGACAATGATCTTGATTGTATTTACAAGATAATTGCGTGAGACCAGGATTGGGTGAATCCAACTACAAATGGGAGGACCTCGTGGGAGCATGAAAGTTCCTGCACTTCAGATTCAGATGAAGAAGTAGAGCGATTCCAGAATTGGTTGCATGAAGTGACGATGCTAAATTGAAACATGATTGTTAGATCACTACGTTGCATGACAACAGAGGCAGGAAAGTTGCCGACATATGATGGAATGACGGTAGTGGATGAATTCTTGAGAAAATTTGAAAGTGCAGTAGCAGAACAGTAGATGTTTGATGCGTTAAAGTCGGTATTGCGTGCAACACCCGCACGATGGTGGGGTAGAAATCAAGGAAATTTTGAGGACTGGCGCGGATGCAGAAGGATGATACGCCTATGATTTGGGAAACCACAACTACGGTTAGAAGACAACTACGATGGAGGAGATTAGCCATGCATGCACCTCACGAAATGGACCAAGGTCTATGGGGAAGAACCACAGCTTGAATGGGTACACTTATTCTACCATACCCTAGATCTCATACCCATGAGCTGGTATACTAAGATATAAATCCAACATGGTAAGGGCAAATGGAATGTCTTGTGCAAGGGATTTTTGCTAACATTCACATTTGAATACTGGCGGTCAAAAATGGTTCACGATGTGCTGCAAGCAGTAAAAGCCGCCATCCTCAAAACAACACAGGAGCCACTGGAAATTCTTCAACCAATATGGACAACCCAGTTAAATAGCGACCTATAATGTTATAATGTGCAGGTGGAGGAGGATGATGACGACCCCCGAAATATTAATATTCCAGAAACTGAAGGTTGTTGTGAGGTTCAAGGACCATTAATTGAGGATCCCAACATCACCACGCTACTAATAATAAAGCCGGTAAACATTGGGACAGAAGCAGAGCCGAAATATGTGACGCTTGGGGACTATTAGGTTGATGCTATGGTAGATAAGGTCGATGAGTTACTCCGTAAATACCAAGACCTTTTCCCGACCAAAATCACGGACTTAAAAGGGATCATTGGTGACTTAGGGATGATGAAGATCACCCTGAAACCAGATGCGAAGCCAGTTAAGTAGCGGCCTTACCGCTTGAACCCAAAGTATAAAGAAAAGGTTCACGATGAATTAGAAAAAATGCTCACAGCCAGAATTATTGAATCGGTGGAAGAATCTGATTGGGTGAGTCCTATGGTAGTGTACGAGAAAAAATAGAAAGGCGAAATAAGAATATGTGTGGACCTCAAGAAGCTTAATGATGCCTGTGTTCATGATCCATTCCTGACACCATTCACAGATGAAGTATTGGAGAATGGTGGCGGTCAGGAAGCCTACTCATTCACGATGGCTTGTTAGGGTACCATTAGATCAAGATCGCACCAGAAGATAGTAGCAAAAAAACCTTCACAATAGAATGGGGCTACTTTCAGTAAACCATTATGCCCTTTGGACTAAAGAATGCGCCAGCAATATTTTCGCACATAGTGGTGTGCCGTTCAAAGAATACATCCACAAGTTCTTGGAGGTATATCTGGATGATTGGACTATCTTTGGATTAGCTAAACGCTATCTAGCGAACTTACGTTTGATGCTGGATACTTGCCGCTGACACCAGATTGCATTGAACCTTAAAACGTGCACCTTCCTCATTCCTTTTGAAAAGTTGCTGGGCCATGTGTTCTACAAACAAGGCCTAATGGTGGACCCTGCAAAGATTGTTGTTATTCTAAATCTGGAAGCATCGCGCAATGTCAAACAATTATGCACTACTTTGGGGCACACTGGATACTATAGGAAGTTTATCAAGCGCTATGCCCAAATGACAGTGTGGATGGAAAAACTATTGAAGAAGGATGTTACATATTGGTGGAATGATGATTGCATGAAAGGTTTGGATGTCCTCAAGGAGAAACTAGCATTTGCTCCCATCCTAGTCTTCCTAAAATAGGACGTGGAGTTTCATGTACATGTTGATGCATCGTGTATTGTGTTCAGAGCCGTACTCACGCAAGAAGGTGTGGAAGGCATGGATCACTTGATCATGTTCGCGAGTCAGATATTGTCCAAAGCTGAAAAGAACTATTCTACTATCGAGCGCGAAGGGCTGGCAATGTTGTACGTGCTCCAAAAATACTGACACTATTTACTTGGCAGACATTTCAAGATGTATACCTATCATTCCACGTTAAAATACCTGGTGAACAAGCCTGTGTTGGGGGGGCACATTTACAGATGGCTGTTACTGTTTCAAGAATATGAATTTGAGGTCATTGTCAAGCCTCAACACTTAAATGCAAGACCAGACCACTTGTCATGAATTGAGACAGGCGAGGAACCAACAAATTTGGAGGAGGGACTACCTGATGCACAACTCTTTGTAGTACGCATCACGGATGGACACTTTGAAGATATAATCCAATTTCTAACAATAGGAACTATGCTGAAGAAGTACTCAATCCAAGAGAAGAAGGAATTGGTGGTGTGCGCGGCGGAATTTTCTATCACTGTGGGGCACCTATACAAGATGGGCAATGATGAGATATTGCGAAGGTACGTACATAAATTTGAACGAGATCAGATCCTTGCAGAAGCACATGTGGCCATTGTAGGAGGACACTATGCAGGATACATGACCGCACAAAAGAATCTTTGCGCAGGGCTATGGTGGTCAACCCTGCACTAGGATTCGAAAGTGCATTGTAAGGCCTACAATATATGTTAAAGGACGGGAAAACCATCATGCAGGGACGTGATGCCACTAAATCCCCAAATGACACTACAACCATTTGAGAAATGGACAAGCGACTTTGTTGGCGCAATCAAACCTCAGGGAAAGATGGGTGCATGCTACATCATCACCAGGACGGAGTACCCGAAAAGATGGGCAGAAGCACAACCGGTGAAAGACTGCACGGTCGCTACGACTAGAAAGTTTTTCTTGAACGAAACCATCAACGCGCTCATAGAAGAGTTCAAGGTTTATCACCAAAAAAGTACATTGTATCACCCACAGGTCAATGGAACAGTAGAAGCATTCAATAAAATATTGGAGATTTCACTGACCAAAGTATGTAATGCACAATGGAACAACTGGGACCTACACGTACCCACTATGTTATGGGCATACAGGACAATGTACAAGAAATTGACGGGACAGACACCATTCCGGTTGGTCTATTGTACGGAAGAAGTCACGCTAATGGAATTCATCGTACCTAGTCTCTGAATAGCAGCGCTCATAGGCATGATGGACCGCGAAGCTCTAGAAGAAAGGCTCGCACAATTAGAAGAACTCGAGGAAAAACGATTTCTGGCCAGATTTAACCAGCATGTACAAAAGCAGCGTGAAAAATCCTGGCACGACCAACATATCAAATTGTGCACCTTCAAGGTAAACGATTTAGTGCTACTGTTTGACAGCAAGTTCGAAAAATTTCTAGGAAAATTCAGAATGCACTAGTTGTACCATATGTGGTAAAAGTGGTCACCGACAGAGGTGTGGTCCAGCTAGTCAAACTCATTGGAGAACCCTTTCGAGGCAAGGTCAACGAAAACCGCTTGAAACCCTACACGGGTGGGTGATCTCTCTAACTAATCAATCGAAGCAGAGTCTTCAAGGCCCAAGGAGCCAGACAAGGGTGTGGGACTATAAACACAAGCACCAGAAGTCAGTACCAAAGAAGAGACACGAGTCAAACGTGGATGATTCAAAAGCAGGAATGGAGTAGATCCAACAGACTACAGCGCAGTGCACCGCGACCATCAGGGAAGCGAAGGAATGGTTGGAGGGACACAATGCAAAGATCGTTGCACTAGCAGAGTGACTGAGGGCAAGTCAGAATGATTGCGTTGGGGGCCTGTTGGGCATGGGATACCCCACAACATGTTTTTGGGACTCAAAGCCCAAGTTTTGGTCAATTATATTGTAAGACTCCATGAATTGTGGGCATGGAGCGCAAAGTCTAGGACAAGTCATAGGCCTATCCGTCCTAAAATATTGTAATTTAACGTAAATTTGTGTCAGCCTACTAATGTTCCGTGAACCATGGGATTGTATAAATAGAGCGAGGCTCTAAGTGTAAAGAAAAGGAAGGAGAGATAGAATAACAAAGGCATGGTTTGAGGCTAGACTTGAATCTGAAGTGTACTAGGTCATAGTAGTAGAAAGAGGCTCTGCAGCTGAGTCGCAGATGGCTACTAGAGTCCGTAGCTGAGTGCACAGACCCCTGCAACTAAGTGTGCATGGTGGAGTTGGGTCTGTACTTGGGATTGAAAGTTATTAAAGAGAAGTTTACTCTGTGCATCTATTCTTGAATCTGTATTTTGATGTTATGCATTAATTTTACTCTATTTACTTACTGCACGCAATTGATAAATACTTTAATGAATGCTTATATATGAAAATAACCTAAGTAATCAGCTAACAGAGCCCAATTAAGGAAGAGTTGGGTAAATAACATGGGTCGCGCTATGGCTAGAACTGCGCGAAGATAGTATCGCAGGGCACACGGTGCCCACTGATGTGCATAGCACAATAAGTGAAAAGTTTATACCCCATAACAATCACCTCCTATCAGACTTCCCTAGGGTGCGGAAACCTAGTTCAATCACCCTCCCATATTACTTCGGGTGAGACCTCAGTCCGTGCTCCACAGACTGTTGCAAAAAGAGCCAGTAGTACTAGCATTTGCTTGGCTAAATTAATTCTGAACCTGGGTCAAGCCACACTAAGCCAACATAAATATTATTTTATTAGAGAATTGATTAACAATGGTGAAACTGTGTTGTAGCATTACATGTTGCAGGAACTATTTACAATTATCTTCCCAAAGCCACTAGCTCATGAAAATTTTGTCTATATAAGAGACTGTTTGGGAATTGTTAGTAGTGGTAGTTGTGATTAAGGGGCAGTGTTGGAAAATTAATCCCAACCACCACAATTATGATACTAACAACAAGCATCCTTTGAAAGTACAACAACAAATAAAAGACCATTTTTCCTTAAAAGAATAGGTTTTTTGTTTGCAGGTTGAAGGACAAGGATTAAAAGAAATTTTGAGTGGGATTAAATGATCTGATAATGAGATCTTAGACAATTATTAATGTATTACAAACTCAGGTGCATGTATTTTGCTATATTACTTAGTGCAATAGATCGATAAGATTGCAGATAACATAGACAATGAAGTAGTTAAAGAAACATAATAGACAACACACATAACACAACAAGTTTAATCTGGAGTTCACCCAAAACTCTTAGGCTACATCTCCTGGTCCAGCCTTCAATGCTGACCTCTCTATTATGTTGTCAAGAGTAACGTTTTACAAAGTGTGAGCTCAAATTAAGTCTCAGCACAACCGATACAACAGTAGGAGATTTGCTTGAATCCCTCAAGCCTCTCTGAGTACACAAACTCTTTCTATCACTTTCTTTCTCTATCTTCTCTTTGTCTCGGTATTGCCTATCTATGTCCATGTCATTCTGTGGCTTTTAAGCCAATCGATGATGTCTGTTCATTTCCCCTTATTGAGCTCTTTGGCTCCTAGTCTCTGTCCACCCTAAACACCTTCTAAGTGTTAGTAATCATGCATAACATCTTCAGGGAAGCTAGCCACCTGTTCTGCAATGGAAGGGACCATTGGGCCATTGAAATCCAAAAAATGGCCGTTCTCTGTTTACACAGAGAAATACACGTAAAACTGTGAAAATCCACCAAGCTGCCATTTATCGGATTTGAAATATTATAGATTTTTCCTTATAACTCCCATCGGGTCCACCTTTATATTTCTTATCACATCTCCACCATTGATTTGAGAGATCTAGATCCAACGATTGAGGTTCATTTCGGGTGACTCATGTGTGCTGGGTTTAATTATGCCTTTGTAGCATCTCTGCGTACATTCCAGAAGATGCAAAATGCCAGTTTCTTCATCAGAAAGGCCAGTTACTGCTTTTTGTCCCGCAGCATCAATTTATTGAATTTGAATTGATTCTTCAACGTTTTCAACGATCTCTCTTCAAAATTAAACATGAACGCTTCTTGGATTCTTCCGAAGCTCACGACTTCATACTCACTGGTGCTCTCCTTTGTACTTTATTGCTGCCCATCAAACTCCAGATCGGGATAAAGTGGTCCATTCACTTGACACAAATAAGCTTATGCATGGATTTATTCAACACAGTTAATAATTGTTATATTAATAACCATCCTTTCAGCTTGGGCGCACAAATCAATCTTACAATTTCTTTTAATTACCTACTTCCTTTGGTCGATCTTTCCAACAACCGATACTTCAATCATATATACCTTTCACCAGAAATACATATAACTTTCACAATCAATCAACCAATATATATAAATTGAAACAAACCAATGACTTACAAATTTTTGTTGGCCAGATATTTCAGATTGATGGCCCTTACAATTGCCCAGAGGCTTTCAAGCTTTGGTTGTCCAAGCTTCACTTTCTCCTCTCTATTCTATCCTATCTACCCCCATTTGCCTTTGAGGCTCATAAATTTATACAATTTGAATTGAACCAATTCTAGTTCATATCCCTTTAATCACTAAACAAAATCCTTAAATATCTCAAAAAATCCTAAAATCACTTTTGAATCCCTAAGGATCCTCTCTCACCCAAAATTAATGAAACTAATTTCTAAATTAAAATCTCTCATCCCTTTACATCCTCAACTGACCAAATTCTCTCATATTTGAGAATTATTTACAAAATCCTCACTTTTAGAATTTATCTCCTATTTTATTTAAAAATACCAAATTAATTAATAAAACAATTAAAATGTCACACCCCCCTTTATTACATAAATAAAAAATGAAAGTTGGCCTTGATGCTCCTGCATCAGACTCCCAAGTTTGAAATTAATCATGATCGCCTGATCATGTGTTCAGATCTCTGTTTGCCTGGATCCCATATCTTGTGCTGCAACTTTCCATTTGTCGCTGCTTCTGTCTGTTGTTCTCCTCCAGGTCTCCATATCTTATGCTGTCTTGCTCCACTAGCTGCACTTTCACAATCTGTCTCTGTCTTTATTTTGCTGCTGCTTCTGCTACTTCTCTTCCTTGCTGATATCTTCCTCTGAGACACTTTCAACATGATTCTTCTGATTAATTCAATTTCTTGGTCCAATAAATCTTCAAGCTACTGATTTCTTGCTGCCTGCTGAGCTAAGACGGCTTGCTCAGTTCTTACTCGTTCAATTTTTACTGTCACTCGCTGACTTCTTGCTTCTATACTTGTTTCCATTCTTACCTTCTCATTTCTTACTGCCACCCAATCATCCATGCCCTCTTGTCTTCTACAACGAAAAACTTCTTCCTTGCCTTCTCCTATCAACAACTTACTGGACTGGTACATTGTGTACTCCTTTCTGCTATCTTCGTCTCTATGCATCTGCAATTCCCAATTCTGAAATTGAGATTCTTTCTGCACTGATTTCTGATAATTCAGCATCCTTTCCAGCAACATAATGTCCTCATCCCATGGTTTTGAAATTTCCATAGAATTCTCGTCTTTCTCCTTCATTTGACTGCTCAACTGAGTCAAATGTCCTTCAACACCTGCGATAATACCTGCATTCACAAAACACTTGTTAAAACAAAAATCATAAGGCATCAATGCCTTACTTCCCTCTGCCAGCACCTCAGTATGCTGTTCTGAATTCTCCCTCTCAATCAGCACATCAGTATGCTGATTCTCTCTTCCCAAAGAATTCTCTAAAGAACTCTCAAGACTATCAACCAGTCTTCCTCTCATACCATCTATTTCCATGATGTCTTTCTGTTCTCGTTCACTATACTGAACTCTTTCTTCTGCAATCTCCCTGTCATACTCTGTTGTGGGGAAAAGTATCCGATGCGGATGACACTAACCCTACTCTAAAGGTGACAGTCTTTAGCAACAACAGAAGATAAAGTTTTCATGTTCCACTTTATAGAAGTACAGAGAGAATGGAAAGAAGGTCAACCAACCTGGTGTCTTTCGCTTAGTCGATCCTTGTCCCTCTCTCTTTGTATCCCGTTCCCAGCTCTTTGCTCTCCTAGCCGATCTAGCTACACACAGAACCTGCACAAAACAAGAGAGCAAACTACAAGATACATGTACTCATAACTGAAGCATGGATTAGGGTGCATCAAATATACATGTAAACACAAAACATCTATGTAAAACAAGTATATAGGAGAACATGCAAACTTTATTGATAGAAAGTAACAGGGTTCCAGAGGAAGTTACAACCAATGATGATGGCTCCAATCCAGCAGCACTTCCTCGGCAGCAAGAACTCTCCTCTTCACCTCTAGTAAAACAATCACCCAATAATCCTGGCAGTATACCAACAACACCTCCTTGCTTATACAAAATTCCAGCCTCTTTAGACCTCATAGAAGAGCTCTATATATAGGATAGAAGAAGAGAGGATGAGTCAGCTTGAGACTGACATGAAGCTGCCTTGTGTCCTCTCCCTCTTCAGTTAATCTTCAGTTCTTGAGTCCACTTGGAGATCCTTGGTTACACATGGTGATCAAGTACCTCTTACTCATCACAAGGCGAATCTGATGAACCAAGTGTCAGTTTGGAAGCTTCCTGGGCAGTTGACACCTTGCAGGATGACTGTGCCACTTGGCCAATCTCGCCCAGTGCAGGTAGCCTTCATTACTTTTGACTTCTAGCGCAGGTACAGAGTGGGACAGTTGCAATACAGCACAGAAGCTCAGTTAAGCAGCTGATATGATCCAAAATAAGCCTATTTTGAAGTGTTTTCAGGTGGAGAACTGATTGGAAGTGCTGTTGTTTGATGACCTTGTTCTTTTAGGGGTAAGAACAACATGTTTAGGGACTGAGGATCCCTGTAATTATTGACATTCCATGCTCCTTGACGCGAGGCACAAAAATGTCTATAACAGTTGCCCCCTAAAGTATGAGGCCGTTTATCGGGTGAAATGCTTTAGCTAGAGGATCCGAAGTTCGTTCCAGTGCTGAGGAGAGTGCCCTGTAATACAATACAATACAATACATTATTTTTCATTCATCATTATTCTCATGATCTAGCTGAGGCGGGCATTCCCATGCTCAGCTTTTTATAAATACATTTTGGTACACATGACAGACGATCGTCTGAAGATAGACTGATAATTTTCTGCTGAAACTATCATCCTTTGAATAGGATGATCATCTGCTGCAATGATGTACACGGCAAATGCTTTTATATTTCCTGAATATATATCGCAGCCCGGATGGATGAAACTAGATCCGGGGTCTTCAAACTCGTTCGATCTTCACTCTAAGTACAAGTCGATCCATGTGAGAATTGCGCTGAATTTGAACATGGAAAGACATCGCTTGATTACCGGTCAATAATGAAAACCGTTAACAAGTGCGAGAGGAATCACCAATAATGACGATGACCCTCAAGGTACTGCAGTACAATTCACGTGGCGTGAATAAAGGACTTGGTGTCGAACGCCACGCAAAATCTTCTGGTCGAAGGTCATTGATGTATACCTGTCGCCGGAAGTGAGAAACTTGCCATTGAGGCATGCAAGCTTCAAAGTACTGATGGGGGTGTTCCTAGATCAACTTCTTGGATAATGAGCTGAAGTCGACAAGAAGCGATCCGTCAAAGGAGGGCCTTAATGAATCCCACATCAATGACACGGAATGGAGCTAATGACTTTAGTGGAGGTGAAAACAAACTGTGAAATATGATTCAGGGTGGCGATCATGAATGGATGAAGGATAATGTATGGTAGTGGATGGGACACGGTTGACACTTCCAGAATGACCCCTCTTGAACATATAACGACACTGATGCGATGGATCGGTAGCATTACCCCAAATGTGGATGGTGTGGCGAGGACCATGGTGATGAGACCGGTGAATGAAACAACCCAACCCGATATGGTACGGAGGAAAAGTGTCATGTTCAAGAGTGACTTGCTACCTTTAAACTTTGATGTTCTCCCAATTTTTCCCCAGTCATTTCTGACCAGTACCTCTTTATTTTTGTCAAGCTTGAGGAGGATAACATATGCTTGTTCTATAACCTGCCCTTCGGGCAAGCCCATCGCTATGATTTAACGAGCCTAGCGATAGGGAAACTCGTTCTCGTCTAAAGACAAGTTTGTCGCTATTTAATCATTTTAACGAGTCTAACGACAAAGAAAACTCGGTCCTTTTCATTTTTAGAGAGTCTAAAAAGGTACAGAAAGTCAACTCCATAATTCCTTTTTCGTCAGCAAATCCCTTAAGTCCGAAAAAGTATAAAACAATACAGAAGGGATGGTTGTTCGGTACTTTTAACGAGCCGAACAAGACAAGCGCTCGATCCTTTTGTGCGATAATCCCTCAGGTCCAAAAAGATTAAAATTTAGAGGAGGGATAGCGTTCCGGTCATTTAACGAGCTGGAAGGCCAAAACTCGGCAAACTTTTCATATTTTACGAGTCATTGAAAAGAGCTGAAAGAAGACTCGTCTTTTGAGGAACGAGTGATAAACATGGATAGCTACAGATTCCAGGTACATGTTGGAATTTCCAATCACGGCAGTGTCACAAGGATGGCTAGGTGAAATCACTCTTCGCAGCTGTTTCTCAAAAGAGGTAAACACACAAATGGAAGTGAATGATCGGCCAAATGAACAGTGGAGGTGATGGATGAAAACACGATCAAGGTTCTTATGGCTGATGAATTTACGATCTCAAAAGGTTATTTACCGGTTCATTTTTTCCATGAGCTTGAACTCTGGGGGAAACTTTTGCTCACACTTTTCTATTTTTTAACGAGCTTAAATTCAGTCCTAAAACTGCTCGGATTTGCGTTTATTTTTTAACGAGCATGAACTATATGCTAAAACTGCTCGATATACCAGTCATATGAAGAACACCTCTCGTAAGGACCAATTTTTATAGAGCTTATGCCTTACCACAGCTGTGCTCTCTTTTGGCAAATTTTACTTTTGCCCCACAGGCTTTCTTTCATGCAAGTTTGGAAACGGCTAATCTTAAAACCAGATAAATAACCGCCCCTAGCTTGCACTCCAGAAAGTTTGCATGCCCCCAGGTATAGGATAGAATTTTGAGGCTGCCCCTCCTCTCCCCTACTTCTGTTTTTTCTTTGGGTGTTCACACTTACTTGTCATCTTGCTAATCTAATGCTAACGATACTTGTCTTCTCGTTATTTTAAGGGGTCTTACGCAGTACTCAGGCTTCCCGTCGGCCCACTTTTAACAAACAGCTATTTGTGACAATAGAAGAACACTACTCAAAGACAAAACATTGGTATTATTGAGGGAGGCTTGCCTCTTTCTTATTATCCGAAGAGTGGTTCTATTCGCTGCCGCAAATCAATCTCTTTCTTCGGCGGTGTCTATCATTGGGTTGTCCAAAGATGGTTACCCTCTGTCACAACAATACGGTCTCCTTCTTAGTAGACTGCCCCTGCTTATCCTTCAAAACATATGTTTCGATGGGCGAGGCTTGAATTTAAAGATGGTGACTACTTGTTGCGATAAGGGAATTCCTACTTGGGCATCGCCCACTTTTTTAGACAAAGGTGAATGATTCCCAAACACATAACTTTAACAAAAGATCATTATTCCAAAACAACCCCACTTCCTACGGACGGGGTACGGACTAGTCATGTTCTTCTGCGGAAATTCTGTCTTATACCCGGAGTTTCTTCTGCCCGAAGCAGACCAGGGTGCATGCCCCCTGGGTCCTAGTCTTTCTTTCCGAATCACTCGCGCTCATCGGGAAGGAGGACCGGGGGTGGAGGCGAATCTTGAGTGAACAGACCATTTAGGATTGGTATTTGACTATTTGCGATGCGAGATCCCGGAAATGAAAGTTGGTCTACGAGCTTGACCACCCTTCCTTCGTGTGGAAAACACATTACTCTAAAGAGTGAGGAGACTATCGCTCCCATGCAATAAATATAGTCGCGTCCAAGGAGTAGGTTATAATCCAAGGGTCCTTGAACTACCAACACGTTCATCCTGACGGTCTTCCCTTTCAATGTAACAGGTACATCGGGGAGGATCCCTAATGGTCGACTGGTTCCTTTATCAAAACCTGAGAGATTTCTCAACTCAGGTAAAAGCGCTGGGGAACCCAGTGCTTTCCAAGCAACAGAGGAAAGGATACTCACAGACGCCCCTTCATCAATGATAGTACCAGCCATAATCATTCTATAGATCTGGACAATGATTCTGAATGGTGTACTGGCTGGTAACCGGGGTCTGCCTAGTTGATTCCAATCAAAGGATACAACCAGGTTGCTTGGTGGAGGGACCGAATATACGGCCAGATATGACTCTGATGATGTTCCTTCCTGCGACAAAGGAATGGGCGCATTGCTCTGATGCTCATCGGAGTCGGTGCTGATGAAGAGAACCTGGATGGTGTCATTCTTGTTCTCATCAGTGAGGGTGTCGCATGAAGATGACTCTTCGACGACGGTGTCATTTGAAGACGGGTCTTCAATGACGGAGTCATTGGACGATAGAACCTCTGAAGGAAGAACCGAGCCAACTGCCGTATCGACCTTTAGACTTTCGTCTGGTCTGGGTTCAGTAGGTTCATTCTCAATGACCGAAACTTCAGTTGACCACTTGAGTGGTTCAACTGGATTTTCAACTATCGAGGGATTAGGCGCGAGTTTTTGATATCCAGGAGGAAGTCGCACCGGTGACACCGGGCGATCTTCCAAAACTCTCTTGGCCTCATCTAAGAATGGACATTTGTGGATGGCATGATGACCTTCACACAATAGACAGGGTGATCTTGGTCCCCTTCTTCGTCCTTCACTCTCGCTAGTCGACGGAATGCAATCAACTTGACAACCAGAGGTTGATGCTACCGGATTGTGCAACCTTGGGGACCAGTCCCTTAGTATCCGGGGAATACAAGGACAATCACGATGGAAGTGGATCCCTTTGCAAATGACACATGGCGTTTTAGGCCCGGTCGGTGCAGTGTGTGGGTTTTTGTCAGCTTTCTTCTGCTTGCCCCCAGTCGCCTTCGCCAGAGGCTCCTTCTGCTTCTTTTCTTTCTTCTTCTTTTCCTTCTTCTCCTTGGGAGGCTGACTTTTGCCAGCTCTACCTTGCGAAGATGAAGGATCAGAGGAAGTGTCATAAGAAGTGGAAGGCTGGTGGGTAGTTCTAGATTGTTCTGACTGTTGATTCGACTGCTCAGGATTAGTGGCGATCTGGACTACATTAGTTGAAAAGAGCCATACAGGGAGGCCGATTGTCAATCCTGGAAGCGACAATGTAGCCATATGAGGCGCACCAACATCTCCCCAAGAGGAGAAGGGATTTGGACTTCCGCCAAGGTTACTTCCTTGGTTGGTGGGCTCCATACTTTTCAACTGAAAGATCAACGTGGGAATAATAGGTGATTATGTTCCGCTTTAAAATAAATTTTATTTACGACGCTTTTAGACACAAACTTGCTTTTTCATGTTTTAAGAGTCGAGAAAAAGCTAAAGATGACTCTAGTCGCCTTCGATGTATTAACGAGCCCGAAGTGACAAATGCTCGGTTGGACCTTTTCAATTATAGAGTTTGAAAAGAGCCAAAAGAAACTGCTCTGGAGATCTAGGCAGAGGGTGTGCCAAACCTTTCGTGAAACCACAGAATACGTTTTACGGTACGGGTGGTCGATCTTCGTGAATGCTGTGTTCACTGCATCGCGATCAGTAGGGCGGTCGACACGGCTTCCTAAGGATAAAGGATAATTGCCTATAGGGGTCTCCCAATATACGCGACGGTACGCGGGAGCTCAAATCCGTATTAGTGCTATCGTCCCTCAGGAGGAATCACCCACCTTCGTAGAGATCGACAGTCACTACGTTTAACGACGCCGAAACACGTCTCTACCTAGACCTTTATTGTTTGCGTTAAATTCCAAAGCGTTGTTATGTAAATTGAGTTTATTTTAATGTTGATCTTTCTTAACAGTTTGCCTTTCAGGTTCGCCACGAGATGTATATATACAACTTCCTATATGCAATCTAAGAATGAGAAGCAAATCTTTTCAATCTTTCAACTTTGAAAACCTTAATCTACTTGAGGGAAAAGAAAGACACAACTTTTTCCACAGATCAAAGAACACACACTAAAATGCACATTTTCCTAAATCGTCAAGCACACAGTCAAATGCAAAATGCACAATGCATGTATTTATTTTCGTTATCCTTAATGTTGATGCTAACAAAAGGAAACTGTTGTATGATTTTTGAATCAACTTTCAAGTAGAAATAAACAAGCTTGTCCACAATCAAAAAGACACCTTATGATAGACTTGTTTAAACACAGGAAAAGTATAGATTCAAACCATAAAAGTGAAAAGCAAACAAACTCAAACAGCCATGAACAGTAATGAAACTAGCTCATAAGATCACACAGACACTTTTACAGTTCAGGATCTAAGAGGCCACAGCTATACTGGTTCGCTTTTCACAATGGGAAACTGTAACTGAAACAAGAAATACTGAAAGAACATTCACAGTTTCATCACACAACTGAGGCGGAATAATGTCAAGGAGAAGTGGCTTACAGCAAGTACAATAACCAGCAAGCAATCAGCCAAACACAAGTGCAAACAGGGCCAAGACACAACAGGAAGACTGAACAAGACAAGGGCTAACTGGACCAGCGCAGGTTCTAGTCTGCCAATTCTACTCTCAGCGCAGTTCCCGAAGGGAGCACCTGCGCTGTAATGCAGGCTGCCTGTGTACAGCCTGCACTGACTCACGAGAGTTTCGTCTATAAAGAATTCCGGGTCATAAAAAGCTCAAAAATGCACTGTTTTTGATGAAATAAAAAGCTATAGGTCAAGTACAGGCTAAGGGATGATCAAGAGGATGAAGATCTATCACAAAGAGTAAAGAGTCTTTTGTAGATTAGCTCTTTAAATCTTGAATCTGCTCAGCAAATGAGCAAGAGTAGCAGTCCCTCTACTTCGCTTTTGATATAGTCAAAAGCTTTTCGATTTGGTACTCTTTTCTTCAAGAAATGAATAGCAAAATACTACAAACACCAACAAGATACTAGGCTCCCCAGTGGAGTCGCCAGTTTGTTGTGGGGAAAAGTATCCGATGCGGATGACACTAACCCTACTCTAAAGGTGACAGTCTTTAGCAACAACAGAAGATAAAGTTTTCATGTTCCACTTTATAGAAGTACAGAGAGAATGGAAAGAAGGTCAACCAACCTGGTGTCTTTCGCTTAGTCGATCCTTGTCCCTCTCTCTTTGTATCCCGTTCCCAGCTCTTTGCTCTCCTAGCCGATCCAGCTACACACAGAACCTGCACAAAACAAGAGAGCAAACTACAAGATACATGTACTCATAACTGAAGCATGGATTAGGGTGCATCAAATATACATGTAAACACAAAACATCTATGTAAAACAAGTATATAGGAGAACATGCAAACTTTATTGATAGAAAGTAACAGGGTTCCAGAGGAAGTTACAACCAATGATGATGGCTCCAATCCAGCAGCACTTCCTCGGCAACAAGAACTCTCCTCTTCACCTCTAGTCAAACAATCACCCAATAATCCTGGCAGTATACCAACAACACCTCCTTGCTTATACAAAATTCCAGCCTCTTTAGACCTCATAGAAGAGCTCTATATATAGGATAGAAGAAGAGAGGATGAGTCAGCTTGAGACTGACATGAAGCTGCCTTGTGTCCTCTCCCTCTTCAGTTAATCTTCAGTTCTTGAGTCCACTTGGAGATCCTTGGTTACACATGGTGATCAAGTACCTCTTACTCATCACAAGGCGAATCTGATGAACCAAGTGTCAGTTTGGAAGCTTCCTGGGCAGTTGACACCTTGCAGGATGACTGTGCCACTTGGCCAATCTCGCCCAGCGCAAGTAGCCTTCATTACTTTTGACTTCCAGCGCAGGTACAGAGTGGGACAGTTGCAATACAGCGCAGAAGCTCAGTTAAGCAGCTGATATGATCCAAAATAAGCCTGTTTTGAAGTGTTTTCAGGTGGAGAACTGATTGGAAGTGCTGTTGTTTGATGACCTTGTTCTTTTAGGGGTAAGAACAACATGTTTAGGGACTGAGGATCCCTGTAATTATTGACATTCCATGCTCCTTGACGCGAGGCACAAAAATGTCTATAACATACTCCCAATTCTCCAACAAATATTCCAACAATGCAATTTCTCTGTGGCATTGTTGAAGCATACCATCATCACTTATAGTCCCTGCATTCACACATAAATCTTCAGTTTGAAAATCACAAAGTTCAACAGTCTCAACTGTTGGTTTATATGCCAGCTCTTCAAGCTGATCCTCTTCCTTATTCACAAGAACTTCCTCTTGTGCTGTAACAGTTTCACAAGATTGCACATCCTCCTCAGTAAAACCTGTAATCACATCACAATTGTCAGCTATAAAAACACAAGAGTTCACATTATCCAGCTAATCTGGATCTTCCCAATAGTTCAAGAAATCATCAATGATCTCCTGCTCTGTTTCATCAATGGAAACCTCCACTTTCAACTCAGCTGCTCTGAGTTCTTCACGTCTCAACTGTATATCCATCATCTGCTCGAGCTTCCTCAGCTCCTCTGTTAACTGCATGTTTATCTGTTGATCTCTTTTCCATTGTAGCCTCTGCCACTTCACTCTCCTTCTCATCAGCAAACCATGTCTCTGGTGTTTCACATTTTCCCGTAACAACTCCATCAATAGCTCAAGATGAACTGCTATCTCAACTTTCTCTTTCTCATACTCTTCCTGAGTCAACTGCTGTCTTATGCCATTCGCCTTGGCATATTTCTTCTCTTTTCTACTGTGGCCTCTTTCTGAACCTCTGCTTTTTCCTTTATGACTTTCAGTAGTCATCTCCTTCGCCATGAGTTTCTCACCCATGAGTTGCATCAAGCCTCTACAACAACAAACTCTCTTGCTGCCACTTACCTCACCAATCCTTCCCTCCGGATCTGGTCTTTTGGTAATCACCGGTCCTCTGCTGGAACCCTTTGAGCATTCTCCACTGCTCCTTCAGGCTTCTTTCATCTGCAACTTCCAAGAACACACTTGTCCTTTTCATTCAACCTCTGTTGAATCTTTAGGTTCTGCCACATTCACCTAGAATCCCTTGCTGGATTCCTTCATCACTGCACTCTAGCTGTGATCTACTTCTTCCCGCTGAGATTTCTTCACTATGCCTGTAAATCAAATTATCCAAGCATAACCTTTAAACCAGAGATAAATAATACCTGTCAGCTCACCTTTCAAGATCTTGTTGATCTTGTTTCACTTCTCAACTGCACTGCATCTCTGTGCTGCAATATTCATTAGTTCCAAAATCTAACATTCATTCATCACATGCAATTAACTTAACTTAAAAACTTGAATCTCAAACAGAGCTATTCCAGCTCTGATACCAAAAATGATGCAGGCCTAAACCTGCAACCCCAGAATCTTTCTGCACTTATGCATATAAAGCATGCACCTCAAATAATTGCCCAATTCCACTTCAACACACGACAATTTTCAACAAATGTGCGGAAGCTTGTAATTTCACATTCCTGGCAAATTCATATTCTACCATTTACTGCAGAAACTTTTTTCCAACATATAGTTTAACTTTATAACTCACAAATTTAAAGAGATTCACACTTATGCCAATGCTCACAATTTATTTCAAACAGAATTCAATCTGATGAGAATTCAAGTCAAACAATCTGGCCATGCCATTTAAATTACCTCCATCCAGTTGAATAACACAAGACTTCAGCCTTTCATCTAAATTGGGTCTTCATTTACAATCAGCCAGTGCTCTCTGCACACACATTCACTATGATAAAGTATTGGTAGCGCTTAGGGATTTTCTGCGTTGTGTCTTTGCATCAGTTTGCCATCGAATTATACAATTCAATGTTCTTTGCTTCCCTACGCTTATGTATACATTACAATCTCTTGGAGCAGTTTTCCAGAAGGCGCTGGTTTCCTAAACTTCTTTTCAACCTGTAGCTGCATTCCAATTATGTTAAAACAATGTTCAATATATTTCAATATGATATAAACAAACAATGTTTATATGCCCACAACGTTCCATTCCTTCAACTGGATTTTCATTGCGTTATATCTATACCAAAAGATGCTCCTCTTTTTGTTTATGTTTGACAAAAATCTTCTTAATTACTCGAACCAGGATTGTAAATCTGTATATGCCCTTATTTGCATATCAAACCACATCAATACATTCATTTCCTTGCTTCATACTTTGAACAGCAAATTATAATGTACTGTATTTCCATTATCACGGTTCAGTCTCCATGGTTCATACACTTCTACGATGGCATCACTCATTTAACGTTTCCATACAATTACCTTTTAAATTCTGTGTTGACTTTGTGGTAATTCTACAATTGGATTCGGTTATTAACACAAGAACACTTTTGAAAAAGACCTAATCAAACAACTTACTGTTCACCGAAGTTTCCACGTTTCTGAAGAGGCTACGCCCATCTCTTCTTTGCTTGCCCAGCTTTTAACACTGCCAACACACCAATTCCCACATCGCTAGTTAACACCTCTTAGTCCATCGTTACAATTTTGTAAAGTGCTCCTCACCCAAACTGCTCCAGTTGGGTCAATTATGCCTTTGTAGGATCTCTGCCTACATTCCAGAAGATGCAAAATGCCAGTTTCTTCATCAAAAAGGCCAGTTACTGCTTTTTGTCCCACAGCATCGGTTTATTGAATTTGAATTGATTCTTCAACGTTTTCAATGATCTCTGTTCAAAATTAAACCTGAACGCTTCTTGGATTCTTCCGAAGCTCACGACTTCATACTAACTGGCGCTCTCCTTTGTACTTTATTGCTATCCATCAAAATCCAGATCGGGATAAAGTGGTCCATTCACTTGACACAAATAAGCTTATGCGTGGATTTATTCAACACAGTTAATAATTGTTATATTAATAACCATCCTTTCAGCTTGGGCGCACAAATCAATCTTACAATTTCTTTTAATTACCTACTTCCTTTGGTCGATCTTTCCAACAACCGATACTTTAATCATATATACATTTAACTATAAATACATATAACTTTCACAATCAATCAACCAATGTATATAAACTGAAACAAACCAATGACTTACAAACTTTTGTTGGCCAGATATTTCAGATTGATGGCCCTTACAATTGCCCAGAGGCTTTCAAGCTTTGGCTGTCCAAGCTTCACTTTCTCCTCTCTATTCTATCCTATCTACCCCCATTTGCCTTTGAGGCTCATAAATTTATACAATTTGAATTGAACCAATTCTGGTTCATATCCCTTTAATCACTCAACAAAATCCCCAAATATCTCAACAAATCCTAAAATCACTTTTGAATCCCTAAGGATCCTCTCTCACCCAAAATTAATGAAACTAATTTCTAAATTAAAATCTCTCATCCCTTTACATCCTAAATTGACCAAATTCTCTCATATTTGAGAATTACTTACAAAATCCTCACTTTTTGAATTTATCTCCTATTTTATTTAAAAATACCAAATTAATTAATAAAACAATTAAAATGTCCCACCCCCCTTTATTACATAAATAAAAAATTACAGTTGGCCTTGATGCTCCTGCATCAATTTCATGCAATACTGAGTTATGCTTAAGTATAGTAGATGAATTTATCATTGGTCTGGATAACATATCTGCATTGACCTTATTTTGTATGCCTTTCTTATATCTGATGACAAGATGAAACTGTTGTAGAAACCCCATCCACCTATACTGTCTTGATTGCTGCAATTTAGTTTGTGAGTGCAAATATTGAAGTGGTTGATGATCTATATGTATAATTGTTTCTTTGCCCAATAGGTAATGTTTCCACTTTTTCACACTCTGCACCTAATGCATACAATTCTTTATCATATGTGGGATAATTAACTACTGTAGAATTAAATGTCGCAGACTGATAACATATGGGTTTACTGTATCAAAAATGCTCCCATGGCATAGTCATTGGCATCTGTTTCAATCTCAAATGGTCTTTGAAGATCTAGCAATGCTAGTACTGCTGCTATACTGATTTTTTCTTTCAAGGTGTCGATGGATTTCTACTATTTGCCTCCCCACTGAAGCACCTTGTTCGATCATATCAAAGCATGTAAGGGAGCTGAAATCAAGGAAAAGTTAGCAATAATCTTTCTCCAATATTGTGTTGCTCCTAGGAAGCTCCTAACTTCTGTAGCAGATTTGGGTTTAGGCCAGTTCACAATGACTTCAACATTAGAGGGATCTATCTTCAATTCACCACCCCATACAATATGACCCAAATAATTTAATTACGTTTTTCCAAATTCACATTTTGATAATTAACATAGAGATTTTCTCTTTTCAAAACATCTAAAGTCTGATTTACATGCTTTAAATGTTTTTCCCATGTTTTACTGAAAACAAGAATGTCATCTAAATATACAATTACGGAATCATCAATAAAAGGCCTGAGTACATCATTCATAACTCTAATGAAAGTGGCATGAGCATTAGTTAAGCCAAAAGGCATAACCATCCATTCATACAACCCTGGCTTTGTTTTGAAAGCAGTCTTCCATGCATCTTGTTCTGCTACTCTGACCTGATGATAGCTACTACGCAAGTCCAACTTGGAAAAGTAAACTACTTATTTCAACTGATCTAATAGATCATCTATGTGAGGAAGAGGATAACGATTCTTGATCGTTATTGTATTCAATGCTCTATAATCAATGCACATCCTCCATGAACCCTCTTTTTTTTTCTCACCAACACAATTAGAGATCCACATGGTGGTGTGCTTGGCCTTATGAACCCTTTATCGAGCAGCTCCTGTACCAGCTTCTTGATTTCTGCATTCTCTAAAGTGGATAACCTGTACATTCTGATGTTATGGAATGGAGCATATTGCTGCAAATGAATATCATGTACTATTTCCGTTTTGGGTGGCAGACCTTTAGGTTCTTGAAATAGGATATCATATTCTGATTTTTTTTATCTAAATCAACATTCTTTTTAGCATCATAACCTTCAAAAGCATTGGTTTTATTAGGGGTCTTTTCCTTTACAACCATTAGTAAAAATTTCTTGCATGAATTTACAATTATTTTCATCTGCCTTGAGTTTATGAAAGTGTAGTTATTTTTGAGGTGATAAGATCTTACAATATATTCTATTCCATCTTTTGTGAGTTGATACATATTTTCAGTTCTACAGAAGATGGATTTTCTATCATACAAGTAACGACTTCCTAAAACAATACCACATATATCCAAGGGAACTATATCTAACTCAACCTCATCTACAAAATTTGACCCAATAAAAAACCTAAGTTTACATTATCTAGGCACTTGTAGCTTTGCTTTGTCACATACCCAAACTAATGGATATGGCTTCTTGTGAGGTGTTGTTAGTAAGGATAGCTTCTTTACAATTGTTTCAAAAATCAAGTTTACTTGTGAACCACTATCAAATAAAGTATCAATCTTTTGATGCTTGGAAATAACTCTAATATGAAAAAGCTCATGCCTTTTCCTTTCATTATCTTCATTATCAATAGATTATTCACAATTACATGTAGATGTTTCAGAATTTTTACCTTTTATACCCGTGGCTGTGATTGTTGTTTCATCACCTGAGTCTGACCCCAAGTCTTTCTGAATAGCAACAACAGTCTTCCTCTTATTACCACTGAACTTCTTGGGTTTCAGCACGGGATGAAAATACTTGCACTGTTCATCATCATGTCCATCCTTCTTCAAGTAAGTGCACAAATGTTTGTCTTTCTGTATAGTGTTTGTCTTCCTCTCCTCCCATTTTTGCTTCTTATTTTGCTTGTTCTTGCTTGTAGTGGGTTTTGATTATCCTCCAATCTCTCGGTTCACATTCCCTGAATAGTATAGAATAAAGGAACCAATAACTGTAGTAAAGGATTATATAATTCATTGAGACAACAACTCTTTATTTTTATTTCTGCATAAACCTGAGTACATTAACCTTGAATAAGACTGGTGTGTTATAGTATAAGGGAACAAATAACCATAGACGTATAGGAGTGTTTACTTATAAACTTAATTTAAGGAAGATGTCTAGAACAATTTTTTATGTTACTCGTAATAGACATTAAAGGAAAGAAAACTATCTTTTACACCAAAATCCTTGCCCATATACCTATATTGTTATGCGAATATTTCTTCACATATATAATAAATCTGGAAATTCTAAAAGTAGTAATTACATTCAAATTCCATCATCTATTTTAAGTTAAGGATCACATAGACACATAAATTGGAGGAGGTGACAAAATCCATCTTTGAATAAGTTAAATGATTAACTTAAATGAAACTGCATAGACAAGTTAGGTTAAGCGCAACCCACATGCAGACCACATGTTTCTGACAAACATTAATATGAAACATTTCCGAAGCAATTTCATAAATTGTGTCTATGCACATAGAAAATATAAGAATCCTGGTTCGAATTTGAACCGCATGAACTCAAAAGAACCTGAAAATTAAACGATAATATCAATTTTTCGATAGGCTATGAAGGGTATTTAACTCTTGAACCAAAACAACAAAAAATCAATTATGGTTTGGTGTTTTTCTGGAAAACAATTCCCAACAGGAAAAGAAAATTGTAGAACGAACTAGCCGAAATGCAACCAGAGTCCATCCATCGAATAGCGATCCACATGATCGACGGTGGACAACCCTTCACCTGCAAAGGAATGATATGGAAGTTGTACCTAGTGTTAGATGCCCGAGCTAGATGAGAGTTGACTCGTCCAATGGCATTTAATGAATTAAATGACCTAGGGAGGGGGCTATAAAATATATAAAATCATTAACCTTAATCATCCACATTATGTATGTGGTTAAGATATGGAATGATATGGAATTAATCATCATATCTGGTATATTATGTATGGTTTGGAAGTAATAAATGACCGTAAATAAAAAAATTGGTATTATTTGAATGCTTAAGTGTTACATTGAATAAATGAAATATTAATAATTTAAAATATAAGTACAGACATAAAAATAAAATCATTAAAATAAAATTAAATACTATCATTATAGTATATATAAATTTAAAATTAATTGACTTGATTGATTAGATTTAAAACATATACATATATATATATATATATATATATATATATATAATATGATTAAAAGGTTTCATAAAGCATTAAAAATATGAATATATTAAATGATAAAGAATTTTCCAAATTAAAATTAATTAATTATATATATATATATATATATATATATATATATATAATTAATTAATTTTAAATAAACTATTTCAAGATTATATATTCTCTACTGAGGAAAATAACATACAACATTTTATATTTGTTTGCAAGAATATGTGAGATGATTATATTATTTACATGAGGTTTGAATAGCTACAATTTGAGGGATATTGAGGCATTTTGACTTGCACCAATAGAGTGTTTAATCCTAGATGCCGAGAATGTGTTCAGTGTTGTAATTACCACCATCAAGAACAAACAATACAATAGTTTTCTGTATTTTCTATTTGGGTTATAGGAACGATATTTTGATTTATGATTTTCATTTTATATGTGGCTATTCACTGATATTATAGATTCGACATTTTTGTCAATAACAGAGTTTTAAAAATAATATATATAAGTTTGATATTCTAGATTTTATATTTTTATGAATAATAAAGTTTTAAAAATTATATATATATATATATATATATATATATATATATATATATATATATATATATATATATATAAGGTTTATTAAATATATTTAATAATGTGAACATTTTCATTGGTTTTCTTTCTTTTTTCTTTTTCTTTTTTTATGTATGGAAAAAAAAAAAATTCAATTTAGGATGGTAAATATTTATATAGAACTTAAACACTAGAACAAATAAATAACAAAATTGTAAGATTGGTTATTTAATAGGTAATAAAAAGCTACTCAAATGTCGAAATGATTCAAGGTTACAAATTGTTTGAAGTACCAAAAGTGTTTTGGATAGTCCATAAATAATTCATAAAGAAGACTTTTTAAATGGAAGAATGGTTTTTTTGATTTATTTCAATTATGTTTTCAATCTTTATATTATTAACTTTGAATCAATTTAATTGATTAATATATTATTGAAAGTTATAATTTTAATAATTTTGTATTCATGATTTGACCATTTTATTCCAATCCCCAGAATTCTCTCCCCGTCATTTTCATTATTTAATCTCTTTCTCACATCAGAGTATCCATCTTAGTGGTGATGATAAACCACACTAGATGGTTCAAAATGCCTAGACCCAAAAATTCTAATGTATGGCTCATAGAACTCTGAATTCAAAAATAAAACGTTTCTTAGATTAAAACATTTTATTGGTGTGTTTGGCAAGAAGATGTGAAATTTTTTTCATGAAGAGCAAAGAGTTGACACATGGCAACAAACTATAGGACAAACTACAACGCAAGAAATATATTTTCCATCGGATACCATACATGATTGCGATTTTGATATTCCAAATTGCAGGGGAATGATGTATAATGAATATGAAAGATTATTCACAATTTTCGAATTGAAAGAGTACACGAAGTTGTTTACCATACCAGATGAAAGTGTCACTCCTTAGGGAAATTCACATTTTAGGTTTTTATCCCTTCATGTGCATCCTCAATATTATGGTGTGTTCATTGCACTGTGTGGTAGTGATACGGTACTTGTACAACAAGAGGAAATGAAAATGCAAATCATCAATATAGCTTCTGAAAGACCTGAAGTTATAAAAACAACAGAGATTCAAGCACAGTGTTTCCCGTACTATTTAGATAAAAGAGAACAATTTGTGTGTTATACGATAAGTAAAAACATTCACGTTTGTAATCTACAAGGGGATATTTTGTTCACGTTCCTAGAATTCGAACTATCTCGAAGTAATTTGTTTGATGGTCCTTACATCACCCGGGGACAAGATATTTTCATGTGTACATGTCCTTCTATGCCTATACATAAAAGTACTATCAATGTTTTGAACATTGTCGCTGGAGAATGCCTGGCAAAAATTGAATCCGATAGTTCACACTGTTCTGAAATGAGAAAAAGGGCAATGGTCTGTATCACTGCATTGGCATATGATGAAAGTACTCGTGAAATTTTCACTGGCAATGCCTTTGGAATATGCTGCCGGTGGTTGATGCAACCTAGGCCGCAAATACCAGGACCTTCCGACAACCATGCATATAAAAGTTTATGTAAGCTTATGATTTATAAAAACCCTGCTTGGCATTAACACACAATGCTATGAAAACCATACTTGTTTAACACGCAGAGCTTTTCCTGAAATTCTTTAAAGAAACATATCATTGGTGGACTTACGCACACAATATATGTATATATACGCCACAGTATATCCTCCCTTTCTCTTTTATAGCGGCGACGGTTATATAGACTGGCTTTGCCATGGGCAAAGATTCATATGTTATGAACTGATGCTATATGTATGATTCTACTTACCATGCGTGTTTCGGCCGATATATATATACAAGTCGCTATATCTCTGTCTCTAAATTGATTTCAGTCGGTGTATATATAATCGCAGTCGCTCAAACAAACAGGTCGATTATGTGGTCTTTGATAGATCGTCGTTCCTCTGTTCGATGATGCTCAAACCATGACTTCCGCTCCTCCAAAACTTTGTTACGTTGCGTTGGATTTAAAATAATTTCCTTTGACCAGAAATCGGTGGTACATTAAGAACAATTCCCTATATGCATTTAATTTCAAAAGAATAGCGATACGCATAAAACACAACCAGAATACAGCATAACAATACAGCGGTTTATAAATCTTATGCTTGGCGGATTCAATGCATAATAGATGTATATACATACGCTATATCATATAGTGTTACACCTTCTCGAGCCGCATACAGTTCTACACCCAATGACTACCACGCCTCCTCACAACCGAAGTTATATATATATAAGCAACTGGAATTTTAGATGTCACAGGCACGCTTTGTAATCGAGCATATAAACATTAATTACACCAATACCACTTCAGAACAGCAGGCATATAAACAGTAGTTTTACTTTGGTATGGCGACAATTTTAAGTTGGTTGTTTAACATGCACAAAGGCTCAGTCTTACGGACTAACCGCTGTATATATCTCCCTTGAATACATGTGCAGAGGTCTACCCAAAAGGATGTAATCACGTATAAACGGAAATGGAATTTCAAGAATTTTTAAAAACAGAGCCTATGCGTAACTGCAAGTTCCAAGCCGGTATGTCATCAAATGAAAGGCCGTGGATTCAATAATTTATATGCACAACAACTGCGCAATGAGAACCGAAAGCTATTTCGTATTCAATAATTAACCCATATAACAATGGCGCATTGGGAAAATATAACCACCCGCACTTCATGCAATTTCAACATTATAAAACATCAATTTCTGCTCATGTGCAGATCCATAGCTCAAATTTTATTAAATGCAATATGCTCATACAGGATTGAATTCAACATAATCATATTCACATAAAACAAACATTCATACCGAACTTGCTATTCATGGCCAGATATACAAATCTATGGCCCTTTTACACACTGCCAGAAGGCTCCCAAGGAGAATCCTTGCTCACTTCTCACACACTCTCCTCCCCTTAATGCCTTTGAGGCTCCATAATTTATTAACTTAAAAAATCCTAAAATCACTCAACTAAAGCTCTAATATTCTACATGCAATGCATACATATGGAAAAAGCATCTCCTCAGCTTTATTCTGTCTTTTTCCCTGTTCTAAAATAGAAAAGCTTTCCTTATCGCTTAAAGGTCCACATCCATCCCTTTTATGCCTAAAAGCTCTCCTAGTTTTATTTATTTATATCTAATAAAAAGCCTAAATATTAAAGTGACTTGGAATTTAGGAAACTAATGCATGACCCCTATGTCTATTATTTACAATAATTTCCCTTTGGGCTAGATGCTCCCGCATCATACTCCCAAGGTAGAAAAATTTCATGATCTCCTGATCATGTGTTCAGTTCTATGTTTGCCTGGATCCCATATCTTGTACTGTAACTTTGCATTTGCCGCTACTTTTGTTTGTTGTTCTTCTCCAGGTCTCCACACTTTATGCTGCTTTGCTCCACTAGCTGTACTCTTGCAATCTTCTGCTGTCTTCCTCTTGCTGCTTCTGCTACTTCTCTTCTTTGCTGATGTCTTTTTCTGAGACACTTTCAGCATGATTCTCCTGATTAATTCAATTTCCTTGTGCAATAAATCTTCAAGCTTCTGATTTCTTGCTTCTATACTAGTCTCTGTTCTGACTGCCACCCGATCATCCACCCCCTCTTATCTTCTGGAACAAAGAACTTCTTTTTCCTTCAATTGACTGTTCAGCTGAGTCAAATGTTTCTCAGCACCGGCGACAATTCCTGCATTAACAAAACACATGTTAAAACAAAAATCACAAGGCATCAGTGCCTTACTTCCTTCTGCCAGCATCTCAGTATGCTGTTCCATCTCAATCAGCACACGAGTATGTTGATTCTCTCTGCCCAAAGAATTCTCTAAAGAACTCTCAAGACTATCAACCAGTCTTTCTCTCATACCATCTGTTTCCATGATGTCTTTCTCCTCTTGTTCACTATACTGAACTCTTTCTTTTGCAATCTGCCTGTCATATTCTGGATTCTCTAACAAATATTCTAATAATGCAATTTCTCTGTAGCATTGCTGAAGCGTATCATCATCACCTGCATTCATACATAAACTTCCATTTTGAAATCACCAAGTTTAACAGACTCAACTGTTGGTTCACTTATCCGTGCTACAGACTGTTCCACTTCTTCTGCATCCATAAGAACTTCCTCTTGTGTTGTAACAGTTGCACAAGGTTGCACATCCTCCTCAGAAAAACCTGTAATCACACCATAATTGTCAGCTACAAAAATACATGGTTTTACATTATCCATCTGATCTGGATTTGCCCAATAACTCAAGAAATCATCAATGATCTTATCCTCTGTTAACTGCATGCCTATCTGTAAATCTCTTTTCTGCTGTAGCCTCTGCCACTTCACTCTCTTCCTCATCAGTAACCCATGTCTCTGGTATTTCATATTTTCTCGTAACAACTCCATCAATAGCTCAAGATGAACTACTATCTCAACTTTCTCTTTCTCGTACTATTCCTGAGTCAACTGCTGTCTTATGCCATTCGCATTGGCATATTTCTTCTCTTTTTTACTGTGGCCTCTTTCTGAACCTCTGCTTTCTCCTTTATGACCTTCATTAGTCATCTCCTTTGCCATGAGTTCCTCACCTATGAGTTGCATGAAGCTTCTACCACAACAAACTCTCTTGCTGCCACTTACCTCACCAATCCTTCCCTCCGGATCTGGTCTTTTGGTAGTCATTGGTCCTCTGCTGGAACCTTTCGAGCATCCTCTACTACTCCTATAAGCTTCTCTCATCTGCAACTTTATTCAACCTCTGTTGAATCTTTAGGTTCTGCCACATTCACTTAGAATCCCTTGCTGGACTCCTTTATCACTGCACTCCAGCTGTGATCTACTTCTTCCTGCTGAGATTTCTTCACTATGCCTGTAAATCAAATTATCAAGCATAACCTTTAAACCAGAGACAAATAATACCTGTCAGCTCACCTTTCAAGATCCTGTTGATCTTGTTTCACTTCCTCATCCACACTGCATCTCTGTGCTGCAATATTCATCAGTTCCAAAATCTAACATTCATTCATCACATGCAATTAACTTAACTTAAAAAAAACTTGAATCTTCAACCAGAACTATTCTAGCTCTGATACCACCTGATGTAGCCCAGGCCGCAAATACCAGGACCTTCCGACAACCATGCATATAAAAGTTTATGTAATCTTATGATTTATAAGAACCCTGCTTGGCATTAACACACAATGCTATGAAAACCATACTTGTTTAACACGCAGAGCTTTCCCTGAAATTCTTTAAAGAAACATATCATTGGTGGACTTACGCACACAATATATGTATATATACGCCACAGTATATCCTCCCTTTCTCTTTTATAGCGGCGACGATTATATAGACTAGCTTTGCCATGGGCAAAGATTCATATGTTATGAACTGATGCTATATGTATGATTCTACTTACCATGCGTGTTTCGGCCGATATATATATACAAGTCGCTATATCTCTATCTCTAAATTGATTTCATTCGGTGTATATATAATCGCAGTTGCTCAAACAAACAGGCCGATTATGTGGTCTTTGATAGATCTTC